>SPDT01000010.1:1405145-2810290 GCA_008477525.1 Hypomyces perniciosus
TGCTGGCCAAGGTGATGGAAGTTGATGTTAACTGTTCCTCCGTCCGAGGCGTTGGCATTTCCCACGAAATTGCGGCTCTCGATCTGTCCGTGATATGAGGTACTCATCGCGGCCATGTGGCGCAAAAGAACAACAGGGGAGTATGGAGACTGTGCTGAGTCGAGGCAATGCTGTTAATGGGCGTCCTTGATGATTGTAGGTGATGTCTTGAAAGCGGGGATACGCCATGGACGATGGTCAGGCAGTGTCTGGCATATGCAGCTCTATTGGCTGCCATGGACTGGCAAGGCCACGGGATACGCCTTGGCATAGGTAGGATGAGTTTACCCCACAGTCTCGATGCGTATACAAATCCCCACCCTAGATCTGGGCTTTTGCATGTAGACTGCCTTTTGTAGTAGAAAGAGATGCTGTCTATGGAGTGGTAGAGGGTTGGGGCGTCGGTTGAGCAATGTAAGTCACGTTGGTAATGGATCATAGATTGTAACCAATGATCAAGGTAACCGTGTTAACATCTAGCTAGTATCTATGCTAGGAGGGAGGCTTTGAGGTTCTATATACATTTTTCATATCTGTGGGATTAATACCTATTTCGAGCCTGCTTTATTGCTACAATCCACCAACTCTCACAAGACCCTATCAACTCAAGCCCCACTTCTAAGAATACATACTCATTTGCCTCGATGACGAAGCAACGGTGACCCTAACCCTGCCCTCCCTTTGCTACGGAGTAGATTAACCTCATATGGGAAGACAAACTGCATGTCCAGACAGTAATTGGAATGTCCGTGATCCACAGCAAGGGTACGTGGTATCTCCTCAGCTTCCTATACACACCGCCTGACAATTACTCTCCCTACATATAGTAGTACTATTAATACAACTCAACCTGGTACATATGCAACCTTCCCAAGTTGGTATCATTCCAACACTTGTACGGAGCACCTTGAATCAATCACATGAAGAGCAGCAGTCAGGTCGGTTCAGATCAGACCGAAAAGGAAATCCTTCATTCAATTACATCTCCGTCGTAAATAAGAAAATGAATAAGACCCTTCACTCCTCTCCCGCACTCGCGACGCCGCCAGGAAAGTTCTCAAATTACAAAAGTATGCCATCCGTTTCCCGTCATCCTACCACTTCCCGAAAACAACGCCACTCTCATACAGAACCATGCGACTCGTACCACGCCTTGACCCCTTGCATTGTGAATGCCAGCCCACAACGTAAGCCGCCAGGGGCGTGATTTGGCCGAACCGGTGTGCTCCAAAAATAGTGACCCCACCCATAAGGAAAGAAAAAGTTCTATCCAAGAAGACAAAACAACAAGTGTAGATGGCATACCAATTGCAAAAAGAACACCTGTGTACGGCATAGGGAGTGAGGGGGTGTGGACCCCCATTGCTCGTACAATCTATTGCTTTCGTAATGCTGATGGGAACAAAAATCGAACACAATATCCTCCTCTTGACGCCGTGCCCACAAGAGCGGTAGACTCATGCACTGCCAAAACCCAGAATTTTAGCTCATAGTCTTCCACACATGGCCAGATCCACAGAAGAATGAGGCTAAGAGGGACTGCCACGTGTGACCACCGCCAAGTCCATACCAGTGGAAAGTATGCAAAGCAGCTTGCAAGGGCCAGGGGTGGTCAGACCAGCCTTCTCCTCTTTGCCCACTGCGTTCCGAATCATCTCACCGACATTCTCCCAGTTTTTGCATCGTTTCCAGAAAACGGACAGCAACTCGCAAAACCAAATACGTGTACTGCAGGCCAGCCTGGTAAAAAACGCAAATTGTCCTCCAATCGCCGCTATTTTTGGGGGGTATCAAATTTTTTTGCCACAGTCAAGACAACGACAGGGCAAGTGGACCACCAGGAGAAGTACCGGGGAGTTGGAATAAGAAATGTTCAAGGAAATGTTGAAAGTAAAAAGTGAAAAGATAGAAGGCGAGTAAATAGTAAGAGAGAGAGAGAGAAAAATCCAGCGTAATATGGCAAAAAAGAAAAAAAAAGAGGGGCGCAGGAAAAGAACAAGACTCATGAGTGATAATATGTCCAAATTGTGTGAAAACGAGGAAATAAAGGAAATCCACAACGCTTGCTCTTATAATGTTCCATGTTGAGGGTGACACAAAACAAAGCACGCTTTTTTCATCGTCGTAAAATAGTCGTCAGCTTTCATCGAGGTCATCAATAGAAGTTGGAGGCAGCCAGCGCCGGATCGTAAGGGGCGTGCTCGTAAGTGATACGTTCGTAAGGGGCATGGTCGTAGGGGGCGTGGCTTGGAGCATGGCTCGGAGCATAGCCTCGACTTTGAGAGTCGGATTGACTTGGTGCTCGTGGCCGATGAGCCAAAGCCTTCCGGTCCATACGGGTGCTACGCGCGTCTTCAAGCTGATAGACAGTGCTGGTATCTCTGTCGCTGCCAGCACGAGAAGCGGCTGGCCCACCCCTGTTGCTGCTAAATGTGATTTCGCCGCCATCATTGCACTCAATCTCGGCACCAGACACCCTGACAACAGCTGCACCAGAGACCTTGATTGTAAAATCATCGTTGTTGCCAGATGAAGATTGGGTGATGCCGGTTGTGTTGCTCCGCTTGTAATCACTTTCGTCATGGCTGCCACTGCTTCGCGTCGATCGGCTACTGGCCACTTCTCCACGCTTCGACGCCTTTCGCAAGGACTCGGCAGTCAGAGGCATCGGGGGCCCGCCACTGACATCCTCCTGGTACCGCAGAGCATCAAAGTATTTGTCCTCTTCGAGGCTCACGCCACCAGACTCAATGGCAGATCCGTAAATGGATGAGCGACGTCCCCGGGTGTTCGCCGGGACGATATCGAAGCCATGTGGATCATAGGCTGCAGAGCTGCGTCGGCGACGAGCAAGGGCAGTCCGACGCTGATCAGGGGAGACATCATGGAATAGGTCAATCTCGCCCAGGAAATCCGCATCGTCGAAACCTTGTTCGTCCGCGAAGCCGACAGATCTTCGGTGCGATGCCGGTGGTCGTTGCTGGCCCTGGCGTGATGGCGGGCGCTCGCGCGGTGCTGGAGGCGCCTTGAAGGCGCCCGTCGTCGGTCTCGCAGATTGGGTACGCTTAGGAACGAAATCGGGAGGCGGCATCTTCTTCCGATCGTCTTCCAGCCTCTTGGGACGTGGAGGACGACGAGCAACCCGTTGGGTAGGCTCCTCATCGTATTCTTCAGGCATATAGCTGATGGCAGAAGGAGGAGAGTTGAATCCCATTGCTGAAGATGGCCGTTTATCAAAACGATGCCTCAGATTGTCGCCAGGATGAGGGGGGCCCATAGGACCATCAAAATAGACAGGAGGGCCCATTCCCATTGGCGAAGGGGGAGGTCCATGGTGTAGGGGAACACCGCCAGGACCATGGCCATGGAACATGTGCGGAGGCGGCGGGAAACTGCCCACCACCGGGAACGGCGCGGGAGGAGGCGGCGGTCCAGCCCAGCCCATGTCAGGAACTGGGGGCTGCCCAGCATAGTAGCTTGCAGGGCGTGTCTGGGCACGAGGCCGTGAGCCTGGGGCTGCGGGCTGCTGAACTCCATAGGCAGCCGGATCTTCGATATGGCCCCTGCGATAGGGGTTGTGTTGGACAATGGGCTGGGTTGCAGCATGCTTGGGGCCTGGCGGTCGTGTCTTTTTGAGAGTCCTGGACTCTCTCTCCTTCTCCTTGGCCATCTCGGCGCGTGCCCTTCTGTGCTCCTCCTCATCCCTATGTTTCCTGTCCCGCCTCCGACGTTCACGTTCACGTTCCCGTTCCCGTTGCTCTCGCTCGAGCTCCCGGTGGTGGTTGCGGTCACGATCACGGTCGCGGTCACGCTCCCGCTCACGCTCCTTGTGCGGTGGACGTCTGCTGCTAGGTTCCTTTGGCCTAGGTTTGGGCTTCTTCCCTGTCCGGGGCGTGGCGTCGGTGTCGCTAAGGCTGATGCTGGAGACAGACTCATCGTCGGAGTTTGGGTGCATCATTCGCCTCTCGCCGCGCACCCTGCCAGTGTTGGGAAGCTCAGGGCTTCTCGGGGCCTCCGATATGGCATATTTCCGAGTGCTCGCAATACCACCAATGGAACTTCCTGAATCTTCCTCTGCGTCCTCCACATAGCCCACGTACGTAACTTGCCCGTGGCCAGGCATAATGGCTGGATGAATAGAATATACGTTCGCCCCGATGGGAGCGAGGAGATGATCAGACGCTGGTCAGTCTGTGGAGAGGACCGCACTGGGGCGGGGGATTGTGTGTCTGGGCCAGTTTGGGTTGCTGATTGACAAGTCGAGATTGGCGTCTGAGCGGCGGATGATCAGGCGGTGGACAATGGCCAGTCCAGGCTCGCCTTGGTTAGTGCAAGACGAGAGTTTCGGGCGCGGGGGAAAGCAAAAGTGGTGGCGGACAACGGTCACCAGAACTAACGGCCTGGAGAGTACGAAGTAGAGAGGCCGAGTGAAATTGCTGCTGGACTTCAATAAGCTCAGCAGTCAGTCGTTGCGTGTGTAGCGGAATAGGCGCTGCTCAGAAAAAATAATGCCGTTGCGCAGTGAGGAGCGATGCGTGAGGACGATAGGACGATAAGATGAGTGAGTTGAATAGTAGTAGTAGTTGAAGTTGTTGGTCCGATAGCTAGCTATGGGCGGAGTGATGGCGCAGTAGGTGAGAGAAATAACAAAGGAGGAGGAAAAGGTACCGGTCCAAGAGATTTTTTTCTCCGCCTCACTGGAGCAAATGGGTTGATGACTGAAGCAGGCCAACGGGCTGCGCCAGTAGTGGCTGCGTCGAGGTTTTAATCGTCCTGCTGCAGTTCCAGTTGGCGGGAAGTGCGTGCAGGGCAGCAGCGCAAGAGGTGGGAATGAGGGGGGGGTGTGTGGAGTGAGAAGGGGAGGGGAGAGGAGAGGGGGACCCTTGTTGAATGAATGTTGTGAGAGGGGGTGCGGGCCAGGCCACGGTGAGCTGTCTCTTCTGTCTGTCTCTCTCTGTCTGTCTGTCTGTGGAGGAGGGAGGCTAGGTATTCGTGCGTCTGGTGTCGATGGGGATACTACTCGTAATAAGGCGTACAGCAGAGGGAGAGACGAGAGCCAGTCAGTGAAGCCACGTAGAAATGGAATAATCAATACTATAGCCAGCCCGTAAGAGGAGGGCGAGCGATGAGGGGATGAGGGGATGAGGGGAGAGAGAGAGAGAGGGAGAGACGGGATACAGGCGCAGGTAATAATGCCACAGAGAGCCGGAACGAGTTCATCACAACAATGATGCGACTGAGGATGATGTGATGGATTGACTGATTGAATATGCGCACACAAGCAGCCAGCCAGGGCCTCTGAGGATGCGTGGGCCGGCCCTGCGAGCTGCACAGTGTGCTTGGAGCGCCTGACCAGTCCTCCCACGCCTCTCGTTGGCTCAGCAATCTAATACGTGACGGGACGAAACGAGAGCACCACCACCACTGCAGAGGTCCAGACAGGGAGGCGGGACGGTGTCGCTGTAGTGATGGTAATAATAATAATGGTGATAGTGATGATGAAATGAGGCGGGAGGGAAAAAAACACGCTGACGTGTGTGACAGAACAGTTGGGGATGTGATGTGATGATGGCTCTGCCTCGGGGCGACAAGTGCACATACGTGTAAGCAATGCCAATGCCAGTTCACAGACAAAGCTTCAAACATGGATGGATTTTGGGTTTCAGAATGCTACCACCAATCCACCTTCCCCAAACTGTTTTTTTCTCGATAAAAATAACACTACGGAGTACTCATCAATGTCAATCTGTTCTGGAACCCCCTCCAAATTGGCAACCACACAACGCTTGACGGTCCCTATCCAACCAACCATTCAGTGCTGCATCATGCTTCTCAAGCCGACCGTGACAACAGCGGGCGGCTGGGACTGGGATCTTGCCTGAATGGGTCCCCTGGATCTGGCCATCATGGCAAAGACGTCACCACGCTTGGGAACACACCCGCCCATCAGAAAGAAAAGAAAAGGACCAGGGGCAGGGGCAGGGCCGTTTACAACACACCAGAGCTCCTCTTTTGCTCTCATTTTTGTTTTGGACATGCATCCAAGAAGGCGAAATCCTGGGTCACGGGGCGGAGCGGCGCCGCCGTTGCGATGGAAAACCTATGGAAGGGATCAACAAAAGCACTCAGGCCCAACTGTGGAGCAGACGACGCAACCGGTCAAAGCAACAGGCGGCTCGTCTCGACTCCTCTCTACCCGTTGGTGCCCACCACCTTTGGCTTGGGTTGCCCTCTTGGGTGATAATGGATGGATGGCTGCTGGGAAGTCTAAAGTCTGAAGTCTGAAACGGCTTGTCTGGTTGAAACCTTGCTGAGGATTAAAGCCCTGAACATTGCCACCGTGGAGACACAAGACCCAGCGTCAGGGTCCAGTTGGCGCTGTGGGAAACCTCGACAGCCTCGTTCACCTCATCGGGCGACCACCACCTCATCGGGATGGATTACTAAGGTCTTAAAGGCACACCACTAAGCCAGCGCACGTACTCGTACTTCGTAGTCTCTTTTTCTCTCTCAGCAACTGCACAGAGGGAGGGAAGAGAGTGAGTGAGGGGTTGATGAGTTGACTGATCGCCGGGGTTGTGGAATGCCTCTCCCACTCCCACTCTCACTCGCACACCCAAAGTCCAGAGTGCCGAACAGGGGTGCTTGTTCAGCCTGGCCTACCATTCTGGTCGAAAGGGTCTCTGCCACTTCCCCCCCTCTCGTTTCTGACTCTTTCTTGTTATTTTTGTCCTAACGTGACTGTTCTCTTCTCCAAAATTCCATTGGGCTGAGTGAGGTTGGGTTGGGTATCAATCGCCATCGGCTCTAAGAGAGAAAAAAGGGCGCAGTCTGAGTCGCCAGACCTAATACTCTCCTGCTTAGCATGTTTGCATGTACAGGCAAACTGCTGCTGCTACAGTGAACTACGAATCGCCCCAGCCCTGGAATTGGTGTAGCGAGCCTACTTAGGCCCTGTGAGACGAATCATCGGGGGACCAGGACACGCAACGACAGACGGGCAAAGGAAAAAAAAACAAAGGAAAAAAACTTCACCTAGCCCAGGCGGGAAGAAGAGGGGATGCGGGATGCCAGCTCACACACCGGCCCCAGTCGTTGTTGAGGCCCAATCGTCGCCCTCTGTCGTCATGCACGCCGGATGCACCATCCACACAGCTTATAATAGGGCAGCATGCGTTGTCCAAGACCAAAAGCACCCCCTCTTTCACCCTCCCTCCGAGTCCGAGTCATACCCTTCTGGGACGCTTCATTGCCCATGGATGGTGGCAGCCAGGAAGAAGACGGAAGGGTTCGACTCATAGGCTGCTGTTCTCTCTCTCTCTCCCCCATCACCCTCATAAGGGTCTTATCCATGTCCACATACGCAACGCACGCGCACGCACGCTCGCACACTCCCCCGACAGATCCCGTGCCCAGAGCTGTCCCACGTTCCACAGCCGGCTTCGAGTGTACGGCCGCCCTTCGGCCCTCCGAGGATCCTCTCCATCCATACCAGAAGGCGGACTTATCCTCCCCATCCCCATGTTGTGCGCACGCTGACAGAGCCCGAGTGCTGCCCCACCCGGGCCTCCGTCTCTTCTGCTTCCAGTCTCGGCTTCCGGCCTCTCCCCCGTCATTCCTCTCCCCACACGCCCCCCCTCCCCCCGGTTCGAGTAGTAGTAATAGTATTAGCTACTGCTACGATTCTGTCTATCAACGTGTTCATTATGCCGCCCTTTTTTTGCTTCTGTCCCATGTGGCCCCAAGGTCTAGACGAACATGTTGGAACGTACATAGAACGAGCTTCTGCCCCCTTTTCCGCTAAAGTTCCCTACATTCCTGCTATACATAGCTGCTTGACCTACAGGAGCAGGTCAAAGTGCCACGGAGAGGGAGGACCCAATTCCTCGGGGCTCCCTCAATCCGCCACCATCCTTCAATGCACCATGCTGATATGATTGGAATCGACGAGCGATGCATGTTTCAACATTGCTTGTGGCCCGCCCAATCGGACAGTCTGTCCCTCCACCAAACGCCCCCCTCCCCCCCCAAAATGCCAAGTCTTGCGTACACTGCATATGTATGTATAGGTATTTTCAGATTCTCATCTTGTGCCATATATATATTGTGCTCCCCATGGCGTTCTATGTACTCGTATAATATCTCATGATCAGATCTCTCTCAAAATCCGGTCAGTGTATGTCCTTTGATTGGGCCAACCCACAGCGCCTCAGTTTCTCCCACATATACGCATCGTCTACTTCGTACTGCAGTGTAGCTCGATCGAATCGAATCGAATCGCACGGCCACGCAGCGCCCGCCCTTGGTCCTTGGCTGATATGAGAAAAACCAAGATTTTCCATGCCCCTCTTAAAACCATTTCTAGCAAGGCGAGGGGCCAAAGGAAGCACAAAGAATGCGAGATGGACAGGGCAGGGGTTGGATACGAACGAGACATCTGACGTGCCTCCCTGCGATGCATGGAGGAAAGGAAGTGATCGTCCATCCTCCACACCACCATGCATTGGTGAGGTGAACACAGATATCGTCAATGGGATGCCGGATTAGACCTAGTCCCAGCCAACTGAATCACAAGGAAAAAGCAAAGAAAATATGTTATCCAATTTCGGTCCCGAATCGCATCGGACGAGTTGTCCGATTTTCAGAATCTGCTTACCCAAGTCGGCGGACAGGACATCACGGGACTCGGCAGCAAAAACCCGGTGTTTCGGTTCTCCCACGCCGTAGGTTAGTATGGAGGAAGCCCGGTCAGCTGCCACCTATTGGTTTTCACCTAAACGCCTCGGCGAAGACTAGAACTGGAACTAGATAAGATTGGCGAGAGAGTGTTGCTTCGTGCTGAAGGTTTACAGGGCGTCGTGATGAACGTGCAACTCTCTCCGATTACGAGTAAAACTGCAGATGATGTGCTCTGCATCAACGCCCGCCTTCCAAACAATCAGTTAAAAAATAGACAGTCACATACACCCGGTGTAAGAATGAGGTGCATAATCGTTTCATTTCGATTCCTTCTTGTACTCCCATATCCAATGGAATGCATACCTAGTGCTACGGAGTACTCTGTAAGTGATATCGTTGGCATGAGAAAAGGACCAGTCATGAACAGGTTAAGTGTCATGTCCGGTCTTCTCCCCAGTCCAGTCCAGCCACCTCACCGCCTTTTTTCCCTCCACCATCCGTGATGTGGTCCTCATATCAAAACGAAGCCCGTGTTCGAGCGATATTAATAATATTAGCCAATTGGCGTGGAAGCCTTCTCAAGCGGCACAGCAGCTTCTTGGCGCTAGTCCCCGATCGAGCACAAGGTGAGATTGGTAGGATTGGTTCGGCAGTCATCCTCGATGCGGTACAGCATTGATTGCACTCGTAGGTAGTAGCATAACAGGTATTCTGGCTTGTTGTTACTCTTTGGCTGTCGGCCGACTGTTAGTGGATGGACTAATGTCGGCACCGAGAAACCCCGGACGGTGCGGAGGTCATCATCGCGGATATGAGCATTCAGCCGAAGGCGAGTTGGCGACTCGCCTTTGTCTCACGACCGACTGATGGGCTTCCACCACAAAGAGTCCACCACGAAAGACGAAGTGGATGTCGGTCAGGAAGTCGTGCACCGTCGCCTCTGCGGGTGAGCCAGAATGACCTGCATCCTCCATCGTATTGCTTCCCGGCCAACCGGATCTTAGATCTCGGGAGGTCCTTGGGGAGCTTGGCATGTGCGAATCATCAGAGTCGTTGCTTTTTTTATGCCCCCCCAAACAAGCTGTGTCACCGAAAAACGACAGCTGTCCTGGAGGGATATCCAAGGCGCTTCATAACATGTGTCCTATGGCTCGGCTCTGGGGTCCGAAGCGAGTATGCACCTCGGCCCATCGACGTCACGATGATTCCGGTTGTGACAGACGACGTGGCATGCATATTCTTGCTTGTTTCCCGTCGGTGGAATTACGAATGCGCTGTTTACAGCCTTTTCGCACGCCCCTGTTACAGAAGACCGGCTTAAACTGCAATATTCATGTCTGCCACGACAGCTCTGTGATCCGACACACGGATCTGATCGTCAAAGCTGTTGGCCAACACACCAAACGTCTTGACCAATGCCGTGCGGGGTTCTTGGATGAAGAGGAAATCGATACGCTGGGGTGATTCGTTCGGCTCCCCGAAGCTCGTGTAGGTCAAGCGGTTTCCATAGTGCTTGTCCACGGGTACGAGGTTGGCAATGTCGGACATGCCTGACTCGGGTGCCGTCATGAGCTTGTATGCCCCGTCATCAGGGGTGCTGTTGAAGTCTCCCCCAATGAGGACCACTGATGCGTTTCCCGGAGGGCTCCATTCTTGAGCAAACTGGATCAACAGCTTGGCGCTATTCTTGCGGGCTTCGACGCCCACGTGGTCAAAGTGTGTACTCATCACGATCACTTTGGTGCCGGTCACTTTGTGAGAGAACTCTCCCATCGTGACAATCCGGGGAAGCGCGGCGTCCCAACCGCGAGATGGCCGCTCAGGAGTCTTACTCAGCCATCTCGTTTCAGTGTGTTCACACTTCCACACATCAGACCGGTAAAAGATGGGCGAGAACTCGCCCTTTGTCTTTCCATCATCGCGCCCCCCACCAATGTAAGTCCAGGATTTTCCTAGGTGGGATTGGACGTCCTTTACTTGTAATAAGAGAGCTTCTTGGAGACATATAAAGGGGTTTTCATGGCCGGCTGTGATGAAACTGAGCTGGTTACAGAGTTTGGGTCCTCGAACTTCCCATCGTTGCTCCCCGACAACTGGCCTGGAATTGGCGTATCTGATGTTGAAGGTGATGGCCCGCAGTGGCATATAGCCCCCATGTGTGGGTTTTTCCATGCCCAGCTTAGAACCTGAAAGGACTTCTTGATCCTCACTGAATGCACGGCGTGACCCGTCAAAGGCGGGATGAAGAATTTCTCCCCTGGAATAGAACAGGTTGCTGCTCCAAGAGAGGAGCATACAGAAAAACAGGAATGACACAAGAATGAGCCGGAACCCTTTAGATGACCGCACAGCGCGTCGTTGCGCAGCGAGGACTGTCGGCGCCATTTATTGTTAGGCTGGCCGCTGTTGGGCCAGACGAAGTTGGCGAGACAGGCCCCAGGATTGGGGATGAGACGGTAGTGTCCGTCACGTGGCACTCTGCCTTTTATCACCAAGCAAAGCCACCAAGCCAAGCCATCCGTTTCCTCCCGAGTTTACCGCGCACATTCCATTTGTGGATATTAAATTGGATCATCAAGGTGCACACAGATGCCGAGGATGTCAGATGTGAAAAATGTGCTTCTCTGCTCGTAACTATGGGGTTGGAGCCAACAGACAGCAACCATGTCTGGACATTGTTTCCATTGTCCAATGAAAGCTCTCCATCATATCAATCTCCCAAGGGGGATCTAGATGGTTTCGTTTCCCAGCTGATCCATCTCCTCTAGACTTGGACCTACTGCAAATTTAACCGACTCCAAGACAACAATTCTAGGCGGAAATGGCATCTGAAATTTCCCAGCGCCAATATGTCGTCATGGTCGTATAATGGTTGTGGCCCAAAGAGCCGGCTCAAACAGAGATTGGTTCCAAAACGCATCAGGTGTTCTCATCCCGCACGACACGAGCCGAGCCTTGGTCTTGGCTGAAGTCTGTTCCTTCTCCACTAAAAAGCCACCACATCTTGAATGAGAAGCTACGACGAGTACGAAGTAGTGCTTCGTATGTGGGTGGTGGGTGAATTCACCATCTCGACAACGAACCGGTGTCCCACGGCACTTGAAAGAGGTTACAATATGCGCTTGGCATGATCACCGTGACTACCACCTTCCAAGAGGTCACGCTTGCAATTTATTATCACGACTTAGAGAAGCTAGGGTTACTATGGCGTATTTGAGTGAATTTTTGAGAGATCTTTTTTATTACACTCAAAGGTCAGCGTCACATCATGCCATCTTCTGAGAGTACGATGAGTAGGGTAAGATCACCATGGATAAACCCCAAAGAATCATGAGCAGACGATGACAGGATCTTGACAAATCCGATTTTTATCAAGATTGCCAACTGAAGTTCTACTAGTAGTATTTCAAATAATACACGTACTACTGACTTCCAAATAAAGATCACGTACGGAGTACAAAAATAATCACTCTACGGAGTGTACGGATACGAGAGCTCGCCCGCACTAAGAGACTAACAGTATGAATGGGTCGGAAATAGAGCTTCCATCGGATATACTGGGTTTCGCTCCTCCAACGATATCTTTCTCCATACTGCTGCATCCATCGTCTCAAAGGCCCATGACATCAGCAGACAAACTGAGCCACCGTGGTGTCTGTAGATAGCAGCATCTTCGCAACTCGGGCAACATGTCTCCGGCCTGTCTGTCCTGCAACTCCTTTGGCCGGAAAGGGCGGTCGTCTTTCCAACAGGCACCGATCAATCGGACATATTTGCAACGGATGATCGACTTTGATCGACAAGTCCTAGTAGTTGCGTGACGCCGGTTTGCTCGAAAGCGCCACGGATGAGCATCATGCAAGGAACCATGCATGCAATCTCGAGGCTCACCATGCAGCTTCAAAACTCCGGCTGGGTCTGGGAGCTATTCCGATCTCGCAGGAATTCCTCGATCGGAAATGCGGATCATGCAGATGGAATTTTGTGTCCTTTTCTGCGAGGCATGACCTTGCTAACCCACAAGATAGCGGGGATTCTTCCCATTCTCGCGCAGTTCACGTCGTCCTACTGGGGAGTCATCTGCTCTATATCTGTCCGTGGTGGTGTGCTCTAGTGTCAGCTTACGACTTGAGCCCTTTCATAAGTCCAATAACGGTTTAACCCCGCGTTCCTACTGCGCTGGACCAGTGGTCTAAAGCTTTGGTATCTGTTGGATGACTTTCGTTCCGAACCGCATTTGCGTCTCTTGTCCATTCATTAGCCACCTACATCAGCAGCCAGCCTCAGACGGCAATAATGGGCAAAGCTAACTCAGTCTTAGAGCGCCCACGTTTCAGCTCTTCCATCCCAAATGACTGGAACGGGTAGACTGCCTAAGAAATGATAGGCAGGTTGGCGTCGTACCAGGGGGGGCCAATCCTGGCTTCTCATAGGCCTCTTCACGTGGGCGCAGTGCCTTAATGGCTGCTGGTGACCACCATGATGCGCCTCACAAGGCCATCACTTTTCACGGACTATGACTGGGGAATCCATCACAAGCTACCTCAGTGACGTTTGGAACGCGCAGGGCCCAGTCACCATCCTTTTTTATGGGCGTACGACTATATAGTCGTGCTTGTTTTTGCTGCCTGCACTCCCGCTACGAAGGAATATATATATGCGTCTCTCTCCTCCTCAACAGAGGATGAGTTTCTGTCTCTATTATCAGGCTTCTCTGACAGTCGGTGCCAGGATTCCTCGTGCAGGGCTGATTTCTCTTTCGGAGGCTTCATCATTAGTGCCGGCATAGCCGGCGGATGTTCTTTTGCCTTCTCGTGGACACATTAGGCATACCCATCCCTGAGTCATCATCCCAGGCGGCACTCTGAAGTTATCATCATCGATTCTTGTCGTTCTTCTATAAAAACCCAAACATCCCATCCATTACAAATACCATGCCGATCGAGTTAGAGATGATGTCTCAACCAGACTCGTGGCCACCCACTCAAGTCCGCCTAAACCCATCCATGTCCATCAAAAAGACCAAGGGCGACCCTCGGCCGCTCCTCGAAGACATCGATGAAAATCCACTCACTTACTTCCTCACTCCTGCACCCGGAGACGACGACGATATGGATCTGGACGTTGACATGATGGACTTTGATGCTGGCATCGAAGACTCCACCCAACCCCGCGAGACCGTCCGCAGCGTGAGCCCTTCTAGCCTCGAAGGTCTTAGGAAGCCCAACAACAGCGGTCGTGCCACCTCTCCAGACTTTGACTCCGATGTGCCCACCACGGACGACGACGACGATGAGGAATACATTCGCTTTTCCTCCCCTCCCAGATCCGTGCTATCTCCCCTCCGAGACCTAGCCATCGAGGGCCTCCGGTTCCGCCCCAGGAGCCCTGTCTTTGGCAATACTGCAAACGCTCTCCTGTCGCCGAATTCGTTCCCCGCGCCGGTGGGCCGCAGGGGCAGGACGAACAGCCGGGGAGCATCACGGAGGCAACAGACAAGGAGCTTGTCTGCTCGTGCCCGACCAAACCACCTGTGGAGGGAGCCAAGCCCAGATGTTTGGTCTATTGAGGAGGAGACGGAGGAGGAATTAATGAGTGATATGGGGAGTGAGGTCGGGGTAGATATGGCGGCTGCGAAGCCAAGGAAGAAGGTGCGCTTTGTACTCCCGGTTAAGGAGTAAGTAGATCCGAGTGGTTGTCTGTCATCTTGCATTGGGTTGGTGTTCATGGAGTTCTCTCTTGTTTTCTCTCGGCACTTTGTGGCGTTGGATGCGTTGGGCATTTACACTGGCATTGTGAGTTGGGAGGTAATACAGGACTTGCAACTCGCACTGGAGGCACTTTGTTGGAGTTTGAGGTATTTTCACTTTTTGTTAACAAGTTCATTTTGTATTTGCACTTAATCAACATGATTCATATCTTCACGCAAAAAAGACAACGATATGGTGACTATGCTGCTAATCACCATGAGCAAAAAAGAATTTGATCTCCGATACTGGGAATCGAACCCAGGGCTGCTCGGATCTTCAACTGACGGTTGAGAGCGAGCGATGTTAGCCACTACACCATATCGGATGACGCTTTGAATTGAGAGCTGATGGTGAGAATTTCGCTCTTCACAGTAGACAGATGGACAGATGGACGGGACAGGATGTCCAGAGACATCGCCGCCTCTCCAGTATCACCTCTCCGCTGATGAAAGCTCTTCCCATTCTGAGAGAGCTCGGCGACTTGGCGTGACCTATTAAGGCATCTCCGGGCGCGTGGTGCGTTCTATTGGATGCGGGCTTACCGAATGTGGTGGGTGAGAAATGATCACCTGGACGCTTGGTGGTATGGCGGCGGCCTTTCTGCTGAGCGAGTGTTGGACAAGAGTGAGACTTGGAGAGAGACTAGTAGAACATGAGGAGGTCTGTTTCAAGTACAAGGGTTTCGTTATGTGAAGTGATGGTTACATGATGCTCACCAGATAGATGGAGGTTTGTTTATCAGCAGATGTCACATTCCATGCTGGAGGATGCATCTATTAGTTCATCGGGATAGAGGGGAGGTAAGCGGGGGATACAACAGACTTAGGTAGAGTAAAAGAGTGACTATAATACACCACCACACAACAGATAACTTCAATTACGACTTCGTATACGGAGTAGATGATGGTCATTATCGCAGATAACTCGTTTTTACAGCTAGATTTTAAAATAATTCTACAGGCTCTGATATGCCACAAGCATTAACTATCTAGTAGAGTCTGCGTAGACTGTTGCATCTGTCTTTCTTGTCACTCACTTGGGAGGTTGCAAGGTAAATTCCGATTGTTAGCATCTTGTGACCATTTACGACGACACCATCAGATTTGGACAAGAGATTGCTGAGATGGGCCGAATGGATGAATGAATGGGCGGGTTTTTGGGAAGTCCGAGACACGCCTTTTACCTGGCCCTCAGCCGTACGTACAATGACGTGCACCAATCGAGCTACCCGCGATGATTGATTTCGCTTCTCAGTGTGGAAACTAAGGAATTATAGTATTAGTCCGGTCAGCTGAGGGTTGGGTAGAAAAGAGGGATTGAATATCGCGACTATTTTTACAGAGTATGATAATTATAGAAAGTAAGTAGAGAATAGATGTAGGAGAGAGGAGATTGTAGTTGGCTGGGTGTAATCAGCGGGAATTGACTGTACCCCTCTGGTCTGGTTCAACTGGTCTGGTATAACTTCGTTTGTTGTGCCCAATTTTTACCTGTATCTAGGTCCTGTGTCCTAAATAGCTGTTGTCATTAATAATATGGGAATAATGGAAATATCGATAATATCAGATAGGAGTAATGTCTGTCTTCCAGCTGGAAAAAGGAGGTCAGCAAGTACAACAATAACAGACTCTTAAATGCCGTTGGACTCATGCCAACAAACCAAAAGTTCTCAAACCCGGATATGACCCGTGTACTAAGGAGTAGTACGAGTTGTGCTTTGCATGGGGGCATCTCATGTTTAATTACGAAGTACGCTTTTCCCACTCTGTTACATTACCACATCCTTAGAACTGAGGGGCGATGAGTTAGCTTTTGAAAGGTTGTTGTCTCACTTCATTCATCGGGATTCGGTATCGATACCTATGTAAGTCAGGAAGTACGAATTGCCACGAGATGAAAACAACAATGACGGGTCGAAGCAGCCATCACAAACGATTCCGAAAACAACAAAATAACTTTCATGCACGCCATCCATATCTTGTTGGAATCTGGATCGCAGCAAACTAACAGGGGCAATAAAGAACCCAAAGCCTAAAGCAAGATGCAGCGAAAAAGAAGCTGCGCTATGGCGGTCCAAGTGGGGGTGGCTTGTTTGTGCGCCTCAAACAGGGCTTCTGATAGGCGCTGAAGTCATTGTTTACACTGGACAGAGCTTCAATCAGGGAGTGGGTCCCGCTGGTTACTGCGGCATCCAGCGGACACTGCATCAGCGCTACAGCAGCAGAGCAACAACAGGTGCAGCTGTGCAGTACTGCTAAGAGCATCACAACCTATCGCCTGCCTCTAGTTGCCGACCTTGGCAAAGGTCTGGCTGTCACTCAACTGCCACTCAACTGCCACTCATTATTTTCCCTCTTTTGTCGTGCCTCGAAGAGTGTCTGGAGACGCGTCTTCAAATCTTACTCGCACATGCTGCGACGTCTTGCAGAGCATAGCATAGCATATCTCCCCTCCAGCGCGCAAACGGCTGGTGGACACAGTGGTACCTTCGGGGAGAGCCTCTCTTCTCGTCTATTTGCCATGTACAGCTAGCACGCCCGCCCTTCTCTCTGCCAACGGCCCGCGCAGCATGCTGCTCATACGAGGTAAGCCAAGCAACCATCACATACATCCGACGTGTTCATGCGTCGACCATTCCATCCCCGAGGGCGGATCGCAGGTGCGAACAGGGCCACGGTGGCTTTGGGCAGCTTGGGCAGCTCCGCGCCTAGTATTTGTTGTGCTGCGTTCATCGTATCTGTCTCATGTTCCCCTGATGCGCTGTCCTGCAGACTCACAGAACCCTTATATCGTCTTCAATTGAAAGCCATGGGGACCCAAGCTGATCGCATCCTGCTTAGATTAGGGTACTATGCCTTCTCCAAACACTTCATCTGGTGATGATAATGTATCGCCCGACCCCGCGACCCCTTTGAAAACTCCAGCCGCCAAGAACGACAACAATGCGACGAGCGCAACGACAACGCCTGCGGGCGCCAAAAAGCCTCCTGGCGAGACCCCAAAGTCTGCCCCGGCAGCGATTACGGAGGCTCGCCCGCGGCCCAACTCCAAGAGACCAGAGCCTAGCTTGCTTACCGACTTCCTTCTGGGACGGCCTTCCCCAGCACGACTAGCAGCAGAGCGCAAACGCCGCCAGAGTGTCGAGGCCGTCAAGACTGAGCTTCGTAATGAGATGAGACAAACCCAGGTGCGGAAGCTTCAGCCGCCAGGTGGTGTAAGGGACCGAGTCAAGGCATGGCAAAAGGCCAATGCCGTAGCAATAGTGGCAGCCAACCCCGACGAAGTAGCGTCAGAGCCAACGGAGCTGGCTTTCGCTGGGGAAGAGCTGGATAGCGTGACCGAAGAAGACCGGGTACGCATCAAGTTAAGACAAAAGAAGAGGACCACGCCAAAGACGAAGCCGATCATTCAGAAAATGGAGACAGAAGCCTCGAGCGCAACGGACAACAAAGAGCTCCCAAAACCTCCTAAGAAGAGAATCGTTAGCGACGATCATTGGGTGAAATCTAAAGTCAGAAAGGCTTCGGTGAGAAAAGTGTCGCCCAGGCCTAGGAAGCCATCCAACCAGACCAGAATACCTAACGGCTACGTGTTTCGGGCGACGCCAAACCCTTCCGCTGCAAGCAAGGTCAAGGCCTGGGCTGAACAGGTTGAGCTACCGGAACACCCGATACGGAGTCGCCAGTCATCCAGCGATTCCAGCGATTCTAGGGGTTCTAAGGATTCTAGGAATTCCAGCGATTCCAGAGACTCTAGAGACTCCAGGGATTCTCGAGATTCTAGAAATACACAAACTGAGTTGACCGGTGACAAAGGAGAGACAGAAAGTCAAGCCACAACAAGACAACCTCTGAAGCCGAGGCTGGATGATAATGATGGGATTCGAGTACGACCAATACGCAAAAAGAAATCTGCCAACGACGGCATCAGAGTTGGCTCCAGAAAATCATCGGCGAAGGATCAAGATGACGGAATCAGGGTGCGAGCAGTAAGTGGTGAAACCGGAACTGAACCAACCACCCCACGGCCAGCTTCATCCCTAGCCCGGCAAAGAAGCAAGGCTGGATCAACCACTCCGCGCAAGCACACAATACTCGACCTTGTTAGGGCCGTGGAGGAAGCGACGCAATTGTCGATGAGTGACGAGGCAGATGAAGTGGATTCCTACATCGAAACTCCCAAACAGAATCCAAGACCAAAATCCTGGTCTGGTGTGAAGCGGACGCCGACAAGACGCTCATCTGGTAAAGGCAAGCCTGCCGAGGTTGAGTCTCCACCCAGCAATGACGATTCACACCTCACCAGCACTCATATGCCAGAGTCGGATTTGGGCACAAGCCTGACAGGCAAGTCCTTGGCTGACATCCCAGGAGATATTCCATTTGGACACTCCGCATTCAGCGAGCTTGATCTGCCCCTACGAGGCCCGCCCAAGAGCAGGCCAAAGCGTCCCAAAAATGAGAAGGCGACCAACAGGGCAACCAGTTTGAAGGGCATGCCCAATGTGTTAAAGAAGGTTGTGGAAGAGGGAAAGAAAATCATTCAAGATATGAATGAGCCGCCGAGGCATGCTGTTCCGAACAACCCCCCTAGCATTGAGAAATGGCTCAACAACACGGTCGAACCGTTCGCCGAATCATCAAGAACGGAATCACCCACATCCCCGTCTGCTGAGAATAAACATGCCAAAAAGGAGCCAAGATCCGAGGTTACACCTCGAAGAAAATCTTCACAAGAGACGAAGAGCTCAGTACTCTCTGCTTCCAACGTCACTTCCAATGTCACATCTAGCATGGACACGGCCACAACAGATGACACAAGCCAAACAATCACAGACAGTGCCAAATCAACCCCCAAATCAACCCCTAAGGCGAAGGATACATCAAAAAAGACCAACACGCCACCGTCCTCGGGCCTTAGGAGAAGTCGAGCAACAAGGAATTCCGCAGGCCCATCTAAGCCTGGCGGAAAACTCCTGGGCGTGTTGAAGGAGGCTTTCCAGGGAGCCTCTGCTGGGCTCTCACAACCCATCAGGAGCTATCAAAGTCATGAGGAACGCAGGTTTGAGTGGGATGATGAACTGGACTCAGGGTACATGGATTCACAGTACATGCAATCGAACTCGGACCTAAGCAGTTGGGCCACTACTGAAACTCATTCGAGCCTTACTCACTCCAGCGCTGACAGAGACTCATCTGTTCGTATGGCAAAGTCAACTTCGCAAATGGCTGGCCCACGTATGCGACCGCCTACGAATGGTAAGCACGAGCTCTCGACAATTCTATCCGAGGAGGATTCTAGTTCAAGGGAATCAGATTTGACATCAGATGTGACACAATCTACCCTCACTCAGTCGACGGCGTTCACGAAGTCTAGTGGATCTACGAAAGCGCCTCAACGCCAAGGTTCCGGACTGAAGAGGAGACTGACCCGCCACTCAGATTTGGTGTCGGTGCTCTCGTTACCAGATGACACGAACGTGCCAGAGAGAATCAAGAGCAACAGATCGCGACCAAGTTTACGTAAGACCCGAGGCGGATCTGGAGATGTCACGGCTGATGACTTATTGAGAGAATTTGCCGACGATGAAAATTTATACCAGAGAGAACTCAAGACCCTAGTCGATGGTGTACTACCGGTGCTGCTTTCGCATGTCGTCAACGACATCACCGCCTCGGAGCTCTTTGGACCGGCATCTAGTAGACAAAGAATCGATGACGCATCAAAATCCGTCGTGAATATGGGCCTTGCTCTTGAGAAGCTCAAGAATGCACATAACAAGGCGCCTCTTACAGATATTCGTCGGTTGGCTCACTGGGCTCCTGGAGTTGTCCCAATATATCACAGCTACCTCAGCGCCTGGCGGCTGGGCTTCCAGGATTTAATAGTCAACCTCGCTCCACGGGGAGATGAACTCGACGAAGAGGATTCACTCCTCGATGCATTGCCCAGAAACGAAAGCGGCGATGTCATCAATGACCAGGGGGAACGTGTGGCCGTGTCCTATCTCCTGAAGCGGCCCCTTATTCGCGTAAAACAGATGACCAGGCTCATCCAATGCGTGGACTCCATCATCGACTCCAGCGATACGAACGAATTGGTCGGGGACTTTGAAGTCCTTCAAGAAAAGGCCCGTCGTCGAAATAAAGAAGAAGTTGCGAGGTTGATCGACGAAGAAGCCATCAATACCGATACTACCAGGGCTCGAGAATTAAGAACGCTTGGCGCCATAAGGTCTATTACCATCGACCCCAACCGCCAAGTCAGCGCCAAAGATCTCTTTTCATTGGACCTTACTCACTCCAATGGCCAGAGGCTAGAGTGTCAAGTAGAGTTGGTTCATCGAGACAACCGGAGTCATCCAGAAGATGTGGGAGATCTATTAATTCGAGAAGTCGGAGACGGCCGCCGCTCGTACCTTCTATTCCCACCCATATCTATGTCTCTGGTCTCTGCCTGTGCCGGCGAGGGAGAATTTGAAATTGTTGTCACGATTCGCGGCAATCATAACGGCAAGCCGTGGCATGAGCTGCTCAATCTGTCGGCGGATGATGAGGAGCAGATCCTGGACTGGCTCGATATCTTGCCTGCGTCTTCCTTGCTAGTTAGGGAGTCTGAGCCCAGCGTATTTGGCGAATCTGAAATTTCTGATGGTGAGCCTGCATCTCCCGGCAGGTTGGTTGACGTTCCTGTTGGAGTACAAAGCATGATAGGCGGATCATCTCGATCAGAAACCCCTGAGCCCACTTCTCCGAACAGTCCTCCATCACCTCCTAGCCCTTCACGGCCTCCGCCTCCACCCCCAGCTTATGAGAGAGAGAAAACTCCAACTCAAGAAGACTACAACTCAAAAGATGAAGAAGACAAGAACCGACCTTTGAAGGAGGGCATGAGGCCTGATCCCGCTGCTCTGACGCGACCCTCTGTTGCTCTGCAATACGGAGAGACTGGCGCACCCCCTCGTCCCCCAATTCATCGAACTCTAAGCCCAAGCCCTCAACAAATAGCAAAGTCTCAATCTCAGCCTCAGTCTTTCCTAAAACCGCCAATCGATCTCCATGGCGGCCTTAAACGTCGGGGTTCATCCCCCTTGAAGCATGAGTACTTGCCGTCAGACGTCTCGTCTGCATCAGAATTGTCTTCTGCTGTATCCTCGGTAGTGGCGGATGAAGATGAGGGAGACGAAGAGGAGGACGTGTCAGAGGATGAATCAGTGTCCGATACTGAGTCATCCGATGATGAGATCGAGAGTCTGGATATACCCCAAACCGAGCTCGGTTTCAGCATAAGGAGAGAAGCCCCTCCACCATATTCGAATAGGGACTCTCTGATCCCTGAATCCGAATGCAGCCTCACACCCTCCAATTCTGCTTCTCAGGCTGGTCTTCATGGACACAAGACACCACCCGAGGAACGCGAGGAAGCCCCTACTAGGTACTTGGCAGTCATTTCAAGATGGTCTGATAAGGGTGCCTGGAAAGACATCTACCCAGACCATTGTTCTATCGTTGTTACGGATGGTCTCATTGAAGCATATGCTCTCCAAAACGGCAGCGAATTGCAGAGTGGCGATAAGCCTCTGCTAGCTCTAGATCTTACTCCTCTCGTTTTAATGAGGCAAAGCACTGCCGTTGATCTCGAAATCCGATCATCCGTTCAGCCCCATTGTAAGCTGGCCCCCGTTTATGGAGGAGGCAACTTCCGATTCCGATGCCTCAATGGACCGGACTGTTATAACCTTTACATGTCTGTCCACCACGCTCGCCTCAACAACCAAAAGTTCATCCAGCTTGAGAACGAAGCAAGATTCCAAAGCTTTGGCGAGAGACAGCCCCCTGCTGAGAATGATGGAGATACTAGCAGCCGGCGTCGTAGCTGGTTTGGTAGAAAGAACAGCTACCGCAGTTCTGTACGAGCACCTTCACAGTCCCATGATGGTGCCAGCACAACGCCATCATCTACCCCATCAGCATCTAGCTTCCTCAAGAAGCTCACTCTTGTCGGTAATCTTTCGTTCAACCTGGCCCGGTCATCGATCGACAAGCCCAACCAATATGGTGGCGGGGACAATAGTCTTTACACGTCTGGTTCTTCCTCTGGATACAGAACTCCCCGATCCCCGTCTATCAGCGTCGAGAACAGCGCTCAAATGTCCACCAACTTTGGGACTGAAAATATGCGCATCAGATTGCACCTTCTTGTCTCTCCGACCAAATGGGAAGATTATGGCAATTGCAGTCTGCAGATCCGGCGACCACCTCCCGGATGGCATCAAGCACTCCGAGCCGACCACGGACTTGAGAAGAGAGTTACAGTCACGACAACGCCAAAGAAGAGCTCGCAACAGCCTATCATGGTGCTGGATGCCGTCTTGGGAAGCGGTTGCTTTTCGCCCATGGGCAGCCGAGGTATTGTCTGTGGAATCTGGGAAGAAGTCAAGAACAGCGATGGCGTCGTGGGCATGGTACCGGCGAATGGAACTACTGGAGGAAACATCAAGAAGTGGTGCTTCCAATTCTCGAGCGTGGCTGAGGCCAGCTGGGTGTTGCGACTTGTTCACCAAGAGGTTGTCAGAGCCTAAGCACTCTGACAACGACTACCGATGGACTGCCCCGCGATTCACAGGGGCTGTTCATTTTCCCTTTCCCCTTGTTACTGTTGTTTGTTGAGGGAGCCTAGAAAGGGCTGATTGTTTATTTAGTTTATTGCTTACTGTGTTTGTGTCTTTTGCTGGAAGCATACATAATTGTATTGCCGTGGCTAAATTATATCCCCTGTTTCGCAACGAAGCGAGAAGTTGTATACCCGTATATACGAGGATCTTGGTATTTAGAAGGAATAGGCGTCTGAAATGGGTGGATGGGCGGGCGGCGAGAGTTGAGATGGGCGATATTGCTTGCTGGAGTTGTCGAAGCGTTGCCGAGCAGTGAATGCTCTTGGGATGGGATGTGAATGAGACAGTAGTACTCAATAAAATATATCAATAAGACCCATCTAAAATACATGACCCCGTTTCTATGAAATTCGCGATTACCATTGATACTACGGAGTACGTTATATCTCACTGCCCGACGATATCTTGAAGCAAATCGTAACTCGGATATTATCCCTATTTAGGTTCAGGGTATGGATAGACTCCGCAAAGCCCGGACTTGATCAATAACTACCTGTCCTACTCCACGTTTTCCATCTCCATCTCTTGATAATCCATGATTTGCCATGATCTGCCACCCCTGTCATCAAGTCTCCCATACTGGTGAGTTTGATATCCAGCCTCACAGACAGCAGGATTCAAGCCCCATCGCATTTCGAAGACGTTGTTTCTTAACCCCTAAACCAGCGTTTCTTGGTATCTCCAGGGCTTCCAGAATCATATTAACAGAAGAAACTGCACCGATATCGGTCAATTTTGATGTTATTAAGCCTACAAACTTGATGAAGAGGCATACCATCAAGTCTATCTGTACAGCAACAGAAGTGCGAAAGCCAGGAATCCCTTGGCGGGTTGTTGCATGGACCAGTGACTGGAACAAAGTACTTGGGTGTGAGGTTTGGAAAAGGAGCATGTTGTTTTGCCGAATGTTTGCATTTGTATCTCTAGTGGTAAATTATTAGTAAAAATATTAATTTGAGATGGGATAAACAAACCTTGCTTCCCGTCGAGTCAAAGTAGCTTGTAGTTGTGAAGGCTGACCATGCTGTGGTATGGCCTTTTGATAAGCCGGGAGTGCCAAGCGTCTGTTGATCGTTCTGATCGTCATCTTCAGTGATGGTAATCGGGGTCCTCTATTGTTCGTTGGGCTCTCCCGGTTCTCTTGGTTCGTCACCCGTTTCCATTGGGGGTTTGGAAGTTCTTCCATAAAAACGTGGTGAATGATCGCCATGTTTCTTCTACGTGAGCGAGAGGGCTCAACGAATCCGTTGAATTATAGCATCATAACGCCAACTGGATCGAATCCATCCATGGTGATGAGAGTTATCCACGGCAATGAGAGTAATATGTGGTAATCAGAGTTGATTATAAAGGACTGCTCAACCAACGCCACGCAGATTTCCACTTCTTCGGGCGGGCGGAGGCCCGCGTACACATATCCGTATCTGTTGCTCGTTCGACTGTTCGTTTGATCTTTCCACAGCCCAGACAGTCACATCACCCTGCTGGACCTGTGAGCTTGTGAACGCTCGCCCATGTTGCAAGCAGGCGATGTCGCTGATTTTGAGGGACGTGTGTCTGACGTAAGTTGCAAGTTGTACGATTTGATAGCCGTTCAGTAAAGCTAGTTTTAGAAGTAAGAAAAAGGAAGGAAAAGAAAGAAACAGAAGAACGGAAGGAAGAGATAAGTTTGCAAGTGGACGATATAGCACTGAGCAGGTACGTTAACCGTGTCCCATAGCACTGCATATGTTTTATTGTCACCCGCTTATTGTCGCCAACTTGAATGAGGTTGGCTATTGCATTTCAAGGAGCTGATTCACTCTAGATGAGTTTGTTTTTGCGCAACTTATCACTTAATCCAGTAATGCATTTCCGAGGCCGAGGCTCTGTTTAATATCCGAACTGTCCAGGGCTGTGTCATGCAGGAACCCGCAACTACCGCTAGATCCCTATTGACTACTTCGTGCCTCGGGGAATTAAGCACAGTCATTCATCGGCAGGTAGAAGCCAATGTCATTTGTTCGGCATTTGGATATGACGATATACGAGTAACTGTAACTGGCAAACACTGGGAAGATGCAGCGGCAGTCAGGTGTGGCGCAGAGCCCTGTGCCTTGGCACATGATAATAGGGGTTGTGGCACAGCATTGCCTGGCGGCCTCGCCTACGCTCATCCAACGACATCACATGTTTCAACAGGGCTCTAGACTGTTTGTTGAAGCGGCGCAAAAGAGGCGGAAGGCATTATTCGCATGGGCCGAAATGAGAGCAGCCGGCGATATGGCTTGCTCCTATTCAAATATCTATTTAATGGGCTATGCGCCTGCTCCTGCTCCCTGAGGCGCATGTGGCTGGAGCTGGCAGTGCTGAAGCTGAAGACTGACTCCTCCTGATATAGCTACGAGGTCCGTTGCTCGATGTGATATCAAGCAAACCGCCATATTTAATCACCGGATTTTGTCGTATCTGATCAACGCCGCTGCTATCAAAGACCGATTCTCAGAGAAGGACTTCTACTACAAGATTCACTGCTCAGATAGAGACATGCCACACGCTCACGAGACCAAGCCTCTATGGCTCATCCAGCCCCGTCTGGATGCTGGTGAATACCGTGACAAGTTCATCGGCAGTGTCGTCAAATACCCAGACTTGCCGACAGAGCGACACATCCCCTACCGGACGAACAAACTGCCCAAGGACATGGTGGCCAGCCTAGACCCAAAGCCGGTTCAGGTGCACAACGTCAAGTTCTGGACACGACGCATCAAGGATGCCAAAGTATCCGCCTCGCTCAACGAGCTGCTCGAAGCCTTTGTCGAGCGGGCCAAAGAAGACAGCAGTGAGAAAGTGGCGACGGTGGCACGCATGTGGCACATGGACTCTCCGGGCGAGAAGTTCAAGGAGCTGCTGAAGAATAAGCAGTACTTTGAGGAGCTGTTTGAGCTGCTGCGGAGTAACCATGATCAAGGGTACTTCATCACAGATATTGTCACCCTTGTGAATATGCAGGTCAGCGACTCCACGGGGAGGGCGCATGGTGTTGGGGCCTCGGCGCGGGTCCCCATTGATCCTAACTTGGGCATCAATGTCGGCGTGGGAGGCAAGTTTCAGGTGGTGAAAGAGAACGGGTATTCAGCATACTATGAGGAGGAGACTATTGTGTTCCTAGGGTACCGACTGGTGAGACTGGAAAAGGTGGATGGCACGCGGGCGAGGCTTGGGCGGATATTCCTTGGGCAGAAGCATGGCTTCACGGTGAGGGATGGGTTTGACTACTGGCCGGAGTTGGTGGAGAGGGCGGTTGAGGGCAATGCAGAGCCGTTCTTGGCGGCGCAGACGCCAAAGGTAGAGGAGGCAAGGGAGCTCGGGGAGGAGGAGGATGAATTTGAGGAGATTGTGGAGGAGCTGGGGTTCGATATCGAAGTTGTTGGATAAGTTTGATGGATGAATGGTTTGGGTTTTGAGACACTGGCTAAGTATATAATATTGGGATTATAGAAAGCAAAATGGATTCTCAATCTACGGAAGCATGCATGGATAATCGTGATATCAACAGTTAGATGCCACCATCATACCACCATACGTCAGATCTCAGCACTTGTGGCGAAACAATGACAAACTGCAAATAACACCACGGGTCTCGTCATAAATAATACGCCCAGCAGTTGATTTGAATATTCATTCATTCTCAGGTTTCAACATGTATGTTCACGCACAGCCACTCACATCGAACACCGTTTTATCAGCCACACATATACACATCAAGCTTCAGCCGCGAATCCCTCTCATTCATCATCTCACAGCCTTCATGTATTTACTCTCTCAGAGTTAGGCTTCGGGGATGTTTGAGCTTGCATCATAATAAGAACAATATTTATCGCGATTATTTTGACTTTGGATGGCGGATTCACTGGAGCCGCTCAGGGGCTTACTGCACCGCGTGAGAGGCGCTGTCTCGCGGCAGAAGACAAATGAGAGCATTGGCCTTTGCACCGTCAAAGACCCTGGTAATGCAGAGATAGAGTAAGCAAACCCGAGGCAAATAATCCTCTTCCTGCTCACGCGAGGAACAGCATCGTGGCCGTTCATGGTCTTGGTGGCCAGGGTTTCAGCTCATGGACCACCTCGGACCCTAGCAAAGGGGGCAGAGCAAAGCCATGGCTAGAAGAACTCCTGGCCAAGGATGTCCCCAATGCGCGCATCATGACATATGCGTACATCTCAGACGGGGTCAACTACCGCTACCTTGTGCGCAACGTGCTATATGGCCGGGCCCTGGACTTGGTGAAGGAGCTGGGAAGCCGGCGCAGCCACGACGGCACAAGCAGGCGGCCGCTGTTTTTCATTGCGCACAGTCTGGGTGGATGGATCGTCAAGCGAGCGCTTATAATCTCGAGCGAGGCGATGAATTCTGAGCTCAAGGATATCGAGCTGTCGACGTGTGGAGTGGCCTTCTTTGGGACACTATCGCCTGGCCGGCCGTCTTCGCCGTCGCCGCTTGCGCGTGTCATTCGCAGGACGACGTCTGGTTTCAATGAAGATGCGCAGAGCATGCAGTCGGTATTCTCTATGCAACCGCAGGCTAGCGACATAGAGTGGTTGGAGAATCAGATGGAGGCCTTCAAGGCTATTACGGGGAACTTGCCGCGGCTTTCGTTTTATGAGACTAAGGAGTCTGTTGATGGGTTTGTCGTGGAGAAGAGGCACTCCATGTCCGGATCTGATGGCTCGCAGATTGGGTTGTTTGCGACGCATTCTGGGTTGATCAAGTTTCAGGGTCGTGACGCGAATTATAAGACTTTCATCAGCAAGTTTCAAGAGATGATTGATACATCGAAAACACCATATTTTCTGGAAGCTAAGCGAAAGGTCTTCGATCTTGCTGCCGGTGAGTTAATCATCATTATGATTCAGTACATAATGTTTGTTCAGAACTTACTGTCACTTAGTCCATCATCTTGAGTATCTAAAGGAAGGATTCAACATCCCATACAAGCTCCCCAGTGAGCCTGGTGTAGTTGTCCATCGTCAGGACTTGCTTGGCCAACTCGAGGCGAGTTTCAAGCCACCACCCGACCCACAAACCTTACATCTGAGCATTGCCAGCCTCTGGGGCGATGCCGGGACTGGAAAGACGACGCTAGCAAAGGACTATGCTGAAATCAACAAGCAAGATATCTCGTTTATCTTCTGGATCTGGGCAGAGAGCTGGGAGACTATTGTGACGAGCTACCTCGAGTTCGCCAACAACATGGTTGTGCATTATTCCAAGAATACTCCTAGGAGTCGAGTTGAGAACGATCTCGGGCTCACTGGGGTGGAAGACATGCTAAAAGTGAAGAGCATTCAGCAATTGGATTCGTTGAGAGTCAAATCGGTTGTTCGAGCTGTTAAAGACTGGCTCCTGCGACCTGAGAACGACAAGTGGCTGCTCATATTTGACAACGTTGAGCCGTCCTTTGACATCTTCGAATTTATCCCTCTTACCCTCACCGGGAAGATTATCTTGACATCTAGGGATAGCAGTTGTTGCGCCTGGGGGACGAAGTTACGTGTCGGCGAGATGAATGATGAACAGGCCGTGGAACTACTCGGCACCGTCGTAGGCGATGGTGCTTTAGACGATCATATACAAGGTATGAAGATAATTATTTGGATTTGTGCTTCATTTGGATCTAACGACAACATAGATGAGGCAGCAACTCGATTGGTACGACAGCTCAAACACCACCCCCAAAGCATATCCCTAGCAGCCTCAACGATTCGGAAGAAAGGCCTCACGATCTTCGAGTACCAGGACAGGATTGAGTCCAATCTGCCGTTGAGATTATTAGGGTCAACACTTGATCAATCGTCTGTCACGAGGACGGTGCTGTGCATTAGTGCTATGCTGTCCAGTGCCGCCATTCCCGTTGCCTTGTTCAACCCAACCAAGGAGCTCAAGCAAGCGCCGATGCGGTTTAGGGATGCGTTTGGGGGGATTAAAGGTGTGTATCTGTCAAAATTCGTAAAGAAAGGTATACTAATCGGCATACAGCGTTTCAAGATACAGGCCATCTTGATAATGTTTTGCAGTACCTTTTCGACCAGAACTTCATACAAACGCCTTCCAACGAATCTCCACCATCATCAGCAGCACCATCTCCGTCCTCATCACAAGCTACGTCTACATCATTTTTCGAGTCATTCATACTAGATGCCGGGGCGCGTGAGTACGTGCGTGGGACGCTTACAGAGAAAGAACAAGCAGAAAATGCCTGGCTGGCGTGTAATGTCTGTGTGGATGGGATTCGGGAGAAAGAAACATCGTCATCAACTCTGCCTGAGATCCACGACTTTGGGAGAATCATGGCTCCCCATGCCAAGACTTGCTACGATGACTGGTCAAGTGTCCTAGAAGACGATGACGACGACGTTGCGTGGCAGGTTTTGGGCAATGTATGCATGACTCAAGGAGCATTGGAGCAGGCCATCGGCTGCTTCGAGCTATCCCTGCGACAGAAGCCAAAGATGGATGCCATCGAGAGGATCCAGACATCACTATCGCTAGCATCTTTACTGCAGCAGGCCGGTCACTACGAGAAGAGCGCCGAGGTTCTAACAAACATTGACATCGCCTCCATTGATAAAGCACTCGGCTTTCGAGTTGCCTTTGCCAAAGCATCCGCCGCTGCCGCGAGAGGAGAACTCAACCGCGCGGAGGACCAATACGAAATGCTCGAGCAGGAACAAGAGGAAGAACTCGGTCCCACAGACACAACCACAGTCGGCACGGTGCAAAAACTCGCCGCAACGCTCGAGCAGCTCGGCAAGATGGAGGAGGCACAGGCGCTGTACCGTCGTGTATACATCTCTTACCAGAATCTGTTCGGCCAGAATCATCCCATGACGGTTGAGGCCCTCGACGAACTCGCTCACATCTCCAAAGCCAGCAATGCCATTGACGAGGCCGAGTCGCTATACAAGCAATCCGTCGAAATCAAGACACGCACTCTTGGGGCAGAGCATCCCAGCACGGCGCATGCGATCCAGAAACTTGCCGTCATTGACGACATTCGGTGTCGCTACGCCGACGCCAGGATCAAGTACCAAAAGGCCCTCGACATCATGGCCGCTTCACTAGGCAAAGCCCATCCTCTTTACACCACCACGATGGAGAACCTAGCCCTCAGCTCCCGCTGGCACGGCCGCGCCCTCACTGCCGACTCCTCCTCACTGTTCTCATCCGAGCAGAATCGCTCTCCTCCGGCTCGCACCACCCGTCGCTCTACTCACACTCCCACCAACCAGGATAAAGAAGCTGCGGTGCTGCGCGATGCGAGTCGTCGTCGTGCCTTTGCAAAGGCAGAAAAGCTGTACCTCGATGTCGTAGCGATTAAAAAGTCTGCGCGGGAGTTGTATTCCGAGGAGCAGCTTGTTGCTACGGGGTCGAAGTTGAAGGAGATGTATGAGAATGAGACGTTTTTCGAGGGCTGTAGGGATGAGAAGGTTACGGCTCTGATGGGGCTGTTGAGGGAGTTTAGGAGGAGAGGGACGGTGTAAAAAGGTTTTTTTTGTTCGAGTGTTTCATGTTTTTGCTTTATGGGGGTCATTGTTGAGCATGGCGTTGGTGGGCATGACTCAGGGATTGTGAGCTCGGTGAATGGCGTTTTTGCCAAGGGCATGATGAGTTTGTCTTTTGTAACATTCCATCACGATTTTATGAGACCAACGGAAATACTACACATTGCGACAAGGGTAGTACCACCCATGCAAGAAAAGGGGGTAAGATGCCCCTGGATTATATACCGAAGCGCCTAGACAATATGCAACCAGAATCCTACATTGATGTTTTCCCAGTGTTCCTTGAACCCATCCCCCTTTTATATATACATCGTATAGTCGCCAGCAGGTGTGTTGGGGGGATAAATGAGGGGTAGGGGCTAGTAAGCTCCGTACATAGATGAGATATCGATGGTAATTGAAACTCTCACACCATCCTATATATACCCAACTGGCAAGCAAGTAGGTTGTGCCCCAAGACAAAAGTCCAAGTGTTGAGGGAAGGGACAACAATAGTTTGCCTTTTAGATAACTCCGTGATAATGCCTGCAGCAGATAGTAGACCGATAACTTCAGGATCGTGGTGTCGTTAGAACCTATTTCTGCCCTCCAGAGGGCGGCGGAGCTAGATAAGCCTTGCCCCCATCAACGAGAATCTGCTGATCGATTCGCGCCGCAGTATCCCCATGCTCAAGTCTCTTCCATGTTGTAATGCGTGCCTCCTCGGTGTCAATCTCGAACACTCGTATGCGGCGGGTGTATCCGCCATAGCCGGCATAGCCGCCAAAGCCCACGCCGCCTGCGTAGCACATCCACATGGCGGGAACCTTCTTGACCTCCTCCTTCTTCTTTTCAGGTTCGAGGGGTAGTTTCTTATCCCAGCCGGGAAGGAATGATTTCTTCACGTCTCCGTGTGATGAGAGAGAGCAATAATCGTTGACATGGTCACTGCAGATAATAGTCAGTAGGTGATTTTCGGTGGTGGCAGAGATGGGTTTTGCTTACTGTCCAGCACTGACCATGACAATACCCTCTTCAATGAGGGCATCATGGAATCCAGAGTTATAGACTGGGGCAGTGACTCCTTCTCGCCACTCCCCCACACGAGGGAGATCCCAGTCTGCGTATTCGGTCAAGGGGATGTGAACAAAGGAAATATCCATGTGTCGATGGGTGTATCCCTGATGATTCTTCTTGAGACTAGCAGCAGTTTTTTTGAACCACTCAATCTGACTGGGCTTGAGCCAATCATAGCCAGGATAGTGCCGTTCATCAGGTGAGTATGAATGGGTGTCCAGGAGATAAATAGTCACGGCAGAGTGATCTGAGTGGCCCCGTGCCAGGACCTCGATGTAGTAGTTTCCTACGCCGTCGACGTCCACGGGTCCAGCTTTGGATAAGGAATAAGGGAGGGTCTCCATGATGGCCATCTGGGCCTCGCGGGACATGGTTTTTTCATCATCGTGATTGCCAAAGATGGCGGCATAAGGTATCTTGCGCTCAATGAGAAGAGAAGCGTACTTGTAAATAGCCTAGGAACGAATCATTAGGGTGTCTGTTAGAGATTGGAGGGTAAAATAGGGGCCAACGAACCGAAGGGGCGTCCGGGGCAGTGTCACCGTTGACCTGATCGCCGCTCAGGATAACCAAGTCTGGCTTCTCCTCATCAAGCATCTTGGTCAGGAAGTCAAGTGTCCGGGGGTCAGCCTCACACTTCCCCCCCTTGTAGGTGTCTGGGACGGCCTCCCGACAGTTACCAACCCCAGTGCTGAGATGCAAGTCTCCGACCTGCATGATCTTGAACCGTCCAGTATCAGGGATTCTGGGCTTGGGCTTCTTAGGCTCTCGCGGCACTCCTCTCCGTATGGTAACATGTGCGCTGAGCAAGTGCCCACCCGTACCAAGGTTCAAAGGTCTGCCAACAATGCCCCATCCGTCGCGCGCCTCCGTTGCATCGTCGCCAAATATTACGTCCACATCTGTTACAGCCAAGTCCGAGTCGCTCGATTTCCTGTTCTTAGAGCGCTTAAGCCATAGCCCAGCCGATCGGGGCTCCCAATGCTCCTTCGAACCGGAGGGTTCCTCGGGAGTCGACGACCCCACGGAAACACCCACGACAATCCTGTCCTCGTCCGTGAGATCCTCCTCCCGCTTCCGGCTCAAGTACATGTATGCGCTCGACGTCCATGTCCTCCCGAGGTACAGTTCCTTATCGATGCGCTGCCATTTGTTGGAGTCGAGGACGCAGGAGGAGAACGGCTTGAGGCTGTTGCATGTTACGATGGCGATGTCTGTGACGACGAGGCCCGGGTGGTGGGAGGGCATGTAGCTATGGATGGCATTGGGGAGGACTCTGTAGTTTCGGTCGAGGAAGAAGATGACGATGAAGGTGAATGCTGCCGCAGCGCAGAGCTGGGTGAGTGTCCGAACCTGTCATCAATGCACACAGCATATGGTTAGCTTGGCCCTTTTCGACGTTCAATGGCCCATGGGCAAACAAGCACAAGAGCAACTCACGATGCGTCGCGTCATCTTAAAGAGCGTCCGGAGGGCTCCAAGCCAGTCGACAAGTTGTAGTTTCGAGTATCAGTGCAGCGCCGTCCAGAGGAGTCTCCTCAGAGTCGCGTGATTCGCATCTTCTTGGCGCCGCCTGCTATATCATGGTGTGGCGATATGGAAGTATCAGGTCGATCGATGACGGCGTTTAGAGATTCGACAATGGCCACGCAAACAAACATGCAGCTGCCCCGAGTAGTAGAGACGGTCTCGTGTTCGGTACTCGAACTCTGGGAGATTGCGAGTCTGTAGCGGATTTTCTGCAGTCGAGCAATGCTACTAATAGCAGCTCAATGGATCCTGGATCTCATTCAAGGGGCACGAAGGACCATTGTGGCGATGCACGTATCGGTGATAGCTGTCATCTGTATTTCCCCGTAGTAGTTAGTTAGTACTAAGGTACAAGATCTTGCACTAATAGATACCTATGAGTAGTAACATATTAACCTACCTACCTTGGTAGCAAGTTGCCACAGCTTTATAGTTATAAAATGTTTTTATTAGACTGAATATTATTTTATTATTTCACAGAAAAATGAAGTTTTTATTTTGTTTACCTAAATGCTTTACAGAACATAGTACTACGGCAGGGGTGGTCGGCGAAGGTACCTTGCTCGTAGTACGAAGTGCGGAGTACATACTCTCAATATGGATGTCGAGAACACGGATATAATTTTAAACCCAACTCCGGACTCCGTTCGGAGTAGCCATGAGCTTTAATAACCCCCAGGACTAACTGTTTTTCTCTTGAATAATAGGGGTCTCTCGCCTTGGTAGGTATGCAGACCTACTAGAGCACGAGTAGTAGGAGAAGTAGTATTGAGAAGGACCAAAAAAAATGAATGAAAAAGAAAAAAAGAATGAGGGACAGGTGATTCGAACACCTAACCTTCAGGAATTCCCAATCTGGAATCTGACTGTATAATTATTAGTTTTGTGACCCTTAGTCGGAAATATTGTGCAAGACATACCGCGCTACCGTTGCGCCAGCCCCCCTTCTTGTTGTTGTCGATCCTTAGACTTTTCGACCTTTACTTCGTACTCTGGAGTGCCGAAAGTAGTGCGTTCAACCAATCCTCCATTTCATTGTCATCGTAACTCGTCATCTAGAAGTCCTCATGCCAAGGTTCATTTGAGCATCTTCGGTGACTAGGCTTTCAAAGGAAATACACCATGTAGGGATGACTAAGTTGAATTTTCACAAACCGGGAACTTCTTGAGAACCGCTTTTGATAGATATAGCGGCGTCTTGATTAAATCCTGGCAGGCTACCCTCGACTTCACAATGGTGCTTTTGGAGTCAACCTTCCCCTGTGATAAGATCGAAGTTGAGGTGGAATATTGACCAGCTGGTCTTCTTAAGTGTGTTGAACTCGTCGGAAATAAGTGCGTTGCAACGTTGTAGCGTATCACACATCGAGTTCGTTGGCAATGAGTGACGAAAGGACATACTTTGATCCTTGAGATAGCTGTATCGAGATCATGGTGGATCGTAATGGATGGCACTAACCTCGAATATGTATCGTCAGTTGCATATTCTCAATGTCGCACCGGGAAGTGATATTCGTGTTCGCGGCAACACTCACACCGTCCACGCCGGCCAGGGATTTATAGCTTTCAACTAACTCCTTACTTGTCGTCTGTGGGGATGCTTTGGAGTCGGGAGTCTTCCTTCACGCCCCAGCTTTTTGTGATTTGGATGAGGAATTGAGATTTGTGCAGCCATAGTGGAGGAACATTCTAGCCTGGACTCATGTTCCACAACAGACTTCGGCAACTGTGCTCATACTTTTTCCGAGTTCAAACATAAAACTCCTCTTGTATATCATCTACTGGATAATATCGAAATACAACCAAAGCCTCGCGTCGAAAGAGGAGGTCATAAATGGGATATTGGTTTGTATTGCACCCGACCTTCGTGATCGAGATATTTTGTTCATCGCTGCCACTGTTCTCCTACGCTACCCTTCTCTCCTGGTTAGCAGGCAAGTGGAATACCCAACCATCAGGAATGCATTGGAGTCGAGAAAAGAATAAGGACGTCCCAACTTAACAGGAAGAAATCAATATGCTCAACCTAGGTGGGCAGTACGTAGTAGCAGTTACAGATTAGCAATGCAATCTCTATAGTGATAACTACCGAGACTTTTGGTAACTCACATCAAGTTGGGGGGCTGGCGCAACGGTAGCGCGGTATGTTTACAACACTATCTCCAACCAACTCCACATGAAGCTAATAATTGTACAGTCAGATTCCAGATTGGGAATTCCTGAAGGTTAGGTGTTCGAATCACCTGTCCCTCATATTTTTTTTTACTTTTTTCTCAGTACAGATTTTCAAATGCAGCCTTTATAAGGACCACTTCGTTCGAACTTGGCAACTAGCATCATGTTGGGGGGCTGGCGCAACGGTAGCGCGGTATGCTCACTATAATATCATCACAGCGAGAACTCGCAGCTAATATCTCAGTAGTCAGATTCCAGTTTGGGAATTCCTGAAGGTTAGGTGTTCAAATCACCTGTCCCTCATTATCTTTTTTGGCCTTTTGGAGGATTGATACCTCAGTAGGTTCCTTTTCCTTTTTGATACATACGCCATGTACCTATCATAGTGTTAATTGCGTCTTTTATTCAGTTTGTTGTATTCAAAGCCAGATCATCACCAGGCAAAAGAACAGACGAATGGAAAGCGCAGTTCTTAGGCTTACTGGTCCGTGCGCGATTGTACCGTGAACTAAGATCCCAGCCCCTTGCCGGTACTAGTACTACTTCAGTAGTAGTAGTAGTAATACTGCTGGATACCTACTTCGTACCAAAGGTCAGCTCCCCAAAAAGGCCTTCACCGCGTAAAGTCCATCGCCTCTTGACCGTGTCCTGATATCACCATCATCAGACACTCGTCAGCTTCGCCTCTTGTTCGCTCAAGGTACCAAACTCTCTGCGCATCTGTGTGGCTTCTTCCCTTGACGGCCGCATACCGCACGCACCCCTTGATTCACCTCCCTTTCAACCGCCGCGATTCTGCGTCGCGCGCGCGATCCATCAATCCTTTCACCTTCAAACTCCTCCCTTCCTCCACCCGTACACATAACACACACAGAGCGCAATGGCCGACTACTCATCCCTCAAGGTGCCGGAGCTGAAGAAGCTCTTGGCTGAGAAGAAGCTGCCTCAAACAGGCAACAAGGCCGATCTCATTGCACGGCTGCAGGAGGACGACAAGAAGAACGCGGCCGCCTCGTCAGAGGAGAAGGATGACGAACCTGGTACGTAGCAACTACGCAACGAACGCCGTCGTGTTGATTTGGCGTGTGGAGCGATTGAGATCGTGGGACATTACGCGCTGACATGCATGTGCTCCTCTCCAGCTGAGGCCAAGGAAGATGAGATCAACTACAGCGACGACGAGCCTTCTGCGCCAGCATCCAAACCGGACTCTAAGCCCGAAGACAAGCCTGCAGAGGAGCCCGCCGCTGAAGAGTCCGCTGCGGCGGCACCCACAGATAGCGCCGCTGAGAAGAAACCCTCCGAGGAATCTAGCGACAAACCCGCCGACGGCGAAGCCAGCAAGCCTACTGCTGAAGAGGAGCCAGCCAAGTCTTTTGCCCTAGGCCTCTCCTCCTCCACTGCTGATGAAGAGATGAAAAAGCGCGCCGACCGCGCCAAGCGCTTCGGCATCGAGCTCGATGACGAGACCCAGAAGCTTACCGAACGGGCGAAGCGCTTCGGCATTAACGATAAGGAATTGGCCACTGGACTGGACTCTGCTCTTCCCGAAAGGCCACTGAAGCGTGGTCGTGGTCGTGGCAATGAGGGAGAGGGGAACAGACCCGGTAAGCGTCGTAGTCAGGATAGGAGAGCTGGTGGAAATACTACTGGCGGCGGCAGTGGTGGTGGAGGTGGTGAGAGACGGAGCGCACGGAATAAGGGGAAGCAAGGGGGTGGGATTGGCGGCGGTGCTCCGAAGTCGCGGAATGTGTTGGATGATCCCACTGAGAAGGCGAAGGCGGAGAGGAGAGCCGCTAGGTTTGCTGCGGCTTGAAGCAAGCTTGGTTTTTTTGTCAACGTTGAGGTCAATGTGGTGGAGGAAATTGTGATTTGGTTCCCTTACATGGCTAACTTTGGACCAAAGATTAATGAGGGTTAACAGGGCAAGAAATGGATCGGGATGATGGAATGTATATTACATGAACGCGATTTACTAAAAGAGATGACCTACGGCGTTGTGGGGCTGAGAAGGGTTGTTCAGTTCGGAGTCCAAGAGTGAAGTGAAATTCTACAGGACATGTAACCTCTCACAGCCTTTAGGTAAGTCTCTGTTTGTCTTGGGGGTAGTACTTGATGTGTAGTTTCGTATGAAGAACCACAATCATGATGGACTGGGAACAGAGATAGGATGGTAGTGTAGTTGACGGTAGTCCTCGAACGCCAGCTATATTTTACAGCAATATTGACCAAAACCATGATGGCAGGCATCAACCATAGCAGTATTACATCTGGATATGAGAAGGTAAGCCGTAATGAAACTTGCCGCCAATGCTGAAGCAATTCTAGGCTTGGAGCACAAATAATATGCGCCAAATCATCCAACCTCAACATCTAAGCTGAGGCTGAAGATGCCACAGAATGTCACGGGTTCTCGGACCCGTTCTTGGCCATCAGCCATCAGCCAAAGCCAAATCAATGCCCCAATTGCTCCTATCCGACACCATCTTCATCTACCATCACCTCTACTCGACTACAAACAAAAGCCACAGTGAGGTCATCACAACCAGGTCATCACAGCCAGGAATATGTAAGCGCCCCAAATGATCATGCCTCGTGACCCGCATCCTTCTCGGTAGATGTATTCAAGGATCAACCCAAAAAGCTTGGCCAAAAAAGCGGTCCTCTCAGCCCGTCACGGAGCAGCCTTTGACGGACCTTCTGTGGTTCTGTGTCATGGCGCTGTGATCCTTTTTATTATCACACAAGCCACTTGGCGGAGGATTCGCTGAATGAGGTGTCGTTACGCGCCGAGCACGCCAGCTAGGGCGAGAGCCCGAGGTCGGAGGCGGTTGGGAGGGACCAATTATGCATAGGTGATATCAGCGAGGTCAATGATGCTTATCCTCTAGGATTTGAAGGCAGAGGAGAAGAGGGGAATGGGGAATGAGAGGAAATGATGCTCGGTTGCTGATTCTCAGCCGAGCCACTGATAGGAGCTTGCATAGCGAATCAAGAGCGATTCGTTCCTGAAGAACGTATGTCACACTCCACTAAGAGCAAGGTCGATAACCTATTCATTGCTCCAGCTCCATCAAGCATCGTCAATGCCCGGATCACTAGACTCGTAGCAGTTGACCAGACAGCAGGTCGCATGCCCATGGAGGTAAGAAGTGCACTGGCCGCTAAAACGGTCAACAAGGTAGTTGGCAAGTTAGTTAGTCTAGCTGGTGAAGAAAACGAGATAAATCCGCCAGTCTGTCGACCAGATAGGACCAATGTGGTGATGGCCTTGATGCTCGCTTGATCTGACCTGTCATAATGCAAAGAACCAAGAAGAGGCGCAGCTGGCGGCTCTTAAGGATGCTAAACCAACGCGCTAATCCCGCATCTACAGTCAAGGGGACCATTTTGGCCATCGTCCAACCATGGCACAGGTGCCAGAGCCGACCCAACGGCTTGGTCATCACTTAAGGGTGAGACACCATTCATTCTCTCCGGTCCAAGAGGCCCACCCACGTGAATGATTGCAAATGTGCCTCGAACGTTGAGGAGCCAACGGCCCCAAGAGCACTGGTGGTTGTAGGCGATGCACGCAGATCCATTAGTCGTCACGTTACCAAGAGTCCAGAGAGCCCTGCAGTTTCGGGAACCAATGGTAGAGTCGAAACCCCTGTCAAGTCCAACTCGACCCCAAGTTACAGAATCTCTTGGGCGTCGTTATTGGGCCAAAGGGTTCCGGGCTTCTATCTCTCCTATCTTGGTTGTTCTGGCTTGGTTTCAGTTCCAACGTGCCAATGCTGCCTGTCGATATACGCGATTTTGGCTGCATTTCGCCTCAAGCAAGATAGGCCTGTTAAAGCGATGCGTTGGTCGAATGCCCGTCAGCACCAGCCCAAGGTACAGAGTACTTAGATATTGGTCCCGAGTGACTTGACAGGGGTAGAGTTTTTCTTCCAAATCCCTACGGAGCTGATGGCTTTAGTAACGAGTTGACGAGTGTGAAGAGACTGGTGACAGTCTGGCAGAAGCTTTGATGATGTCGTCAGCAAGGTCAAGTGCATATCTGCAATGAATCCACAATAGGTATTCGGCAGGGAACAGCCACAGGGCACCAGCCCCACCGAGGCCCAAAATTCTGGCAGATTTACCGTTGCAGCCACGCGGGAGGAGGTGCCACGTCACAAGCCTCACTTTGGCCCGGTTGTGGCCGTGTGGCGAAGCAGCTCAATTTCTGCAGGCTTGGTAATAAGCTTGCTTGGTTGCCTCCAGACTATCGTCACCATCATGGCTGCTTTTTGTACGAAAGAACGAAAAAGCCTGTCGGTTGTTAGACACGGCCAGCGCATGGTAGTCGCCACTAAATCACAGGACCCTAATGCAGCTTTCAGCTAGTTATGGTCTCTGGGTCTAGCAATACGTTGCCATATCCTGGTTGATATCAAAGATTTTCAATCATCGCAAGCATGTCCCATTCCGAGGATTAGCGCTGCGGGCGTAGCGCGCGGCCGTTTGGAAGCCCGTCTGTTTCTATTATTGTCTCGCATGGTCCGTGTGGGTGATGCCAAGTTGATCAATTTGGTGAACTGGGATATTCTGGGATGTTGAAACTTGAGGCTGTCAGTCACATTGCAGGATGCTTGTACGAAGTAGGACTCGGCTTACGTACGTGGAGTATCTCCATTGTCGGAGCTTTCTGCACTGAGCCTCTACGCCGAAGAACGAAAACGTGTCCCTTGGAAGAGTCTTTAGGTCACATCCCATGGGCTGTTTCTCATATTATATGGCGTGCCATGAGGCGAAAACAGAGGAAGTCCAGGGTATGTCAGTTGATGGTGGGTAACGGACAAGGTGCAGCAAGAGTGAGACATTGAGAGAAACATGATTGGAAGAAAAGTAAATGACAATAGCCAATCAGTCAATCGCCATCTCGTCCAGGTCTCGGCCATGGGTTGAATATTGACGAATAGCCTTCTTATGTTGCTCGCGACCAGATGGCGTGTGTCGGACAATACGACAAGGACGAAGACCGAGCTTCCAGAATGAACACCCCATCAGTGATGGGAGCTGCCCCGTTGCATACACGATGTGATGGTTAGTGTTGCACAACATGATTGCTCCGCTCCGTGGTGTGTATTGCCCATAGTGGTTTTCGTAATATGAATATCGAATGTGATAGACATTGACCTATTGGTTGGTGGCTTATAGACAAGAGTTGTGATCATAACATTCTTGCAGAAGCGAATCACTTAAGAAGATCCCGGGTAGGATACGCGGCCCAGTGATTGACATTCCAGGCCCTCCTATGCAAGTCGTAGATGCAGGATGCAGGATGCATCAATAATAATGACCGACGTGCGTCCGTTTGAGCACGGCGTTGCATCAAATACTACCACTTCTACTACTAATAGTATCTACAGCACGATACTGTGTATCCTCGGGCAGCAGGTGTCCTATCATTGTGGCGACAGGGGCCTTTCGTAAGATGGACGACTAAGAATTCGGAGCCACTTGGCCATTGACAGGCCACGATACATCGGCCCCCCTGGCTTAAGGAGCCCATGTCGTGATGGCACTAAATGGCACTGGAATAGGGTACTACTACTGCTGCTCCGAGTAGAAGAATCATAAATTCACATATCCATGGAGCACTTGAAGTGATCTAGTACGGAGCGGGTCGATGCGGGGCAGACGGACAGGACAGTTGAGCTTCTTTAGTGGGAGCCACTCGTTTAGCCGTTTGCACACACCACTTTCTTCACATCGTCACCCTCCATCTCTCTAGACGGCCCCAAGCCAAGCGCCGCCCAACAATATGTGCTGGAGCTAGTATTAACGTGTGCGCCGATCAGAGACACTGTCCAAGGGAGATCGGCCTTTCAGAGCCCGCAAAGCGAGACATGCAGGAAAGCAATGTCTTAGACCTGCAGACGCAGCTCCGGCGAACGGCGAAGCAGAACGTCCTGCTGTGGCTGGTGAAGGCTCCCAAAGAGGAGAAAGCGACCGGTGGACCTCGGAAGGCCACGCGCGCAGGCGTGTAGTATTACTATTCCTTGTCCCTCTCGTGGGATTTGAAGACATTCGACGGCCAGGAAGACCAACAGCAACAAGACAAGAGGGCCACTAGTTCTGCAGTGATGAGGAGGCACGCGCCAATGAAGCCCTCCCATGATAGCCGTCACCCTAGGCCTAACTAGCCCTCCCCGCCCGCGCCGTCAGGGACCACAGCGGCTTTTCTGCTTTTCTGCTCTTCTGCTCCTCTGCTCTGCTCCTCTGCTCGACGCCCAAAGGCCAAAGACTCGGCAGCCCCACTGATGGAAGAGACAGGCCTCGTGCCCAATCGCAACCTCGTCCTGCCTCTGGCGACATGCCATAGGACGACAGGTCCCAGACTTCATTTATGCGCAATGCGCATGGCGGCGCAGCCTGCATTTTGCAGCAGTAGCGGCAGCATAAGCATCGGAATCAGCACGCACGCAAATGGCACCGATCGTCCCAAGGCTGTTTCTCTCGACTAGTCATCGCATCGCCTCCGATCCGCCCTCCTGTTGACTGTTGGTTGACTGTTGACCGCCGCCTAAGCCCGCAGCATGTGGCCCCCCAAGCCGCCAGACGCCGACTGGATGTCCCGACTGCAGTCAAGGGTTTGACGTTTCTGCAGGCAAAATATAGCAATCCCTCCACAAGTACGAAGTACCACTCTAAAGCTGCCCAGGTATGGAGTACGTACTTGTGTCCCAGTTGGTGGTGTCGTCCACTCACAGTCGTCCACCCGGAGAGGCCTTCGTCATCTGGATCCGGAGTACATAGACACAACAACGCCCGAGGCTTCTATGAGTCTCTCTCTCATTACCAATCCATCCTCTTGTTTCTCCTCCATTTTCCTTCTTCATCATGATTGCGGCCTTTTCACGTCTCCATATCCTTTATCAGTGAAACCACCAGGTCCTTGCAAAGGCGGCTGTTTTGCCACTCCAATTTTCTCTTTGCCACTCCAGCATCCGCGACAGAACCAATCGTCTTCAAGATCCTCATCGAAGCCAAATCCCCTGTCGATTCTCAAGACACGGGTTCTTTCCACCCTGCTCGAATCACCTTCCAAGGCGCCTTGGGTTGCACTAGGCTAGCCAGCTTTGACCATCAACACCCGCGATTGTCGTCCCACCCATCCCGCTGCTCTCAACTCACCACTACTACTGCCACCCTACTATTATTACCTTGTTCACGCTCCCATGCCGAATCTCTCTTTTCCTCCTGCCCCTGTCACATAATTCTTTAATACTCATCTACTGCCGCTTCCTTTGTTGCCGGTTGTAATTTCCTTTTCTCGGCCCTCCGTGGTGTACACGTCCTGTACTTTTCTATATGACATCAGCGGACTGATTCCCCTGCGGATTCCTCAGCGGCAGAACAAGGCTATTACACCCACACATATTGCTGGTGTTCCTACTAATACCAGTGATTCTACCCGAGCTGGGCTGGGTCATACCTCAAACAAAAAAGCAGGACTTGATTACACGAGCATCGACGAGGTACATTCGACCTAAGTTCTTATCAACACAACCTCTACCTGGTGTCTCTGCTGACCACAGAAGCAGGGCCTCGACACCACACCCTTGGACGGAAATATGCGCCACAATCTTTTAAAGGCATGTCCGAAATAATAGAACCGCCTCACGAGGTTGGAATAGCATGGCATCCCCCAAGGTGGGATATGGTTTGCCCGCCAGGCCTTCTGATGGGTTTCGAAGACGGACCGATGATGCAAAGGCAACGACCGGTCTTCCTAGGCCCATAACTCGGACTGCTGAGAAGGAATCAGAGCCATCGAGGTCTGCAAAACAGGTCCCATCTCAATCCAGGTTACCTAGCCGGGTCCCTCTCCCCCCCTCAACACGACGACCTTCCATTTCCCAACCTATATCACAACCCACGTTAAAGCCCGTTCCCGATCGTCAATCCAAGTCATGGGGTTCGACGACAAGTTCCTCGAGCTACTCAAAGTCTCACTCGCAAACCGAGTCAGGCTCCTCATCCTCAAGTCGATCCTACGATGGCAGCTCCAGATCTGGACAACATGTCCTGCGGAGGAAGAAGTCATCACTCTCCCAGGACACCGGAGGTCCACGCAATGACCATTCAAACATGAACTCACCTCCCAGGCACCAATCGCGAGGGATGGTAGATTCGGCTTTGGGTATTCAGTATGACAGAGAGATGACCGAAAGCCCCTTTGAGATTCAGCTGGAAGAGTCGGTGGACACGCACAAGCTGGCAACGCAGTCCCCAATTATCTACCCTGAACTTGATCGCTATCGACACTTTGAACGACCGCAGAACGTGGTCAACAGACAATACATCGATGTTCCCTATCGATTGGCTACCCATGACCTTCCGCCCCCTACCCCAGGGAGTCTGTTCTCAGCGAACAGTAGTCAGGTTAGCGCCCTCAGTGGTAGCCCTTCAACTAAATTCTTCGAGTCGCCAGGGCCAGGGCCATATAGCCGTGACACAACTCCGACTTCGATATCATCACAATCTCCTGGTCTCATTGCTCCGAGTCGAGTCTTGCCTCTCGGCAAGACTCGCTATCACAGCCCCTCTTTCACTCGACCACCCGTCACCCGAAGAAGGACTGGCAGCATATCGAATGAGATGGACTTGATAAGTGTCGACCCTCATGGTCTTGCTGCTGTCAGGGAGTCTTTGGTCTCCTCATCCTCAAGCTCCACAGTAAAGGACGGTGACCGAAATTCGAAAAAGGGGAGAAAGACTGGAAAGGCTCTGGCGCCCCTGCCTCCAAGCCCACCTCCGCGAAAGTCATCTCAAAAGTTCTATAAAAGCGAAAGCGACAAAGAGTCATCCCCGAAGGAAAAGCACAAGGCAGAAAAACAAGAGACGTCTGTGGGCTTATTGCAACCCAAATCTTCTGCTCGACTTCAACCTCTGCAATTGTCACCAGCGACAGTTACACGGCCAAGCCGGCCGAGTCGAGATGGAACACCAGATCTCAAATCTCAGCTCTTTAACCCCATTCCAATCATCCAGAGCAATCTGGTGCCGAGGCCCACTTCCACTGAAAGACGGGGTAGTGAGTCTGCGATTCAGAGCTCCCTCAAGATCCCTGCTTCTCAGTTGAATCCACCCAACAAGAGTGCATCAACGTCTCATATTCCACTCGATGAAGTAGCAATACACATAGACGAGTTTATAGACACGAAGAAACCTGGAGCTGCTAATCCGCCACGACCGTCTGCTACCCCGAGCCCCAACATTAGCTCGTCTTCAAGCAGCCGATTTCCATTTTTTGGACGCAAAAAGACAGCGCCCGAAAGCAATCCGGATGATAAAAATAAAAGAAAGTTGACTCGCAAGGGGCCAGCAGCTGGGACAGGTCATGAAGGTTATGGTCGGATTGGTGCAACGCGGCGACGAAGCGGAAGTTTCGCGAATACTGCACGCACTTTTGCCGAAACCAAACTATCCCAAGAGAGTCTCATCGGTGGCGACACTTTCTTGGCTGATCGTATGAACCCTGTGATCATTGCTGGGGGTGAGGTCATTGAGAACCGAAATGGTAGCTCAGAGCTCAACAGGTCGGAGAGCAATCAAAGTCTACCCTACTCTGGTCGCCCCAGCACGGATTCTAATTCGGCAATGCCAGCCGCTTCTAGAAACGGCCCAAGCATGACTTTGTGGCCATCAATAATCCCTCGTGGACTAAACACTGCACCGGCTTCTCGACGGCCCTCTGATAGCAGCGACTCGAGCGGTGCTGCCATGAAGTCAACTATTGCATTCAGACGGTCGGTTCAACGTCTGAGAACATCCCCAGACAACCCTCTTCGGTTACCTCAACCGATTAATACCAGTGGAATCACTCCATCGCCAATGACAAGCTTCGACATGAGCATCATGTCCGATGAATCATCCCTCCCTGACTTGCAGCCACGGACCTCACACGAATCGAGCAATCCCCAGTCAACGCTTCAGAAGCTAAAGAAAAGGGCTCGATCTCCTCGAAGATGGAACATATTCGGTCGATCACAGAGTCAACCCAAACTCGAGAAGAAGAATGAGGAAGTCGCAGTGACAGTAAAACCTGTCGAGAAGAAGCCCTTGGCCTTCTATGCAATAATGGGCTCTCCTGAACAGGACGACGAGCCTATAGACGTTCGGGAGGTTTTACGAGATGCTGATGTTTACAATAATTCACGCAGTAAACTAAACACTCCAGACTTGCATTCATTGGATTTTCGAACCCCTAATGCATCTCAAATTTCTCTCAGCGCCTCGCCACACCTTTCGCAACCTGGTCAACACCATGAAAACATGACTCCTGAGCCACCTGCTCCCCGAACAGAGATTCTAATACCTATGAGTGTCACCTTGAGTTCCGGCCGTCCCAGCCGACTAGCCCAGGTCGGAAGGATCCCGCAAGTTATTAGCAGCAACCGTCAACGAAATGCCTCTCCTCTCAGCTTCTCGAGGCCTTTTGGAGCCGAGTTACAGCCTCTTGGTCGTGCACCAGTTCTGTATGACCTTAACTCTACTGCCGGTGTTCCTAATAATGCAACTATGCCAGTAATACCTATCCCTGACCTTGGCAGAGATGGTTCGGCAACCGACTGCGGGACTGAGTTCTCTTTCTACGGCGAATCGGTTTCACATTTAACTCCTGAACCTCCAGCTGCGAAAGAGTTCCTCGCTTTCTCCCCACGAAAGAATTCGGATTGCACGACTGATACAAGCTCAAGTGGATCTGGAATGTATAACTATGCTGAGGCAACGGCCGTCGTCCCCAAACCGGGTGATCCGCTTGCGGAGGACGAAGTTTGGGACGAGTACAATGACCTTCTAGGAGATGATCATGCCAAAGGACCTCAGTCAGCTACATCCTCCAAAGGAATTCCATTTCACCTCGAAACCTACCAGAACAAACTGGCTAGAGGGAAGCCCTTGGAGTCACCGACGTTTGTTATGGACAGTCGCAAGATGTCAACGCTCTCCGAGGCACCGACAACGTCAACCACCTTTAGTGCCGGCATGACTGAGAGAATACGAGCAGCATTTCAACCACACCCCAGTCCGACAGTGCCATTACCAGCACCGGATACCTCACAGCATAATAACAAACATGATTCTGCAACACAGAGCATTTCGGAGACACGCCTTAGTACGACGTCCCACACATCAAGACAGTCAGGCTCCTCAAGTTCTTCCGGAGAGTGGTCGCCTTTGGCACAAGTGAACCTCCGCGTTGGATCTATGACCGTCAGCAAGTGGCTTACATTTGGTCATGTCTTGTTCAGCGATATTCGGCATGAGTTGATTCGTGACAGGGATTCACTCAAACGTCCTTCAATCCTTGTTGTGGACGGCCTCGGCAATGACGACTGGTCGTTTTATGCCGCAGAGACATACCCAGCCGCTAATTTCTTCAACTTGTCACCGCGAGCACCATTACCGACTGATTTGCAGAGCTCACCGTCTGGTTATCCTCTTAGCCCACCGAACCATCATCAGATACAGTACTTTTCCCATCTGGATAAGTTCCCGTTTGCACCACAGAGTTTTTCTTGTGTTGTATACCGGTTTCCTGTCGCTGCCCCAGAATCGCATTATCGGAATATTCTTTCTGAAGCTCGCCGTGTCCTTAAACCCGATGGGTATATCGAAATGTCTATTCTTGATGTGGACCTCAACAATATGGGCAATCGGGGACGACGGAATGTTCGCCATCTGAAGGAGCGCATCCATGAAAAGACACCAGAGACCAATTTGGCCTCCACTGCGGATCTCATGGTTCGTCTACTGGGTAGGGGTGGTTTTACCAAGATCAAGGCAGCTCGTGTCGGCGTCCCTGTCGCGAGCTCAATCAGTGATAGCACTCAAGGCAAAAACCCGACTGACAAGAAAAAGAAGGCCAAAGATCAGCCCAGCTTGGCGGAAATGATGAGAGACCAAAGTCCTACGGCGGATGAGGGCATTACCAGTATGGTTGCCCGGGTTGGTCGTTGGTGGTATTCACGCTGCTATGAGAACGCGGCTGGTACATCAACTGGAAAGAAGAAGAGCATTTGGAATGACAAGGCTCTGCTTCAGGAGTGCGAGGAACTCGGCACCAGTCTAAAGTTGATGGTCTGCTGTGCTCGTGCGCCGGAACGAGTCAACAGTGTATAGGTTTACATCTCGCACTCAACGGGTCTCTCCCACTCGATTTTTTATTTTCATTATTTTTCTTTTCTTCCTCTTGGCATAAGGAAGCATCGGTAACCGGAAAAATGGTTCAAGACTGATATAAGGCGCAAGCCTAATACCACCGCGACTGCGCGTTTACAACTACAGTCTATTAGTCTCTCTTCTTTATTTTGACAAGGACCTGGGGATGGGATCCTTTCTCATTTCTCTCACCTCTTTTACCTGTTGACGCTCTACTTGGTAGTAGTATGGGATAGGGGAGGTAGCATACAACATACATACACGGACGCCAAGAGCTCACGCTCAGCGAGATCCGGCGATTTTCCTCTCTCAATTTTGCATCCTTGGCTTTTTGTTTGATGCGTTTATGATCTTTTTGGTCTTTTACTTTCTATTTTTTTTTGCCGCGGGCCGGAGGGACCAGTCACTGGATGAGTTGGTATTTTCGACATAGTATGGGGCTATTTTTTGGGGGGCAGTTGGAATCTGGGGTGAAAAGTTAATGGATACTTTGGCTATCATCTCTCCTCCAAGGGAGAGTGAGTGGGCAGAGTGCATTGGGGATGCCGGAATAATTTTTTGGACACAAACAAAAGGGATGATGAATCGATATGATGATGATGATGGATGTTGGCCTTGAAACATATATATTGTGGCGTTGATTGTTGTATATAGAGATACCCATAATCATTGGATTTGGATAGTGAGAGCGAGTATGTAGCAAGCAAGCGAGTATCTTTTTGGCTGTTTCATTTGGTACTTTTCATTTCATGGTTGGTGTGATTCTACATGGTGTGTAAATGGTATACATATGCCCCCCCCCTTTAATCCTGCGTAGGGGCTATATATCATGTTATCTTGTATCGGCAGACGCTCCTTGTGGTACTTCACTTTGAAGAGCTCAGTCCTGAGGGTCTGCCTCTTCACTGGTCTCCTGAACTGGGTCTTCAGAAACAGGCCAACGGCGCAATACAGCCACGAAACCACCACCGGCAACACGCTCACCAACCTTGGGCCGCATCACCTGTACCGGCTTACCATCCCCGGTCTCGCCCTGTTGTGCTCTAGGCACAACGGTTTTTACATCCCAGTTTCTCCCGCCAGCGCTATCATGAACACCGCCCTCGCTTGTGGTAGTGGAGTGCAGCTCGATTACCTTCTCCAAGCGGAGGGGTTGGTGTGTCTCAGTGGACCAGGCTTGGAAATCGGCGATTTGGCTGATGGATGGATTAAAGACGATGAGTAGGCCGTTGGGGTGTAGTGCGTGGACTACGTGCTCTGCATTTTCGTGCGCGGAGGGGAGGTCAAGGATGGCGCGGGAAAGGAAGGGTTTCCCGTCAGATTGCGTGAGTCTTTGGGATAAGTACTCGTTCACGGAGCCGGCGTGGAAGTCGATGGAGGGCAGGTACTGCGCGCGGCGGAAGTTGCGGACGAGCTTGTAAGCTGCGCAGGCGTGTTTCGTGTTGCGGTCTAGGGTGTGTAGGACGGCGCGGCGGGAGGAGGCGTAGGCGTCGAGGGCGAATTGCTCGTCTGGTAGGATGTCGAGGCAAGCGGCGGAGGTGGAGACGTCGTAGTGGGACTTGAAGCGTGCGGAGCAGAGGAGATGTCGTAGGGAGGAGGGGAGCGGAGGGTTGGCGGCGTGGATGGCGCGGGCGATGTGGATGGTGAGGCTGCCCATGCCGGTGCCTGCTTCGAAGATTTCGAAAGGGGGGGATTGGATGTCATCGTCGTTGTCTTCTTCGCCTGGGCGGGAGGGGTTGAGATCGAGGAGCGAGACGATGGTGTTGGCATCCTGGGGATAGATCTATGCTCAGAGATAGCGCAATGGTTTAGCAACCCGGCCGGCCCGTCACAGGCTTTTGGTTTGTCTCATACTGGAGTGGCAAGTCGTTCGCTGTTGACGATGTAGCCGGCGAGGGTAGGTTCATGAACGACAACCGAGTTTCCAGCGCTATCGCGAACGATGTCGAGGATCTGTCGGCCGATGAGGTCTTCGCTGGGAATAAAGGTCCCGTATGATAGTTTCACGCGAGAGCCGGGGCGAAGCGGCGCGGTGAGGTGCCATTTTGCGTGCTTGGTGCCATGTTGGCGTAGGAAAAGAACGTCGTGCTCTACTCCGTACCAAGATGTTTGTTAGCTTGGGGTCAGTCAGTCGCGGGTTGGTTGGTGAAGCTGTACCTTTGACCAAACGGCTGCAAGAGTATAGCCGGAGCTGGGAAATGTGATTTCGTGATTCGCGGACACACCGAAGGCCCAATTGGCCACACAGCGACATGTCGTGAAGTTTGGGCGTTTGAAAAGGTGGTGTTGGAGATGTAGATTTGCGCCGGGGATACTTCGGAGAAGTTCACCAAAGAAGACCTGCGACTTGTGAGATCAGGCGTTAGTTAGCCTTCGTACGTCTCAAAAATGGATTCGCGACCTGGGAGATGCAAGAATTGGATTGCTTGAAATGGCAGTTTTCATTCACTAGGTATCTTAGTAATCTTGATGGTGGCCTCACTGGCAAAAGGCAAAAGACAAAAAGAAGTCGGTGTTGATCACGCCTTCTGAAAACGAGTTTGTTTGTTCCTGCCTTCTCAACTCCAGCCTGCTGCTCTATCTCAGAAGCAGGAAATGCCCTTCAATCAAAGAATTTTCTCCTCAAACACCACCAACTCCAGATCCGTTTTTTTGTTAAAACAGACATCTGTCTCATCGTTATATCCCGCCATATTCGCCTCCCAATGCCGCTTTGTGCCATCATGGCGTCTGCTCATGTCGTTTCGACCCCCGGAAATGCGAGGACCGCACACTAATAATAATATACACGGATATATTTCTCCAAAGTTCCCGAATCCCTGTTTCCTCGCGGTCTTATCGAAGACCCAAAACGCCGACCCATGTTGCAGCAACCAAGGACAACCGGGGAAATAAATGACCCAAAAAAAGAATAGATAACCAGAAAGAGGACCAAGTCTCAGCTGCCCAAACTCCAGGCTCTGTGTGGGGGTGATGGAGAAGATATAAAGGAAATCGTCGCTGTGGGTGCTGCAAATATTCTTCATGCCAGATGCCGTCTCTCGCTTTCGATACAAATTCCGCCGTCCATTCATATCCATCAAAGCGCGCTGCCAACGCTCTTCCGTCCCGGTATAACAATCGTGGGGGTGAGGGAGGGACAAGAAATTACAACACTCAGACAACTCTGCTAGATGAAGCTCCAAGATCTGTTCGGGGCCCCTTGTTGGAGAGCCGTCGCCCACACATCCTGAGGCAAGGGGGCATGCTCAGCCGTGTGGAAGTCCTCTTCAAAATATGGGTGAATCCTGACCCCGACGTGTTCCTCCAGAATGGCCACCCCTGAATCATACCTCCTTCGGCATCTCTTCGTCCACGGATCTACTTTGACCAGGCTATGGTAGCAATAGCAATTCGGCCGCGGATCGCGCATTGCGTGCATCACACCAATTCCCCGAAGCAAACGCCACAAGTCTACCGCCGCTTGTTTGGTGGCTTCTGAGTGTGGGGACACTGTGTATAGCATCTGTAAGATCGCATATCGGAGTGTTACAACGTCAGCACTGTTGGCACCATGCCGTTGTTCAAGCTGCCGTTGCAGAACACACAGCTCAAGAACAAGTTTTTCGAGTCTCTCGACGTTTACTTGGTTATAAAACAAGCCAAGGTCAATCCATGTTCGAGCCACATACGGGTGGCGACGCCCATAAATGGCCTCGAGTTCCTCCGCAATTGCAGAGATACTGCTCCACAACAACTCTGAAAGCGTCTTGGCCCCATGTTTCTGCTGAACTTCATATAGACAGCTGAAAATCTGTCGAAGAGGATGTGTCCGTTCCAAGTTGGTCGTCGAATATGCTGCCAAATATTTGCACAGTGCCGTCATCATCCCCGGATCTCGATTGATCATGCCTAATATCAACTCCATGATACCTTGAGGCGAAATTTTTTTCAGGTCCAACTCGAGTTGCTTGAAAGCTCTCATGAGGTAGTGACCCCCTTGATCGGCGTCGTGCGCTTCGAAATAGAAGTTGGCTTCCAACAAAAGCTCGCTGGATCCCGCCCCCCAAACCATAATCGATGCCCAACTGACCTGGGTTTCGGTTTCCACCTCAAATTGCCGACAATGAAGGAACGCTTTTCGCATGTTTCCAACCACGAGTTCCTGTGCTCGGACCAGATCGGGCGATTTGAGTGCTGGAGGAGGCGTCGGTGTTCGGCAGCGTACATGGGCTGGCAGGTCAGCAGGCAACTCAAAGTCGATCAAGTCATACTCCGTCACGCCTTTTCGCTTCAAGTAGGTGCCCAGGTTTACCACCCTTCCATTTCGAACAAACTCTGAAACCTTGCCCTCAGCGTCTCGTTGAAACTTCATTGACAAGAGCCGCTTCACTTCCTCCTCTGTATTATTCTTGACGAATCCCCACTGAGAAAACCGCGTCTTATACATCTTCGGCCTGGGATTTGTCAGAAAAAACGTCAACAAATCACATGGACGCCAATGCTCACGTAGCCTGAAACCTGTATTTGTCAAGCATGATGCTCATCACTTCCTTCAGCGGTCTCCTCTCCTCAAGATATAATGTTCGGATCGTAGATTTATGTTGCTCCCATGCCTCTGCAGGAACCAGTTCCCGTGGGCGAGTGCCTGCATGGGCACGAAGCGAGTCCTATGAATTCATATCAGAAACCGTTTCGCGGCAGCCACTGGGGTGAGATGAGGGGGGCTTCATTACATGTTGAGGGGTGGATGAAGAGGCCTCTGATGGTAGAGGGGTCGGCAGAGGCGATGAGACAGGCGCAGGAGCAGGCACAGTAGCAGGGGTGGGAGCTGGTGTCGGTGGTTGTATTGGTATCGGTGCTGCGTGTGATACGAGGGGTTTCCGGGGTGGTTTAGCTGGGGCTTTCCCCTTGGCCTTCGCACTTGGATGGAATTCCAAGATAAACTGGTTATCGGCATTCATCACGGGTTTCGGCGTGGTTGGTACGGGTGGTGGTGGTCGAAAGTAGCTGCCCAAGTTGGTGTTGAGATTTGGGGTTGGGGGTGGTTCTAGCTTGATCGAAGTCGGAGGCCGCCATATTTCGAATCCCGGAGTCCCTGGAAGAGGCTGTGTTGGTTGTCTTGATGTCGCCATCATCGGAGTGGGAGCCATCGGCGTGGATACCATGGGGCTATTCACACGATTGGAATTCATGAATCCATCCATACTTCCGAATGGAGAACAAGAGGAGCCCAGCCCCGGGCTATGCACGTGTTGAACATCATGAAAGCTGCCGAAGGGCATATTACCAGAACGGGGGACAATTGGGCTTGTAACTGGTGAATTGACACCCAGCGACCCATACTGAGAGTCGCTTGAGCTGGCCATGGGGCTGGTAACTCGGGCTGGATGGGCTACGGAATTGAGACTCCCAAACTGCGACGACATTGCTGGACTGGCGCCGAGATTGCCCGCTTGGTTGATGGGTCTGGGAGGAAGGGGAGGGACATAGCCTTTGTTCTCGAAATGCGCAACCAGACGGCCAACTCCTCGACCTCCACCTTGAACAGGGTTCAAGGTGTTGAACTCCAAGTTGCCCGTGGGAGACATGGCGCATCCGTTGCCGTCATTGTGAAAGCCTGGGTCGATGTCGGGTGTCCAGTCCATATCGGACTGGGAGGCGAATGACCGTTCATGGGAAGGATCCGTTGGCGGGCACGCTGATGGATTGTTGAAGTCAAACCTGTTGACCCAGGTCTGGTTGACGAAACCGAATGAGTCGCCATCGTAGGTAGAAGCGCGAGGCTTGTCCGGTGGTTGATGGAACATGTCGACGTGCCCACGCCGAGCAGACTGAGCAGAAGGGGCTCGGTCCGCTGGCCGTATGTCTGTCAATCAGTGACGGACTCGGGCGAGTCGTGAGCCTCGGCTGGAAATTCTCAATCACCAGCACGAAGATTCATCACTCTGTCAAGGTGGCGAGCTTGGTTGCTCAGATGGGAGTCGAGTACAGGAAGCAGGCAAAGGTGCCCATAATCGCCCAGAGAGGAATGACAATAAAGAAGAGGAACCACAGTACATGCGGTGGTCCAACCTGCTAAGACGGCACCCGATACAACGGTAAGGGGGCAGATATCGATATCATTCCCCAGAATCGGCTGGTGTGGGCAATGCCTTGATAGGACAACGGAATTGACAAACGAGAGGTGTCTCCCTTGGTTGACCACAGTCGAAGCGTGGAAGGCCAAGCCACGCAGTGTGAAAGAGGGCGAGCAAAAGTCCCCTCGCCAAATTTACCAAGACGGTGCAAGTATTTCCAGGGTGCGTCAGTTGGAGGCCCACGCTGAGATAAGAGAGCGAAATCCCCAGGTCTGGTTGATGCAAGTTCGGCACAGCTGTTGTGCTAATGACAGGCCACCAAGGCATGAAAGCAGTGGAAGGGGGGATGAAGAACGAGGAGCCAGAATCGGGGATGTAACCTAATGCAGGCCGGTGGCTCACTATTCCAACAGCGATGGCGAACAAATAACCAGGCCGGGGAAAACGAGGTAGGGCTTGCAGGCCATTGAATTGGAGGCCCCGGGGTGGGAATGCCACCATCGGCCTGAAAGAGAAGGTGATGTGACCGCAAGCCACCACACACGGGGCAGAGACGCCAATCAGAACGCTTTGATACGGGCCCCTGGTCGTCGAGGGTCCGGGGCACTGTGCTGGGACGCTCAATGATGATGGCATGCGACACCAACTGAGCTGAACGACCGATGGCGAGGCGCTGACTAGAGGCGATTCCAGAAGGATTCCGCCCTTTCTGGCCGTGTTGCACCAGAGGCTGCTGCCATACCTGAAATACTCTGGCGTTGCCATTGAAACGAACAAGGCTTTGCCACCACAACTTGACAACCACCAACACAATCCGCACCGGCGTGCCCGGACGCCGCGGCCATCATCGTCATTGCGAGCGAGATCAAAAGAGTGACCGAGCCCGTGGGCGGGGATGGACACACTGTTGCCAGCCATTGTCCCGCTCACCTGTCAAATTTTCCACCCGTTTTTTTTTCTCGAAGCCTTGCATACTAATACATGCTAGTACCTCGGTGTACGGTAATGAGCGAGATGAGGGTTCCCAACGACAAGGCTTTGTACGGAGTACTGAACACAGCCGTTGGAGTACGCTCTCGTTAACCCGCCCGGCGTTGACGACTACTGCCTATTGCTACTACTACTACTACTACTACGGAGTACTATTATCGATGGTCCCTCATGGTTGCAATGATCGCCGTGATACAGCCGACGGATCGCCTTTGATCCATGCATCCTCGTGTATGTAGTAGCGGCATAACCGGCACGGCATCCTGCCACGATGGTATTACTACTACTACTGTACGGAGTACCTACGAGAGTACTACGGAGTATTCGCAACAGAGTTACGGCGCACAGGACAGCGAGAGGACCCAAGGACAGGCGGGAAACAGACCGGAGGATGTAGGAAACAACGGTGTGGGGCACACGATTCAGCAGCACGGAGCATTGTTGCACAACATGAGCTGGAGGCTTCGGCGGCCGCCGTTGGGTCGAAGGTCTGGGACTGGCCCGCGTTGCGAGCTGCTGTCAGCAGCAGCGGGACCAACAAGGATATGGCTTTTAAATACGCCGAGAGCTTGCATGTCCTTTACCTTCAGTGGTGGCTCAAGGGCCTATAACAGGCACATCAAAAGTCAGATCAGAGTCAGATGTTTTCTATGTTTCACTGGCATGTAACTGTATGCTTGATCACAAATATCAATGGTGAGTGGGATGTCTCTCCAATGCCAATGGCCATCATGTGCCCCGAGCCCCAGAGCTGAGCTTGAGACCAGGCTTGCCAGGTTTTTTTCTTATCCAAACCTAACAGCACTTGGACCCGCTGTTACAAAGCAAAGGAGGAAAAAAACGTGGAAAGTACTCCGTACTCCGTGTGGATGATATGCACGTCCCATTTGGCATACGACTACTCCGTACTCCGTGCCTACATGCAGGTCTGGCGCAATGCGTCCTGTTGGTCTTCTCTTTACTCTTAGCGTATGTGGGCGCAAGATTCCCAGCGATTTACGCCATTTTCGTTTCCAACTGTTCTCTGTTGAGGCCGAGGACATGATGAAAACTTTCACAATCCCAACTCGTAATGAGATCTAGCATTCATGGAAGGACTTGAGCCCGAAGAATCCCTTGCATCAGCAGGCTCATTACGGAGTACTAGTCCCGTCCGAAGCGTGGTAGGATGAGATTTGATTCGGGCTGACGGGCACGATCCCTTTCCCAGTAGTACTACTCCGTACTACTAGTAACATTCCATCCAAAGTCAGACGGGTTCGGCTGAGATGCGGGAACAAAATCGGCCCAATAAGACGATACGAGTACAATGCCTGGAAGCAGGGCGTCAATGCCGAAAAGCATTGGCTTGGCTCGCTGATCAGTACTAGTAGTGTTTGCGACGGAGAGAAGGGATGAAATATTATTAGTACGAGTACTTCGTAGCCGCATGAGACTCGTGGCTGGCGTCCGCAAGCACATCATTTAGCCTTTTTCACTTCAGCCGGACTTCGACAGGGACCTCTAAGCCAATCGACAGGAGCTTGGCGGCGATGTCAGGATGACAAAGATGCTGAGGTGATCTGGATCCTGGATCCCGACGTGTCGTCCCGTCCACACATCCTCGTCCGGAGTACTCCGTACGTACATACCCTCAGGCGACTGCCGGACAAAGAGGAGAGGAGAAACGGCACTTTGATCGCAACCATATCTTGCCTCCTTTGCCTCCCGGAGAAATCAAAACTTCAAACTCGAATTTCTCCACCACAAGTCAGCATATTGCCGAATTACAGTTACACTAGCATGTGTCGGTCGACGTCCGTCAGAAGTCAATATCAAATATCCATACCAATGCGGGGGCCGGAGGGCGGAGCTCACCGTGTAGTAGTGTGGCCGGGGGGGCCTTGTCTTGTTCAAGGCGTCGAGATTGCATGAACTGATCCACAAGACGAACTCTAGGATAATCGCGCTCCGGCCACCGAGACCCCCCGAAGCCGCCGAGAGGCTCCGAGCTGGCTCCGGGAAAATTCCTCCGTGTCCCGGATGCCTTTCGTGTTCTTGAGAGATTTCGGAATGCACAGCTTCGCAGCCATGCGAGTAAAGAAAAATAGCCGCCCGTCGAATGAGTGCGAGCTGCCTCATGGCACCCGTGTACAACAACAGCAACAACAAGTACGCGCGAAAGCTCAGGAAACTCGCCTCTGGTCTTTAGGGCAGCCCGATTCATCTTTGGCCCGGAACGGTTGATGACACATGTAATGGAAATGCGCCCGGCCCAAGATGAATCCAAACTCGTTACGGAGTACAGAGGCCTTCTAACCGGGAGTCGAAGACTTTACTTGACAAATACCCCAGGAAATGGTATCATCCGTCAAGAATTAATACTCTGTGCGTTGATAATCGTATCTACTACTACCGAAAATAGCCATTCGTACGGCGTGGCTGTTTCTGAATTCTATCTACTACCTATTACTACTGGTTATTACCTCCTTTTCTGGGGTAAGGCTAGTCAGCCTCGTCGTATAAGACTAGGACCAACAACCCCATCTTCTCACCTTGGTTAATGACTTCCCAAGAGAGAAATCTACTCGACATTCTTAACAAGTGCCAGAATCGTGTGCGTATGCGTATCCGAGGTTGGTCTAACGAAATAGACCTGACTAGCTGCATGGGACGTCTCCTCAATTGGTTGGAATGTTATGCACCATGCAATCTATTCCGAACGAGGGTGTCATATTCCGATGCTAACCATAGTTGCTATCCCTCGTACGTCTTTATGCTGCGCATTCATTCATCTGCGAAGTCTGATTGATCTTCCTCCTTCGAGGACATCTCGGGTACCATTCGAACCAACTGGCAGACCGGTGACACCGCGTTTGTACAGGCTGCATGAAATCTGTTGATCGATGAGCACTATTCGGTTTCATAGGGGGAAATGGAACGTCATTGTGTTGCTCAATGACGATGAGCCAAGCCATGCAGTGATCAAACACAACACGTTGAAAGCAGGAAATACAGCCCCCCATGTCCTCTCACACAGTTTGATTCGTCCCATGACAACCACATCCTTTCTTATTGGTTCTTGTGTTTCCTGCCGCCCAACATCCCATTCGTTTGGTGATACCAGTCGACCAGAGACACGAATGCGGCTCTGCTGTTGGATCTCTCCACATTTGCAAGTTACAAGTTACTACTCGTATCGGATAGTGGTATTATTAATCAGGAGATGTTCTGTTATCTTCCACCATGTGTCCACGGTACCTTGTTGAATGTACGATCTGCAAAGTCTCCTGTCCTGTTGGGATGGACATCGACCGAGGGCTTATCGCCGGTTTCTCTCGGCCCATGGCAACACTCGACATGCCACATCTCGTATAGGATGCTTGAACTAAGGCTGCGTCTTATCAATCGAATGAATCTCGAAGAATTAACGAGCGGACGCCACGCATTTGAAGTGGTGGACACCCTATTTAGATAGATGGCCCCTAAAAGAGGGGTTTGTTTGTTGGTTGAGCTGGCGACATGTACAGATCATCAACATCATCTGTACTTGTGTAACAAACATAACATTGTGAAAGAAAAGGACGTTCGTTGTGGAATTTGCGAGATATAAGAGAGTGTCTTCACATCTACCCGAGGGGATCCAGGCATGCTGTGTATCTCTTCCACCATGAATTCGCGTAGAGACTTTCCCCATGTCCAAGGACTTGATGTAAGTTCTCAAGGCAAGGTTTATTTGGACACGGAGTAATAAATATCCCTATCTACCGATGTGGCTGGCTTGTCTGCTAACGCAGGAGGGGAGGCTCTTATGAAGCTAGCTGGTTAGTGTAAGATTGTGATAAGATATTTTCCCTCTCCCCCAGTATAGTTTGAGAATGTGTACTTGGTCATATAGAAGCGGATGTCCAACCGTAAGAGGTATCGCCACCGGCTAGAGGGACCAAAGTATCTTCCACAAACAACCTTGAAAGCCGAGGGAAGGAGTGGACTTCAGGTAACATCACTGGTCAAATAGAAGGGATCATGACTCTGCAAGCGAAGCATAATACATGTATAAGAAAAACGGATACTACTAATACAACTCAAACGATAGTGGATGCCATTTATCGGTATGACAACAGACCAGACCAGACCAGACCAGACCAAAAAACCTACAAGTACACGAATCGAAAGAAGGAAAAAAAGCAACCAAACACCCCTCCGTACACACGTACATAGCCTTCTTGTCAGAGTCATGATATTGTTTCCCTTCGCCTCCCCTTGCCTTTCATTCTCCCCGTTTCCCGCCTCGCCCTCAGTATTCCCGGCCACTTGGCCCCTAGTACTCTCTATTAGAGTGTGTTGTATCTGTGGTATATGCAACATTGCCCGTTCTACCGCCGTGAGAACTCCTTTGAATGCATGCTTTTGCTTGCTCTGATATAATAGTGTATCCCTTGCAGTGCCAGTGCCTGCTTTTGCCCATCGAAATCTGGACTTTCGGGCGCTTAGAGCGCTCGGTAAATGAAAGAAAAAAAAGGGTTGAAGTTGGAGAAGTGAAAGTTGTAAAGGGGTCGAAGCAACTGTCAGAGCAGCCATCGAAATCGAACATTGAACAGAGTTTCCCAGAAGTGCTGCCTGCTGGAGAAACGTAAAAAAAAAAAAAGGAAAAGAACAGATCTCCCTAAAGTCGGTGGCTGGGTATCGGGTTGATATGGAACACAAACAGACAGGTGTCAAGGCCATGTCTAAACTTCGACGCCTTCGACTTCCTCTCTGAATCGTAATCCACCGTCGACAGTAATGCCCCCCTTGACCCATGGCTCGGCGCTTAATCGATCCAGTGTCCAGCGATTGCGCGCCCGCTTAAGAAGGCCCTCAGTGATGCGCATGGCACCGAGTAGCCCCTTTTCGCTAAACTTGGCCTCGCTGCCGTCGTGATCGCTGTCTTCACCCTCATACTCAACCCAGCGCCACTCGACTCGGGCGATACGGTGGCTCTTTCGACTACGCATGCGATGGGACTCGCTCATGCTCGGGTGAGGATCAAAAGGAAGACGACCCTCCAGGAGGGCATAGAGAAGTACACCGAGAGACCAAGCATCCGTTGCGCGACCATCGTAGGGCTGACCCATAATAACTTCAGGGGCAGCATAATCCTCTGAGCCGCAGCGTGTCTCGAGCTTCTCGTCGTCGGTAATACGCCGTGATAAGCCTAGGTCGGCAAGAGCAACGACAGAATGAGGATATGCTGCCCAATCAATTGAGGGGTCTGCAAGCTCGTCTGGAGTGAGATTGACAAGGACATCTGAGATGTGTTAGTATTGATTTCGTGATGCATATTCGTATTCGGGGGCACAGGGGACTTACTCTCCAGTTTGATGTCGCGATGGACAATCATCTCCTCATGAAGATACTTTACAGCACCAATCAACTCAGCAAATATTCTCCTTATGAGCGACGTTGTCAGGAGTTTCCGATGACCATTTGCAATGTCAAACAAATCCCCCCCAGGGCAGTAAGTCAACACGAGAATCGCCCTGGTAGGTTCGACACTCCATGCCGTGAGGTTCACCAGGGACGGGTGGCGGATGCTCTGCATGATCTCCAGTTCCCGCTTAAGACTCATTTCGACACGCTCCTCGCTAGCACCACCCCGGGGGCCATGCTCGCACACCTTGACAGCAACCAGAGTCTTGCGGTCGAGACGAGGGTCCGCGACGGTAGCCGTAGTGCTGGGCTGAGCTTTTGCGATAACATCATTAGGTATGTTTATCTGGCTTGTGGCCAACACGACTCGGCTAAAGGTGCCTTGGCCAACGGTGCATATTCCTCGCCATCGTCGCCGCTTCTGGTCGTTGCGGTCGCGGGCTTCGAAGTACTCCTGGAGTGGGAGTGTTCCCCCGTCGCTGGTGTCTCTGGACGATTCGCTGGGAGGCGGGGTTGGAGGTTGTGTGCCGCTGGGGGCAAGACCCCGAGCTTCGGCCAGGTTTTGCTCTCTTCTCATATGCGATTCCTGCATGTTCATCTTCAGATGAGAACCAGAGACAGTAACCGGTCGCTTGGAAGCGGCTGCTGAGTCCGGAGTATATGCGCTAAGGCTGCGATTTCTCGTGTGTCGCTGAGACTGCTGCGAGGCTGGTCCAAATGAGGTTTGGCTAGCTGCCTCGTTGTTTTCGTTCAAGGACGTAAACGCCTTGCGCTTCGAGGCGGCCAGCACGGCGGCACTGACAGATTCACCCGCGCTTGTCACCATCACTGATTCTTCCCCCATGCTGCTCAATCTGTCACGCCGTTGTGGCGGCGGTGATGCGGAGCCAATGGCCAGCTTCTTCCAGGGCCCGGGTGAACCCCCAGACAAGAGAGGACTGGGCAAGGGTGTAACATCCCCCATAGCGTTGATCATAGGACTTGAAATGACGCTGCTAGCCCCGCTAATAGACCCAATTGAACTTGCCAGAGCTGCTTTGAGACTTGGAGTCCGCATTAGGAGATTTAAGCTGCCATTTGAGGTCTTACGGTTTAAAGGTATGGGAATTCGAGTAGATAAAAGAGTTGAGTTGTCACTGGGTGATTCGCGGTGAGAGAAGGAAGGAGAGGTTGCGCTGAGAGAGGCGAAATCTGTTGAGATGCGCAGAGGCGTGGTGTAACCATTTTGTGCGGCGGCGCCCGTTTCGAGATTGACATGATCGAATGGCATTGATTGGGTTGGAGGCGAGGGAGCAATGGTTGTGGATTGGAAGCCGAGAAGAGGCAGCACTGAAGAAGGAATAGATGAGTTGGCAGAGGCGGTTGGCGCATCCAGTTGACTATCGTGGACAAATGGCGATCGATCAGGTCGAGAGGTGTCTTGGCTCTGGGAGGGGCAGCGCGAGGTCGAGTTTAGGTTCAATTCCTCTGAGGCCGAGTTTGAGAGCGAAGGCAGGTCGTCGTGAGGTATTGCCGGCGTTGATCGAAAAATAAAAGCGCTGCTCATGACGGCAGCTGGGCTGCAGGGCTATATAGTCGCGTCGGAAGCACTCTGCGGGAAGAAAGACGCATCAGCAATGCATTCCATTGCGACCAGAATCGAACCAACATGGCCCAAAACTGCCGCGTCCACACGAGGACACAGGACAAAGAGATGGTAGATTCCAAGCCTACCTTGCCTTGACGACGCCTGGAAAGCCTCCGCTTTGTTTCTTCGAGCAGCGATGGCGCGAACAAACTGGTGGGGGAGTTTGGACCGTTGTGTGGCGATGGCGATGGCAAGAAAGAAGAAAGAAGCACCGCGCGCGGCTTTGTTGAGTGACGAAGGGAGCGTGAGGCGAGGGACGGTGGCTGAGTGGCTGAGGAACCGACCAACGGCTCTTCTATAACGACGACATTTAGGGCTCGTGGGTGCTCTCGCGATGGCTGAGATTGTCGTGGTGCGGATGAGATGTTGAAGCGTGAAGGGCGATAGGATGAGTCTTTGCCAACTGACGTTGATTTGACGGACCCAAGCGGTACCTCTGCTTACTGCACTGCCTGTGGCGGTACATGGTCATGCGCTTGTCCAGGTACATGAACATGCCGCCCCACTGGCGGCTGCCGTAGGAGCGCTGTTGGGAAGTACCTTAGTCCTCATGTACCTCATGTACCGGGGCTTCAAGGCTCGGACTAACCAGAAGAGGATAGCCGGCAGCTCGGGCGGTACGTTACTTCGACCAGTCGATGCAACCTCAGCCCAGCCAACAGTCAGCAAACCTTCGCTCGAGTCGGCTGTTTGTGAGCATGTACAGGTACTCGTGCTCGTGCTCGTGCACAGTCATATTCTTTGTATCCCTTGAGAACTCTTTGTAGCGTTTCTAATGGACAAAATAATAGCAGAGACGATTGATCCATGCTCAAAGCGCAATGGCGGAGAAAGAAGCTGCCGAATGCATCCAACAACGTCATGCCGAAGCAAAGAAGCGGGGATCTGGAAAGCCACATGATACGTCCATTATCTGCATGCAGCTGACATCAGCCACATTAGCACGCTTCCCTACGTGACAAGATCACTGGCCGTGTGGCTCAATGGCAGAGCGTCTGACTACGAATAAGTACATCAGGAGGTTGCAGGTTCGACCCCTGTCTCGGTCAACGATTCGTCCTGAATAGGATGGTTCTTTCTTTTTGCTTTTTGTTCTTTTTATCTCTTTATGAAGTCTTCTCCTTGTTGACGTCAATCGCAGAAACTGAGCCAGAAATAGAACTGAAAGACAAAGACTTCTGCGATTTAGCAGGATAAGTTGAGCGGCATCACAGCTAGCTATTGACGAATAGTCCAAGATTCTCCTTCTCCAATCCATAGAGCTGGAGGTGCCTCATACCGGAGCCGATATGGCGGACAAAGTTGACCAGCCCTTCTCCCCCATTTTGCAACATCGCGCCAGTTGGCCTCCGTCTCATCCCTTGCCATAAAGCGTTGAAATTCCTCCTCCTCCTCATCCTCCTCATTCTCCATCCTTTCAGTAACAATTTTTGAGCATTCTTTCATCCAACGAGCCCTCCCAGTGCGTCGGTAGCGCGAGCATTCAACACACAGATGCCAGCCAGAACTACGAATACGCCGTCCCTCTCGAGGACGCGGTGCAAACCGCCGTAAGAGAGTCTCTAATTGACTGCATTCGCATGTTTGCATGGAGGGTTTTGGGTGTCCCTTCTCCTTGATGGTTAACTCTTTTGCGAATAGGGAGCGATGAACCCATTGATCTGGCACTTGCACACCATACTTGACTGCGGCGGAGAGCAGAGGTTTACAGGTCATGGCTAGCATGACGGCGTCAACGAGATCAGCCTCACGGAAGATTTGTTTGGTTATTTCTGGTGAGAGTTTGTGGAAAGGAGAAGATGCCAGGTTCTGACCATTCCTGGGTCAACTTGGGTCAGATCTTGTCAGCATAGACAGTTCCCGATTTCGATAAACTCTGTACTCTATAATAATGACCACAGAGATCATAGGAATGTTTTCACCTCTGGGGAAGCCTCCAGCGGCACCGTCATGCATTCTGGGGGCGGGTGAACCTGGTGGTTGTCCCCTTTGGAAGAGGTAGCCCTTTTGGAAGAGCGCGGCATCTTGTTGGCCCAATAATTTTGATAGATTGGTTTGTCACTAGATCACAATCCCCGCCCGGTATTCAATGAAGCAAACTCTGGATCAAGATAGCTATGAGTTGAAACAGTCCTTTAATAGGGGTTCAATGTTGATCCATACGTCATTTGGGGTTGTATATGTCACTGTCCGCGTTACGTGACGCTCTACACCAAGAGCGTGAATTTGACGAAATTGTGCTGCTCAATTGAGTTTTTTTTTTTTTTTTTTTTTTGAGAATCTCGTTCAGTATAATGGATTTCGCATGTCCAAATGGTCATTTTTAGCTGATTTCGTATAGTGGTTATTAAGTGGTGCTCCGTGTTGTTGAGGAGACATAGGCGACTTATACGGAGGTGCAGACGCGCTGCTTAATTGATTTGATATGTGCCCCACGCCTCGGCGCGTCAAGACGCGTCTCCTCCCACTTTACTTCGTACGACTACTCCCTATCACTTTAACGTCAACCTGACAACAGCCCTAAAAAGTGTTGAATTTCCAGCACAGCAACGACAACCCGAAAAAAGAGACGTCAGCATGTTGCGACAAGATTATAATCGGATTGATCCTAAACGACGCAATGTCGTTGACTACAGGAAGAAGCAGTTCGCTGCACCGCAGTTCAAGGACACCGAGTACCCTCATCGGCTCAATTTCTACACGGATGCGCCAACCGCAGACATCACCCTCGAGCAATTCGAGCAATGGGCCATTGACAGGTTAAGAGGTGTGTTGCAGCATGCATATTTCTCACTGGTTAATCATTGGTGCCATCTCTAACCCCCCGTAGTCTTGGCCGAACTGGAAGCATGTTCGTTTCGCAACCGAGGTCCCGCAGAGACGGCATCCCATATGAAGCCTATCCTCGACAAATATCTCCCCCTCGACTCCAACAGCTCCAGCAATACGAAGCTGATTTTGCAGCGACAAAAGGACCACTATAGCCACTTCATTCTGCGGCTGGCCTTTTCCTCGACCGAGGACCTTCGACGACGATTCGCACGTGTTGAAACCATGTTGTTCCGGATGCGATTCAACAGCGACGACCTCGGTGAGCGATCAGCATTTGTCTCAAATCTAGACCTCGACTGGTGGGAGTCCGTGACCGACGATGAGAAGAGGGAGTATGCTGCTGAGCTCGCTGCCATGACCAGCGGGAAGAAGATGAGTACTGAAGACGAGATGTGGTTCAGGGTGGACTGGGAGCGGGTACCTGATCTCGTGGAGGGCCGACGAGTATTTCTCAAAGCTGGAAAGGCATACGTACCGGGGCGGGAGCAATCTAGTATGGTTGTGGCAGAGTTCACTTCTCGATTAGAGAGGCAACTAGAGGTGGGAAACCCCGTTTCTGCTACTGAGGTCATCATAGCTAACTCAACATGCGTCGAATAGCTCACAGCTCGCGCATTACCACGACTGGACGAAGACGATCGCCTAACTCCCATCCTCAACCACCTTTCCAAGAACTTCATTACCCCCGACTCAGCTTACATGTCCGGATCAACAGCACCGACCGGTGCGCAGATTTCAGCCGCAAACATTGACAATCTATCTCAGCACTTCCCGGCTTGCATGTCCAACCTGCACCGCTCTCTACGTCGGGACGCACACTTGAAGCACTTCGGCCGTCTTCAATACACACTATTCCTCAAGGGCATCGGCCTGAACCTAGAAGAATGTCTCATGTTCTGGAGGGGTAGTTTCCACAGGATCACAGATGATACCTTTAATAAGGACCACCGGTACAACGTCCGTCACGCATACGGTGACGTGGGCGGTGATTCAAACCGCAGAGGTGGCGGATATAGACCGTTCAGTTGCCAGAAGATTCTCACGGAGCATCCTCCCGGGCCGGGCGAGGCGCACGGCTGCCCTTACCGGCATTTCAACCTGGATAACTTGACAGTCTTGGTGCAGGCTATGGGAGTCTATGACAGGTCGGTATTGCAGGGTATCAAGGAGGATAAGGATCACCAGAAGTTTCACATGGCTTGCAACCGGTAAGTTGGCTTCCATACCTTGAGAGACACTACACCATGTCTACCCCCAATTTTCGCATGCCGTTCACCTTATTTCATTCATATGTGGATCAATGCTAACTACCTTCCAGCGTCTTTGAACACCTGCACAAAGCCGAGATTAAGAAAGCTAAAGATGAAAGCATCATGACATCGAACCAGCTGGAGACCATTGTGCACCCCAATGAGTACTTCAAAAGAAGTTATCTACTAAAGAACCTTGGCAATGAGAGTGATGTCAAGATGGAGGACTAACGAAAGCGATTTTCCTGCAATGCAGTAAAAGGGCAGAAGCAAAGACATAACGCCGCATATCAATATCATTATGTACGTAGTTTCCATTACGGGGCAACAGTCATGTAAATTTCAGACTGATTGGATTTGGAATAATGGATCAGCATCGCGGGAGGGTGGACAAGGCGTTCCTGGGTCAGGTTGATTGAGCTGAATTTGTTAGGGATATTAGTCTCTTGCCGTCGGAGGCGCAACAATCAGAGTGACGTGTCAAGAATCCGCAATTCAAGTCAAGGAAATACTAGTTATCAAGTCTCACATAACAGAGATATCCAAGACGGAATGATCAACGCGAGACACGTGTTTGTATACATGGCATCTGTGAAGGTTGATTAAGCATACCTATTACTTGCATGCAAATGGGATAGAAAGGAATTGCAGCACCGTTATGTATATTGCCACCGTTTCATCTCCCAACGGACACTTATAAAACGGCAAAACGGCCCGCATCACACAACCAACCCAGCCAGAGGGTAACATCCACAAGCCTCCATAACGCAATACCACCACATAAACCCATACAGCAAGATGAGGAAGAGAGAGGGGGGGCGTGCTAATTCGATATACGATACAGCCTACCGGAGCTTGTCCGGCAAATAAACACACTGCACGATGAGGTCAGCGAATTTCAACCAGCGATGACGACAAAAAACCACGGGCCGCTGGCGGGGCGGGGGGAATGATCGTCGGGTATTACTTGGGTGAATAAGCGCGCCTATGCAAGGACCTTTCCTTTTGGCCGTGAAGATATTGCTTTAATGCATAGGTACATACATTGGCGCATGGATCTATACTACAGAAAGGCAAGCAAGCAAGAGGGGGGGAGGGGAGTGAGCAGGAAAGGCTACTACTAATTGCTCGTAGTACTGTCCGGATATAAACGCCTCCGGGACTAAGGATGTATGCATCGCAAGCAGGTTTTTTTTCTTCTTCTTCATTAAGATCCATCGATTTGATCGGCGCCAATTGATGGATCTCATCATAGTACGAAGTACTACTACACACAAAGTGAAATCGCGATGTTGGATGGGGATTACATCATTGAAGCTGGTTAGGAAGTCCGGGGGACACTAGCAAAGAACAGGCGCGGAATAAGACGTCACAAAGCATTTCCCCACCACCAATAATAACAGGGGGGGAACCGAAAAGCATCACGATCCAGGTTGATTCTCACATGCCATGGTTTGTGCCGACGCCCTGATAGCTGGCATTTGAGCTTGCAAACGCAAGAAGACAGCTGGAAGAGCAAATATTGGCGATGAAGATGATGTGATGATGATGATGATGTGTGGCTGGCTGATAAGAGAGAAAAAGAAGTGCGGGGAGGGCGGGACGGAACGTGTGTGTGACAGCAGCAAGTCAGAAGTGTCAAAATGCGGGAGAAACAGTCAATCCGCCGCATTATCCGTCGAAGCCGTTCTCTTACTCTTCAGTGGGGGGGGTTCTGCTGTGCGTTATGTGCTCTCCTATGGTCATACTGCGTACTTCGTACATGAACAAGTACCTATCAACGGAGTGAAGGAAGAAACAGGTGGAGAGCGGCAGAGAGGGGTTATGCCGTCTTCTCCTCAATGAAGAGATGAAGCCTTGATGCTATGGAAACGTCGTCGACATCACATATACACAGCGCCGGAGGGATTTACCGCGCAGAGCGCCGAGAAAATAGAAGATTCCAAACTATACTGTACATAGAAAGCTATCAATGCGAAAAAGTGGCAGGGGAGGGGTTATACCGCCTTGTTGGTTGGGGCATGAATGGCTTCATCTTCGCATACATGAATGACTAAGCTAACTACATTGGACAGACGGAACCGACAATGTGAGGCTGCAAGTGAAATGCGTGTTGGTGATGATGCGCCCTTTCACCACATGCATAGTGGTGGAGCTTTGAAACATTCATTCGGTATCAGAACAAAGAAACCACGGCGGTCCACTTTGGAAAGCACACGAAACTCCATCACCACCACCTTCATCATTCTTACGGGGTCTTGACGGCTTGACTATGTATCCCGATGATGATCGGGGGAGCACATGCCATCGATGCTACTACTACGGAGTACTACTACTTACACGACGGAGGCATCAAAAAGCAAGAATCAACCCTAGCCACAGCATGCAGCTGTTTTATCCACGTAAATACTATCATCATGCATACGTCAGTCAGTGCTCCTCCATCCCACCTCCATCCGGCCAAAACCACGGAGGGAATCCGAGTGAGTGAATGAAAGGACCACCGCAGCCCCCCCCAAAAAACGGGGGACAAGATCCGGGAGAGCAACAAGGGGAAAAAAAAGACAAGAGAAAAAAAAAAAAAGAGCTGTTTGGCTAAAAATCCCGACTTTTTGGCTCCGTCGCCTTTTTTCTACCCATTCGTATTCGCTCAACTAGATCTCGGGGCGTGTGCTTCGTACGGGCAGCACTAGTACATACATAGAGTCAACGTGCTACTTACTATTCTTTAGGGCTGGCACTTAATTATTACTATTATTATTTTCGCATTAAAGATGAAACGAACGAAACGGTTTCTATTTTCAGAAACCTCTTTCGTTCGCTCGATCTCTCGTACTCCGTATCGTTCTCTCTCTTTTCCTTGTCCTTGTCCTCGTTTGACGTGCAGAAGTGCCAGAAATAGGTCGGCAATCTAGATAGCCACCTCTCGATCAGCGCCACTGCGAGAGGAAAACGTCAAATCACATCCCACACCCCTCCTCCTCAATCTTCACCACCCTATTCGCACGCACGCACGCACGCATTTTTATTTTTTCTACACAGGCACCCAGACGTGCCCTTACAGACATTAATTAATAATGAATGGACCGACTCAACAGCTTGCCCAAGATGATTAAAATGGATATCAGGGTCCAGCCAAAAAACACGTGGTGAGAGTCCGCTAAACATCTTCCCATCCAACCATCAGAGGCCGGCGTTTTACACCAGCACCATAATGACATTCCGTTCTCATTCAATTTCCCTCTTCGTGTCTGTGTTTGATTTATACTGGTGCCTAAGGAGGTGCTATTGCTTCGTACTAGTAGCAGTAGTATCTCACTCCCTCCTTCAACAAAGATGGCTTTGTTGCCTGCAGACAACATGTGAAAGTGTCTCACTCCGGCCACATTTACCGTCTCTTCTTGCCTTTCTGACCAATACTACTCCATAGTAATGTACACAACAATCCCATGTCCCAACAGCACGTTACACGCGCCGCCCCGTCCATAGCACCTAACCTTACCTTAGTCCATGCCGACATACATAAGAAAAGCCCTAACATTAAGCCCCCTGTTCAACAAACATCGGAATTATCACATATCCACGTTATCTGTTCCGTGCCCGTCAGCATTTCGGCCGACTGTCAGCCGTGAACCGCTCGCTCGCTTGCTTTCCCCTTCTCTCTTTGCTCTTTCTTACGAGTACTGACTAATCATGCTGCAATGCATAATCCTCAATGCGAAATCTCACCAGCAAGGTCCAGGGCTTCTTCTACCTCCGTACTTCGTACATGTCAGCTCCCAGCTAAAAACAGACAATCCCCTCCAAAGATAGACATCCATGTACTCCGTATGGCCCCCATATCTCAGCCACCCAGCCAGCCGATAATTTTCCTCTCATTGTCTCTCCGGTCCTTTGTTTCAAAAAATCTCAAAAAGCATAAACATTATTACGAGTAAGAGGGAGAAAAAAAAGGACAGAAAAAAGGCCCACTTTTCCTCTTCGGCCGTTCCAGAGCCTGTCCAAAATAACAGAATTTTATTCGCCTACTGTCCCAATGGTGGAAATATTCCTGCCAAGCCTGGCCTAGGAGAATACGGAAGGGTTATGCGGCCAGCCCAATCTAGAAATGCCCAATTTTGATCACGAGGAGGAAAAGCGGAAGATGTCCATGAAACCATGAAGGCGAGAGAGAGGAGAGAGGAGTGAGAGAAAAAAAATCTCATTCTAAAAAAAAAACGAAAGCCATCGTTGGGCCGAGGTGGTATCACTAGAAAGAAAAGGAATCTATCGCTCCCAAAGAAAAAATAGTAGCTAATGCACAAATGCGACCCTGCCCGATGATGTTTCCCGTCTTCTCTCGTCTCCAAACTCTTACAATTTCCCTCCGCCGCGCGTCTTGCTCTCTCTCTTCTGCTTCGTCTTGGCGCACAGCGCCATATTGGAGTGGCAGAAGCACCGACCAAGACGTCAGTGGCTGTGCAAGTTCCCCGTCCAACCAAGGCCAACCTCGTGTGCCAAGGAAATAAACAATCGTTGAATAAGCCCTGCATGTGTTCCCCAAAGTCCAGGTCCAGGTCCAGTTGCATTGTCCGTCTGAGCGAGGAGTCATCGTGGCCCTGGGCGCATGAGGATGCTGTGCTGCAGTGGATTCCTTCGCCCCAACGTAGCATGCATCGTCGCCTTCCACTTGTCCCGCCATGTGAAACAGGATTGTATGTATGGTAAGGTAATGATGCCCGCACCTCCGCTGCTCCAGAAACAGAACCCCATTCAACGGCCATGGCGTCACAAGGGCCGAGGCTCTCGTAGGATGAACCAAACAAAAACGGCCGGCCCCCTGTACGTATAATGGGCTCCGTAGCTCGTAGCTCGCAGATCCCCAGAATGGCCAACGGGCCAGTCAGGTATCAGTTTTCAAAAGTGCATGTGCAGACGACGTGTCATAAAATGACGGGGTGCATGCCTCGCTGCCGAATCAACGTCGCACAAACCTGGACAACGTCGACAAGTGTGCCGAAATACCGCAGTTTCCAATTGGAGGTTTGCAGCGTTGCACGCGCCACACTCGACGCTCTGGGAAATGCACACGCCCTGCGCACTAATAAGTGGCATCACAATGGGTAAGCGAGACAGCGTCTGGAAATGGAAGAAAGCAATAAGGCGCTTCCGGTGGCGCCAATAAATACGGCGGGTGCTCGGCGTGGTTCGGCCAATGTCAGCGGATCTTGTGCAGTATGCTCGTGCATGTACAAAGTGCTCCGTACGATCAGGCCATTTCGTGAACAGGCCTGGGCATATGAAGCATATGAAGCAGTGTGAGCCGTGTGGGGGGGCGTTATCCCCATGCTGTGTAACTGAGAACCGAGCCAGCAAATGGGTGACAAACCCAGTCCTCTGGGCGTCCGGGGTCACTCGTCCAGGGGAAGATAAACATGGGAAATTATTGTCCAGGCACCTCCGAGCTGAACAGCGCCCGCCGGTGTTCGAGGCCCGTCCCGACAGAAGAGGGTTGAATGCGGCTGAGGAATGCGGGTTGACCGTTGGGTGCGTGACTGCGCCACCAACGATCGAAACAACATCTGACGCCGAAGCTCAGAAATCCTTCCAGATGCAAGCGAGAGCAAGGGGTTGAATATTGAATAGTCCGGAGGAAATAGCTGAGGCCGGGTAGCCGTCGTAGGATGGGTATGCTGCGTCTATCCAGATGATCCTTTGTAGTATGCAATGCAATTCCCGATATGTGCGCTGGTGGATATGTACGAGGGAAGAATGTTGAGTGTTGTTCGCTGCGCCAGCAGGAACCGTAGCCGTGGCCAGCCATTTACTTGTATCCCACGATCTTGGCGCACCGCTCGCAGTAGTAGAGGTTGTGAGAGATGCGGACCATGCCAGCGCTGCTTGCGTCGTCCGTCGTCGTCGTCTCAGCGGATCGAGCGCACCGCATGCAACGCAGCACCAACACAGAGGCAACAGGCCGGGGAGCAGAGTCCATTCTGGGTCGAGATGCAGATGAAGATGAAGTGTCGGAGTCTGAAGAGGCGGCGGATGAGGACGCGCTGAAGTTGTGGTTAGACATTAATGTGGCAGTGGGCATGATTACGATAGAGAAGTCGGTATGGAGGCTGGTTGTTGTTGAGAGAGGTGAGGACGTCTGTGGTATTTGTAGTTTGTATTGGTATTTGTATTTGTACCGTGTATAAGTCGACCTGAACCGAGTCGGCGGGGTGGCTATATCGCAGCGTGCAGGTGACGGACGTGTGATCGACCAGGGCTTGTTGGAAGATGAGTGATGTTGGCTCCTGAGCATGTACTTATGGCGTACTTTCCGTCCTCTTTATGGATTGGCGATGGATCAAAACCAGAGAAGGATTTTTTCAGTTTCCTTTTCGTTCTGAATCAGGGAGAGGCAGAGTTTGGTGCGGATGGAATTTTGTGTTGGGGGAGGGATGGCTTGATAAAGTAATACTAAGGAGGTGGGCTTTTGTGTGGAGGGCAAAGCCAAAGGAAAAAAAAAAAGGGACCCTTGCAAGGCAGCGAGGATCCACGGCAGGGTGTGTAACGATCGACGATGGTCGGCGTTCTCACGGCACAGGGATCGGCTAAGGCCGCGTCGTTCTCGGGCGCGGCGCGGCGCAAGTGGGAGGATGCCGGTGCGGATGTGCGGGCGTGCGGATTCGGATGGGTCTGTTTATTTGTTTGTCTGTCCTTCCTCTGATTCTGATTCTGTTTCGTATCGCCTGCAGGAGATTATGTACCTGCTCGGTGGCTGTATGAATATATTACGCTGTGCTAATAATAATATGTGTCGTCTTGATATGACAAATACTCGTGCTCAAGTGTGCAAAAGATATGCATTGCCGAGTGTGTATGAGTACTATGCCACCGCCGCGTCAGCAGCTCCCCGGAGGAGCTCGACTTTATGAAGATATGAGATGTGAATATGTGAGTATGTGATAATTGCAAACAGAGTTCCAAGAAAAACAGGGAGGGGGGCGTGTGTGCTGCGGCAAGCGTTGAGACCTGGGGAGCGAGCGATGAACCAGAGGCCAGGGCACCCGAGGAAAAAAAGGATAATACTACTACTCCATACTACTGCTTCGTACTAGTACTACTACCCAAACAGGCCCAGACTCCAAGACTCCAAGACGTCGCGCCAAGGCAAAAGATTATTAGTGGGGGCAGTTCTGAATCTGATCCCCCTTTGGTCCAACGCGATGTGGACTTGATGTGGACTCGATTCCTGTCTTCCAACTTCCAAGTGGAGCTGACTGAAAAGCAGCTGCTGCTTTCGCCTCACTTTGAGGACCAAGCCGTCAGCCGATTTCCCCGTGTTTTTGAATCGTCGTCTGAGACTGATGAGGGAGAAATAGCAAGGCTCGCACCGCCGGCTGCTACGGAAGCTCCAAGCGACTTTGGCTTGGGGGCCTTGGCCAGGAGACTTCTGCGGCCGTCAGCTCCGACAAACTTCTTCCGTGCAGAAATGGCGGCTTCCTTCTGGTGGCTATGAGTGCTGTGATGCACAGCGTATGTACGAAGTGGTACGAGGCCTGGATATCAATAGTAGCAACGGGCTTGTAACTATGCCGAGGCTGACAACAAATACGGCGGCAAGGCAAGGCAAGGCAAGGGGTTTGATGGGTAGGATGCCCCAAGGCCAGCTTAGGACACCGACGGACATGGCATGCAGGTTCCTTACTACTATTATAATCATACATGATACGAAAGAAAATACTACATGGTTGAAACGAGCGAAACAGAAGCTGACTAGCATAGGGCGCAACGGCCATCGCTTGTTCCTGTTGCCGGCACAAAAGCATAAACGAGAGCACCTTCTACTACACAGCCCTGCGGTGTTGCTGTAAGAGCTGTTGCTGCTGCTGGGCTGGGTAACGGTAACCCCAGCTTTTGCCGGCATCGCGCTGAATCACAAAGCTACTCATGACGGCTTGGAATAGTCGTGAACCATAATTGCTAGTACCGAGGCCGGAACGCGAAGGACCGGTCAAAGGGGACAAGGCTGCCACCATCGCCAGCATTGAGGCGTTTCCCATGGAATTTGGTGGCGGGATTCCGACACAGGATGACACGCAAGATGGCTCGCCAGGCCTCCGCCTCATCATGCCTGCCTGTGTCGAGGGAGTAAACAAACGGCCACGCAAGCGATCGAATTTGCTCAGCTGTCGCCTGCATTAACATTTCTTGCTCATGGTAGCACTAGTACTCCGTAATCCGTGCACAAGTCTGCTGCTGAGTTTTCCGCTTCTGGTCATGGTGATAATAATAATAAAGACGAGGCAGCGAATCGCTGGCCTTGGATCCATCATCAAGCGCCGTTGTGCTTCTGTGTCTGGCATCTGGATACAAAGCGGAGCTTGGACGACAAGGAAAAGGCCGTGCAGGGCTTGGTGTTTCAGAAATTCCATATTCGCAGCGCGCTAATCCAGTCAAGGCAATGGCAGGTGGTTACTCGCACGTATGCACTCCACTATTGTTTTTTTTTTCACGGCCCTCTATGCTAAATTAGGAATGCATACGAAGTACTCCGTACATCCACGTATTCTACCTTGGCAGATGACTCATCTTTTCCATCAACAAAGGACCCTTACACACTGTGAGCATCAACATCAAAGAACGAGGCTGTTGTGACCCCTGTGCATCTCGCATCCTCCTGTGCTTCCGAGTACATAAAAGCAGTACGGAGGATGTCCATATGATATGATTTGGAGATGCTGATGTTGATGCTGCGAATAGGAAAAACAACTCCCCCCCCCATGTCACCTTTGGTCGCACGACTGTCTGCAGCCACGCCATCAACAGCCCGCAAATCATTGGCCAGAGGCTCCCTCGGACTCCAACCCGAGCCCTGTCTGGCCAGTCGACGTTATTCTCTTTCAATGCTTGACAAGACTTGGTGTAACGACTGTTTCTCCCAGAGCGGCTAGCGCCATCGGCGTCCCCTGATGGCCCTGCAAATCTCCGATTCACAGCCCCTAGCAAAGACTCATCAAAGTGGCATACGGAGTACACCCCTTCGAAAGCCTGTTTTTGCAGCGTTTTGAGTGGTGCTGAGCCAGTTGGCAACGGGCGCCGTTCCAAGACATTGATTGAGTTAGAGGCGCCTCATCTCGGTCTATTACGCTCATGACCGTCGTGGAGCCACGCCGCTCCGTTGAGCCCAGTTTTCATCTAAACGGTTTCAACCTGCCTTTCTTTCGTGACCCGTTTTACGTACGAGTACTTGTGTCCGCAGCATGTCGTACGACTCATCGACGATTTGCCGATCATGCGCCATTCGGCTCGACTGGTACCTTTTTGACTCGTCAGTTTTCGTTTGTCCACGGCGGATGACTGGTTTTGTCCAAGGCTGCAGATGAACAGGAGCACACTAACCTATCAAACGGTCAGACGTGTCAACTTCACCCTGTGTTAATGATGCTGCGGACGCTGCGGACGCCACGGGCATCGCCTATGCTTCCTCTCCCTCGCTCTCCCCTCTCTCACCGTCTCGTCATGCGTGCTTTGTAGCCGACTCGAAAACGGCTGCCTTGTCGTGGCGTACGTACATACTCGTACATGCTCGGATGTGAAACCCAAGCATGGACTGGTCCAGCTTCACCGTCCCAGAGGCAAGCTTTTCAACTTCACGACTGCTACTACAAAGTCCACTCGTACAAAGTCTACACAGGTACTTCATACGCAGAACGGATGTTACTCGTCATTACCTGTTCCTTGAGCATCGCCTCAGCCTTACACACACGCATCAAGCACTCCGCATTGATCGTCGCTTTCCAACAAGCCCCCAGGTTACCAGTGGACGGGTAGCTCGTGGGTCCAATAGTCAACACAGCAACCTGCAAGAGCATCCAGTTGTTGAAGCTTTGTAAACCCATTTCCCAGCAGGAAATGGCACTCCCGGTAATGCACAAGTGCTTGCGACATCCCTACTGATGCATACCGCATGGTAGCACTACCACGTACTTCGTACTACTACGACCAACGGTCATCGATAACCGACCCATCAAATCTGCCAACAGATGGAATACTACGAAGTACGAAGTACTGAGCCGACTTTCCTTCTTGGCACTGCTATGTATTCTATGCCGCGGGTGTGTGCATTACACAGCCCCCACGACCAAGACACCTTGCCAAATGAGGTTCTCCGTCAGAAACGTGACGAAGTCCGTCCACAGCTTGACCAACTCCGTGCCCTGGTGCGAAACTCTGCCCAAGGTTGGGCCAGATGGGCCGTCAAGACCCCCTGCCAAACCTTCGGTTTGCAAACGGCCTGCCTGCATACTACTCGTACTATCTCCGCCGATGCTCGGGACGCACGAACTCGAACCAGCTTGGCTGTTTACTTCATTTTTCATTTTTTTTGCCACCAACCTTTTGATGCCAGCAAGTGGGTGTGGTGTAACCCTCCATCCCGCGCACGGAGATAAAGGACTCACAAAATTCGTGGGTATTGTCAAAATGTCTTGGATCTGGTGACCAGATCGAGAAACAGCGGGGCTTCATCTGATTGAGTACTCCGAACACATTTCGGGAATAGCCAACTTCCGCAGTCGAGCGATATTCTTCGGAGGGCCTAGATTTGTATTTGCCTTTGGCTGACCTGGCTGGTTTCTGGAGAGGTGAGGCGTGCCGACCACCATGCTCCGCAATCGAAGGGTGGAACAGAGCCCCAAGCTTCCGAGAGGAACGACTAAAAGTTCGGCTTGGGCAGCAGCGCATATTCCCGTGACAACGTGACCAGCCTGGACATCCGAGAGCTGGCTAGGCCTCAAATGATTGGTAATGGTAAAAGTAAGACGCCGACTGGTGGACTTGTCGTCGAGTCGAGGCCTCGCGTCCTTCCGCTCGTCCATATCATATTACTGCGGAGTGCTATTATTATCATCAACCATGTACATTTCTGCATGTGCTTCTGCATGTCCTTTGGAGCGGCTACGTGCCGCGATGCAGGGTCGAGACCGAGACCGACAGAGCGGCACCAAGCAAGCCTCATCATTTAGTTCTCCTTGTTGGTTGTGGCAATATTCAGGTTGCTGGTCTAGGCCATCACACGGCGCCCGTACCTTGGGCTGTCATGGGCGAAAGCTTCCAGACTCCAGCACTGCCGAAATGATGCCGTACGAAACTGCCAAGTCCCGCCATGATACGAGTATGTATTGCATCTCTAATACGGGCACAATATGAGAGACAGCAGGGAGGATGCGTCCATGTTCGTCTCCCTTTGTCTCTTGTGCCTGGAAGGGGAGCAATAGAAAGGTTTCACCAAAATCCTCTAGCATCAGCCACATAGCCTCGTTGGTGAAGATTTAGCCTTTACTCACTGCGTCTGACTGCTCATCGGCCCTGGCGGAACGGATGAGGCATGTCCAACATACTAACATACTTGTGACAATAATGCTGGTCTAGGCAGAGCAAGACAAGCGGCTCTTTCAAACTAGCTGAACTAGTACATACTACGGAGTACGCATCGGCGAAAAACCTCTCCTCGGCGGAGAAATGCCAATAAACACGCCCCCAAGTTGGTCTCCAAGATGGTCTCCAAGAGAAACTTTCCATCCACATCAAGATTCATCAACGGACCCGTTTCCGGAGCCGAACGGAGCTTCACAAAAACCGTCACATTCGTGCACGCAAACCTTCATCCTCGCTGCGTACGAGTACTCGTATGTGCTCCATAGGCGAGAGTCCGGCTCTGTCCTTGCACGGAAACATGCCGAAGAGAGAGACCCCACGAGCCTCTCAACAATCCTTTCCAAGCTGAACTTGACTTTCCGACCGTTGGCACTCCGTATTTTGGCTTGGTTTTTATTCAACGCTGGTCGGTACGGGGGCTGAACAATATTACCACCTGCGGTGTAGGAGCCTTCACAGTGCAATATCCTAGTATCCTAGCTTCCCACAACGTGGCTGGCTCTCTCCGGCAAAGGCGCGCGCAGGACGGAGATTGAGGACAGAGTTTCTAGGTTCTGGAACCGCCACACCGATTTTCGCCCCCCCCCCCCCCCATTTGATAAGGAGAAAAAAAGGTAAAATGTGATAAGTTACAAGTCTGGTGAGATCGCCTAAAGCTGCCCAACCGTCAGCCTTATGGCTTTTGCCGTGTTTTCGCCTCCTCCTGAGCCGGATGTTGAGAAAGTTGCAGCTCCGACTTTTGGGTCTAGATTTCCATGGTCTTACCTCAACGTTCCGCCTTATTTTTTATTTTTATTTTTATTTTGGCTTGGATCATGCATTGCAGTGATACACATTCAGCTTCACCTTCATTTTCCCGTCTTGGGACTTTCTGGTGAAACCCACGTGTGTAGCTTTGATCGCCTTGAACGGGATGCGGACCATCTTACATTACACGCTTGGCCCTATTACACCCCACAAGTATCAAGGAGCGCCAGGAGAGACTTTGCTCTTGTTTATCTGTTTCAATCAAGCTGTTATAGCCGAATTACCGACCGACTCACCCATTCATTCAATTCAATTCATTCAATTCATTCAATGGCAACATTAGTTAGTGCTCGGCTGCACGCCTCCAAACCTGGGAATAACACAGAAGCGCTCTGTGGCTGTACACGATCTTACATGCGTTTCGCACTACGGAGTATAGTCGCCGACTTCCCTTCGTTGGGCATAATCGATGCATCACCCCCTCGGAGTCCTCGGCGTCCCAATCGTGAACTTGCATGCATGTACGCATCCCGTCCGTGTCCATTGGAGTCATACCTAGGAAGGGGGGGGGTGTGCAACAAAAATGTAATAGTTTAATCATGAAAAAAACTCGGATCCGGTCCAGAACTCGCGATGGCTTCTAAAGCTTACGGAGTGCTTATTCCCCCCAAACTAACCGCGAGCCTAAATGGCCAAAGCGTTTTTTTGGACTTATTATTCCTGCCCTATTTTATTACTCCGTATTGAGGTTATATCCGGTCTGACTCGCGCCCCCCCGTCATGTCATGGCGCAACAAAAAAGGTCAAGGTTTGGGTTTGGACATAGCCCTATTTTCACGATAGAGTTACGGCACAGAGCTCCCTCGGCTTCCACTCTTCAAAAGCAACAATAAAAAAAACGCAGAAAAGCAAAAAGGAAGAAAAAAAAGCCAAGCTCCTCTCAATCAATGCGGGGGGATCTTATCTCATTCCATCCGATGTGAGAGGTAAAAACTCAAATATCGAAGTAGAGCACGCAAACATTCCACATACTGCACACTGGCACTGCAACAGAGTGGCTGGTGTTACACAAACGACCCTCACTCTTCTCTCCTCTTCTCTCTCATCTCAACCCCTTTCTGCCAAGCTGGCGTATCCCGGCAAGAACTTCCAAAGGCCGCATTCCAAGCCCAAACTGCATAAGACGAAAACAGGCTATATCATCACATTTTTATAGGGGGAGTGTGTGCTTCATGCTATCACATACCACCTCGAGTCATATTACATGCCACCACTCACTGCCTTGAGAGCCTACCCTATCCTATCCTCCCTATCCGTAACATATGAAAAACCTTGCCATCAAGTAAATCGTAGAGTTCACAATGCCTCCGGATGGAGCATTCTGGGTGAGCTTCTTGACTACGACTTCCTACACAGAACGTCATGGGAACTCAGCCCATGGTTAAAAACGAACAAACACATTGCAGACGTTCTTGGAACAAACTCTGTGCGTTTATTCCAATATTGAACATTTTATTTTATTCATTTATGATCAAGGTTTCGCATGCAATGCGGACTATGCATAAGACGAAACAGTTTCATCCCATGTCACACCGCAATCATTAGACGTAATGCATACCACATTGTGAATTAGGTGGCTATTCTACTTAGTTGTGACCATAATGCCCCTTCTAGACACTCCAGCTACATGCAGAGCAGACGCCCACGAACGACATAACTTGAAAAACCGCACCGGACATCTAATCAATCCCCTCATTATCATGTATGACATCTAAACATCATCAAGAAGAAAAGAAAGGTGGTATCTTGATCATACATATATCTTCATCATCCACGACTCCCCATCAACACTCCACTTACGCCTTGCCTGCCTCCGCCTGCTCTTTGTTCTCATCATGGTACAGCTCTGGGCAAGGACCAACCTTGCGGAAGAGAAGCCAGCGCTTGCACCACCACGGCAAGACCTCGAAGAGCTGGTACGATGCGTGGCGACGATCTGAAACAGCAAACACGTAGTCCAATTCTTCGAGGGTCTTCTGCTTCGTCTCGGGAACGAAGAGGAAGATGAGGACCAAGGCAACCAAGTTCAAGCCTGCATAGAAGCCAAAGGCACCTGCAGACGTCATGGCACTCAGCATACGGGGGAAGGTCAGGGACAGGATGGAAGCCCAGAAGTTGTTGGTTGCCACAGCCCAGGACATGCCAATCTCACGATGGGACAAGGGGAAGACTTCGGCCGAGTACATGAACGGGACGGGACCCTCGCCTATATCCAAGTCATTAGTATGCCAATTTTCCTCAGAGATATCGTCATGTGGCTCCAAGGTAACTTACCCGGAGAGTAGAAAGCGGCAAATAGGTACACAAAAGTGGCAACCGCAGCAATTCTAGCCGTGCTGTTCTCAACATCGGGCTCGATAAGGTAGCACATGCCGGCAGCTGTATACATTGTTAGAAATTGGTGAATCGGGCCATACTGGGAGGAGCAAACAAACTTAGAAGTGTCCAGAACATATTGGGGAATGTGAAGAGCAGCAAGGCTCGGCGGCCGAATGTGTCGATGGTCCACACGGCAGGCCAAGCAAAAACGAAGTTGATCAAGCCGAAACCGAAGCTAGCCCACAGAGCCGTGTAATCTGAAATGCCGCTCTCCTTGAAGATGGTGCTGCTGTAGAAGGAGATGATGTTGACTGTGGCACGATGACGTCGTTAGCCGGAGTGAGAAACATTAAGGGGGCTTTGGTAGCACTTACTTCCGCACATCTGCTGCGCAATCATGACAATACCGGAAGCCCAGGTAGCGCGCCTAATGCGAGGAATGGTGAAGAGCTCAATAAAGCGGGTAGCCATGTTGTTGGTGACCCGAAGACCAGCCTGTTCGACGAGGATATCTTCCTGTCGCAGAAGGACATCGATGTAGTAGAGATCCCTAGCAGCCTGGAGAGGAGTGTTCCTCAGTCGCAGCAGTGACTTCCATGCCTTCATGTGCTTCTTCTTCTTGAGGTACCATCGGGGGCTTTCAGGGCAGAAGAATGTGCCAATGACAAGAGGAACGGCCGGGATGAAAGCAGATGCGAACTGCAAACGCCAGGCGATGTCACCAGTCCTGCCGACAATAAGATTGGCGCAAGTACCCAAGAAGATGCCTGAAATAGCGGTGGTTAGTCTTGAAGATTTCCCCTGGGATTTGTATTCGCCAAGCAGCCTTACCGAATGCCGTCCACACTTGCCAGGACATGACCAATCCACCACGAATGGAAGCCGGAGCATTCTCAGCAGAGAAGACGGGGACTGTGACTTCTTTCAGACCCATACCAATACCAAGCAACATTCTACAAGTAGACTGTCAGTAAATACAGCATTGATTAGATGAGTGGTGGTCCACGTACCGACTCGCGGCAAGCTGTCCCCAGGTCTGAGAGACACCCATACCGAAGGGGGCAATAAGGGAGAAGATGGCAGCAATGAAAATGGTTCCACGACGGCCGATCCAATCGTTAAGAGGATCAGAAATCCATCCAGCGCTATCATCAACAGTTAGTATGAGAACATGAGTCGCAAAGTGAGACTATAGAGTCAACTCACAATACACAGATGGTTATGTAGGGCATGGCGTTGACGAGGCCAATGATCCAGCTGTTGGTAGCACATTGGCCTTCATCTGCAACCGGTCCGCAGGCGGAACCAGCAGCATCTGGAATTCCAAGAGCAGTAGGGAAACTCAAGTTGGCACCGTTGGAGCCAGTCTGTAGGAAAGGTTAGATGGGCAAACTGCTAGACGCATACCGAGTAGTCGGCCACTCACCTGGTCCCAGCCCTGGATGGCAGCAGCAATAGAGCCGAGGAAAATGGTATAGTAGAGCGGCCATGGGTGCTTCCATCGGTTGGTGACCTCTTCCCTGAGGGCCTGCTTCTCGCTCTCGTCAAGCTCGTCGATGTTCTCGAAGTTGGCAGGGTTTTGCGCGACCAATGCGCCTCTCTTGAGCAGTGGCAGAATGTCGGCGGGCAGACCCCTCTCCCTCTGGAATTGCTCGACATTGTCGAGGAGCACTTCCTTGGGGATGCCCCTGAGAGGGTTGCGGACTTCGCCCGTTCCTTCATCCGAAAAGTCATGGGCTTTCGGGGTATTGTCATCTGTCGATGAGGCATGGCCATCCCGGATGCTGCCAGAGTATACATGTTAGAGCCAATGACAGGCGGACACAGCGTGGGGGAGGAATTGGTCGTCTTACAGGCCCTCGTGCCTCTCCTCGTGGACGATCTTGTCGTCGACCGCCATTGTGTCGTTGTAACGCTACAGGGGCTGTCCTTTGTGTGTTGAGAGACCAGCCAGCTTCGTCTTCGTCTGGGGTTGGATTGAAGAGAAGAGAAGAGAAGAGAGGAGAGGATGGATGGATAAACAAACAAGACTCGACGCAGAGAACGCGAGGGGATCTGCATCTATATAGTAGTCGTGGTGGTAGTATCGTCTGTCTGTCGTACAGACTGGAGCAGAGGCCCGGATGCGGAGTTGGTTCGCACTACCCCAAACCCCAAACCCCAAACCCCAAACCAACGCAGGGCTCCGTACCACTGCCAATGAGGCACGAGATGCAATCTGAAATTTTGAGGGGCCCCATAATCTGTGAGGTGAGGTGAGGGTCTCACAATAGGAGATCCATGCTCCATGCCATGGGTTAGGAGGTTCGAGCCGGGCCAACACCAGCACCAACACCAACACTAACACCAACATACCACTGACCGCGGAAGCGAATCGGTGGCTTCGGCTGGCCCAGACGCGCCTGCTGCGATGGGAGATTGTGGAGGTTGCGGAGAGCTTGGGTACAACTGCAACATGTTCATATCCGGAGAAGCCGCCTCAATGGCGACATAGGCCCTTAACAGGAGCTGTCCTGGGAGTTGAGGGCAGACACGCTGTAGAGTATGTGTCTGCGTTCGGCAGTTCGACAGCTGCCGTTAGCGTCGAATCTCGTATTCCGGTACCTCGACCCGCCGATGACCGCCGGCCGAAGTACCAGTCGGGGGATTTTTGTGGGTGCGAGAAGGGGCAAGGCGCACAGAAGCACAGACGCACAATGATGGCGTTGAGTGGGCAGGCGCTTGGCACCGCGAGCCAAGGATTCCAGGCAGCAGAATAAAATAAAAAAACGAACAGGGCTGGTAAGAACAACCCTGATTTGGATATGTATGGAGTAATTGCTGGATATTGCTATTGTGACGTGCGAGGCGGTGCCACACCCGTTCTGGAAGATCAATTTGGATTCCAATATGTCCCAAGTAGGACATGATTTGTACGGAGTACGAAGTACGGGTCAGCAGTATTTAATAGTCCAGCAGGCAGTAGTAGTACTCGTAGAAGCCATCACCACGACTAAAACCGGCAAAGGGTAGCATCTGGCCGCAGTCTCACACTTCAGTGTTGCATCGTCCCCATGCGGAGAACGATCCTTTTTGCGGAGTGCTCTCGACTGTTTGGCCTACTGACTGTTCGTTCTCCATGTGGGGCCTCATTGGCCGAAAACTCAAAGGGATGGGGGGGGCTGTGGACTGTGGACTGTGGACTCTGTGGAGTGTCGGAAGCATCACGTTGGCTAGAAACATGTGGGGGGGGGTTCGGTTCTCAGCCAAAGAGACAATTACAGTACAATAGCTACTACTACTACGGAGTACTACTATATACTACTAATACCAATACTACCATGTATGTACTTACTAATTGCTGTTGTGTCTATGCACCATTCAATTAATGGAACCAGGACCCCGGCAAGTTTCTTCCACCGCTTCCCCAATCATGGGCTTCACGGGTCATGATGGACCGTGATGGAGATGATGGAACAACTCCCAATGACATGACGGCCCAAGAAAAGGTGCGTCGATGTGGGGTGGTACGATTCATCTAGACCTCCTGCTTGTAGTATAATGATGATGTTCTCTGCGGCTTGACCGGTAGTATTTGCTAATAGTGCCAGACGTAGTAGATCTCGGGCGGACAGAATGCTGCAGCCTGGAAAACCCCACGAGCCCAATATTCAGGCAGACATATTTCGTTCGATGACAGAGTCGGCTGTAAGCGATGCCCCCCGGATTACACACTAAGCCCCGAGCTGACCCCCTTGCCCACATGAAGAGGATTACATTTCCCCGGGGGGAAATCAGATCAGTGGTGTGACACGTCGGGCTGGTCGTGTTGCTTCCATCATTTCCAAATTGAGGCCAAGATTGACATTCAGCTCGAATGACACCTTTTCATATAATACTACCCTCATTGATATAGGGAGAGTGGTTGCGGCTGAATGCGGTTTTACCACAGCTTTCACGCCTGGTATTCCATCCATTCCAGTCCATCCACGTACATGATTTGCAGGAAATTGAGACAATGGTGATCTCTTGTCTCATCACTCTGTGGTTATGCGCGTGCTGTTTGGCGATCCAATGCTACCCTATATCCATGTGGGTGGGGCGAAGAAACCCAGTTTTTGGACGTTGAGTGGCATGACTAGCTAAATTTGCAAACTTTTTTGAGATGAGACAAATGTATGGTCTATACTAGTATGTAGTGCTGAGAGGTTGAGACAATATGAGTGGGTTTTCCGACTTCTTGTCTTTCAATACCCATTGTCGACACTCTAGATACTATCTAGCACGTACTGGGTATGAAGTCAAGGATAGCGCGATGCCAAAAGCGGATGGGCATCGGCTGTAAGGCTGACCCGCACCCGTGACCCTCAACGTCACGTCTTCCATCTTCGACTACGGAGTACCATTAGCCTTCAGAAATACCAAAAATAGCACGTCTAATGCGCATCGATCGACATTCCACAAATCTTCTAGAAATGGGAAAATAGCGTCTCATGATATCGTCATGGCTGAGCTGCAGCCGCGTCCAAAGCAGGCAGCGTGTCTCGTCTGCCGTCGCAGTAAGACCAAATGCGATTGGATGCCTTACGAAGCGCGATGCAGGCGATGCATCAACCTGAACAGCGAATGTATCCGTCCGGAGTTGCATCCAGGAAGGCAAAAGGGCATTAAAAAGCAAGTTTCATTTACAACACAACCCCTTGCCGGAGTCCTCGCTGACCGAACCATGAAGCAAGAGAGTAGGCCTCGAAAAGGCTCTCTATCAAATTCAACAGGCTATTCAGCGGGTCAAAACCGGTGAGCTGCGAGGCTCAGAAGACAGGAATGTGGTCTCAAGCTTGAGGCAACTGTTGGACGAGGTCTACTCGAGTGATGCGGCTGAGCATTCATCACGACAAGCTTCGCAGAGCTGTACCCAGGATAACGAGGGGGCGTTATCGTCCAGCGATGAGGACGATGAAGGTGACACCCTTGAGCACAGGTCTATATCTGACTTTGGGCAATACACAGAAGCAGGCATGGCAATTGATGATGCCGAGAACCCCCTTCAACTTCTCGCTCGTGCGTCTTACTTCCAGCCTTCAGGCGACAGCCGTTGCAGTCGATACTCCCCGCAAAACTCACGCCAAAATGTTGCCCCCAAAAAACAAAGCCCAGAGTCTGCGAAAATCCAGCAATTCTTCTCGCAAGCTCGTGTGAAACTAGACGTTGGCCAAGACCTCGACCCTATTGACCTCGGCCTTGTTACTTTAGAAGAAGCAGAGTCTCTATTCTCATTGTGAGCAACCCTCACTAACACTACTGAATACTGGACTTATACAGTATGCAGCTTCCACAACAAACTAGCACACACAAGATGGGGTCTTGATCCTCGAGTCTACGATGTTTCATTCACCCGCTCTCGATCAGCCTTCCTATTCACTTCTGTTATGGCCGCCTCTACACTCTTCGTGCCCACCGCAGACGCCCTATCCAAGAGGCTCTTCAACCACGTCAAGTTGCTGGGCCAAAAAGTCATAACCCACAAATACAAATCCGTCGAGATTGTTCTGGCCTTCTTGGCCAACATACCATGGATGTTCCCTGGTGAACATAGTACGGATGACGAGACCTGCACATACATCTCGATGGCGACTACCATTGCTATTGATCTTTCACTCCACAAAGTCTTGATAACCATAGAAAAGCTCGAATCAGGGTCAACAACGGTCTCCCGAGGAGAGTGCCTGGATCCACGAACTGCTTTGCTAATTGACGGATTCCCTGATGTTGATCCGTGGTCCGAGAGGGGACAGTTCCTCCTTCGGGGGGGGGAGAGATGCTACATCTCCTTGTTTGTGGCTGAAAGGGGGCAAGTACCAACTAAACTCATAAATGAAAAGTCGATATTAACCGCCCCGCAGGATGTGCCTGGCGCGGGGCAGACCGTTTGTGGTCCCTATATCCCGCCTCATCAAGGACTGCGATAATTGGCATAGGTCTAGCCTTGCTGATACGCAGGATGGTCATGTGACGTCCATGGCAGTTTTGAGAAGAAACTTGGTAAGCGATATGAAGACTTACTACAATACATGCTTATGCAAATAAGGACGGTCTTTTCAATACGGTCAGAGCACTCTGTGATGGATCTCAGAACGTCAATAGCGACGGATCTCTAGTTGCTCAGTCGTACGTCCCCGCACATTCGATATATAACGCTTCGGTCTAACTTCGAACAGCATTCAGAGCGCTATCGAGCGATTCTTCGACCAGTGGTACACAGAATGGGGCGTTATGATTGGCATTGGTCCCGGTAAGTTGCCAAGCATTACGGAGACAAACTACAAGGCCACTTACACACTCCAGAGCGGCGTCTTCCTCCTTATGTCGAGATTCTTGTTACCCACACACGTCTTTCCACCTACGGCGGAGTCATCAACCACCCAACCGCTCCAGTAGAAGTTCGCTGCTTCTTCCGGACTGCTGGTCTATCTTCTGCCCTCAACGTGATGCGGGCCGCAATCCAGGGCGAATCACAACTACAGTCTATGCCGAATAATACGGCCATCATGATCTCCTTTGCTGCCTGCTTCGCATTAACGCTGAGCGCATACGCCACTGATGGATCTGCACTTGCACCGAGTATCAGAAAATTAATCGACGAGGCTGCTGGCGTCTTGGAGCGAATCGGCACCGTTACGAAACACCGCAACGGACTTTCCGTCCTGTACGGTAAACATCTAAGACACCTTCTGAAGAAATCAGGTCCTGCGAGCAACCATCTTGCACCAGCTGTACCACCAACAGCAGCGCCGGAAAAGGCACACACTTCGACGGAACCAATGCCCGTGAGAACGTCAATGCCCCCGGCGGCTGACTTTATGGACCAGCCACTACTATGGCCGGAAACGCTTCAGTTTTCCACCATGTCAGATGATCAGATTGCACAGGTGCTGAGTCAACCAGGTAATGTATTTGAGCCTTCTTCTGGAGGATTATCTTGGGAAGATATGAATAACTTTGATTGGCTGCATTGGCCGGCATTTGGCGCTGGATGAAATCATGCTCTGGCATATGTTCTGTTGGTCTGGTTTTTAAACATTTATGAGTGTGTTATTAATCCTTAATAAAACTTGACATTTTCGCTTCATAAGATGTCTCCATTTGCGGCGCATATTTTCAGCCCTTTCTCTATTTCTACTTAGTTATAGCATGGCTGTATCTTGCTTTCTTGAAAAGTATTCGAGTCGTGTGAGCTTTCGAAGCTGTTCAATAAACACAAACGTCAGAACAGTATGGGGTCTGTAGTATAGTCAGTTAATGCCCGTTTATCGTCTTCTCAATATTTTTCACAGGGAGCAGGAAACATACGTTAGCCGTAACCAAGCTGGCGTCCATCCCTTCATCAAGAACCGCGGTCCTTCCTCTCTTAGCCCATGTTGAATTGTTGGGATCAAGCCCTTGTATAGGAGTCAACGGACAAGAAGAAGGAGGGAGGAGGAGGATGGTTTACGCTTTTGCCCGCGTTGGACTGCATCCTGCTTTTCAGCACGTCTGCTGGCGCGCATAGTGTAGTTGCCACGGTGCCAGCGATTAGAGATGCGGCAGCATGGGTGGTGATGTCGTCTTTCAGGTTTGTAGCGCGGAGGAGATATTGCTTCGCGGAGGAGTATCTGGCCACCATGTTTGTCAGTCAACAGTATTAAGCCGCCACTCTTGAGTACATAGAGCTCACGTTGCAATCTGCGATACATCTAAGCATCTAAAGTTAGCCACTCCTCCCATCATAAGTTTTTTCGTTTCACCTACTCATCAACACGCTCCTCACCACATTCGGCCCAATTCCCTTGGTAAACGCCCCAACCCCTTCCTCCGTACAGACCCTCCAAAGCCCCTGAACCGCATTCCCATACTTGAACCTCTCCGCCGGGGCTTTCGCCCCATCAGCACACATCCTCACTAAAACAACCTCGGTGGGATTGCCTATTAGGCCTGCTATACCACCTGCTATGCCCGCGCAGGCGATGTTCCATGATGTGGGCAGTGTGTCCCGGTTGGACCAGTGGAGGATGTGTGTGGAGAGGGAAGCGTGGAAGCCGAAGCGGGCGGTGGAGTAAGTGGCCTGGCGAAGGATAGAGGCAGAGAGGCCAGCCCAGAGGGAGGGGATTCCTGGAAGGGTGTGTTAGAATTGGTCTTAGGAAGAGGAGGAGGAAGAGGAGGAGCACCGTCTCGGGCTGCGAAGCGGTACATGGTGCTTAGCATAGAGTTGCTGGATTTCAGGACTTGCATCCGGCTGAAGGAGGTTAGCAATTCCTGATCTGAAGACATAATGCATGTTTTTTTTCTGGAATACTTGCTATTTTGTTTGATCTAGGGGATGTGCTATGTCGCTCGAAGTTAGACGGGTCATCAACATCATAACAATCCAACATAGGGATACCCACTGAAGCATACAGCCATGGAGGCTGCGGCGCCCCTGGATAATCACCAATTAGCAAACGCTGGCGATAATGAGCCAGGTGGAAGCAATTGAGGTCTCACCCCAGCCAGAACGGCTCTTTGGAGTTTTTGGTAGGCATATCGTCACGGCTTCATAGACCAGCAAGATAAAGGGAGAAAAAAAAAAACCTCTAAAATTAAGATCACAGCATTGAAGAGAAATCTCAGAGACCTTCACCAGAATATGTTGCTTGTTATCATTATCTCTTTTACTTACCAACCCCTCGGTCCAGGTCTATGAAGTACAGCAGCACAATAATAGACGCCGGACCGGATATTCGGGATCTATACCAAGCGCCGAGAACCTGGGGTGAGCCAATGACGTATCCATCATCTCGGCGCTCAAATCTAGCCTCCGAAGCCGGGCGCCCACTGCTCCGAAATCACACGAAGCCGAGGTTTCCCGCCTTCAACACCATTGAAAACCCCCCCGAACGAACAATCCCCCCAAAAGAAATGCCGCCACGAGCATCACCGCAAAGTACTGCGATTTCTAGGAGACGAAGAATGTCGAAACTTTCACCTTCGCTCAAGGCGCTCATCAATGCGCCGTTTGCGCGCCCGGGGCCTTGTGCTGCGCCCGCGAAGATTCGAGACGTGTATCAGGCCATTGCACGGGATGCGAAGCAGCGCCAGCTTGGGACGAGGCCGTGGTTGGCTATATCTGTGAGTTTGAGCCCCCCAATTGGCTCTTTGTGGACTCATTGCTTATGCGCAATTGCGGATAGGCTGCTGCGACGTTTACCCTCAACTCTCCAGACTCGCTCTCCGTCCTCCACAGCGTAGCGACGGCAGAGAAACCCGCAGAGGAGACGCCCGCGGCCGAATTCATCCGCGAAGTCGGTCTCAAGTGCATCAGCTTCAACGGCATCCCGCGAACCATCAACTGTCTCAACGCCTTCTACGCTTCCTTGCCGAAACATATCTCCTCCACGCTCTCGACACAACCCTCCCGCACGCCCACCGTCGAGAACCTCGCCTCGACGACCCTGCGCGGGCGCAAGCTCTGGGACTCTATATACGCCCCCTTCGAAGACAAACTCTACGATAAACTCGCCACCTTACACCCCGACTTACCTGTTGTCATTCTCCATAACCACTACGCGGGGATACTCTCCGATCCTCCGCCGGAGCAGAACCTAGCGCGACTGGGACGTGTGTTGACGTCGTTGGTGGCGGTATCATGTCTGCGCGCGCAGACGGGTGTTGGACCGCAGGTGCTGTCGCATGTGTTTGGCCTGCGCAAGGCTCTTGAGGATGGGACGTTCAAGGAGATGGATAAGCCGACGGAGGAGGAGGAACGGGCGGTGGGGTGGCTGGCTGGGGATGAGGGGAGTGAGTGGGTGTTGAAGACGGTGGATAGTATCGCGGAGGCATTGGGCGGGAGTAATTTTGCGAATGGGGCTGGGGGACGGGAGTCGAAGCTGTGATAGATGAAGATGGAGTTGGATGGAACTGTATAGAAAGGGTGTTTGTGAATGAAGGGACGGGGAAGATAAATGCATCATGATCTCATTTCTATGTAAATAATACTGTGGTCTTCAGGAAAGTCTATAGCAACACCAATCCAGGACTCATTTAATAAATACATCAATGTTACAGAAACCTAATAAAATCGACTTCACTCCATTGTCTTCACCTCATCCGCAACCGCAAACATAGCCTCAGTCTTACTCCTGACCTCATCAACAGTCACCCCGGGAGCCAGCTCCGTGAGAGTCAGAGTTCCTTGCTTTCGGTCTACCTCGAATACGCACTATATCCCGAAGTCAGTCACACACTTCTTCAACTCAAAAGTCAGTATCGACCTACCAAATCCGTAATGATGGTGCTAACACAGCGTGCTCCAGTCAATGGCAACCGACACTGCTGTACAATCTTAGGTGAGCCATCTTTTGCAACGTGATCAGTTGCAACAACAATCTTGGTGCTGTCCGGGTTGGCCACCAAGTCCATGGCGCCGCCCATGCCTTTGAAGACCTTGCCCGGGATCATGTAATTGGCAAGATCACCAGCTGCGCTGACTTGTAGGGCCTATCCAATGTCAGCTGCTTGCCTTATCATGTTGTCTGCTAGTAACTTACACCGAGGATGGAAACGTCGACGTGTCCGCCACGAATCATGCCAAAGGATTCGGATGAGTCGAAGCATGAAGCTCCAGGAACCAGCGTGACGGTCTCCTTTCCGGCGTTGACAACGTCGCTATAAAGAAAAAGCCGAAATTAGAAAAAAAGGAACGGCATAAAAGACCTTTAGCTGCTCTAGAAGACTTACGGATCAACTTCTTCCTTGGTTGGATGCGGACCCATGCCGAGAAGACCGTTCTCAGACTGTAGCCAAACCGTACAGCCAGGAGGGAGAAATGACGCCGCCTGCGTGGGGATACCTACATCGAAAATTGTCAGAAACGCGCATTTTCTTTTACCAGAAGCTTGGAATTCCATGGCTCACCAACTCCTAGGTTCACATAGAACCCCTCCTTCAACTCCTTGGACGCACGTTTCGCGATGCGATCTCGTCGCTCCTGCGCAGCACTCTTCTGCGCCAGATTCTCATTTTTGCCCTCAGTCTCTGGATCACGCAGCTTCAAAACTTCGATCTGCTTTTCCGCCGTCGCGGGGACGACCCGGTCGACGAAAATGCCTGGAAGATCCACATCATCTGGGTCAATAGCCCCGACTTCAACGATGTTTTCTGCTTCCACGATGGTCATCTTGGCTGCCTTGGCCATGAGCGGTCCAAAGGCCCTGGTCGTGCGTCTGTCGTTTATCTCTGTGAGTGCCGTGTTCCTTTAGTTGGTGTAATTGTGCTTACCTGAAGACACAGTTGCCTGCGCTGTCGGCTTTCCATGCCCTTATGATGGCGACATCTCCCCGAAGAGCCGTCTCCATGAGATACGACTTGCCATTGAACTCTCTCGTTTCTCTCTTCCGACCCTTTTCTAAGACTGCGCCAGATGGATCAAGTCTTACCGGAATCTCTCCCTTCTGGACAAGAGTATCTGAATCCCCATCAGTCATTTGTTCCACGGCACCAAGTACACATGTGAAGTGACATCTTACGTGCTCCAGTGGGTGTAAAAAATGCAGGAATTCCAGCACCAGCAGCCCGAAGTCGCTCGGCCAGTGTTCCCTGCGGACACAACTCAATTGCCAACTCTCCATGCAGGTATTTCTTCTCCAGAGCCTTGTTGTTGCCCAGATATGACAGGATGAGGCGGTTCACCTGTCCCGTCTGGGTGAGGATGGACAGGCCACCTTTGCCTTCTTGGCCAGCATTGTTGGACACTGCGGTGAGGGAATGGAGAGACTCGCTTCCTCTGCGATGAAGAGCTCTGATGAGAGTTTCTAAAGCAATGAGATCCCACGTCAGTACAATTGCGCTGCAATTGCGTGATGTTTGATGTAAGTGGGACGTGGGGGATGACGTACCAGCAACACCACAGAGGCCAAATCCAGCACTCAGAATTGTCGAACCGCTCTGGACATCTGCGACAGCAGCATCTGCGGTTTCATATACTTTAGAGCTCCTTTTATTCTGCGAGAATCGAATTGGTGTTGTTGACATGAGCCGAACCGGTACGGGTCCAACTCGTGAAGGCCGAAGTAGGCGCTTCGTGATGCTGCATACGAGCGTCGTCGTCGTTCGGGGCATTCTCGCGTGAATCGGGCAAATAATAGCCGTCATTATGAACAAAAGGTGAGAGAGTAAAATTCTATAAAAATATAGCTTTTACCGAAGAAGATAAAAATGCAGATTCAAGTTCCACAGGGCCACCATTTCTTTTATTCGTCTCGGCACGGCGCTGCCCGGAGCTTGTTCGGGGTCCATAACCGGACCCATCGGCATCGGCTGGCCGGAAGCTAGATGAGGTGACGGAGTCCAAAACTTGAGGCCGTAGAAATACCAAATACTAGCAATACAGATGTGGCGGGTTTCTAGAAATAGATTTCGGATAATGTCTATTAACTAGCACGAGACCTCCTTGCTCGACCCTCTGATCGAATGAACTCTACCAAACGTTATAGTGGCCTCCAATAGTCCTATGGATGTTTATACTTACTTTCAGGACGCATGGTTCCATGGCAAATGAGCCTATCGGCATATAGAAATAGCACCCGGAAGGCTGACCGTATTCCTATAGGTGATATTAAAACGCCACTTTAAGGGTCTCCAGTACCATCGATAATAAGCACGGCATCTAGAAATAGATCCCGGCGAGTCGGCATCACTGGTACTAGCGACGCGAAGGATCTCCCCGCAAAATGCGAGTAACCCCAGGATATCCCAGATCGTGGGGATGAGAAGCCGGCCCGATAGTAGTACCAATACTATCCATCTCTTAAATAACCGCAAAGATCTACCCCGGATTTTGTTGTTGGTCCTCCAAGCCATCTGGTAAGCTTCTGGCTCAGTGAATTGGAACTTCTCACCGCTGCTCTGGTGACTCGTTTACAATGAACTCGAAAGCAGATCTTGATATGGCTTCCAAGGCTGAGCATGATGAGCTTGCCGAAAATGGAGTCAACTTGGAGCGGGATGCCCAGATGACGAGGAACGTTTTGTTCAAGATTGATACTAGGTGAGTATTAGAAGCGGCCAGAGAAGTCCCAACAGAGTGCTCACTCATCATATCTTCAGAATTATGCCGATTCTTGCCCTCTTGCTCCTCTGCTCGTTTCTCGACAGGACAAACGTCGGCAACGCCAAAATCCTCGGCTTAGAAAACGATCTCAACATTACTGACTTTCAATACTCCCAAGGCCTGGCAGTCTTTTATGCGACCTACATTGCCTGGTGAGTATCCACCCACTGCTCAGCCATACCGTACTGGCTTGCTAACAGACCATATAGCGAGCTGCCGAGCAATCTCCTCCTCAAAAAGGTCTCGCCCAGGATATGGCTTCCTTTCCTGGCCTTCGTTTGGGGCGTCATCACCATGTGTCTGGGCTTCGTGCGAAACTTTGGCGGCTTCGTGGCCGTGCGAGCTCTCCTTGGCATTGCTGAGGGAGGCCTGTTCCCAGGTATTGTGTTGTACTTGTCCAGCATGTATACACGCGGAGAGTTGGCGCTGCGAATTGGGATCTTCTACACAGCCGCTTCGCTGTCTGGCGCATTTGGCGGTCTTCTTGCTAGAGGTCTCTCAGAGATCGGCGGGCTCGAGGGATGGAGATGGATATTTATCATCGAAGGATTGATTGTGAGTAACTATCTGTATCGTGCGAATGAGCGATAGCTGACGTTTACCAGACTGTTGCTGCTGGAGTGATTGCCTTCTTCGGCCTGCCGAATGGTATTGCATCAGCCAGGTTCCTCACGCCCGAAGAGCGCGAATTCGCTGCGAAGCGACTAGCAACTGATGGCTTCGGCGGACGTTTCAAGTAAGGCCATCACCTCATCGCCATACCCCTTGAAAAACGGCAGGACTAACAGTACAACTTTTCAGCTTGGCTGGTGAGGCAGAAGAGCGCTTTAGGTGGTCCGAGGTCCGCCGTGGCATCTTCAATGTCCAGGTCTGGCTTACATCGACGGCATACTTTTCTCTACTTTCCGGGATCTACTCCTTCGGGCTCTTCGTAAGAAATATCTGCGATGCTATCTGCAAACAAGCTTGACTGATTTGAGATTGAAGCTGCCTACAATTGTTAACGACCTCCACATTGCCACCAACTCCAACCAAGCCCAGCTTTGGACTGTCATCCCCTACGCCGTCGCAACTCCAGTCACAGGTATGTCCTCAGACAAGGCCAATGATCCAAATGCTCACATTCCCGTGCTAATACTCTTCCGCCTAGTCCTCATCGCCTTCATCTCCGATCGACTCAAACTCCGCGGTGCTCCCATGCTCATCATGCTCCCCATATCCATCGTAGGCTACGCCGTCATCGCACACGTTGAGTCCGCCGGGGTGCGTTTCGCCATGACATGTCTCATGGCGCTGGGCATGTACAGCTCTGTGCCGTGCGTGCTGGTTTGGAACGCGAATAACTCAGCTGGCCACTACAAACGAGCCACCACCTCTGCGTTGCAGCTTGCGGTGGCAAACTGTGGTGGATTCGTCGCAAGTGAGTTTTTAAGCTGCTGTTTCTCCTTCTCTGGCTAATATGTATGTCCTTGTAGCATTTGCATACCCGAACTCGGAAGCTCCCATGTACCAGGAAGGGCATACTATCATTATGGGATTATTGTGCTATGCATGGGTGGCGTAAGTCCTCCCCCTCCCGCTTTTTGTAGGAATTATTGGCTAATTTCTGCGTCTCAGTGTTCTGGTCAACATGCTCTGGTGCTTGAAGATTAACCGTGATAAGAAGAACGGCAAATACGATGAATTTGCCGGAACGGGGGATGACCGCGATCCCGAGTTCAAGATGGTTCCGTAGAGCCTGGTTTCGTCACAACATGTAATACATGAGATTATACAGCCCATTTCTATTCGACAGATTAAGCATATAAGCCCTGAATGGCATGTTATGTTTTAATAAACCCCTTAGTGAAGCCGGTGTTAGTTGTATCAACAATGTCAGACTGTAATATTCTGCATATATGTGTCTATTTACTGCCTCTCAAAATCGCACAAGTTCTACCCAAGAAACGCCTTCTTTACAGCCTCAACCTCCTCCTCATTCCCACACACCAATCCCGCCCTCTCATCGCAATTCCCCATCTCTCTCGCCAACACATCCTCCCCATCTGATGGATCAATCGCCCTGCCTCCCACACACTCCACAATCAGAGCAATAGGACATAGTTCATACAGCCTCCTCAGCTTCGCCTTGCTCACCGATGTGACGGGAGATATGTATACACCGTGACCCTTGACCAGCGCGTGTACCACGTCTGGTACCAACCCACCACTGTATCGAAGTGTGTACTTCTTAGAGATGAACTCCGTAACAAGGTTCATGTACTTCTCATCCTCCGCTGCGGCGCGCAAGTTTGCTGGTGCGAAGAACTTCGTTTTGTGCGGCGCGGGCGCCAGATGCACATTCTCCCGAATAACCTGAGCACTCTGAATACCTCCTTCGTCACTGAGTCCAAGCTCGAAACACGCTGGTTCTCGCCCTGGTTCTCTCAGTGCCACTATAGCTGTTGTACGTGGGCCATAAACACCGAGGATGGCAGCGACTTGCTTCTCTCGCGGAGACTGACCCAGCGCCGACTCACCTTGCCATACACCGATGATCGTGCCTACAGTCCAATTCGGCCCAATGATAGAGCTCCCATCCAACGGATCAAAAGCCACTGTGAATTTCTCTTCACACGCAGAAGAAGAGGGGGCATCATGAGCAACAGCTTTTTCTACCGGATCCTCCTCACTGCTGGCGGTCACGACAGAAGGGCATTTCGCCAGCGCGGCGCGGATGATGTCTTCTGCTAAGACATCGACGTTGAGTTGCTCATCGCCAAAGGTGTTTGCCGTGCCAGCGAGCGAGACTTGGTGAGATTGTCGCAGGGTCTTCCCAATGTCTGAGATGGCGTCTAGGAGGTGAGGTAGAATAGATGTTATGAGGATATGACGGGTTTCCGAGAGGGAACCTTCCTGGAGGTGTTTTGGAAACCAGGAGTTTGTTGAAGATCCGTTTGCCATGGTAAGGTTGTTGCTTCGAAATTGATGAAAAGAGTGAGTGAGTGAGTGAGTGAGTGAGTGGCCGATTACGGGGGCATATTTTGCGCGATTATCACGATCGCGAGTCTTTCGCCAGAACACTCATTTTAGCACTCATTCAGCTAAAAGAGCCATCTAGCGATTGAAAAAAGAAATACGAAAGTGCAATTACTAATGCAATAATATTCCAATTTTTATACTCATTCCTTTGTCGTTTTGTGATGATATTTCCAATTTAATGGTGGGTGTCACTCTTTTGAGTGCGCTGCGGAGCTTAAGATCGAGACTGACACCAAAGCATAAGTCTCCTGAACATCTCTTGTCCAGCAATCAAATGTACCCAAAAATGGAATATTATTTCGCAATTTCGTGAAACATCTATCATACATACTCCATAGTAGCATGAATGCAGCTCGCGCACATAAAACCTGTATTACACACCTCTCGTTTGCATGTTCCTTCCCAATGGGAGCATTCCCAACATCCGCTCCCACAGTAACCTTTCCATTCCACTTCGCTCGATGGACCGTATAAACGCCAGCTGGTATATATTAAAAAGGACATTCCAGGTGCATGATGCCCCTTCAACACCATGCCTGTAAAAAGACATCGAATATTATAACCAATATGTGGGGAATAAGGGGTAAACAAAATGACATGTTGCTGAAGATCCGAGTATGCAATGCTCGCGCATTGCTCGCGATTGACGCTAAAATTCTTCAAAATCGTAATGAATGCCATTGTACCGATACCGATGATGGTGGTTATAGATCGTCCTCCACAAACCGCCTCATCAGCAAGTTGAACCTTGTATCGTGTGATCGAATGATTGCAGGCGTCAGGTACTTCAGGTATCGCTCCCACCCCATCTGGCCCCAAGCATGGTATGTCAACTGGTTATCAAACAAGCTGCCTCCCGTGCGCTCGATCTCGTCGGCCCAGAACTTGGCCTCGCGGTCGTGCAGCGGCTGGTGCATCCACTCGATGTGATCCCACGTCCACGTCGGCCAGAAGAACGCATCCGGCGGTAGCGTGCAAATCTCAGTAGGGAACTACGTTGACATCTGCTTTGGCAGGATGACGCTGTGGTAGTTCCACTCCTTGCTTAGGTCCGCATCTTGATATGTTCCGATCCAGCGCTTGAGGAACGTGCTGTTGGCGCGCGCGACGACCACAGCGTTGCAGAGACCGGCTCGGTTGCCGCCTTCGTGGCCCATGACAATGTCGTGTGGGTGCGGCGCGTGGAGGAGGTTTGTGAAGGGTCGGAGAGCGTAGGCATCGATGTCGAGGTATATACCGCCCTGTTGGCGGAGGATCTGGAGACGGATGATGTCTGCGGCGTGGGCCGGGTGTTTCTGTTCAGCGATTTCGCTGTGGGGGTGCTTGACGATGGTGATTTGGTCCTTGAGTCGGTTGATCCAAGCATTCTTCAGGGGGTCGGTATGAGGATCGTCTGGAGAAGGTTCCTTCGTGAGCGCATAGTGCAGCTGTAGCGATGTAGGCTTGATGGAGACGAGGGCACTCCGAATAGCCAGGTAGCTGAGGAAATCAAACTCCTTCGATCCGGCTTCGGGGTTCTGGAGAAAGACGAAGTGGACGATGTTGGGGATGGGATCGTCATTGTCCGATGGGGGCGGCGACGACTCGTCGAGGAGCGGTTTGCCATATAGACATGCCAGCTCTTTTGGAGTAGGGGAGAAGGCCTTCTGAACCTCCTTCTGGCCGGAGAAAGGGTTCTTCTGTAGAAAATAGTCGACGAACCGATAGAGCGCGTCGTGGTGGAAGAAGGTGAGGATGACGAGGAAGCAGAGGGCTATGAGGCCGCCGCTTTTTAACCGGAAGCCCTTTCGACGAGACGCAGTTTCAGTGGATGGCTGTCCAAGGAGGCCGACATGGTGGCCATCGGATCGGTTAACCATTGAGAATGAGGCTATTGGGACATCGATAAAAGGGTGATGTCGAAGGGAGAAGAGGGTTGAGGAAAAGTTTGGAGGTGGCTTTTTCCGCCTCCGTAGTGAGACCAACACACTGAGTTGATTTCCACTGACAAGACCTGAACTCTATGCAATCGGTAGTATTAAGAGAGTTATGGAACTGTGGAAAAGGGGGGATATAGATATTCTACTCCGTAATGTAAGCTTAAAAGAAGATCGCAACCGAAGTTGCAGCGAAACAAGCCTGCATATGAAATACATTAATACTATCCATACTACTACTTCGTACCTACTGCCAAGTAGGCCGACGGCAATCGAAATTCCGAGTCTGCCGCTAAGGCTATTGGGGCTAAAGACCAAAACCGCTTAAGACTACTTTGTGTGGCGAAGGGACCAGGCCGCGAAATCCCTGCCCGTGCCATTTCCCAAAATATAATTCATCGGGAAATCATTACTGTAGTAGGTACTACTAGTAGGAGTGTCTACTATACTACTACTAGTAGTAGTACCTCCTCTATGTACCAAGTATTCCGCAGTACTAAGGCTGGCTTAGCGATAAGTGATAAAGTAGAAGCATATCTTCTATAGTTAATACTACGAAGCAGTAGCTGGTGCTTCGTACTGCAAATTCTGCATCTGTCACACTTTTTAATAATAGATAGTGTGTACGGAGTACTTCGTAGATAAATAAATGTATCTACTATTACTACGGAGTACCTATAGTAGTAAGTGAAGGCGACCAGTTACGAGGTACTAGTGTACATGCCTGCTCTGTGGAGCTGACGCGGCGAGTAGCCTAATTTCTTCTCTGTGCTCCTTGCTTAGATAAGATGCATTCGTTCTTCGTGGTATTACGTGAATGGCCTCACTTTGCCAGTTTCTGCTGCACTACTGATGATTAGTCTACAAATAATCGGCCACTCTCAAGGAAGTGTTACGCAAGCAGCAGTCACATCGTGCCACTGCTCCGTACGGAGTACACAATCTATCGTTTGGACTGACGACGCGTCCTGTCTGAGATCCTCCGAGGTGGAGAACGTCCGTGATAGGAGATGGCCGGCCAGAATCAGTTCTGCTGGGAGTGTCAACGCCGCGAATGGCTATGCGATGGAGGCCGTCCGTTCTGCAAATCCTGCGTTACAGCCGGCTTGGTCTGTCCTGGCTATGAAAACCACAGACCTCTTACGTGGCTCGCTCCGGGAAAAGTCACGGTCCACTCGACACGAAAGTTGGCTCGGAATCCGTCGTCATCAAAACCAACTAAGAAGACGCCAAAGCAGAAAACTAAGTCCACTACGGAGACAATTTCGGGAACGTTTGAAAACGGCAATTTCCGACGAGATGATACTCGTAAGGCGCAGAGTCTCGAATTGGTGGGCCGACATGGCTTAACAATACCCATGGACTTGAAGCCACATGAATGGGATGTTATTGAAAGCGTTCGGTTCTGTAAGTCTCTTTTCGCCCCCTGTTATGTTATGTTATGTTATGCTATATATGTTATGATGCCCTTTCTTCTGCTCCGTGCATCGACTCTAGCTTACCGGCTAGTCAACTCATACATCGTTCCTAGCAACCTGACCTGCGAGCTTGCCCCAAATCGCTTCACATATGTAGAAATCAAACACGACAGTATTTCTACATGGGGCCCATCCACACAACTATGGATCACGTCACTAGCACTCGCCCACCGCGTCTCACTGGTTTCTCGGGCACAGGGGCTTGAGGTAGATCCCCGACGTCCAGGTCCCACCAAAGACCTGTGGTCATCGTTGTATAGCTTTACTGCGCATACTCTTTATGCTCTGAAGGAACAAATTTCCCGTACGGACTTGAATAACGATGAGATAATCCATTGTATCAATAGCCTTCTTGGTGCTGAGGTAAATACTACCGCCTTTTTCTATCATTGAACTCAGCGTTACATATACTCACCCTTTACTCCGTACATGCTTTCTTCTTAATCAAAATTTTCGCGCTAATGATTCTCTTTCTTATTCCGTCTAGCTCCTCACCTCTACTTCAGCCTCATGGCTTACCCATATTTATGGGTTCATCACCATGATAAATCTCCGAGGCGGCCTTCGCCACTTGATAGACTCCGGCGGCATGTTAAAATTGACGTTGGTCGATTTTGTAATGTATGTCTTCGGCTTCCTATGAATATGGGGTACTATTGAAAATGTTATCACGGCGCTAATTCTTTCCCACTGTTGTCCCGACATTAGTATCTGCGTCATGGCAAACACGACCAGTCCGTCAAACAGCCTAATCGCGGGGGTTTCAGACTTTGCCATGGCGGATATAGAGGATCTGTATACGATTTCACTCAGTGCGTTTTTTCCCTGTCCACCACACTTGTTTATGGATATTGTGCGCATAACTCGTCTTCGGGAGCAAGTTGCGACTGGCTCCGCCATCGAAGGGGGAGAGTCAATCCAAGAAGCTATACAGAACATCTTGACTCATATTGAGGGCTTTCAGCCGGGCCCTTGGAGGGAGGCGTTTAAATTACCCGACTCGTTAGAGTGCCAAATTGTGGGAGAGACCTTTCAAGCTGCTGTGGCGTTGTATTGCATTCTCTCTTTGCCTCCCGATGAAAACGACGCTCTGCATCGGTTTTGGAAGCTGTTTTACCAGACTCGCCTTTTCACACTTCTAGAAGAGGGTATGAAAATTCCGTTATGTAGAAGACCTGCGAGGTGGCCTCTGGTAGTTGCTGGTGTTGCAGCTGCGGATGGTACCTGGGATGAAAAGGATTTAGTGGAGAAATATCTAAACGAATCGGGGCTATGGACTGGTGTCGGAATGTCGCTCCTTACAACAAAGGCGGTGCTGAAGAAGTTTTGGGCATCTGGGAAAACGGGTTGGGATAATTGCTTCGATAGACCGTATCATGTTCTGTGTTAGTGCACCGAGAGAGAATGTCTCTCTGATCTCGTTGGTCATTTATTACCAGCGTAGACCAGACGAAATACTGCATTACAGACTGTGGAATGGCATTTCATGACACACACAAAAAGAGTGGTTTGTGTAAATAGATCACTCCAACTCGAGGCTTCTCCAAGCCATAGGTCTGAACGTTTAATTACTCGTAGGATCAACTAGACCCGTGTGTAGTAAAACATGGGGCATATTACCCGTAACTTGCATCTAGTACTTCGTATTCCGTAATAAAAGTACTATTATTTGTGTCTATTTTAATTTGTAACCACACCACGCTTTTAATTTTTATTATGTTCGTATTGATCCTTATGCTAAGAGTAGTACTGATGATGCTCTTATACTGCGGAGTACTATCTTATCTCTAAAGGTACGTGGGACAGGCGGGACAGGCGGGCGTTGACGACACTCGGGCCGGCTTAGTGTACGTGGCATTTCCCTCTGTTCCTGCAGGAATCATTCTCAAGCGTCACTCAACTTCATTTTCCCTTTCTCTGTACTTACAGTAAATCTATCTCTTCTTAGTGGGAAATGGATGTCATCACAATGACTTGAATATGGTACAATTGTGGCCGGTCTGGTAACCGACCACATCAACACATTCAGTCTTTGCTACTGTGCTAACACATCACAGCTATCTCCCCGGCTAGTATTCTCAGCATCTCTGGCCCCTTGAAAATAAGCATCAACCAGGCTGTCGAGTCATCCAACCTTCACACGGACATGGATCTCACCCAACTCATTGTCGTTCTCACAGATGTGGAACGGTGAATATTGACAATGCGAAGAATTCCGTGATCTGACGCTTGAATCCTGAAGCCTACAAGCATCCTCAGATACCGAGGAAACTTGGTCCAAGACGAGAAAAGCATCAAATGGATCAAAATGGAACAGATCTGTGTTCACCTAACCCTCAGTACCTTCTGGAGTGGATCACCAACACAAGCGACTTATATGATGGATGAGACTCGAGAGGGCAACCGCGTCGGCACATGGCAAAGGCGTATGGCCGTTGGCTCATACCAGAACCTGCGGATACAGATTAAATTCGTTTGTGAGCAGGGGGGCACATACAGCATACAGCCAATGCTGATGCTGGACGCACTGGCAATCTGACACTCACGATATGAACACTTGTCTAACCGACATGATATGGAGTAGTTGCGACGACATGCAAATCATCGAAGAGGCATGACCCATGTCCGACATCTGATTGGGGAATGGGGAAAGAGGAAAGGAAAAAGAATGAGGCATCGATGTTCGAGGTGTTTCGAATGGCAAATCAGCAGGCTCTTGATTCGTGAACCTTGAGGACCCGCGTTTTGAAACGCAACCGAAAATACTCCCGAAAACGCACCCGGGTGCCTTCATTTAAGGGCGGCGGCTATCGAGAGGATACTACTTCGTACTCGTATACTGTTCATATCAAGGCTTGAGGATATATTTCTGGATGTTGTATGGATTCCCCTGCAGCAACCACAGACTTTGGCGGAGGAGCACGCTAGACTGGCTGTCAAAACTGGACATAGCGGGAAAGGCGATTCGCAAGCCATTGGTTAAGATGGTGCAATTCCTAGGGATCAAATCAAGTGGAGATGGGTCAGGGGACACTCCCCGCTGTGAATACTACTCCATGTAAGCCGACCCGACGAGCCGATTAAAGATTTGTCATGTTTCGCGCTCCATATCAGATCTCAAGTTCTTTGTTAAATTCAACAACAGCCTTCTTGTGTAGGATCGGCCATTCATGTTCCGCTCGATTGTGTGGCAATCGATGCTGCTGTGTCATTCCGCCTCCTAGACTAATTGATCGCGAACACCAGTCCCCGGCACTAGGTGAATAACGGTATCTTCTCATCAATCATGGCCTCAAAGCCGTTTATTCCTCGTAGCCCCGATCCAGGTCACCAAGGAGATGATGATCTCTTCGATGGCGCTCACTCACAAAGACGTCTCGAAGACCCCGAAACGCAACCTCTCCTAGGCCCCCCAGATGACTCAGAATCATGGTCACCTCCCCTCGGCTTCTTTTTCATCCAACTCGCCCTCATGAGCACTGTCTTTCTCAGTGGCTTCGATGGCACCATTACAGCCGCTACATACGCCGTCATCAGCTCTGAATTCGATGCCGCCAACTCAGCCTCATGGTTGACTACCTCATATCTCATCACATCTGCGGCGTTTCAACCACTGTACGGGCGCGTATCCGATATTTTCGGCCGGAGAGTATGCTTCTTCATCTCGACCATGACGTTTGCAATTGGATGTCTGGGATGCGGACTGGCCAAGAGTTTACTGCTGCTGAATATTTCTCGCGCCGTCGCTGGCTTTGGAGGCGCAGGGCTCTATACGATGGGTTCGTTCCGCCTCCTTCATATGAATGAAGGAAATCGTTCTAATATGTATGGGATGCAGCTACGATTATTAATTCGGATATGATACCCTTTCGCAGGCGAGGAATGTATCATGCTATGCAGAACGGTGTCCACGGCTTTGGTTGCATTTCTGGGGCGTCCTTTGGAGGGACTATTGCCGATCACATTGGCTGGCGGTGGTGTTTCCTCTTCCAGGTTCCCATAGCAATCTTTGCATTCGGTGTTGGCGCGTTCATGTTAAGGGAAGAGCAACATGGCTTCCCGTCTGAAGATGACTGGGCTACGGTTTGGAAGAGGGTTGACTTCTTGGGTGCGTCGCTCCTTATTGCTGCCATCACAGTCCAGGTCCTGGGTCTGAGTCTAGGTGGAAATGAACTCCCGTGGAGCAGTCCCTGGGTCATTGGGTCGTTGGTGGGCAGTATCGTGTTGTTCTATTTGTTCCTCAGGGTGGAGGCGAAGACGACGGCTATGCCTATGATTCCCCTGCGCATGCTCAAGGGGAGATTACCCATTGCGGTGCAAATTGTCAACGTTTTAGCAGGCATGGGCTATTATGCGGTTTGTATATGCATCCTCGCAGTATGCAACAGCTGAACTGACATACGTCTAGTATCTCTTCATGCTCCCGCTCTTCTTCCAAGTCATCTTGTTAGACTCCGCAAGCAGGGCCGGGGCTCGTCTCGCCATCCCCTCGTTAGCTACACCCTTTGGCGCGCTGACTGCAGGCATTATCATGTCTCGTTGGGGAAAGTTGATCCCTCTCATGCGCGTGGGGCTTATCCTGATGGCAATTGGTAATGCATTGGTCATGTCCTTTGCCTTTGAGGATTCCGCTTGGAAGTATTTGGTGTACATCTTTCCTGCCAACTTTGGAACGGGAGTTGTGTATCCGTCTATTCTGTTTACTCTGATTGCGGCGTTTGAGCATGCAGGTACGTCTCGAAGTTGCTATTCTAGCATGTTATGGTGTTAACAAGATGTTTTACAGATCATGCCGTCAATACATCGACTGTCTACCTCGTGCGATCACTGGGAAGCATCTGGGGAGTGTCCATCACGTCGGCCATTGTGCAAACTACGCTTAGCATCCGCCTACCGGATGCTTTGGGCGACGTACCAGAAAAATTGACGGTACGGTCTTTTTCTCTCCCCTTCCCAAACCTCCTACTATAAGGTATGCATAGGTGATATCATGGGTGGCGCTGACTTGTGATTGTCTTAGATAATTGACGAAATCCGACATTCGGTTGACGCCTTGCGGAACCTCCCACCTGATTTGCAGCTCAAAGCACGATATGTTTACTACGATGCTCTGAGATATGCTTTTGGGACTTCGACTCTCGCGGCTGTAATTGGTGTGTGTGCTGCGTTTGTGGCTAGTGCATCTCACTTGCGGAAAATCCATGGCTAAGGGGCAATTCCGGCCGGCGAGATGGATCAGGTAAGGTCTTGATTTGGGAGACTATTTCGGTCTTTGAGCTGAACGTAGTGGCTTCGCTCGTGGTATATCCGAACAGTACAGCCAGCGAGGATGAGGGTTTGGTGGATTTTGACGAAAGTCCCTGATTTATTTTATGCGTCTAATAGTATACACCAACCTAATATACTCCGTAGTCCCTCTGAAATAAGCAGAGGGCGCGGTCTTGGGTTGTTCTGATACCCCGGAGATATCTTGGTGTTATGAGTCATGGTGGCTCACCATGCATACGAGTCTAAGTCGGCGAGCAGTCACAACGACAACAGCCAAGACCAAAACCATCCGATGGCTTGGAAATCAGCTAGCTGAGTTGAAACTACAGGGGAAATAGTAATATAAAAATATAAAATATCCGGTAGAAAATGCAGGCAAATCACACCCATCACCAACCAGTCTTATATGCAATATTCCACGATATCCACTCCAACATGTCCAACCACGCCATCGTCTTCGGCGCCTCCGGCCTCCTCGGCTGGGCTGTTGTCAACCAGCTCCTCTCCGAATACCCCCATACCGGCGCCTTTGCCAAAATCACCGCCGTGCTCAACCGCCCCGTCTCCGAGCCGGACCTGTATTGGCCGAAGGCGTCGTCCGGCCGGCCGGAGCTGCAGATTGTCTCCGGGGTGAACCTTCTCAAGGGTACGGCATGGGAGTTGGCGTGGGAACTGAGGGCGAAGGTGAAGGGCGTGGAGGGGATTACGCATGCGTTTTATTTCGGTAGGGGGTTTGATCTCTGTGACTGAGGGTGTTGTGATGGGCGCTGATGGTTGAAGCATTTGTACCGGTTAATGGAGACCATGTTGCGGAGTGCAGGGTGAATTGTGGTATGATGCAAAGGGTTGCCGATGCCTTGAACTTGGTCGCTCCACGCATTAGATCCGTTGTCTACTCTGGTGGCACAAGGGTGAGTTCTTCATCATCATCATGCATGGTATGTGGTATGTCCTTCATTGACACACCCAGGGATATGGCATCTACACTCAAGGAGGCATGTTCACAGCCCCTCTCAAAGAATCCATGGTCGAGCACCTCCCCAAAGACTACGCAAAGACAGTCGCATACCCCCATTTCAGACAAATCCTCTCCAAAGCAGGCCAAGTCCACGGCTGGACCTGGACAGAACTATGTCCCGACGCCGTCATCGGCTTCACTCCCAACGGTTCGGGCTTTTCCCTCGCCCTGCATTGGGCACAGTACCTATCTCTATATGCGCACAATCATGGAATTAGACCGCATTCTGGCTCGTCTGCGAAGAGGGTCGATGTTCCCTTCCCTGGGGTGGACGTAGCGGCTGATGCGCTCTTGTCGCCGGTGTCTGAGAGGACACTTGGAAGAGTGGCGATTCATGCAGCGCTTAACCAGAACACATGCGCAGGGAAAGTAATCAACATAGCAGACAGCGACCGTCCAACGACGTACCGCGAGCTCTGGGCCGTCGCAGCCGAGTGGTTCGGACTCGTCGGCGTAGGACCTTCGGGGGACGACAATGAATTAAAGCCCAGCGAGTACGTGGCCAAGCACAAGCATCTGTTTAAGAAGAGAGGACTGTCGAAGGCTTTGGAATGTGGAGTTGGAGCTGGTGGTGCTCAGTTGGATAGCATTGGGTGGTGGTTAACGTTTGATCGACACCTGAGCTTGGAGCGCTTGAGAGAGACGGGATTTGTAGATGAGAGGCCGTTGAAAGCCGGGTGGTTTGATGCGTTTGAGAGGTTTAGGGCGGCTGGGCTTATCTTTTGACTGTATGGATGTGTCGAAATAAGTCGAACAGTTGATTGCCTTTCACATCACGATGCGCCAACCAAGTTCATGTCATGCGGAAGTATGTGAAGTTCATTACAATTACGTGAGCTTACTTCTTTGCATCCTCCTTCATTCCACTCTGGACCCAGTTTCTCGCTCCCGTAGCCCTTGCATCCAGCTCCTCCTGACTCCACTTGCTCATCTCAAAGGCAGTGTGAGGCTTGGGAACGTGTCGGCCCTTTTCGAAGCCAGGGCGTTCGAGCAGCTTGTAAAGCCACTTCTTGAGGTGGACGAACTCATCGATGGGAACATCGGACCAAGCTACGGTTACGTTTAGCCAATGTACAAGATGGAGATATAAGAGAGTGAGGAAGACTTACTATGGACAGCGACCCAACCCCAGCAGGAAATGTCGGCAATGGTGACGCGGTCACCTACGAGGAAACCGGAGGGGGAGTTGGCGAGGTGAGTGTCCATGGTGCGGTAGAGACGGCGTGTCTCGTTAGTGTAGCGGTCGATGCCATACTGGATCCTTTCCGGAGCATATCCTGTAACATTATGAGCTACAGTCCCCATCATGGCGAGGACTAATATGGGACTTGCTCCTGAAGTGGTTTGTCTGTCCTTGCATGGGACCCAGGCCACCCATCTGCCACATGAGCTGCCCAAGTCAGGTCAGCAGATCTTTCATTTTCAACCAACAAGAGAAGATTTAGGTCCAACTAACCCAGCTCGTCACCTCCCAGTGCTCCTTCGAGTCCCTAGGATAAGACACCTTGTGGTCCTTGTCGTACCGGTCCACCAGGTACTCCATAATGGCGCCGCTCTCAAAGACGCGAATCTGCTCCCCATCGGTCCACTTGTCCGTGATGGCGGGGATGCGGCCATTGGGGTTGATTTCAAGGAACCAAGGCTCTTTCTGTTCGTTGGTGGTGAAATCAATGTCACGGACCTACAGAATGAGTTTTAACTATAAGAGTGTGTCTACAAAGCGAGTGAGTGAAAGATGAGGTTGGCTACTTACCTTGTACTCCAGCCCTAGCTCCTCGAGAAGGATGCTGATTTTGATTCCGTTTGGCGTACCCGCCGTGTAGAGCGTAATGTCAGTTGGGATGCCCATTTTGTTGTTGTTGAATTGCTTTTCCAATTATACGATATGAGTGTCATTCACTTGATGCAATAGAGAGATAGCTTGGGGGTCTTGTGGGGTTATATATAATGAGATGAACGGAAGTTCAAAGAACCCTCTTAGTTAATACACTGCAGACGCATCTACTTGTACTTATGCATCCACTTTCATAGACATACGCGAAAGATGATGAGCCGCCAATAAATATCGCCCGAACCGAGGTCTGGTCTTGCTAATAGTAGATAGTACTACTACCAACGCCCGAAGGTATGCGGAGGCTTAGAAATACAGGGTGCTGGTTCGTTTTACCAACATGTCATCCCACTCGAGACCCGCAAAGGGCGCGAAGAAACTACGAGTATCCATTGGGCCGTGTTTAGAATAGTACGACTTTGTGCTTGGCATGAGATTGGATCAATTGGGTTGGGTGGGTGTCGTGTTGGACCCGTGAATGCATTGAGTGGGAATGCGAATGTCATAGCCATTCTAAAAGTGAATGAGGCACTCAAAGGAAGAGACATAATACACAGGTTTGATTCTGAATTTGTCATGTGCGTATGTTTATACCTGTATTAATAATGCAAAGCTACAGGACTTGTCATTATCAATCCATCTATGCAGCTGAAACTAGAATATGGCCGGCCAATCTTGGCAGACAAGATCCGAATGTCTCCCTTATTGATTCTTGTGTAGGCTTCAAGAACACTTGGACATATCGGACTTTAAACAGCCTCGGAACTCTTAGAACCCATTCTGACAGGGAAAAGGAACGGCGCGGCTAAACATAAACTCCATACCACGTACGGACTTTACATATATGCCGGCGATAAAGAGGTGTTTGATTAGAAATTCGGGCGTTTTATGGAGGTACTTGGAGCAACTTTAAGAATACTACTCCATACTGCTGCCTCTCTATTGAATGCTTGGTTCTTACAATATTAAGAGTTTTCTCTGGTATTCTTCTAGTATTAGCAGACATGGAATTGTAAAGCAATTTTAAGCTAGATATTAGGCATATTTACTCCGCAAATATTTCGGACCGCTCGCCGCAAATTTAACGGGGACACGGGATACTTTGTTGCACCGCGCCGTCTTAGTAATCGGCCCGCCGGGCCTGTAATTGGATTTATTAATAAGCCACGGAAATCGGTGTGTTGCTGAACATTTCCGTGCTCCACACCTTCTGCAAAGTGACGCCTATTGCAGAGTCAACAATGATGTTATGTCTTATACCGTGGGTCTGTACGAAATACAAGATCATCCCTAACTATTAATATCGAAGCGTATAATTCCATCCGTCCTGATCTCAAGAAGGACAAAGGGGAGCAGGTGATAATGAGGTATGATTCTTCATAAGATGGATTCTACTCCAGAGCTGCAATGGTGCAAGGTTTTAAGTCAGGACTGATGAAATTATACGCCTCAACAGTTGCGTAGCCGTCGAAGCGGCGACTGATAAACAAACTTTGCATTATATTCGTCGACCCCGACATGCGCCCAGATTGATAAAGATGGCTAACTTTGGTTGGTTGTGCTGACGAAGCCGACGTCCCTCCTAGCAATAAACCAATCTCGTTCAAACACATCATCACCATCACCATCACGACACAACCCCAGGCTTCGCAAAATGTCGACAGAGGGCAGTATTTTCGAGTGGCTTAGCACAATCCCCGAAGACTATTCCCCAAGTGAATCTCCCCTCCCACGCAAACGACGCCGTCTCGATCCAGTCACTTCTGAATCTATGTTGACCCCAAAAACGATCCGTCTTGGGGTTCTGCATTAGAATCAGCTATAGCTGTCTTGCTGGACACTCTACCTGAGAATGCGTTGAATTTTACCGACTTCATGCCACTTAATGATCGACCTGTCGCCATCAGCATCGAGACCAAGAAACCCAGCGAGGGTTACGATGGGGCCAAGTTACAAATTGCAGTTTGGAAGATGGGCTCACTGGGCTTTTTTGAAACATCTTGTTGATATACAGGAAGGGGGCAAAGATGCCGTAGCATCACGATTGCCGCTCTTCATTCCTGGCATCATTGTCCAGGGTCATGACTGGTTTCTTATCATCACGACATGTGACGGGCCGAAGACTCGATTATGGCAAAAGGTTGCTATTGGGACAACAACTAGCACCAAAGGGATTTATCAGATTGTTCGCAATCTGCAGGTCCTGCGTCAGTGGGTTAGCGACACTTACTGGCCTTGGCTTCGAAGTTTGATCCTCGGGGAAACTTCCCAAGACTCATGACGCTAAGCTAAGCTTATATATATAGTATGATGATTCCTCTGGTTTCCGCATGTGCCTGTGATTGCCCCCATTCCTAGTATTTCTTTAGGTGGAAGAACGAAATCTACAATCAGTCGAGGTAAGGAAATGGTCTTTGAAGGTTGTTGCCTCCTCTCCATGCACGAATCGATCCGTCCCAGCTCAGATTGTAGGACTCCGAAGCATCAAAATCCATCAAGTGTCTTGGAATGCTACTGCTATTTGTACCATCACACGAATTACGAGTAGGGGCAACGGGAGCCGACCACCTAGAGAGGATTCGTTAGTAATATTACCTGTGTTGATCCTCTTAATTTCCAGATTATAGCTATAGTTCTCCATAGCACAGCATCTTAATAAATTCTCACTATTAATCAGCTTGTTGAAATCTCCCCAAAGATTGACATTGCCACCGGTCCATTTGTCTCAGCAGGCTATCTATTGACACAGAACACTAGAACTGGTCTCCATATACTTCCCCAAGATATCACGGGCACAGAACGTATGGGTAAACGAAAAAAAAATCCTCTCCAGTTCATCTACACCTAATCGCCTTGCCTTGTCTCCAAATCATCTGCCAAAAATCCATCCTCGCCCTGAGAGGGGGTGGGTATCTATCGACATTTTGCTTCGGTTTCCGTCGTTCGCAAATGCCACCTAAAAGGGAGAAAGAAGGGGGGTTGGGAGAAAACAGTCTCTCAAGGTTTCGCAAGCTGTTCGAAAAGGTCACGGAAAATAATGCAGAGATCATGTACGGAGCCCAAAGGCCTATTCTCCCGAAAACTCGATTCCGCCAACACACGCCAAGGGTAACCAAACATGGAAAATACATTGCAGAACGAAAAAGACAGGCGGCTAAACAGCAGGAAGAAACCCAAAATCTGCATTAAACATGTACAGAAAGTGGTGGCCACCGAGCAGTTCGCTTCAAAAGCATATGACATCGTTTTGTTTGTGATCAACAGGCAGGACAAACATATTTGTCCAACAGGGGCAGCCGCTGGTCCCCATAGCTATTTTGCATAGCGGGTGCATGTGTGTGCTTCGTGCGGCTTCTCTAAACATCTAACTCGGGGCTCCACGCAGAGCATAAAGCACAAAAGGAAAAGGAAAAAAACAACAAGTCGCTAGTTGGGTAGTTGGTCGATATTTGTTGCGGTTTCAACTAACACAATGGCTGAATTGGATGAACGATGTTGCTAAAAGTTCGTAACGTCGTGAAAGAGTGGGCGATGAAGGAGACAATAGTTGATATACACGGGTGGGCCGTCGGTCCTTCAGTTGATTCGGAGCTCGTAGGGTCTTGAGTGAGAGGGTATGCGTTGGTGTCATATTATGGAGAAGTGCTTCACATGACAACACAGCATCCACAGCCCTTCTTCTCCTCTTCGTCGGGAACACTTGGCACCCTCGTAGGAGCCTGCACTTTCTCCTTTTGTTGTGTTTGTGGCTGTTTTGCCTGTGCCGTGACAGGGGTTCGTGGACTGGGCAGAGGACTCTTGGGAGGCATGTCTGATATTTTGGGCATCGTCGAGTATGACGAGCCTTGCCGCGGGGTCGGGCTTTTGATGGGCTCAGCCTTCAATGGCCACTCGTTGGACTGATCCTGATTCTGCTTGACCTCCTCGGTCGGTTCATTGTCTGACTTCGGCATTTCTAGTGTCAAATCAGGACCATCGCCCAAGCCCGACAGCTTGAAGAGGGGATTGTCATTCAAGGGTCGGAATTCCTTGTCGTAAATGTCCCCAAACTTGCCCTCTTTCTCCCATTTCTCCTGCTGAAGTCGCCTTGCAACAGTAGGAATGATTTGCTGGTCTGGAGGCAATCGCGGGTCGGGCTTGTAGCTGTTAATCATCCACGGTGGATCACCCTCAAGCTGCTTAGTGCCTAGAGTAGCATCTCCTGAACGCGTCGGTGGCCGCGTGCCACTAGTGCTTGATGATGAGTCTTTGCTGAGTCCCGATCGTGTTTTGGGTCTCCCGGTTACTGTACTAGCTTTCGATGACGCAGATGTCTTCCGACCGGCAGCTGCAGTCTTCTTGGGCGAGGCGTCCACGACCGGCCGTTGTCCCGCTCGAGGGCCGCCAGCAGGAGTGCCTTCCCTAAGCGTAGAGCTCGCGCTTCTGGAGCGAGTCTTCGTTGTTGTAGGGGTTATTGTCTCGGCCTCTGGGCTATCTCCCGGTCGTCGACCACCTGCTACTCCTCGCTCCAGATGATCAACTAGTATGGGGGCGGGACTGATCTTGGCGACAGGAATTCGCGATCCGCCTTTAGAGCTTTGTGCGATGAAATAGGCGGTTTCCTGCTCCTCTGCAATTTCCTCTGGCGTCCTGAGATCCCATACTGGAGCCAAGGCCGCCTCCATGATCTCTAGGGGTGCTGAATCGTTGCGCGGTCGACTCTGACCCTGCTCAGATGCATCAGTACCTCGTCTGGTACTGCGCTCTCTTCGCTGCTTGCTGGGGGCTCTTGATCGGGGGATGACGATTCCGGCTGCCTGAAGCTCCTGGCTCTCTATCTTCGCTAGTTTATCTCGATGAATCCACTTGGAGTTGTCTTCCTCGAGACTTGAGAAGGATCTCTGGTGTATTGGCCGTTTCAGATCGTCGCTGCTGGGCGATGGCCTGCTGATCTTGGGTTCAAATGGAGGCGATAGGGCACTGCTTTCGCCAATCTTGTCCCATCTTGCGCCAAACAAATTGTCAACCGAGTGCATCTTCCGCGCTGCCGCATCAAAGCTGGAATTGAAAGGGTTGGCAGAGGGATTCCCATTCTGGGGGAGAACAGGACTTTGCTGTGGTGGTTCGGGGCGCGTTATGATGTTCTTGTCGTGCATCGTTTGCTAAGCATTGGCCTGTCAGTGGGATCGTTCATTCACTTGGTCAACCAGGCGGGTGGCCCCAGTGGACATGGCAGAGTGACCATTACTCACCTCGGATTGCTGCCGAGAATGCCCCCAAGATACCTCTTCCCCATGGCTGCTGCTCGGCGGCGTCAGAGCTGTGTGATCGCCGTGAGCCGGCGAAATGGCAGCCATGGTGATGGCTTGGCTGGTGTTGACGCCAGCGGCCCCTTAAGCGCTACCGGCTCGAACAACACGGTCGACGGGAAATAAGACAGCGTTAGGAAAGGGAAGAAAAAAAAATGGACGCAGGCCCGGCAGGCCAGCCAAAAATCGAAGGGTCGAAATGGAATAGTAGACGGTAAGATGACAAACAAAGGGAGGGGAGGAAAGCGATCGAAATTGGCAGCAGTCAGTCGCGTTCACCAACTGCTGCGAGGCTGTTCCGTCGCGGTCCCCTGAAACATGGGGGTTTTCGAAACGAAACGAGAGGATGGATCCGACGGCTACGACGGCTACGCGACGAGCAGCTCTCCCGACAGCGCAAATCCGCAGCCTGGCGCTCTCTGCCACAAGAGAGACAAACCAGTTGAGCCTCGGCGGTCCAGGCCCAATGATAGGGGAATACTGGCGGGTGGCCAATTCCTGTCGGGGGCGTTTTCGCGGGGAAGGGAGAAGAGAGCTGAGGTAGGAGTTCGTGATTGATGTTTTTGGAAGTGGCTGCGCAGACGGTTGGTTAGATGAGGCGCGTCCACTGTTGTTGCTTGCTGCTAGCATTAGTTGCTAGTTGCGTAGGCCGCTCCTTAGGCGAGCCCGGCCGCTGGAGTGCGCTGGGGCCGGCAGCCAGATTCGCTAAATACTAGGCCCTGCACCCTGGGTCTTCTGCACTCTGCAGAAAAGAGTGGCGGCCATGCCGTGCCTCATCAACCGTCCACCGCTGCTCGTCAGTGGGTTTTCAAACATCAATGGCCCACTGCTAATAAGCAAGGGGCCAGGGAGGGCTAGAGCCAAGCCTCGGATTCTCTGCATGATTTACGATTCATGACCTGTAACGTTGGGCTTATACGAAGTTCTATCCTAGGTATCCTAAGCATCAGACATTCTGCTTGTACGGAATACCACCAGAGCGCCCGCTATTTTGTTTTCTCTCTACTCCGCCCTCACGATTCCATTATTCCATTTCTTTCTTTGCTTCTTTTCTCTCTCTTCAATTGCGCCGTACAAAACGCCGATCAGGTAGAAGTAGCTTCGTCAAGCCACGCTACCTGTCTGTAGTAATTGACGGCTCACATTATAGACTGGGTGCTCATAAAACACCCATGTATCATCACCACGTAGCGGCCGATGTATCTCCTTAACCATTCATCAACGACTCCACGGTATGTATTACCAAATCTGTGAAAGATCAGGACAATTGCTGCCTTAAGGATATACCCGTAGTACTTCCTCAAGAGGGACCAGAAAAACCATCATCACCATCATCACGCTCCACTCTTACAACCGTTCCGGGGTTACGCACTCGCCAAGTGGCTCGAGAAAAAAAGGGGCCCTGTCATCCGCAACCGTTGGCGCGGTGGGTATAATATTAATGAACTCCGAACCGCCTTGTCTCCAACAAGAATTGCGTCTGCATCGTCCAACGTGCCTGTGGCAATCAAAAAGCAAGACAAAACAAGAAATATTCTTATGCGCTGTCGACTGGGTCAGCACTAATACGAGGACTGTGCAGAGGAAAAAGAAAGCAGATCATCCAGGTGCTCACTCAACCAATGCTCCGCGGATCGATGTTGGTGGAAGAGACGGAGACAGAGAGCACTTCATAATCCCGAATTACATTACTACTACTACTATCTCATACTACTCGTATTACTTTTCCTTCAGGCTCTTGGAAGATGGATTAGTGCCAACACATTCTGTTGCTAGCGTCATTAACATCCTCATCACGATTTACTCCTAGTACTACTAAAGGTAGTACTAATATCAAGCTCAAGCTTAGAACACAAATCTTCATCAAACATTTCGATCACACGGTAACCAAAGGGATCACTCACTGGACCGACGTCATGGCAGCTAACAGAATGATCCAAGAATAGCATGGGCTGCCATTTGTCCAGCGCATCACCTTTAAGCAGGATGCTGCTACTGCTAGTACCTACTTCGTACAGAGCACATACATATCCACCTCACCTCCGTATCAGCTTCGGAACTCCTAACAGCGGTTTAGGCTGAAAGACAACACTAGCTATGGCCTCGTCGCGCATAAATTATCACGATTGCAGCGACACGGGTTTGACCGTAAGAGATAGAGATAATAGTACGTGCTACTTTTGATTTGATTTACACTGGAGTGATCCGAGTATTATCTGCTTCGTATCATTGTTGGTTGGGGCATAAAGCGGACCTTGAAAGCTGACGCTACCTGGCAGAAAACATTCGATTCACAGCATCAATAAATGCAGCAGACTGGGCATCAACAGCTGCGATTCGAGCACAAGACATCCATTAATGCCAGGTAGTTCTTATAGTCTAACCACGACCATGACGATGCTTTCCGTACAATGCAATTGATGGACAAACTCGGAGGACGATTGATAGACTGGCGGTGTTTTTTTTTTATAACAAATACCCTGTTCCCCGAGGACATTAAAATTCTTGGCACCAATTATCCAATCAAACCTCGCGACCTCTCATGTTGTGCTACTAACTCGGAAAGCCATTTTCCTGCCTCAAAAGCCCAGAGTGTCGGTCAATGACGCAAATAAAAAAAACCCGCTTTCTGTCCGGAATTTTCCATTCGGTCGATATTAAAGCTTCTAACATCCCAGGTAGTGCTGTCAATCGTCATCTCTGGCGATAGAACAGTGGATGTAGCTCTACCATTCCATGGCGGCTCCAAGAAGGATTCGGCGGACCAGGATTGTCTGCATTTCAGACACACATAATTGCACCGTCAAGCTGCCCGCTGGTGATGTCCTGATTCACGCAGGCGACCTCACAAATCAAGGGAGCTATTCAGAGGTGAGCCTCGTGGCGTCTTGCTGACAACAAGAGCAACAGTGGCTGATGGGTTGGCCGATTTCATGGCCTCAGCTTTCGAGGACAGTCAAGTGGCTCGAGGAGGCCGACTTCGAGGCCAAAATCATTGTGGCTGGTAAGAGCTCTCAAGCTCCTCGATATTTACCGCTATCTGATGGAGAGGTGGCTTAGGCAACCATGACGTTACCTTGGATGAGGACTTTTACTTTCACCATGGCGACTCCTTTCATAACCAGAACAAGCAGTCCACTTCAGAGTGCCTTTCTCTGTTGACGTCGTCCCCATCCATTACCTACCTCTGTCATGATTCAGCAACCATCCGCCTGAAATCGCCATCAGGGCCGCGTACAGAATTCACCGTCTTTGGATCACCATATTCTCCCCGCCATGGACTTTGGGCATTCTACTACGACGTTCCAGATAGTCCCGACAACACCACGGAGTTGACGTCACTCTGGGAACTCATCCCGCTGGAGACCGACGTCGTAGTGACACACGTGCCACCGCGTACACATTGTGATAAAACGGATGAGCGACGACCCGTTGGTTGTGAAGCCCTGCGGCAAGCTCTCTGGAGAGTACGACCAAAGCTAGCAGTCTGCGGGCACATACACGACGGACGGGGCGCCAAAAGAGTGCTATGGGACCTAGAATGCTCGGAAACCGCGTACGCAGAAAAGGCCGTCACGGGATGGGAAGATCCGGGTTCGGGAAACAACAAGCTCAGCCTAGTAGATCTCACGGGAAAGAAGGCGCCGGCCCTTGCGAACGATGGCTCGCACCCAGGTCGACCTGCTGACACCACTGGCGACCAACTAGTAGCTTACACGACACTGTCTACGAGAAGCTCCTCGCCAAGTGTATCGCAACATGGTCATCTTGGTTCTAGCGCGGGTGCCCAAGGCGTTGGTGGCACCACGGGCTATGGGGGATATCCGGAGTCTGGCGGATGTGACCGTGAGGCGCTGGCCGGCAGAATGGGCAGACGGGAGACATGCATAGTGAATGCGGCGATTATGAAGAGCAGATACCCTCATGTTGGCGGAAAGGAGTTCAACAAGCCCATTGTAGTCGATTTATACCTGCCAGTATGGGAGGACGGGGAGGAAGTAGAGATGGGATAGAAGACTTTTAAGTCGCTTGGAGGATTCGTCAGGGTAACACAGTGTAGTATATGTCGGATAGGATAACCCAATCTGGGGATGCTTGATAACAATACAATACTTTACCGCATAGATGTATGAGTAGTCTAGACGACGACGTGTTAGTGACGGGTGCCAACAAGTCCAATATTGTCTAGGCTCATGCAAATTGTCATTGTACATGAGCTTCGGCAGTTGACAACAACACCGGGCCATCAGCAGACCAACGACAATGAATCGGGCCAACACATCGAAATCCGGGATTATGGCAACGAATCACCCCTACGATTCGTGATGGATCCGACTTATACTTTGATCGGTGAGAGTCCGATTCATGGGCGGATATCCCGGTGAGCCAATAGCCAGACGGGGAACGAAGCCTTGTTTCCGATCATCGGACAATATAGATATGCAGTTCCATAGAATCAACTAGCATCTGATCAGAGACATGTTGGCGATGCTCATTGGGAGGACATTTGCGCCCGTGGCGCCGCCCGTTAGGAACCCCCTATTCCTCATCCTCTCCTCTCCGCCTCACTCTCAGCAAGCTTTGTTTCCCACGAACCTTGAGAGTTTTGAGGGGGGCAGAACGAATGTCCAATGATTAAAAAGCAATGCTGCGATGAACTAACAAGTGAAACAAGCTGCTAAAGAATGCGAGGGTCTTGGAGGGACTTTTCCTGAAGTTGACAAAACGAAGGGTGAGTGAGTGAAGTGTGTGTGGAGATGGCGTTGTATGGACATGTGCTCTCACCGCCACGGCTTTCATTCGCGGGGCTGGCGGACGTCGATTGGGCAACGCCTCTGTTGAAGGTACCAGAGACGAAAAAGGAAAAGAGAGATGGTGAGTCTTTTGCATGCATGTAGTACTCGTACTTTGTAAGCGGGCGTGGAAAAGAGAGGGAGAAAAGGCATTGGTCTGATGGTGAGAATATTATGGAAGCAGTGAGCTTAGACTGCAAGGTCCAAGCTGCTGCCCCGCGTTTGGCGCGCGCGCACATAAAGATACGTACTCATATGGGTCCTCTTGGAATCGAAAGATTCAGACATGCATACAGAGAGGAGACGGGAGAAGGGCAGAGCCAAAGAGCTTACAGAAGTTTGGTGGGGGTGCTGCAGAAGGACATGGGCAGGTTTTTTTTTTCTCTTGCAAAGTGGGATTTTTGGCATCGTGCGGAATTCGCTGCGGGATTATCGGAGAATAACGAAAGGGGGGGGGGGATGAGGAAATGCGAGAAAGAAAAGCCTGCGTGTGTCCTACTGGGATGATGGTGATACTACTGAATGAAGCTCGGCTCAAGTGTTGTCCATGTCCATGTGTCTGCCACTTTCACCATTGACCCCGGATCTCGTACATAACGTGACGGCATCGCCGGTTTGTTATGACGAACGCAGCTCCTCTGTACGAGCCGCACCATGTACAAATGACAGCAACGAATCTGGCGTGTGATGCGATCTACAAATGGACCTGCTTATGTGCTACAACTAGACAACTTAGTCCCAAATGCATGATGAGAGGAGGGCAGGGCGGTCAGTGGCTTCCAAAGTCTGTGACAAGCCACGTGGGGATGGGAAGCTCGGCTTTCGCCATGAAGGGATAATGGGCGTTGGACGATGGGGTGTGGTCTGAGGGTGAGACACTTCTGGGGATGCGTGTCACTTGTCTGGAGGAGTGACCATGTGGTGGTGATAGGGGCATATCGTGTCGATGCGCGCTTGTCCGAATGAGAGGGACGGGACGCGGGACTACCCATTGCCGTCTTATGCATGTGTCTTACAGTATTGGACGGAGTACGCCGTAAACGCAGCTGCATTTATTATGTATGTATGTATTTGGCTTTCAATAAAGGCCAATCTCTTGCCTCTCCTGGCAAGCTGTTTCATGAGCCAAAATAGAGCTTGTCCATTCACATCAGTCAAGCCAAGCAGGCTTCCTTCAGACCATCCCTGCCTTGTTTGGGGCCACCAGCGGATCATCCGCCTCTCTGATGCCGGCATGGTTTAATCCAGCTCTAAGCCATCAATTGACCCCTCGTTCCATCGTTCCAATCAATCATGCGCATGATTGACGTTATGTACATGATACTCTGCAAGTCGGCTTACCGTACTTCGTACTCCGTACTACTGCTATGATTATGCTAAATGCGTAAGAAGGAAAGGAAACTTTGCTCTGTTTCGGCAAAAAGCAAAAAGTGGAAACGCTCTCCGCTCGTACCGTACCGTTACCCGCGCCGTTTGCCACGACTGGCTTGTTACTTTTTTGGCATATCCGTTGGCTGTCTACGAAGTAGTACTCGTGATACTTCGTGCGCTCGTTTAAACATGCATATGCTTTACTTGTAGTCCTACTATCTACTAGTTTCCATTGACTACTTCGCCCGCTCATGTTGACCCGCCCGCCATTGTTGGTTGTCTGGAATCCTCGGGGCCTCGTGCTCTCTTCAATTCCTCCGTCCTGACGGAGGATTATCTTTTCTTAGCTTTCTCTCCACAGCCCACGCTCAGCTCAGCTCTGTCTAAAGGCATAGTTCAGAGTATTATGGGGAATGCATGAGAAATCGCCCTCTTTCTCTCATTCCCTCAGCCCACAAGTGGCTCTACCTCGTAGCGTCCAGTCACAACAGAGTGGCTTGGCCCTCCACGCGGGTTTCATTGGGAGGTCGAAAAAAAAGGCACTGTGGACGTCACCTGTTTGTGTGATTCGCCATCGTTGAATGGAAGCTCTTGGAATCCTCTGTTTCCCGATGGGGGGCGTCTCATCTGACAGACCCGTCTCGCCCAATCATATCGAGCCGCCGCTCGGTCGTGCACACCCGAGTCGCCTGGCCCTCTTGATGGATTATGCCGCTGGCTGCTGGCTACTGGCTGCTGCTTTCGCTGCTTTCCCACAGCCTCGCTGGCCAGTCTGAGCGACAAGCTGTTCCTGGACTTAGCTTGCAACTTATGCCAGTTGATGCGTGCGTGCTCTGCCAACCACAAACCACTCTCGCACACCCTTATTCCAACTGAAACCTCCTCGCTGGCATGGCTCCTCAAAGGAGCAAATAGAGGTGGGGGAACAGGTCAGGGTGAGGCGCGCCGCCAGCGTGATAGGGTGATAGGGTGATAGGTGATGCGTGAATAGTCCAACAGAGGGCCCAGATGGTGTCATGCAGTGACGGTCGCTGGACTGCTGCTGACTGGACGAATTGGGATCCAAAATGCTGCAGGTCCATATGGACCCGGCAGGCCACAGAAGCGTGGCCAAGTTGCCCTCTCTCGGTGATACGGCTGCAGCTCCTCGGAAGACTCTGACCTGACCACGTTTGCTGCATCCCCAAGGACTATGAATGGTGGGGTAGAGACATGGTAGACAACGCCAATACGGACGACTCGGATTTCCTGGTACCCAGAGCTGGTCACGAAAGATGGCCCGTGATGCGGACTACATACTAATATTACATCGTACATGAGTCGATAGCTGTCGAAGCGGGGAAGGGCGATGGCTCTCTGCGGGTCAGCTGTTGAAAGCAAGCTATCATGTAGTAAGTAACAGTAGATAGAAAACAGAGATTGTCGCTCTGGGCGACGGAGAGGGGCATGGTTTGTTTGTTTGTCCCGGAGGGAGCGAAAGCGCTCTCGTAGAAGTCAAGCCTTGTAGTATTGAGATGCAAGCCTCGGGATGTGACAAGCCATAATAAATAGTAAGGCATTTTCGGTATCAAGGCGGGCAGGCATTCAGGATAAACGCATCCTTGGACGGTGCCTCGCATAAAGTAGTCAGCAACTATTGGGAAGAGGGCAGCAAAGTCACGAATGCCATTGGGGGAACGTGGAGGACAGCGTTCTCATGCAGTGTGATTGTGAATGGCGAGTGGGAGGTGGGCTAAGGTAAGGGGAGGCAGCCGAGTGGCAGAAATGGGCCAAGCGATGGATGGTGTTGGAGGCGAGTCGATGAACGATGGCCTCTCGTGACAGGCCCAAAAGAGAGCTGCTGATGCTCGCCTGGCCTTGTTTCTGACGACGTAGCTTGGCTTTGCTGTCTGCGACCCTCCTTGCCTCCATGCCTCCATGCCTCCATGCCTCCATACCATCACCACCACCTCCTCATCCTCCCCTATCTGTCCGTGTGGGCTCACTGCTAGTCCTCCTCCGTAGTAGCAGCAGCACTCGTAAGCTAGTTGGCAGTAGTAGTTGGATATTCTGACAGAGCACACTAATCCTGCTAGTCGGATCGTATCTGGCTTATAATAATGACGGAGGGACGCAGACGTGGCCGACTTCAGGACCGTTCGACCGACTATCGCGTCCTGCGCGGGAAGCAGCAAAATAACTCGCTGGCTCTCCTGACTGGCACTGCATTGTATTGTATTATTCCGCAAGCATCAACAACAAACCCCAGGAACCGGGACAATTGGCGGCTCCTGTCCCTTTTCTCCTCCTCTCTCTCTCTCTTCCTCTTCTCTTTGGGCACCTCTGCTGGCGCGCCCACTTCCGTCTTCTTGTTAACCATATCCGTTGCTTCCAAACCAACCGGTTGTCCATTGGCTGATAATCGATTGCCTGATTGCCTGATTGATTGCCTGATTGATCGATTGATCGATCCCCGTTGATCGAGCCTTTCCTTTCCCTTCCCTTCCCTTCCCTCCTCTTCCAGCTGCTTGCTTGCTTGCTGCTGTGGAGATCTCGCGCGGCTCCGCCAAGAGACAGAAGCGCATCTGCACTCCTCAGTCGAACTACATACGGCTCCAGCTCCGTCTCAACCTTCACCGCCTGTACCAGGCCTTAGGTTCGCTTCCCGTCGCCGGGACAATCGCAGAAGTCGACTTTAACTGTTGATCCGGCATTATCAAACATTGATCCAACAACAATCTCTCCCACACATACATTCGCATCCCTCCTCTCTCCCTCTTCTGCTTTTTCGTGCTTTCGCTCTCGTCGAATCGACCAATCTCGCGCCAGCTTCTTGTAGTAGACGACCTTTCAGCTTACACCACACACACACATACGAGTACGCATCCGCCACTAGTAACTGTTACTGGAGCTGAGCCTTTGTTGCCACCACCACTACCACCACCACTACCACCACCACTACCAGACCTCCGCTACAGCGACTCAGAACACCCCCGCTAGCCACTGTGCTTTCAGAGCTTCCAGCGCGCGACTATCACCGATACTTACACCAGGCTCAAGCTGTCATTCACTTTTGCGCTGTCTCAGCATTTGACTCACCTGCACAATCACCTTTCTTGTCTTCGCAATTGCCGGCGTCATCCATCTTTTTTGCCTTCGCTTCCGCCTGCGCCTTTTTGTCCTTGGCCCATCTCTTCCAGTGGCGGAATCTGCTAACGGAGCAACGGACTGCCCACTCAACCCGCACGACTCGGAGGGTACATCATCACCTGGTACATCACCTGGTACATCACCTGGTACATCAGCGCCCACTCTTTCGGCCCCTCATTACGACTCATTACGTGGTACCCCTCGCGTCCCTCCCAACCGACCGCCGCCACACCTTGTTTAGAAGAGAAGGCTCTCTCGCACCACCTGAGGGACTGCACCTTCGAACAGTACCACTCTGCTTCTGTTCCTGTTCGACCGCAATTCACGCACATACTAGGTACTACGAAGAACAGGGAAAAGAAAGGCCCGCATTCATTCATTCACTCACTCACTCACTCAAATCACGCGCACGGAATTAACGGACTCATTCATTCTTTGCTGCGCCCATTCACTCCGTCTTCTGTCCGCTTCGCTCCAGAGCCGGACCTGACCAATCGCACCCGCGGTGGTTACGAAGCACTTCCTTCGTATTCTCCGAAACCGAGGTCAACGATCCATAGGTCCAGAGGATTACGGGAGTCGGACGGCGTTTCACGACCGCTGGACAGTCACAGTTACATTTATCTCTACAAATCGCAATTGCAGTTACACTTGCAGTCACAGTTACAGTCACAGTCACCATCTATCCCGGCCCTCGCCCTCCCTCCTTTGGCGGCTCCATACATACATCCCACCATCGCCTTTCTGTTACCAAGGGGTGCAGAGTCGACACCTCACAAATCGCCAGTCCAAAGCAACACCCCACCACCAGACCAGCCTGCTCTTGTCCAAGCGTCGTTCACGTTTGCTCTGCACTAGACGGACGGGTCCTACTATTTTCTACTACTACAACTAGGAGAAGTAGTCCTACTACCAGCAAACCCGCCAAAGTCCGCGCTTGACTCGCCCCCTCTTTTTCTTTTCCTGGCTGCGATCCCCCTCAGCCCCAGCTTCTTCCGTTTCCAGCGAATCAGCACCTGCGCCACAGGCCAAACTCGTGACCTCACCACCCGCTCCCCTCGAGGTACAAGGTACCACGACCCCCCCAAACCAAAGGAACCAAAAGGAACCGTCAAAGCCACCAAAAACCAACTCCTCACCAGCCTTGTGTTTCGCTGCAACCCGTCCACCACGCCACGGTTTCGGGCGTCCTTGGATTGTTTGATTCCTTTCCATCGGAAGGCTGTCGTTCTTTTTAAACGGCGGTTTACCATTCTCTTCTGGTAGCCCGGCAATTCGCCTCCAGGTTTCTCCCTTCGCCACTTCGACTCCGTATATCGCCCCTCCAACATCAGGTTATCTCTCGGACGACGTTGCAGACTTGTTGCGCACGACGACTGTCGCTATAGCTTCGATGCAAACTGTCTCCTCTAATTCTCACAATCCGACTTCACACAGTCTCGTTCGTTACCGAACGTCGTCATTGTCAATTTTTGACACATCATCATGACCTCCACGCTTCCCCCGGATCCCTACAAAACCCTCGGTGTGTCGAAAGATGCGCAGATTACAGAGATTCGTTCGGCGCACCGGAGACTCGTCTTGAAGTGTCATCCTGACAAGGTCCAAGACCCTGCCCTCAAGGCCCAGAAGCAGGACGAATTCCAAAAGGTCCAACAAGCCTACGAGTTGCTCAGCAACGATGCGGACAGGCAAAAGTACGATGATCAGGTTAGATTGGCCGATCTGCGAGAGCAGATGAAAAAGGCGAACATCTCGACGCCTCGTTCTACAGCCAAATATGCCGAGTACGATATTCGAACTACAGAGCCTCGAGCGTCGTCTTACAAGCCAACCAGTGGCCATATTCCCCCTGCTGTGACCAGGACATACAACTTTTCGCGGTCGTGGGAGGACGATATGAGTCATGGCCATCGCATCTTTGAGTCCACCTCAAAGTCAACACGGCGAGACCAGTCCTATACAGAGAGCAAGTCAAAGCGAGAGAGCGAGAGAGAACGCGAGAGGGAAAGGGAAAAGGACCGGGAACGTGAACGTGAACGTGACCGTGAACGCCGCCGGAAATCCGACAAGGAAGATGCTGCACGTCGCGCTGAAAAGGATGCCAAGGAAGCCCGCCGAGCTGAGAAGAAGCACAAGGAAAAGCAGCGAGACAAGGATATGAAGCGGGACGCCGAGGAGAAGAAGAAGCACGTAAAGTCCCCCTACATTGAGGAGTACGAAGATGACACCCCTACGCCTAAGCCGGAGAAGAAGAAGTCCTCAGGCAAGAAATACGATGAGAAGCGGGATCGCTCATCTCACCGAGAGGAGGCTACTTCGATGCCCATCCCAACTGCAACTCGGAGCTTTTCCGAATATGCTACCTCATATGTGGAAGCCACGCGCGTGGCTCCAGAGCCTTCCTCTTGGACCACCGCCGATAAGCTCACCAACGCCGCTAGCTACATCGAGGCGTCACGGGCCAAGGAAGGCGTGAAGCGCACGGTGATCTACCATGCACGACAGCCTCCAGCTGCCCCGACTCCTCCGCCGGCGCAGGGCTCATCTCCCTTTGCTGCTCCACCGATGTCACCAGACGATGATGATGTTCGTCGTTCATCTGCGCGGTCTCGCCGCGGCTCAACAGAAAGCGCTCGATTGCGAGAGAAGTATAGGAAACCTTCGCGAGAGCCTATTCAGGAGGATGAGCCCATCATTCTGAGTGCCTCGCCTTCCAATCGACACTCGTTCCAAAGGTCGTCTACGGCAACACCTGCTGTATCTACCTCGCCCCCACACCTTTCTCGAACCAACACAATGCCTGCGGAAGCGAGTTTTTCGCGAGCCGTGCCACCCATGCAACGAGCCCAGACCTTCAACTCATATGGCGAAGGCTCTGATCCACGTGGACGCAACCGTTCCCGGATGCATCCTCAAATTAACGAAGAATCCGACTCTGACGATTATGAACATCGTACACGAGAACGCAAGCACCGTAGCGGCAGGAGAACTCACTCCCCTGAGCCAATCTACGAGGACACCTCTAGCCGATACCCGGCATACGAGACGCGGCAAAGTTACAGTCGCCGCATAGACCCAGAAAGTGACCGGTATCCGTATTACGGGTCCTCTGGCCACGCTGATAGCCGACCATCGACTGGACCGACACATTTCAGCAAGGTGAAGACGTCAAAGTCGTATGGTTATGATGATGCGGTGTACACCCACTACCAACATAAGCCTCCTGAAGAATACACATATGCATAATGGCGTTGGGATTGATTTTGATTGTTTCTTGTTTTGGTTGAGCGACGTCCTTTTGAATCACATCCGGGAGTCTGGAATCTCCTGAGATCTCATCGGCAGATTTGTTTATTTGCGCCATCCCGACTATGTCTTCTTTTCTTTTCTGCTTGAATCTTGGTTTCTTATATGACGAAACGAGATGACCTGTCTTAACGAAAACCAAATTTTATGTGGGTTGCACTGATGTGCTTCCATGATGTGGGATGATGAACATTTTATTGGCGCGCATGTTTGGAGCCTTGATTTCTTACGTTTTGGTTACTTGCTTTGGAGGAGTGGTGATTTCCAGATTATCGTGGTTGGTTTGAGTCTGGTGATGGCATGGATTTTCCACGTTTTCGCTGGACACACGACCCAGCACATGGATCTTGTGTATGAAATCTCACTCATTGTGCACCTTTGGCGCGGAGCTGTGGTCTGTTTGTTATTGCATGGCACACAAGGATCAAGGGCCCCAGTCCTTTTGTTTGTGCGACGAGGCGTTTTTCACTCGGGAGGACTATATCTGTTTATTGGGGGAAAGTTTAGGGGATATACCGTACACTCATTTTTAGAGGCGGGCATTTTGGACAGTGGTGGTGGAAGGGGATGAGACGAGACATGCGATCACCATCAGGTTTGAAATTAGAACCAATTTGATGAGCCAACGCTTGGCAGTGTGGGAATGCTATTATGACTAGTTGGGTTGTTTTTCCTTGGCTGGTCGAGGATACATTTCTTTTTCTTCAAGTTTCTGGGTTTGTTCTTTGGGAACTTGGGAAGATGATTTATTCCATAGCTCGAAATCTGCAAATGCGAATTTTTGAAGAAGATGTAGATGTCTACTTGTTTTCTGAGATTGGCGTGACCTATGACGTGAATGCGATCTTGTGATGTGGTGGATGAGGTGTGGTTTTGTCCGAGGTTGATGTCACGTTTTGGCAGAGTATTACAGCACACCTGCGTACAAGGGCTCTCTCACATGCTACTATTCGGTATCAATCAACGGAGAGAGAGAGAGAGAGAGAGAGAGAGAGAGAGAGAGAGAGAGAGAGCGTGCGTGGCTTATATGAATTGAGAGCCATGAACAAAGAGTGGATGTCTGTGATATCTGGAGCTGTAGATCGGACGTCTGTTCTTCGTATGGATAGCGGCAGTCTCAGCCTGAAGGGGGACAATTGGCTATGCACAATCAAGTCATAGCATAGAAAGTACTTCGTAGGCACTAGTAGCATTTGCAAACATGACTCCGATTCTACACCTGGAGATGTATGGTTCTCACGGCCATAGCGTGATGGAGGTCGGGCGAGATGGGATTGGCTACCAATGGAATGGAAATACAGAGTCATAAGTCTACGGATAGATACATGCCCACCTCAGGGCCAAACATTTTTCATCGTTAGGCAACTAAATTGCCGCCGGGGATAGGCAGACGTATGCAGGTATCCTATTGTCATGCTTTTATCAGCTGAGGCGAGGCAGCATAGCAAACGCCCGTAATTACGCGGACACCTGAAGGCTATTTACTAATAGTACTACGGAGTACTAGCAGAGCCGTTGAGTCGGGCCGCTATAATAAATGCCGTCGTGGCGTCTGCAGGGGACCCCTGTTTTAGTCGAGCTCTCCCCAGAAGGTCGCTGAATTATGGAGCTTCTTAGGGCTGTTTTGGCGTATCACAGCAGCTTCGAGCTTGGTCGCCTTGCCTTGCCTTGGGTCGCCATTCAAACACCCTCAACACCATGGACTCTCTTCAGCCAACATGATCCGTAGATCTTAGCACGACACGACACGACACGACATGGGGCGGGAAGACGGGCCAAGGTCGGATACTAGAATGAAACAACGTGAGCTTTGAGTCCCTCCAATTCCCCAGGGGAGACCTTCAAGTCCAAACGAGGCCGACTCGGATGCAGCTAACCGCGTCACAATCTCCTTTCCCAACAGCCTCTCCACGTGTCGTATGTCCGACGCTACATATCAAACGAATGAATCCGCTCGAATGAGCACGCGCACACACACACACGCACACGCACACGCAACATACCAGAAACAGAAACAGAAGCAAGACAACGACAACGCGGAACATGCGGCCAAGGAATACTAAGCCTTGTCAGAGACTCGGGACCAGGAGATGGACGTTGACGTCGTATACGTGCGATCCTACGCGGGACCAGCATCACCATCAACGCAAAAGCTAGCAGAGCATCTGACAACGATATGCGACGTAGCCGCACATCGGACGTGGCAGGTTTCTATCCGCGTTAATAATCATCCTGCAACGACCGCAGCCATCGCGGACCCGTTTCTCGAGTCGGATTACAAGACGTTCTTCGAGGACTACCTCCGCAACTCAGACCAGCCTCGCTGGAGCCCCCAGAGCTTGACGCTCGAAGAGAATGGCACGGACGAAATTTCTCACGCAGAGGGGCGGATTCAGGCGTATGGGGAGGCGCTGCTAGGCCAGTTGGGGCTGGAACCTAACCTGTTCGCTCCTGGAGCGACTGAGGTGCAGGTATATGTCGTTGAACATCATGAACCTGGCCAGGATGTACCCAACAAGGCTGGGGGAATTCACTGTCTGGCATGGGAGCTGCTTGAGTCCATTGAGTTTCCGCAGATGCCTAAGCTCCGAATGCGGGTTGCTCGCGTGAGCGACTTCCCAGGACGACCGCACAGGTCGCTCAAGGTGCTGCCGCAGCCGCTGCTGACAACGATACAAGCCAATCCCAGTGGGGTGTTTCACATACTGCTGGTGATTGCGCGTGACTTTAGTCGCTCAGGAGCGGAGCGCGATCCGGAACCGGATTTGGCGCAGTGGCCGTTGATGAGTGTGCAGAAGAAGCTGAGGAGTCGGATGCTGCTGGAAGTGGTGCGGCCGGGCAGCCTGGAGGAGCTGGAGGATCATTTAAGGGTGAGGGCTGGACATGGGGTGCACTTTAATTTGGTACACTTTGATCTCCATGGGAGGATCATGCGGGACGAGTGAGTGCCCTCTATACATTGCAGGTGGCTGGTGCTAATTTATGGTCGTTTGAAGATACGGAAACCAGGTCCCTTGGCTTCTTTTCGCCAAACGGCACCAAGCGTCCAACTCCCATGGGTATCAAGTGCCACAAACGACCTTGGCCAGGGCAGAGGCTGTAGCTGAGCTCTTGGCTCATTACCAAATCGAGAATGTGGTCCTCAATGCATGTCTCTCGGCATACAACCGGAATGGACCAACGACCAACCTTGCTCACATATTTCTCAAACATGGCACCCAGAACGTGTCGGCCATGTGGTTCTATGTGCATTGGCAGACAGTGGCCACGTACCTCGAAGCTTTCTACAACGAACTTCTCATCAAGTGTGTCGATTTTAATGTAGCTGCGCAAAGAGGGAGGGATGCCATCCGACAGAAGCCTACGAGCAGGACGGGGAGGGTTTACCAGGACTTCTTCCTGTGTGTCAACTACGCAAGAAGCGAGCACAGGACAAGTACCATGGCGAGGGAGCCGAGTCCAACTCCGTCGGCGCATTCGGCCGACTCATCTACGTCTAACAATTCGGTCAAGAGCTTTATGAGTGGAGTGTGGAAGCCTTCGACGCCTCGATTGAGCGATAGCTTCCTCCTCGGGGACGAGCCCATCATGCGGCTGAAGCTGCACCTCTTGGAGCTGGAATACAAGCTCATGACATTCAGGATCGTGTACGCCAGTGACCTCCGGAGAGCCGGGTCCGACTTGAGTGCCACGATCGAGAGGATGGTCAGCATGTGGCTCAGCACGAACCTCATCGACGACGTCTTCTACTACAAGGCCAAAGATTTTGCCAAGCGCAGACTCCTGTCAGACACTGTATCCTACCGCGAAAAGCGCACGCGGGCATCCAACGGAGGTTACCTGCAGCTTCTCTTCCCGCGACCAGTGCGCGCGCTGCGGCAGACTCTGCACATCATCCGTGAGGTGGACCCAGTGGTGGACCCGGGCTGGCAGGCGAACGACTTGGAGAACCAGCGGAGCGAGGAGCGGCGGTTCCTGGCGCAGGAGGGCTTGCAGCGGTTTGCGCAGCGGCTGCACAGGGAGGGGCACAGTTACCTGCTGTTCCTAGGGAGTCAGGATGCGCAGTGGTGGCGGACGTATTTGCAGCACTTGAATGGCGAGTGGTGGTTGCACATGCCATGGGATTTCACGGTGCATAGTCGGTATGTAAGGGATGTGAGGATGCCGACGGAGAAGTGAAAGCCGAGGATGGTAGGCTGACCGAATTCGGGGGCCGGGGATCGGGGCTTTTTTGGGGTCCGGTTTCGATCGGGAACGGGGACCCGGAGGATCCGGTCATGCCAACAGAGGCTTGATACTACCCAGTTTTGTCAGCGTTGTTGAAGCCCGGGGAAGGGTATAGACTGTATATAGAACAAAGCATTGGGACAGGGAGTTACCACGGGCATGTCATGTCTTACATAGAGGAGCGAGTGTAGTTTACTGTCTGCTGCGGTTTTTTAGATAATATAGTTAGAGTAGAGGAAAGAGGGGAATGAAAAATTCACTGCATGTATGGGTGTAAACCAGGCTGAATGAATCCTTTTCCCTTATATATACTCCGTATATAAATACTAATAGAGAATAGGATAGATACGCATGACCTCATGATGATGCCGATGATTCGGGGCGAGAGAGCCTGGCCTTGGCACGATCACGGAAGCATCGGGCGGAATTCTCGTGACACCTTTGCTTTTTGGTGCTTTTTGTACTGTGTAAGCCGCCACTGATGAAAGACGAGCCGTTCTGGTTACTGAGCGTAAATGCCTGGAAGCTATGCTATTCTTTTTACGTATTCCTCGTTTATTCTATTTAATGTACGAAGTACATACCTAGATACTCGTACTTGGTACATAGTGGCTGCATACTCTCTGGTACGGATTACATACATAAGGTGTGGTGGTACGACATACATATTATGTACCGCTACTGTATGTAATATCGATAGGAGTGCAGCAGTTCGCGTCTGAGTTGCTGAATTTGGAAACGCGCGTCAGGACAGAGTGCGTACTGGTGGGGAGTGACGTACCCCCTCCCTCCATCTTATCTCCCTATCAGTCTCTCTCTTTCTCTCACACACACACACACTCTCTCTCTTTCGCCCTCCCTCTCCTTTGCTCTATACTGTTCTATACTACTACTACTACTATTACGTTCTTCGTACATACATCTCAGCGAGACTAACGATACGATACGGTGACTCATAAGCAAACGAATTCTATTCTTCTCCGTTCTCTTCTCTTATTTACCTTCACTTGGGCTCTTTGTCTCCTTGCGTGCGACTCAACTTTGACGACCAGAACAAACGAAGCGAAGCGAAACCTCCGCTACTCAGCTTCCCCCTATCCCTCGGGCTTTTCCAACACTCCGGTTTGTTGGCTCCCCCACCAAGCCAAGCAAAAGCCGTTGGGGGAGGAGACTCGAGACATACAATCCAAACAATCCAACACCAACGAGAACAGACAGCGAAAGACAGCGAGACCAACGAGACCAAAGAGCTGGATGAAGGACGTTCGGTAGGACCATCGGCCTCGCAAGATGAGCTCTTCGGCAGATGTCTTGGCCAATGGCCATAGCAACGATCACGATCACGACCATGTCCTGCGCCCGCGCCCGCGCAAGGCTTTGCATTCGCAGGTGTCGCAGATGTCTAGCACTTCATCGATCGATGGGGATGGACAACGCTTAGGTCTGCCTCTGGAGAACGGCATGGGCAGCGGCATGACGAGGTAAGCCTGCTACAGCTGAAGCACCAGAAACAACCCCTTTGCTGATTATGTTCCAGTGGCCGCTCAACTCCTGTCCCTGACAATGCTCCCCCATCTGCCAAATCCCTATCCTCTGCGCGCAAGCAGGTTCGCGCTGAGCAGCGCCGGCGCATCTTCCCGACAATCGAGTTCGCCTCGCGCGTCTCGCACTTCGACCCGACAAGCGACTACCGCGATTTCCATGGCTTTTTCAACCTGTTCTGGATTGGTCTGGCCATCATGGGTATCACCACCATGCTGCGTAACATGAAGGACACGGGGTACCCTATGCGCGTGCAGATATGGAGTCTCTTTACAGATAAGCTGTGGCACCTGGCCATTGCTGATTTCCTCATGGCCTCTAGCACGGCTGTGAGTCTCCCCCTCCATCGCTTCTTTCGCGCGAGCCCTTCTGGAAGTGGCTGGAGCTGGAGTAAAGGCGGCAAGGCTCTGCAGAGCGTCTACCAGGTTGTCTGGTTGACTGTGTGGATTGCTGTGCCCTTCTGGCTTGACTGGCCATGGACTGCGCAGGTATTCCTGTTGCTGCACACCATGGTGCTTCTCATGAAGATGCATTCGTACGCCTTCTACAACGGCCACCTCAGCGAAACGGAGAAACGCCTCCGCGACTTGGATAATCCATCCACAGCAGACCGTCGCCCGGCTTACTTCTACCCCAGTGCCGATCACCGCAAAGGCAGCGTGTCCGGCCTACCATTTCCCCTCCCTGGTCCCGATTCCCATTCCATTCTCAACGAGAAACATCGTCAACGGCCATCTGCCAATGGGGGCCATGATCATCACCATGACCACGACGATGACGGCCACAGCCAGACGAGTGCCGACGAGATCGACACTCTGCGGGAGGACCTCGCCCGGGAGCTTACGAGCCCCATGGGCCATGTTACCTACCCGCGCAACCTCACCTGGTCAAACTACCTCGACTACCTCCTCTGCCCAACGCTATGCTATGAACTAGAATACCCACGCAACGCCACCATCAACTGGACCAATCTCATCTCCAAGATCATCGCCACCTTCGGATGCATCTTCCTCCTCACCATCACATCGGAGGAGTTCATCCTCCCTGTCCTCGTCGACGCCTCCCACCGTCTCGAAACCGTCCGAATCGGCGGCGATGCTGTAGTGCTAGAATCGCTCCTCATCCTCGCCGAGACTATTTCCTGGCTCCTCTTCCCCTTCATGCTCACTTTCCTCCTCGTCTTCCTCGTCATCTTCGAGTACGTCCTCGGCGCATTCGCCGAAATCACACGCTTCGCCGACAGACACTTCTACTCAGACTGGTGGAACTCAACAGACTGGATGGAATTCTCCCGCGAGTGGAACGTCCCCGTATACTCTTTCCTCCGACGCCATGTCTACAGCGCATCGCGCCCACACACGGGCAAGCAGTTCGCAACCTTCATCACCTTCCTCATCTCTGCTGTAGGCCATGAAATCGTCATGGCGTGCATAACCAAGAAGCTGAGGGGCTATGGCTTCATCTGTCAGATGCTGCAGTTGCCCATCGTCATGCTCCAGCGCACGAGGTGGGTCAGGGGTAGGAAGACGTTGAATAACGTGTGTTTTTGGTGTTCCATGATTTTAGGTCTCAGCGTGGTATGTCCCTTGATCCCCTTGATACTTTTGAGAAGTGATTTTGTTAACTCATTTACCCAGATTTGCGCTCTTTACGTCCTTGTATAACAACATATAGCATTTCAACCAACAACAAATCCGGTTCGAATTATCAAGGTTATTCGGGGGTGAAACGGGGCGTTTATATACCCATATTGATTGTACTTTTATTTATAACGCACACACGCACACACACACGCACACGCACAAGACAAGGCACACTTCATGTCCATTTCCATGTATTCATTTCTCGTAGAGCTAGCTAAAATACACCCACCCCCGCCTCTCTTGGAGGGGATATCAGGGAATTATGGGGTAAAGCAACTCGTGCCCATTAAACCAGGGACACAAAACATAAACAAATCAGCCAGACGTCCAGACCATGTGCTCTAAAAACCGTTCAACTCCGTTAAAAAAACTTTTGCCCTTGTATCCCGATTCTCGATCCCTAGGGAGGCCGTTTAGTCAACCTCCTCCATGGCGCTGTCGCCAGTCTCGACGGCAGGGGTCTCCTCGGCAGCAGCCTCGGCGGGGGCGGACTCATCCTCCTCAATGTTCAGGCCAATCTGGACAAGCTTGTGGATGCGGTCAGCGAAGCCGGCAGGCTCATCGATGGTGAAGCCGGAGACGAGCAGCGAGGTCTCGAACAGAAGCTGGACGATGGACTTGACGGTGCGGTCGTTCTCGCCGTCGGACTCGACCTTCTTCTTGAGCTCCTGGATGATGGAGGACTTGGGGGAGATCTCGAAAGTCTTCTTGGAGGACATGTAGCTGCTCATGGAGGTGTCACGGAGAGCCTGGGCCTTCATGATACGCTCCATGTTGGCAGACCAACCGAACTGACCAGTTCGGATGGCGCAAGGAGAGGCACCGAGCTTGTGGCTGACAACAACCTTCTCGACCTTGTCGCCGAGAACGTTCTTCAGGCTCTTGGAGAGGCTCTCGTACTCCTTCTCCTCCTCCTCACGGGCCTTCTTCTCCTCCTCGGTCTCCTCGAGCTCGAAGTCCTTGGTGATGTCGACGAGCTTCTTCTCCTCGAACTCCTTGAGCTGAGTCATGGCGTACTCATCAATGGGGTCGACGAGGAACAGGACCTCGAAGCCCTTCTCCTTGAGGGCATCAAGGAAGGGAGACTTGGAGACAGCCTTGAGGGACTCGCCAGTGATGTAGTAGATGTTCTTCTGGTGCTCGGGCATGCGAGTGACGTAGTCGGTCAGAGAGGTCATCTCATCGCCAGACTTGGTCGAGTTGAAGCGGAGGAGCTTGGCGAGGATGGCGCGGTTCTGGGAGTCCTCGTGGATACCCAGCTTGAGGTTCTTGGAGAAGGCGCTGTAGAACTTGTCGAACTGCTCCTTGTCCTCGGCAATCTCCTGGAAGAGCTCCAGAGACTTCTTGACGATGTTCTTCTTGATGACCTTCATGATCTTGTTCTGCTGGAGGGTCTCACGAGACAGGTTGAGGGGAAGATCCTCAGAGTCGACAACACCCTTGACGAAGCCAAGCCACTCAGGAATGAGCTCAGTGGCGTCATCGGTGATGAAGACACGGCGGACGTAGAGCTTGATGTTGTTCTTGGTCTTCTTGGTCTCGAAGAGATCAAAGGGAGCACGCTTGGGGACGAAGAGGATGGCACGGAACTCGAGCTGACCCTCGACGGAGAAGTGCTTGACACCAAGGTGGTCCTCCCAGTCGTTGGAGAGGGACTTGTAGAAGGAAGCATACTCCTCCTGGGTGATGTCCTGGGGGTTGCGGGTCCAGATGGGCTTCTGCTTGTTGAGCTCCTCCTCCTCGATCTTAGTCTCCTTGATCTTCTTGGTCTTCTTCTTCTTCTCCTTCTCCTCGTCCTCATCGTCGATTTCCTCGACCTTGGGCTTCTTGTCGTCACCCTCCTCGGTGACCTCCTCCTCCTCAGCGTCCTCATCAGGGACCTCGATCTCGGTCTCCTTCTGGACGTGGAGGTAGATGGGGTAGGAGATGAACTCGGAGTGCTTCTTGATGACCTCCTTGATCTTGCTCTCGTTCAGGTAGTCGGCCTGCTCATCCTTGAGGTGGAGGATGATGGCGGTACCGCGGCCCAGGGGCTTGCCCTCGGTGTCAGCGGTGATGCTGAAGGTACCACCGGCGCTGGACTCCCAGATGTACTGCTCGTCATCGTTGTGCTTGGAGACAACGCTGACCCGGTCGGCAACGAGGTAGGCAGAGTAGAAACCAACACCGAACTGACCAATCATGGAGACATCGGCACCAGCCGTCAGGGCCTCCATGAACTGCTTGGTACCAGAGCGGGCAATCGTACCCAGGTTGTTGACAAGGTCCTAGGGTTTGTTAATTAGAACGTTGTTCATCAACACGACAAACGGAGGGATCAACAACAACTTACAGCCTTGGTCATGCCAATACCGGAATCCCGGATGGTCAGGGTCTTGTTCTCCTTGTCAGGGATGATGTCGATGCGCAGGTCCTTGCCAGAGTCAAGCTGGCTGGGCTCGGACAGAGCCTTGTAACGGATCTTGTCCAAGGCATCGGAGGCGTTGGAGACGAGTTCTCGCAGGAAGATCTCCTTGTTGGAGTAGACGGTGTTGATGATGAGGGAGAGGAGCTGAGAGATCTCAGCCTGGAACTCGAAAGTCTCAGACATGGTGGCGGGTATCAATGGAAATGCGTGACTCTGGAAACGGGGGGGAGTTAGCTAAGCGTTTGAAGGACGTTTTGCCGAGTGTAGAGGAGACAAGGATGAAGCTGTTTCTCAAACAATGAAGCCTGGCAAACAGGTATGTGAAGCTTGAGCAAGGCTGAAGCTCTTCGTTTTCTCACGAATGGCGGGGTGGAGGGGGGGACCTGGGCTGGAAGAGGAAAGTGGGATGATACATATATATATAGATATATATATGATAAGTTGGCTTGCGTGCGTACCTTGATGATGGTAAACGGAAAAGAAAAGAGGCTCTATCAGATCTAGCGAGAGCGGGAGAGAGGAAGAGCAGAGACGCGAGTATGCAGAGAGAGAGAGGGATGGGGAGAAAATTCAGAGGGAGAGAGGAGGAAGAGCACTTCTCTAAAAAGGTGCCCGTAACAGGTACTCGCCCGCGATCCAGAGATTCCATGAGATTCTATGGCTGGTGCCTTTCCACAGCAACCAGCCAGCGCCCCGCTGATTGGCCAGGGAGCGCTGGAGCCTTCTAGCAACCTCTCGACCTGCTAGGAAGCCCACTGTGAGGCAGTTCTCACCACCGAAACCCCTCTACCCCACACCGCTGTACTCGTAAGGGAAGAAAAAAAAATTCAATCCAATTCCCTTCCCTGTCTAGAGGGTTCTGGGTTTTTCGCTGGATTCAGTTGCAGATATTCCCCATAATAGGCTGTACATGAGGGGCAATTTCGAGTCTATCCCCTATTTTTACTCTATTTTTGCTCTATTTTTACTCTGTTATCCAACGTCTTCTGCTGTGTAACGCTGGAACCTTCCAGTCTTTCCACGAGGCTGAAGAGGGGAACCATGTCAACCAACCCCTGGCAAGGTTCCCCTCCAGATGGACTGCTGCAGCGTACGCAAGTCAGTCAGTCTGAGCCACGGAGAGGCTCTACCCCTCCAACCGCCATTATCGATAAGGCCCTAGGCAGAGCTTCACTCCTGGAGCAATACCTACTCGCAAGGTATGCTGTGATGCCCAACGCTACTGAGCTCAGGGGCGTATGGATATCGAGACGCCCGCATCCTCAGATAGATTGCTGGTACTAGTAGATATGCAATGCAACGTTTGCCCCTAAGAGCTATTTTGGAGTAGCTATGTCAGCATCAGCATCAGTCAAGCTGAAGAAGGAAAACGCCACCTGATCTGACCCAGAGTCATGGTCCTTGATGCCAATATCTACCCAATAAAAGGAGTACCCAACCTATCCATGCGTAGCTCATGGTATTCTATTCGTACACTCTATACCCTCTATACTTCGTAAAACCCGCTCCTAGCTCCCCCCCTTGGATATCACGTCCCCAACCTGGCGATACCTCCGATCCGCATACGCCAGCCCAAACTCCCTCTTGCAACTCCCGGGTATCATCTCAACCACCTCCCCAACCACAATAACATGATCTCTCACCTTGACCAACCCCCTCGTCGGCTCATCAGGTAACAACCTACATCGTAAAACATACAGCACTCCCTCGTCCTTCAGCAACGGAGCTCCCCCACCTTCTCCTTCTCTTGTGGTGTCACATTGCACGCCATTGAATACATCCTCTGCGTTTCCGCGAGTGAATCGGTCTGCCATCGCCACGCCGTGTGCGTCCCCCGCCATAATATGGATGTTAAAGTGACGACTCGAGGATATAGCGTCCAGTGTACGACTCGGCGTGGCGATGTTGAATGATATTAAAGGTGTAGGCGAGAGCGTGAGGGAGGTAAACGACGACATTGTCATGGCTCTTGGTGTATTTCCGTCTATTGAAGTACACACAACGACCGGGTTAGGCAGAAGGCGCATCACGCATCGTACTTGTTCGGAGAGTGAGGCTGGAGAGGTAGGGTCGGCAGTCGGCGGCGCAGGAGGACTCGAACTCGGAGGACTTGAGGTTTGGTAGCCTTTCGCCGGGCCATCTAGGGAGTTTAGCATCGGTAACAAAAGCAGCATAGCAAGCAGAAAACAGAGGAAGTCTCACATCGGAGATCTCGTATCCGCGAGCTCTGTGTTCTCCAGGGTCGTGAGGATTGTGAAGCTGATGTAGAAGATCGAACTCCCGTGATATATTCCCCCAATGCTAACGCATGTCCAACAACATCATGCACTCCCCTCATCCACCGTACAAGACACAATGCCCTCTTTTGCACATGCCACACCTCCCCGTCCAAACGGCAGAGAGCGCTCCGATATGCGCCCAAGCTTCCAAGCCGCGACACACGTCGCATCACCGTACCATGCCTCATTGAGTCCTTCGAAGTACCATCAGGTCCCTGGTCTTAACAAAACACCCAAATTCTCGACAAGAATCGAGGCTAAATGGAAAAGAGCGGAATCATGGGCGAAATGGTCTTTTGCAAGTCGGCAGCTCGGTGCTGCTTGTGATCCAATCCCTTATCGATAAGAAATCGTAGCACGTAGCTCGTTGCAAGCCAAGCTAACTAGCGGGCCGTAAATTTTGCGACTCCCAACACCACTGCATATCAGCATCACGACTTCAAGCCATACTACTACAACACCCGATTCCCGCGCCTCTCGACCAATTGTCCCAAAAATCCAGCCTTTCTTCTTCCACGAGCCAAACCCTCAACCGAAATACAAATAAATCAAACAATGGGGAAACTCCCCACCCTCCCCCTCGGCCTCGCGCCAACCCGAACCGCCCTCTCATCCTCATCATCAAGAACAACGCCATCACCAATCCAACAGCAAATCCGCCACGCAACATTCATTCCCCGGCCCCGACGCCCATACACATTCACCCAACTCGTCCAGCTCTCCGACGGCTCAACCTACACCGCCCGAACAACCTCTCCCCTGCCCCTCTACCGCGCCTCCAAAGACACCCGCAACACTTTGCTCTGGCAGCCGAGCGAAAAGTCCCTTCGCAACGTTGAGCTCGACGAGGCGGGTAAATTGGCTGCCTTCAGAGAGCGATTCGGCAGAGGCTACGATGCCACGGGTGCTGCTGCTGGTGCTGCGGACGAGGGAGGCGATGATGCTGTTGCTGCCGCTCCGGTGGAGGAGGATTCGGGATTGAATTTCGAGGATCTGTTAGCCGAGTATGCGCCGCAGGATACGAGTGCGCTGAAGGATTCGGGACCGAAGAAGGCGGCTGTGAGGAGAAAGTAATGAATCTATTATTATGATGTGGTGAAAAACGGAAATGACATGTACGAATGGAACGTGTGGAGACTATGAGATGAGGGGTGATAGACGAACGGCTCATGGATTAGAGGATGGATTTGTGTTCAAATATGTACAGCACCATAAGCCTTCCGGCTTGTATGATATACTAAAAGCACGCGTCTCCGGATTTTGCAAGTTACAGCATACACCAACCTTCGCTTACAGCCTACCCCCAAGTCATAATCTCCTAGTCAGAGTCCTCATGTATCCTTGCCCTCGCACGGTCAATGGCAGTATTTCCTGGGGGCTTCGTCTGGTAAACAGGTGGCTTATAGAAGGCAGACTCATCGTCCTGAGCATCCAGTTGCATCAGGAACGTCTCCCACTTCTCAATCAACTATAAATTGTTAGCACAAACAGCCAGTCCCATTCATTCAAGGCTAAAAGTTGACTTGCCTCTTTTTGCGCTTCAACGGCACTCTCCAAGAATGTCTCCACTCCACTCTTAAAGTCCTCCACCTTTTCCTTCTCAAAACGATCGAGCTCAGCTCTCATCGATCGGCCCATCTCCTCAAAGAGCAGACGAGCTTGATGTACTTTCCGCTCAGCCTCTTGGACCTCGGCATTCATCTGATTCAACCGGTCCTGTTGACTCTTTCCCTGCCGCAGCAGCTTATCCTGTGTGGTCTTCTTCTTCTGCAACTCTGACTCGGCCGAGTGCCACGCGTAGAAGCCCTTTTGGCGTTGACTGAATGCCTGCTTAATCGAGCCAATGAGACGGATATACTCCTCAATAATGATTCCAAAGGTAAGGACATCCTGCTGAGCTTGGCGGTCGTACACATCGCGGATGGTGAGTTGAAGGTCGGAGAGCGCATCAAGGGGACCGGAGAGCGATGGCGACAACTCAACCGTGGAGAGCGCATGGAGTGAAGCAGAAAAGTCTGCTGCTGCCTCGGCCATCATCTTCCTCTGGCTAACCATTGTCTCCATCGCTTTCAACAATCCCTTGAGTTGACTCTCCAATGCATCAAGGTAGACCTTGCGATCGTGGAACCAGTCATCTTGCTCCACAAACTTGCTACCTCCTCCAACATTGATGCCTAGGGATCCCAAAACTCCTTTACTCTCGGTAGGGAGAGGCTCTCTTCTCTCCTTGTGCTTGATGTCGACATTGAACGCCTCGCTCTCGAGGAAGAGCTTCATATCAGCATCGTGCTGCAGAACGGGGTGTGCCGCAGTCTTGTTGAGCATCTTCTCCAGCGCGGCTCGTCGGCTTTCCACAAAATTGCTGTCGAACCGACCAACAGCCTGCTTCTCCGGCGGCGGCGGGACAACATATCCAGGATTGTTTCCATGTAGCGTGTTGTAAAGCCAGAGGAAGTCACGGTACCGACGCTTCACTTCAAACTCGGGTTGCTTATACGCCCGTGAGGTTGTCTGCCCCTGAGTTAGCCTCTGTCATCACATCTGGGGACAATCAAAGGGCCGCTGCAGTACTAACCTTGGTCCGTACGGAATACACAATATGCGAACTCGTCAAATCCCCAATCTTCACCGGATCTCCCACTGTAATGTGAAAGCTCGGCTTCGACGCTTCTTCCACGCTCACACTCGGCTGCACGCTACTCTTCATACTGCTCGGCCTAGCAGCATCTACCGGTGGCGGCACCCTCGGACCCTTCGACGACTCAATCTCATCATCATCATCAATATGGTGCGGATCCGCCAGTCGTCGAGGCGTCTGCTGCGATGACGACGGCTGCATCGTCGTCCGGATCACCATCTGCTCCTTCAGAGGAGGTGCCGGCGGGGCGTCCTGCGCAGCTGCATCGAGATTCGGGGAGCCGCTTAGGGGGCCCAGCGGATCATCTACAGCTTCGAGCTTGGTAGGCTGGGCGATGATGCGACGCGGCGCGCGTGATGGACGAGGCGCAGACGAGACAGACGGTTGAGTCGTTGAAGGCGTCGACTCGTTCTGGGATGTCGGCGGAACAGAGCTCTGGCTGGAATCAGCCCACGGAGACTCCTCGACATCCATAGCTGCGATCGCTTGCTATTAGAGGAGGAGAAGCTGTCCACAAGGCTGAGGAGAGTCGGATTGGGAGAATGGATGCGAGCAGCAGGACGCAGAGGAGACAGCCTGGCTGGCTGGGGGGCACATGTAGATGTATCTGTCAACGTCAGTGATGGCGTAGGTACATACGCATACGAGTCTGGATAAGCTCACAGCCCCACTTGTGACATGACAAACTTCCCCGAGTTTCTGGGGTCAGATCACCCACCTCCAATATCCGGAGAGAACAATCAGGTAATTGTTCAAAAAACGTGTGCAATTCAGTTATGAGCTGTAATGGGAGGGTTCATATTGGGTCATCTCTCTAGGACTCTAGGGCTCTAGGATTTAAAAAAAAAAAATCAACACTTTCCATGTTCAGACCCCCTGATTAAAAGCCCATTTAGCTGAAGTCACCGTCAACTCCGCAAAACTGGAATAAAAGGGCTGATCCCTTCATGTCTGAGCCTGTCCCGGGGTTCTCATTGCCGTAACTCCTTTGCCAACTATCAAGTACCATTCATCGCCATCCTCATGCTCGTAGGGTATTATATGGTCGAGCCATTTTGATATCGGAACCACTCCCGTTTCTCCACCTCGTCTGCCAATCCCAAACGTTCCTATCGCTCGGGCTCATAGCATCCACCGGCTATGACGAGGTTCATACGAGTGAATTTGACTTTCATCACCGGCGTCTTCTTCGTGGGGAAGGCACTGATCTGATCCGGGGTGATCATGACCTCTTTGCCCTTCTTCTTAGTCCCTGTTGTAGGACCAGTAGTCGCAGATTGTCCCGCGGTACCGGCGGCGTTTGCTCGTGGCGCATCTCCCGCAACCCCTCCCATGGCGGTATCGGCTCCAGCAGTCGCAGCCTCGAGACCCGTCGCCTGGGCCGCCTTTTGGGGATCAGCTGGTGATTCGACATCCCATAACCGAACGGTGCCATCCTGGCCTCCGGATGCCAGCACATTGGATTCCACGCTAAAGCTGAGAGACCAAATTCCGCCCTTGCTGTGGCCGCGGGACCGCTTGATGCGGGTGCCCTTGGCAAGATCCCAAAAGAAGATGTTGCCCGCAGCGTCTGCACTGGCTAGGATTTTACCGTTCGGTGCGCACTCAAGAGCGCTGACGTAGTCGGTGTGGCCTGTGAAGACCCGAACACAGGCACCGGTTACGACTGACCACATACGAATGGACTTGTCGGTTTCGTCAGAGGCCGAAAAGACATAGATTCCATTCGGGTGCCATGCAATCGCCGACACGGACGTATCATGACCGACAAGCAAGCGTTGCGGCGAGGCATGGTCCTGCATCCAAACTCGAACGGCCTTGTCATAGCCGGCACTCAAAAAGTAGTGCCCATGGGGCCCCCACTGCGCCCTGAAGACGGGTCCATCATGCGACTTATAAACACATAGGCAAGTCCACGACTCTAGTGACCAGAGTCGAACTTGGCCGTCGGCGGAACAAGACAGCAACAGCTTTGGTTTCCCGTCTATAGCTGGGTTCTGGCGGCCTTCCTCACCGAATAGTTTCAGTGGCGGACCTGAAGCTGAATCGGAGAACGAAATATCGTACACAGGAGCCGAATGTCCAATCAGTTTGCGGCTATTGAATTTGGCACCCTTCTCGTGAGCATTCAAGCTTGGCAGAGCCTTGCCGTCTAGAGACCAAACACGGATGTATGATTCGGTAGTGCCGACGGCTGCGAGCTGACCATCTTCCGAGAATTCCATACAAGAAACACTGCCGAACATTAAAATAGTGCCCTGGAAAAATATAAATGAATAGATACTTACCTTCCGAATGCGTTGTGGAACGTAAACATACATGCGCTGACAGGGACGCCAACGCCGCCCGTCCGACCCTCAATCTTAAAACGGTCTCGGTTCTCTCGCAATTTCTGCATCTCGAGCATAATATCCCGGGGTCTGGATGGTGGAAGCGGCAGATCGCCTCTGCTTGGCGCGTCGGCGCTCTCTTCTCTCTTGATCTTCTGGTCAAGCTCATCCAGCAAGCTGGATGCTCCAGGTTGTGGAGGGTTGTGTCGCTCTTCGTCCTCGATCTCAGCCCGAATATCATCTCGAAGATCAGGATCCATAGGAAAAGGGCCAAGGGTAAGAGACGATTCCGGGTCTAGAACATCCTTGTTTGACAGTCCAATATTGACACCGGGCACTCCCTCTCTGGCGTCAACCTCTTCAACTTCCAAATTCTTTGATCTTCGGAAGACTGCCTCAAAGCTGAAAGGGGTGATGGGCCCACGGGCTGTGGAATCAATCTGGCAGTATGAGACCAAGAGTTGCCGAAGAACGGAGCCGCCTTGCTCGGATTCTCGCTCGAGAAAGTTGAACAGATCTCCAGTGGCGTGCTGATTTAGAGGGATGCGATATTTGTTTTCTTTGTAGAGCTTTGTGACTGAGTTCTCGCCGACATGTTGCGGAAGGGTGATTGTAGAGAAGTTTTTCAGATCATCTGCATGAGGTGATTGAAAGTGCTGGCCGATGTCCTTCAAGAAGAGTTTTGCCTCCTCTGTGTATCCATTTCCGACTAACTCGATGAACGAGTAAACGAAGGTTGGCCAAAGCAGCTTAGATAACTCAAACTAGACAAAGCTTAGCAAATGGCAGCGAGAAGAAAGGGGAATGACAAACCTTGTAGATATCAAGGTTATTCTCGACCCACTCTTTGAGTAGTCGAAACGCCTTCGAGTACTTCTTGGGGCCTAGGATGGCCAGCTGTTGAATCGGCTTACCATCAGCACCGAGATGTTTCGACTCCTGGCGGAAAACCTCTTCCGTCCTGTTAAAGCCCCTCTTCAGAAGATAATCGGTAACCTAGGAAATTTGTTGTTAGCGGGTGATCTGGCCAGTAGAGGTTGCGATAGTGATGCAAAATAAGGTTAGAAAATGAGTACGTCTGTGACCTTGGCGACACCAGGTGCTTTATGCCTCTTGAATCGCTTGGCAGATAGCGGTTCAACCTTCCAACTTGGAATAAGGTCTCCCATGGTATTGGTTAATGGGGTGGCCGCGCCTCGCTGAGGTGATGTGGTGTGGTGTGACTTTGCTCCTCCAAAATTCAAGATGAAGGTGGAGAGCGCAGAGAGTCTGGAAATGCGCATATATAGGTAGCCCGAAATGCGGTGATTCATCGCAAATAACAACAACTCTGCACCCGCACACCGAACAAAGGGGTGCTACCTGACCTCACAGGTTTGCCTGAGATAGGCATGTATGGAGTGAAGAACAATAGTATTGCACCTACAATTTGGTTCAAGTTTTGGTTGGACATAGCACCACCTCCAGTTGCTCCAGCCGTGCCTCCCGTTGCCGCAGGAGGTCCAGCTGGTGATGTCGCTGGTTGGCCTGCATATGTGGTAGCCGGGCCAGCTCCCTGCACTGGCGTCGGACCTGACATGTCGATTGAATGACAGCGAGAATGTTACAAACAAACTAGGACATATATTGACAGAGCCGGACAGAAGATATTCGAAGTTCAAGCCGGGTTTCGTCTATTCGAATGTGCCCATAGCAAACCTTCGCGTTGTATCACGGAAGCAACAGGGCGGCTCAGATCCGCTGCCTTAGCAACGGTCAGGTGCAAGGCGCGCCTCGATGGATATCAGATGATCTCCGAGAGTTAAAGGTCCCTGATAGTCGACAATGATAAAATCGCTTTTTTGAGTGTGATGTTTCGCAAGTAATCGCCCTGGATGAAGTTCGCCAGTTTTGATGATGTGACATGAAGATGAAGTGAACCTTGATACTGAGGCGACGGAGAAATCGCGTGTGGCTAGGTTAAGGTCAGCCATAGCCGAGATTTAAGCGGCACATCTCTCTTGCATGAACAAGGTCTCGCAAATGGAGTAAAATAAGTAGGCATAATTCTTCTCAGATAAGCCTACTTGGTGTAATTGGACATTTCCTACCGCCAAGATTAATTTTGCTATAATTTATTAAGAACTAAATATCGCGTAGAGATGTCTGTATGGATCTGGAAGTAGAACTGTGGTTGGCCATCAAGTAAAGTGGCTTACCATATTGGATGCGTGCACAGACCCTCAACTATATTGACACTGACTCCATTCTGTTCGCAACTCTCAAGGAGAGCCTTCTATTCACCTTGCCTGTTGTATTTGGTAGACCAAAATCGCGTCAATCCATTTCACAAATCTGCAAACATTTCACATTACTGTGTTCCCCTTCACGGAATTGTGAAAGGCAAACATCAACATAGAGGACTTGCCTGCTCACCCGCCAAATTGCTACTACTGCAAAGTGGCATCTCTCAGTATTAACCATGTCCTTTTCAAACGACATCACCATGGAGGATGATGATCCCAATACACGCGAGCCCTTCACCGTCGAAGAAAACATCCACCAGCTCAACGCCATCGACAAGTCCATAGTCCAGCTTATGAGCCACGCAGCCACCGCACTCAACGCCCTCACCACGCCAGCATCTTCCAACACCAGCACTTCCCTAGAAGCATCAAGGCCGTCGGTAGATCCAGTTTCTCAGAAGGAAGCATTTCGTTTAGCGACAGATACCTTCCTCAGCACGCTGCATAGCATCGATGTGCGGATGAAGCGCCAGATCCTGGCCCTTGAAGAGGCGGGTATCGTGAACTTGACCAGCACACCGCGCCAGGACCCCAATGGCGGTGCCTCCAAAGCGTCCCTCAAACCAAATGGACTTGGCGCTGTTGGGAACCTTGATTTTAGGTGGCTAAATAGCCGGGGAACAAAGGTTGAGAGGGACATGGAATTGGAGTTGTGGGAGAGGGCAAAGGAGCTCCTTGAGAAGGAGGTGGGAAATAATAACAAATGAACTAGGACGCAAGGTTACTATTCATGAATCATGAATTATTACGAATACCCATACAGGCGACATGTAAGTGAGTTGATCTCTGGCGTTTTGGGTGGCAGGAATGTGTTTCTAAGAAGTGTGGATTACAGCAATCAATCGGTTGGAATACATACATATGGCCTGGGAAGGGCCATTAAAATCGACATGACTTAATGCTATGTTGCGGTGATCTTGCATCTCAGATGATAGACTTGCTGTCGCAGAGCTTGTTGTACGCATGGGTCATCTTGTATGCACCGTTGGCAGGCCGCGAAATGATGTTCCCGCTCGAGATGCTAGCAATCCATCAGTCTGTGGTCCGTATAGCCCGGTTTGATGGTGAGAATGACTTACATTGCATCGAAGAAATGACAGTATAGATCTCCATTGTCAGGAGTGGCACGTTGAGCTGGCGGACGCGAATTAGTATTTCTTACGACGCCATCGTTGTGGTTGGGGGCATACTTTCGTATCCGACGAAGGACACGCATCCTTTCCTTGCGTTACAGATGTACTGGCATTTGTTCTCTCCCCAGGGAATCCAAGAGCTTCCCGCAGAGAAATGCTGGATACTGTTACTTAATGCCACCGACTAACATTGGTAGTGGCAGACATACCGAGGAATCGCCCACTGTCTCGTGCCGCGCTACCCAAACCGGGTCGAGAACGTAGCCGTTTTTGCGATCCTTGGACGGAAGTTTTGCTTCCTCGTAGTTGATGGTCCACTTGTCGTATTTCTTGGGTGATCCGTGGACACAACGAGTCTCACGCAACTGGCCACCAACATTGGGGAGTGCTGTGGCAGCGGTGGCTGACAGGATGCTGACCAGGGACTTGGAAATCAGCATGGTGGCTGAGGCGATGTGGGTTGAGAGAGAGAGAGAGAGAGATGTTGAGATGAGTTTGGGAGAGTTGAATGCTCAAGTTGTCGGCCAGCTAGTGAACGCTTTCGATGGTGAAAGAATACGTCATTTCTTCAACTCAGAATCATCACGTCTTACGCAATCGCCGGAAGACCAGGAAGTAACCACAGCTACTCTTTCACCAATATTGGATTGTTTCAGTCTTAATTCCGTACGTCCATCGAACCACTCCCTTGCCATCACTTTTTTCAGCTGGGGACAGGATGCCAACGGACAGGAAAGTCCCAAACATTCGATAACCTTATACATACCAATAGTTCACGGCATTCCTTCCTTCATATTTAGGTAGGTGAGCCAGCATTCGGTTGCTACCTTCCATCGTCAAATCTTTTGCTGGTGAGATTTCATGTTATGACACGCAATTAGGTACTTTCAGTTTTACCACAATGGAAAATTGAAACGCCCAGCTTCCGTATTCGTTAATTAAGAAAGGGGTTGTAGGCCAAGTACTAATAGTATCTATGTTGCTAGCTAAGGTCTTGACATAAGCTGCCAAGAGAATAGGAGTATCTTGTGGGATCAGGGGAAGCGCTGCCTCCAGTTTTTGTTGGCTCATGGGCAGAGATAAAGGTAACTAGTAATGAAACGCGACAAACTCATGCATTCAAATACCGTTTCATGGTGATGGTTCATACCCGAGTTGATCAGAGAAAAAGCCGAAATGTCGATGTTGATTGAGGGTCTACGTCATCAGCCCAGATATGCTCTCTAACTCATGCGCTGTAACATTGCGGGGTTAGCGCCCAGACGCGCCAAGTCTTGCATTTAAACTCCTTCTGGTTCGTCCGGCAGAACATCGGGACCGACTCTCCCTGACCCTGTTGTTCTCTGATCTCCCTTCAAATCGTGGCTTTTCATCTCCGATGAAGCCGGCCAAAGCGTTTCGTATCCCGCGATATCTATCAGCTGGCCGAAGTCTTCTGCCGTCCATTCCCTACGAAAACCACATAGGTGTTCAGGCGCGAGGCGGTTCATAACTCTAGAAGAGCGAGAGCTAGCTTTCGATTGAGACAGGGCAACAATGATGGCACGAGCGCAGCGGGCCGCGTCGTCCGCGCTGGCCCTGTTCTTATCGATCGCGGCGTTCGGCAAGGTTGTTCAGGGCCACGACCATCATGGTGGTGGTGAAAGTCATATCCCCGAGGGGGAGACGGTATCTGTAGAGCCAATTGTGCGTCTTGTGTGGCAAGGGATTGGATTGAAGTAATATCGACCAGGAAGCTGACGAGGCCGCAGGACAACATATTATGGATCCACATCTTCGTTCAGATGATCGCATATGGTGTCATATTCCCCATCGGCATGGTCTTTGGTGTAGGCGCAGCGCCCCAATCTCGCGAGAAATTTGGACAAGGGAAGAAGCTGACTTTGTTCTGTTGCAGATGACCAAATCACGATGGCATGTTCCGACGCAAATACTTGGTTCGATTCTCGCGATTCTCGGTTTCTTCCTCGGTCACGCGCATAAAGGACGAGAGTTTATGGGAAACAACGTACATTCGACCTTTGCGCATATCCTCCAGTTTATGCTCGTTGGTCAGGTCGTCCTGGGCCTGTACTTGAAGCTTCACTTGGAGAAGGGCATCAACGGCAAAATCCGCAAGTTGATCCGACCGCTCCACTCTATTTTCGGCAAGGCGATGCCTGTTCTTTCGTGGACGCAGATGATCTTCGGAGGCATCACTGCACTCGGTTTCTGCCAGGCCGATCATACCGGCCAGTGTGCAGCGCACTTTATCATGGGAGGTGCATTCATTGCGTACGGAATCATCCTGACTATTCTTCTCCTTGTTGGCCAGCTGTGGCTTCGCCGCACTGGAAAGTCACAGGAGTTCTTCGACAGCGCTGTCATTGCTGCTTGGGGCTGCGTCAACACCTTCACGGAACATCGCTGGGGTAGCGCCTGGATCAGGAATGATTGGCAGCATACTACCATGGGCGTCATCTGGTGGTGCGCTGGTCTGGCTGGTGTCTGGCTGAGCAGAGATCGCGATGGCAACCCGAAGCGCAACTTCATACCTGGATTCGTCATCTTCTTTACGGGCTGGGGTATGTCTGCTCATCCTCAGGATCTGATGGTCAGCGCCATGACCCATTCCATGTTCGGGTACACACTGATGGCAGCCGGCGCTACCCGCATCATTGAGATTGCGTTTATCCTGAAAGACGCGCCATCCCTCTCGGAAGATGGCCGCTCATGGAACAGCTTCCAGTACATTCCTGTTTTCGTGAGTAACCCCCTCATGCACCTGAGGTATACGCCACTAATGTTTGCCAGCTTTTGTACGCTTCCGGTTTCATGTTCATGGGTGCGACAGAGGAGCAGATGGCCCTTGTTGACAGGTCTAGCATGGATGTCATCTCTTACATCCTCATTCTTTATTCCCTCGCCTTCTTGGTGTTTCTGTTTGCTAACATGCTTATCTACCTGTACGACCGCCTGTCTAACCCGCCTTTGGACACGAAAGGGTTTGCCAATGGACATACCCATATGAACGGACGTGCTGTGGAAGACGGCCAGGTCAGGGCTGCCGAAGAATTTGAGCTTGACGGCTTGACGAGTGATGACGAAGGTGATGAGAGCCAACGCATGTTGAACAATGAAGACAGGGACGGACCAAGAAGGGCCGCTGCGAACGATTCATAATCAATCATTGCATTAATGGGATATATGAAAGGTAAAACCACGCGTTTGATGATGTCTTTGAGCTACACTAGGCCAGCGTTGTTTTGGGTCAATCTGGACTTGTATAATCTTTGTACATAACATTGTTAGACGGCGTTTGGTTTTCCTTTGCTGTTATAATAGAACTCGCAAGTCATCTATTGATGAACTGATGTATTCCTTGTTGGGCGATATTAAAGGAGTGATCTGCGTGCTGAGCGGCATTCGATATTTGCGGGTACCGGAGCTGTCCCCCGACAGTGGGGTTCTGGGTCCGATTTCATGCAAAAATAGCGGCGGCTTTTAGCGGGGCAGATCATTTTTTCGACATCCACCCCAAGTATCCAAAAGTTCAGACCTTCAAGGCTTCAGCAGACTTTCGCAATTCGCAAGTCAACTCTTTTCATTTAGCAAAAAGTCACAAGCAACCGCAAACCCACGATGCCGTCCGTATCCAACCCCAACGGACCCTCAAAGAACCGCCTCGCCGCGCGGGCTGCCAAAGTGCGAAAACTAAGCCAGAAGCGCTCTGAGCAAGGCAAGAACAAAATCTCGGGGGCCGATGCGCGACGCGGTGCGAGGCCGGGATTGTTGCCGACGAGTGGACCGAAGGCGAGGTTGAGCAGTAAGAAGGCGAAGAAGTTGGAGAAGAAGCTGGGGTATGCGCTGAAGAGGAAGATGGAGGCTGAGGGCGAGGCGGAGATGAAAGGTAGGTTTAGCTCGCGCTTGGGGAGTGGAAGGGAAGGATGATTGAATGCTAATTGGGGGATAGATGCGCCGCAAGTTGATTCTGGTAAAGGAAAGGAGGGGGAGGAGGAGATGGAGGATATTCAGTGAGAGGGCAGCATGTGGATGTGATTCCGCGGGATTCTGAAAGCATGGGGCTATAAGGACGGTTGTCTGGGAAAGTCGAGGGTAAGCACCCGGTTCTAGGATCTAAGGATTTATGGTTGCTAACATTTCAGAGGCGATATACAACGGGGTTCGTTTACAGAATTGATGTTATCTGGCGAAGGGCTATAGAACACACGGCGCATATCGGAATACTATTTTCGGGCTAATGAACGAATTTGAAACAACTCTTCCAAGACTAAATCCACCCCTTCCAGTCCATATATGTGCGAACCAGAACGATACACGATTGTGAAAGGGATCAAAACACTTGAACTAATAGCAATGTTGATCGGGACCATCGCGAATACCCAAATTATCTACTTTCTCTCCTTCGTACCCTTTTCACCAATCTGAGAAGCATACGATGGCAAAATCTCACTATCCGTCTCTCTCGACGATACCTCTTCACTCAGCCTTCTCCTCTCATTCACCGGAAGCATCAGCCCCTCCATCTTGTAAGGACTCTCAGGTCTCGGCCGAAGGTGAAAATCCGAGACATTATAAACCGGCTCCGGCTGACGAACGGGCTGTATTGTGATGGGCAGGGAGCCTGAGCTAGATGTTGTGACGGAGGCTGTCCAGAGACTCTCCCCCGGGGAGGAATGATCACTCCTACTGCGGGAGGGGGCGTAGCAGACTGGTAGGGTACAAGTACAGCGGCAGATGTTGCCACATGCCCCCAGGGATATTTCGAAGATGTTGGGGATAGATCGGGTCGATGGTTCGCTCCCAGCCGAGCGGATAGAATGGGGGCATGGGCTGGAAGAGATGCTCGTGGTGTCGTACGAAGCCTGTGCTCCGCTGTAGTAACAGCGGGACGTGTTTCCCGACATCTCAAGTGCGTTGTTTTCTCTTTTGTGAAAAGAAGCAGTTCTAGAAGTTTTTGGAGGAAATACTTGGAGAGATGTATAGTAGAGGGAGTCTGGCTAATCCACAAGGATGGAAGTGGGCGAAAATTTATATCTACATATTTGCGACTAAAGCAAAGGGATAACATTCGCGCTTCTATGGTAATCAAGAAAACGCAGTGTCACACGATGGCTGTGATTAAAGACTCTACAAACCAGCCTGAGGGTATGATCGGGCCTCAAGCAGCTGAGGAGGGGAGGGTGACACAACTGTCAGATGCATTGCAACAGTGAGTAATACGACGCGATTGTGTAAGAAATGACAAGTCCCTAATTTTCTCAGTGAAGATTTACAACGAATGAACGAAGTCGATGAATCAAAGCATACATCAGTTGAGCAGCTGTGCAGGCACAATAGGGTGGGGGCATTGACAGTTGTTGAGAGGTGCGAACAATAGTTAAGGGAGAAGTGTTGAGCACCTGGCATAGAAAGGCAACCTAGTATTGTCAACTCAGTTTTGTGTTCACGTGGCTCACAATGCTCACTTCAAACGATTGTTTGCAACTCTCAATAGAAGAGAGGCGATTACTGCGAACAAGAAGAGCCCTGACCGCACAGCAGCTGAAGGCTTTCCTCCACCGCTTAAATGGCACACCTTGCGCAAACCTGCTCTTCTCCTCTCTTTCTTCCTTCATCATCAAGGCATTTTTGGGCTCGTTTTTCTCTACTGCTTTCGCCTCGGCTTTGGTGACAGAGACTCTCTAGCCTCTCTACCCTCTCACCATAGCCTCGAAAGCATCAAGGACCCTTCATCGACCTCTCATCCTCTGACAACTCTCTCCCCATCATGACCTCCCTCAAGCGGGTGGTTATCGAGATCTCCTCGGGCTCAGACGACGACAACCCCCTCGTCACTCGCCGCAAGATTCGCAGATTGCGTACAAAGCCACAGCCTCAGCGTTGGTAACATGACTTGAGTAGTCTTCGGCCTCGTTACTGACACCCTTTTGAATCACAGTAGAGACAGAAAAGGAACATGACAAGGCAGCTTTTGAAGAATTCCTCGCTCGTGCTTTGCCCGCAAAGTTAATCCCGGCGGATCTTGCTGCTTATATTCACCGCGAGTCGAACATCCGCCTTCAGACGGCCAAGGAGAATGGTGTCAAACTGGATGAAATCTTCATTGGAGATGACTGCCTGCCAACTTGGCTTGGTATGGAATGGAACCCTGAAGTCGAGTCTCTCCACTGCGCCATTCAAAATCGCCTTCTCGACCTTCAAGTCTCACAGGAGCTGGGAGAGCTTCTCCGCAACCAACTTGTGACGAAGGGGAACCGCAAACTGGATGAAGCGCGACAACTTGGGATTGATTTGGGTGACATCGTGATCGGACACTGCTTGTTGGCCAAGTGGACCACATCTACGGGGGTCGAAGATGCAGATAACTTGACTGCCCAGTCGATCGAGGTGCCGGACCGTGAGGGCGACCTGGCGGATGATGAGATGGAAGTCCAGGACTCAGAGATTGCCACCCCATATCCACATGTGAGAAGTCGCTGCGACTCACCGCAGTCTGACGCCTTCAGCTTCGCATCCACCACTACCACGGTACCCAGCCCACCATACATGAGCTATGGTTCTACCAGCTCCGACTCGAGCTCCGATTCCGACTTCAGCGACAACAACGTAGATGAATTTGGTGATGCCATCTCTTTGAACAACTTTGTTGATTCTCAACCCTATTACGAGGAGCCCGACCCCCATGTTGTTTACGATGTTGAGATTGTCGGTGGCCTTGAGGGTTTCTCGGATGTGGACCTGGAGATTTACTTGGCGGAAGATGACGAAGACCTTGATGAACTGCCGGAGATTGAGCTCGCCATTGACAGGGAGGGCTTTGAGTACTACTTCGGTAATGAGGGCGCTGTGGATGTTGAGATTCCTGGTGTTGGGGTTCAATGCACGGGAGCCATTTCAGAAGACAACTCGGACGAGAGCGACGTCGAAGATGCTGAGTCGGTCCAAGAAAATTTCTGTGCTCATCATTCACCATTTGAGCAGCAGCAATTGCATAGCTGGGATGAAGAAGTCGGATTATTTGACGAGAATGCTATGATTACCGACTCTGTTGCCGACAACAATCTAGCTTCGAACGTCTTTCAGGACATCCCTAACCAGGAAGTCCCCGACCGGGAGCAAGAATCCAGCGTGAACATTGAAGAAACTGAATATGGGTTTAAATGGTAAATATTTTGGAGGCCGGCTAACGGATTGCATTCGGGCTTTTTTTGGACTTTTGCGGAGAATTTCATGCTCATGGGAGAGACGAACATGACAGCTAAACATGGGAAGATCCTGATCTATTTTGATCAAACGACAGAGCGCCATTCGAAGCACTATTACCTTGGCTTTTGGGATTGAACATTGCGGGTAAATCGGCACATTTGTTTTCGGTTCTGGGATGATAACGGAGCACAATTCATCATGAATCATAACGAGGGAGTATTGGGGAACAAGATACCTTTTCATAGCTGTGGTGCCTACCACCCAATTTGGGTTCAGAAATGATTCATCAAATATGCGCAGGCATTTATCATTACTGCTTGGAAGCTTTGTGATTGGGTGACAGTAGTTGATCGGAGATAGAGCTGAATCCCCCCTGCTGGCTACATTTTACCAAAACTCATATCCGAACACTAATATTCTCTCCTGCATGTGATTTGAATGACACCATAGGGTGTCAACTCTTTAACCTTTCCAGACAAGGAGTCACAATAGTTCAATCCGTGTGGTCATCAGGATGCTGGCGGGTTCATGGACCAAAGTGGACCAAAGGCTCATATCGGCGATAGATCAGCCTCGAATCCTTCGAAGCCCTGTCTCGTCGCGAAGTTTCCAAGATATTTTCACGCGATCTTTTACTCCTTCGTCAAGAACTACAAGCCAACGGCCGTCAAAATCGACAACATTTCAATATCCTGGCGTCAACCTCAACTTGAGGTACCTTCGCCATGAAGATGGCTCGATTCCATGGGAGAGCCGAGGCCCAACTTACCCAATCGGCCTCCCGAACTCTACTGGAGCGCATACCTATATTCTGCACATGAGAGAAGTCGCTATGATGATGCTGATGGAGAGACTTACGGATAATCCAAACTGACACGAAGAAGTCTTTGACGAAGCCATGGTGCGAAAATGGTGGGATGAAGTCAGCCAGCAAAACGAGGACGCCCTCTTCGACAGGATCATGCAAGACAAGGACCGCACGCTAATCCCTAAACCACGATCGAGGATCATGACTGAAAAGGCATTTCGGTTTGTCTGTTATCACCTATCCTTCTTGTATGCTGTGGCCTCTGAAAACTAACACGGGACGGCCCTACAGTGCATCTCGGAACTGCACATCAAGGCAAAGTACTTTAAAAGGTCTGGTCTCATTCCCACATGTGATTCGGCTGGGAATACAATTGTCAAGTCAGATTGCTTGATCGATAGCAGTCTGCGTCATGAGCTGGTCAAGGCGTTCGATACACTTGGCGCGGATCACAAAGCCAATCCGAAGAGCGATGACATGGTTCAAGACCTCATTCACCCATCCATGTATCCCTTTGTGTATGGTACGCCACAGATATCCCGGATACATGTCTCCATATTTCGTTTCGTCCCCTGTGCCTCGATTCTGACGGTGACATCGTAGGGCGCTCCAGATTCATCCAGGAAGAGGTCGTCGGCGTATCCAATGCCCTCGACTTCATCGGACAGGGCAAAGCTGTCCCCCAGAACAAAGACCTGGCAAAAATAGCCGATATACCTTTTAAAGAGACCTATGAATACGTCATCACACATCAAAAGCTTCTGCCAGACTTTTGGTCCAATACCTATCAATGGCTCCCCGCCAATGTCGGCTTTCGCGACGATGGGAGTGCCAAGTTTACTAGTTATGTCAATAACTTGCATCCAAACAAGCATCCCGATATTTACAAGACACTCGAGCGGGCTGTTGATGTGGCTATCCCGGCATGGGATCAGTGTCTTCGGGAATATGACCTGAGTTCGGGGTCAACTTCCACCGGAAGATTGAAGCCGCGATTTAAATGGATTAAGGAAGCATCGTGCGTATATTGCTTACCCTTCCCCTGTTAACTTCATTTGCTTGTTCGACGAAACAGAGTACACAATAGCTAATCCCATCGCAGGGACTCGGATGATAGCCTATGGTCACCCCCGTTCGATCGCAAGGTCTTCAAAAATGCAGACATCCACCTTTCCAGAGACGAGCTGGTTGAACTGAATGCGCAATGCCATTCCAAGGGTTGCGATCAACAGCTCGTCGAACCCGATCAGGAGGAGGAAGAACGACGGAAACGTGAAGGCCTTCCACCTCTACTTCCCAACATTGACGATGAGAGCCTAGCTCGGGCGAAATGGATCAAATATCGGGAGGCCATTCTTCCAGAGCCAAAGGGGTTTGAGGAGATTGACTACACACCTAAACAAAGCCTCCGTGAGAAGTTCAAGGACCATGGATTGCAGGTCATTGCTAAGATGACGAGCTTTGAACTGACACCCGAGAAACCCGAGTTTCCTGCGACTACGTGGCATGTAAGTGACTTTTAAGTATAAAATAGATCGGAGACTAACCGTGTGCAATGCTAATTCTTGTCACTTCAAGGTCGAAGGCCAAATGAATGAGAAGATATGCGCAACTGCGTTGTTCTGCATCGACAGCGAAAACGTCACGTCGAGTAACGTCTCTTTCCGTATGATAGTAGTCCCTTATTGGAGTTACGACGTAGACGTCAAACTATATGAATACAATTACCTAGAAAGAGTTTACGGCACACCTCTCGGCTGAGAATGGGAAAGCAATGAACCGCGGTGTCTGCAAACCTATGGGGACGTTGAGACGCTGGACAGACGTTTTCTTGCCTTTCCAAATAGTTTGTACGTTGAACCCTTTCACACCAATATCTTGAAAGCCAAGGAATATGCTGACCACCTTCCCCCTGCTCCAGTCAAAATCGCGTCTCTTCATTCCGTCTTCAAGATCCCACCAAGCCTGGCTATAAACGTTTTCTAGTGTTATGGCTCATTGACCCTCATCGACGCATTATTTCAACCGCCAATGTCCCCCCTCAGCAGACGGAATGGGTTAACATGACGGATAGGAAGGTTGTCCCTGAGGGACTCATGGGTGTTGAAGAAGCGCAGGAGCACCGGCTAAAACTGACGGAGGAAAGAAGTGCCTATCATGCCGTGGCACAGATAGACTGGGACCTTTCGCCGTATGACTTTTAATCGCACTTAGAGGCCGGCGGTGAAGCTGGAAGGTGGATTTGTTATGAATTTGAGGCGCCGACGATATGATGGATGATGTGGCATATCCCGCGTACCGCGACTGATACAAGCCCTAGTTCTAATACAGTGTTATCAGATTCAATATATGAAATGAGGATGTAAAGGGGCTGCGATAAATTACGTAAAGTCTCAAAGTGCGAAATTGGACGTGACCTCGGGCGATTGTATCTCACAAGTTCGAGGAAAACTGTTAGACCGACCACGGTACGTGACAAATTACAAGCAACTTTCCAGGCTCGCTGATTTCTATCATCTGATCCAGTGCTGGCTGGTTTGAAGTTAGCCTCCATTGAGATTTGCACAGCTAGCTGCTATGGTCCGGAGCAGGGTCAATCTTGAGAACGGCGTGGTTCTTGGCGTTGTTCCCTGGATCGCCGCTTTTGTGGACCCCGGCCCGGGTACACTCACCCGTAATCCGGAGCTCCGAACCGGCCCCACTCGGCTATTCCGGAAGATGGTGGGCCATAGGTGCAGATACCATCCCACAGTAATACTATTAAGTGGTAGTATCTACAGAGTAGATATCGGTATAAGAAGGTGGCTGGTCATCGACACGAAGGGCAGTGTCTTTCGCAGGGCGCAGTTAATTCCAGTGCGACCGATCAGAACTCGGCATATCACAAAGTTGACTGCCGATCTTTTTGTCACTACGGAGTAGGCCAATCATTCATAAAATCATCTACATTCGTGTTTCGGCGAACTGAGCATCGTGGCACAGACCACTTCATTTCCACCAATACATCATCCCTTCGAGTGCGATGAAAAATTCTTTAACCGGGTGGAAGATCGTTACTTGTAATCCCACCGATTTAAAGGTGATCGTTGAAGTATCCTTCCTCTCGAGGTTTCTCTTTGGTTGCAATCCCTACAAGTGACCTGGGTGATGTCACATCGCGCTCAAAGGGATAGAGTTATTGGAAACCAATTTTGTGTTAGTTTTAGCTGTCTCGCCGTGAGAGCAAGGTAGGGAGACCATGATTGTTCACAAAAACCGTTTTAGCATTATGCCAGCGCACCTGGTCTTTGGCACACCTCTGAGACACCCTGTCGCGCTTCGCTGAACACCATTGCTATCCCTAGACACCAACTACGACAGGAGCAGCTGGAGGGAGAAATGACTAGGATGAAGATGGCGTTCAGGGCTACGCGGTTGGCGACCGACCAAGCTCTGCGGGCCGATATCTGCAACACCAGTGATCTGTGAAACTGGTTCCTGGGCTTGTTGAGTTCTTGGAATTCCATTCGATCAGAGCGATTGCCCCTTGTCTCCCTCCATCATACACCCGGACCACGAGGCAAACGATGTGCACACCTCCACCACTACTTGTCCGTTGCCTTGGCTCACCCCAGCTGTTTCTTGCTGTGGTCACCAGGATCCCTCCGAGATGTGTGTTTGTTTCTCAGTTGGAATTGCAGTTACGTATTGTGGAGATTGGTTTGACTCAAAGTCCCTCTTGTAGAAAGTGAGTTGAGTTATCACCACATTTTATTAGCTAGTATATATTCCCTTCCAAACCGTTCCTTGTGCATGATCTCTCTATTTTCCGTTCATTATCAAACATATGGAACACACCTTCTATTATCCCAAGGATCTGAACACCGGCCACCATGATGTACTCCACCTCAGCTACTCCAGGCCTCTTACTTTGTCTTCTACTATTCCCATGGGTATGTAATGCGCAAACATTAAACCTGAAGCCCACTAATATATCACTATAGAGGGTCCTTTCCTCGGAAGCCTTTGAATGCGGTCTTGGCCAAAAGGAATGCCACTTCGAAGAGGGACAGGCCCCCATACAGAGGCGATGCGTGTTTATAAACCACTGGAAGGTTGATAAATGCTGCTCACGCTGCATCACCAATAACTTCAAGAGCATCTGCGAGAATCCAACAGACCCTAAAAATGGCAAATGCCCGGAAAAAAAGACTGGTGAATCCTGCTTACGCACCGACGAGTGTGCAAACTCAGAACAAGGCGTAACCTGTGTTGGTCGGATCTGCAGGAAAAGCTATGGTGCTTCCTGTACTAAGGATAACGAATGTCGTAGTGAAGAGGGACCGTTGATTTGCGAGGGAAACAAATGCACCATTCCCCTGGGAGGCGATTGCTATAAGAGACCCGACACTTGCACTAAGACGACGACCTGCCTCCCGGATCCAGTTTATGGGTATTTCTGTTCAATCGGCCCTGGTTACCCCTGCGTACCAGGCAAGACCAAATGCGTTGATCCGGCTCGAGCGGGCCTCTACTGTGACAAGGAAGCAGGGAAGTGTCTCTATCCCTTGCGCGGAGGATGTACTACCGATAACTGCGTCCGGCCGAAAGGCTTGAGCCCCAATACAACGGTCAGGTGCATACAAGATCCATTGAATCCTCCAGTACGCGGGGCACTCAACCGCAAATGCATGCCGCTTCTATCTCGTGGCTCGAAATGCCTGTCCGATAACGACTGCCTGACAGGCCCTTGCAAGCAGGGTGTATGCCAAAAAGATAGCGGACAAGAGGGCACAAAATGCTTCCCGGAAACTAATATGTGCATTAAAGACACGACTTGCTCCGAAACGGACGGTCGACTCTGTTCACGCAGTCTTGGTGCATCTTGCCAACCAGGCAAGTCAACATGCGGAGATTTCTCCATTTGCTCCAAGTCGAAGGGGAAGTGTCTGTACAACTATGGCTTCCTATGCAGATCCAATAACTGCGAGCGCCCGGAATGGTTAGACCCTAAGATAGCTGTTAAGTGCATGAAGTCTGAATCTCTATCGAAAGCTCGCTTGAGGGACTTTGAATTGCGCTTGGGGGACTTTGAAGGGCGCTGGGGGAACTCTGAAGATCTCTTGGAAGGGCCTTTGAAAGATCTCTTCACCGTATTGGCATGCGTACCGGATACGAAGAGTAAACCGTGCAAGTCTGAATTTGATTGCTTTCTTTTGGGGGAATTCGGAAAGTGCCAGCTTGGTCAGTGTACGAAGGGATTCTGGACGAGGCCATTTCGAGTAACATCCGGGATAGATCACCGAACTGTAGAGAGGAATGAGTAGAGAGATGGTGGAAGGCGGGCAAGGGGTTGAGTACATGGTGGCGAGATCACAACTTGAGATATTAAAGTATTTAAGATATAGGATTTCTTCAAAGCATTGTGAAAAAAAATCTACAGAGACCAGGGAGTGCTCAAGCTGAAAATCGAAAGAGAGCTTCGGCTAAGAGAAAGCCCAGTAAAGTGCGTTCACTCTCCTCAGAGGCGAGGAAAACTGGTTTACATCAGCCATCTGGAGACATATTTTGTGTCGTGGACAAAAGGAGAAAAGCTGGCTCTACCTTGGCGGAAATACATTACTCAGCGCTTCCAGAATAACTTCCCTATTCGCCAGATTCTTGTTTACTCAATGACAGGCTCCAACAGCAAATCAGCAAGCCCATTACTCAACGGACCCTTGAGGCATTCCTTGCACGTTGGGGCCTTCCCCGGCGCTTCAATCTCGAGAATATATTTGAAGAGACTACGGAGTATTGAACTCTTTAATACTGGGCCACCAACCCCTAGTATCCTAGCAGAAGCCAACACACTTCTCCGAGACTGGGGACAACATCATGTCACTAAAAGAACTCTTGAAGCAAAGTTCCAAGCTTGGGGTCTCTCTCGACAACTCAGTTCTGATCCTCAGCTCATTCAAGTATCGGTATAATGACTCTGCTATCCTACAAATCTCCCAATCAAAGATCGTATTACAACCTGACTTCGAACCATCCAAAGTATCTGATTAAATAATGATAAAGTATCGCATGTGTTCTATTAGGACAACTAGAAGCAGTAATCTCTAGTGATACTTTATGGAGGATATCACTCTGAGCTCTTCTTCCGAATATGATTGAGCTTGCTATACTAGATATGCTAACTAGGCCATAACATTGAGGCTCAATCGGAGGAAAACTCTAATGAATAAGAAAGAAAAATCTGATCCGAAACAATGAGTTGGCACTACACTCAAATTCCACCAATAGTGTAGACAGTTGACCAGATACAAGGAAAAAATAGGGAGGATCCACTGAAGCAACTCTCACGTTTCTGATATGTTGACACATCTGTCACAAAGTTTATTCCTTATTTCTTAACTGAATGCTTTTCATTTATCTTCTCGAGGAACTGAAACAATGATGCTAGAACACTCTAGAGCCAGCCTAGACCAGACCGAGACCAAGGGCGTCGACGAGTGCTTCTAAGGAATGGCGGTTGGAATGGTCAGTTAATAATTTCTCGGGCCATTACGAAATACACTTATGATATATCACATCTCCCGGAACGCAGAGAGATCCTTCGTGTATAGGCATGATCAAATTATCTAACTGCTCCTTTTTCATTTCTTTTAAATTATGTTTACCGGTACGAAGTACTCTATACATAGTCTAATTTAAGCATAACTATAAATATGATCTAAGTTTTAGCTGTAGGCATGGATCCTTAACGGCTGAACATTCTTAGCTTGAATCCCACTGGGCTGAACTTTTTCAGCAGGTTTGATGAAGACACAATTAGGAAATTTGTATTCGGGCCTGGTGCGGGCACCAATAAGGTCAGGCCACATAATACCTACAGTATGTATTCTATCAATTTCTTGGTATCTTAGAAGTCATGTGTTTACAAGGACGTCATGTGTGGCGTTATAGACAACCTCCGAAGGATTACGCCGTGAAACAAGAGTCTACATCATACATACGTTGCTCTGTCAACCTCCATTTCGAGGAGGAAAACTAGCACATTCTCAAGTTGTCCGACTGTTTTGTAACGCAAACAAAGTTCCGCCTGACAGAGCAAACATCGACGTTCGACTTACATCTAGTTATGCAAGTGACTGGACAAGAGTACGACGTACATTCACTAGTTTTACTGCTAAGGATTAACCCAACGCTCCTACTATCTCCCTTGCATATGGGATGAATCCTCTACCATTCCAAACATAGTACTTCGTACGTATGCATGCAATTGTGAGGTCTCATACTAAATATATATAGAACTCATGGGCAGCATGTGACTGCCCAGTCTATAAGAGCCATTCAGCAGAACGAGCTGAAGATTCTTCACCTGACGCTGCATCCAAACCTCTTAAATCAACATCATCTACTTAGAAGGCCTCTTCATCCAACATGCAAATCCGCAATATCGTCGTCGCCCTCGCAATTACCACCTCCGCGGCCGCTTCACCTGCAAAGCATTGTGACCCTCCACTCCCCAACGCCGACTGCTGCTATTGCGATGTAGGCAAAGGGCCAAAATGCACGGTTCCAAGTCCCTCAAAGGGGTGCGTTATCACAAAGGCGCTGTGTGTACTTCCACGGAATCAGGAGTATTGCTGCTGTTGCAATCCTGGCGAACCGGCCCAGGTGTGCAGCGCAATTCGTAAAGGGAGTGGTTGCATTTGCCCCGCTGTCTTCTGCTCATTCAACTGGGACCCGAAGTTTATTGAAGGGACATATGTGAAGGGATGAACTGGACAGAGGGCTATCAGATCAAAAGGGAACGGATTGCCTTTGGTATCACTGAGAGGAATGTTTTGGTCTTGATTCTTCATTCTCAGGTGACGTCATGATCAAGTCTCAGTGTGGCGTTGTCTTGGATGACTCTTGGATGACTCTTGGATGGCAAGGAACTTTTGTGTAAAATTGAATGAGATACAAGTAAACACATAAATTTGGAAACCAACTTGTATTGTGGAGCAGTAGTAGCAAATATTGAGTTGACCTTGAGAACTAACAGCTTCATGTGGCGACAGTAAACGTTGAACCACGACGGGCCTAGAAACCATCACACTAAAACTTCAAACAAATCCATTCCACATCAATACCTCATAGTAGATTTCGTAAGCGATGTCGTATGCTCTTCAATCCACAATCCTAAGGCAATTGCTGCCTCACCAACGATGCAAGATGCAAGCCCCCAGCGTCCACGGGTAGTTATTCTCTGAATCTCACAAGCACTACCTGAAGTAACACGAATCTCGTACCAAGAACACAAAGAAAACGCGAAAGATTGGTGAAGTCAGCACTCGAAGTTGTTATTCTTTCCTGCTCAGCATATCAAGAAGCATGTCCACTCTCTTCTCATGCACAATTTTGAGCATGGACATCTCCGATCGAAGTTGTTGGAGCTGCTCCTCCAGCTCCTTGTTCTTCTTCTCAAGACACTCCTCTCTCCAGGATGAGGGTGACATGAGTGGGCTCACTGGCGCACTGGAAATGGGACACTTCGTTGGTGTGATGAATGCCATGGCATTGCCCGTGTGAGTTGTATCCGTCGCTGGGCTAATGGGGGAGAATTGACCCCAGACATGCGTCGATGGACTGGTTGAGTTGTTGTCAGATGTGTCTGCTCTAGCCGCCACCAGTCTCATCATCTCCCCATATCGCATTGCCTTGACATGGGCTGCTGATCGGATATGCTTTTTGTAGGTTGAAGTTCCGACAAACGGATGCCGGTATTTCGGGCATTCCACCTCAGTGCATGAAGTCTTCACTACATCCAGTGACTTGTGCTTTCTGACCGGAGTTGGTGACGTCGTATCGACTTCAGAGGGGCCTTTTGGGCTTCGATGCTGCGACGTAACGATGTGGTGATAGTACGACTGACTTGAGGCGAGTTTCTTTCCCAGCAGCGGGCATCCTTCGGCCTCACATCGATACACTCGTGCAGATTCCTGCTTCGACTCGATCTCAGACTCGGAGAGTCCCGATTGCTTGAGTTTCTCAGACAGCTTAACGGCGTTGATGTGGCCGTGAGAGTTGATATGTTGATCATATTGTCGCTCCGACGGATAGAATCTTTGGTACTTGCTGCAGGAAGGTTCCAAACAAACACGTTCTTCTTCGTCAGAGGAATCCTCTGAAAGTAGGCCATCCAGTGCCCCATTGCTTTCATCATAGTTGAGTCGGTTTCGCTCATCCTCCCACCGGCCATGAAGGAGTCGCTGATGGAATGAGGACACCAAGGCATGTGCCATGAACGTCTCCCGATTCTCAAATCGGATCCCCTCCATATCACAGCCTTTTTCTTCACAGATCAGGTTGAAATGACCAGTTGCCTTTAGATGTCGAGCCAACGCAGGCTTCGCGGCGAATATCGTGTCGCACTCGGTACAGCGGTAGGGGTGAGAGTGCCACTCATCTTCATGGATGTGACATTCAAAGGCCGTATCGAATGTGAATCCGTCGCATGCACGATGCGGGCAAGCGAAAGGTGCGTTTCCCTCACCCTCTTTGAGGGAGTTCAGCACGAGGTAGCCAGGTGGTGCTACATCTCGGCTTGGAGGCGGAAGCGGCACAGAGGCTTCGAGCTCGATATTGTCGACACACTCCATGTTGGAGATGGTCAGGTTATGGGGAGTAGTTAAAGAGATGTCTTCAAGAGCTGGGGAGCAGAAACTCGGGATGCTTTATGGCGGGACATGAGCTTTCGCCAGTTGTGACTTGTGAGTTGTGAAGAGGAGCCCCGGCATTGCTGCAAAGTCAGAAAATGCTGTATCGGAAGTGACTTTTTAATCAGAAGTGATAGGAGCAAGAGATTCTAATGTGAGGTGAGGCCAAAGTGAGTTTGTAGAAGTCTCCTGCAGCGGGTCTCATATGAGAATAAAATAGCTATCACCTTTTCACGCTCTTTGTTGCAAACACAATAGAGACTAGGGGCACCTACACAGTCACGCCTTCGCATCATTTTCAGTTAAAAAGTTTACATGTGTATCAATAATAACTGCAGTTATTGTGTCGTTTGTAGGATCCGGGGAGTCATGAGTGGCAAAACGTGAGTTGCATCTTCGTCCTTGACTCTGCAAACAACTTTTCCTCTATACCAAATTAACATTCACTTCTTAGCTCCGAGGACAAGTTTAGCATAATTCGAATTACGTGAATTAGCTTGAGAAAATTCCAGCAACCCTTCTTCGCTCTCGGTTACGTCTCTTTCCATCAATTCCTCAATTTTTCACGCCTTCACAACTATCAAGACTTTGTCAAACGCCGGATGATCCAAATCCTACATAAACGGCACCTTACAGGTGACAACATGACCACAATTATTATAAACTATGTTCATTGGCTAGCAGTCTAGCTCTCATTAAGCATTGGCCATGTCAACCAACAATCGTTCCCCTGCATGTGCAAACAAAATGAGCTCGAAACCCGCCAACCAACACACCACAGTGGAGATTCGTAGAACTTCAAGATCCCATACTCCTCCAGAGCCAAGAGTTTCCCTCCCTTTCCAAGTTCATTCGGGGATGTGTTTGTAACGCACATGCACATTACCTGGATTGGCATGATTCATCTAACCTGCATTCTCCAACTCACCATGTTCTGTTGTAGTTACTACCACTCTGTGTAGTTTGAAACCCGCCATCGATTGTGGCCGAAGATATCCACTTGACTCCGACCCAGTCCCATGGGGTTCCTGAAACATCCTCACTCTATTGTTCAAAGCCGACACAATATAAGCAAAACGATCCAAGTGTCGATCGGAAACACAGCAGCCAACTGTGGAATAACCTACAATCATTCTTCACAGCTCAGTACCTTATGGCATAGGCTTATTTTACTCACCACCTACCTCACATCTCCATCTTCAAGAAGTCTCTCAATTTGAAATCCTCGACAAACAACCCAATACATCTAGTAGAGAAGCCAAGGAGAAATTACTGTTAAATTGTCTCTCTGCGGCTTCTGCAACTCACACTCGTAAGCCGTCGAATCCACCCACTCTTCCTCACGATCGCTCGAGCCACACGTCGGTTCGTGATCCCCACGATCTTTAACTCAACACAAGCTTCTTATTGTTCAGTACTCCAAGAATGGTTATCATCGCGCTTCATTAAGCAGCCAAGAACAAAACTCCACCCAACGACTCTCACCCCGATCTGCCTATAAGTTCCAACACGCAAGTTAGCTACACCACATCGACAGGTATATAAATCCTCACATCAACCCCCTTCTCCCTAAACGACTCAACCAAAACACAACCACACACCAAAACACATACCAAGAAGTCCATTCAAAATGATCGTCAAACTCCCCCTCCTCACTCTCCTCTCCCTCACCCTCTCCCTCTCCCTCCCAGCCCTCGCCTCCCCCACCGTCACAAACGCCTGGTCGATCCAGCACCTCCAGGACACATGCTGTTCCGGATGCGACGCCTTCGCCACCACGAGCTGCGTCGATCGATGCCACAAGGAGAACCCCCACACGCGATACTGCACGAAGGAGTGCTTCCAGGCTAATGTAAGTCAACCTCCCCCCCCCCCCAGGAGAGACGCATGAAGCAAAAGAAAAGAGAGGAATGTATAAATAAATGAGTGAGTGAGTGCTGACAATAGATACAGTCTCTCTGCCCAATCGTCTGCAAGCCATGCTCCGTCCCATAACCTGACAACGTCGAGAACCTTCCCACCATCACCCCTGAAGACCTGGAGGAAAAGTTCCCCCAGATCTCATAAACACATCCTCACAAATTCTCAAACACCTCCGCGATGCAAAAGATAAAAAAAAGGCTGGAATCTCAAACACTCCCTTGGAAAAAACAGCCTTGTATTGCACTTCACACATGTACGTACAGTACAGTACACCTGTAGCATTTTCTCTGCTTTACCTAGAAACGCAAATAGCCAAACCACGGCATTGTTGTCCCATACATACATACATGACTTATATACCTCATTCAACCAGACATACTAATACACATCATCGCATCCCCATACTTCCCTCCCGAGTATTTTCTTTCATCCCCTTGTTCAATTCTTTGCAGTGGCCGACATCCATCTAGCGGGTTCAAATCCCTCAGTGTAATAAAAGAAAAAGTGCGCAATGCCATTAGAATTTCACCTCTCTTCCTTTTTTTGGGTTCACACAAAACGCAGGATTCTCGCGCCACACTCCATTTCCATCCATCCCACCCAGGGTTTCCGTCCTTGAAAACCCTCCAAAGAAGAAGAAAAAATTATTGATACAATTGTGTGAGATGGGTGAAATTTCACACATTATGGGCCTCTAAGGCCTCTACCGCTTTTGGCCGTTTCACGCATCAATCATGCCATCGGCAATGGCAAGGCACTGCTTTGCCGTCTTCGCCTTCTTGCCCGTCCCCTTTCCTCTACCTTTCTTCCCTTTCGTATCGCTTTCTGCAGGAGTGGCTGTACCCGACGCGCCTGGCTTGCTTCCATCGTCAAAGTTACCCTCACCTAAATCGTTGTTAGCTTCTGGTAGTGCCATCAGTTAGTGATAGAGACTCACCCTCATGATACATGTCGTCCAGGCTGGCGGGCGCATCTGCCCTCTTTCGCTTCCCAGCCTTTTTCTTCTGCTTCTCATACTCTCCCGACTCAAGCAGCTCCCTCTCGCGACGCTCAATCATTTCCGCCTGCTCATCATCGGCCAGCCACATGGCAATATCGCGGTTACGGTTCTCAGGAGCCCGACGTCCGGAGAAGTCGACACTAGCACCGCCACCCTGGATGACAACACGCTGAACTTCTTCCTTTTGCATGGCGCGCTTCCGGATTCGCTCTTCGATCGTGCCGCGGGTGATGAGACGGTACACCGTGACTTGCTTGGTTTGACCAAGTCGATGGGCTCGATCCATGGCCTGGGAGTCAATGGTCGGATTCCAGTCTGAGTCGTAGAAGATGACTGTGTCTGCTGTCGTAAGATTGATACCGAGACCACCGGCACGTGTTGACAAGAGGAAGATGAAGATCTCTGGCCTAGTTTGGAAATCGTGCACAGTGTCACGTCGGTCCTCCAATTTGGTCGAACCATCCAATCGACAGTATTTGTAGTTCCGATAGGTCAGGTATTCCTCCATCATGTCAATCATACGAGTCATCTGGAAGTAAAGTAGCACACGATGACCCTCATTCTTGAGTTTGAATAGTAATTCATCAAGCTTAGCGAGCTTGCCACTGTCAGTAACAAAGCGGTGCATAGACGGGACCGCAATGTTGGTGAATCGCTTCTTCTCGTGATCCGGCTTCGGAAGCAGCTTGTTCACGGGGTACAACTCTGCCGGAACCTTCTTCTCAATCAGAGCTCGCTCTTCATGTAGCGTCGGACCATACAAGCTCTTGCGGACGTGAACGTTGAACATCATGTTTTCACGTTCAGTGACGGATCTAGGGCTGTTGCAAGAGACCTCAATGGGCGGAGCTGAAGCACGAGGCCGGCCGGCCGGTTCAAGTCGGCTGAGTCCAGAATCCTGGTATACTACCCGCGAGATATTCATCAAGCTATTCAGGACGCCCTCTTTGGTAATCTCCGCGAGCGGCATGCGATTTCGCCGAGCCTGGATCTTGAACAGACAGTGCGCTGGCGTAAAGCTCTCATCCTCAGGCTCGTCATATGCCACATTCATGACGCCAAGTCTGTCGGGTTTCCGCAGCTCATCCACTGCACGATCGAAGAGGCCCTTGTGAGTTGCCTTGTACACGTCGCTGGGAGAAGTGTCGGCAAAGCGAAGCCACGAAAACGCCTTGTTGCCATCAGTGTTGGCCTCAACGTGCTCGGGCGCCCAGATGTTCATCATATGATTTAGAGCCTTGTTGCGCCAACCAGCCTTGTCATTATCCCTACCAGGCTTATCCAGTCGGCCACCTTCGGTCCAGACAAGTGATGGAAGATTGTAATCAATCAAGCTCCGTGTCGAATAACCCACAGCAACGGTGTTGCCCTCTCGCACAAATGAAGCAGTTTCGGCAAAGTATCCAAATGCAAATGGTGCGGTAACCTCGGCACGCTCAAATAAGTCAGGATGATTGCACACTTTTCTGAACTGCATGACCAAGTTCATCAAAGTGCCTGAATCTTGCTCATCGCCCATTGTGGCCTTCTCGACGAGGTCCATGATGTTGATCTGGTTCCGTAGGTTTCCATAGTAGGCTCGCTGGCGGTAAGTGAGATCGCAGAAGACGTCCATCTCAATCTTGTCACCAAGTTCCTTTTGCACATGCTTCTTCACACGACGCAACATAAATGGCTTCAGGATCATGTGCAGACGCTTGAGCTGATCTTCGTTGAGCTTCGTGTTACTCTGTGCGTGAGACTCAATATCCTTGGAGAACCACTCGCTGAATTCATCGTGAGAGTCGAACAGCGAAGGCATGATGAAATGCAGAAGCGCCCAAAGTTCTTGCATGTTGTTCTGGATCGGCGTACCAGTGAGCAACAGTCGGTTTCGGCAGTGGAAGCCAAGCAGACATTTCCAACGAGAACTCTGCGAGCTCTTGATGGCTTGCGCCTCGTCGAGGATCATGTACTGCCACCGCATCTTCTGGAAGTAGGCTACATCAGAGACAACGAGCTGGTAAGAGGTAACACACACGTGGAACGGGGCATCTTTGCGGTAGGTTGTATGCTTCCGGTCCCAGAACTTTCGTAACACCTTTCGGTCGGCGGCGTTACCCCAGTACGGGAGAATCTTGAACTCTGGAACGAACTTGGCAATCTCCTGCTGCCAATTGTGCAACGTCGAAGCCGGCGCCACAACCAAAAACGGACCCCAGATATCGTGCTTTTCGGCAAGATAGGCCATGACAGAGATGGACTGGACTGTTTTTCCGAGACCCATTTCGTCGGCGAGGATACCGTTAATGCCTTGCTCATAAAGATTAACAAGCCAATTGAGACCCTTGAGCTGGTACTCCTTGAGCTGGGTGTTGATGAGTTTGGGCTGCTCAATCTCAACATCACCAAGACCAGTAGGGTTCTGGAAGTTCATCTCGCCCTCATCGTCCATATCCAGACTTTGGTTGTTAAACTCACGGGCCTTCTTCTGTGCCTCTACGATGGCATTCTGCGCATTCGCCATAGCAGCCTGCTGAAGAACCGTCTCATCTTCGTTGTCAAAGTCCAGATTCTCAAAGTTCGTAACCTTGCCACTGAGTGGGCCAGTAGGTTCTTTTACTGAGAGCTTATTCTCTCGAATGTGGTTGGCATCCGGAGCAATATCAGGATTATCTGTGCTCCTCTCCACCTCATCCGTCTTGATCTTCTTACCGATAAAGTGTGAGTAGAGCTCAGTCTGGGAGATGAGGAAGTTGAGCTTCCTCTTCTGGCGAGCAGCTTCACGATCAGCTTCCTCTTTCCGGGCATTCTCGATTTCCTGCTTCTCGGCCGCCTTACGGAGATCGCGCTCCTCACGCTCATTCCGCTTCCAGAAGCCCATCATGTCACGCATGACACGCTTCGCACGAGCCTGAAGATCTTTGGTGCCCTTGTTTGTCCGCAATTGCCAGCGCTTAGCTTCCTTGGATGCAAGGATGGCTGTCTTCTTCAGATTCGAGCTCTTGGTAGCATGTGAATCAACAGCCAGCTTGAAAGTCTTATTGACATCCTTCCGAGCCATGTCGCGCCAAATTTGGTCGTAGATTTGGTTGTAACCCTTAGATATAAACTTCTTCTCGAGATCTGGAACTTCCTCGACCTTCTCCTTTTCCTTCTCTTTGTCCTTGTCCTTGGTAGATTCGGGCTTCTCCTTGCTCTTTTCTGTCTCGGCCTTGGCCTTGCCCTTGATCTTGATTCGGACTCTACCTTCTTCCTTGGGTGGAAGCTCCTCTCCGGCATCCAAGGCCGCCTGGGCAGCCTCGGCCGAGTCCTTTTCGGCCTGCTTCTGCTCCTTGGATTTCTTCGGGCGCGTTCCAGCTCGTCCTTTGGCTTTGCTCTTAGGGGTGTCAGCATCCGAGGCGAGGAAGCTAGAAATGGTGCCGCCTTCGAGGTTGAGCTCGATATTGCGAGCCGGGCCTTTGATGCCCTTCTGCAGAATAAGCTTGGTCTGCTGGGCCTTCTTGCTAGCACGCTCGGCGTCGCGTAGATGCTTCTGGCGCTCCGCCTCATCCTCAGCCGCTTCAGCTCTAGCGAGAGCAGCTTCCTTCTGCTCGATGGTAACCGCCATGGACTTCTCACGTCGCCGTTTGCGCTGCATATCCTTCTTGCGCTCCTTCTCGGCAAACAACTCCTGCTCGCGGACTTCGTGAAGCGCCTCATCGTAAAAGACGTCGTCATATCGTCGCTTGCCCAGCTCGGAGTGGTCTGCTAGCCTCTTCCCTGTTGTCTTGACATACTCGTCGCGTCGAACAAGGTTCCGCTCGTCATCCTGGTCTGCCATGACACGTCGGCGTTTGCGGGCGCGTTCCTTGTACTGCTGCTCGTCAAATTCCGTAGGATCCAAGTTGGACACGTCATTTTCAATCTGGATCTCGGAGTTTTGAATCTTCCTCTCCATTTCACTCGACCATGTCTTTTGCTTGGGCTGGCCATTTGCCTGTCGCTTCGACGATGCACGGGGGGTAGGGGATTCTTTCTTGACGGAAGACCGGCGAGCTTTCTTTGACATCTCGGCATCTCTGATGTCCGAGGCGCGACCCTTGGTGGTAGACTTCCGGGCAGCCTTCTTCTTGGCGGCAGTCTCGGCCTTCTTCGTAGCGACAGGCTCAGGCTCGGTGTCTAACTCCTTTTCCATTTCAGTGTCGCCATCATGGTCAGGCTCTCGCTCTCTAACTTCAGAGATGCGAGGTGCTGGTGTAGGCTCTACTTTCAGTACGGGTTCTGATTCCGGTTCTGGCTCTGGTTCCGGTTCGGGCTCGGGCTCTGGCTCTGGGTCTCGCTCAGGTTCTGGCTCGGGTTCTAGAGCCTTGTGCTTCGGTGCAGGCTCTGAATTGGAAAGGATGTTGGAGAAGGACATGGGATCAGCGGCACGGCTGGAGATCTGATCATCTAGGGTTAGCATTGCATCACAATCGATCATCCCTCGGGATAGACTCACTGTTGACGCGGCAACGGATTTCGGCGGTGATGGAGCAGCGAGGTCCGTCTTCATTATGGGCGGCAGGGCAGAAGAGCCGTTTGTAGCAGAATGCGATGTGGCGGGCGCATGCCTGGGGATTGGTGAAGTCATGTGAGAATGTCGACTAGGAGGACTGTGGGAGCCGGTTGGAAGATTTGGGTGCGAATGCGAGGGCGGACTGGGCGGTCGGTTGAATGAGGAAGCCCTCGCTCTGGGTGATGAGTAATTGCCGTTGTAATACGATGATGGATGCTGTTGGTCAACGGGCTGGGAGTATTGATACGGCTCGCGAGATGAACGCTGCGTGCAAAAAATGCGAGGTCAGAAACGCGTTTAAATCAGGGAGAGTTTGGCATTCATTGCACAGGTTGGGTTAGGTGAATGGGGAAAAATTTTCGGGCAGCTGCATCGCGTGGTTTGTCCTGTGCGAAGGAAGTTTCATGGGACAAAGCAGATGCATTTAAAACACGATGTGCGGGTGAAAGTCAAAAGGGGTGGTGGGTTGGTTTGGTTTGGTGTGGTTTGGTAGATTGAGGTGCTTGCTTACCTTTGGCGTAGCCACTTGGGGCGCGTTGTGCCACGAGTCGGAGATGCGGCGCTCCTTGGTCGTGTCGGTGATAGAGTCGTAGAAACTGCCGCCACTCGCCGCAAGCTTGTCGCGCGAGCGATGCGAATCTACGGATGATGATGATGCAGACGGCGGAGGATAATATGCCGTTGGCGGGTGCAGAGGCGACGCGGCGAGCGGTCCCTGCTGGTGATGGCTCGCGGCGGACGATGACGACGGAGCGAGAGCAGTCGGAGGCGGCAGCGGGTGCGCAGGGCCGCCAGGTGTCGCCGGAGTGCTCGTCGAGGTCATGAATGGACTGCGACTGTGACTGTGCAGCGGCGGCGCACGAGGCGGCGATTGATGCGTCGGATTGCCGTTGCTGCTGGGCGATGCGTAGGGCGGAGCATGGAACTCGGCGTGGGCGTGCGTGGGCGAGCGCAGACTAAAGGCAGAGTGCCGATGCGAGGTCGAAGGGTTCATCACGTCGCGCCGATGGTGTCGATCGCGGTCTCGCTCGTCATCGTCGCCGTGCCGCTGCAGAACCGTGGACCGGAAATTCGAGTCCATGATGTCTGTCGACAGCCCGGGGTGGTCAGATGGACAGAGGAGAGTGTATTAGGCTGGTCTACAAGAGACACGGACCCATGTGAGTGAGTTGTGCTATCAAGATCAAGATCAAGACTCGGGATGCGGCGATGCGGCGATGGCACGGCGATGCAGCGGGATGATGGATGGATGGATGGATCGAGGAGAAGATGGGCGAGGCCTTGGGGTTGTTGACAAGGGGATTGGATTGATTGCGCGTGTTGGGGTGGTGGTCAGAGGCCAGTCCGTCCTGTCAGCAGGAAAAGCCTCGCCGAAGGATGACGATTGACCCCAAAGGTTCGTCGACGTTCCGTTCCCGATGCGGATGCGGCCGTGTGCAAATGGGAGGCCGCGATACGATGCAGCAGCAGAATTAGAATTAGAGGGCGATGCGATGTGATTGATGGTCGGGATTATTACGAGATGGACACGGACGAGAAGAAGAAAAAGAGCGACAGTGACGGTGACAGTGACAGAGAAAGAGAAAGAGACAGCAGACAGCGAAGATGCAGGCGGAGACGCAGCGGCCTGCACAAGCGAGTCCAGTGGTGATGGTGGACTGATGCGTTGGCTTAAAGGAGTCTGGAGCCGGTCTGTCCGTGACCCTCTTCCCCCAAAGCCGCCCGCCCTGTCTGGAGATCCCGATCTACTTGTACTACTACTACTACTACGAAGTACTACATAATACTACTACGGAGTACTACTTCGTAGTAGTAGTACTACTTCATGCTTGGGAGACTCCTGGGGAAAAAACCGGGCAGCGCCACAGCATGCCACCACCAACAACAGCATCACCCACCTCACGATGCGTGAAACCTGCACAGCTCAACATTTGCCTCTCCTCTCTACCTAACAAAGCACATGCGGCCAATTCATCCCCTCCCCCGTCTCGTTCATCTTCTTCTACCTAGGCGGCCCCAATTTGCACGACATCGTGAGCTGCACAACCAGCCAATCACCACGCACCAATGATTCGGCCCCCAGAAATGCCCAAAACCACAACCAGAACCAGAACCACAACCAGAGCCAGAACCAGCCTGGCAGAAAAACAGCGCGCCAACACGCCCGCACTATCCGCGGCAAAGGTTGGTCTCCTGCATCAGGGGCGCAACGGGCTGCTTTCCGAGCCGTGTGCAGCAGCAGCGTTATAGTACCTAGTATGTACGAAGTACGGAGTACTCCGTACCAAAAAAAAAAAAAAAAGTACGTATCTTTCGGATCTCATCAGGCTGAATACCCTCGGGCTGACGATGCAACCACCATACTCCGTACTCGTAGATACATAGAAAGAGTCATATTGCTCCGTAGTAGTATTACCATATCTATGTACAATATTACGGGTGAGTGTTGAACAGGTTCGGTAGCATTATTACAAACTTGTCACTTCACAACGCCAAGTTCCGCCCATTCCTCGACCGTGGCTGCCCCATGGCCAAGGTTGTGGCGCATCGACCTGTGGCATCAAGGTCGCACTCAGACCAGCTCTGGACCAGTGAAGTGATTGCTGCCCCCCAGCATGTTTGCCTCCAGAAGCCTCCTCCTCTAAAAGCCTCCTCCTCCTCTAAAAGCCTCCTCCTCCTCCCCATCCTCCTACCTCAGTGGCTACTATGTATTTTGGTGTCTTTCCTGTCTGCTGGCTGTGGATTTCTGACACGTGCCTGTCTTGTGGGTGGTGGTGTGGGTGGTGTGATGTTCGACAAATCAGGTTTAGTGCCGCTGCCGCCATTGATTCAATATGTGCACAAGATGGACCTGTCAGAATGAAAAGAGGCATTTTCAAGCATAAGCAATCAATGAGGGTGAGATGATCAGGCAGCCGAAAAAAAAAATACATGACGGCTTTGCACAGAATATGAAAGCCTAATGCACCTTATTATACGGAGTACTCTACAACAAATTAATTTATTCATATTCAATTATCACCCTTAAAAAAAGTCAGCAAGGTATCAATTGACTCAACATCATGAAGCGTGGACAAGGAACATGTCTTGGTAGCCCTACCAGGCTGTCAGAACATGTCGATATCCGGCTAGATTAGGTACCGGTACCCGGTTAGTGGTTCACTGTTGCATTTCTGCTTAGATCAGCCAAAGCTTGTGAGGTATGTGTCATGTCGCACAATGAACAGCCAGCTTCCGTCATTCGAATGTACCAAAGTCAAATAAATACTACCAGTCTATCCCGTAAAATGAAAAACATCGGTCATGATGCATGCATCCCGCTTCTCTAGGGTATCGCGGCCTTGCTCATGCGTTTTCTGCGCGGTCTTCGTCATGGCCATCTTCCTTGATGGCTTTGCCGCGCGCCAAACCTATCCCATGTAGCCGCCGTCCAATTCCCTGTTCATTCATCATCCGTTCTATAAATGTCCCAATCGTTGCATTTTTGTCTCTCTCTCTCTCTCTCTCTCTCTCTCTCGCTCTCTCCCTATACCATATCTCCGTTTGCATCAGATTAGACGGCACCGGCCGAGATCATCTTCTTGCGCAGGTAGTTCTTGTACTCGCCAATGGTGCCATCCCATGCCCGGATGGTCTGGTTCTCGCACACAAGAATCTGCTTCGCAATCTTGTCCAGCAATCTGCAGCAAGATTAGTCTCTGTAATTTCATCTTTTTTTTACATATAAATCAATCGCAAAAGCTTACCTGAAGTCGTGGGACACGACAATAACACCACCGCTAAAGGCGTTGATGGCATCCGCCAGACTGTCAATGGTGGGAATATCCAGACCGTTGGTAGGCTCGTCCAGCAGCAACATGTTGGGGCTGTCAATGGCCAGCAGAGCGAAGACGATACGGCTCTTCTGACCCTCGGACAGTGTGCCCATCAGCGCAGTCTGGGAATCACCAGTCAATCCGTAGCGGCCAAGCTGTTGGCGCCAGTACTGGTAGTCCTGAGACTTCTCCTTGTACTTGTCTCGGACAAAGTCAAGGGCCGACTTAGTCAAGTCGAGCTGCTCAGCGCTGTGCTGCGAGTACAGGCCGAGCTTCAAGTGAGTGTGGCGAGTGACAGATCCACCAGTAGGCGAGAGCTTACCAGTCATCAATCGCAAGAGCGTCGACTTGCCGACACCATTGGGTCCCACAAGGGCAGTTCGGGAGTCCATGTCGAAGCCGAGATCCAAGTTTCGGTACAGGTCGTCCTCGGGGTTGCCAGAGTAGGAGAAGGTCACGTTGTCGAAAGACAGCACAGGAGGAGGGAGCTTCTCAACATCGGCGAAACGGAAAGTAAAGACCTTGTCGGGGACAACGGCCTGGATGAAGCCATCGGCCTCCATCTTGTCCAGAATCTTCTGTCTGGACTTGGCCTGACGGACCAGGTTGGCATAAGTACCAGCGCTGGCAATGAACTTCTTGATGTGGGCGATTTCTTCCTGTTGCTTGTGGTAGGCCTTCATCTGGTTCGTCTCGTTTTCCTCGCGGGTCTTGTGGTAAGAGTCGTAGTCACCACCGTAGTAAAGCAGCTGCTTCATTCGCATGTCGATCATGTTTGTGCACACACCGTTCAGGAAGTCCATAGAGTGGGAAACCAGGACAAGGGTTCGGTCCCACTTCTTGAGGTACTCCTCCAACCACACACAGGCCTCGAGATCCAAATGGGCAGTGGGGTCGTCGAGGAGCAGCAGCGAGGGCTTGACGAAGAGGGCCTTGGCCAAAGCGACTCGCATTCTCCAACCACCGGACATGTCCTTGGTCTTCTTGTGGATCGTCTTCTTGTTGAAGCCGAGACCCGTAAGGATCATGGAGGCACGAGTGGAGAACGTGGAGGGGTCCATCTTGTCCATGTGCTACCGAACTGTTAGTTCCATGCTATAGGCAATAGATGATGAGGTGACACCGGACTTACATCGTAGAGGTCGAGGAGAACGGGGCTTTCAGGACCATCCTCCTCGAGCATCTTCTCAGCCAGCTTGTCAAGACGCTCCATTTCAAGCTCAGCCTCCCTGACGACCCACTCCAAAGCACCAAGGTCGCTGGGGGGAGCGCCCTCGTTCAGCAAGTAGATGTCGACGTGGGTGGGGATAGGATACTCGCGGGCGGCAATGGCCTTGAGCAGGGTACTCTTGCCACAGCCGTTCTCGCCCAGCAGACCGTACCGGCGACCGAACGACAGCTCCATGGTGGAATCGGTGATGAGGACTCGGCCGTGGAACACAAGGGAGGTGCTGGTGATCTTGACATCCTTGCTCTGCTGGGTGGAGGCCAACACACCGGTGGTGACTCGGTCAGAGATGCCGTGCTTATCCATCTGGTCGGCCAGACGCTTCACCTCGTCCATCTTATCGTCGGACGTGGCGGGGCCCTCATTGTCCTGGACGGGATTTCCGTTGACATCGAGTTCGGGCTCCTGATTCTTCTTGCCAGCCTTGCCGCTCTTCTTGTCGAGCTTGCCCTCGGCGGCCTTCTTAGCAAGTCTCTTCTCCTTGGACGCAGAAGGCATTGTGGCGGTCTAGAGAGAATAACACTAGAAAAGACAAGGGGCCTTTGTTAATGGAAGGGGGGGGAAAGAGAAGAAGAGAAGGAAAAGGACAAACGCCGGTTCCAGACGTATAATATTCAACGGCCCACGGAATATGACCAAAATCCGGACAAAGGCTGGAATATGGAACTCGACCAGACAGTTCGGTTCGGTTTGGCGACCCTTTGCCTTTGAAATTATCGATGTGAGCGGGGTGATTTTTTCTGAGTGGTGGGGCGTGGGGCTAGTCTCAAAATTTTGGTTTGTTGATAAGGACTCAGGAGAGACAGCCAAGTCAGGCATCAAATGGCAGCTAAGGCATTAACAAGAGAGACAGAGAGAGCCCCTGCGTCTGACCTGACCCTGACTCTCTGTGGCATGAGAGTTCTTTGATGCATTGAACTCTTTTTGTGCTGCTAATGCCAGACGAAATTGTGTTTGGATGATTTTTATGCGAATTCTTCAATAAAGTTTTGGATATTTTGCATGCTTTTTGCTTCTCGCCTTTTATATCTGATTTGCCCACGTCAACACCCAAAAATGGGAAAAAAGAAAAAAAATCAAATGCCTGACGTCACTTTTCGCCTCTGCTGGTCGGTCATGGCCGATCACCATCTAAAATGCCCACCGCCTACCCTATACCGATTTTTCAACCCCATTTTTTCATAAGCATTTCCTCCTTGCCAGTACATACTTCGTGCATGAAGGTGTATTAGAAATAATCTCTCCCATTCTGTTTCATATCTTACAGAGTTCCTATTGAAACCGACCCAAAATTCACCCTTTTATATCCCCCTTGGACCCGTCATTCTGGTCTCTATCATATCTGCCGGAACCAACTGCGGCTGTGCTTCGCCATATCGCCGATGCTCAAGCTCCTCTTCGTCGGGCATATGCTCTGGTGGTTGATTTGATGCTTCTCGAGAAACTTTATTCATTTCATTGTGTTTTGGTGATGGTGGACTTTTCATCCATGTTGACGCCGATTGCCGTACGGGCCGGATAGACGACTTATCCTCAGATGCTGCCATAGCTGGGTATTCACAGCAGTATTTGGTGACGTGATCAGCCTCGTCTCGTCGATCGTGACTCTCCCGAAACCAAGAGACGCAATTATGCGCAAGTAGTAATATCCGACGAAGAAACCTGCTGCTCAAACCAGTCAGTCATCATTTGCATCATCCACTGCGAAAAAAAAGCACGTCATGATGTTATATCCTCACGGGATGCTTGCCATGATCAAGAAGAGGAGGACATCCGTCACAAACGTGCCCACAAGCATATAATATAGATAGGATTCAAGCCGCTAGGGTAAATATTGGTTCCTAACAAAAGCAAAAGTGGTCTACGAGCGAAAACCCCATGTCTCAATAGTAGATGATTATACCTGCCAGAATGCTGATGCCTAGACTTAACGGGCCGACTTACTACCAATGAGCCCCCCCCTAGGCAGCAGGTTGACTGTTATGTACGCACCAATGACGCCGCAACGCCCGCATCATTTCTTTACAATTGCCACTGTGATGTTGAGTTGACAAATCAATTTATGTTGGCGTTGGCATTGGGTTTGCACCTTGGGCAATGAATGCTACCTAAGCAGTGCCAAGTACATACGCCTGATACTCCTCCTCCTCATGAAGATGTCTCCCGATCCAGAACCTCGTATCCCGTCTCGGTAGTCAAACCACTCTGCCTCGCACCAGCTCCCGCTCGCGCATTCAAAGCCTGTTGGAACTGTCTCTCAGCCAGTCTGCTCGGATCACCCTCACTTCCAGGCTCCGACTGCAACGCCTTCATTAGTCCGTCCTGCGTCCACATGTCATCCATGCCTTCTTTCAAGTTCTTGCTACGTTCCGCGTCGGCCTTGGATGCTCCGTGTAAAAGCCCCGGGTCACTGCGAGATCTACTGAGATCAGACCCCGAGTGGTGGACCTCAGGTCGCACGTTGCGGTTGCTGGCGAACTCGCCGCCTTCTCTATAGGACTCAGCGGCAAGCGACTCCGAAAGGACAGGGCCAGCTCCTTCGCGCATGACGGGAGCATGTTGGCCTGGATTGACCTTGTTTTTGTCAATATCTCATGGTTAGACGGAAGATAAGGAGAGGCTTACCTTGGTTCCGGCACTAGGGGCCTTACGGTCCTGAACAGTAGACATTATTGTTCCCTCGTATATATCTTTTCCGTCTTGCAAAGTGAGAAGTAATGGGAGATTCTCTTGAATGGAGCCGTGATGGTTTTGTGTAAAAAAAAACAAAAACAAATGAGTCCGGCACTTTGCGAGATTGATGCGCTCTCGTCAATATAACATCACGATGACGACGTGATATACGGATATCATATCAATGTCAACTCATTGGCAGGCTGGACGACAATAGTCCTCGCCTTGGGGATTTCTTGGATGACGTATCATAGAAAATCTGCCAATGATCAGGATCTCGATGTCGTCGTACGAATAGGCTTATCGCACTCACCACGTCTCATCAACTCGTAGTCAAGAAAGCACGCACTTCAAGATTGCATCATCTTGTAAACTTTCACATAGTTCTCCCTTATCCGCCCGAGTTGACAGCTTAAATCGTGCAACTGTCGTCAGACATCTTTTCCATAGTCATACCCCTTAGAATATACAGATCCCCGACATGAATTCATCATTGAGTCCGCCATTGCCATTCAAAAACGTGCCCGCCAACCGAATGAGATTTTTCAACCAAACTCCCGCAAAAGACATATGCCACGTAACCGAACCCTCACCGCGTCCAATACACGAGGGGCTTGCCTCGTCAGATTCAAACTACCTTATGATTCGCTTCCCTTGATTTTCTTGGTTGCCTTTGCAGTGCCGATATGGGTGTTATGTACCTAACACGGTTAGCTGAATGTTCCACTCTGATGATTTGCGAAAACTTCATACCTTTGTAGCAAACCTCAAACTTGTTAGCGTCTCCTTGAGATGCGTCTCCAGCGGCGATACCATGACAAACATGAGAGTCTTGCTGTTCCCTCCCAAGCTGTATTGAAGCAGGTGAGTCAACTTGGAATTACGATACGGGATATGCCCCGAGCCCCTCCCAAGAGCTTCGATCACGTCGCCTAAACAGCTCAAGCTCTTGTTGATGTTCTGCGTCTCCTTCATCCGGTCACCCTCTACTTGAGAGTGCTTGAGGCGTTCTGAGCCGGCCAAATCGACCAGGTTCAGCGTACCTTCGCACCGCTCGCCTGTGGCCGAGTTCTCCCCAATGAGTTTGAGGATGAAGACACTGTGAGATCGGGATGATCGTTCGTTGGCCTTGGTCGCGGCTACTGATCGGTTGTTCTGAGCCTGCTCAAGCATAACCTCGACGCTAGAAGCCGAGTTGAACTGAACCGACTTGCAGTTTAAAATCGTCGTCTGCTTGCGGGCCTCATCATGTCGAATCTCTAGTTTTCTTGCTCTGCTGTCTGAACTACGATCATTGGGTGTCAAGAGATCGTTGAGTTCCTCATTGTAAACCTCGATGAATGAGCCCTCCATGGTGTACTGCCACGACTTTTCCTTTAGCTTGGTGATGGTGTCGTAGATCATGTGCGTAGCCCGGGGAATCATGCCGTCAGGCGATGACATGGTGAATGTTTTCCCTGAACCTGTTTGGCCATAGCAGAAAATGCATACGTTGTAACCGTCCAGGGCACTCTGCACCAGTTGAGATATCTCACCAAAAATCTTCTCGTTCTGTATGCTCGGGGTAAAGACTCGATCGAACTCAAAGGGATAAGCTTTCCTCTGAACAACTCCAAGGCTGCTCCTCTCCTCAGGACCGGCAACCACGATTTCGGCGGATGTCTTGTCGTCGGGGAAAGAAAGTTTGGCGACATCGCCCTCGCCATCTCCTAGTGACGGCCGAACTCGGCACATGACGCGGATGTTGCCCTTGAGCTCTTGATATTTGTTGAAGAGAACCCGCCGCTCCGTCTCCTCCTTGATGAGCTTCTGTCGTGCTTCCTCTGCTACTCGTAGGGCCTCCTGAAGTCTCGCCTCCATGTTGGCAAATGCATCAGATTGCGCCTTGGTATCGGACTCGAGGAACTCGACTTGTGACTTGAGAGAACTGATCTTGGCTTCGAGGGTTGTGTTGGAAGCCGACAGTTCGGAAATATTCGTCTGCAAGCTGCTGTTGAGTGCCTTCTCTCTCTCAAAATCCGTTCTCAGGCCCTCGGTTTCTGATCGCATTTCCCGCATCTCTCGATCTTTCCTTTGTAGTGAAAGCTCCATGCCTTGTTGGTCGTTCCCCATTTGTGTCCGCAGATTCTGGAGCTCTCGTTCCCTATTTTGTCGCTCGTCCTGTAGCTCCTGCTGGTAACGTCGATTCAGGTTGTCTAGCTGTTGCTGATGCTCGTTTGTGTCTTGGACCTTGAGGCGTTCTAGTTCCCGGGTCAAATCATCCATGGCTATCCGGTGTTGGCGTGAAAGATCATCGACCACGTCCCGGTGCTTCCTACTCAGCTCATCTACTTCACGCGTGTGATCCCAACGAAGTTTCTCCATCTCATGCCGAATTTGTCGACCTTCCTCTCTTGATGCGTCGAGATCCGATCGCAAGGTTTCGTTCTTGTCTTCGAGCGTCTTCCTATCGCCTTCCAACTCCTCGACTATAGTCATGCTTTAGCATTCTGATGCAATGAATCGCCAATATTGAAATGCTTACCTCGTCTCTTAGCTATTGCTATGGCGTCATCAATTCCTTGCCTTTGGCTTATTGTCGTATCAACCATGGCCTTCAACTCGTTGAATCGCGACTCCATGCTATCGACTTTGCAATCTACGTTAAAAGCTACAAAACCAGTCAAGTTAGAATCCTTGGTTAGAAAATTGGGACGGGTTGGAGACTTGGTTGGAGACTTGGTGGGTGAATTGGCTCTGTTGAGATCGATGCAATCTTGGACTTTTGCCATTTGACGCTTCAACTGCTTGTTGGTTGGCGACACAGGAGGTCCCCCCTAGGTTCCCTGAGATGCCGCCAAGACAGGCGCTGGAAGTGGTTTTGTGCTTCTCTTCTCATTGTTTGGACGACTGATGGTGATATTGCTTGTTTGTGATGTGAGGTCAGTGGGATCGGAGGATGTCACTTGACTCTTGCTGGGCACGGTGTTGTCATCTTCGAGAGAGAGGCTGTTGAATTTGCTCGTCAGAGAACTTTCTCTGGAACTCGAAAACGTTGACGTGGACTTGGTTGTTCTCAGCTTTTGGCTGTGAAGGGGAACAGAGGCTAAAGTCTGGTGTTCAAAGGAATGAGCCGTACCACTATGGTCATTCGCCGCATCGCATTCATCGTCATCTCGAACGCCATATGCAGTTCTAGGTCGCGCTGCCTGACTCCTTGATCTGGCATGGCCGGGGCGCGTGTTCGATGTAGATGTCTGAGGTCGGTCGGAGGGGATGTTTCGTCCAGGGCCATAGCTCTTAGCGAAGTTGCTCACGGAGGAGTTTGAGATGCTGGAGGTTGGACGGGAAGGATGCTTGAGCTAGTAAACAAAGGCATTAGCAACATCACGTATAGGCACGTCGCAGCGGACAGGTTATGCTCACTTGGGAGATGCTTGCTAACGTCTGACCCTTAATGGCAGGGCGTGCTGTTTGCATCGAAGCTCCAATCGAAGGTTTCGGCGGATACTCGACCGCTCGCTCGGAGAGGGGTTTGCGCTTGGGCTCGGATTGTTGTGCTGACTGCGGTTAGCATGTGAGGTTGTGGTCGGTTTGATCGAGGGTCGGCTTACCGGGCTGAGGCATCTCGCGCTTCAGTCCCTTGAGGCCTGGAGGCGCGGGGATGGAGGATTGAATGCGGGCATTGTGCTGCGATTCACTCCATTCGGAGAGTCCTCCACCATAAGTCATCGGTCCCGGCAAGCGACTCATTTTGGACGGTCGTGCCGCCTGCAATCACCATTGTTAGTCCATTGCGCCTCAAAGGCCAAAAGTCCAGAGCGGTTGGGGGAACGAACTTGATGCTCAGAAACATCCATTAAGAAAAATATCAGATGCAGGACTTCATGAACCGGATCATACGAGCAGACTGTCGCGTCAAAACAAGGAGCAAAGCCCCGCGAATTCGGCGCAAGGAGGTGAGACGGTACTTGGGCGTTGATGCGGAAAAGGAACGTGGAGCAGTGAAGCGCAAGCAGACGAGCTGGTGAGCCACTTGCCTTGTCAAATGTTGACCAGGACAAATGATTTGGTATGGAGACGTTATCGGTGTGGATTCTTGAAGTGGCGTTGTAGCTTTGGCGGTTGTTTACTTTGGCAAACCAAACCTAACTTGGGCGTGTGCCGGGCAACGGTGGCTTGAGCTGTGTGGCTGACCAGCGGCAGTTGGTGGAGGCGGCGCCAGCTGTCGGCCAGTTGTCCGGACTGCTGACTCACCAGCGATAGACATCTTGAAACGTGGGGGAGCTGCTGACTTGGCGATGCCCTGATCAAAACAGTTGGGGGTTTCACATGTCAAGAAATGACGTCCTCAGCAAAAATCACGTTTGGTTGACGCGATGTCTATCTACAAGGTACGGACTTTGGCCAGAGTCAGTGGCGTCCAGCCTGCAGAGCCTAGTGCCATTGCCGCTATTGAGAAGCCTTATTATGATTTAAATGCCTACCATTCATTATCTTGTACTTCGTAATTACTTCAAAAACGACAAAGCCATGGAAGAGGAAGAGGCTATTGCTATTGGTTACCTCTTGGGGAAGTGTGGGAAAAGAAGCTTTTATGACACCTTTCCCGATTCGCATATTTACGCGAACTTGCAACCCAACAACAGCTACCTACCGTATGACATGACATATGAGATCTATAGATTTGAAGAGGAGAAAAATAATTCTAGCATTATCATCATACCGATTGGGGCATCAGTTATATAATCTATACCATATTATAAATAGATAAACTCCAACAATGCAAAGCGTGTCAAGCTCAAGGCTCCTTCACATGCTCCCCCTCCGTCATGCTCTAAAAGCGGCGCTGCTGAGGTAATGTGTCCACCCACTCAAAGCTTCGTATAGGTAGCTTTTAACTATTACAACCACATCTTCTCAACCATCCATCCATCGTCCGACTATATAACTCCACTTATTACTCTGGACGCTTCTCGCCGACGAGAGGGGGGAAATATTCCCTCTTTTGGACCTTTCTTCGATGTCTCGATAACACCGCCTACTCACGACTCTTACTCGAATCGAATAGCTTTCGCTTGCTTTCCGACTACTAGACCGGGAACCCTCATCTACAAGAGCAACAAGCGAGCCAGCCAGCCAGCGAGCGCATCACAGATGGAGAAGTATAGCCAGTTCCGCGACAGAGGTAAGCCTCTCCCTCCTCTGCTTCATGCGCTCCCCACTGACTATTTCCCATCAACAGCCACCGGCATCTCGCCGTTCCTCCCCGTCTCAACCCAGCGCTCCGCCGTCTCGACCCTAACCCACAGCCTCCTCTTCCTTATCCGCCTCCCCTTCTTCCTCACCTATGTCCTCAGCTACTTCATCCTCTTCCACAACCTGCCCCTCCCCGTCGTTGCCCGCAAGGTCGCACTATGGGGCATGATGGCCATCCCCGGCATATGGTGGGTTGACCTGCAACTCGACGGCGTCAAGCGCGGCACTCTCTCTGAACAGCCCCGCGAGAGGTTCCCGCACCCAGGCTCCGTCATCGCCGCGAATTTCACGAGCCCGATCGATGCCATCTACCTCGCCGCCATCTTCGACCCTGTGTTTACGGTGTCGTACCCTGGGACGAGGAAGCTGCAACGTGTGGGGTTACTTACAGCTGTGATGATGGCTCTTGCGCCAGTCAAGACCGCACCACCGCCTGAGAACGCAAAACTACTCGACTTGAAGGATCTGTTGGAGGAGTATCCAGACCGCGTCATCGCCGTATTCCCAGAGTGCAGCACCACCAACGGAAAGGCCATCTTGCCTTTCAGCCCGAGCTTGCTTCAGTGTCCGGCCGATGTGCACGTGTTCCCGGTTAGCATCCGGTACACACCCCCGGACGTTACCACCCCGGTGTCGGGACAATGGCTCCAGTTCTTTTGGAACCTGCTCTCTCGACCGACGACCTGCATTCGAGTCCGTATCGCGGAGGGACAGATGAACAAAGCCGCTGCAAAGAGCGTTTATACCACCAACGGGTCCAGCGACCTGAGTTACAGGGGCGAGAACGGTTCCAGCGTGTCTAGTGAGGAGCAAAAGTTGCTAGACAGGATAGGAGAAGCGCTGGCAAGATTGGGCAGAGTAAAGAGGGTTGGGTTAACACTGAAGGACAAAGCTGCATTTGTTCAAGCATGGAATGGGAAGAAGGCGTAAAGGATCAGTAATGTTCGTGGGAGTTCAAGTTATCTTGTCATATGCGACATGACATGTCCAAGTTCTTTTGGCTGGTTTGGATAATGACACGATCAAAAATGGATACGTTCTTTCAGTCGTCGATATTCATAAGGGAGTATAAACACTCCTGAAGCGTGAAATATTCATTCACATAGGCTCTCATCTGGATATCCCTGAAAAAAATACCACCCGAGCCTCTAACATAACATACAAGAAAATATTCATAAACATATAACTTTTTTTTTAATATCCTCCCAGTTGTGTTTACGCGATTGGCCCGTCAGTAACACATCCCTTGCTGGCATCGCTAACCAACTTGGCATACTTGGACAGCGTGCCCTTGTTATATCTCAGCGGCGGGGCCTTCCACTCCTTTCTCCGCTTCTCCATCTCTTGCTCTGAAATCTCCAGATCAATGATACGCTTCTCGGCGTCAATGGTGATCTCATCGCCGTCCTGAACCAGAGCGATGGGACCGCCCTCCATAGCCTCGGGCACGACGTGTCCAATAATGAAGCCGTGAGAACCGCCGGAGAATCGACCGTCAGTGAGCAGAGCAACATCCTTGCCAAGACCAGCACCCATGATAGCAGAGGAAGGCTTCAACATTTCAGGCATACCAGGGCCACCCTTGGGTCCGTCGTAGCGGATAATGACAACCGTCTTCTCGCCCTTCTTAATCTCACCACGCTCCAAACTGGCGATGAAGTCATCTTCAGCGTTGTAGCAGCGAGCCTTGCCCACGAATCGCAGACCTTCCTTGCCAGTGATCTTGCCAACGCAGCCACCGGGGGCCAGAGAACCGCGCATAATCTGGATATGACCGGTAGGCTTGATGGGGTTGCTGAGCGGCCGGATAATGTCCTGGTCGGCGGGGAAGTCAGGTGCATTCTCGACGTTCTCTTTCATGGTCTTGCCGGTAACAGTGATGCCAGAGCCGTCAATGAGACCCTCCTTGAGGAGGAACTTGAGGATACCGGGAGTACCACCAATCCTGTGCATATCAGCCATGACATACTTGCCAGATGGCTTAAGATCAGCAAGGAAGGGGATACGGTCAGAGACAGCCTGGAAGTCGTCAATGGTCAGCTTGACACCGACAGAGTCGGCAATGGCGATAAGGTGAAGGACAGCGTTGGTGCTACCACCAAGAATGGTGGTAACAATCATGGCGTTCTCAAAGGCCTGGCGGGTAAGAATATCACGGGGTCGGATATCCTCCTTCAGGAGGTTCCTCATGTAAGCTCCGACACTCTCACACTCAGCGATCTTGCTGGGGTCCTCAGCAGGACTGCTGCTGCTGCCAGGAAGTGTCAAGCCCATGGTCTCGATGGCCGTGGCCATGGTGTTGGCTGTGTACATGCCACCACAGGCACCGCTACCAGGGCAGGCATGTCGGATGATGTCGTACCGTTGCTCCTCGGTAATCTCTCCAGAGATGTATTGACCGTACGCCTGGAAAGCAGAGACAATGTCGATGGAATCACCGCCCTTGGTGCAGCCGGGTTGGATAGTGCCACCATAGATCATGATGCTGGGTCGGTTCACTCGGCCCATGGCAATAGCGACACCGGGCATGTTCTTGTCGCAACCGGGCAAGCTGATGTTTCCGTCATACCATTGGCCGTTCATAACAGTCTCGATACTATCGGCAATGATTTCTCTGCTCTGCAGAGAGTAGCGCATACCGGTGGTGCCCATAGAGATACCGTCACTGACACCAATGGTATTGAACCGATATGGAACGAAGCCAGCCTTTGCCACAGATTCCTTGACGACCTTGGACAGGTCCAGCAGGTGCATGTTGCACGGATTTCCCTCGTACCAGACGGAGGAGATACCAATCTGGGCCTTGTTCATGTCGGCATCGTCGAGACCGGTAGCGTAGAGCATGGCCTGGGAGGCGCCCTGGGACTTGGGCTGTGTGATGGCCGAGGAGACCCTGTTGAGCTTTTCGTCTGCACATCGTGACGCTGTGGTTGACAGAAGACGGCTGCAGGCTGCAATTAGTGCTGCAAAACAGATAGAGGTGCAAGATGAATCACCTGTGACTCCTCGAAGACAGACTGGCTCTTGACAGAGCGCCCAGAGCCCTGGGCTGGCGCAACGTGCGAGAGAGCATTGTGCTGTCAATGGAGCAGGCTCCGAATTGATAGGCACTAGGAGACAGACGGCTCTATTACCACTCACCAATTGCGGTGTTGGAGTGAGAACAGGGGACAGCACGAAGGGGAATGGAGAAGAGAAGGAGATCTGTCAGAGCGAAAAGACGGCTGACGTGAGTCCGATTTTTGTCCCTGTGATCTTCCCTGTGACCCAAAAAGCTTGGGTGCGAAGCTTCCCACTGAGATCGCTGAGATGTGCCAAAAATGCCCCGCACAACTGCCATGAACATCCAATTGGAGACCTGCCATTGGTCAGGGCCGCCCCGAGTCTGCCGACATGTCCTCCGTAATACTGTAGTAATACGGCTGAAGCACAAATCCCACCGTTATTCTTTCAGGCCTAAAGAGGTCAATTGGTATGATTTGAAATTTCTAGAATATTTACTGTTGTTAGATTTTAAATTTGTATTTTTTTCCAAGCCTCGGAAAGTCGTCTTCACATTATAAATGTTCAAATTTGATGTCTACTTCGTAAATTTGCTTGGAGACAGAAAATGCCAAGGTCTTGCCGATATCGGTGCTCCGTACTTCGTACTGTCAGGGGAACTGAAAGAACTCACAAAAACCGACATCCGAATCACCTAGTGTCGCCTCATCAATATTGACTGTAATCAATTATTCTGATTTTCCCTCCTCTTTCTCCTTTGTCTCCTTTGTCTCCTTCTCAGTTCTCTTGGTCAAAATCTCATCGATAACTCCTAGCTCCAACGCCTCCGGAACGCTTAGGTACTTGTCCCTTTCCATCATATCATTAATCTCCTCCAGAGTATACTTGTCGAATCCCTTGGCCTTGTTCAGATGATACTGCATAATATGATTGGATTGTTCTCGTATTCGTTGTATCTGATTCGCGTAGATCAGAATATCCGAAGCTTGTCCTCGCGTGCCGCCCAATGGCTGGTGGATCATGATGGAGCTATGGGAGAGAGCGTATCGCTTGCCTGCTTCGCCACCGGCGAGGAGGATGGCCGCCATCGATGCCGCACCACCGACGCACACTGTCGATACGGGTGATTTGATGTAGGTCATCGTGTCGTAGATGGCCATGCCTAAGCGCATCGTAAGCTTCTTCTGTCGCGTTGTTGCGGCGAGGGAGACGCACCAGAGGTGACAGAGCCACCGGGGGAGTTGATGTACATGGTAATTGGTTTCTCAGGGGCGTCGGACTCGAGCCAAAGGAGCTGGGCGACTATTGAGGCGGACATGTAGTCGTCGATCTCGCCGTTGAGGCAGATAATTCGTTCCTGCTGATGTCAACTGTTGCTGTGGCCAGAGTTCAGTTGACGGCGCAAGCTCACCTGCAGCAGTTTTGAGAAAATATCCCCTTAGACTAGTCAGCATCAAGACCATCATCGGAGATGGAAAGCTTTCGTACAGGTTTTCCTGCCAGCAGCCTGGGATTGTTAGTTTGTTGCCCTGCTTTGCATAGTTGAAGGAGCTCCCCCCCCCCCAGCTTACCGATGTCTCCTCGATGTATGGCATTGGGATGTTCATTGACGGGTTTGACCCGGTCGCACTTGAGAAGCCAAAGGACCTCGCATGTCGCCGAGGCAGCCTCTGCAGGGCTGGTAATAATCTCGACCGCAGAAGCATCTTTTGGCTGTTGATGGTGTTGTTGGAAGAGAGCCCAGGACTCCAAGCTGTGACGTCTCAGAAGGTGATGTGGGGAAGCTTGGAGCTATCTGGCGGGTGGCTTATGATAAGCGCACCACTGTAAATTTGATCGCATCCCACCACCACGCGAACGTCACACAACACAATCAGACCATGATTCCGCAAAACGCTCTCGACAGGCGATGAGACGATGTACGGCGCTCCGTCCGAGCAATTTCAGGGCAACGGGCCTTGGCTACGAGGCTCGGCGGTCAATTTCACATGACAAGGCCGCCTTGACGAAGGAAGCGCTCCTTGAAAAGGTTGAGGCGGGTCTTGGCGAGAACGTTGATGGCAAGCCATTGAGGATCGACACCGAGTCAAAGACGATATCAACTGCTGTGGGGGATTTGCCAATCTCACCGTTGTTCGACCCAGCATGGATGAAGGCGAGACGGCGGCAGGGAAAGGCTGACCCTGGAGTGCCGCTGGGGAGGTTCAGACGGAAGCTGGCCAACAACCCATATGGTGAGTTGAGTGGAGTTACTCGCAGGAGTGGCACAAGTGGCACAAATACTGACCGGGACCAGCGCGTGCACTGGCTACGCCGATGCGGAGATGTCCGAATACCCTTACGGCCCTACCGAGATATTTCCTCCAGGACTTTGAAGTGGTGAAGCATCCTATGACTGGTGCAGCATGGTGGGCTCCTGGGCCACTGGCGTTTGAGTTCATCCAACCAGCAAAACGGCCAGACGGATCTACAAAAACAGAAGGCGAAACGGGAGGAAAAGCCGGGCGTGATGGACCGCCGGTAGAGTCTGCGTCTGTTGCCGAGACAGATCCGGCAACAAATAGCAACGATGGCCAAGAGTCACGACCTCGGAGAGCTCCCTTGACAAGCTATACGCTTTGTCGAAAGTCTATTGTTGACTTACTGGGTGGGCCCAGCAAAAAGTACACAGCACTGCTTCTTGCTCTTCGACACGGGATGTCCTTGGCGCCAGACACCAGGAACCCGGTCTGGAGAGAAGACATGGGCGATGTTTTATTACGGATGATGCGCCGCCAGGCTGTCGATGCATTGATTGCCCGTGCCAAGGACACTCTTGTGCAGCCCTGCGCAAGCTGGGATGCAGTGAAAGATGTCCACCTTCGAGGCTGCGTACTTTGGCTTCCAGAAAAGCAGGCTGCTGTAAAGCAGTACGCGACACTAGACGTGGAGGGGGTTCAATATGGCCGGAAGATGGCTGTGCATAATCTGTTCTGGCTCCTCGGGGAGAAAGAAGTACAGCGGCTGCGAAGCCAAGCGGAGGTGTTCCGGGAGGGCGAGATCTTGGTATTGAAACAGTGGAGCAGCGTGAGCATGATGAGGTTGCATCTGCTGCTCTGGCGGCTGCAGGGCTACCTAGCGGAGCCACAATGAGGACAGGACAGCGTTCCATTCCACTTCCACTTCCACTTTCCATGCGCTTCATACTAATACACTACTACTACTACGGAGTTCTTACTTTATAGTACTACTACTTCGTACGGAGTACGGAGTACTACTATCGTAATTATCCATCCCCAGGTCCACTCTCGGCCGGTGCCGCCTCACAGAGACCCGCTGGTCGACGCCCGCATCCACGACTAAACTCCCCCAGGGGTTGTGAATCGTGATCGATGAGACACATCGACTAACTACTACCCATTGGTGTGGTACTTCGTGAACACCAACTAAAAGGACTTCGCCTTTTAGTTGGCCACAAAATCTCTGGGACACCACAATACCTGAGCCACTCATATAAAATTGGTGGTCAGCTAAGTACATTTTACGAAATTTCTAAAAATAGTCGATTTTTATTTTCGACTTATCCGCTAGCAATTTTCTATAGGGAGCCCCATATAAATCTGTTCCTGGCTCAGGTATTGTGGCGAAGTCCTTTTAGTTGGTGTTCACGAAGTACCACACCAACGGGTAGTAGTAGTAGTAGTAGTATTAGTACTGCATCTAATAATACTCTGTAGTATGTACTCCGTACTTGTGAGTGAGACAGTACAAAGCAAGTACAAGCGCGATGGACAAACATGGTGCTCTCAAAGGATCAGAACACATTAATATGCAAGGATTCTATCTATTACCCGTATTAGGACAAGTTTAGAGTCTCACCTTAACCGGTGCGTAAGCACAAGTCTTGCTAAACCACACATGCGCACATACCTTCTACTAAGATAGTATGCGCCCCGTAAGACGAACATGTCAGACGAGCAAACAAATTCCTCCGTTGTTGAACGCTATAAGCATAGGCGTTTTACGAAGGACTCAGCTCATGACTCCTGGTGCCTCGTTGGACAAAACACTACAATTGAATAACTGTGGCGCTGTTATTATCATCACCATGATTATTTTGTTGGTCTGAAAATTGGCGTTTCTCACCGCATTGACTAGAGACGCAACTGAGGCTGGGGCAATCAGTCCGTGGAGCCTTGGCGTCTGCCCCAACATATTCATTGCTCATCGCGACTCCACCAACAAAAGATAGCCAGCATTCCCGTGAACATACCCTCAAAAACACACCCAAAGCAGTCAAAAACACAAATAAGCCTCGATTCTTCTTTTGATACGAAATTCGGAAATACCAAAAGAAGTCTCTAAATCACCTACCAATCATCACTCACGATCGCCTACCACTCGCCCCAACAATGCTCTCTGAGAACCCTGAACTCGTCCAGCCAGAAGATTGGGCCCGTCCCGACAAACCGTCCTTCTCTACGCCGGTTTTCTTCATTCACGACGGCGGCGGCACCACTTTCGCATATCACTGTCTGGAACCACTATGTCGCTACGCCTACGGCATTCACAATCCGTACTTTCGCACGGGGGAGGTCTTTGCTGGCGGGTTGCCGGAGATGGGACGTCTGTACTCGAAATGGGTCAAAGAAACAGTCGCGAAGAAGGATTTCCCCGCCAAGAGGAGAAATTATGACGGCAGCATAAACATTCTTCTTGGCGGGTGGAGCTTGGGCGGCATGTTGAGCTTGGAGGTTGCAAGTCAGCTGGCAGAGGATCCGCTGGTGAGAGTCGTGGGTATTCTCATGGTTGACAGCGTGTACCCTGGGAGATCGATCCGCCCTATTAAATCTATGCCGCCGACGACAGCAGCGGTGCCGACAACGGCTACAGGCGCAGCTTCAGATCCAGCAAATTCGGGGTTGACCAAGAACCAGATCTTCTCGCAGCGATGCATGGCCGAAGCGGGGCGCATGCTGCGGGACTGGCACATCCCGGAATGGAACGGCAGACTGTATGGACAACGGCCAAAGTGCATCTTGCTACGTGCCACAGACTACATCCCCGTGCCGGAGAATCGGGGCATCGCCGGCTTGGATCTGAACAGGGAGGATAGGATACTCGGGTGGGGAGAGTACGACGAGGACATGTTTGTCGATTCTATCGATGTTGAAGGGCATCATTTCAACATATTTGCCATCGAGAGGCTGGATGGCATTACCAGGGCGATAAAGCGGGGTTTGGATAGACTGGATCAATATTCCCAGATCATGGCGTTCCCAGATGTTGTATAGATGGAGGGCTGGTGTACACAAGCATGATTTTCACGTATTCAGACGACATTTCTTCTGTTTTAGCATTTTTAGAAGCATTTTGCATGTATAGATAGACAGGCGTTGGATTCGGTTTGCTGCGTGCTGAGGATTGAACGCAGGCGTGGCAAGGCAAGGGAAGGGAAGAAATATTGGCAACTTAGACAGTCAAGGGAAACCACGACGAGAAATTGTAGGATAATTCATCATACCCAGATAAACAATACGCCACGTTGAGTGTGTTCAAGAAGCCGGACAGGAACAATACCTTCATGAGAGACATAGGTGTGCTGTGTCACGGGCTCCTCACCGAGGGGAGACTAGGCAGTATGTTGCACATCCAGATGTTTCTTCAGCAAGGGAAATAATACGGAGTAGGAATCTTCAACGATTTATTCTAAACTACGAAGTAGCGGGGAGCTTGTATTATGGGCCGTACGAAGTACATGTACATCGTATCGCGAAGGATGAAATCCCTGGCCAAGGACATCTCTCATTCGTCGCCTTCAGAGCTCAGCTGAGGAATGACCAAGATAACCTTTGAAGGCAACCAAAAACCCTTTTTCTATTATTGGAAGCTGAACAAGCCGCAACAAAGCCACGATTTAGACCAGACCATATGCTCCACTGATACTCTTGTCAAATTCATGGAGGTCAGGTAAAGCAACATCGTCTCAACAGAGTGGGCGCAATTGCGTTCTGGCTTGTGTTCGAGTAAGAAGGCAGAACACAGGTTTTCTAGTCAAAAAAATAACGATCAATTAATTAGTGCTAGAATGACAATCCCAAATGTTCTATGTTTTCACCCTTAGCAGTGTCCCTTGTCGCAAATAGTATACTTTGGACCAATGTATGTCAGTCTTTAAAAGCCTCAATGATCACAAACCTCTCCACTTGTCCCAACTTACCTAGTTGCTGGCCATGAATGAAAGTGACGAGCTTCCTCCTATTAGTACCTCTCGTTAACTCACCTGAGCACAATATCACGGTGCCCCCATCACCACGTCTCCAGTGTAGGATCTCTATTGATCAGCGCCTCAACCATGGACATCGCTTTGGTGCAATGAGCAAAATCAAGCCAATAACCTCCCTCGGCTTTGCTCATAATCACGCCTGAAACTACAGGAGCATGTCGTTAGTCACTTTCTCTTTGTTTTCGGCCAAGTCTGACTTACGCCGCACTGGAATACCACGCTCTAGAGAGTGACCAAACACTATCGGAGCGGAACAAGGTGAATCCTTCTTGTCCTTGGCTACGATTGCTGGCGAGAAGTCTACCCCGTGCCACGCGTTGCACCAATTCGTCGTGCCGTAGCTGGACTCGAACGGCTCGCAGATATGCATGCCGATCTTGCGCTGGAACAGCTCCCGCGTCACGGCCAAATTGCGCTCTATGTTTTCTGGCTTGAGTGCTTCGATCACGGCGAGGCGGTAGCGATATGCTATTTCTGCTAGGGGAGTGCTACGGCCGATGTCCATGTATGCCACGCAGAACGCGAGAGCATTGTGGAGGTAAGGTTGCCCTGGGGGTAGTACCGGATGATGTCCACGGACTATTTAGCACCGAGGGTTAGTTGAACAAAAAGCAACAATCATAACTTTGCATTTGCGAATGGAGTGTGTATACTGACGGTTGGCAGGTCCAGTGACGGTTTGTTTCCTTGGATGTTTGCGATGAATGCTGGCTAGCTAGATTGCACAAGACGTGTAAGCATCAATAAGGTAAGAAATTAAAATTAGTACATACCTTTACCATGATGCCAGCAAGGATGTCGCCATTCGACACCGACGGCGTATCTGTTCCGTATTGTGCCTTCAAACTTGTATTGTATCGATCTCTTAACCCCTAAACCAACTCCACAGGCAAGAAAATCGTATACCGCTTTTCCTTCGGATTAGCCACAATCTCCGGCACAATACCCAAGAGTATCTGCATCTTCTCCTTTTTCGTCTTCAACCGATATGTGCCTTTCCTTCGTAGTTCTTTCTCGGATAGGTCCCTGCTTCCTTGGAGTTCGTCCGGTCCCAGCTCCAGAAACGGAGCTGGTTTCTCCCCTTTCATAACTTGAATCCACGCTTTTATAACGCTGCCGTAGCCCATCTGATCAGCGACACTGTGTGGTAAATTCATACCCACCACGGTAGCGTTTGTGTAACGTGTGAGGTGGACGAGGAGAAGTGGTGTATCGGGTTTTTCGAATTTCCGCTCGACGGGCCATTCAGGCGATGCCCAGTGCGACTCAAACGCAGTTATGGCTGGCAACAGCAAGACAGACTTCTTCGTTTCGGCATTTTCGTTTGGTACAAGTTTTGTCTCTTCAATGGATGAGGGTACGTCCCGAGTCGACCAGGAAAAAAGCTCGTAGTTATCGGGGAACGGCCGGGGCAAATGGTACTGCAGGGTGCCATTTTTGCCTTTGGGTTTTATGCGAGCACCAAGGATAGGTAGGTGATCCTGGATCAGCGTGTTAAGTGAAACTCGCATCAACTCATCGTCGAGAACCTCGCGGACGAGTATGAAAACAAAGGTACGGATATTGTGGATGGGTTTCCATTGGTCCAGATGGGAGAGTGGTTTGATTGTCTCAGCTCCAGCCACGGGCGCCTCTTTCTCTAGGCTCATGGCAGATTAAAATCAATGAAAGATGGGAAAATGAGACTCCCAAGTTGTCAACGAAAAGGATACTGCTAAAGCAGAACGATGTTGGTATAAAAAGCAAAGTCAATAACAAAGGCCGATCCTCATGCTGTAACCCCGACTCTTCTAAAGAATCATGGGCATTTGTTAACTTACCCCCATGACTTTTGTACCTAACCATCACACAGGGCTGAGGCTAGCATTACGTCAGAGCAACAGTATTCGTACTCGTAAGGAATGCCAAGTATATATAATATTAATGATAATGAAGCTTCCTCCACCTGGCAGGATTTTAGTTATCTCGGCATTTTGTCCTTTAGGACATGACCTTTTTTTTTCCGAAAGAAAAAAAAACACAGGGGCCCTTATCTATCTTTGGTAGGAAAGCGAGTTAGGTTACTCCGTACACACCTTGGCAAAAGCTGGGGACACGAGGAGTCACCTCGAAGGGCGTACAAAGGATTCAACTAGATACTAGTACTCACTACCGTACGAAGTACTCCATGCATTTAAATTAAATCGTCCACTTCCTCCACTTCGTACTCTACATTGCGCTAAGCGAAGGACTCCAGCCGCTGTCAGCCTTGATTTCTTGAGAGAATCATTGGTGTATGCTCTATCGTGTGGCGTCGAAGGATTGGATGCTTACTCAGTCTGACAATACTATCATAATGCCAATCAAGTGAATCATCATCACGCCCGTTAGCTATCGGGCCAACTCCCAATACGCCATATTTATGGACCAAAGCTTTCTATAGCCCCATCCGGAAATACCCAATTCGTAACTTCGTCAATCCCGATGTTCGTCACTTGTGGCATTGCTATAGAAACCCACAACGACCAATATCCCAGAATTTTGTCCTCCCTCTTAATTCCCAAAATGAAAGCATTCGGTGGAACTTCCGTCACCACTGTTGATAAAACCCTCGATGGGCTCCGAGAAGTGGCGTTGTGAGATTTGTCGTTATGTTGTTGATTTATTTCCGCCGACATTCAGACAGCAGTTATCTCGCCCATGTAGCCGATTCAAGGTCTTCGTCGCCCAACTCATGGGCCCAGGGATCCCCCTCATAATCGTCACCGTGGTCCTGCTCGCAATCTTCCTCCGGGAAGTCCTGAGCAAAGTCATCCCCAAACTCCTCACCCCATTCCGCGCGCAAGTCCTTGATGAAATCCTCACTATAGCCCAGACGGTAGTGCACGTTGTATTCCTCATTAACCCAGCTATCGTCATCGTCATTCTCATCCACCAAGGGCTCTTGGTTATTGGCCTCATTTGCTTTGCCCGATTTATCTGCAGCGGAAGAGGAAGTATCGGGTTCCTCAGCTTCCATCAAACTCCGGAGAATGGCACGGCCCTCTCGACGATCTTCCTCGCTGTAGATGCTGAGACCATGGAGTATCAGGAATGCATACTCGCTGCCAAATTTATCCCTTTGCCATCGCTTCTCCTCGCCGTTAAGGTGTGAAGAGTCTTGATTTGCGTCCGAAGTGGCGTCGGAGGGCATGGCGCTGTACTGTGCAGCAGGTGGCCAAGTCTGTAGGGCGCTGTCAGGTCAATGTTGTGGTTCAACGGCAGACGAGAGGAGGCTATTCGGTCTCCTCTTTTGCCACGAGGCTGGGTGCATGGGGTTGGTACGCCCTGCCGAAGGTAACCAATCCAGGCATTTCGGTGAGCTCGGTGAAGGTTGCAGCTCAAGTACTGAAAAGCGACGCCCAATCATTAGGGACACGGCCTCGAAAACATTCATATTTCCACAACAGCCAGTGGCGCAGGGCCAACTCGCGATAGCATCGGATTTCGGAATAAGAGTGTCCGTAGGGTGAGCAAGACGCCGTGGATTTCTGCACCAACTAGTTCACAATAGGAATGACCTATAGACTAATAATTTACATCCCTTTCCATCACCTTCATTGTCGTTTCCAATCTGGGATGATGTGTTTGCGGAATGCCATGGGGCCTCTGAATTCATCCCTGTCATAATAGATAGACTGCTCGAGTTGGCGCCACCTCCTAAAAGTTGCCATCATCCTACCGCCCGTAGCGAAGGTGTTCGTTGAAAAGGGGCAGTAACCCATGAAGTATCTGTACAATGAGGGGGCAGGGGTCAATCTAGCAGTTAGGCATAAGTAAGGGCACTCTGCCCAGCTCGTCTTGATAGGGTTAATGGACTTGATCATACATTTTATCAGTGTTCAATAATCATCTTCGCTTCCTGGCGGTCTTCCTCTCCGTAAAACTTGAGGTCGTATGAGAGAAGAAACCCTTCCACACTGCCACCTTCTCCTTGCGTACATCTGACTTCTGCTCGAGTAAAGAATGACTCCACAAGGCCTCTTTGAGAACCAAAGATGGAGGGTTCACCTCTTCCTCTTCCTCTTTTTCCTCTAGTTCGCCTGGCTTGCCAAGAAAAAACGCCGCGATTGACTTTGCTTTTTGGCAATCTTGACATTTGTAGAAACGCAGACCAAAGCAGATCTGGAATGACACAGCATCGCCGTACATACGATTGACGAACGACAGTTCTTCCTGAGATAAGAAATGCCCCGCAAGCTGTCTTGGCCCTACCTCGTCTTTGTCTATGTGCAAATAGTGTCTCACACAGTGGCTTCCAACATTCTCCAAATATACATCCCAGGCATCACTCCCATTGTCCTCATATTCTCTTAGCCAGAGTTTTGCCTCGCGAAGGTCCTTCTCTTTATAAAGGTTGAGGAGTTCTGAATACATCCATACGGCGGAACTCCCAATCATGCGTCTCATGTAATATAGTTGCTTTTTGGAGAAAAAGTGGTCCACTTCTTTCCAATCAGAAGCGAGTGTACTTCGTATTGTCCCGTACAATCTTAAGTACGCGAATAGCAATCCAGCGGCATTAGTGACAGCCCCATCAGGTTGCTAATGCTAAGGTACCGAGTAGTATTTCAACGCGATCAAGATCCTTGAAATTGCTTCTTCAGGCGTAGTTGAACCGTTGGACAAAGCAATCTAGTATTAGTATTTGTCGCGTCTACTACTCTATAACACAGTAGGCCTACACTTTTGCCGTAGCGGCAAATTTGACGGTATTAGTATTAGTAGTATGACATTGCGGTCGTTGAAACAAACAATATCACGGACAGATGACAAACAACAACTGCATTCCTCGAGAAGGCGAGGAATCCAGATTTCCGACCTTCACGTCAAACTCGGCTCCTTCAACACAAAAATGGCATCCGCCAAAATAAGATATTCATCAGTGCTATTATGACATTCTGTCTCACTTTGACACGATGGTCACATGCAACCTTATGAACAAGGCAATCAACCAATAGGCACCCGATCTCTTTCCACCTCGAGCGCAGCCAGCACAAAGGCAGCCTCCCCCAGCACGCTATTTCGGACAATCGGTCTCGAGAGGTAGTATTCAGCGCTGGCCGTCGAGTTGAGGGTGCAATCTGCCACCGTTTGGTTGAAACCGATGGTTCCAAAACCGGTATCCGTGACGAAATTCTTAACGACGTATTCAAACGCCCGAAATGCCGCTTCGCGGAACTGACCATCTTTGGGAACCAGACCATTGCTTTGAGACATTAGAATGGCCGCAATAAACAGTGCAGTGCTCGAGCCCTCGATGTAGTTCCCTTGTTCATCGTGTGCGATAGTGAGTTGCCGCCAGGCACCAGTGTTCGGATCAGCGTATTTGACCAGGGCTGGTACGATCGGACGCGCGACCTCTTTGAGCCCAAAGCATATCTTAGCCAGTCCGTCGAAGCTTTTGCTCTCGGTCATCATCTTGGGAGATGTGCATTGGAGCACCTCCCAAGATTCTGCGACCCCCATGAAGAACAAGCCTAACGAGCGGCCCCAGACAAAAGGGCTACGACCAGTGTCCTTGCCTGCCCAGGTGGCATTGTGAATGGCATTGTATCCGTGAACGAGCAAGCCGGTTTCAGGATCGATGGTATTCGCGTGCATGATCTGCAGCTGCTGAACAAGATTATTATGCAAGTTATTTCCCTCGCGTTGCGGTCCCGAGTCATAAAACTGTCTATCGGGATCCCAACCACCAATCTTCATGAGCTCCAGTGCCATGTATGGCAGCAAAGAGAAGGCACCTTCTATAGAAGTTGTTTCCGGGAAAGCGGCGTCGTAAGGATATCCTCCTAATCGGTTGACGTTCTGCAGCAGAAAAGAACCTTTGATGGCATTGTATGCCTCTTCCATGAGGCCGGTGGGCTTGACGAGGCCTGACCCCCTTGCCTTGTCGATAGTATAGGCCACCGAGAAGCGATCGAGAGGAAGAAAGGCGTCTACGTTGGCATCCCTCAGCAATGGAGATGCCGCTTCAAGGACATCCTTCAGATACAAGGAGTACTTGGGCTTGACGTCGGGGTACTGGGCTACAGTGCGTTCAATAGCCAAAGCCAAAATGCCGGCTTCGAGCGTGCTGTTGGTAGCATACGACAGTTCAATGCCTTGCTTCCGTGCTACGATGCTGTCAAGCATCCGTTGGGAGTATGGCGTTCTGTCGTCGTAGTCATGCGGCACAGTTGCAGATATGACGGGGCAAAGGACAAGGACAATGGCAGTGAAGAGATGCATAATGGCAAGGTCCTGGAGCGACGACCGATAAACTGGGGTTGGTTGGCATGGAGCACGAAAACCAGAGACGACAAACACTCGCCTTTCTGAATGAACTGGCAGACTGGACATTTACACTTATGTAGGGACACGATGGCACGGTGTAGTAAACTTTCATATTGTCGGCAAGGTGCAACTTTAACATGCGATGAGAATATCTACCCTATGAACTGAAGCATGCCAGTTTCATTCCGAATGCTATTCCACATTAAGTTTCTGCAAAGTTGTCAGTTGCAGAGATGACTTTCGGCATTAGAAGAAAAATTCTTGTACTCTAATTTGTAGTCTGAACGCTGTAAATTGCATGTATTTTGGTCTGCAAATGTCTTCTGGAATGGAAGGTCGTGAGCTTACGATAAATCGGACTAGGAATGGTCCGTCCCGATATTGCCGAGCCGTCTCGGACTTCGTGATGGCGTGACGCAACTTACCTTCATCATTGCCATAATAGTTAGCCTCCTCATCAATATTCATCACGACGCAGCAGCCATTCATCCTTTCATCAATCATCCGCAGTGGGAAACTCTTTATTCATTTTACTCAGTATTAGCAGTGGGTTGATTATCATCTCTCCTTACATATTCTGCGCTTGGACGGCCTCCCTCTTCCTCCGCAGCTCCCATCTCATTCTACAGGTACGGACTTTGGATTAAGCCGCAATTTTCCCCATCGCATTTCTCCCATAGTCGCCCGATATTCGCCTCCCCGGAATAAGGAATGGAGATCTTTTGCTCCCTGTCCATCAGGGTGCAGCGTGCAGGGCCTTTCCCTGCAAGCATCCAGGTCATGTCGTCGCAACCAGAACCTTGATGGCCCAGCCGACTCCATGTCGCATCCAATAGCCTATAGTGATGGTCGTGCTGGATTTAGGAAATTGAATCCAACAATGCCCTCGGCCACTACGTGGTTTCGCCCAGGAGAAGAGCGTGAGTAGAGGGACACGCGCCTCCCAATGATTCCCTCGTTTCCGATTTCAAGCGAAAGCGGCTCGTCTAGCGGAAGCTCAACAAAGGCCTTGCTGGATGGCGTGGCTGTCGTGGGCAAGGAAAACTGGCGAAACAGCCCGCAGTCCTCTGCTCTTCTCGTCAGGTCCCCACTAGAGCTGTTCCGTGATGTTAGCATTGGCCTGGATGCTATCGGCATATGCTGTGAAGCACTTACTGGATCACAATCTGAAGATCCGACAGCTCGTTCAAGTCGCAGGTTGCGTCTGGCGTGAGTCTTGCATGTGTCGCCTCTGAGCTTCCTGGGCAGCCTGGAGTGTGAAATGCGAGATCGCCACGAATCATTCCACAACGGCCAGCATTGTCCGGAGGACCGAGGGCGACCAGCGCACCTCCTCGCGGCCTGTTGGTAACTTCGGGGCCACACATGATTGGTGTCGACGTGATGCAACTTCAGCTCCCTCCACCGTTGGGCAGAGTGGAAGGAGGTTTTACGGCCCTCCCCCGAGATGCGCCCACCAATATATACGAGTACCTAGAGGATGAGGAAGCGCCGCCTGACACCCTATGAGCTTGTTTCACCAGCCATCTCGCCTTGTTTTATGTCATAATCGCCGTCTGGATGCCAGGCATATGCCGGGCTGGCGTGCGCGGGTTGATGGTGGCCCAATCAGAGCCTTGCATTCTTAGCTCCACTTGCCCATCTGGCAACTCCAGTGAGCAAGTTTGAGAGGGAATGCTCAGGAAACGCTTCAGGCCAACCAGCTGCCATAATATTGGCAGCTGAATGATTCCATTGCTTCCGCTTCCGCTTACCCCCGAACGATAACACGAGTCTCATTCTGAAGAGTGCATATTGGCTGATTAATTCGAATCGCCTATAGGTCTCCTCCCCACCGTAAACGGACGGCGTAAAAGAGATGGCCTCTCAACTCCTCTTCGTTACATCCCTCCTCCTCTTACCCCTCACCTGCCACTGTTCGTCTGAGGATTCTATAACATCGAAGCCTCAGTTCGCAAGTATCCCCGATCCTCAGTACGGTTCATATTCGCCCACCATGTCTGTCGGCACCTTCAGCCTCCCAGCGTTGCCATACGCCTACAATGTACGTGTTGATATGCTACAAATCTGTGTGCCCATCAAGGTCCATCGTCGCTAAAAGCTGTTGTTGTACAGGCTCTTGAGCCCAGCATCTCAGCTCAGATCATGGAGCTTCATCATAGCAAGCATCACCAGACCTACGTCAACAACCTCAACAACGCCCTCAAGTCCTACGCTACCGCCATCTCTGCCAACGATGTCCCCTCTCAAATCGCCCTCCAATCTGCCATCAAGTTCAACGGCGGTGGCCACATTAATCACTCCCTCTTCTGGGAAAACCTATCACCGGCTAGCTCACCCGACGCAGACCCACAGAGTGCGCCTACCTTGATGGCCGAAGTTGCCAAGACCTGGGGCAGCTTGGAGGACTTCAAGGAGGCCATGGGCAAGGCACTCTTGGGTCTGCAGGGCAGTGGCTGGGGATGGTTAGTCCAGGATGGACATGCGTTACGCATTGTCACGACCAAGGATCAGGACCCTGTTGTTGGTGGCGAGGTGCCCATCTTTGGTATCGACATGTGGGAGCATGCATATTACCTGCAGGTAGGCGTGCCGAGTTATCCATTTACGAGAGTCGTTTTCACTGACTGTGCGACCAGTACTTGAACGGCAAAGCTGCTTATGTGGAGAACATCTGGAAGGTCATCAACTGGAAGACGGCTGAACGCCGTTTCATTGGCGGTCGAGACGACGCCTTCAAGGTTCTCAAGGCTTCGATGTAAGGGAATAGATACGATTGGTACATGGCTGATATCACACACCGGAAACAGACCATGAATACATTGCCAACAATCTGTTATCTTCCGAGGCGGGAAGCCTCGCTTGTTGTGCCCGATGCATCGTGCTGGATATCTTTGAGCTTTGAGCCTCAGTCAAGTTGCGGGTGATCTCGCCCGAAAGGCCATCGCCATTTTTGTGACAAACATGACTGTGCAACGGCAGACACGGTGGTTTTGAATGCACATATCCTTCGTGCTTGTTCTTCTTCAGCAATGGACGTTGTTTCGATAATTGTCGCGGCCCTCGGTATCACCATGTCTCTTAACTATTCACCTTTGCAACCAGGTCTCGGAGAGTCCGCAAGTCCCAGCCACATCCTAACGGAGACCTGCATTCGAGTAAGGCGGTCTCAGATCTTCGTGCACCACACATGCACGTAAATGAGGCCCACGAAGCTCCCACCGTCTAGTAATACCACACCAATGCAGGAACAAAGGCGAGGTGGCTGGAACGGACAGACGCAATGACCCCGTGGCACCGCCGTTGCTACTATGCATCTGAGCAATGACGACGGCTTCATGCAAGTCTCGTAGGAATGTAATTTGCCATCTGTTTCCGTGAAACCCAACAAACTTTTGTCTCATTAGTATGGTTGTGGCAAGTTAACGAGATGAGCCGCACTCAACTCACACAAAACGGCAACATCCTTGATTCATCCCCAGAAAGGTATCCACGATCCATCTATTTTAAGCTGCTTTTTTTTTAATGCAGACACCCTTCTCAATGCTCAGGAATGGAAGCGGGCATGTATGTCCTCGCCAAGCTTCCCGATGGAGCGGCATCCCCGAGGATCGTTTGAGTGAGATGAGTACGACCCGAGACAAACTACTGGACCGACGACGTAAATGCGATTTGTGTGATTGCACGGATTGATGATCGCAATAAGGTGGTCTCGCACAGCGGCTGAGATTTGTCTTGAATCTTGCATACTTTGTCGGCTCGTGGCATCGTCAGTTGATTCGGTTGTCTCGACGCATCAGCGGTATCCCATCCTCTGCTGCTAGAACCCGAGTCAATATTATACTGTGAGAAGCTGTATTCCAAGAAATTCGCCCTGTCTTCCCGAAATGAACGGGAGATCTACAGGCTGCAGTACGTGATTTAAGGAAATGAGAGGATGGTTGGACTTGACGGGAACACGGGAACGCACCGACAGTGGCGCCAAGGCAGAGTACAAACTTTGTTCAGAAGAATCACCGATGTTAAGGTTGTGTGATGACAGAGAGATCTCAACGCTTCGCAAGATATAAAAGGGGGCACCAGGATGGACTGTTCCGTTCAACCAACATTGTTGACCAACTCGGTGGAACTGAACAATACTTGTCGCTCGTTTCTAGAGATTCTCTCTCTTACTCTCGTTTAACCACTCTCCTAAGAGTTCTCACCATGGTCAACAAAGCCATCGTTTGCTTCACCCTCTTGGGTTTTGGGTATGCCGATTTCACCTAATATCTGTCCAACACAACGAACGGCTGAGCTAACCTCTGCAATAGAGTCGGTGTTGTTAGTGCAACTGATAATACCGTCACCGTCACCGTCACCGTCACCAATACTGAGACGGAGACCGTCGCGGCGTGTGCCTCGTCATGCTACTCCACCGTGAGCAACTGCGTCTCGACAGTGTCCTTGGCTACCTCGACACAGACACTCCCCGGGACCATCACCCTCACCAGCACCACCACTGAAACCAATGTCGTATCTACTGGAAGCTCGTCGGACGCAACTCACTCGGCATCTTCGTCTTCCACCTTGTATGGAACAAGCACGACAACCTACCCAACCGGGTCTTCTACTACAAGCCGAGCCACTGAAACTGTGGCTTCGTCTTCCTTTACCAGTGCGGACTCTAGTCAGCTGCCCAACACTTCCACCAGAAGCAGCGCATCTTGCACGGATGCCTATGGCTGCGGATCTTCCACTACTTCTGGAGGCATCGACTCTTCTGCTCTGCCCGGGACCTCTTCCTCCTCAGTGTTGAGTTCGTTGTATTCCGCAACCACTCAAACAACTGCGACCTTGCCAGCGACGACGATCTCAACCGACGAAGACATCACGACAAAGACAACCCTCAAGTCCACGCTTACTCAAAGCGTCACCGTTTCGGAGAGCTCGGCCACTTCACCAGAGACGACTACGAACTTATACCCTTCACAGACTACCACTACCACGTCTGGAACAACTGGCTCTGCTGCATTGCCCATCTCAACTACCACGACAAGCCTATCCCACAAACCCTGCGTGCCGTCCTCCAAGTCCACCTCCTCACCAAGCTACAGCAACTCAACCCTCCCTACCACCGCCTTTTCTTCAAGCATTTCCCTCAGCACGGGACACCCTCACTCGACAACTAGTTCCACCACCAGTATCGACTCCTCAGCCGCACCAGGCTCACCTTCAAGCTCTTCTTTTTCTTCTCTCTACCCAACTGCCCCCTCCAACTCCACCAGTCGGCAAACTTCCACTATTTTGTTCGAGTCCACCGCCGATGGCATTACTCAACCTGCAACGTCTTCATCCATCCCCACGACGTTCTTAACGGCTACAAGCGAGTCTCAATATAGTTCCATCTCGACTCCGACTCCTACTGCTACTCCGCCTGAGTATGAGCTCCCGCCGTATAACATTCCGTCTTATGAACTGCCTCCTTCGTATGGCCGCAGGATGCGAAGGGCTCAATGGTAGATATGCCTCAAACATAGGGCGGGAAAAGTGAAGGGGGGGATGAACTCTGGAAGGGGGAAATTGGATATAGAGACGGTTGGTAGGGGAAGAAGTGCCATTATAGGGCGATGGGTATGGATGGTTCTATGGTTTTCTTTCAGAAGTTCCAGATTTGTGGAACACACTTTTGTGAGAAGTGGTTTAGTTTGTTTTAGATAGAAGGAAGAAATGTATGTTCACCATATCTCCTTCAGGGGCCTGAGGAAACTAGTCCTGGGTAGTGCTACTTTTAGGATCCTTAGAAGCGATTTTCTTGGGCATACTAAGAAGCGCGTTCAATCCGTCGTTCGAGTTCTATAATCCTCTATCTATAATTTATTATTCTTGGAAAAATCACAACGCTAATATCCCATTTTATGCTCCCTTGGATAAGCACACAACAGCCCACTTGCCGTGCCACGCCCATCTTCTGGCGCCAGTATCACCACCGCCGCCCTCTGTAGCCCTCAGCTCCTCATCCTTGCCAGCCGGAAGGCCAACGACAACATCGGCCTTGCACGTACGCAGAGACAAGACATTGACGCCAGATCCGGGACCCATGGGGCCAATGGCCTCGCTGAAGGGAGTAGTAGGGTCCCACAAAGCCTACATCATGTTAGCGAGACGCTCATCTTAACCGGAGGGGGGCCACTCACATCACCAGTCAGCTTGCGGTAGTTCAGGTCACCCTTGAAGATGACAAGCTCGGCCTTCTTGAGATCCGTGTGCAGTTCAGGAGCCTGGTGGGGCAACCGCCAGTAGCTGCCACCAGCAGTCCAGTATCGGTTCGGACGCATGATCAATTGGCCTTCAGAGTGTTTTTCGACCCAGTCCTGGAAAACGAACTCCAGTTCCCCAACCTCCTTTTCAGTCAAAGGTGTGGGGGTCTTGCCCAGAACCTGCTCCTCCTCGGTCGGGGTCTCGAAGAAGAACTTGGGGCGAGCAATGGAGCTGAGGAGGCCACCAAAGTCGAATGGCATGACGTCCGAGACGAACCAAGGAATGGACTTGGGGTGGAGGACAACCTGAGTAGCTAGGCCAGTGCTCAGCAGGAAACCGGCCAGGACGAGATCAACATAGAGTTCGAAGCCGGCATTATCCAAGACGAAGTCAACACGGCGCACCGCCTTGCCTTCAGCCCGGGCCTTCTTGAGCAGTTCGTAGGCTGCTGGGAGATGGTTGATCAAAATGTTCTTCTCGGCGGCTTTTCGGGCCTCGCTGCCCTGGAGCTTCTGGATATCTTCATAGGACACATTGGTCAGTAGAGACAGGTCGGTAGCATTGCCCCACAGGCAGACCTCGAACATCTCGGTGAAGAGGAGTTGCTCCGCCTCAGAGTCGTGGGTGACATCCTTGTTAGCGCGGATCTGCTCAATGATGTCCTTGTATCGTGTAGCAAGCTCCAGGACGGCGTTGCGCGATGTTCGGAAAGTGTCAAATTTCTGGCGGTTGAAGATGTCATGGTCTTTCCAGTGCTTGCTGAGCTGGAAAAAGGTGCTGATTCGCCTTTGTCATATGTCAGTATTTGAAGCATGAAGAATTTGTGTCAGATTCCAATGCCTACCTATACATGTAGCACTCGGAGAACAGCCATGGGACGTTGAACCATGTTGGGTTGCCCAGCTGCTCCAGCTCCTTGTTGTAAGCGGCAACCTCATCAGGGAATCCATCATCAGGGATGGGTCTATGGAATATTAGCTCGAAACTCCGCCGCGAAGGTGAAAAATGAGTCGTACGTCAATTGGCGGTCGTGCAGCACTTCGTACTTGAGATTGCCAAGCTGCTCAACAATCTTCTTGCCCTCGGCCTGCCTCTCGGGGTCTTCATACTTGGAGATGGCCTTGTAGACATCATCGATGGCTCCGGTCTGGAGAAAATCGAGTCAGCAGAGATGATTCGATCGATTGAATTCGCCGGAAGAGAGTTGAGGCTCACGAGAATGACGGGCCATCGCTTGCGAACAGAGTCGCTGGCAAAGGACGTGGGATCGCTAGTGACCGATTTTGCTAGCCGCGCGTGTTAGCCAATGCCTCGTAGAAGACACAATCTCGTCACGTACGCGTCTTTGTATCAAACTCCATCTTGAACAGTGTTCCTGACGGTATGGCTCAGTATCGTTTGTTGAGTTGTTGAAGCGAAAAGACGGCTCTCAGGGAGTCTTTATGGCGTATGGCGGGGCAATGGCGGGGTTCTACTTTTTGGAGTATCGATCGATACGGCCACAAGGGGCAATCCGGAACTAACAATGGCGGTTCTGCAGCCTCGACGTCATAATGGATACACGCAGGGGCATTTTTTTCAAGTAACTAACTGACTGAAGTCGTGATCTGCTCTATGGCATTGAGGAATTTTTCTCAAGCGGGCCGAGGGATATTTCGAAAAGGGACTGATTTGTCTGAAGGATTAGATATGACGTCTGGTCTGCGGTTTGGTGTTTCGTTTTGGCGGTTCCTGCGGATGTCCAAGACGGCAGCAGGCCCAGAACGGTCTAGTGTGAAGTTGACATTTGATGGGCAGGTCGAGATGTATTGCCAGAAATAGTTTAGTGTTGATGCTAACTGTGCCTGACGGATCGACATGCTTCTGTATGTACTTGTACTCGTAGGGAGTACGAAGTATGTATGCACATAGTTGGATGATCATCCACGAATGCATATGTACGAAAAAATATTCTGAATAAATTTTAGAATTGGAAATAATACATCAGAACTACGGTGTATTAGATTAGAGAGAGTCTAGAGAAAGGTCGGGCCTTATCGTTTTGTCCGGCATGCCTATCTTGATCAGCCGAGTATTGGGGCCGCCAATGATATCATACAGGGACCTGTTCCTGGATTGTACGGAGTATTGTATTTTATGTAAATGAAACCAGCACGTCAAACTCCATACATTCATTCCATTGTCAAGAGAAAGGAAAAGAAAAAGAAAAGTCTCAATTTTTGTCCAAATTCGGTTACAAATCCCATCAATCATCAGATGCAACGTTGGCAAGCCTTGCATTCTTCCTGGTGGATGAGGATGAACCATCAATTGGAATGACAGCGCCTGGAATCTGCCTACCTAATGACAAGCCATCATCATGACTGCCCCCACCAGCCACCTCACACAAGCCGCCACGAAGACGGGCGCAGCACAGCATCACCACCACCATGTCCATGTCCATGTGAACAGCACGACCAGCTGGCCGCCTCCTAGGCCTCCAATGCCGCTGACGCTGACGCTGACGCTGGGCCATCAACTCCCATAAAACCCAAGTCCGCTTCTCATCTTCGAATAATACCGCGGTGCTTCACTCGCTCGAGCGCCTCCCAAGCCATGCCCTTTATCGCCAACACGCCCGAATCCCTCCTCGCCCGCAGCGACTCCAAGAAACCCGGTTCCACATGTCGCGGCGTCACATCCAACGGCCTGTCATGTCGTCGTCCTCTCGCCTCGCCTCCCCGCACGCCGGCAGACAAGAGGGCGGCAGCGCGGCTAGTACCCGATGACGATGAGAGTCTCTACTGCTGGCAGCACAAAGAACAGGCCGGACGCTCTTCGCGCTCAAGCCCCGGCCCGAGGGGGGCTTTTGCACAGTTGACTAGTCTCGAGGGACGGTCGAGTCTGGATACACTGGCGGATAGATTGGGACTGGTAGATTTGAACAAGGACGACGAGACACCATCCGGGAGGCCGCACAAGAAACGGCCCAGCGGGCAGAAGAAGCCAAAGGAGAAGAGCGCCAAATCCCTGCGGTTCTGCTTCTGCTTCACCATCCCCCTCGAGGACGCCAACGACACACCACCGGCGCGACCTCGTCCTCGGCCACAGTCCCGTCCGGCGCAACCCCCAATGTCCTCCTCCTCCGTTCCCGCCTCCGTCCCGAGCGTCTCTCCACCGTTCAAACGCCCTCCGCCCGGCGACGCCTCTCCCGGCAAAGCCTCCTACCGCTCCGCCAAATCCGCTGCCTCCAGCACCGCAACCGCCGCACGCCTCAAAGCCTTGATCCCAGACTCCCTCGACATCCCCACCACCTCCGCCCTCATGGCCGAACTCGCCCGCCCAGCCACCGAGTCCGACGAACCAGGGTACATATACATGTTCTGGCTGACCCCCGTCTCCGCCTCCAGCTCCTCCCCCGCCCCCGTGGATGCCGCGCGGTCCCTGCTCGCTCCTCCGGCCCCGTCAAAGCAATCCTCCCGTAGGGCGAGCGACGTAGTCTCCACCTTCGCGGGACGCGCCTCCAGCGGGAGTAACAAGAAGATGCTCCTCAAAATCGGCCGCGCAGCCAACGTCCAGCGGCGCATGAACCAATGGAGTCGTCAATGTGGCTACTCCATCGAAATGCTCCGCTACTATCCATACCTTTCCTCCACCCCCTCCTCCACCCCCTCCTCCTCTCCCTCATCAGAACCAGACTCATCCACAACGCCACACATGACGCCGCACTGCAAGAAGGTGGAACGTCTGGTACACATCGAACTCACGGGCATGGGACTACGAGCCAAACTTGATACGTGCGACGCGTGTGGGAGGGAGCATAGAGAGTGGTTTGAGGTGGAGGCATCGAGGGAGGGGATTAAGAGGGTGGACGAAGTGATTAGACGGTGGGCGGATTGGGATGATGGACGGTGATATTTTGGTATGAAGTTTACAATGAACTGGTACGATATCATGAAGATATTGCATTTGAAGCACGGTGTTTGGGCTTGGCATTTTACATAGATAGGGGCATGTTTTTATACAAACGGCATTGCATAGTTTAGAATCAAGACATCTTCACTATCTACAAGCAGCCGTACAAGCATTCGTCAATCGAATTGAATCCCCTCACTGCAACGCCCTTATTTGGCCTCCTCAGCAGCAGGAGGGCTCAAAGCTGTCTCCTCATAATGAACTGGCGGTTTCTCGATATCATGCCCGATCTTCGCCTCAATATCACCCTGCTCCGCCCTATTCACTAACTGAGTGCTAACGCGCGTCTTCCACGCAGGGGGGCCCATGTACTTGATACCATTAGGATCCTCAAACATGGCCTCGGTTTCTTCAAGCGTCTTTCCAGCCGTCTCAGGGAAGACGAAGAAGACGTGGAAGAAGGCAACGGTGTTGAAGACGGCGAAGATGATGTATGACTTCCATTTGATGTTGGCAAACGCCGATGGCGTAAACAGACCGAGAGCGGTGTTGAAGGCCCAGTTCGCAGAGGTAGAGAAAGCGACGCCCTTGCCTCGCAGACGAAGGGGGAACAGCTCTGGTGGGTATGTCCAGGAAACGGGACCCCATGTAGGAGCAAAAGAGGCGACAAACAAGTATGTGCAGGCGATGAGGCCCTTGGCAGGCGCACCGACCAAGCGCATGGACTGAGCAGCAACGTGATCAATGCCGCCAGGGACGATCTCACCGTAGGTAGCGAGAATACCAGCGTTGGCGTACATCCACGCGGCCATCAAGACGGAGCCGACAAGGAGCGTAGGACGGCGGCCCCAGCGGTCGACCCAGAGAAGGGCCGGGATGGTCATGACGACGTTGATAATGTAAGAAATGGATGAGGCTAGCAGGTTGGCATTTCCAGAGTAGCCAGCCATGCTAAACACGTTGGCAATATAGTACACTGGAGAAGTCAGATCGACAGCTCTAGAGGTCACAAACGACAAATCGGAAGCCAGAACTTACTCATAACATTCATGCCCGTCAGCTGAGACCAAATCTGAGTAAAGGTGGCAATCATGGTACGGTTCAGCATGTTGGGCTTGAACAGATCAAGGTATGTGACATCAGCATGGCGGCGCTCAAACTCGCACATGTCCTTGATGTCCTGCAGCTCATAGGCCACAAACGGGTGGTTCGCATCGCCATTGCCATGGACAAGAGCCAGCACAGCGCGGCAGTCCTCCCAGCGGTCCTTGCGGGCGAGCCAACGCGGCGACTCGGGCAGAAGCATCATCATGAAGAAGAGGAAGATGGCGGGAATCATCTGCAGGCCCCAAGGGATGCGCCATGAGGCCGTGTTGTACTCGACGGGATTCTGCTTGCCGATGAAGGAGCAGCCGAAGGAGATGTAGTACATGATCAGAATTCCCCAGGTGATGGCCCATTGTTGGAATCCAATGAAGCGGCCACGCTTTGAGGGAGGTGAGATCTCGGCGATATAGACGGGGACCTGGGCAGACTCGATGCCGACAGAGATACCGTTGATGATGCGACCAACGATGAGCATGCCAATGTTCTGGGCAGCACAGCAAATGATGGAGCCGACTATCCTAGAGAAATCGGTCAGCACATGTCAACCAAGTCTCTATGTCGAACTTACCAGATAATGCAGCCCACCATGATGGAGTACTTTCGTCCCAGGCGATCAGACAACGAGCCTGAAATCAGAGCTCCGAGCCAGGAGCCGGCGGCCATGGATGCCGTGATACCTCCCTGGACCAAGGACCGCGGTCCTCCACATGTGCCTTTCACGGTAGTTGGGGGATTCTCATCTTGGTTGAAGTAGCATAGATACGACTGCTCAGCCAGCTGCGCTGACACCGACGAGATGTCAAAGCCAAAGAGCGCGCCGCCAACGACAGACACGCCGGCGATCACGTAGATGTTGCCAATCGGCATTTCGAACGCTTCTCTCTGTTAGTTATCAGCAGTCCTCGGGGGGAGAGTTGATGTCAATGTAGGATCTCGGCCATCACGTTGGGATCCAGGGTCAGACGGAAGGATAGAGTGCCTTTATATGTCGATAAAGACAAGAACAAGAATAAGGTGTAGCTCCAACGCTGCTTCCACATGAGCCAGTTTCTTCCATACAGATGCAGCGTAAAACGCACTCCTCGCCAATGCGGTCGCGCCGTCACAAGGCTAGCAGCAGGGAAGCTTTCTGAATGCTTATCTCCAACCTGTTTCACGCATACTGATCGTCTCCCGTACGGATGAATATTCGGCGTGGCCTGGGGGGAGACAGACATGCATGCAGTGCCGCAAGCCAAAGGCTTTCCACTACAGTAATTGTAATTAGCAAACGGATACTCCATACAGAAACAAGTAAAATGAAGGGTACTTTGTAACACCGTTTTCTCGTCATTTGTCGTGTTTCTCATCGTTACATGGCGGACAACACCTCCTCAGCCGCCCTGCATTGACCCGGGTCTAGCCACGACCTTGGGGTAACACAGCAGAACCTACTGAGGGCAGCTGCCGGCCTGTACTTGTTCACCAGCGCTATTGCGATCACTGGTTGGCCAGCACTGGACGTGAGGCTTGAGGATCGCCGGTCAGTGGCCGTTGCTTTTGCACCAGAAACTCATGATCGGGATTGCATGGCGCCGAGAGTTTGGCCGTGGAGAGATGAGGTTTTGGTTCGGTGTTCATGATACTACCTACTTTGCATGTAGATCACCACGAGACTCCATCCATGCCCGAAGAGGCATGCCTCGTTGAAGGCTCAAAGGTGAGATATACATGAGTAGCTATCGGTACGTGGGCCGGAGACTGCCAGCTATAGCTAGACTCAGCGGGCTTTACCTTTCGACAACAAATCTCCGCGGCAATAAACGCCATGGCACAGAGTAGTATGTATGATGCTTCACTTTTCCCCATTCTAGATTAAAGGCTCTTTTGGTGAAATTTGAACCGGTGGTTTCCAAGTCTAGGTACAATCTGCATCGGCTTTGACCTCGCAAGGCTTTGGGAGCCCCTGTTTGAGACTCCACTTCCCTGGGTGATGGGCGCCGCCTCATGACATGAAGAAAACTCCGACGGTTTTGTCACAGCAATAAATTGCTAAGCTATGACATTTCATAGTGAAGAGGAAAGGAAGGAAGAAATAACCGCCCTGAATCAGGTCACAAGAACACTAACAGAGCACAGTGTATTCGTACGTTACAGCACGTTGGAAACGCACTGTATCATAATCAACACTCATCCAATGATTCTGCCCCAGCCATGAAAAAAGTTCCCTCCTCCACCCTATACAATCTCACCATCCCTGTATACACTTGCCGATCGCCTTACCTATTCTCTGCTGGCGGAGTCTAGTGATGGATGCCAACTGTTTGGCCAAAAGTCCAATCCAGCCTTCTCCACAGCGGTATTAATTCCGATGTAATCTCAGAGTGGCACATGGTATCTATGGTATATGTACAGTGCTAGGGGGGGGACACGAGGAATCCTCGTCGTCTTCATTATCACCGGGCAGAATCACGAATGATTTCCTACAGGGCTTTTACGCGGGTTGAAGCTCTAGGGAGTAGATAGTATCATCCTTCAAGGCCAGGAACACGAGACTCCAGGACGGCATGTGCAGAAAGTCCAGACAGGCAGTCGGCGACAAGCATGTGGCTATTGGAAATCCTGGGAAGCCAGCCAATGCCGATACACTCGGACCATTTCTTTGATGAATCAGCGCCTGATGCGATGCTGACCAACTTAGTGACAAAAAGGGATTATTGGAATTCTCAAGGGCATTAATGTATCCGATTGATCCGGAAATACGGAGTCCGGAGTATATACTCCGACTAGTACTCGTACTAGTACTACTACCATTGAGCCAGGTATTGCGTTGGGGATGCCCTTCGGCTTGCATCCGAATCTACCAGTAAAATACGGAGTACCGCTTGGTCAAATCAACAAAGGACTGTGGGCATTTGGGAGTGGCCATCTCACGACCTTTTGCAGATCACGCACACGCATATGCTCAGCTCTTGTACTCGTATGTGACACTTGGAGGCTGCATCCGATCCTCTCACACCTTTGGGCAGGAAATAAGCATGGTGATTATTACGGAGTACAGTACTTCGTACCAGTAACTATTATGTCCGATCCGTACGGAGGAACCTTGAGAGTCCGCATCGGAGGGTCCAAGCCACTTTCTTGCTTGCAGCCGAAACTACGGAGTAGGTACTCCGTACTCCATACGAGTACTAGTACTACCTTGGTAACCCATGTCATCCATGAACTGTCTCAAGGAGAGAACCAACGCCCTCAACAATACACTACTCGTACTACATTCCAAAGAACATTCTCCGCGCCAGTAGCTAACCGTAATCATACGTTTTGTGATACGGCAATCAAGTAGAAGGTAGCTAAGGTACTTCAGACCGTTGGGTAGGCGTTCTCCTCCTTTCTTGAATATACTCTATTTTTCGAATACCAATCACCCGATCAGTCGGAAGACAGCCCAATGTCATCTCACGATGCTCAAATCACACAATAAAACAGCATCAAAATATACTGAGATGATAAACCAAACTGGGTCAAATTCATTGTCGGTAATTACTCCAACTCTACGAAGTACTATGTATGTTAGAGTAAAACGGGCCTCCCTTACCAATATACTATCAGGTAATAGTATCCCACTCGTTTTAGCACATAATTGAGAACTAAAGATAAGGAGATGGTCTTGGATCCTGACAATAGCTTATCGTCAGCATTGTCTTACCTCCAAGAGACTTGAATGCAGCAGACTGCCAAGCGTTCGTAGAGTTTTACCACCTATCAGTCGCATGTCACAAAATCGTATCCTCGTATATTTTGAAGCCGCATGGCCGCGCGTTCTTTGACAGGTAGTACTTGATATATCCTTCACTGTCACCAGCTCGGCCTTTGTGGAAAGGAAGGCTTCAAGCAGCGGGTTCACGACCAACTCTTACTCTGTTTGAATATATCTCGGGTATCACTTAGCAAACATAAGCCACTTGGCTTGTGCTGGCTGGTATAACGGGGTTGCCATTAGGATACTATCGCATTACGTGTTTTGCACTCCTTCAAGGAAAAGAAAACGAACTCTCCTCATCGATGGATGTTGTCAGGCATCTGTAGCGCCAAAAGCTATTCTTGATTTCAGGGCTACGGAGTACAAGCAGTCTAACTTGGTATTTTGGCTAAAATCTGACACGACAGGGCATTCATTCCGGATACTGGATACTACCGGCCATTTTCAAGGGCAATTTACACGAGTACTCGGCGGGCTAGCTACATAAGCCGGGCTGACTAATTGTTAAACCGTTGACGCCTGAATGAATACACAAAAGTGCGGGCCTAAAATTGTGAAAAAGAGAGTATTATGAGATATTAGTCCAGCTTGTTAATATGAAATATATTTTGTGGATTTGCGGACTGATAAGGTTATTACCCACAGAACGGCGGGCGCGGCGACTCTGAAATTTGGTGGTTTCCTGTTTGACACCTATCTCCTGGCTATATCACTCATGTAATGCCACTAGTTCCAGTACTGCTTACTACGTAATATAAATATATATTTATGCGGTAGTGGTAGTAATATGGGACGGAGAAAGCGCGAATCCGGCGGTCGAGGTAGCTTACATGCATCGAATACCGATCACTATAGGCTAGCTTCACTTCAACAACACCGAAGAGCCGTGTTCTCGCATCCTAATACGAGTACTAGTACTACTGTATGTGATGACAGGTGGTTGAATGTTACATAGGTCCTTGGGAGGTACCTATCGGTGCCTCCGGGTATTATGACGCGGTGGAGAAACCGGAGAGAACGGTGTGGAATACATCCATGTTTAGCTGACAAACATCCATACAAAGCAGGCCTTGTGGTGCAGTTTATGGAGTGAGTAGCTAGATGCCGATTTTGGCAAAGAAAAACACCTTTTAATCCATTATTAAACGGCTTTCAGTAAAAGAAAGGTACCCTGAAGTCTATTCCACAAAGACAATTTCTCCGCATCTAACATACCGTTTTTATAATTCAATTTAATATATAGTTTAGTTTGGGCTAAACATGGATACTTGACAGCAGAGCTCATATGTTAACTAGGATCTCCACTATGGTTCTGCAAACTCATTACTGGTGATAACACAGTAAGCAGAGGTATACGAGTACAAGGCAGAAAGTAATAGCTTACTAGGATACGCATCCAACTTCATGGGACTTGCCGGGCTCCGGCAAAAGTGCCACAAACAGACAAAAGTGCGCAGGGTTATGCTCCATCTGACACGGCGAGAAGCGTTATGTTCATATATCGCAATGTATATAATGGCAGCTACAGAACCTTGGTGCAGTAAGCATCACAAAGCACTGGACAAGGTCCGTTTACAGTATCCCCCCTCTATTGGCTCATCATGCCGTCCTACAAGCAGTCGTTGAGCCTCATACTCCTGGCAGGGGAGCTGGTGTCAGGGTGGCGATCCATTCCACGTCCATTTCCACGGGCGTCCATTTATGGAAATGAATGGCCCGTGCATCCATTTCCATCCATTCCATCGCGCCTGCCATTACATAATCCATCCATCCACGGAAGGGTCCCGTGGATGGAAATGGAAGCAGGGGGGCGCTTAATCATCACCCTAAAATAGTATACTTACCATTGCCCAAGTCAGTGACATCATTACCAGAGACTCCGTGCTTGTTCTACCTGACCCTCCGCCAACATACCCTATATATCATTGGAAGAGTAGGTAAACGAAACTAAATCTATATGCATTTAATATATAGCTATATAGAGAGAAATGAATCTTATTATATATATTTTAGTATATTGCTAGAAAGGCCAACTCTATTCCAATTATAATAAATATCTTTTTTAAAAACTGTATTTATGTACTCCGTAATAACTGTCAGGTTTTCGCATCAAGTTAAGCTATAAAAATACCTGCATCACTTAGCCTAGTATAAAACTAGAGGGACGCTAAACTTAAGTCACCACTAACAAATCACTATACATTTTGCTCTTACATATGTTAGTAGTGATTATGGAAGATTTTTTTTTTTTGGTAGCCAGGAGCGTGGAGATTTCGCGTTCTTAGTTACCGCGTTCAGGCGCGTTGAACTTCTATTAGGAGAAAGGGTTTTATGTACTTCGTATATGAATTTTTTATTAATGGAATCGCCATAAGCATAATTTATTAACCCTATGCATCCTCAGATACAGGCCCAGGAGGACCAGGAGAACCTGTGGGACCTTTTCCCTTGGAAATACTTCCCTGGGTATACTCAATCCCAGCGTTGCGCATCCATATCGTCATGGATATGGCAATTCGGTTACGATATCGAGAAGAGCGACGATGATACAAAGCGGCGATGGGTTTGCAAGGTCTGCGTAAAGAGTAGTAAGCAAAAACCTCACTCGACTGCCTCGAATGGCACACAGAACGCAGAGATCCACCTCTGGACCGACCACAGTATCTGGGATCCTTCAGGCAGGCGGAAGCCGCCAAGTAAAGCAAAAGAGAATACGTCATCAAGGAATATCGCCGAGATGATGAAGCTGAACACATATAACTCGCGAGAACAGCAGATTGCCAACCAGATCATCGGCCGTTTTGATCGATTAGCCTTCCAGCGCTTGGTAGTCTGTTGGATCATCAACAGTAATTCCTCCTTCCGACAAAGCGAAGATCCGTACCTCCGCGCAGTTTTCGAGTACCTCAATCCCCTCGTGAAGACGACCGAGGCACATATCACCCACGATACCGTTCGCAGACGCATCCTTAAGGTGTACGAAGAAAACATAGAGGAAATAAAGCGAGTGTTGGCGGCAGCCCCAGGGCTGATTCACATAGCGTTCGATGGCTGGAGGTCGAATAATCGCCATGCTCTATATGGAATCGTTTGCTATTTTCTTGATACCGTTGGCCAGCCACAAAAACTTGTCCTTGGACTTCCAGAGCTTGTCGATCGTCATTCTGGGGAGAATATTGCTGCTCATGTTGTCGATATCCTTCGGAGCTATGATATAACCCAGAAGGTCGGATACTTTACACTTGATAACGCCAGCAACAACGATACAGCGATGAAGGAAATCGGAAAAGCGCTGGGCTTTAAGGGAGAAACCCGGCTATTACGCTGCTTTGGCCATATCCTTAATCTTGCTGTTAAAGCGCTGCTTTTTGGCCATGACTCTGAGGCATTTGAGGATGATATCCTTGGAAATGAGGCGCTTAATGCGAAGGCCCATGAGATGTGGAGACGGAAAGGCCCTATTGGGAAACTCCATAACCTTGTCGTTTGGATTCATCGTTCAGACTTACTAACTAATCTCCTTCGGTCTCTTCAGTTGGTCGCGTTCGAGAAGTCTGAGGATCCGACAATACAAGCAAAAAAGCCTCTAGATGTCATTACTGATGTGGTAACTCGTTGGCTTTCTACTCTTTACATGATCCGACGCGCTCTTCTCCTGAAGGACTTCCTTGAAGAACTCTGGTATAGGCAGAAAAACGAGTGGGAAGGGTCAATTTTAAGGGGAAAGAAGTCGAGGAGTGAAATGCCACTTTGTCTCAGGGATGACAACAAACTCGATGAGAAGGATTGGAATATTATCGCTCTTTTTAACGAGGTCCTCCAACATTTTGAGCATGTTTTAATTACCCTTGAAGGTGACGGTCGACAGCGGATGCGAAAGTATGGCTATACTAAAGCATATGGATGCTCTTGGGATCTTATGTTTGGCTACGAGTACCTGCTTAATAAAATGGAGGTATATAAGGCCGCTGCTCATCGATATCCCGACCCTGAGCACTTCAAGGTCAATATTAATCTCTGCTGGAAGAAACTTGATGAGTACTACTCGCGGCTTGATGAGACACCGGTCTATTATGCAGCTGTCGCGCTTCATCCAGCATATCGTTGGGGATACTTTGAGGACATATGGGCAGATCGCCCAGAATGGATCCAGACTGCAAAGTCCCTTGTGGAGGGGCTGTATAGGTCTCAATACGATCCGCAGGTCGTTTCTCGAGACCGAGAACCGGTTATGAAGAAGCAGCGAACTTATCGAAATCCCTTCAACGAGTACTGCGAGGAGTCTCGTCAGGCGCCGGCATTATTACAGTCGCCATTCACTCCTGCTTCGTCAGCTGTGGGAGATGAATATAACGATTGGTTTCGAGACGTACATAAATCGGATCAGAGGATCCTGGATCCCATCAGCTATTGGTGCGACAGACGGGAGGAATATCCTCGCCTATCACGGATGGCCCTTGATGTTCTTTCTACTCTTCCAATGTCTGCTGACGTTGAGAGACTTTTCTCTACGGCCGGCAGAATGGTTCGAGATGACCGGGCAAATCTGGATGCTAGTACAATTGGAATGACGCAGACGGTGAGATCGTGGCTTCGTGGGGGATATATTCGAAGTGTGGAGAAGCTTCTTGAAGAGGTTGAGTTATCGGATACCGATCCGCTTGCCGAACTGAGCTTTATAGAAGCTCGTGAAGTAACAGGTGGGCGAATTGTATGTACTATCCCTCTCTAGACTTTATTTATAGCGCACTGGCTAGAGCCTGGGCTCATTAAGAAAGTGCTTGTTTTAATTATGTATAATAAGAGAGATATCCTGTATAATGAATTTTGTTGCTTGGTGATCATTGAGATGGTTACAGTGACTGTGGTGAGTACTATATATAGTAACTAATCTATTAGCGCGATACCTTTCCTATTTAGGTAACCCCATCCACGCATCCATTTCCATTTCCATCCATTCCATGCGACTGCTCTGGGCGTCCATTCCACCCATTCCACTGCACGTTGACTGAAATGGACGTCCATCCACTCAGCTAAGGCTGCGTGGATGGAAATGGAATGGATCGCCAGCCTGGCTGGTGTCGCTTGTCACGGCTGGGTTTCCCTACTGTCTGCCTGGCAGCCCCTGCTACCCACCGCCAAATGTCTGGGACCAGCTCAATGCCACTGTCGGCGGCAGACTCATCAAGACAACACCTTATGGTGCTCCGTGCTATGCGGCGACTTACAACGCCGATGAGTGCCTGTTCCTGGCCAAGAACAAAGGCAGTGCTACGTTTAGAGACGCTCTGCCAGGTACAGATAACCTTCCGAGCGTCACTGAGCTCAACTGACGCCCACTTCTCTTAGCTGGCCTCATGTACACCAATTGGGAACAGACGGCGGACTTGAGAGGCTGTCCCGTGCCAGACCTTCCAGCAGATGGATCTGCGCCGCCCCCTGTTAACGCAACCTGCACTCTGGGAGGCATGTCCAACTACGTGGTGAATGCCACTGGGGTTGACGATATCGTCGCTTCAGTCAAGTGGGCAGCCAAGTTCAATCTCCGCTTCCGCATCAAGAATGTAAGAGACCCTCTCTCGTCTTTTGCTTTTCTTAGTAAAGTGTTTGCTAAAGTCCGAGTAGACCGGTCACTGCTACACCGGTCGCTCTGCAGGAGAGGGCTCGTTCTCCATCTGGACGGGCCACCTGAACGACGCTGAACTGGTCAAAAACTTTGTGCCAAAGTCGACCAAGCTGGCTCCCCAAACCGTCATTTCTGCCGGCCCAGCCGTCAATGTGGAGGGGCTCTACAAATTCGGCTCGGCAAATGGAGTCGTCACAATCGGTGGCTTCACTCAAACTGTTGGTGCCACTGGTGGTTACATCCTCGGTGGCGGAACCGGTATGCAATCTCGTTGGTGTACGAAGTACAGGCGTGTCTGATAATATATTTGCAGGACCCCTTGGACCCAAGTTCGGCCTCGGAGTAGATAGTAAGACTCTTACCCCTCCGTCATGTTTATCAGATCACTAACTCATTTGCCTTGCAGACGTAGTGCAGTTTGAGGTTGTCATGGCGGATGGATGTCGAAAGACTGTCAACGAAGCGCTCAACCCTGATCTATTCTGGGCTCTACGAGGTGGTGGTGGTAAGCGATGATGCCTCGTGAACAGAGTGATGAGCTGCAGCTAACGGTGGTTCAAAGGCGCCTTCGCGGTGGTGACGCGAGTCTGGATTAAGACCTATCCAGCATTCAAGACCATCAACACTGTGTCAGGAGTGGTGGTATGCCAGGATGCTAGCTCCTACAGGGAGCTAGTCAGCGCCATGGTCGATGTGCAAATCCCTTCGAGGATCGCCAACCAAACGGTATGTTTCTCTACTCCCTGACACATCCCATCTGTATCCCATCTGTACTGTGGACACTAAAATTGGTACAGGGCATCTGGGAAACTGACCCCTCAACCAAAAGCCTCGCCCTCGTGTCTTTTGCAACTTTCAGGGGCGATGCGGAGACAGTTGATAAATCCCTTGCCGTCTGGAACCCGATCACGAAGGTGACAGGATGCCATGCTCAGCTCGGGACTGGACAGTTTAACGGTTCAGGATCCTGGCTTGCAGCCTACAACAATATCTTGCCTCTGATCAATGCAGGCGGCCTTGTCGGGATAAACCTTGCCGACCTTAGTCGATTGATCTCCAACGATTTGATCAACGACCCCGCAGGCCGTGAGAAGATCAAGCAGTTTATCATCTCGTCTCCAGTACCGACTATCATTCAGAATGGTAAGTATAGCGATCACTACCTCTCTCCTGTACGATGGCGTTGCTAACTCGAAGCCAGCTGTTGGTGGAGCTACAAATGACGTCGCATCTGACGCGGTAAGATTTCTATAACCATACTCCATACCATGAAGCATCATCTGACCATTTACAGACTGCTGTGAACCCAGCCTGGCGAAGTGTTTTCTCGTTCATGGACAGCCCGTATGTGCCCACCTTCGATGTCGCTTACCATTTCTGACATTATCGCAGCATTTTCGGTCCTTGGCAGGGCATAACCGCCGAGCAGAATGCCACAGTCGAAGCCGTTAGTACGAGCCTGACAGATACTTTTGGTACCGCTGTGTATTACAACGAAGAGTACTCTGCCGACGCGAACTGGCAAGAGGCCCAGTGGGGATCCAACTATCCGCGTCTTCTGGACATCAAGCACAAGGTTGACCCGAATGGCGTCTTTAGCTGCCGCAACTGTGTTGGCAGCGAGACTGGTTTCTAGAGATATTAAACTGTACACCTAGAGGCTTCACGGGCTGTTGGGATCAACATTGACGCTTTCGAACTTGGAGAAGCCGGTGTGTGATTAGGTTCCAATTATGGGTCAAGGCTCGATAAATGAGGCAGTACAATGAAGAGGAGAGTCAAATGAGGCTACTGGTTCAAATATGTTTATTTTCCAGTGGACTGTTATTGGCAAAAGATACAGCATCGCCGAAAGCAGCTTTCACTAACCTCTCAGCGCATACGTTGGATTGTGGCGCCTGCCAGGAACAATTCATCCATGTCGTGCAAACCCTGGGGAAAGAAAGTTCTAATCGGATGTTCAACCCAAGTCTGGCGCAGCGTTCGTCTGGTGGAAGTCTCATGCTATGAAATTAAGTCCAGTGATTGCAGTTGGTTGATCAGAGATACACCCAAGTTGAATGGCATTTGTATCGCTGATATTGGCTCTTCGGGAGCTGCATTCGACACACATCTGGTCATCAATTAAATATATTTCATTCAGATAATTTCTTTCTGGCGTTTAACAACATTCATAGGTTTGCCCCGTTTCCTCCTCCTCCGATGGTCTGATCAGTTGCCTGTTGTTAGCGGTGGTGTCTGGACCCTGTACGAAGTAGACCATAGGCCAAACTAACCAAACTATTCTTAACACAACGCCTCACGAAACCTTAGAGTATGATCAAAAGAGTTCATGCAAGTAGTCCATCTACACAACCTCGCACCGATATCTGTCGCACATGACCAGACGCCACGGCGACGTTGTGAAGGGTCGACCTCCTCACGAAGCTGAATAATTGCTGGACTGCCAACTTCCCCAGAACAAATAGCAATATTTCCATCTCTAATAGTCCAAAATGCATCAGAAACGGCTTCTGTCGCACGTCTCAACCATCAGCCATGTCTTCGACCGCCGGGAAAACAAAGGTGAAGCTGCAGTGCCCAAGATGGATACACAAGCTCCTGGGCGCTAGCAATGCTTTACAAGCTGTGGAGAAGGGCATTGAAGACCGCATGGATAACATTGGTATCCTGATTCCACGACTCTGGGAGCATTCAATGTCTCAGCTAAAACAACATTACCCAACGTTAGCAGGCCTCAACCGGACAAACCAAAACGGAGACGTGCTAGCTTCTGACGAGGAAAGCGATTTTCCCCCGTCTCCGCGATCATCGCCACCAAAAACGCCTGCACTCAAGGACTCGTGTGCTTTGTCTTCGCCTTCCTCTCCGCCGCCTTACCCACCCTTGCGAGACGACAGAAGCGGGAAATCCCCGTGGGAGCCTCAAGAGGACGATTATGTCCGATACTTGTTGCAACTCAAACTCCCAAGGGAAGCCAAGCTAAAGAAATTCCAACAAAGATTCGGTTCCCACCGCACCCCATCAAGCCTGATGAATCGATTTCATCGATTGAGGTCGGATCGACAAGAACGAGCCAAATGGAGTTTCGAGGAGAGCGAGCATCTTGCGAAGATCTTGCAGACCAAAACAACCTGGCAAGATATTTCGAATCAGATGCAAGAAAAGTTTGGAATCAATCGAAGCGAAGCGTCGCTCCGATGGCGAGTTAAGATCCTCGATTTAGAGGCCACAGGACTTTCTAATGCCCAACCCTGGACAGACGAAGAGGACTCTTATCTCAAGCTTCTTTGGGAAATTCAGGTACCAATGAAGGAGCAGTGGAGACTATTCCGAGAAAGGTTCAATAACCAGCGGTCCGAGAAAGCCTTGGCGGCCCGTCGTTGTTCAAAAGGGTTTGGTAACAAGCCGAGGGGTATCGTATGGCCTAAGGATGAAGCAGACTTTATACGGGATTGCATTTCTAGGGGTCTCGGGCCTTTGGAAATGTGCGAAAATTTCTGGAAGAGATTCGGACGTGATCGTTCTGAGGCAGCGATTGTGAATAAGCTGGGATACATGAAGACGAGAGAGAGAGGCATTCCGAAAAGCATAGGGATACCATTTTCTGCTGAGGAAATCCGATTCCTTAGGGATTCGTCACTTGCTAGAGTGCAAGACGTTGTTGCCGCGTTTTCCGAGAGGTTTGGGACTGATCGAACCCGCGCGTCAGTGCGAATGAAGCTCAGGAGATTGCGCAATCAATCTAGCACGGAAAAGACGTGCGATACGTGACAAAATGATATTATTTCTGAGAAGAGTCCAAGTGGAGAGATCGTGGCTGGCAACCACATTCAGTAGGGTAGCAACAGGGAACGATAGGTCATGGGTTGGTAGATCAGTAAAGCCAGGTAGAAGAGACAAAGTTCTGGCCATCAGAATACTACCATTCTCAAAAATTGCATTTAGGCCAGCAAACTCCCTTTATTTGTATGATTAAAATTCGACCACAACGAAATTACCAAATCGCATTCTCACACAGTAGCTTGCATATTAGCTTTCGCATTCTTGGGCTTCTTAATTGTTCAAATTTGCCTGCAGTCATATACTACAGGCCGTTTGTGTGCTGAGCTACATTATCCTTCCGGCGTTCTCTCATTACGTTTCCTCGAATCAACAAAACGCCAACAGACTTTGAGCGTCAGTATCCGAGTTATAAATCCATATCGCGAATCTCTCTGACGAAAGAAAAATTACACAAAGATGCCTGAAGTGCGGAAGAAATCTGTTTATTGCCTATGCAACGCTGTCTAATTTAGAAACAACGAACTACGCCAGTTACAAGAAACCCGGTTGTCTAATAGCACTTTCTTAGCTGGGTTAATTCGCAATTACATAAATCGTCCACATTATCTTCTTCTCCCTGTCCACCATGTAGCCGATCTGTCAAGCGCGCTTAATCATAGCATCACGGTCAGGACCAGTGCCAATCCACTTGATCTAATTGACGTTAGGCTTGTTTACAGATATTTGAGAAATGCAGCTTACCTTGACACCAACAAAGGATTCGATATACTAAATAGAAAATTAGTGAGGTTTTATTTAAAAATAATAAAAACTTTACCTCGATATAATCTCTAGCTTGCTTTGGAAGATCATCGAAAGATTTTATATCTGTTGTTGGCGTCTGCCATCCTGGCATTTCATAATAAACAACCTCGACTTGGTCTAAGATGTCTAGATTTGCAGGGTAAGAAGCAAGTTCCTATATATAATTAGCACTATATCTTACTAATTAAAATCCTTAAATATAACTAACCTCGCCATTAACCTTATAAGCAATAGCAATCTTAACTATTTCAAAGGTATCCAAAACATCAAGCTAAGATTTTATCAGTTAGTATACTATATATAAACAAGCATAGGAGGATAGATATTTACCTTTGTAAGATTCAAAGCTGTATAGTAATTGATTGAGTTGCTGTATTTTACTACAACAAGGTCTAATAAGTGCATGTTAGTAACGTGACAAATAAGTACTATAATGATAATAAATACCAAGCCTAAGAAAAGTTAGTAAATTTATAGAGTTTGTTTTAAATGAGAACTTGCCATCCACAACGACGTTTTCGGCCAGTTGAAGTTCCCTTTTTCCCATAATCAGCCTCTCCTTCAACTTTTGCTCCTTATTACAAAGAGGTCTTACCCATTCCCGGCCAATTGCCTGGAGTTTAGCGGCGATACTATAATAGGGAATTAGCTGTGGAACAACTGCCGTTATAAACGAGTGACGCACTCTCCTGTATCTTCTGTCTTGAAGGCTCCATGACCAACACGCGTTGTATCTATCGCTCATTAGTTGACTTTGAAATATGAAGATATAGATAACATACAAGCCTTCACTACACCAATAGTCTCCGTGATGTTCTTAGGGTTCAATGCGAGCCCTCCAATAATACCTGATATAGAGGTATGAGACGAAGTAACAAACTAGATTAAATTAGTGCCGAGGCGATATATTAGAAGGCAACCCTGGTGATAACGTACTGGGTATGAACCATAATCGATATCGAGCATTAGTGCCTATTTGAAATGGTACCAGCGAACCGCTGGGTCTCATTCCCTATCCCTTTTGACAGAGGCTTCTGCCTGCCAGGAATACCTTGTCGGGTAGAGGAAAAAGGGAGTGTGAGACCGCGAACGCGGTTGCTCGGTCCACCAATCAGTCAGTATCAGAACCTGAAAGGGAAATGGGGTTAAGCAACATTAGCTCCCTCAACAATGATGTTCATGCCGCTTTCTTGGGCATCCTTCATAAAAGACACGCCATCCACAGCATACTTGGCAAGTTTAGGCCGGTATTCGTTAAAACGGGCAATCTCCTCCTCAACATCGTATTCAAGTAGGTCTCCAAAGCGCTTCCGATAACCAGAAGCCAGTCGACGGAGCTTAGTCTCGAATAGCGTAGGGTTGAAGACTTCTGCAAGACGAATGCCACTTCGCTATCGAGGAGTTTAGCTAGAGAGATAAAGAAGACGAACCTTGGGTTTACCTACAGCATGCTTGCAACTATAGGTTGGGCCCACGCCGCGCCGGGTGGTACCCAGACTACCTTCTAAAGGAATGTCAGATATCTGATGATGGATTTTTGATTGCTTGAGGAAAAGGACTGACTTCCAAGTTCGGCCTCTTCAAGGCCATCGACTACCGTATGAAGCGTTAGATCGACGTGGCATCTATCTGAGACAAATATTCTGTCCCAAACGTTTTCAAGTCCCTTCTCATCGAGTTCATGAAGTTCCTTGAAAAAGCTTGGGACATGAAATACAACTCCAGTCCCGATATAATTTATACTAGGATGGCAAGTCAGTTCTGTTTTCTTCATGTCCGACTGGAGTGGGTTTTACCATCGCGGATTGATCAGACCGGAGGGAAGCAGGTGAAAACTATGAAAAGGTCAGTAGACTGAAAGTCTTTGTGTCTGCATGCGCCCACCTATACGATACTCCTCCGGCGCTTATAGAATGTGGTCAGCCTCTTATTCTCATAAATCGATTGCCAACCAGCGAGGGATCTCCAACTCACACAATGGAATGGCCAGCATTGTGACCTCCCTTGATAGTTTGTTAGTACACTCATGTTGTGGCGGATTAAGCTGATGCTCACAGCGGCTCGAGCGCAGAGTTGTGCCTCAGGGGCAAGGATATCAGTCAATTTTCCTTTCTAAGCAGCCGTAGTCATTAGCAATTAGTTCTGTGCATGTCTGGCAGTTGCAAGAATAGATCAATGTGAAAGGGGACGTACGCCCTCGTCTCCTATGAAATCACGTCAAGTTAGCGTCGCAGATATTATCGATTGGTGTTGTTAAGGCAAAGCAAGAAGAAGTGAGGGGTGGGAGGAGCGCGAAACATACCCCATTGGGAGCCTAGAATGACCGTGATTGTCATATTGTGATTGTTCTGGCGTGGAAGCGCGACGGGTCGTCGTCGTTGTATGGAGGAAGGGAAAAAACCGCAAGGGAAAAAACCGCAGTGCAGGGAGGAAAAAGATGGAATTCTGGTGCGAGCAGGGGCGCGTTTTTTTTTGGTTTTCCCCACCCGCATGGCGGCGGGGCAGATAAGGGCATGACATCAAAGACTTGCAAAGTGCCGCTAACCCCACTATGAGGACTGCACAGTCTACCCCCTGAATGTTTCATTAGCTTATACTTTTTAGCTGGTTTTTAGCCAATAAAAAGCCTTCCCGGCGAATAAAGATACTTCTAGGGACTAAATTCGAGGTTTGAAAATGCGAAAGAGCAAGGATTTCTGCTGTACCTTAAAGTATCTTTCTTCGCGAATGTAATTTCTGCTTATAGCTTTAACAGTAACTATTATTTAAAAATTTAGATTAATAAAAAACAACTAAATCCTGTAATTCTTATATTTATTTAATATCTATTTAGTAATCTCTTAAATAGATTTTAATTTTTTATTAATGTTTTGCTAATTTGCTTTATTCGCGATAATAATTAACTTGTGGGCGATTGATAGTAGGGTACGTACCACTACGACAAACGGGTCCAAGTACACGCTAATGAAACATTCAGGGGGTACTCCGTAGACTGTATGTACTTTGTACATAGATGCTCGGGCGGCACCATTTTTCGGTGGGTTTCCCCACCACCACGCTGCGTGCGTCGACCAGCCTGCTTCGACCAGCCTGCTTGGCGCCAACCACACACCACCCAGACCATCCAAAACCATGGACTCTTACTTCGTACATACGGAGTATATATACGTCGAGACCCTGGACCCCGGCCATCAGGTCTTCAAGCAGATCCCAAGCGATCTCATTAACCTGCTATACGACTACGGAGCCAAACACCCTGTCCAATGGCCCCGATCAATTTCGCCGTCCCGCTCTGCCTCGGCGACTGGACACCCGATCAGTCGGCCCCCCAGGCGATCGTTTCCCTCCAGACTGGTCGATTGACCATCCATTGCCGGTGCGACTGATTCGAGAGGTGGTAAAGAACATACAGCGCATCACAGAGCTTACAAAGGGACCGGACACGACGACACCACAGCAAGCCTTGGAACCAGACGCCCTGGACTCTTCGCGCATCCAGGGACTCAACACCTTGCTGGCACCCGAGGCTGAACCCAATCACCATGATGAGCACCACCGCTCGCCTGTGAGCATGACAATCATGGCTAGCAACCTCTTAGTGGCCGCGTTGCTGATGTGGCCGCACATGGGCCTTGGTGTCGAGCACCAGCTTATGAGCTGGGAGGAAGTTGACCTGTGAATAAGTGGGACATGGCACGAGTAGTGCCTAAGAGTTGGCACTTGCGATGCATTGTCGCGTTAATTCCTTGGCCCCCTGCTTCCTTAGCATTGTAATCGTTTTTGATACGTAATGCTCCACGATGGTCATTTGTCAAGATATGTACTCGTACGGAGTATCTGGTTGAAGTACTTAACCAGGCATCATTTACCTAATAGTCTACACCCTACAGAGAACTCTCCAGTGTGGCCTTATTTTTTTTATTTTTTTTGTAAACTTAGGGCGTGCAAGTATTCTGTTCTCATACCAACCGTATTCGGCATAGCCATGAGCGACATCTGCTTCATTTAAATCCATCAGGAGCTATGATACTAATGGCAGTCATAAGGGTAGTATTACTTATTATCTCTTTTAACCTCCAACTATACAAAGTGCCAGTCATTGAAGACCAACGAGATTTCTTGTTGTTGAATGAAACTGTGGAGAGAAGCGCATCTAGAAACCATTCTAGCGAAGTATTCCTATCTGAGCGTGGCAATTTTTCGGCGAGTTTTGGAGTCTTCGCCAGATCAGGAATATCTTCATCTACGATACTACCAGTAATACTACTACTACTATGTATGATCGCAGCGTTCTAGACTAGGCCATTATTAATTTATTAATAATCATGGTGACGATCTGGGTGGATGTTTCGGGGCGTATAAGCGCTACTGCAGCTATGCTATGGAGGACGCCGGAGCGATCCTTCAGCTTGGATCCTGGTTGGCGTGGTTCGATTCGGCCCGGGCTTCATTTGCAAGTGTAGAATGGTACTTCGTACTCTCGGGAAGTGTTGCTCTGTACTCTTTGGAGAGAAAGTAAATCAATTGTGGACCAAGATGAGATAATTGCAATAGATCGAAAAGTGAATGAAGCTGTGGAATATACAGTTGCTTGCGTAATATATACTAATCTGTGAGATTTACAGCCGTGCGATATATACTGATTTCTGAGATGTGCAGTTTCTTGTGCCATATGTACTCGTGAAGGACACGCTGTTGGTTTATATACAAATGTGTAATCGAGTCTTCCGTATCAACAAGTTTGTCGGACCCTGATTCCCACAGCGCAACAAAATATAGTCAAAGAAGAGATAATGTAGAAGTGAGCTTCGGTATCAAGGTCCCGGATATCCTTCAATCGCGCCTTTAGAAGTAAACGCAGTTGAATGACTTGAAGCCTTTGCCCCAGTAAGAGGCACAGCGTTGGTTGGAGCTGAAGAAATCCACCCATCTGATCTCTCCCTCTCCATTCGATTCGGTGTAGAATGTACAATGGCATATAGAGTAGCCAACACAGCTGGCAATGTTTGCGCTGTTTGACCAGTTCCACGCCCAATTGTAGTTTGATTGGCGCGGAACATTTGGGGGGCTGGAGGCGTATTGTGAGCAGCCGCCGTCGTAGTAGTAGTTGACCTGGAAAGATGTGCGACCAGCAAGAGCAGGAGAGGCGAGGGCCATCATGGCGCCGAGAGCTACTGTTGTGAACTGGACCATTTTGATTTTTGATGGGCAATATGATAGAGCTTGTGGTATGATGGAGTGATGTAGTTTTTCGTGGTAGGGTAACCAGAATAGAACCAGAATGAGATGATTTGTTTGCTTGCTTGTTTTTTCAGATCCTCTACGGAGTATGGGGCGTTAAATATATATCTGAAAGAGCCCTGAGCCTCATCGTCTAAGTCAACCACAGAATCGGAGCTGAATACTAATACTATCACCCTGTTAACCCGTACTCCATACTCTGTACAGTGCCTATCCGGCTACCTATTCCTTGACATCACCAAGTGGGTACAGAAGAGCATCAGAAGCAGAAGGTCTCAGAACGGCGGGCAACTTGCGCCTAGAACGCGGTTCATGACACTATCCTCGACTACTACTTTTCGTAGTAGCGCGTCGGCATGGTAACATAGTACTCAGTAGATCGATGCAATTAGGATCTGCAGCAGACGGGGAACCTAGTAACCCCTAGAACCGAGGTGCATACCACACAAGCCGGGCACAGACAGGGGAGATTGGTGGCGATACGTGTAATCTCGCTGTATGGCCAGCAAGACCCATAATTGTGGCTGAGGGTCACTTGCTTCTTGGAATAGTACTCCGTACGAGTAGTGTATTCGCAGTTCAGAGCTGGCTATATTAGAGTCGAACTTGTTGGCAAACTGCCACGAGCAGTACTCGTACTCGTAGTAGTTCAGAGCTGGCTATGCGAGTAAAGTCGAACTTCTTGGCAGACACTAGTACTCCGTAGTAGTATCTGAAACCCACCAACTTCACCAATCCCGCCATCCCCACTGGGAATGATCGTCGTTCTAGGTAGGACTAGTAATGGCGGCAAGATAGAGTTCCTTTTACTCCGTACAGTGTAGTACATACGTATTACTACGAGTACTTACGAGTATGCTACTCTATACTAGTGCGACTGCTATGTAGTCCGGAGCGTCGGACTATCTCCACATTACGCCTTACTTGTATGTATGTATCTATCGGGTCACTATTCCACCCCTTGAAGCCCGGTCCCGCTCTGCAAATCCTGGAGCCGTCCAGTTATTAGCTCATTACTACTATTTCAATGCTCTCAGTATTAAACCGAGTCACCAAAGCGGTCATTTCAAGAATTGAAGAAATAAAGACGTGCTTCCAATGCCCTCGTTACTACTAGTAGTGTGCTAATGTAGATGTTTTATTCTCCTTTCTAGAACTTCTAGAAAACGGTGCGATCGTTGTCCGAGCTACCGTAGCACACAGGCAGTCCCGTTACGTCAGAGACAGAAAGAGCAGAAATGAGGTGTTCTAGCATTAATAGTTCTAAAGAAGATTCTAATCGGCCAGGTTCTTAATTGGCTTGCATGCTGCAGTTACCCTCCAATGGGGAAACATGCAAACAAGATCCGAGCATGTCTCCCAGCTCAGAAGAAGCCATGATTTATTACGAGTAAGATGGTGTAGTACTCCGCAAACTCTGTAACACTAACTTAATTATCAATAATACGCCGTATCTAAATACGATGTACTCGTATACATATACGCCATATTGTACTCCGTAAGCACTAGTTGTAGATCACGGCATGCCTCAACTCAACCATGGGGTAGTATCGTGCCATGATATCACTTCTCATTTTGTCTCCACAGCTAGGCCACGTGCATTCTTCCTACTAGCTATGTTGTCCATTGTTTTTCTCAATTGGCCGGCGAGGTATCTATCTATAGAAAGGATCATCAAAGTGAGACTGGGCTGTGAAGTTAGGTCGAGGCACTCCGTACTCTGTGCATTATATCAAAAATCTAGTCAACATAAGCACGCTAGTTGGTATTACTCATAAAAAAAAAACTCACACCCTTGCATCCCCTCTATGCATTTGCTGCAAGCTATCCATATTGATACTAAGTACTACTCACATTCTTTGACTCCATCATTCCCAGCGGGTAGTCTCCATCATACGAATCGTACATGCTTGTTTCCACATCAATGGTGGGTTCGGGCCTTCAAGCACTAAAATCTCGACCTGCCGAACTCGGAACAGTCTAACGGAAACGGAGTCCGGGGGATTGATTATGAGAAAACATGAGCTTCCAGGCTTTAGATTCCATCTTAAATAGTGCTTGTATTTCTAATACTAGCCCAGCCATTCATTGGAATTCCTACGACTTAGTAGTAGTTCATGGAAAATAGACATCTCTGCGCTACTAAGCTAGATGTACAACAAAAGGACCAACCATTTCAAGCACCAAAAGTAGTTCCATTGCAGATGTCACACTACACCAGGGGAGGAATCCTATCCGTTCGAACCAGCTGCCAATAGTAGTTAGTATTGGATGTACCTTCACAGCTTCAAGGGATACATGCCTTAGTAGTAGTCGGAGTAGGTTTAGATGTCAGCGCGAACAGGAACTGATAATTGAATCCTACGAGAGCACACGATCAGCACAACATCCTTGTTCAGACACACTCTATGATTACGCCAAGCCAGCTCGCTGCACGATTCTAGCCGTGTAAGTATTAGGCAAGGAAGCGGTATCGATAGTCTGCTCTATGAGCTTGATGGGAGGTGTCGGTGAGTGCGAGAAGAGGACTAGTACTACCATGAGATGGCCTTTCGTGGTCCGTCCGAGACATGGTCCGAGAAGTACACAGAAGCGTAGTGGAGGAGACAGTTAGGTGTGTAGTGTCTTTCTATCATTGAATATTATTTTAGTATCCATTCTATCTCAGTGTTGGACAATCTACAATGCCGATGCATTCGGGCTTAGAGATAAGGGGACACATAATACCATTACTACTCGGCAATATGGCGTATTATGTGGATTTCATAGCTTGCCGAACGCAAGTATGTACCATCGTGTAAAACGGAGATTCGAGGACATCTAGAAAGGATTGTTAACATTCTGCACCTTGTGGGAACACCAGGAGGATCTAAGAGGGCGGCTAAGAAGAACGCGTCGCGTTCTTCTAGCGCTATAAATTGGCTGGCCGGGAAACTATCAGTGATCATGGTGACAGTTCAACGGACATCACAAGCAGGGACGAACAGAGCTGGAATTCAGGTGCCTTTTGACCCGTATAGTGAAATGAATGTGCTGACTATACGATCCTTTATACGCGACAGAAGTCATACCACTGCCGCTACAAAAACGTACTTCTGCGAATGGGCTGGTTTCCTCCCAGCTTCCTAGATAACTTCATGGCGTATGTCATTTTTTTGCATTTCAGCGGCATAAATGAGTTTTACTATTACGGCTTATTTCCAGGTGTAGTCTAATATTGCATCTTTGGATGTCAACCTCAGTAACGGATAACTGCACATCACGGCACATTCCTTTATTCCTAACTAGCCTGTAAGAACCCGGATAGTCTGTAAGAACCCGGATGGTTAGCAAATTCATGTATTTAAGCAGCAGCTTTTCCTACCTAACTTGGGATCAGCAAGAGAGTCGAATTCTATCCTTTTTACATCTTCAAATGAGCCCTCATACTGTTGATCTGTGATTGATATTGGAAGCTTTCATCCGATATGGACTATGATCTTGCGCGATGACGTTGGTCAGCTTCGACAAATGCTTAATAGGTGTGAGATCAGCCGACAAGATCAGACAAGATGGCGTTGCGCTCTTGGAAGTCAGTCTAGCACAATTGGTGCCTCTAGCACCAAAGGTTTTGGGACATTCTAAGACATCTCTCCGCCCGTATTTGCGAGCGTTTCTTTGAGATCCGAATCTAGATTCATACCGCCTGACCAAATGTTCAGAATCGTTATGGGAGGGGCTATTTTACCGCCGGCATCTAGTAAATCTTGTTGCGTTTGAGAAAGCGTTCCTTAGGACGACTACTCTTTATCATCTTCTCAAAGACCTTTTGTTGAGTGGGAGAACCTGTAAGACGTTACCTATTCTTCTAAAACTGGAACGGGCTAGAAGGCAAGGTTTACCTCTGAATGCATGTCTTGCGTTCAGATGGCAAACGTCCCGATATCCCGCATTCCTGAGGCAGATCACATCTGCCTGTCAAAGTCAGGAGATGACAAATGAAGCTTTTCTTAGGTAGCGGAAGCTTCCAGCGAGATCTAGTTCCAAAACCCTTTCTGCTACTTCCAAAAGAATGTGGTGGATGACGATTCGGTAACGTTACTAGCCCCTATGAGTAACGCGGGAGCAGATATACACAGCATCATTGGATTCTACGGTGGAATATTTCTTTGTTCATTGCCAGACTGTCCGTGTGTCTCGTGGCTTATATTTGCTGCGTGATGTGGCGGTTGCAGTAGTAATAGGAGACGTGTGTCCATTAATAATCTAGTTGCTGTAATAATGTACATTTAGAACTTAAGAAATATATGTATAATCATTTCCCCAGAGTGTTACAACAACTGACAAATTGCTTAGTGGAGATGGTTTGGCAAGAGTAACACACAGCTGGACCGCAACCGCAAGCCATCATCTCATCTCTTGCGCTCAGTCATAGCCGCTGCTTCAGCGAACAATGGTTTTCTCTCACGTTGATACGCTCCCAAAGAGAGAACCACCGCCGCGCCGGCAATGGCCGTTGCGGCAATCATATCCGTTCGGAAAGCTTCAGCGTAGACAAGTCTCACAGCTTGCCATTGCTCCCCCGTCAACTGTGAGTGTCCGCCACCAATAGTGGCGAGTTCTTGCGGCGTCAAAACACCAGTTAGGTATTGGGATGTCTTGCTGCCAAGGATAGCTGTAGATGCGGCAATACCCAAGCTGCCGCCGAGGAGGCGGAGCTGAGCAATGATGCCTTGCGCGGGAGCTATCCCAATGTCAGCGGGCGAAAATGCGAAACAGGGTTCTTTTCATGGACTTACCGTAGTCTTCCTGAGGCGCTTCAGCTGTCGCAATCATAGTGCATGACGACACAGCCAGTCCATACCCAAGCCCGCAGAAAGCCAGAAAGCCAAGTAACTTGGCCTGATCCAACTCATGCGACAAGGTGGTAAACATGCCGCACCCTACCAACATCAAACACGATCCAAATAGCAATGTCTCGAATATCAGGTTCCTGGAAGCATTGATAGCACCGCAAATAATACTACCAAATGCAACAGTTCCCAGCATGGGTAGTAGCATGACTCCAGCTTGGAGAGCCGACTTGCCACCCACGACCTGAACCCGCAGTGGCACGCCATAAATCAGCACAAAGGCCGGATATCCAAGAAATAGTGTGTTCAGCGTGGCTGCAGAATAGGCACGGTTTCGGAAGAGGTTGATGGGGAAAGCCGGCATGAATCGATGCGAATATCGTTGCTGGATGGCGTATTGCCAGAGGAAGAGCATAACCCAGCAAATTAATCCTGCCACCAAGGGTGCAATAAAGATGGCTGTGTTCCAAATGCCACCAGATATGCCTGCAGATGCACCGGCGTTTTGAAAGGAAAACACGACGAGAACAGCGGCGGCGATGGTGAGAAAAGATCCGGGGTAGTCGAGCTCTCTCCAAGAGCGTCGTTCAATCGCGGGCAGATATTCGGCCTTGGGATAGGCAAGGAAAAAGACGGCCAGTGAGACAGCACCAACAGGGCCGCTGGAGCCTGTCAGCTACTTGAACGGAGACGCGGAGAGAATGAAGAAAGGGGGGGGGGGTTACTTGATCCAGAAGACCCATCTCCACGAAGCAGAGGCAGCAAAAACGCCACCTAATACAGGTCCCAGAACGCCAGAAATAGCAATTACCATTCCTATCATCGACCCAATATGATGCCGCAAAGGCACCGGACTAACTTCTGGAAGCATAATCATGGTAAGCGAGTAAAGACCCGAGCCACCAACGCCCTGGAGGGCCCTGAATGCGATGAGTTGGTAGATATTTTGTGAAAAGCCACAGGCGAGCGAGAAGCCAAAGAAAATAACATAGGCGGCGATGAAGGCATCACGGCGGCCGACGACATCGGAAATGCGGGAGAAGACGACAGCGCAGCCCAGTGAAGCCAGGGTGTAGGCCAAGGCAACCCAGTTGACGTCGTGAAGAGACTTGAATTCGACTCCGATGGTGTAGATGCATGTTGCAACGATAGAACTATCGAGCATGCTAAGAAATAAGCCGAGACACACCCTGCGATTCTGGATCAGCACGCGAAGAAATATGGAAGATGCTGCTCGAGGAGGAGGATGCCTACCCAAAACACAGCAACCAGAATCTCAGTGGAGAGATAGTCTTCTGCTTCAAGTCGTTACGGGCCGTCGTTGGGGTTTCTATTCCTGAAGTATCCTCATTACAGATGCCCCCTTTGCGGCTTGCCTCCATCATGATGGAGGGAGAACAGTCGGTTAGCCGGGAGGTATCTTGCAAAACTCGCAATCGATGCGATGCAAGGTCGGTATTGAATCAAGTTGATTGAGATGTCATTTTCCTTTCATGTATATGCCCAGAGGGGAGAATGAAGCGACATTAATACTGGATGAAGAGCACTCCTAGCCCCTCCGTCGCTCTGCCTCGAGGCGATGCAAGTCGTATGCTCATCTGGTCCTTCACGAACCCCGGGCAATGTTCAGATGAACTAGAGGCAAAAAGGCATGTGTCATTGCCATCATACCTATGTATAGCTGGATGGATGCTTCAACCGTCTTCTCCACTGTTGGCCACGTTTTTGTCCCTGGCCATTGGCCAAGTCATCCACGACGATATTGAATGAGATGCTCGCACTCGCTTGTGCGGGAGCCAAAGGCAGCCCGATTGGCTCGTTCGGAAAGGTTTGCATTAACGACGGGACCAACAATATGGCATCCATACCACTAGCATTTGCCGAGCCCGTCCTTCGTATCATTGGGCTTGATGTACTCCGTACTCGTAGTATATCTTCAGCTAGATGTAAGCTTATAATGAGATTCCAGAAAAATTCTTCTGGGTATTGACAATTGCCTTCATCAGCTGCCATCGCCCTAGAGATAATGGAGTAATATTAGGCGTAGACACGAACTCACAGACGCACTTCGCATTCGCTTCGCCGCCCCACCCTCAAAACCCGTTGGAACTTCATTTCTTCAGCATTCGCTCTCTCTTTAAATCTTGTACTACTAGTACCTAATCTTGTCGCTTATGATGGGTGACGTCATAGCTCTACGCCCAGTGTCTCTCGAATCGACTTCCAAATATGGAAATACTCGATCCATCCCAATAAGTCAACAACCTATTAGAGAAGTAGTACTCCGTACAGTACGGGGGTAGCATCTCGTCCATATGTCATTCGAGCCTGTGAAAAGCCTTGTCATCTTTTGTAGGTCACTGTGGTCACTGTGGAATGCGTTGGCCAGCCATATCAGTTGGATTGCTTCATGTCGTCCTACACTTAATCATACCGAGTTCCACCGGCTCACGATTCCCATGAGCATCCTTCAACGTTTAATAACATGCATAACCGCTAATGCTAATGAATCGAATCGGCGCTTCGAACCGACTCTATTGGAAGATTTCGTCAGGCTGAAAAGGGATGGGTCTGTATTGCGGATCCTCTTAGCTGTGAGGGCGTGCGCAATCACATTACGAGTACAGTTAACTAATCAATCTAGCGTGCAGTAAGATTTTAGCGGGCTGCTGAGCTGTAAGGCTGTAAGGCTGTAAATTTACGTTGGTTTTATTCGATCCTATGCAATTGCCCTATTTATTAGATAGTAATATGTACTTCGCATAGTAATGCCATACGAAGTACTCCGTAAATGCATCCTAAAATTTGGTGGCGGGGCAAAAATTGAAAGTTGTGTGCAAATACGAGTGTAAATACCAATATTAGTAACTCTCCCCAATATATCGGCCCGAACGTAAGAGCTGTCTTCATTAGATCGCCAAGCATCAGTCCCCAGTATGCATTGGAATGGAATGGAGCGGATTACTATTACGTGAATGTATTAATAATACACAGTACTCCGTACATCGTAACAATCGGTTCACTACTCCTCATGCCTGAAATTCATCATCCTACCATGTCACCAACTCAAATATCCCTTATGGCGCGATTCATGAGAATAAATTTCGAAAAGTCAATATGTTGCCAGCCCTGGAGACTCAAGGGTCAGGCCAGCGCATGCAACTGCATAAGCCTTGTCATTGCTCGTAAAAGAAAATCCGTGTTAACGACACATACGCATCATGCCAGCCGTGAGACGAGGATCTGGGGGATCATGGAGAACAACAAACAGCCATCCCGTTTCCCGCAGAAAATCCAATCCCGAGAGAGCTCCGCAAAGCTCCGACGCCCTAGCCTACCGACGCAGATCAAACTGGGACGCCTTCCATATGTTCATTCATTCATCCATCCCATCCCATCCCATTCGTTCATCACCAATTGCAATAAAACAAACCCAAAAATCATGCTCTCCCAAAATACCTCTGTGAAAGTTTCTGTAATTCGTAACGTATGTATGTTACCCGTGTCATGTCATGAGTCGTATTCCTACCCGCTCAAATCATATGTAGCGGACCTCGTTGAACAGCCCAGCCCGAACTTGTATCAAACTAGCCAACTCCAGGAGAAATGCCTGGAAAATGAGTACATTGGTAATGACATGCGATACCGACACCATGTTGTCCATGGTAGGGGATGTTGGTTCCGCATTGTCTGTTGTTTCAGTCGTCTCTGTGGGCTCGGTAAAGATTTCACTCTTGGTCGCACTGCTGTCATATCCATCCAAGCTTGCAAGGTCATCACCCCAGTCTCCTGTTTCACTTGGATCACGCATTGGTTTCTTGTCCAAGTCCAAGGGCATTGGCTGGACTTGCTCGCCCGGCAAAGTCACACGCCGAGCAAGGATACTCTGGTCCATGGCCGCAAAGTCTGCCACATGGATAGCCACGGGAATACCCCGGTCATCTCGAGAAATGCCAGTTTCGCTTTGAGCGCTCGCAGGAGACAAGCTTCGAGCGAAAGCGCTCTTGGGGTCTTGGTGCCCTAGGGAAAGGTGCTTTGAGGTAATAGGAATTGCCTTGGGCGAGAGCAGTTCTGGGGCGCCAACCAGCTGTCCTGGTGTCGAAGTACCGGAAGTTCGATTCGACTCTTTGCGTCCTCTGGGGGTCATCGACCGACTTGGCGTTCCCAACTCAGATAGCAGGCGATGGGCAAATCCTTCGAGCCCAGACGGCCGCGAGGGAGATCCTGCACGCACAATCTCGTCAATGCTGAGTCCATCTGGTGTTCCCAGCGGTGCTGGGGTGCCTTTTCGAGCCGGCATGGGGTTGTCCAAGATGGCGTCAGCAGTCTGGAAGGCCTCTCGTCTCTGCTGAAGCAGCTCTTCAAACCGAGGGACCGACTGCTTGAATGCCTCTACTTGATCGCAAAGACGCTTCAGAACAATGAGAATCCGGGGAAGGGAATGTTGCGTCCATTTCGGTCGAAGTCTGCATCTTTCCATGGACTCAATTCTCTCTGCTTCCGTGTCTTCTGTGTAGGCAGACGACGCATCGTCGTCGGAATAGTCATATGCTGACTCGAGCTCGTCAGCCAATGACATATTTGCATTCTCAGCCACCGCTTCCTCTACAGTCTCTTGTTCCGCTTCATCCTCTTCATCCTCTTCATCGGCCTCCTTGTGTTGCTCATCCTCAACATATGTGTAGTTGTTTGGGTTTCGGGCGAGCCAACCCTCGATGCTCATATAGCCGCAAATGGCCATGTCAACCACAGTCTCGGTGACGGACAGATTTGTTTCCACCGGGTTAAGAAAAAATGTTTCCATCAGGTCAAGTATAGCATTGAGCAGAGGGTCATCGGTGCGGAGAGTGTGTTCTCTGACGTCCTTTGGCGCTCCAGGAAGGCTGTCAGGAATCATTGGCAGTTTGTGATTATGCTGCGACAGTCTGGGTGCAACAAGCCTCAACGAACAAGGGTGGCTCTCGAGTCGAGCTACGGTGTCCCTCAAAATACCTTCGTATGTCTCGTTGAAATCGTCATGACCCCCAATCGATCCGGCTAGCGACATGAGGTACTCAATCTCTTGCTCATGGGCACCAACCGTTCGATTGATATTATTGCTTGGGAACATGTCGGTCTGCAACAGGGTGAGAACAGCGTATCGGTGATGCCTCTTGAGTATCGCTGACACCAGCTGGAGGGTTACATAGATGGTCTGCTGATTGCGTGATCTGAGGCAAGCGAGAATGAGATCCACCAGATTGAAGAGCAATGGAGTGGCAGCTGTGTCAGGCTTTTCCGCCATCATGGTCGCAAGGTCCATCGATTTTCGCTGTCGAGCAGCACTGATTGAGGTTTGCAAGGTGGGACTTTGCGAGGGTATATTTTCGGGTAAAGCCAAAAGGTAATGAAGGATCAGGTTAATCATGTCAGGATGATCCAAGGACTCGATGATGCGGCGCAGATAAGTCAAAACTGCCACAGACGAGCCTCCGTCAATATCAGAGGACTCAAGCAGCGACGGGTATCTGGATTTTGTCTGTTAGCAACGACTGAATGCGGTAGTTGACAGAATGGCGAGGTGCTCACAATAGTTGTTTTAGAAAAATAACTTGAAAGTGCTCCAGGAGAGTCGACTTGACCTCTACAGATCGACAATGATTCAAGACGTCCTGCCAGAATAAGAGATGTGATAAGAAGGTCTCGAGGTGAGACTGGAACTCAGGGGAGCAGGAGCTGATAATATCATAGTTGGACGTAGGGTGTTGGTAGTCGGAGAGGGCAAGGATAGGCGGCAGGTTGTTGGGCAAGTGGTCGATGACCAGCTTGCGGCTGAGTTGACTGTAGAGGGCCCCGAGCCCCGTTGCCATCAGGGTCGACAGTTCGCTCTCGACAATCCATTGTTCCAGTGGCTCGGAGCTCGAGGCAGCCTCGATAATGTACAGAAGGCCAGTTCGAGCAAAATCACCAACCTTGCCTTCGTGATGGATATAGTCCATCAAGATATAAAAGAGAGGAAAGTCACCTTTCTTGGTTCGGCCGGCGAATTTGTCGCGGGCGTTGACGTTCCTATCGCTTGGGCGATAGTACTCCGGCTGGGTCCTAAACCATGCCGGCAGTATGTTGGGATCTAGACGGATCTTGGTCGTAATGTTGAATGCGAGCTCGACGACGCGCGACTCTGTATCTAGCCCGAGCCTGGCACTATTAACTCCGGTTATGCGCACTAAGAGGTTCGTCAGACTCGCGGAGAAGGTTGGGTTCTCGACAAAGGCCTCCTCTTCGGTCTCGATGAGAGTCGCGAAGAAGAGAACAGCCTCCTTGATAATCCATTCGTTATAGGACGTGGTGGCAATCTTTCCAATGGGAACATAGATTTGCTTGATAGATGCATACTGGATGCACGGGTGGGGCAGCGGCCGGCGGCTCTCGTCGCTGAGGATGTTTGTCAGCTCCTGGAGTCGGATCTCGAGCGTCTCGGCGGCGTCGATGTCTTGAGATAGGTTGGAAGACTTGCGCCATGTTGACTGGCAGCAGCGCTTTGGGTCAGCACGGCATAGGGCAGGACAGGGCAGCATTGCGTGGGGCAGTTGGGCACTCACCAACAAGCTGCCGTATTCCTTCTCGAAGCGATGTAGGCGTTTGGCTGGGTCCTTGGCCTGGTCCTGGCGAGAGCTGCCGGAGGAGAGCGGGCTTAACAAGCGCGACCACTGCAGAGACGAGCATGGGTTAGATCATTCCATCTCATACGTCCAAAGTCCCGGCCCTTCAGTCGGGCTGCCATCGTCATGCTCTCTTAGCGGGGAACCACAGCGGCTGCTCACGAAGTCCATGAAGTCCATGGCAATGGCCGAGTCATCGTCTCTAGGACAAGACTCAGCAGAGGGAGGAAGAGGAGGGCAGTGCCTCGTCTTACGAGGTAAGAGGTCCGGGGCGGCGTCGGATCTAAGGGTTGGAGGGAGAACGAGGCAAAATGGGCGAACTCAGGATGATGCCGCCATATTGAGGTGATTGGATTGATACATAGCTGCCCAGCGAATGGTTAGGCGGTGGGCAGTCAGTGGGCGGTGGGCAGCGGGGGCTTGACAGGTGAAAGGAGGCTGGAGAGCTGTGGCGCTGCGCCCTTTGTTCCTTTGTTAGTGATCCGTACTGCGCATCGGTGCGTGCACTAAAATGCGGTCCGTCTTTGGACCTTTTTTTAGAGTTGCCGAATCAAATCGATTGGGTATCTATCCTCTGGTTATAGGGGAGGGTATGAAGCAATTGATGTCGGGTATTTCAGCAAGCAAATATTATTGATTAACAGCAGGCTTAACAGTGCATTGAATATTTTGCTACTCTGTACTCCGTACACTATAATGGAAGTAAATAACCTTTCTTTTCAAAAGAAGAAAAGAGAAAAAAGAAAAAAAGAAGAGTTCTTCTTAAACACAGAGCACAGAAATGGTAGTGTAGTACATACATACGCACTATGGCTAACTGGATAGATAGAGCCGGATGAGATCTGGATAATGAAATGACAAGTTTACTTGACAACAAGAAAGATTTTTTCTTTCTTCCCCTCTAGGCCCTTTCTTTCTTTTTTGCATCTGGAATGTGTCGAGTTCAAATATGTGGCGGATGAGGATTCTTTAGGTGGGCAGTTATTAGGGTAGTACGAAGTACTCGTACTATCACGAAGCATTAGGCTCCAAGTCATCATGTCTTAAACTAACATTCGTATTTTCATTCCGGTAATCCTCCGGACACATCCCGTCCCGTGTGCCAGAGGTAGTCATAGTGTGAGATGATCGACCGTGGTCCCCGGGCCTAGATAACGTTATGCTCGATTAAGAAGCTCCCTAGATAAGCATCTGTCGTCATTCCTCCGTATGAAGTAGTATTCTGAAGCGCTTTTGGCCCGTCCAGCCGTTTCCATATCAGGCAACCACCGCAAGTTCCAAAGCATTGACTGGACGAGGCCGCCTCAAGATATCCTCTTCAGCACGTCAATACTACGCTCTTCGGTAAAATCGGCACTATTGTCACGGCCTATCTGGACTGAACTCCGTGGACCGTCAAAAAGTCCCTGATCTCTGCCATCAATTGGGCGATGATGGATTGCCCCTCTGTCTCTCATTCCCCAGTCAACGAAGGGAGGACCTGAGCGGAACGGGCTGTCGACTGGGGAAAATTCGCCATTGAGCCGCTTTTGAATGCCCGTGTGGAGATGTGCGACTCGAAGAGACGGGACAGCACTATATAAGAAGCGATGGCGACCCTTGGCTCTTGTTCCAGAGAAGTTTGATAGACAGCAGGCCTGTGTGTGTCTCTGTATTCAAGACTTCTTCAAGATGAAGATCCAGTGGGCTTTGTCGGCACTGGCTGCATATGGCAGCGTCGCCGCCGCGTCGCGTGCCTCGGCCGATCGTCTCGCTCAAACATTACATGGCCACCGTTCAAAGATCGACGCCAGACAGTTCCACACGTTCGAGAAGAAGAGCACAAACACAAGCACCCCCCCGCGGTTCTTGAGCAATGCGACGGCCAGTATGACTCTCTTCGCCCTACCTTGACGTACACCCTTGCTGATTGAGCCTTTTGTGTAGAGTTCGCTGTGGATGGCAAGGCTATTCCGGAGGTCGACTTCGACGCTGGCGAGTCGTATGCTGGTCAGCTGCCAATCAGCAACAAGACAAATGAGGCCGACAACTTGTTCTTCTGGTTCTTCCCCACGGCCAACGAGGAGCACAAAGACAAGAAGGAAATCACCATCTGGCTCAATGGAGGCGTGAGTGCTACCAACAACAAGTCATGGATACGACTAGTCAATTAACAAGCGATTCACCAGCCCGGATGCTCATCCCTCTTGGGATTCCTACAAGAAAACGGCCCCTTCCAGTGGCAACCTGGTACTCTGAAGCCCGAAAGAAACCCTTGGAGCTGGCACCTCCTCACCAACGTTGTCTGGGTCGAGCAGCCTGTCGGCGTAGGATTCTCCGAGGGCGAGCCATCTGTCACCAACGAGGATGAGCTCGCTGCGCAGTTTATGGGCTTCTGGAGGAACTTCATCGACACTTTCAGCATGCACGGCTGGAAGGTCTACATCGCGGCCGAGTCGTACGGAGGCTTCTACGGTCCGTACATCTCCAGCAACATGCTTGACGCCAAAAATACCGAATACTACAACCTGGCGGGCCTGATAGTGTATGACGGCGTCATGTTTGATGACCTGATCCAGTTTAATGTGCCATCTCTGGAATATGTTACGCGGTACCAGAACTTGTTTACGCTCAACGATCATGTCGTGACGCAGATTCGCAAGACCTCGGACCACTGTGGCTTCACTGCCTGGACTAAGAAATATCTCCGGTTCCCACCCTCGGGGCCGGCGCCCAGGCTTGCTCCTGGCGAAAGTATCGCCCCGAACGGCACCCTGATCGTCAATGAAGAGTGTGGGAACCTTTGGAACTACATCACGGATGAGGCAACCAAAGTCAACCCATGCTTCAATGTGTACAATATCAGGACCTTCTGCCCTGCCGCATATGATCCACTTGGTGGCACTACACCCTACTTCAACCGACCCGACGTCAAGAAGGCGATCCACGCACCTGACTCTGTCCAATGGACACAGTGTGTGAACAACAATGTCTTCAACAGCTCTGACGGCTCCGATCTCTCAACCCCTTCAGGCAACCATCAACTCCCCCACGTTATTGACACCACCCAGAACGTCATCATTGCTCAGGGAGCCATGGACTGGATTATAACTCTTGATGGCGTGCTCCTTGGCCTCCAGAACATGACCTGGGGCGGTAAGCTGGGCTTCCAACGGGTACCCAGCGACCCCTTTTACGTACCCCAGTACGGCTTCGACCCGGAATCCAACGCAACATTTTATGGCTCCAACCTACCCACAGGATCCGGCGTGCAGGGAACGACACACACTGAGCGTGGCCTGACATTCGTTGTAACGGAGCTCGCCGGCCACGAAGGTCCCCAGTACGGAGCTGCGGGCGCCTTCCGACACCTGGAGAAGCTGCTGGGTAGAGTGAAGAGCTTGAGCGACACTGTGCCTTTCACGCTGCCGGAGCTGAGGAACATTACCCAGCTGAAGAAGCCGTTGGGCAAGGGCACTGTCCAGATTCCGCATTATAGAGGTTAAGACCAGGAAGGACTAACATGACTATGAAGATGGAAGAGATGAGCAGATGGAGATGTAGTCGTGTAATGACTTAATGGGCATTTTAATTGATGAAACGAATCAACAATAAATAGCATATTTAGAATCCTCAAATAACGTAAACCGTTGAAACCTTGGCCTTCTTACCCGTTTCCTTAATTCCTGCGATTTCCCAGAATTTTCTTCGTCATTACTTACTTCTGCTATCCCACTTTGTTTCCCCACAGCTCACGTCACCGTATATGTTGCACAGTCGTGCCTCTCGTGACACTTAAAGCCAAAGGGATATCATCATTCTTCTGATGTGCACGTCGATACGAGCTGGTATCCATAAAGGTGCCGGACGGATTGACCCGAACTTCATCGGCTTCACTCCATTGATACCTCCTAGCACAAGCCTCGAACACCGCGCACATAGGCTCATTACGAAGGTGACTACTGCTTCATGTTTCTCAAGTTCATATCGAATGGCGAATAACAGGTTCTAAGTTGCCGGCTTGCAAGAATCTTAATGCACAAGCCCGGCCATAAGGAACACCTCGGTTGGTTCAGCGCCATAATATCGGATGATTTCTAAACCACAAAAGAGACAGGGCCTTGGAAATACCAGTATAATTTACATTAAACAAGTATCATGCCTCCCGCCGATATCCGAAAGATTACTTCGCATTCTGCCTTGCGGTTTGAGCCCCTAGGCAGCAAGGCCACTCCGCTCTGAAGCCAACTACCAAAAAGCCCATCAACTCTTGACCCTGTAGCCAACATACATTACAGATGAAGAAACTCACCAATGAGAAAGCTGGGTGTTGTTGTTGTTGGGTCGAATCTGCAGCTCAGCCTTGCCTTGGGAGGCCGCGACCGGGTACAGCCCGTCTCTTGGCTGGCCGCGGCCGCTAGGCACCTATGGCGAATTCTCCAAAGAACCATTCTCAGCTTAGATTTTAGAGAAGACTCATGATCGTTGGCTTGTTCGGGTGTGTTGTGTGGTGACACGTGGTCGTCGACTCGAGACTGCTCTTACAATTGGATGCCTCCTTGGAGATCATGTGCACATGGTCTCCCAGGAGGTGTACTTGGTGATCATATATATGTAGTACCCCAGGATCATCATTCTGGCTTTTAAATTGTCACGAAGTAATTCAGATCAGTGTCAAATCCCCATTCGGGACACACATCATCCTTCAAAAATGGCATTTTGCGAACCATGCGATCGGAAGTTCAAGGATGCTCAAGCACTCAAACAACACTTGAACTCTCCTCTCGGAGCGGGTCACCCCCGCTGCGAGCGATGCCATAAAACGTTCAACTCCGAAGAATCCAAACTGAAGCATCTCGTCGATTCTCCGAAGCACAATGTCTGCACCGACTGTCCCGATGTGTTGGACTTTGCCACCCAGCATAAGCTGAACCGTCATGCTACTGAGGTCCATGGGAAAGCACCAATTCCTGGAAGCCCTCCCACGCCTACGGGAGAGGGAGAAAAGAGAAAGAAGAAGAAAAAGGGGGACCAGGAGGGTCAGACACCCCAGTGGAACACGCCGCTTGACTTGTTCTTCCTGTCTTTCCCTGGGTATGAGTATAACCCTCATCTCCCACCAGCCACATCGTACAGGAACTTGGAAAGACACTTTGATTGGAAAAGAGACAGTGAGGATTCTAAAACGGTGTGGGGTGAGTACCTACAAGCACTGCAAGAGGAGGTCAAAGTGTGGTATGGTAAGGAAGATGATCTCACGGCATGGCATACCCTCTGCAGAGCCACAGGACATACCAATCCCCCCAGCACCATCCCAAAATGCCGATCGGTATGTCAAAAATCTTCCACTTGGCTAAATGATTGACTAACGCATGCGTGAAGCTCCTTCGCAAGACCCACGTCAACATTATCGACCTCATCCACTGGCGCAGAAGCGGCAGCCACGACCACGACTCCGTCAAGGTTTTCGAGTCTATGGTGGAGCTGAGGAAATATACTCTTAAGAGTAAAAAGATATTCCCTCTAAATGAGGTGGAGGGCCATGAAGAAGGCAACATCGTACTGAGACACCTGCTCCGGCGTCTCTTCAACGAGAAGAGCCTGGTATCATGGGGTTGAGTGGCTGGGCATTTCAGAAAGCATATGAGGCGGGTTTATGCTTGAGAAATCATGGAACAAATGTACGGTATATGCAATTCCTAGATGATTTGACAGGTAGTTTCGTAGTGCATGGAGTCTTGAGTTGGGCATACTTTTTGCTCACATACAATGAACAGCAGACCATATTCGTGAAAGACTTTTATTCACTGAAGCCACCTGTTAAACTTCCGTAGGGCAGACACACCATTGGAAAATTTTGATCCCGTGGACAAGCTGACATTGAAACCGACGCCATCACCAACCTTAAGTAAACTTCATTTACACCTCTTCCTTGCATCATGTCCCCACAGACCACCTATATAAGAGCCCATTACCCTGCCTTGTAGTTCACCTTTCAAGCAAACGTGTTGATACTCTGACAGAACAAAGCCCAGTCTACATCATGTGCATTCTTAAAGTTTGTTGCCTCGAACTGGCCGGCGCCTTGTTCGGGCGCCCACGCCCACGTTACCATCCTGATTTTCCAGGATTACAACAGCCCCTCGAAATGAGATATCCAAATCGCGCAGAATTGCAAGTGGATATTGTCAACCAGCCCTACAAATCCCAAGAATCTCTGCCAAGTCCCACAGACATGGTGCTTACGGAGCCAGAGCAATCACAGAGAAAGTCTGAAGAACCACAAGGACTACACTCGGATCCCGAAGTGTCACATTCAGATCTCGCAGCGGGTTCACAGGCGGGCTCCGAAGAATTATGCTTAGACCCGAGAGGAGCCCTAAAAACATTGCCCATTGAGATTATTCTCGAAATCTCAAAACACCTTCGTCCCGCTTCAGTCCATTCCCTGGCCTTAACATGCCGACCATACTACGACTATGGACGTTCACATCCCGCTCTCCTACCCCGACTAAGCCCAAGGGAGTGGCTGCGGTTCATCCAGTTACTTGAGAGAGATTGCCCCGATCTCTATTTCTGCCACCAATGCATCAAACTCCATACATGGAGCCCACTGTGGCATATCCAACCACATGGTGACTACGAGTATGATGAAGACCTACCGCCCTGTGTGGGGGATTGCGGCATGAAGGCTCACATCCACCGTTTTCCAATGTACACGGTTGGGTACCACCACGCTCGACTTGTCATGAATAGGCATCTTTACGGACCCGAACACGGGCTTCCTCTCACGGTTCTGAGCCGTGACGACTGCGAAACAGAGATGATGTACAAGTTTGGGGTCTCTTCAACGCGCGTTGAGACCAAAACGTCCTTCTGCGCACGCATTATCGACAACGAGCTCTACTTGCTCACATCTCAGTTCATTTGGCATAAATATGGAAGTTCCAAAGCACTACGAATGTACATCGATGAGCCTGAATTCGAGGATACCATCTGCCACCACGTCTATGCCAGTCGAGATGAACGCCTCCACATTCCAGAACTTCGGCGAGCTCCCAAGAATAGCGGCGCTTTCTTGCCTTGCAAGGACGCTCAAGGTTCATGCCCCAACTGTTTAACAGACTACTCCATCACCATTCGCGACCGAGGCCAGGAAAGGGGAGGATGGCTTATCAAAATCGATGTATACCAACAATTCGGCGCCTGCCGCTCACCATGTGATCCGAAATGGAGGGCAATGGCCGATGTGTTTTATACCAGGAAACCTCGATGCATGACACACGAGCCCGGGGTGGTGAGATCTCGCTGGAGCAAGGCAGATGAGGTGATTGTTCCTCCTGGGGGCAGCTTCGTTGGAAAGCCAGGCTGGTATTGACTTGGCTATAAGTGTTTGCTACTCCTACTATCTCTAATTCGCAGGCAATCCGCAAGAAAGCCTTCCGGTCCACCATTTATGGGAGGATTTGAGGGCTAGAGCGACGAATCACGATGTTCCTAGGACTAGATAATCTTTAATATCTTTAATGTTTAGACTCCCCCCTGCTATATTCAAGAAATTACTCGGTCTGATGCAAACTGTCTAGGATGTTGACCTCTAGACAGACGTTAAAATTCCCCTCTGATCCCAGAAGTCATGGCTATGGTACATGGACTAATCTCCTCTTTATTGTCTTCAACACCTTCAAGCCATTGCTGACATGGAACAAGTCGCCTGAAAGATATCCGGTCCAGATCATGGAGGAACTGCAGCGACTAAACGAGAACATCCAATTGGAGATGGCGTTTAATGTAAGCTTAAAAAAGCTTACCACGATAGAAACCTTGATTCGCACATGCTGACTGAGGTCAGGCAATCTGATTTCATGAATCCAGGAGTCGAAACCCGGGGCACTCTCTAAGTCTATGTCAAATTAAGAATAATACTCGTGTTCCAAGCTGCATCCAAATCTTCAATCTTGCTCTCGCTTACTATTACAAAGGTTACTATGGTAGCCTGCACTATGTTCAACGCCAAATACTACTAGGTAGGTAGATGAATTCACATCGAATATCACAATCACATGCACACGGCCGACATAAACCACAAAAGGCACAAACAAGTCTAGAAAGCGCTGCTTCATTCATTCACCAAGGAAGAACTACTATGCCAAACAATACATTCGCTGTTGGGCAGCCCACTCGCCAGGGAGGAGGTGCCATTCTCTCCCCAAACTGAAATCAAGCCGGACTAGCCGGATCGCCAATGCTGCCACTACCGCCACTACCGGTACTGCCTCTGCTTCCGTTCATGCCGAACCTCCTCGGGTACAGCGGACGCGCGGCAGGCGACCTGGATTCCTCGTGGCTAGATTGGGTGAATCCACTAACGTCGCTAAGCATGCTCGAACTGCGGCCTCTAGACTTGGAAATGCGAGGCTCAAATGCAGGCGCTGTGGGTGGAGGATGCCAAGATGAGATGCCAGGTTGCCCTGCAGGCGGGAGCAAATCTCCTGGAGAACTCCACATGCCAATAGCAGATGGGAAATGCGGCGGAGCGGTTGGATTGGGGTTCCAGGTGTTTAGTTGCGAGAAGGGAAGATGAATAGGCTCAAGGAGGGACATTTCAACGGGCATCCCGTTAGCTGAGTTGAGATATGGGTGGAAACCATGTAGTTGAGCCTGGAGGTTGCGCAGATGTTCTCTTCTTGCCGAATTGGATACGTAGACTTCAGTCAGCCGTTCGTTATAGTTTTGCTCGAGCGACTTGACCTGTTCCATCCATAGGGCACGCTCCCGTCTCCGGCGGTCAGCCTCGTTTAGACCCCTATTGTTGGCGTCGTTGATGTTGGCAAGCTCGTTTTCCACCTTTGCAATGCGGGTAGCGATCTTGTTGCGTCTGGTATTCAGGTTGGCCTTCTCGATTTCTTTTCCCTGAACTTCATTCTCTAGCGTTGACTTGTACTCCTTGAAATTCCTTTGAGCTGCATCGTACAGTTTCTTCTCGGCCGAGTATGCCCGCTCCATCTTCCTTTTGCTTTCAAGCAGTTCAGGTGCACTGTCAAAGTTCTTGAGCTGGTCAGCGAGACGCTCTGTATCACGCTCAGCTTGGGCCTTCTGAGTCTCCTGCTGGCGGATCTTCTGCTTGTACTTCTCATCGCTGTTGCCGGCCGACGAGAGTTGGTTGTCTGTAAGCTCGTTCTCCTTTTTGAGGGTATTGATGCGACTCTTCCACTCCTTGCGCCAAGTCTTCAGTCGATTTTTCTCATCCGCTAGCTTCGCTTCCGCGGCTGCAATGGAGGTCCGCAAGGTGGTTGCAGGAGAGTCTGGTTGCAGTGATGGTTGAGAGCCAGACACAGGCACAGGGGTGCTGTTGTTCTCGCGCATAGGCTCCTTGACTGTGCGGATGCTTGTGGAAAAGACTACTTTATCAGTCCGACTATCCACAAATTCACAGATGTACTTCGACGAGGGCCGCAGTCCATAAATATCACCAGTCCAGCGGGTGCCTTCTCGAGCGATATCATCCGATTCTTCAACGGGGAACATGCGAGTGGGTTGCCAGAAAGCGTTATTAACCCTGACGTAGAAAGGTTTGGACATGTCAACTCCAGCAGGCCTCGACATTGCATGACCATTGGCTGTTGGGGGTGGCGCCTCATCATCCGGATCTGTAAAGTAGCTAGTATTGAAACAAACTTCGTCGCTGCCGATATACGATATCCATATTTGCCTAGGCTGTGTATTGAGATGCGAGCTTCCGAGATTGTGAATATCGGTTGCGTTAGTAGCGGTGGGTTCTGAAGACACATGTGACGACTCGTACTCCTTCATGACGACAATCTTCGTGCTGGCGAGCGCCGCCCATAACGGTTGCTGCAGCCGTACCTGTGTGCTCTGCTTTCTTTTTTTCTTGTTTGTTGACGCGGGTGGGGCTGAAGGAAAACCAGCCTCCGTATCGGGGGTGTTGAAACCTGGATCGTGTGCGGCATCGCCAGCCCCAGGAACAGATAGTAAAGGCTTCCCTGCCTCTGGATCATGCTGGCCGACTAAAGCGCTAGCCTTCTCCCTTCTCAAATACCACTCACGGATGTATCGCACAAGCCCCTGAGTAAGGATGTGAATTGCCAGGCCACTACGCACCCACGCAAGCCAATTCCTCTTATCGTAGATAGTGAACGTCGCTTCAAACGAACTGCTGAGGGCAGTTGGTAGGCGCCAATCCTCGGGGATATATTTCGTAAGGCGAGACCAATGGGCTCTTGTGCTGCGGATGAAGTGGTTTAACACGACCCAAACAAAGCAGGTGGTGATGCCCCTGGAGCTGCCGTCCCTCGAAGTAATGCCGCCGCCAAGAGTGATGGCAATAACTGGTTTAGCAAGATCCAGAATGGCATCCTGAATTGGCTGCCACAGAAAAAGCCATACCAAGAGGAAGAAGAAATCCATACACAAGACGGTGACAAGAGAAGGCATGGTGGAGTGTCCATCGAAAATCTCAGCAAAATTGAGATTGATGCCCGAGCTTGTAGTGACTGGTGGGACGAACGTGAGGCAGGTAAAGATCCCGTAAACAAGGGAGAGAGACAAGGACGGGAGCTGCATGAGGATAATGAGGATGGCGAGGGTATCCTGCATTGGGAGACTCTTGAGCACGGTGGCCACCATATCAATGGGGCCGGAATCGCGGTGCACATCGGCATTCTTCATTGCGTTGACGTCGATCTGACGATAGCCGCCGTCGACAACACCGCCGTTAGTCCCCATTTGAGAGTTGCACGACTCGGATGCCGAAGTCTCAGAATAGTTACCGACAGAGGACCTGCGAGCATCGCCGGATCGGTTGTCGTGGCTGGCAGCAACATCGTTGTGGCCCTTTGAGACGCCGTTGGCGACGGGGTGAGGTGGAAGCTGCGGCCCTGCGTGACCGGCGCCATGGTCGGCGGCCTTCGCAGGGCCTTCGAGGTGGTTGAGGCTCTTTCTGCCTGCGACTCGTTTCGTCGGGCCTACGAGCCCATTCTCATGCTTGGTATCGCGATGACCAGCGCCGCCTGAATGTCTCTTGCCCGAACCTGACGCGCGAGGCATGCGCAGCGTTTCTCTACCCCACTGACTGCCAGACAACCCCAAGAGCCTCTTTCAAGGCCAGGGCCAGCAGCAGCGGGACAAGATTCAATTGCGCGTGCGGGTTTGGGAGCGACGGTGCGGGAGGTTGGCGGGGGCGAAAGGGAGCGTATTCTCAGGCCTTGGGCAACATGCGATTCGACGGCTGCTGCGAAGGAAACTCGCGATCGCTGTCGGTATTTGGTTTATTGTCCGCGATGATCGGGCGGTTGTGGCTGCCGATGTTGTCCTTGGGTTGTTGTTATTGTTGTTGTTTACCTATGTGAGGGAGTGATTTTGGGAAGTAAGAAGTGGTCAGAGATTGGAAGCGAAAAGAAAGGAAACCTAAAGCTGCTCCCACGAACCAGCCGGGGAATATTATGGAGCGCGTGGTAGCGGGAGCAAGTACCTTTTTACAGGGCTCTTTTTTGCAGCGTCTGGGCTTCTTCCAGGGCATAGGACACGCTAGGGCGGGACCTGATCTACCCTCTACAGCACGCTAACAGAGGGCCGGTGGAGATTTTGGAGGAGTGCCGGATGTATCTCCGACAGGCAGTACTCTATAGAACTTTTAGGCCAGCCGCTGTCTGGTTGTCATGTCATGGAGGTCAGAGGGCGAAACTAGAGGATAGCTTTCTGCAGAGGATTCCATAATTCTGGCAAGGCAGATATTTGAATAGAGGCGCAGGTTCCCGCGATTCTGCCAACTAGTAGTACCTAGTATACATAAACAGGCAAGCAACGGCTAAGCTACATTAGCAGCACTAAGGCAAAAGATAGTACCAATTTCGGTACTCCGTAGTCGTCCTTGTACAGGTACTACTACATGATTGTGCTGTCTATGGGAAACGAAAGTATCCGACCCATGAATACCGGCCGGCAATTATAATATCCATGCCGGCAACTGAGCATGCTGCTACCAACATACATTTGCAACAGGAAACAATCTATTCTTGTGTGACGGGCTTCAAAGTACTCCGTACATACGAAGTACATACGAAGTACATACGAAGTACATTATAAAAAAAGGCAGGTCGAGCTGCCTAGCATGCAACCTGACTGTGAAGGATGGAGCCTAAAAATACAAATATACTGCAGCGCACGTACAGTAATATGCCCTGTACGAGGTACTAAGGTAATCCTAACACGGAGTACTACTAGGTACCTGAGTAGGTGCGAGCATTGCACTGCTAAGCAAGGCAAAAATCTCGATTATGAAATGAGAAAAAGAGAGTATAAATGAGCAATAAACTGGCTTTAGCGACGGTTCCGGCACTTCCGGAAGCCCGAATTTACAGTAAATCCCTAATCCCACTAATATGCCTTTTTCATTTTACTTTATTATCTGTTCTGTCGTCACGCCTCAGAGCTCTCCCTTCTCTGACTAAACAAGTACTTCCTATTTCGTATACGAGGTACCTCCATTACTGCAATTCTGCAAGTAATACACGCTGACTGGCAGGCCAGCCAGGGGATGTTAAGCTTTTTGCTAGTGGTAGGTACTCCGTACTACACGTTCTAACGAAAGTGGCTATCAGCCAATGATCTGACGTCTTTGCTAGGCTGTTTCGGGGAGCCCTTGTCTGTTTGTCCGCATGACTTGGCAAAAAAAGGTCATGAATCTGCCTCGTCCCATTCCCGGCGAAACATGAAAGAATAGCATCCTATTTGGGACTTTGGTTGAAAGAACCAAATTATGCCATGTATCTATCTACATATAGTACCTTGGCGCAGGGAGTGCCGCGAGCAAATACGAGGTATTTTGTACGAAGCACCGAATATCTCTTTGTACTTCCGCATTTAGCACGTGCAAGTCCATCAAGAGTACATATGTACCTAGGACGGAGTACTCCGTACCGCCCCCGCTTACAGATGGCTCCCGTAAGAGCCGCTCCTCCAACCAGTCGAACGAATGCATTCCAGATGCGACGATGCTTCACACACCAGCTCACAGCAGAAAGAGCGCTAAAAAGGAAAAATCTGACAGAATGGAGACTAATTTCCTGAAGCAGAGTGGAGGTCACGCTTGGTCGCATCGGAAACACACCGACACAACGCTTCTCAATTCTCCACTGCCGATCCTGACACTGCACGAGTAAGGTGGTGCCTTGAGGTTGAGGGCCTTGAAAACAGAAGCTGTGATGGATGGATTCCGAAGTATCAGATCTACTAGCACGGCATCCCGAGATCTTTATTGACCGCTTCTTACGATTATAAAGTGGCTAAGAAAAGCAGGGCGATGCTATTTGAGGATGAGCCGACGTATAAAATTCTCCGATTACCTTGGGCCTTTTGCGCCGCCACGCGCGATGACCGTTTTGTCATACTACTGAGCTGACAGTGCATAGAAGAGAGTATGTACGAAGTACGAAGTAGTAATACGAGTTCTATTCTTTGCAGACAGAGGGCCTGCTGCTTCTCGTCCGACATCCTCATGAGAGAGCGTTGAGAAGCGCCGGCGATGGCCAGACGCATGACAGGGTTTGCTACTCTGCCCCTCCCAGGCTCGCAAATCATGACAGATACCCCGCGAATGATCGGGCCAGTGTTTCGACGCGCGTTTGAGGAGCTCCGCGATAGGCCCGCATCTGTTTGTTAGCCGATCAGCGGCGGCCAGCGCGGAGGTGTTACTCAGGAGCCCTTGCAAAAAGGATGTCTTCCATGGCGTCATCCACTGCCGTGAAGTCGGCATTGGTGTGTGGGCTTTGTTTATTTGCCGGGATAGTGTGACGGCAGCCCCTCGTTTACTGGACTACATACGATTTTGTCCAAGATGCTACGCTACCATGGCTATGAATGGTGTTTTGAATAAGCGAAAGGCGCAGCGGACGTATCCGTCCATCTCGGAGGGCACCACCATATACACGGACGGCCATCCGACAGATGTTTCACCGTCTATTCGCCCACCAATCACTGCAAACCAGATGAGTTAGCCATGATGCGACGTATTATAATGCAATGAGACTGTTTTTGTCGACTATTATCTATAGCCACTCGTCTACGAAGTATGTAAACCGGATGCGAACCAATACCCAGCTTATACCTTGTCGCATAAACACCAAAAAGTCCGTCCCCTGTCTTATCGGGATCTTCATTCAATCACATTACAAAGGACTGATAATACTGGCCGTTAATGTTTTAAGATTGGTATTAATTGACTTGGTGAATACTACACTTACCTGTCCAGGTTCCGCCCCAACCATGCTGCTACTACATCCGTATTACTTAGTAGGTTAGCAGGTAATATACTAGGTGGGTATACGAAGTAGATAGTGTATAGAGTAATAGGGATTTGATACTCTTGTGTTTCACATACAAGCAAGATGGTCATAATTAATTTGGTAGATACTTGGCTAGACATGTTTGCGATATATACCTGCCGCTGTCGCGCATATTAGGACGAATAACATAGGCATCCAAGAACATGGAATTCAAGTTCCTTTTCTTAATACCTTTTCAGGAGGGTATCTCAACTCTTAAAGTCCATCATCTGGATCTATCTCTACCCAGGCACGCCGTTATACATTTATATTTCGCTCCAGGATTCTACGCAGAAAAGCATCACGAGTACATATCCACCAGCCGCCGCCGCCATGTCCCTTTTCCATTATTGCTCGTTTCCCTTCTCAACCTCATCCGCCCAAACCTGCCTCTCCATCTCCCACAGCGGTACCATCGCCCTCTCCATAATCCCCCCAAGCACCTCTCTGCTAGGTTCCTTTTTCTCCTCTAGTTTCCCAAGGCGCCAGAAGGGATTTATACACTCCTCTTTGGCCCCTTTCCACATCACGTACTCAACCAGAGCACCACCAAGATATGTTCCCGTGCCAACTGTGAAGAACCGCGTTTCTCCTACAGTACGTCGGTCGGTACTGTTGAGGACTCCAGGTGGGGGTCGTGCAATGTATAAGGAGCTGAATGATTCGATGGGGAGTGGACGCGGGCCGTTCACAGTCTCCTACAAAAGACTCAAGTTAGCTACCCGGATGATGGTTCCAACAGCATAGCATACATACATGCATTATTTCCCCCCGCGGAAGAACATTGGGTAAATCATTATATTTAGATGTAGTAATCAGATCCTTATACTCAGGCGTCAATGTCTCTTTCAATCCTTGCAGTATTATGTCGCATCGCTGCACCGCACGTCGTGATAGTTCACTGCTCTCGATATGCCCGCTCTGTTACGCAATTCAGTTCAGTTACTTTCTCTTCCTCGAAATCCTCCCTCCAGGTAAAACTAACACTCCCTACACTGAGTTTGTCAAGGAGGCCACCCCCCTTTATAGATTCATCACTCCTCCTCTTCCCCTCCTGCCCATCCAACATTGACACTACTCCTCCGATCCCTCCCCACGACACGACCTGTCGCAGTATAACACCAATGCGCGTAACTTGACTCGGCGAACATCCCGCGTAGACAAGTACACCAAGGTCATAATATAAATGCAACACACCATGCTGCAACGTCGGGGCATCGATCGCAGAGCGGCGGCATCCGATGGGGATCTGGGCGAGGTTACGGGGGCGCATGGCGGGAAAGCGCCGCAAAGTCGGGAAGGCCTTCAGCGCGGGGGCGAGGCGCGGCATCGTCGTCGTCCGGAATCCAGCGATGGCAATTCGAGATTGGGGGTGCTCCGGCAGTCGGGAGAGTTGGCGGGATGTTGATATGACGTGCTCGGCTGTTGGATGTGTGGCTTGACCTTGCGCCTCAGCCTTGCAGATTGAGCTGCAGTGGCTGAAGCGGCGGGGCTCTTCTTCATTGTTCAAGATCTGTAATAATGCTTCGTAATGAGTTTTGAACCGTTCAACAACAATCCGTGATGAGCTAACGCCTTTGTTCCAATTCATCTAGAATATGCATCCTCATAATCGAACATGCCAAGTCCAAACCAAAATCTAAGGTGGCAAGTTATTGCCATATACAAAGGTCCGTCTATCCTCATAAAGTCCAAGCCCATCACTCCATTATCTCACCTTGCCCGAAGTTGTGTTTTCATCTGCTTCCCTTACAAGCATCAATACTACCCACCATCTTCTCTAATCCTCATGCATTATTAATTATAATAAAACAGAACTCCTCTTCCTCGGTAGAGACTACCCTCTAGGATATGACTACTTCCGCCCTCGTCTACACCGCGCGTTCATGGCTCAGGCAAATGAGCGAGATGAGGACAAGATTCGCTCAGGCATCAAACAAGCAGAATTTGTGAAGAAAGGTATTTTTCTCACTTCTTTCCTTTTAATCTGTTCTTTCGTTAATGCTACAACAACGGACTCTACTAACTTTTTTTTTTTTTACAGAAATTGAAGCATTGTAAGCAATCTGTCCATTTTCAAGCTGTTTGCTTTTATGTCGGCCCGCCTCACTATGCACACACCCGTCTCGCGTTAAATGGTCATGGGACATTTAACAGATCTATGGAGCAGTTCTCCTTGGGCTATGGGCCAGGTCTAAGCCAATTGCCATTTGCTCTGGAAGACAAGGCTACCCAATCTTTGAGACGTTAGATGCATTTCAATCACAGGTGCAACAAGTCGAAGACATCTCAAATCCAATAATCCTATTCACAAATCCAGAGGTTTTCTGAAAGAAATAAAAAAAAAGCATCAAACACAGGAATATCCATCACGCCGCCCAGTCTATAATAGTTGCCTAACCGCCTTCCTTTTGCCCTCTCATCCCGAAAATGCATATCAAATCCCTCTCCTACACCCTCTTCATCTCATCATTTCCATTCTTTGTTTGCACAACTGTAACAGAGACTTATCTGTTACATATTCATTCTCTTTTCCCCCATTTCCCGTCTTCCTACTCAACCCAGTATCAGGGGAACTGATATTTTCGGGGGCATTATAGGTACTATTTGAAGCGATATCGAACGCTGAGGAAGCGATACGATGCCGATGCGTAAAACGATGGTTGCTCGCGCTCCCTCGAGTAATTTGGCAGTAATGTGAGCAAGAGTTGGACGGGGTCGCGTGAATCATGGCGCCATAAATAAATCGCAATAAAGCCACTGTTATTCCAACCCACTCGTTCGTAACCATAACTCATCAAGTCGCCTTCTTCTTCTTCGCATACCACGCCCCAACCTCAAGACACTCTCCCCAGCTCGTACCGCTCTCGCTCATTAAATCACCCATCATCTTGCTCAGCCACCCATCCCACTCATCCTGGCTCTTGCCACTGACCTCGCGCAAGATGGGTTCCAGTGCCTGCACTTGCTGCACCACAGTCAGCAGCGCCGTCTGACGCAGCGCAATCTGTCCGGCCGTCAGCGCCTCCCGTCCCACCCTTGGGATCGGCGGCTCTTTGCCCTTGGACTCGGTGTGTGGCTTGCCATCCTTGGTAATAATGCCACCAACACCCTCCCGCTCCCAACGCACTTCGCTGAGCGGGATGGCTAAACGCCGCGACCGAACATCAGCAAGGGTCTCGGACTCCTGGAGAAGCACTGGCCCTATAAGAGTGCAGGGAACAGGACTGAGATCCCGACTCTCGAGTGCGCGTGAGAGCCATTGGTTATATTCCACGAGGTAGCCATTTAGGGGGGCGGAAAGAGGAGTATTTGCGTTCATGACATAGGCGCCCAGGCTTGCCGCCACAAGCTGCTCATCGGTGTCCTCGACCGAAACACTGGCGCCCGGGATATGGGGCCTGAGCATGCGAATGAGGTGGTCTGATTCCCAAATCTCCAGAGTACCGCCTGGTTTAAGTAGGCGGATGTACTCGTCAATGAAGAGTTGATTCTGCATGTTGGTAGTCGCCAAACTCATATCCTTGACCATGATGAGATCGTATTCCGCGGAAGGTAGCGGCCAAGGAATAGCGCGAAGGTCATGCTTGACAAAGGTCCAGTTCATATCTGGGTCGGGTTTCATGGCCCCGGGAGGCATGTTGGTATTGCTGCCCACAGCCAATGGCGCAATATCTATCCCCGTGAAGGATATCCCGCCGTGCCCCCGACCCTTGAAATACTGGTGACACATCATGCTCCAGAATCCCGAACCGCATCCAATCTCCAAAACCCGCTGGGGGGGCTTTTTCGTCAGGGACGGGGAACATACTGGCGCGCCGAAGACCTGGATGAGCAGCAGCGTGCGCAGTGTCTGTCTGTGCAGTTCGGTCAGGCCGGAGGGGAGGGGGTACGGCAGGCTTGTGTCGTTGACGTAGGTTCGTCCGTTCCGCTGGACAAGGCGTCGCGTGTCCGCAGCAGCAGGGCGCTCGGTCGAGATCATGGTACGGGCGGAGATGGACGTGTTGCAGCTGGCGGACGAGATAGACTCGGCGCGGGTAATGAGGCCGCTCATTTGTCTAACCGTGGCGGGCCTGCTGCTGCTGCTGCTCGCGTCGTGCAGCTCTGTTGGGTGCGACGACAATGCATTTCTCAGGTCGATGGACGAGAGCAGGGCGTCGTTGTTGGGCCTGACACGATGCATGCGGGTGAAGACTTTCGCAGTTTTGCTAGTACCAGCAGTAATGGTAGTAGTAATAGTAGCAGTAATAGTAGCAGTAGCAGCAGCAGCGGCAGTAGATGGACTCGGAGGGGGGCCAAGATTGGAGTTGTTGGCAGCAGCAGAACCGGTAGCTAAGGAAGATGAAGATGCTTTGAAGAGCTGCAAATGGGAATCGTCGTGCCCCACGGAGGAGGCGGCGGCGGTCATAGGAGAAGCAGTAGAAGCAGCAGCAACAGTAGTAGTAGTACTACCACGACTAGTAGCACCTGTAGCAGCGGCGGCGGGGCCGTTCCAGTGATGCAGGACCGAGGACAGCGCTGTCTCGTGCGACGGGCGACAGCTGCTGACCTGGCTCTGGCTCTGGCCGCTGCTGGAGCTTCTCGAATCGGACTGCGAATGCTTCGTCTTCTTCTGGGGCGAGCGACGACGCGCAGCAACAGCAGCAGCAGCAGCTCGAGCTTCTTGACGTCGCTCTCGTCGTTGTAGGCGAGCGCTTGATTGTGTCTTGTCCAGCCTGTCGAGGGGCAGAGGCAGAGGCAGGGCGATTGCGCTCGAGTACATGAAGGCGGCGCTGTAGCCGGACATGGCTGTCGCCCCGGCAGAAGAAGGTTGGTGGTGCATGGCTGAGGCGCTATAATCCAGGGCCGCCCATAGGCTGGGTACGGGGTACGTCGCTGCCACAGGCCCGCGAGAGCCCCCCTGTTTACTGCAGATTTAGCCTGGAGCTTGGAGGCGTTCGATAGGCGTTAGGAGCTTTTCGGGGCCCGGGGACAAGGGTCCGAGCAAGGGTGCTTTTTCTTTTCCTCCATGCGTCTGGCATCCAGAGAGTCTAGAGAGCACAGCTCTGCTGCTTGCACGATCGGCCTCTCCGGGGGCCTGCAACTCAATCGCCAATTGGCAGCGTCCGCGTTGCCCCGATGGTGCTGCTAAGCGGCCTAGTCCAAGCTCAGGAGTCGGGGCTCCGACGGCGCATCGGCGAATCCACCGCTGAGGCCTTCTAGAATGATTCTGATACCGGGGAACGGGGATTGTCGTTCCGATGGAAGCAGAACCAAATCGGCCAAGTTCGGTGTAGAAATTCGAGGCAATTCTTTGTTTCCGCTGACGGAACGCAAATTATCATCATTCCCTTCGATTCGAGACGTCTGCGTTGTCGTACTCGCAATGGTGGTGGTCAGTGACCCTCACACCTGGCCAGTGAGACTCCAATCAACCCAATCGGTAGCTGTCTGTGTCAGTGCGAAATGTGACGGTTTGCTTTTTCCTCTTTCAGCCACGGAGCCAGAGTAGCCAAGGTTCCCAAGGATCAGATGCAACACCGAATCAATAGTATGACATATCAAATACTTGTACACGGCCGTCCGTTAAAGCCCACACAAGGCGGCCATGGATAGACCTACAATGTCTAGGTCTTAATCAAGGCCCCTTGGTGGAGTCTGTCATCGATGACCCTAACTTGCAAAGCGATGTTTGCAGCGGCGTCAAATCACACAGTATCGAGTGATAATTCCTCGTTGTGTGTGCACCTGGATGACTTCGATGTTTGCTTGCCTTGGGGACTACTCTGAAGCACGGAGTATGGGCTATTAAGCACAGACCGAGAATGGACAGACCGTTTGATGCGACCATCTATTAGGTACTCGTGATCGTTCACAAAACGACTGGCGCAGGCGAGCGCTTGTAGTCGTTGTTTTCGGCTGTTGTGTCGCTTCGGGATCGTTTCAGTTTGAGGGGTCTTTGTCTTTGCGTGTGTCCGTGGCTTGGGACCGCGCCTTGCTTTATGACCCGAACGACAACACAACACGTCCGTCCCTTCTTCTACTAATAATAGTATATGCCTCAGGACAAGGCAACGAAGCTGGGCATTGGGGCAGCGGGAATTTCTGATTTTGTTGAATAGACGTGCTTGTGGAGACGTTCTTTTTTCTTTCTATTTGGTGGTGTTGGTTCCTGAATATGATGTGGAATCCGATCATCAATCTATTGTTCTGCTGGTTTCAGAAGGACGGGGTAGATTGGCGAGATGAGACGGATCAATAGGCACCAAGACCGAAAAAAAAATAGTAGTTACACAAAGGTCGACGCTGACCGGTCGGTCAGAGGGAAACTCCAAGGTGTTTTTGTATGAACGAGAAGCGCCTTATCTCCTCATACCGACATCTTACAGCCAGGGCTAGCCGCCATCCAGTTCAGCCACCATCTCCTCTTGTCAGTTAGGTATCTATCTATCTTTCGACTTGCTGAACGCCGATTGATCAATCACGACTGCATTTACTGCCGATACGGGAGCATTTGGACTGGTGCCTGGTGAGTATTGTGCGTCTTGAATGGCCATGGTTCGCTGGGGTGTGTGGAGCTCTTTTGCAGTAGAACGCTCCCCCCGCGCGTGGATGGTGTGCTCCGTGGTTCTTTTGATATGCGGCTTGGCCCAATGCCTTTGCAGTTTTAGGACATTATTATCTAGGATGTTAGCGAAGAAGTGCGGAATTTGAGGGGGCTTGCAAGAGGTCGCCTGGGTAGCCTGCTTGGTTGACTTGTAATGTGAGTCGAGAGTCGCGAGTCGCGAGCTGTGGGTGGCCGATAAAGACAACGTTGAACAACAACAGCAGCACACAGCACACAGCCCATCTCCACGTCATCAACAGTCTTCCCAACAATGGCAAATTCTCCGTTGGTTGGTGGACATAGCAGTGAGTGGTGACGTCCGCTTCGGAGAATGCACTCATCGTGATCGGTCGGCCAAAAAACAAATCTGTCATTTGATAACTTGCATGTGGCTAGCCGGAGGCAAATCAGCTCGGTAAGAGCCATACTTGCATGTGTCCGCCCGTCGACCTTGCGTGGGTCGGTCGTCTTGTTGATTGTCACTTTGTTGCAACACTTGCAATTCGTCATGTCACATTCAACGATGTCTTCTCAATCTTCGCCGTGGTTAGAGAGGCGGAAAGACAATTCTTTTCTTCTTCCAAGTTGTCAAAAGCCATTCTTCCATGGCAATTGCTTCGCACTAAGAGCACGAAACACGATGCACATAGCACGTCAATACTACGTCTGGACAAAAGTGCAGTCGATTCGCTTGTCCAAAAGGTCTGCCACATTGGGAATAAGCCCCGCCATCAAATACGGCAACTCGCGTCTTTGGTCGGTCTTTGGAGGGTATCATCAGGTTTACGCTAAAACGAGGCTTTGTCAAGATTGGCTGGCTTCACCCGAGGGGAGTTTTGGCCTATATGAAGTTGTCCCAAAGATTTAGTTTCGCTGTGAAATATAATAGTACCCATCTACTACCTACCTCTACGACGTACACACTAGCAGTATCAATATTGTCTGATCGTGGAGACATTAAATAGACTTCAAAACAGAGAGTTGGGAGTATTTAGGCAAACCGTTGGATAATAGCAAATATATATATATATTTAATAAAAAAATAACAATAAAGATGCAGCCCAGTCCAGTGTGGCAGACAACAAGCGTGCTGGTCTCTCGCAGATGGCTCATCTTGCATTAGTGATATCTTGCCCCAAATGCTTGCTTGCACTTCATCACTTTTTCCGACAGCGGCACCCCGTACATTTTCCGCGGCAACGGCTCCCTACGTCATCTGGCTCTACAAGTTCCTTCAGCCGGTGAATGGAATCTAAACTCCAAGATGCCATCAGAATGCTATATCCCAAGCTCCAGCTTCTGCCATTTTACTCCATACAGCTGTTTGCCAGAATCCCTCAACTATGCACAACACGTGACTTGAACAGAGAGCGCACGGTCCATGCGGAGTGTCGGGCACGTGATCACAACTCTCTAGGAGTCTAGCTCTTGACGCAGTTTGTCATCGCAAAGCCCATCATCAGCCAGAGATCGTCTCTGATTCACTCTCGATATCGACCACTTCTATTATTCTGCCAAAGTATCAGTTGAGTTTTATTCTGTGGTTGTATCACGATATTGCGCTCATTCGTTATTGTGCGTCATCCCCTCAAAAAGCTGGCGACCTGGCCCCTCCATCTGCCATGGACCCTCAGCATTTCCCGCTTCCGTTCGCGTGTCCTAAACTTCCAAAGACATTGACTGATGCCTCCTCTGTAGTCGCTCCCGTCTCGAGCAAACAGTTTGCACCCGTTATCCCGAATCTCAGAAATTCTGTTCTCTCCAAACGTCACCCAGAGGCACCGGTTTGGCCTCAGCCCGCCGCTCGCCGCTTGCCGCCCATCGGTCAGCCTACCTCGTCTCTACTTTTGCCCAAGCTGTCCATGGACAATTGAGGTCGGTATTGGTTACGTAGTATCGATTCGACCTCGCAGTTTCTCACGATCGCACATGCAGCTGCACTCCTTTTCCATGCGCAAACGCGAGATCTATTCTGTGTCCCTCGTTCCGAACCTTGCGTCCAGTGCGGAGCAAGCCTCTGCCGCCCTTGAACCAAATCGACCACGTCCCTTCCCCCAGGCCTGTTAACCCAACAAATGCTTACCAGCTCCAACACGCCTTTCTTGTCTATATCACCCTACTCACGCTTTCGAGGCTGTCGTCTTGTTTAGCCCACTTCGGAGCCGCTTGTCGGCGCGGTTCTAATAGCCACGTTACCCAAGCTGACGCTCCAAGTTACTACACTGCTCCGCTCCCGGCATGTACTCGCAAAACCATCAGCAGGGACACAATGCCCGGCTGAATGGCGCGGGGCGGGGGATGCCCAATATGTTGTACAATTACCAACAACATACGCAACATCAGCACCCCGCCCAGCCGCAACATCACCAAGGCCTCCAGCACGATCATTCCCTGCCCAATACGAATGGACTGGGCCATCACTCGACCTTTACATCCGGCATTCTTACCAACTCGGCGACATTTAACTCCAATGCTCTACAGAATGGCCACTCGGCCAATGCGAGAGGCGCCCAAGCCCCGCAAAACGAGATGTGGCAAGAACAGCTGCGGCTGCACAAGGAGGCTGAAAGGGCTCATTCTGCCATGACCGAACAGCAGCAACCCCATTACTATGCCAGACTCAAGGCTTCAGAAAACAGGGGCATTGGCGGACCTCCCCCTTCCAGTGGCAAGACACAAGCAGACAGCGAGAACGACCCGGCAGATAGGAGAAGGCCTCTCAATGTGGAAAAGGGAACAAAGCGCCAAGATTGGCACAACATGGATATGAGCGGCCAAGGACTTCGGAATCTTGCCCCCGAGCTCTTCAGGTATCAATTCCTGAACGAGCTGTACATCGCCTCCAACAAGCTTACACGGCTGCCGAACTCCATTGGAGAGCTTCGACAACTACGCCACCTCGATGCTTCATTCAACCAAATAACCGAACTGCCTCCCGAATTGGGCATGTGCACCTATCTGAAGCAGCTATTACTCTTCAACAATAATATCCAGGAACTGCCGTTCGAGTTGGGCTCTCTCCACCTCTTGGAAATGCTCGGTATTGAGGGCAACCCATTGGAGCCAAGTATAAAACAGGAGATTGTGGAGAAGGGCACAAAAAGCCTAATTAATGCATTGATGGAAGGAGCTCCAAGTATGTCAATCATGACAAATACCATTCAATCCGTGTCGGTGCTGACCTGACATGTTTTCCTCTTAGTTCCTCTACCTCCAAACCCCCGGAAGGAAATCATCATTCAGGAAGACGTCCCGTCGAGTCTTGAGAGGATCAAGGTCTTTTCTTGGAATATTCTTTGTGACAAGTATGCGACGCCACAGACATACGGCTATACTCCTACGGGTGCTCTCAATTGGGAATACCGCAAAGATTGCATTCTGGAAGAGCTTCGATTACGCGATGCCGACTTCCTCGCCTTGCAAGAAGTCTCTACAGACGCTTTCAAGGAAGACCTGAGCCCCGAACTCGCACAGATGGATTACAAGGGTGTGCATTGGCCAAAGTCACGAGCGAAAACAATGTCAGAAAAGGATGCACAAACGGTTGATGGCTGCGCGGTATTCTACAAGCAGACTAAGTTTATTCTGCTTGACAAGCAGCTTATTGAGTTCGCCACGATCGCCATCAACCGACCGGACATGAAGAACCAGCATGACGTGTTCAACCGTGTGATGCCCAAGGACAACATTGCCGTTATTTGCTTCTTTGAGTCTCGACTCACTGGAGCTCGGATCATCTTAGTCAACGTGCATCTGACATGGGACTCGGCACTTGCAGACGTCAAAGTCATCCAGACGGGCATTCTCATGGAGCATGTGACCAAGCTAGCGGAGAAGTACGCGAGATGGCCTGCCGTCAAGGACAAAAAGATGATCGTCCTGCCAAGAGCCGATGACGCTGGGGCCCCGCCACCGCCCCAGGCGGAGCCAGGCCCTAGCCAAGAATATCGATCCAACACTGACATACCCCTGCTGGTCTGTGGTGACTTCAACTCAACGGAGGACTCGTCAGTGTGGGAACTCATGTCCATGGGCCGTGTACCGCCGGATCATCTTGAACTGAGCAACTTCCACTACGGAAGCTTCACCCGCGACGGCATTGAGCATCCTTTCAGTCTTCGGGACGCCTACGCACACATCAAGAACACCCCCGACGAGCTGCCATTCACGAACTATACGCCGGGATTCGCTGATGTCATTGACTACATCTGGTACTCAGCCAACACTCTAGAGGTAGTTGAACTGCTAGGCCCGCCCGAACCAGGCTATCTGAAGCGGATCCCGGCCTTTCCCAACTGGCACTTCCCCGCTGATCATATCCAAATCATGTCTGAATTTGTTATCAAGAGCAGAAAGGATAAGAAGCAAGTGTCAGAACGAGAATAAGCCTGCTTTCTTTTTGGGTGGCACGGTTCAGCGGTGTCGCGTGGATAGAAGGAATACAAGGGTAGGACAAGTCCCCGTTTAGTGATTGAACGAAATGGAAAGAGAACCTCTGATGCCTCAAATCTGGATGTAGTTTTGGGTCTTGCACATGGAGTTTACGGAAATCTTGCACGGATTGGACCGGGGGGTGGGTGGCAAAGGGGAGGTATGGATTGGCTGGTTGGGTTGGTTGGTTGGACCTGGTGACTTGTTCCTAGTGGCATGTAAACAGGGAGGGTGGAATGGTGCGAAAGGAAGGGAAGCGGCGTGGTTTTTTCTTGTAGGACCTGTAGGAGTTTGATGCTTGTTTTTGCGCCGATGAATTTTGGGTTGACAGAGCATGTTACAGCGGCAGGGTTTGTTATGTGTCTGGTGATATGATGTGGTTCGTATGAGTGAATGTATACTATGTCTCTGGATCCTGGATGGATTTGTTGAATGTATTATTTATTGTGGTATGTGACAATCGTGATCTTGATCAATTCACTCCGTGAGACTCGTGAGCAGCCTTCAATGAGTGCCTACCTTGGTAAGTTGATATGTTATTTCTCAAGTGTATTCCACTCCCAAAAATATGAAGAGTCCCCTCGGCTTCACGTATGATCAACGTCTGGTTCGAGATTATTATCAAGCTTGGTGACTTCATTTGATCTGTTGACGACAGAAGATTGGATGTGAAGGCACTCTAAGTGCAATAATTTCTACCTATTTTGAGCATTATATAATCTTTAAAGTGTCTCCTTTTCTTCGCGTGTTTCTCTTTCACTTGATAGCTTTGCAAAATTCCTCTCTTTCTACTAAGAATTGCTTAAAGCTTATAGAATCTGCAGTAGAAAATGAACGAGAGTGGCACGATGGACCTATCAAAACGGACATTACCCTCCCACTGAACTGTGCGAGACTGTATTGTCTTGGGGTCCTCACTATTTTGGGATCAGCTAAAACACTCAAAGAGATGATACTGCTACCAAAAACTGTCGGAAAGCAACGCCCGGAGTCAGACACGCTTACACAATAATAACCGATCCAGTCTCCTGCATCAAGCCCTTCGCGTCTCTTCAGAAGAACATACTTTTTGTTACTACGTCTACTCCTGTAGAGTAGCATATCGTACGACAGAGAGTTTTATTTTAATGACATTATATGACGATCTTAACGGTCTCGATAGGTGAATAGGTTACCTCCCGTGGTTAAGCTAAGACTCCTGCGGACAGAGGGGAAAACATTCGCATCTCGTTTATGTGACTATACATGGCCTCTCTCATCAATCCTGGCGGCCAAATTGCGCGCTCGTCAAGATTCAATTGAGGAGTGACCAGCTGAACAAACAAAAACCTGTTTTGACCAATTGAGATTTTCCCAACTTTACAGTGTACAGTCCTAAGTGCATGGTCAGGTAATGGCTCAGATGGATCGAGTCACGTCAGCTACCTTAATTTATTGCATTTACCCCAAGTTATGGTGAATTCCACGTACATTTAGAGACAAAGACAATAAGAATGAAAGCACAACGGACGATTTAAAGTGCCTTGCCTCGACCAGTCACAGACTTCTCATCTTTCTCAAGTCAGTTTTGTCAGGTGAAATTCAATGGCTAAATGCTGGCCAATGTCTCGTACCCACGTAGATTGATTGAAGACCATAACACTATCCTACCTAGACACGTAAATGCAATCAAGGAGAACTCGCATGCATAGGGTGGCTGTTCAACTCAATATTACACACACAATGATGACCGTGTCGTGCGTCCTGTGAATGTACCTGCACAGTACAACGACCACGGATATGCTTACAGATGATGGAATTCCTACTGAACAGACCTTATTCAGATCATTTGGGGACACGGTAATGTATTGCGGAATATCTCGCTGCAAATTTGGTTTCAATCATTCACCGGTCTATTGTCCACCGTGCATCGGTATTGTTCCTATTCTAACTTTATGATAGGATAGGTTAATGCCATTCAGTTTGTTCACTGCACTGCCGGCTTTACGATAGGACTGTGTTCATGTGTTCGGCAGCCACAATTGTTCAAGTATTGCACAGGGGCTACGACAAAAACAGACAATGCGGAACATCTAACCGTTTAATGGTTTGAATAGATTCGTACAGACGTCTTTGATATCTCACCCGGGACATTTGGTCAATATAGACTTGAATCGGTGGTTACTCAAGTCCAACGACCACACTGTCGGTAACTTCAGATCAGCCCTCGGAAGTCATTAACACGTTAACAAGATTTGACGCAGTGCGCCATGAATAAATGAAGAATACGAAGAGAGACTGGGAGAAATTATGCCAAAAATGCTGGTGAAAAGGCAATGCGGAATCCTCAAAGTCATCCAAGTCAGGCACATTCTGATGCACGTCACCTTGGACACTCCGTCCAAAACACTCATGTCGGGATCAACACACATGAATAGGTTGGTGAGAGACGGTGAAGCATTTACTTTCAACAATCTAAGATACCGACATCTGAATACCGCAGAAAATAGCTCAATATACAGTATTCTGTCTTCCTGTGGTGCTCTCATTTTTGCTGTTCAGACGAGACGCCAGAACCGAATGATCCCCCCACATCAGCATTCAAAAACACTCAGAAAGTATGCTACAAAGAAGCGTTTCGATGGTGAAATATCTTGAGATAATTTCTGGGCAGATAGGTGCTGATAGGCATGGTTCCACTAGTCAGTTAATGCGGGTGAGGAGCTTGATGCCTTTTGCCAACCTTAGGGCCAGTCATTAAGATTATCTTGTGCCTTAGTATTGCAACCCTTTGCAACTATTGTCGCGGTGACTAACTCTGTCTGTAAGCAAGTCTGTTCTTGCTTAACTCTATTGCTCAGCACCTGTTCCTTCTATTGTCTGTGAGGTTTGATCCACAAGTTAAGCGCAACCACTGCAGAATCATCGCCCCTCTCCGGGTATGATATAAAGATGCGGTTCTTTCAAAGTCTTCTCATAAATTTCAGGAATCTACTCTTCAATTTACTCGTCTGGACGGATCACTCTTAAAGCTCAACGCGCACTCGTCTTATCGTTGTCAAAGGCTGTCAGTGAACACCATCAGCAACTTCTGCCTTTCGACAGGACAGTGACAACTGGTAGTCAGTGGCAACCACACCTAGTTCAGAAACTCCAACACTGATGGAATCACGCAGTTCGATTTCTCCCTACGATTTAACGATATTCATCATGGCTCGTCATCCTCGATCCTCGATCCTTACGCTCCCCCGATCCTCTACCAACCAAATTCCACAACCCTGCTCCCTCGATCACATGCCTTTAGAAATCATCTTGGCGATTATGGATATGTTCAGTTCGAACGAAGACGTGTTAAATTTCACGAGCATCTATCCCCGCGCCAAATATCTCCTTAAAGACCACAAGGCATCTATCCTCAGAAATATCCTGAAGAGGATTATCCATCCCTCAAACCTAGACATCGCCCTCGTCACCTTCGGCCTGCTACGACTCTCTCGCCGGGAAGACCTTGAGCAAGAAACACTGTGTCTCAGCGCGCTCACGGAGATGCCCACCCTCGACTTCATGACATCCGCCGTCGACTCCCTGGAACAACTCCTTGATCTAGTCTCGAGTGTGAACTACATGGTCAGGCTGTATGCGTACCCAGATTGCCCAGAGGCCTTCTGGAAGGATGCGGTCAGGAAATACGATCGTACCTGGCCAGAATCAGACCGTCCTATTCACGGAGTCTACATCCTCGACGAAAAGAGCCGAATGCAGTGTCGCCAAATGGCAGAGCGCTTCTGGTTCATCCTGGGTGTAGTGGAAAGCCCCCAAGACCACGCCATTAGTGAACACCATCGACCTGTCAGACACTCTCCAGAATTGATGGCCCGAATCCAGCGCGAGTTTTTCGCGTTTGAATTGCAAAGTCGAGTGAGCATCCTCCAGCGTCTCACTGTCATCCCTGACCAGTGGGTCGAGGACGAGACTCATGGCGTAGGCGTCGCGCGGTTCCTGGAGATGGCAGAAAACGTTTATGTTCATACCATCAGCCAGAACGATGCCAGGGATGACGTCGAGATCCTGAAATATATGCGTCGGTCGGGCTGGGGCAACGCCAGCTTGATGGGGGTGCGACACTGGACCACGATATTGAGAGCGGGACAGGAGGAGGCTACGATGAAGAGCGCGGAGGGTGTTTCAAGAGTCATAAATGACACCTTGATCTATTATCAGGATCCGTCTCGCCCTATCAATGGCCAGGGGTGGTTTTGGGAGCTGCAGTCGGTTGGGTGGGCTGAACTGTCCAACTATGCCCTTGCGCTTTGGAGGCGATGTGGGGCGCTAGAGGAATCAAGAGAGAGACAGAGTGGAGAACAGAGGTCTCCGAATTCTGGGGGGAATGTGCGCTTTTGAGTCGGATCATAAATTGTTTCTATGCAGAGACTCGAGGCGAATATGTAGAACTGGTCAGGCCACGGGTTGTTTCTGATGAAGGTCTTTTTCATGTCTATGCCATCGTTAGCACTGTGAGAGGCGCTTTCGCACTTGCTTCGGGATATTTCACCCTTTGTTATTTATGATACTCAGGTTCCCAAAGGTTTGCCGCCTACCAATACTCATCGATTGTCCTGAATCTGTCAACAAGACGAGATAATACGAGTTCATTGGCCAACTGAGAAGTGCCGAGTCAGGCACCCTCACTGTTAGTTTGTGACGGATATATTCGCCTGGAAATGATACCAAATGTATGCCAGGGACTTGTAAGTGGACTCGTTCTACTCGGAAATGTCTCCCGGTACCCCCGTTTCTTTGTACTGATGACTTCTGGACTTTGTGGGTTTCAGTACTCCGTACCCCGGTAACAGAGAAAGACGTTTAGATTAGGTGGTGTGGTTAGGGGATGGATTGGATTAAAGGGGAAGAAATTCGGAGTGTATATGCTACCGAGCCATATGAGAGTGAAGAGACGTTGATTTGGAGAGGTCAACTTGGACAACCTCCAATGTATGTTTGTTCTATATTGTATCCGTGGGGAGAGCTTTATAATCTACAATACAGCACCGACTATGAATCTAAAACATACACCCAATTTCCCAGTCTAGTGAAGCAGGATATCATAGCCATCCTTGGTTATTCTCACCTCCTCAGCCCCAAATCCGTACTTACGCCGTATCAACTCAAAAATAATCAAGCCCGCACTCGTGCTCGGCACCTGGCGGATCGTGTTCCTCCAAAACCCACGGTACAGCCACTTTCCCAGCTTCAATCCCTCAGACTGCGCCTCTGCCGTGCAAACAGCCCATGTCTCCTGGTAGGCGCGGTAATACGCCCGGAGCATCCGCCATCGCCGCCAAGGCTTATCTGGGTTCGCTGCCCTGGAAGCACGCAGTTTGGCAGCTTTCTCGTCGAGATCCTCGAGGTGGTCCCAGTGCTTGACTTGGAAGTGTGTCAAGGGGTGTAGAAGCAGCTGCTGTGCGAAGGATGCGCTGATGCCCGCTCCCAGCAGAAACATCGGTTCTAGAGCGTAGTGCGGGCGAATGATGGATATTCCGCTGTCTTCTTTAGGGCGATTGATTGGCCGCTTCACGGCGAGCAAATCAACAATGTCCTCAGCCAGGCCTCCGTAGTACCAAGTTACAAAGCGGTAATAAGCCTGCGCTTTGACATACTCGAAAGTGCTGAAGAAGATGGCACTCCCCAGACTGTCCTTGGCGAATGAGAGCCCCCATCCCGCAAAGATTCCTCGGAGACCAATCTCTCTCAGCTTCTCGACACCAAACATCCACATACTCCTTCGACCGCTGCCATCTCTGCGCATCATATCGCGATGGTCGTACCGCGCCTGTAGAGCATCCAACGGCGCCGCCAAGACGCTCTGAATACCGCCTGCAAGGAATCCAGCCGTAAATGTATTCTGCGGCGAGGGCGGTGGGTATGCTCTCTTGCTAGCCTTTGCGCTCTCCTCGTGCAATCGCCCCAGTATTTGGAGATAGCTGGTGTAAAGAACAACGCCAACACCAATATTGGCAATCAGGGGCGGCAGAATCTGGTGCGGCACAACCCCCCATCCCTCCTCCTTTATCGCCGACGTCAACACCCCGGGCGTCGTGCTCCTCACCCACAGCCATGTCTGTCGCAGAAAGACATTCAGCCTCGGCGAAGACTGATCTTGTGCCACAGCCTGCTGCAGCAGCCTCGTCTGGTGGACCGTCCGGGCATACGCCAAGTAATCGACTCTCGTACGGAAGAAGGCCTTGGCCGGGGCGCGGAAGTAGAAAGCGACGAGCTGTGCACTTAAAGCTCGTACGCCAGCAGCCGATGCGCCAGTTGCAGCATTACTGCGAGGCGCTCGATCGGGGAGGCTGTCGGGGGGGATGACGGGGAGAATGCCGGTCGTGGAGTCCGGGAGCGAGGAGCCGGGAGCGTCATTGCGGCCGGGAAACATGGTATTGGCGGCTCATTTTGTGGAAGAGAAAGATACTTTGCTAGGCTGCTGGTTTTCCTCCAGTCTGTGTGTTGCCTTGAGAGGAAGGGGATGCCTGTGTGCTCGTATGAGACTTCGGAAGGCTGATAAAACATTCGCGGGGAATCGCTATGCAAGGCTGCCATTGTGATGACTAATGCACCTATTGGTGCACTACCTAAGGTCAGGCAACTTCATCGGGTCGTTATTATATACGACTACTATTCTGATCACGCAGGAATTTGCATCTTCAGTTTATCCAGACGGCAGTACTAATATCATCCACCAGGTTCCCATTCACATCACCCTTCCTTGTCTTTATCTGCCCCGAGGAAGCTCTCCTATCCAGCATTTTAGCGGCAGTAATAAGCCCGGTATTGGTCAAAGGTATCTGGGGAATCTTCCAAGTCAGACTTGGGCCAGCCGAACCCATCATTAAGGTTATGTCTGTAGATATAAGCACTTACGTTTTTGAAGATGTATGTTTCTGAGGAAAAAGCGTCTGGCTTGACAATATCCGGGGCGGCTCCGGTAGTGGGGCCGGAAACCGGAGTCGCTGCCGGAGGCGTGGCTGCCTTTGCATCTGATTATGTTCTGTCATTTGCACGGTCTATTAAATGCGAGCAAAAATAGGGTAATCACCATACAAGAAGCCAATGATTGGCAGCATTTGGATGTGAAGAGGTCCAAACGACATAAAGACGATAGAATGGGGTGAGGAGTAATATTGGCTGAAGACTAGGCGGACAACAGTGCACCGTCAACAAGGAAGCCATGATTCAACAAACACACTTGGGATGTCTAGGCAGGACACCTTCAAGGTGCAGGTTTCCACCGCTCCATTCATAAAATTGTGAAAGGCTTCCGTAGCTCAGTTGGTTAGAGCTTCGTACTAATACTCGGGCTTCAGCTCAAGCATTGGTAATGCGAAGGTCGCAGGTTCAAGCCCTGCCGGGAGCAAATTGTTTCACGACGCCGTTCACGATTACTTTTTGCCGATTCCCCGGAATCTTCCGGAATTAATAATGCACATCTTTTTTTTCCCTTTGTCCCATCGAAACTGTACATAATGTTGATGCAGGTTTTGCGTTCGCTCTTTGGCTCTGTATTGAATTCAGACCACCCAAGGTCATTCTCCCCAAGTGACGAATTGAGATCGGTGCTCCCAATGAACATGATGATGCTTTGATCCATGATGTATGTGCCTATCATTTCCTGCCCTAATGCGCCGTGTCTCTCGTTGTGGTTTTTGTTTCCCGCCCCCTTCATGCCGACCCATCATCACTCATTTCACTCTTGATCATCTAGAGAGCGACCTATCTCATGCTCATACCTTCGTTTCCTCATCTCGGCCATCAAGCCACTTGCTCATATACGGCCCATCCAACCAGTACCCAAGCTTCTTGTAATAGCTCCTCACGCCAACACCAGAGATAACGCTGATCTTCTCGCTTCCATGCTCTTCCCTGGCTATCCTCTCGGCCTCCTCCATCAGCAAGGTACCGAAGCCCTGGTGCTGGAACTTTCGAGGATCACGGGCGTGAATAGGAACAGCCGTGCCATAGACATGGAGCTCTCGAATCATGCTTGTTGGCTGGCCCGTAAGCTCCTCTCGGAAAGTGTACTTCTCGGTGCACTTGCGCAGCCGCAGCAAGGCAACCAAGATGTCTTGCTTAGGGTCCTCGTACGCGAGAAAGGTTTCCCAGCCACCGTTGGCGACGTAGTCTCTCCGCACCAGTTCGATCTGGTTGGGTCTTATCTTGTGCTTGACTTCATTGACGCCGACTTCTCGCGTCCGCACATCCCGACATGTAGTGCCGAAATCTTTCATTCTCGCCAGGGCCAGCTCTCGTAAGTTGCCATTCTCAACACCAGAAGTAACCAATGGCATGGGAATATCTCGTTGGACACGGTAGATACGTGTCCATGGTGGAATGAGGGCCAATATTCTTGCGACAAGATCAATCAATTCGTTTGGTGTGTAGTTCTGGTATCTTCCTGTCCGCCACAGCTCGTACAAGCCCGTTCCTCTGATGACCAGTGTTGGATAGATCTTCAGACCGTCGGTTCTGAAAGCTGGGTTTTCAAAATACTCCCTGAACTGATCGATGTCGCGCTCCATTCCCACGTTCGGGAGGTCAGGCATCATGTGGCTGACTACCTTGTAGCCTGCGTCCTTGGCCAAGCAAAATGTTTCTGCTACAGCTGCCACCGTGTGTCCTCTGTTTGTGTCTCGCGCAACATCTTCGTACAGAGACTGAACACCGATTTCCAGTCTTGTGCAGCCATACCTCAACATGTCAGAGAGGTGCGGTTGCAAGCAGTAATCCGGCCGTGTCTCGATAGTGATTCCCACACACTTGATATTGCTCATCTCACCTGCCTCGACCGCTTCATCGACTTTTGAAGTCTGGTATCCGCTCAAGGCATTGTGTAGTTGTGCAATGAAGTCTTCTCGGTATGACTCGGGCAGGGACATGAATGTTCCTCCCATAATGATGTATTCAACCTTGTCAACCGAGTGTCCCAGCGATTTGAGTTGGTCCACACGTCCTCTTGCCTGTTCAAAGGGGTCGTACCGCGCGCGAATCGCTCGCATGGATGTTGGCTCGTATCCGGTATATGACTGCGTGCTGTACTCGAAGTCGGAATCGGGTCCTCCAGGGCAATACACGCAAATGTTTCCCGTATAGGCAATATGTGGACATCGATGAGGTTTGCACATGACGGCAACAACGGCGATTCCAGACGACGTTCCTATCTCATGTCAGTCAAATGCTTCCGTCCACCGTTGGCGCATCCAAGGTCGCACTTATGGGCTTCGCAATCAGTTTCGGGAGGATGTATTTCTTGTAGTGTTCAGGAATAGCGGCGATAATGGCAGTCAGAGGCGGAATATTTGCGAGTTTGTGCTTCTTTGCAAGTTTGGATCGCAAGGAGTTGAGGTTGATATCCCTCGACGGCCTGCCATTCTTGGTCGCTTCATGGTCCTCGATCAGAGCGTTTGCGACGTCGGCGCAGCATCGCAAGAAGCGCTCGCTCTCGGGTGCGAGATCAGCGCCCTTTCTCTGTAGCGTAACTGTCGCGGTGATTGTAGTCGTCGCCATTGTCTGTATCCCTCCGCCTTGACGTTCGTGAAGGCTGTCGATGACTGTCAATCAAAGTTGAGAGTCGTGCGAATCTGCCCCTCGTTAGTGTCGATTAGATAACAAATAGTAGCAGTACTAAGTATTACTACGGAGTACGAAGTAGACTGCAACCTTTTTGAACGTGCTTTCATGGTGGGGCAACACTCGCCGTATTGCCCTGAAAACGGAGGGGTGACCACCGTATAGCGCACCGTGTATTTCACGGCACACCGTTCCATCGCCGTTTTGCGAAAATTGTGACTATATCCTCGGAAAAAGCCAGGCACCGTTCCCGTCAGCACCCGAGTTTCGAGCTCCTTGGCGGGCCGTCTCGATCGATTCTCTCTCCAAGCTGCAGCTCCAGAAATCCCACGTCAAATCTCCCCCAATTCGCTTTTCTTGGCCCAGCGTTGCAGCCGCAACGCTCCCTCAATTCATTCTCCTCCAGCACAAACATGCAGGCCCTTCCTAGAACCGCGCGCTCGGCCGCGCTGCGCCATATCGCCCGTCGTGGGTACAGCTCGGCTAGCTCGCCATATGCAAAGACGATTGAGAACCTGCGCATCAACGGCGACACCAAGGTGATCTACCAGGGCTTCACTGGCAAGCAGGGAACGTACGTTTAATTTTATGAGGCCGGCCAGCCGTCTTGCAGGAGGAGGGGATGCTGATTAGCGCAGTTTCCACGCCCAGCAGGCCATCGAATACGGTACGATTTTGAGACTCAGATAATAGTCGCGCACACAAAAGAGGCACAGGCGCTTACACCGGAACTCTAGGAACCAAGGTTGTCGGTGGAACGAACCCCAAGAAGGCTGGCCAGACGCATCTGGGTCTGCCAGTCTTCAAGAATGTCTCTGAGGCCGTGAAGGAGACAGGAGCCACGGCAACTGCCATTTTTGTCCCGTATGAGATATCCGCTCCAACCATTTTTACAAAACGTCACTGACAAACTCTCGAGTCCTCCTTTGGCTGCTGCCGGTATCGAGGAGGCTATCCAGGCTGAGATTCCCCTCGTCGTCTGCATCACCGAGGGAATTCCTCAACATGGTCAGTATCCGGACCCACAACCACACCACACCACTCTCTCGCACGTCTAACATTTTCGGTGGTTCAGACATGGTCCGCATCACCCAGATGCTCAAGACTCAGTCCAAGACCCGTCTGGTCGGCCCCAACTGCCCCGGTATCATCGCCCCCGGCCAGTGCAAAATCGGCATCATGCCCGGCTTCATCCACAAGCGCGGCCGCATCGGTATCGTCTCCCGCTCCGGTACCCTCACCTACGAGGCCGTCAACCAGACCACCCAGGCCGGCCTGGGTCAGTCCCTCGTCGTCGGCATTGGTGGTGACCCCTTCAGCGGCACCAACTTCATCGACTGCCTCAAGGTTTTCACCGAGGATGAGGAGACCGACGGCATCATCATGATCGGTGAGATCGGTGGATCCGCCGAGGAGGACGCCGCCGAGTTCCTGAAGCAGGCCAATACCGTCGGCGGAGGTAAGCCCGTCGTCAGCTTCATTGCCGGTATCTCTGCTCCTCCTGGCCGCCGAATGGGCCACGCCGGTGCCATCGTCTCTGGCGGCAAGGGCGGCGCCGACTCCAAGATCAAGGCCCTGGAGAGCGCCGGTGTCATCGTCGAGCGCTCCCCTGCCGGTCTGGGCAAGGCTCTCTACGATGAGTTCGTCCGCCGTGATCTGCTGTAATTAATTGCTTTTATGTAGTAAAAAGGACAGTGAGGGTTTTGGAGCATGTGGACGGGTCAACGTGTCCTCGGTGGGGGTTGGGCTGTTTTTACTTGGTTCCATTATCATACATACAAGATAGAATAGGGACAGCCGGTTAGCATAGTCACCTGGTGTGTGTGTATGCTCTTGTTATCCCGTTTATTCATCAAACTGATCCCCGTGATTAGTTCATACATAGTAACTGGACATGAAATACCACATAGCAAAGACAATGAGAAGCATTGCGAGCGGGTATTGTATTTTTAACGCTTTCATTAATTCATCAATGCCTTGTCCGACCTAAAAACTCCAAAGGTGCAGATATACCTCCTCCTTATGCATTTCATGTGCCCCCAAGGACTGGTGCGCCTGAAAAAAAAAAGCGCTATCATTTCCGATTTCCATAGTCGGCTCGGACCATCATGGAAAGTCCAGACCGATTATAATCTATGCCAACAAGGAGAAGAAGAAAATAGTAAACTCCCCTAACCATGCATACTCCTGTACCCATGTTCTGTCGATGCGTTAAGTCTGTTCGTGGGTTAGATGTGCATGGCACATGCTCTAGCATCATCTTCAATTATTGTTCGCCGAGCAACCTAGCTGTGATGTCGCCCATATACGCCTCCTCCAGCTGATAGTCCCGGCCACCGTTTCTATCGATGCCAAAGAAGAGAAAGGCTTCTACCACAGCGTCAACGTCGAAACCCATGCCGACGAATCGCTGGACTAGGTCTTTGCTGTAACCCTTGTACCTGTCCCATCTGCATTAGCCCTGCACCTTTCCGAGAGGCAGTAATCATCTTGTTTCCTGCATACCGGGTCTCGTCGTCTATTATCGCAGATGACTCGCCCTCCTTTCTCCATTTGCTCAGGTCGAGGTTCTGCCGGGGAGCACCGGCGTATTTGACTGCCCACTCGTGGGCCATGAGAGCAAAGCGCTCCGGGTCATCATTGAGCATCTTGGCAACTTCAGCATCTTGCGGGTCCTTCGGGTTCGGGTTCTCGAGCAGCATCTTGATGGAAAGAAGGGCTGTCTTGATGGTCTGAACGGGTGACCAGCCAGTACCCAAGGTGTCGAGGCAGATGGCGCCCTAGAAAGACGGCAGAAATTCACAAGTCAGTCCGAGGAGCTCAACGTGTTGTCGAGCGTTGGGCGCCACAACGCTCCCCCGCATGCATTACAAGGTAGGTAAGAGCAAGGCTCTCGACACACATATGACGTACCGTCTGGCTGCTGACATTCGGATGCCAAATCCTTGTGTTGAACTTCATCGACGGCGACTTGAACGGGTAATCGTCCGGGATCTGAATATCGATCTCAAACATTCCTCCCGCATACGGTGTGTCGGGAGGCGCAGGAAAGGTACCCTTGAGGTGCTTCAAGCTCACGCCGTCCGCGGGGCATGCATAGACGCCCGAGTTGTCTCGATCAGCCTGGATGTCTGCCAGCTCCTTGGCGACACGACGGTCCCGGCTGCTCGTCATGATTGCTTCTCGACTTTTGCGCAAATCGTGTGATCTAAGGATGATTTTGGGGACTGGTATTGGAGCAGAAACCTGACAGGAAAAGAGGGTGATGGCCTTGAAGGTGGTGGGATGGTTGGCGAGGGAATGACTGAAGGCTACTATGAGGAGGGGCGACGTTGGCGCCTGTACGAGTACGATCAGCTTGGCGTTTAATGCGGAACGCTATTTTTTAGTGGGCGGTTGGCCTGCCAGGTTATCTATGTACTTTGGAACGCCTCTGGCAATTGTCCAACACAGAACTCCATTCCATTTGCTGGCATGAGTTGTAGAACCAACGTGTGAGCGTGCAAGGAGAGCCGAGGAGAGACTCGCTAGTGATACGGACACGTCCAATTAAGGCACATCATCTTTATTAAGTACCCAATGAGATATTCCTGCTAAGTAAGATTTGTATCTATTTATATCCACCTACCTCATACTACTACCTAATACCTGTAAGTCCATCACGAGTTAAATTGCCTCTGCTCTAGGGTAAGAGTTGGGCCGAGATGGTTGGTATTTCTAAACCCACCAGTACATATCATATTCCTATAGGAAATAATATCAAGCCAATTTTTTGGAGAGCAATATGCGAAACTAACTAGTACTCCGTACAGAAGTATAATACTTTCGTTTCCCGCCATTCTCTAGCACTATCATCAGCCTTGGCGAAGACACCATACATAAACTATACCTAGGTATTTGAGGATTCAGTCGATGATCTAAAGGTGATTGATTTATGCGAACATCAACACATTTTAATAGCCGCCATCGCGACTGTAGCATTTTCAAGAAATCATTCGATACTTGTTAAGAGGATCTTATTGATTTTAGACCCTGAGCGAGAACGATGGATGCCGACGCTTGGTTCAAGATTAAGCTCAGGTATTTACTGATAAATCACGTGACATGGTGGCATTCATCATCACGTGGTCTGCCTGGAGCTGTCGTGTATCTCTGGCGCCTAGTCGGAGCAGCCCACTGCGCGCATCATCATTACCCAAGTTGACCTGACGACCGCCTTTCCCATCACATCAATCCCTACGCTTGCGCACTATTCCCTCCGCATTGAAAGAACCTGTTTATTTTGGTAATACACATCTGAAAGACTCACGCGCAGGCTCTCAGAGCTTGGCTAGTCAAGATGGTGGGCTTCCTGCTTACTCCCTTGAGCTTCCACATATGCTGACATATCGGTTTTAGGGTCAAGGACAATCTGGTATGGGAGGAGATGGGAGAGATGGCAAGGATAAGAAGGTACAATCACCGGTGCTCGTCATCCTCCCCCCAGAAACTAACAGACATTTCAGAAGGATAAGCCCAAGTACGAGCCTCCTCCGAGGCCAACAACCCGAGTCGGCCGCAAGAAGAGAAAGGCTGGTGGCAGTAGCGCTGCTGCCAAACTCCCGGCAGTCTTCCCTACGAGCCGGTGCAAGCTTCGCTTGCTTCGAATGCAGCGAATCCACGACCACCTGCTCCTTGAAGAGGAGTATGTCGAGAACCAGGAGCGGCTACGCAAAGCCCGAGCTGCAAAGGAGGGCTTGACCTCTGGCCCCGATGCCGACGTCGATAGGTTAGCGGACGAGCGTAGCCGTGTTGATGACATGCGGGGCAGCCCGATGAGCGTTGGGACGCTGGAAGAGCTCATTGATGACGATCATGCCATCGTCAGTAGCACGACGGGGCCTGAGTATTACGTCAGTATCATGAGCTTTGTCGACAAGGACCTCCTTGAGCCGGGTGCGAGCGTTCTGCTTCACCATAAGAGCGTCAGCATTGTGGGTGTCTTGACCGACGATACCGATCCGATTGTCAGTGTCATGAAGTTGGATAAAGCGCCGACGGAGTCATATGCCGACATTGGTGGTCTGGAACAGCAGATCCAGGAAGTGCGGGAGTCGGTAGAGCTACCGTTGCTCCATCCTGAGCTGTATGAAGAGATGGGTATCAAGCCCCCCAAGGGCGTCATCCTGTACGGTGCACCGGGTACGGGCAAAACACTTTTGGCAAAGGCGGTTGCCAATCAGACTTCTGCTACGTTCTTGCGTATCGTCGGTAGTGAGCTGATCCAGAAGTACCTTGGTGATGGTCCCCGATTGGTGCGACAGCTTTTCCAGGTTGGTCATCTTAGTACTTGAAGTTAAGATATACCGACGCTAACTATCTCCAGGTTGCCGGCGAAAACGCGCCTTCCATTGTGTTCATTGACGAAATTGATGCCATTGGCACAAAACGATACGATTCAACATCTGGAGGAGAGCGTGAGGTTCAGAGAACTATGCTTGAGCTTCTTAACCAACTCGACGGTTTTGACGACCGTGGCGACGTCAAGGTTATCATGGCTACAAACAAGATCGATACTCTAGACCCTGCGCTTATCCGTCCTGGACGAATCGACCGCAAGATTTTGTTCGAGAACCCCGACCAGAACACGAAGCGCAAGATTTTCACTCTGCATACGTCCAAGATGAACTTGAATGACGACGTCGACTTGGAGGAGTTCATCTCGCAAAAAGATGACCTCTCTGGTGCCGACATCAAGGCCATCTGTTCCGAAGCTGGCATGATGGCCTTACGCGAGCGACGGATGCGCGTGCAGATGGCGGACTTTAGAGCTGCTAGAGAGCGGGTGTTGCGTACCAAGCAGGAGGGTGAGCCAGAGGGTCTGTATTTGTAATGTACTATCGTGTACTCCGTATAGGTAGTGACTATTGCGGAGCGGAAGCAAACTGAGGTCTTGGGTTTGCTTAGAGCAGAATAGAAGCTTACTCGGCATCTTGCGCACAGCATATCTTAGAGGACAGACAGACCATCTATCTACCTACGAGGATGATAGTGCACGTTTCCTGTGTTTTGTTACAAATGCATGGGTAACCAAAGCGCGTTCTCCGACGTGTCAATCCCCTAACTATTGTTACCTGCCGGGCATCTCTCGTCACGACATCAATCCATTAGTTTACAACCGCGATAATACGAATCGGTGTCCTGTCACAAGTTCCAGTCCCATAGATATGTGATTTCGAACAATCGACAGTACCGCCGACCTAATACTGCTCCCCCTTGAACCCATTATTCTGCTTTTCCGCACTCTTATGCTGCCGCGCTCCAGCGCTGGAGCCTCTCACTCCTAGCGGAGCACGATTATATAGCCACTTCGCGACCAAGAAAATACCCACCGTCCAGCTCCAGCACAGCACAGCAATTGACGATGCAAGAAACAGCGCAGGGACAAGAACCAAGAGCGCAACGCCGATCCAGAAGACTGCGAAGATGATTGCCGCACCGAGCGCGAAAGCGAGAGCGGATAGGGCGAAGGTGGCAAAGAGAAGTAGGGGGAGGAACGAGAACAACAGTTGAAACGCTGCGAAGGACTGTTTTGCCCCCCTGATGTTAGCTGGCATTGCGATGACATACGTGCAAACATGGGGTTATGGGCTTACGAAGAGAATGGGTCGCGCGGAGGCATAGGCGTGGAGAGTATCGAATGCGCGCTGGCGAGTAGACGGAGAGACGATGCGATCGATAGAGTGCTGGGCGTAGGAATATACGCCGGTGGGTTTCTCTTTGATGACGGCACCACCACCACCACCACCATTGTGCGTGGCGGACATGATGACTCGTTGTTGTTTCGGGCGGTTGAGATATGTACGATATGGGAGATGGGATCCGGATAGCCCCGGAGATCTGATCGATATCGGCTTGTGGGGCGGGCTAAATCGTCGGAAGCTGGTGCAGACCTGATCTGGTTAAGCGCGATACTGATGCATGAGGTGGAGATGGATATCAGCTTTGGTGCGGGATCGCGATGTTGGAAGGGAGGAAAAGAGGAACGAGGGAGAAAAGGCGTTAGTGTTATTGTGTGGTTGACAAAAAGAAAGGAAAGGTGCAAAGAGGTACTCCGTAATGTTGTAGGTTATTATGCGTCTCAGACATTACGTAGTAACTATGTACGAAGTACTCCGTACAACCCAACCTAACACAACTCTCTTGAGTAGCTAGATTGGTTGCGTGGGTAGTCTAGACTAGACGAATGAAGCCTCTTCACTATTATAACGTCCTTATCAACTCGTAGCAATTGCACCAGCGGCGTGCGCCGATACAATACAATACCATCTGATCAATTTTTTCTCTTCTCCATTCTCATTCTCCGGGCCATTTTGTTTATCTGGTCATCGCATCGCTGCCGCCCGAAAAGGCGTAGAGTGGATGGTGTCAGACAACCTAATCCGAGGGACTCGACAGAATTTCTTGTGGGTTTGGTGTGTGTGGTTTGGGTGTATGTTTTCCCCCTCCTCAAAACAAACACTAGGGAAATTGTTAGGAACTCCTAACATATTCCTTCTTAAGAAGTTCGTAGAGGTGTTCCTAAGATTTCCCAGGAATTCCTAGAAACCTAAAAAAGGAGAAAGAGAAGAATGAGACAAAATAATTATCATTTCCCCCCCCTTTTTTATATACGTATGTACCTATATATTTGAGTTAGTCATCAAGCCAATGGAAAAACTCTGGGAAGCACCATCTGGGTTGAGACCAGCTATCTTAACCATCAGCTACGGAGTACTTCGTACAGATAGTCCACTTTTTTAAATGCCATTTACGCCAGGTTGGATGCTTGCTAATACGTCACTAAAAAGGAAAAAAAAGGGGGGTTGGTCGCAGTTTTTTGTTTACTCTGGTTAATTGCCTAATTTACGAAATCGGGCTTAGTGCATAGGATGTGATGGGGCAAAATTGAAAGTTGTGTGCAAATACGAAGTACTAGATATCTATATATGAGCAGCGGGACCTCGGCTTGCAAGTCCCTCCTCAAGCTAGAAGGACCTGTCAGATTAAATGGCACCTTCACTTATGAAGCTGTAATGAAATAACGCCATCCTTCTTTTTGCCTGTGCTAGGATTCGTGTCCTGAATTTCTTACCGCCGTGGCCGCAGACTGCGCAATCGGATCAATATGGCCCCCTCACTATTCTCCTACACCCAACTCGCCTCCTCATATATCCGACGCCACCCGCTTCTTGTGGCCTCGACTATCGGCCTCATGCCCTTGATATCGTACATCATCTCATCTTACCATGGCTACCTTGCGCTAGGCCCGGGAGGCTTGCCTTACAACTTCTTTGGCTGGGCGATTCAGGCCAGTCTGCAGCCCTTCGGCCGCAGCGATATGACCAACCCTGCGCCGTTCGGTGACCCCAGCATTCTCTCAACCTATGCTCCTTATGGTCGAAGTCGCTTCCTCAGTCCCGAGCCCTTGCCAACACGCCGGGGGGATCGGCCTGTAGTTCCCGGATATATCGCCCCGCAGAGACAGACGACCGACACAGGCGATGCAGCTCTGATAGCATATATGAATGCCCACCTCGACGAGGTTTCTCGTGAAAGCCCGAGATCCATCGTGGCCGGGGGATCTATGCTTGAGAACAGGGGCAGCAAAGCTTTATGGCTCAACGGCGACCTGCCAGGTTACCTGGTCAAAACTACCAAGGGAGAATTTGTCCACGTACACCCAGAAGCAAGCTCGCACATGGTTCTGAGCCTGGCTGATGCAGAAGAGGCGACGGCAAAGGGATGGGCTCAACGGCACAAACTCAGCGGCGTTATGGGGAGACTCCCATTGACCTATGTCATGGTATATGCGCCGCGCGACGACGAGGAATTCAAGGTATGGAAACGCTTGGTTGGCGCAGCTGTGGCATTCAATACAGCGTCACAAAAGGTTTCGAGATGAGCCTGAAGACCAAGGTGCAATAATATATGTGCACGTTGAGGGAATGCGATCGGTCATGACAAATTCCGGAATCGCCAACCGAAGCTCCAAGCGCCGTGATGTTGGAGGAGGAGCTTCAGTCATCTGTCCCAAACATTTTAGCATCTCGTACTTGGTAGTGAAATCAATACTCTGGAGCGTATTTACTACTAGATCTGACGTTTACGGAGCCTTTCGTTGCAGGATTTAGAGTAAATAGGGACCTGGCAATTCCTGGCAATTGATATGGAGTACATGGCAGACTGAACCGAGAGGACTAGATGCGAAGGAGCAACTCGAACGACACAATGGCCCTTCTGCAGATCCATCCAACCAACGCAGAAGCGATCAATTGAGCCAATATTTCAAGGGTAACGGGTATCTTCCCCATACAGCTAAACCCTTCGCATATCACGAATATTAGCGCCATATGATCTCTATACGTGGCAATCGAAGTCAGTGCTGAATGACTTGGACATATGCTTGAAGCAGCCCATTAGAGGGGAGGAAACCACGGAGGGAGTCATGTTCATCTTCAGCGCCCCGAATGACGCTTTGATGTCTAAGTTGGCGCGCCTCTCCGTTGCCACAGTTATTATTATCATTGCCCTCTTCCCCTTATTGAAAATTTCGCTGCTGGTCTTTGACCCTTATCCGGAAATTAGAACTACGGACGATAATTATTTTAATCCTTCTCGGAAGGAGAGTCCGTGGAATTAGAGATCTCATGATGGTGATCGTCGAATCTGTCCATGCGCGCGGATAAGTCAAATGCCGCAAGCAGTATGCCCAACTCTGTCTGCCGTTTCTCCGCATATTCGTTTTAGCTAATAGAATGATTCTAGAGCAGAATTGCGTTCCCTTCGAGCAGTGGATGAAGTCCCACCCAGGCCCGCTCTCAGAAGGCAAGCGACGATTTCCCTATGTACGCTCGCCGCCAGGGTGTCACCTATTTCACCTGCCAGAAATGGAGGCTCTTATCCAAGATTTAAAGTGTGATATCAAGGACCCCAACCTCATTCGTTTGATTGAGAACGCGTATCCGATGACCCTGGACACCATGGTTAAAGGGCGGGGATGGGCAATCGAGTCAACCGCAGAGAACGGCGAAATCGCCGATTCTGACCAGGAACTTGCCTACATAATAACTGGCGACATTGATGCCATGTGGCTGAAAGACTTGCATCCCAGATATACTCGTATTTTCTATTGTTGCGGCCTTCTTCCAATCCAGATTTTCTGGTCGGCCTCTGGCGTGGCGTGATCAACTCCCAAGCCTGATACATCATTATCTCACCTTACCTCCATAGCTTTCAGCCTCCTCCAGAGTCTGGAATCCCTCCCACCAGGAATACTGTGTTTGCCCAGAATCATCCTGTTCCGCCCTATGATCCAAAAGAAAGATGGTTGATTCCAAGAGGGAGCTTGATGCATTGGCACCATTTCTTCAAATCTCCGCTGCCAACTTTCAGAGGGCGGGAGACTACCAGATTTTCCAAAAGTACAACTGGGTCACCGCAGTTGAGGTAATCATCGAAGCTGCCGGTGCCATGCGTTTTGGAACTTACGCTGTGGATAGCAAAATTGAGAAATCGGTCTACACCTTCAACGGTTGGACGTACCGCAACAGCGAAACGCTGACCAACGGCGGCCTAGGCACTTCAAGCAAGGAGAACGGCATGGTACGTACATCTTTTTGCCCCTCGGATGACGCTACAATGTTCCAGTTTCTGGTCCCGGCTAACATGGTGTTTGCAGCCCACCTGGAATCAGCGTCTGAAACCATGTGGAAGTTGGATGGTGAGCGTGCTGCCAACCTCACAAAGAAGATGCGCGGGTTTGCAACAGGAGTATACCGCGGCATCGGAAAACATGCCATTGTCAGTCGGCTTGGTTTTGGCAGCATCTTTGCATACAAGGTCGACGGTTTCGGGAGTGCTAACCTTATAGACGATGCAAACGTGCCTTCATTGCTTGCAATTCCGCTTTGGAACTTCATCAAGGATTCAGATGTCTCCCGGGACTTTGTAGAGATCTGCCGTAATACGCGACGTTTTGTACTAGGTCATTCCAACTCGTATTTCATGAAAGGCCCTGTTATCTCCACGATTGGCCGACCGTACATGGACCTGGCAAAGCGTAGCCAATGATAGCAGCCATTTCTGGCTTGACAGCGTATCCTCTCTCTGGGCTGGATGAATCTGAGGCGGAGGTAGAAAGATACTTTCAAATGGTGGTGGACTCTACTTCTAGTCCTGGGGTTCTTCACAAGAGCGTCAGTAGCTGGGACGTGAGCGATTTTACGCGGCCTTCGTTTGGATGGGCAAATGGACTGTTTAGCGAGCTGACCCTAAAGATGTATGGGTATGAGCAGAGTCATAAGATGGTGGGTTTGCTAGAGAAGAGCTGGCAATGGTTCTTTGCTAACCTCTACCTCATTATTGATGGAGTATGGACATTTACCCGGGTGTCATTACTATAAACGAGATTTTCCTTGCGAACGTATTGGTGACTGAGAACGGAAAATGTGCGCCAGTCTGCCAAGGTGCCTCAAAGTGTCCGTCTTAACTGAAGATACTCCTTGTGGGAGTTGGCCTCATCGTTTCACAAGTTAACCATTTTCTGGTGTATGATTCTGTGAGCTGAGTCAAGATATCACATCACATAAACAGAGGCACCATGTGTATACTCATATGTATGTGCTCGTGTGTTTAGCGTATAGGAAATGAGAGATAAAGCTTGAATTATAAAGTGCCGGCCATGAAACCGGAGGGGGTTCTCAGCGTATACAGCCTCTTACTCATCCCCCACCCCCAAAGATGCAAGGAGTGTGCCCCGGTCGTGAGGATCACGTTAGGTGATTATGCTTATGTTCAGGAGGACGATGAGCATGGTCGAATTCCATATGGGTATGTCATCTTCCCTGGTGACTTTGTGCGATAGTACTGCACAAGCATAGATTGTTGACGTTAAGAAGGCGATAGCGAGAACTCCTATTGGCCGCGTACTTAAATTTGGACGAGACTTTTCAGCATCTTGAATCCGTCATGAAAGTCTGTTGCCGTTGCACGCGCTTAATAACTCTATGGCAGCCGCTTGGGTTTAATGAGCTTATCCTCAATTGTTACGATGTATACATACTACAGGACTACCTAATTAGCGTGATATCAGATTCCACCTATTCTGATTACTTTTTAGGGTGAGGAAGATACTGATCTAGCTGCTCGCAGTAATCTTCAGGGGCGGTTTCGTCAGGACGCCAATCCACTTACGCGTGGCGACAAAAGAGCCCAACCTCGGGTGAAGCTGTTCCGCAAGTATGATATACTTGGGTCATGGTTGCATGAAGAGCAGAGAGAGGGCCAAAATGTCGTTCGGAGAGCTCTCGTGTATCCATACCACCCGGACTTGGCTGGTGGTTGGATCATGCTACTTACACATCTTATCCGAGGACAACTTGAGCTTGACACATGCATTCGTCAAACATTTGAGATCTGGGACGAACCATCGACTCTTGGACCCCACGGATCAAACTTTAATGACGTACGCTCCCTACCTGACACTCTTCGTGGGCTTGACAATATTGGACCATTTTGTAAATACTAATAATACGTCACAAGCTAATAGGAATAACTCCAGATGTTTGGAGTAAACCCAGAATAACTAGGTATAGACGGAAACATATTTTACTGACCATTATTTGACTTGTTAGATTTGACTTGATGGCCGCTCTGAGTATAGATATCACCATCAAACCCTTGCAAAGTTGCTATCAGAGACCAAATCGAGTCCATCGCAAACAGATAAAACAAGGGACAGTACTCCATAGAGCACTCGATAGGGGCATTAAAGGTAGCGATCGACATAAGCTTAAAGTTTAAAAAGTGTCGAAATGATTATAGGATGAACTATTTTATATTATATAAAAGTTTCGGCCCTCTCTGGAAAGCAAATTGCGGGATGCGTTCATATTCTATATCCTAGTTTAACTACAATAAAGAAGATATCAGACCTAGCCGTTGAGCGTAACAGTCATACGCGAGGAATCCTCCCAATTAAAGCTAACTAGAAACGCAGATCTAGGGAAAGCCGGGAGCCGTCCTCTGTCATAACATACCTAGGAAATAGTGCCGTGGATATAGCCCTAGTGGGGTGACGTGAGAAAAGAGATACTAATGGCCGAATACGATGATGCAATATAAGATTAGCTTTGCCAGTCGCCGCATTCCAACGGATGTATGTCCAGCATCTATTGTCAGGAACCCAACCCAAGGAGCCGAAGGGGGATGACATCAGAGTGGAAGCACCCTAAGGAATGATGTAAGGGAGCTAACCCCTATATCAGAGCATGTGACTAGGAAGGGTACATATACAGATATAGCCACGTAATAACGGTATCATGACAACGTTTGTCATGATCAATTAGTTAGCAAGTTTTCATGAATTCAAGCAGCAGCTTTTCCCACCTAACTTGGGGTCAGCAAGAGTGTCGAATTTAATCATTTCCAATCCATCTATGAGCCCTCAAGCTGTTGATCTGTGATTGATACCCCCCGGTCTCAAGCCCACGGGTATACATGAATGATGAGACAATAGTGGCTTAACAAACAATCTCACACATCTCTAACTAGCATGGGAAATTATCGTCGGCGGCCACAGTCTGGGATATAAGGTCTAGAGATACTAGCCAACCGTGAATATGACATAATCGTTACCTTCATTATTCGCTATGATATGATCCGTTACCAAATATGATGCCTGCCTACCTAGATTACGCCCCAATACCCTACCAACCTAAACTATTCTCGGAAACCTATCAAAATGTCACGCTAAAGTAGTATAGTAATATTCTCGCCCGAGAACCATCTCCCTAACTGTAGCCTATTCTCTAAGAAGGGCGATAGGGTTATTGATGCAGCAAGTTAATCCAATCCTCTGCTACTGAACCGAGGCATATGACTTGCCTAGCGGACTAAGTGAGACCTACCAGCAGCATCCTATCCTTAGTGTTCCGAGGAGGAAGAATTAGGATTTTTCTGCATTTCAAATACTATCTGGTTCCCTCACTAATCTCATGTGGGATGTTTGATACGAGTATATTCGCCGATAATCGTCTTGTAGGGGGATGACCTCTTATCGGAATGCTACTATTATGTCCGAATCTCTTGGCATATTCATGCTACTATATACTAGGCAGCTCACGGTCCTCTCGCAGTATTAGTTCTTACGCGGTAGCGATCCTCTCGTAAATATGCTTATATATAAACCTTCAGAATACCGGCACTAGTACGCCCTATGAATACTACTACTACTAGTAGCCTTGCTTATCCAGGAGGGTCCTACTAGAGTATTATACAGATGACGGATAATAATACTATGCGGCCGTTGTATCCGCTAAGCCCCGTTTCCCCGTAGGTACTAGTTACCTAAAGAGCCTAATATTGGAACCAATATAGTCAGAACGGGCTAGACTCGGATAAAAACACGGGCTTCTTTTATATTGTCCAATAATCTAGTCGGGGGTGACATTGTAAAGTTATAGTACTAGTTACGTTTTAGGGAGGTACGGAGTGTAGATTGCGGCTAGTGGTTTGCACCTACGAAGTACTCCGTAGTAGTAGTAGTAATAGTAGTAGTAGTATTATTAGTAGTATTATTATTATTATATTTTCGAAGCTAGAGGGGGAAAAAATGGGAGGAAGCCTAGGGATCTGCGACAGTTACTACATAAAATCATACGCCCGAAAACATCCCCGTTGACCGTGACTGTTCGTCCAATTGTGTAGCGATAGTACATCGGCCCTTGCATGTCTTTCTTGAATTTCAGAGAATATTTGTAACCTGATTATATGTGACTGTATGCATGAAAATACATATGTACTGGTAGTGTAAATTTCAGATCCCCTGAAAAGGCAAAATAGGAAATAATATATATAGTATCTTATAATCCAGCAGTCCTCTTTTATGCTTAAGCTAAAGGACTATATCTTTAATATCAATAAAGGTAGGCTCATTTTTCAACAAGGCGTCTCTTCCTAGTAGGGATTATTAATCTACAGTAGCCTATTATAACTAGTCACCAATTTACTGAGGTGGTTAGGAATCATTTTTGAAGGATCCATTCACTAATGCACTATCGCTCGCCCGGAAAGAGTGGCGGCGCTTAACACTAACAATACCTATGTAAGAGTCTTGTTGAATTTCGTCATAGCTGCCGATCTTATCGCTCTATATCATGAAAACCAGTTCACTCAGCCGCAGTCTAGCAAACTGCATAGAGGATACAGCAATAGTTCACTATACATTTAACTCCCTCTTCAAAATACAGCACTGCAGCCAACAGATAATTGTATGCATTTTACTGTCTGATTACTGTGTTTGAGGCTTGGGTAGTCCTCGTTTGTTGTACTATTTATGTGTGACTGAGTCTTATGGCCTAAAGTACTGTTTCAAAGTCCTCAACTGAAGAGGAATAATAAAAACTCTATACATCTCACTCTCTATTACTGTGGGTATAGGCTGTAAGACCTAGTGATATACTAGTTGGTTTTATCTTGTTGTTTACATAAAGGCCACTACTATATGACACCTTATTTGCGCCTTGCACTTCGAGGTAAGACAGATATATACGTAAATAGGTTAGCATAATCGACACACTTATTCTAATACAGTTAAGTGCTTGGTTCCCTATCACTCAGTATCCACCATCAATAGGATATCTCCAGGATTCCTAACCGCGCCAAGGTAAACAGACGATGTTACTCAATGTAATCTAAGCGCATTCTAATAAACTCGCCTCCACACAGTAGCAGGGGTATATCCGATGCAAAAGCTATCGGAACTATTGTAGAGTTGTAAAAAACTATAAAGCTCAACCGAGTTCTCGATCCTCAAGTAACCCCCCATCACTTCACAAAAGCAAACCCAAATCCAAACGCTTCAGTCTTTCTTAATAGACCACAATGCAGCCCTCTATTATTCTCGCCATCGCTGGCCTTACCGCAGCTCTCCCAGCTCTGGAGTCATCTGCTTCTACAGCTCGAGCGCCTGCTCCCCTTGCTTCAGCGGCAAAGATTCCTCCTGGGGATAAGCTTAACCTTACCCATATTAATCCCGACGACGCTCATAAGAGAATATTGGAGAAATGGAACCCTGAGCACATCATTCAATCAGATGATTTGCTCAAGTATTTCGAAGCTAACCGCAACGCCAATTATACCATTTATCTCAATGACACACGCACATTGATCGACCTCAGCAGCATTAAGCTGGTGCCCGCTAAGGAGGGAGATAATAAACGAGATATCCCCGAGTAAGTCTGTTGTATTTAGAGCACTCTACATTACTAACGTTGCGGTCTTGTTTAGCACTTGCGTCCGATACAAGGATCACTGGGCTGAGCAAGTCCAGAGCTGGTATGATAGCTGGAACCCGGCTTCTTCTTGCCTCTGGACTGGCAATAGCCAGGGAACTGCGGCCCAGACTATGGGCTGGTCATATTCCAAATCGATTGAAACGAACTCCGGGTAAGCATTTTAGTTTTATGAGCTATACAATTACATCGATTAACACTAATATTTTATATTATGCAGCCTTGACTTCAAGATTATCAAGGATGTCCTGGGCATTTCTGCTGGCTTCTCTGTCACTGAGACTTGGACCAAGTCTGGTAGCTGTAAGTTGTTACATCTTATTATTTATCTTTAATAACCAACATATTCTCCAACATAAGCTGATAACAAAACGCAGGGACCTGCAACATTCCCGCCAACAGTGTTGGACAGATCTGGATTTCGAACAAGATTGTCTGGGGATGGATGTGGGAGCGCACCTGCCAGCGTTGCCGTTTCGCCGGAGTACGATGCTGGGGTTCTACGGCGAAGGGCGGTGCTAAGGCTCCTGTTGAAGGGACTGCCAATGGTCAAAGTGTTCAATACGGCTGCAGCACTGGCCGGGACAAGGTTCGCTGCTAAATGTCTGCTCATTATATGTCAGCGGGACGCCATACTCAGGTTAGACAGTGGTGTTAGATATCTCTTAAATTTCTTCGATTGTATTTACTTTGATGCCCCCTCCCTGTGGTCGTGGAATAGGGGGGTTTGTTACATTAACCAGTACTCCATTTAGATAGAGTATATACAAATAACACACTGTATAAGGACGAATTTCCGATTCAAAACAGGTGTGATGTCTGCTCCTAGGTACAAACACTTTATACCCATGTGTGGTTTCGCAATCTGGCGTTGAAATGACTAACTTAGGCGTGACCGAGATCAATCGTGCGTTTGTATTCCTGACTATGTTTATGAGATAATGTCTTATATGGGGAAGTATCAGGTAATACGAGGTGGACTATAGCCAGGGCTTTTAGGTTTATGTATAGTCAAAAACGTCGGGTTCCGAAGCACTAAAAATTGGCCAAGAAACAATTAGAGACAAGGACGACGTCTTGATACATCTATACGGGAGATAGATAAAGACGACTGACTACACGAATGCGTTACCTGACAAGGGATTACAGGGGAGAAGATCATACTAGTATGTTAAACACAGAGGCTACACGGAAGATAGGGATAGTGATGAGAACGTTATGATGAAGCTTGATTCAAGCTATCTGGACCCGTGCAACCAATCTATCTTGCCAGTCTGTCTACTCAGTCAGGTGACAGATCATATGATCTACTTGGTGCTTATCGGTTGGTATATCAGTATAACTGGATTACGTATCACATAGAGTCTGGGATAAACCTGGCGATAAATATACTAGAGGGTACTCGTGCCACGCCCTACTTATTCACAGGTCGATTTCCTCCCAGCTTGTGAGCTGGTGCTCGACAGCAAGGCGGCCACATCAGCCAGGCGGCCACTTATCCCATCAATTCAGCTTCTTTACAGAATATCTCAACATCATATAATAGTACACTCTAGCGAAGTTGAAATTCGTGTATAGCAAGTCTTAGAGTATATACAGGCAAATCCTAATGCAAAAATAGCTGCTATTGCGCGAGAATTAGTAAGGCGGCTACATTAGTAACGCGGCTACTTCTTAATTGAAAATGAAGTTATCTTGTGACAATCCGGGCTGATTCCCAAGGGATAAACCGGGGTTCATAGGTTTATATTGGCAGAGAGGTCAGGGATAAATACTAAACAGGGTAATATAGTTCCTGTTCTGTTAAACTGGTGGGTTTAAGTGCATAATTGTGTTAACGACTATCTAAGTAACTATATTAACGATCGTGATTTATCTAGTCTTATATTTAGAGGAGATATATAGTAAGCGTACTTGGATCGTTTAAATTATAGTAATCCTACCGATCCTGGATTATAGTTCTGTACGGTGATCCTTTTTATAGGATCGCGCTTGTAGCCGCGATCTGTCAGTGATTGTGTGACAATCCGGGTTGATTCTTAAGCGATAAACCGAGGCTCTTGGGTTTATATTAACAGAGAGGTTAAGGATAAATATCAAGCGAGGGAGGGTGCCAGGGCTAAGATTGAGAAAGTCAATCGCTCAGTAAAATAATTAAAGAAGAACAACTAGGGTGCTTCTTGGGTCCAAGATGATGGCATTCCACGCACTCGAATTGCTGATATGAGAGCAATGATGACCCCTAAGGGGACAGCAGCAAAGAAGACGATGCCCTCAGCCGTGAAACGAAGGACGATGAGGGGAGCGAGATCCGTAGCGAGATTCTCAGACCAAAATCCAGCAAAATGTTAGCCCACACTGTATGTGTGGATAAGTGACCTTATATGATATGCGACAGAGATTGTTTGAGAAATCACCCCACCAGGTATAAGCAACAGTCACTTGTACTTTTGCGGGCATTACATATGGGAGTTTGGATGTGTTGGGTATGTGGAGGTCCGTGTCAGTTTACATGCTATACAGCATATGGGTGCGCTAGCCAACTCGCTGTCGACATTCCAAATGTTGAATTACCTACCTAGCCACAGATCTTGAGCCCAGGACGAAGCATATACTGGACCATTAACGTAGCATCTTCAATGTTGCTTGTGAGCGCAATGTAAATGTGGTTGGGTCCGCTTCGGCCCGCTCCGGCCCGCCATCCATAACGTTGTCGTGCGGGAAAGCTAGTGCTTGTGCAAATTGGGTGTTGTCAACTCTACGGAGTATGAAGTACGAAGTACTGGCTTCATTGATAGGAGCTGTGATGCGCAAGCCCCAGGCACCGAGGACTGGGTATCCCAGTCACACTCTCGCTAATCTATAAAATAATACGGAGTACAAAGGGGTAAGTGAGAAATTAGTAAATAGACGTTACAGAGTACTTCGTACAGCTTCTTTTCTTATTTTACCTCTCCTTGTCAGAAACTGGAGGGAGATTAAAGTCACCCACTGTTGAGCCAAACTATAAAGTCGCGATCCCTCCATAGATCACACTTCGCGTCATAATTCTGATGGCATCTGATTAGTCTATCGTTCCATAGTTGTTCCGCGAGTACGTATCGCATATTACGGCCCGTTGTACGGAGTATCTATGCCCTCAGGCGTTTGGGACATGGCAAGTGTCAGACCACAAATCCTGCAAAAGTGAAGCTCCACACGATAAGTGACCTTATATGCTATGTGACAGCAAGTCAGTCTCAACATTCAGCTCTAAGTACCAACGAAATTACTCCGTGCTGAAGCCATTGATCCTTCTTCCAACGAGCTCCTTTGCAGATGTTGCTCGGGTCCATTCAATAAGTTGGAACTGCCCCTCACAAACATGATATATTTGGCGCATCCAGGTAACATGAAGATGCGACTCATAACCATTTGCTCATCGATTCTTCATTTCCTGCTAATTCCAATAAAACAATGGCTTCAAGAAAGCACAAGCACAGTTTCTTGCTACCCTTTCCCAAGAAGAAAGGCAGAATGTGGCCATTTGCATCTCTGCCGATGATTTGGCCAAGAAACGCGTTTGCCCTCAAAGTGGCCTTTGCCAAGCGATGGCTGTCAGTTGTCGAGAGATTTTCCAAGGGGCTCCAGCCATTTTTCTTTTAAATTTTTTGGTGTTTGGTTTCTTTCAGACCCGGGTACTCCGCATACCGCTCTTTTTTGGGGCTCGTTTGGTAGGGGGGTCAGCCATAATCCCTGTTTAAGGATTAGTTAACTATCATACTCTCTATTAACAAGGGCGATATTAACCACTTCTATATATCAACTGTCACTAATGTAATGACCTTCCTACTCTGGAGTGCCAGTCCCACTCTATGGACTAGTGCAACTAGGTCTCTTAACGCTTGATTAGTAGGGCCCCAGCTAATTATGGGTGCGGGACAGTAAAAGCCATCCTTCCTGCAATGAAGGATTCAAGTGCTTTCCCTAAAGATATTATAAATGAGATTGGTCCACAGGTTCTTAGGGTACCTCTTTGTAGGCTTTGAGATTATTGCCATCTCAGTAGGCTTAGAAGCTATAGCGTGGTGCCCTGATTGGAGGCAGAGTCCCAAAAGAGAGTAAAAGGCGTATAATCATATTACAAAGCAGCTCTAAGTGTGGTCACAGGTATCTATCCAAGTTTATAACGCATAGCAAAACTGCACCTGGTTATTTGATAGAACTGTATGACAATATCAACTTAGTATGCTCTGTTAACGATCGCGTAGGTACTATTGAATCTAGAAGACGCTACCAAGAAGGACACTGCGAAGGAGGACACTGCGAAGGAGGACACTGCGAAGGAGGATACTGCCAAGGAGGACACCACCTAGTAGAAAAAAGGCAAGGAAATGTCATAGAATTCATTTCGTTCTTTAATAAATATAGCATCTTGTATCTTATGTGGATGTGCGGTGTTTCAGTAGTTGGATAGTAAAGACAAACAACCTTGCCTGATTAATGCATTAATTAACAAATAAAGCATAGAGGTTGATTTTATAAGCATTAACGTTTTGTTTAAAATCCCATTTGCCTTGTAACGCGGTTGGTGTGGAATGATAGAACGAAGGAATCAGTTAAGAGCTAGCTTACGCTTTGACATCACATTTTAGGATTGCCAAGCTGCAAGCTTTCGAGGAATCCTTGTTCTCCTGTAAAGTGAGTTCTTTTATGACGAATGAGTATATAATCAACTTACTTCTCTCCCTCCCTCCCTCAAAGCTATATAAGAGGGCACCACTACATTGATTCAAAGACTAACTACAAAACTCGTCACTCCTTCTCTTATACAAGGCCCCTTACATCAAACAACTTCGACATCTACAGAATAATAGAAATTCTGACCACCATGTTGCTCACATCTGTCAAGGCCCTTTCTATTCTTTCCCTTGTAGGCGTTAGCCAAGCCGCAAATTGTAAGATCGGGCAGGCACAAGCTTGCATCTGGGCTGATGGCTCGTTTCCTCGGACAGCGGATTTGTGGAAGGCGCGAGAAATCTATTGTGGCCAGAACCTATGGCGATCGAATGGGTGTTATACATATCGCAATGGTGCACTTCCAAAGGTCAATATCCAGAATAGTCGACCTGGAGCTGGAAGCCAGCAGCTTTGCTGGGACGCACTTGAAAATATTATTAACCGTAAGACCCTTTATCCCAGGTTTATCTTAGGGTCATAGGATAAACATAATGCTAATATTTAACGGTTATTAGAGTGCCTAGGTCGGGGCGCTAATGGACATTATATCTATAACGATCAGAGATACAGAATTGTTGGATGCTCGAACGCGAGGGTATGCTAGACAGGAGGTTGTTGTCAGGCCCTGACCGTTACTCTGTATGATTGCAAGAACGGGCTCATGTATCAGACAGCATTAGTCTTAGTGTTTGAAGGATTTGGAATTATGTGTGCAAGGAGATGAGCAGTGCAGTGTGCTTCGCCGACTAGTTTAACGAAATGTAAGGGAGGTCTCTAGTTGCCTTTCCTGAATAATAGGCAGGAAAGTAATAGAGGGGAGGGAGTAACATAAGAGAATTAACTGGAAGTTCAAGCGCCTAAAATTGCCTTAAAATTATAATATATTAAGACTAACTTTAACGCTGTATTACTATTACGACTTAACCCATTTATAGTTATGTAAACGGCCTGAAATACCTGCTGCTGCAGTCATCGAACGACATCCGGCTTTCGTCACGGCGACGTCGGCATCCACGCGAATGGCGAAGGCTCTTATGTCCAAATAGCAACAGAAAGGGAAGTCATCTGCTAATGAGCTAGATGTGGGGAAGGGCTGAGTGATGTGTCGCAGGGTGGAACGGAGTTTGCTGTCTGGCTCTCATTCCCATCTCGAAGTCGCAATGCATAAGGAGCCTGTGCCAACAATAGAAGATGAACGCGCCTTTGCAGCGGATTTTTTGAAACACAGCATAGGCAAGGGCCAGGTTAACCTGAAGTCCAAGCCTCTCACGACGAGCACTGAGCTGACTTTTGAGAATGCTAGTACTGAGGGCATAGCGGCAAAAGGAGATCAATTTTCATCTGCGACTTCTGCGCTCAAGGGCAATGGAAGCGAAGGCCAATCTGCCATAAAGTCTGACAGTCGTAGCAAAGGTGCCAAATCAAGCTCTGTCCTTGGCAAAATAGGCATAGGAATATTTGACGCGACAACCTCTATATTGGGATGGTTTAGAGGAACTTGATATAGGTGAGGAGGCTTTTCTCTCTGGTTTAAATCCTGTATTATTTAATGATCCCCACGAACTCTCATTGAAGATCATTGATTTAATTATGACATCCGGTTTACCAAATAGCTTATTCTTTAATCCGCCGGCCATTCGTACGTGGGCAGGTGCACCAAAACACTGGCCCCGACGCTTGCTGCACATCGAATCGCTACAGTCAGTGGAAAGAGGCGAAGACGATATATATGATACCGGAACCTCAGGCATCGCACCGGCGAAACAACCCAAATACAATATTTTGACGTATACCTGGGGCCGCTGGAGAATCAGTAATACCAACAACGACAACAACACTCCAGCCCTTCCTGTTAGCAACACACCATGGAAAATTCTAGCCATCGAGACAACACATTTCACAGTGGAACAGTTTGAGAAGGTCGTAAAGGCTCTCGGGCAATGGTGGAATTGAATGGGCCTGGGTCGACGTTGCGTGCATTGATCAGGATGGACGGAATGGCGATGATGAGATTGGTCGACAGGCTGGCATTTTCAACAACGCGAATGGCACATTTATCTGGCTTTCCACCCTTCCAGCTAGCATCCTCACGTAATCGATAGCAACTATCCAAAATGAAGGAGTTGAACTCCGTCTGCTCTCCGGCGAGGTCTCCCCGCTCATCAAGAGTCTTCTAGCGTCACTGCGGAAGCACTTCAGAGTCATTTTTGCGGATCCTTGGTTTTCTTTGCTCTGGACGTTACAAGAGATCATCTTGCGGAGCGATGCCATGGTGCTTTCCAAAGAGGCCTCGCCCATTGGCTGGGACTCGGATCAATGCATGTACATGACCATGCTCATCAATCACTGTCAAAATATATTCCAGGATCTAGAGTACATTGAGGAGATGGCTACATCATCTCTGGAAAGAAAGATTAATAAGGGAGAGAGCGCATGGGGTCCTTTACGGGATAACCGATCCACTTCACCATTTGTCCCAGATGATGAAATCATGGAGCAAGTTGCGGATATATATACAAGGGTCGGTTTACTAATTACTCAAACCCAAAGCAAAATCGATGGGGTAGCCTGGCGCGAGCGCATAGGGGTCTGTAAATGGTCATCGTCCAAGCGGCCGCATGAAGAAGAGCTCAAAGACGCTGTTTGGGGTCTTGAGGAACGAGAACTAGCATAAAATTTGCACACAATTCATTACAACTCACCCCATGCAGTGCATTTCTTATCAGGGGGAAAGCTAACTTATATATAAGGAAGTTAGGGAGCACAGGTGCGAAGATTGTAGGGAGGTCAGAGGCAAAGCTCTCAAGATGAGAATACCAAAAAGACCATTTATTTCTGAAGGAAAAGAGACCCTTCTTCTTATACTACCTCTTGACCAACAGTTAATCATTATATCGCTTCCACACGGTACCTCAAAGACTGTAACACCTGGGCCGTAAACTCCAACGAGCCCCGTATAGATGTACATGGCACATGGGTGGAAAGTTGCCCAGGAGACTGAATCGCCACATCTCATTCCTTTACATCTTTAAGACACCCTCAATAACCTATAGAATATATATAGAGTAGAGTATAGGGGAAAGATGTTGATTCGGGTGAACAAGAAGGAAAGTTGCTAGGAAATAAAATAAAAAAGAATCGTAAGTCGTCGTTATCCCTCATTCCTCACATCACGCTGACTATGCATCTCTGTCGAGAAGTTTCTTCATGCATTTCTCCCCATGCAGATATCGCTCGTGGTATGTCGCTACAAAGTTGACTTTAATCGTTTCGTATCCGTCGCGCTGGTGGCCAAAGAGAATCGTGGCCCCTGCAGCACTGCCATCACCCTTCGCGCTTTGGCCCTGTGAGAAGTGCTTCGCGATCCTAGCCTCGGTCGATGGATGTACTCATCCCTGCCTGACTGTACCGTACCATAAGCATAGCCAGCACGACATAGACCTGGTAGCACAGCCAGACGTATTGTTACGGCACGGAAAGGCAGGTCAGGGCAAACATCGTTGTTGTGCTGTGAGGAGCAAGAAAGCCCTAGGGCTCTACGGAAAGCTATAGCTACTGGAATACGCGTTGACTTCGTGTCATGGTTGGTACCGTGACAATATCTCTCAATAGTAATTCGCTTATCTATTAGGAAATAACCCTGGTTATTAAAAAAAATATCTTAATTATATTAAACTTTCCGCCCCTTTACAAAAACCTCGACAATATTCCGATCATCTCCTGTCATAATAAACTTTTCAAATATTGTCCTCACTGAATCCCTCGCCTCTAAAGGGGCATTTACCCCCCTCCTCGCATCCGTGATATCAACCACTATGGCATCAAACTCCTTCCCAACCATAAAATTGCCAACCTCATTGCCAAACCCCACTACTTTTGCTCCTCCTGCTGTAGCCATATAAAACACTTCCTCTAGAGACAAGGTCACGCTCCGATTGTCAGAGTCCTGCTTGGGATACACGGCATCTCGCGCAAACGATGCAATGAGAGAGTGTCTCATGGCATTCAGCATACTGGAACTATACCCTCCGCCCGAGTCCGTGCCTAAACCGACGTTCATGCCTCGAGAGAGAAAGTCTTTGATTGGAGCGGCCATAAATCCACCTCCGACAGTCATATTTGCCGTGGGACAGTGTGCCACTCCACAACCTAACTCGGCGAGACGTGTTGTTTCCTCAGGCGTCATGATTGTGCAGTGGGCGAGGATACTCCGAGGCGTGAGCAAGTTGAAGTGTTGATAAAGATGAACCTCGGATGTGAATTCCGGAAAGAGTGAGAGAGTGGCGGAAATTTCTTGCTGAGCCTCATTAAAGTGAGTTTGAATCGCGAGGGACGAGTCTTCCTTTGCGAGAGCGCCAATACCAGTTAAAAGAGGTTGCGTACAGGATATAGCGAATCGGGGAGTTAACACAGGGCGGATAAGTTCGCCTTTGGTATCAAGAGTGCGGATATATGAAATACATTCCCTCGTAACGGCAAGACTTTCCTCGGGGCTGTCGTCACGATAGTATTCTGGGGAGTTTCTATCCATGTTGCATTTTCCCACGAGGGCTCTCTGACCTTTTTCTAGACAGATATCTGCTAGGATACGGGTTGCTTCGCCGTGGAGAGAGGCGTAGTATGATGCTGTGGTGACGCCTTGTGCGAGCATACCACTCACAAGGGACGCATACACCGTTTTGGCATAGGCTGTATCTTGGAAGCGCGCTTCATTGGGGAAAGTAATGCCGTCAAGCCAGTCGAGGATATGCATCCCCTGGCCGAGACCACGCTGTGGCCATTGAGGCGCGTGGTTGTGCGTGTCGATGAAGCCAGGAATGAGGAACTGTCCGCGGGAGAGTTCCTTGAGGGGAATGTCTTGGAGTTTGAGGGATTTGAGTGTGGATGAAAGGTCGGAGGGGGCAATGTTAGGAGTAAGGGAGAGAATCCGTCCGGAGGAGGATATGGTGAGGAGGGCGTTTTCGAGGATTTCAATGGTGTTCTGAGAGAGGGAGTGAATGATGGTGCCGTAGAAGAGGCGGCCGGTCTCTTCGGACATATTGAAGTCTATTGAAGTGCAGTGCGTTTAAAAGTAAAGTGGCGAGGTTCCGGTTACGAGCTTTCCACGAGAAAAGCGGATGGTCGAATATATATATATAAGATGGAAGTACGGAGTAGGGGAGCGGGGTTGTGATGCATGTCTCTCAAGCTGCAGAACAACGTCACATGTCAACTATTTCCTGTTAAAGCTTAGGAGTATCTACGAAGTACTCCTCTAAGCGATTACTACCTGGAATAACCAATGGACTTTTAAGAGAGTGCCCCCATTTAAATAGGGACTCGAAGGGCAAACATTAACAGAAAAATCAAAATGCTATTGAAACTCTTATATGTTCTAATAGCAGGGAAGCCTGGAACACCAACAATGCCTTGTATGTGAAAGTCTCAAAGAGCCGTACGAATCCGAGTCCAGAAATACATTAATCAACAAAATCCTCTGCCCCAATTTAATCCACCTACTACATTTACAGCACAACCATGGTAGCACCGACGAACATGGCAACTGTAACATACAGGCCAACCGCAAAGTCGCCAACAGAGAAGAGACGAGTCATGGAAGCGCCAGGAGCGGCGTAACTACCGGGGCCGCCAGTTGAGGCAGATCCACCACCGACAGGGGATGTAGCAGTCGCAGCCTGCTTGTTGACAGCGCTGGCGGAGGCCAGAGCAGAAGAGCAAGAGGCATCGTTCTTGGGCTGGACAACTTGGGCCTGGCCGTTGAAGCTACAAGCGGTGGCAGCACTATTCTGCTTCTTGTAGTAGGCGTCCAGGACAAAATCGAGCTTCTGACCATCAGCGCACATGCTGTAGGCACCGTAGACACCAGTGGTGGCATTGCCGTTGATGCCAACGCAAAGGTCCGGGGAGGCACTGCAGATAAAGCCAAAAATCTTGCCGTAGTCCTTCACGTCAAGGCCGCTAGCACGGGTGCAGGACAGACTGCTCTCCATGCAGGAGCAAAGGCTGGCGTCAGGGGTAGGAGGCAGGTTGTTGGCAGCTTGCCAGCTAGAGGTCAATTTGGGACAAGCAGCAGGAGAGTTGGTGGGCTTGTAGTCGTTCATTTGAACACCGGAGGGAGTTGCCTTCAGAACCTGGGTCTGGAGAGCACCAAAATCCTTCAGCTTGGAAACAGAGTCACCATTGACCTTAACCAATCCTAATGTACGTCAGTATACACGCTCCAAGACAACATACCTGATCAACTTACCGTAGTCGTTGGCCTCCTGGAAGTACATATAAACAATACCACCGCTGAAGACGTCGGTCATTTCCTTGGAGTAGAGAGCCGCGGTCTCCTGGAAGATACGACCAGCGGCACCGTTGGGCAAATTGCAGCCGTACTCGGCAAAGAAAACGGGAACCGAGTAGTTGGAGAAGAAATGGGCCTGCTCATCATAGCCAGACTTTTGCATAGTGCTTTCACCACACCACGAGTAGATGTTGTAGCCCCAGAAATCGATGGCGGATGCCTGTTCGCCACAGTTGAAGTAGTTGGCAATCTCGGCACGGATATCAACATCGTCATTTGCGGCATAACCGACACCCAATGAGCGGTACTTCTTGCTCTTGATGTGAGCCTTGGTGTCTCGCACCGCGGCCTTGACATAGGCAGAGGCACCAGTGTTGTTCTTGGCATTGCTAACTTCATTGCCGGCGAAGAATCCAATAACGTTAGGATACTGAGCCAACTCGTCAACAACTGCCTGGTAGCGCGCGAAGATATCGGTGTTCCACGCAGGGTCGTCACGGTTAATGGACACCGATGGCTCGCTGAGATCTGAGATGACATAGATGCCGGCATCGTTGAGCATCTTCATGCACTGTGAATGATCGGCCTTGGGGTCGATGGCGTAGGTTCGGATCGTGTTGGTGCCGAGCTGAGCAAGCAGAGGGATGTCGCGCTTGCAAAAGCTTGGGTTGGAGAGAGGGTCGACGAAGGTGGCATTGCCAGAGCTCGTGCCGCCGGCGCCAACCTCCTGCTGGTAGGCAACACCCTTCATGAAGAACTGGGTGCCATTGGGGTAGAAGAACTTGTTGCCCTGGAGAGTAGATGTTCAGCGATTGCCACACCGAATTGCTAGCCTTTCACGACATACCTTAATGGTGATGGTTGGCAGGTCAGCCCCGAAGGCGCCGACCGCCAGGGCAAGCAGCGAGACGGAGAGCTTGGAGAAGCTCATCTTGGGCGCTGTATGAAGTGAAGCGGTTGAAATTGAATTCGTATATTGTTTTCGTTTGGTCGCGATATCGTTTCGATGGAGTGATTGGAATGCAGGTGGTGTCTTCGAAGATGTCGGGAAATGACGCGAACAGCACAGCAACAGCAAATAAAAAGACAAAAAGTGGAATCTTCACCAGATGGCGGGACAAATGAGTGTCAGGAAAAAGGCGAATTGAACGAGGCAGCCAACCTCAATCAGATACAGAAATCAACGAATGTGAAGGAATCTGGTCCGATAGAAGTCTTCTCGGAGCAGCAAACGAGTGTTTTGTTGGACGAGTTCAGGAGAAAAAGGTCTGGGAGACGCGCAGGTCAAGGGGAACATAAAATTGACGCCTGCGACAGGGGCTTGTCAGGCTATCCCTGCTCATCGACTCTTGAGCCCGCCAATTGAGGCGCAGTCTCCAGGGGCCATGAAGCTTGTTTAGGGCAGCAGTCCCAGACTCGTAGCAGCCAATCAAACCCGCCCAGGGCGCTGCCAGACAGGCACCTGGATCGTGGTTAGTACTAAAAGGGTTCATCGTCATCTCGTTAAAACGGTGGGACTGTCTACACGCCTGAAGTATTCGCACGGCCCACGGATCCCTGGATGCTAACACCAACCTCGCTTGAAACATCGGACCAGCCACCAAAAACTGTTAGTACTAGTATTAGAGCGCTCCTCTAACCGCCTTTGTTTGAGATACATTTTCATACTGTGGGTTGTTGGTGTGGGGTTACTTAAAATGCGGAATAGGGATGTTCATGGCCATCCATATCCCCCTGATGATTGTTCCAACGATGCGATTCGAGGCACTCCTCAGACGTCGGAAGTCTCTTTTCCTGCTACCAGTCAGTACTCCGTATTTCTGCTTTGATTTCATGTCACAGAGCCCGGTATTTTGTATCCACCGTCTTCAGACCGCTCAGGAGCAAAATACTTGAATACTACGGAGTACTAGTATTACTATTGCTCCTTATGCAGCAGAGTACTTCGTACTTCGTACTCCGTAATAACTACCATGATGATTAATATTGGGCCCCTATGATTACGCGTCAAGCTCAATGCATGATCCATCATATTATACCAGCCTCTTCCTACCGTCGCCGCCCTTTAAAATCGTGAATTGTTCAAATCCAGCCTTCTGGGTAATATCTGATGCCCTTGCTTAATCTGGGTCCCATATTTTTGGGCCCCCCTGGTTATTAGTACGATTCTCTATGAGAGGCAGCCATTCAACAAGTTAACCGGATATCGGCTTCCCCTGACACTCGTACCTCCTTGCAAAGCTGTCATCCAAGGTACGTACAACACACTTCGTACAAGTAGTAGTACAAAGTACCTGCTCCATACAATATACTGTGTCGGTACCTGTTGCCGCTGGTGGCGTCTGTAACGGTGCTCGTTGCCCGTCTAGTCTTATGATTCGTGAATGCATTGCATGGCTCGGAAACATTCATCCGGGCCGTTTAGAGACTCCATCATACATACTAGTACTACGAACGAAGTACTTCGTAATACTACGACATGAGATGATGATGTCCACGCAATGCCATTTAGTGTATCGTCCGGAACTTATATTCAGAAGAGATCATTGTGTTCGAAATTTATGGAGTAGGAAGTAATCGAGGTTGCCAATGCAGTACGATGTACGATGTACGAAGGAGATAATGCCAACTCGTTCATGTCTGCGTCGATGGCTGTCATTTAAGCCCACGGAGTGGTGCCTCTTGTGGGATCTCAGTTTACGTGCATACGCCACTGTCCGAGTTTTGTTATAAGAGACTGCTCAATACAAAGTAGTAGTGTTGGTTACTTCCAGCTCTTCTCGGTCTGGTCGTTAGACACGAACTGTTCGCTATTGACGTGTAGTAAGTAAGTAGTATGTATGTTTCACTTCCCATTTTGCCACAAACGAGCAGATCAATTCCTATCGACCCCCGTAACATATCCGACATAAGTTCTTACTTCTTGTGAATCTTATAATCCTGAAGGATTACGATCAGCCACGGCGCAGCCGATTCCGTCCCGTAACTCTTTTCATGCTGTCTAACTTTTAGTATCTCCGCCCGGTCGATTTATCTGTTCCAAAACTAAGACGAATCCTATCAATCAGATCCTGGAAGAAGTCCCACATGTGTTGCATGTATGGTTCTGCTATAAATGCACCCCTTTTTTGGAGAAGCACTTGAAATTCCAGTCAACTCCACATTGGAAGGGGACTGAACATGAACCATTTTTAGGTGAACCATGCAATGACAACAACTGTTTTTTTTTTCTTGACTTATTAAGCTGGTAAATGGCTGCATCCTTCACCTTTCCTCCCCTTGATACAGTAATCCAGTAAAGATTTCTAGACAGCATTTGACTATTCCAGGCAATTTATTAGGAGAATATGTTGCATAGACTAAACCGACATCCTCTTTCATCTCGAACTCATGGTCGCACCTACCCTGTGAGTTGGGCACGGTTGCACGTGACAACGGCCGTTCACCTGATTTTGACTCTTTGGGCCAGCAAAACAAAGAGAACGGGGAATAGTAGAATAGCAGGCTGGTCTTTTTGATTTGCCGCAGGGGACAAGGCGAATTATGGATTGATGCCTTTTGAAGCTTGGAGATCTGGCGATGTCTTTTGTTCGCATTGGAACGTTGGAGGCTCACCAGTACTAGTGAAAGCTGACCTAAAAATAGCAGCAGGCAGCTCATAAACTTCACATTCACCACTCCAGGCAAATGCCAGTACTATTCAGCTAAACGTGCTCCACCACCTCGAGACAGACCAGACTATGATGGCATCGGCAATGCCACAAATTTTGCAACATTGATTTACTAGTATTTCCATTATGCACCCTTCGTGTCTCGACATTCAAACGCAGAATCCCGCCTTTTAACCGTTCATCTCGCGAGCCTGGAAAGACGTCGCCAAGCGTGGCCTCTTCTTCCTCAAGCCGACTAGAGACCCGCCTGTCGCATACACATCATGACGATGAAGAGAAAGGGGCTTGAAACGTCTCTGTGGGCTCCCCGAAAACGCACATCCACATCGAATCGATCCGAGCCTCGGTCCCGATCTGTTCCTCCTCCGACTCCCTTCCCCGCTGCTCCTTCGACGACGACAAACGCCCAGTCAACAACAAACGAGTCTAGAAACGCCATCGCCACAACAAACGCCACCACTTCATCCCTGTCCCCCATTCAAGCCTTCCATCGATTCGAACAGGCATGCCAGCGCCTGCGATGGAAGTACATCGACCTCCAAACCTCCTACAAACGAGCTCTGTCCCCCGAAGAATGGAACTTCTCCATCCACGACGCCGAGCGCAACTTCAAAGTAGACTTCCACGAATTCTACGTATGGATCGAACAAGCCCTCGTGCTCGTCCTCCTCATATTCGGTATCATCGTTTCTCGAGACGGTCCCCGCGGAACTAGAAGCTTCGCGGCGCACATGTACCACCACAATGTGCTCAAGGCGCTCGATGAAGACGATAATCCGCTGCACGCAGCTCTGGGGAAGGGCGATGTGAATCACGCACTCTGGAAAGCGAAGGAGTTGCGGAATAGGTGGAAGGACGCGGCGGAGGGAAGGGAGACGCCACCGCTTAAGATGTATGATCTTACATGGATTGTTGGGCAGATCCTGGGAGGGCTGGAGGTTGCGTATGGAATGGCAGCTGCGAGGGCGGAAGAGGTCAAGATGGCGGGCAATGGGAATGGTGGAGAGGGCGAGAGAGTGGATGAGTGGGAGTGGATGGTCGAGCAGATGGATTGGGAGGCATAACCAAGGGCAGAAGAGCTGGTTTCTCTTTTGCCAGGCGTTTAGTGAGTGTTGGGAATAATGAGATTTGGGTCAATCGACGTGTAATGAACTTTCGCCAAGGTATATCAGGGGCAGGAATTATAATAATATGATACCACCGTATTCGTCTTCAATTGCTTCTTTACTGTGGACGTTAGTTACGCTTAAATATATCCACCTAACTAGTACTCCTAACTAATGCACCACCATCCTTATACCAACCCGCAAATATGCATTACCTTTTAAATGCCGAGGGTTCCAATAATAGACTCAGTTACTAATACTAATTTCGATTTCATAATGTAAATCTGCAGGGTTTGGAATGAGTTTTACTTGAAGGACAGTAAAGTATGATTAGAGATATGGTCTGGGATCTCGATTATAGTAGTGGTGCATTTCCTACCAATAGAGACGCGTTTCTGACTCTAATACATATATATATATATATATATATATACTATATGCATTGGAGTATATCTATACTATTGTTAATCCTATGTTTTATATAAGACTTGTTTTACCTACTCTCGGCATTGCTAATGAAAGGAATCGTTACCTAAGGTAATACTACACTTTTATAATTGACTAGACAGGTATTATAAGAACTACTACGTTTGCCTGTAGCAGGTTACAAAATGATGAGTCATTGACAAATAATTGGCCCCAATGGGTTATTATACCTGCTTTTATCCATTGATATGCAATATCTTGTCTGGGGAGGATAAAAGAGGAGGCAAGGAGCGATGCGCAGCTACATATCATCCAGGCTGGAGCAAATAGTTCCAGAGTCATAACGGGACGTAAATGACTCGTCGAATATTACAAGAAGTCTCTCATGTAATCTTTCAGTCGAACCATGGATTCCAAGACTAACTAGGGAAGTGGGAAACGAACTCTCTGATGCAGGAGACTGGGACATGGCAGACAGGGGATTCTATTCTATCCAACTGGAATCTAGTTATAACATCAATAATAAAGCTGAATATAATAGTATAGCGGATAATGTGATAAAAATGATTGAAGTAGATTGGCAAAAGAGCGTGCACTGCGATCGCATGCTTAAGTGGGCGGATATATCTCAAAAACTGAATTGATCCCGCCTTGGATATGTAAGCGGTTACTGTTAATACACGTACTAGATTATCCATACGCTTCTTCGGGCTTACCTAGGGAGTAATCATTAAATAAGCTTTAATTGAGAGGAAAATAATTTCGTTTGACGCCGTCATCTAGATGGAGCTCAAGACTCATTGGGGTAAAGTATTGTCTGTAGCTGAAAGGCCATGTTAAGTGAATCGATGGTACCACATGTACTTCGTAATAGCCGTGAATATTCCAAAAAAAATAAAATCTGATAGATTGCTCGTAAATAGTCGTGGCTGACTGCTTCGTATTAGGGACCGACATTCGAGATCCTGCAGACCAAAGGCAAGTACTTTGTAAAAGCAATGCATTGTGTCATTGATTGCAAATTGGCAGCGTGGCCCAAAACCTTCATGGAACTCTTCTCCCCACATAGGAAATTATAAAATCATCTACAAAGTGTCTGCCCTCATCTTTCATCTTCCCAAGGTAAAAAAAAAATACAATTCTTCTTTTGCCTATTCCAACTTGTCGGGCGCGAATTGCCGCCGTCGCCTATCATTGAAGAACTTGCAATGGAATCCCTTTCGCTTCCTCAAGAATACTTTCTCGCCGTTGCAGTTTTCCTCTTTATCTTCAGCATCTTGATTTTATACCTTGAAATTACCGAGTATCGCGTTTGTGATTCTTGGCCTGACCATGTGCTCCGGTTTACCTAGTCCTGACCAAGCAGCGAAACATCATCCTGAATCCGCTTTAGTTCGGCATGTGTTTCTACTGGTGAAACCACTTGCAATCGGAGAAGCCAGTCGTGGAAATGCTGTTTTGGCTTCTATGCCGGCGCTTGGTGCGACTATATTGTACGGAATTATTTCTGGGATACTCCTGTGGATGTGGATATGCCGACTCCGTTCTAGATGTTTCGAAGCTAAGATCTCAGCAGGTCCTCAAGATTCAAAGATCCGACCATCCCCCCTAGTATCTCGGGACGTCCCGGAAAGGGAATGTCTTACATGCCATGGGCGGACAAGGGTCATTCTTCAGCTCCTCCTGTTACTCATGCAGCTCTCCGGACCGATTTCTGCAGTATGTACTAATACGCCATAATTGGGCCGAGAGATCAATATCCTATCTCGCAAACTGTTGCAGTCTGATCTTGCTAAGATTGCGGGGCCTCTACGACTTTCTGAGGGATCTGAAGGCGAGATTGGATATTGGGCCACCTGCCCTGACGATGAGCAGGGGGACGAGGCTGACAGAGCTGATTATAAATGTGACAGCGGCTTCTCGGGGTCACGGTTGAGTGCGAGATTCCCTTCGACCTGCACTCCACATTCCCTGGACAAGATGTGCCTCCTCGCACCAACCTGGGCGAGGGCTCTCTTTCTGGCCTTCACGTGTCTCTCCCTTGTGGCGGCGACCGAGTCCTACGACTACGTTATCGTCGGAGCCGGGACATGTGGACTGCTACTGGCGAACCGTTTGTCGCGAGATGCCAACATCACTGTTGCGGTCATTGATCCGGGCGCAGACCAGCGACATAATCCTAATGTCACTGAACCATTTGGATGGATCTGGTTGTCGGGGACGCCTGTCAATTGGAACTATTCAAGCGTACCGCAAGTGAATGCGGATGGCCGACCCATAAGATTTGATGCCGGTAGAGGCATTGGAGGCACGAGTTTAATGAATGGTACAATAGACGACGGCTCTTCACAGGATAGACGCTAAATGTAATAGGCATGACTTATATCCGCGGCGACCGGGCTCAGTTTGATGCGTGGGAGGACCTAGGTAATCCGGGCTGGAATTGGGACATGATGATGAAGTACTACAAGAAGCTCGAGAGGTTCTTCCCACCCAAACCCTAGCAGGCTCAAGTTGGCGCATCCTTCGAGGAGGAGTATCATGGGCTGTCTGGGGACCTTTATGTGGGCTTCAACCCAGCATTGTTGAACGGTTCGTTCTACGACAATGCCAAAAAGTCATGGGCAGCCATTGGGCAAGGCTTGAACAGAGATGTGAACAGCGGCAGCACGACGGGATTCAGCATGTGGCCACAGACTTTGGACCCGGTGAAGAACGTGCGGTGGGATTCTGCAACTGCGTTTTACTGGCCGGTTCAAGACAGACCGAACTTGAAGCTGTACAATGGTACTGTCTCCAGAATTCTCTGGAAATCTCCATCCAAGGGCAAGACGCCCGAAGCATCGGGGGTGGAGTATTTCACACCAGGGAACCAGCGGAAAACTCTCACTGCAACCAGAGAGGTCATTATCTCAGCCGGTGCATTGCGAACACCACTAGTCCTTGAAGGCTCTGGCATTGGAAACCCACGCATCTTGAAGAAATTGGGCATCAAGACGGTCGTCAACTCCCCCGGCGTTGGGGAGAATATGATTGACCAGCCAAACAATGGACTCACACTCTCCAGCAAAGAATTCAACTTTGGCTGGGGCCCATACGCCACGTTTGTGAACGCGACCCATCTGTTCGGTAGCGAGGTGGAATCCGTCGCAGCTTCGACTCGAGCAAGTCTCTCCCGTTGGGCAAGACAGTTAGCAAAGGTCAACAATGGAGCTCTGAACGCCACAGCGCTTGAGCGTTTGTTCCGAATTCAGCATGATCTGATCTTCAATCAAGGTGTGACACTTGCGGAGATTCTGTCGACCGCGGGAGGGAATGAGCTTCTCTCAGTGTATTGGATTTTGTTACCCTTTGCTAGAGGAAGTGTGCACCTCAGTTCCGTGAAAGCCATCAACAAACCGTCTATCAACCCACGATTCCTATCTGTAGACTTCGACCTCGCAGCTCAAGTCGCGACAGGACGTCTGTCGTTGAAGTTCTGGAACACGCCACCTATAAGGGCCACTGTCGGGATACAGATCAACCCCGACACTACAGAGCTGCCGCCAAATGCGATAGAAACGCAGTGGCAGCGGTTCACAGCCAAGAGATTGATGTCAAATGCGCATTCGATTGGCACAGCGGCCATGATGGCCCAAGAACTCGGAGGGGTCGTGAGTCCAGAACTGAGGGTGTATGGGACGAGTAATGTTCGAGTCGTGGATGCGTCTGTACTGCCGATGCAGTTTAGTGGCCATTTGACGGCGACACTGTATGCAGTTGCGGAGAGGGCTGTGGAGATGATAGTTGAAGCTCGCAGATGAGAGATTGATGCCGAGAACGTGGTGTTACGAGTTGAGTTGGCAGTTGTGTTTGTGTCCATCTATACTCCGCCCCCGTTGTAACCCCATGTGACAGTTCTAGCTGCACATATGACGCGAGACAAGCCCTCAAGGACTGCGGAGGGTGGTAAGCTGTAACGTTGAAGACATGTATGTACAGTATGGAGGGTTTCTGGGTTTATTACTCGGAGATGTCCTCGAGCCCGTCCACCGCTGTTAAGCGTCATTTCTACCTTCATCTGTATGATGCGGGTTCGACAGCGTATTTCTGACTGGCACCCACAAACAAGAGACTGTGTGTTATATTCTACGAAGTACAACATACTTATTAATCCTAGTTGTTACATTTACCTACCTATGCATAAGTGAAACCTGTTCCCTCTACGTGATAATTCTTTCAAAACCTTGGGAAATTACAACATTTTGTTATGGGAAAACAGATGGGCTGTTTTATCTTTTTAAGAGAATTGCTATTTACTTACAGTGGAGTGCTTCGTACTCGTACTTCGTACATATCTCTCTCTACTCCGTATTTGCACACAACTTCCAATTCTGCCCCACCCCCTCCCGTCGCTACGCCCTACAGTAGGTAGTACCACTGAAATTTAGCGTGCATGAAGTACTAGTAGGTATGTATTTATGTGCCAATTGGAAAATACTACTCCGTACATTCATTGCAGAAAACACATTTATGACAAGGCCGCGCGCAATTATCTTATTATTTAGTGTGCAGAAGGGGGATTCTCGGGGGATTCTCGCGAGCTGCTCGGTAGCAAGTGTAAGGCTGTAAATTTCTTTACCTTGGTTTTGTTTAACCCCATGCAATTGTCCCGTTTATGTACTACTACGGGGTAGATACTATATCAAAATGGGCTTAGTGCATATGATATGTGGAATCGGCAAAAAAGGCGGGATGTAATTGAAAGTTGTATGCAAATAGAGATATGCGTGTATGTAAATAGTAGTAAGTTTCATCCTTGGATGGATTTGAATGCAATTTACAGAAATAAATGTTAATAATAATAGTATACAATTACCCTTCGCTCTAGGACCTATGGAGGGAAGGTGCGGTACACAGTGCGGGGTGACTATAAAGGCGGGCTTCTGTATACATAAATTTAGAAGAATCAAGCATGCTTACAACGCACATTTCATCAGACCTGCTATTTATCCTTTCATCCTTCGCTTCCACATATAAATAGTACGTACTTGTACTCCGTATTAAAACCCCTTTTATTACTAATACAGTTCTACTAAATTGGTGTATTGGGCCCCGCTTCATTGCGGAGTAGTGTCTTGGATGCCATCTCGACCGGATCATACGCAGAATCCGTGATGATAGTATCTAATATGCCCTCATACATGGCTTTCTATGTTGTGTCTTCTACCAATGCGACATCTGCTTTGGGAGTCCCCCCCCCCCCCCCCCCCAAAAAAAAAAAAAAAAGACTAAAACCCTCGGAGGCGGGAACATCGATCCGTCCGCATCTCGGGAGTCAGAATTCCGAGGCGGCATGACATGATTCCAAGCTTTTGTTGCATGAATACGCGTATTTGTACAATACTAGCACTACCTGAAAGCGGAGATAGGGAGTAATCCGCCAACCCGATGGCCAGGAAATCCCAGGCCATTCGTACTCGTACTCTGTGATTGGGTGGCTCATGTTTCACAGGCCGTCATCGGCTGACTAGGAATACGCGTATTTGCTCAGCTCCCCGTCGCCATGTCAAGATTCTTGATGTAGAAACCTGGTACTATTGTTAATTTATCTGGGACGGAGTACTCTATACTCCATGCTTTGTGCTCGGTAGGACATAAATTATACAGCAGGCCTCTGACAGTACGGAGTAGTCCTTCAAACAAGGTAATTCTGTGCAACTTCTGTGAGTATGCACGCACAACATTGAATCACCCAATGTCACGCCAGCACGTAGAGGCTTCTAACAGTTTGCGACACAACTCTTCTCTCGCATCATATGTACCCGGTACATATATGTAGATTGCATTCTGAGGTCACGTCAAGGATGTAGCTCCCCTCTCCGCTTCTTGTAGCAGCCAAACTCCGCACCCATCCAATTGTGACCCTATCATATTACGAGACATGCGGCCATCATTTTGGAGGATTGTACATACGAGTACGAAGCACGCGAAGAGCCATAGGCCAAACAGGGCAGTGCCTTCAATATGTTGATAGCTTGCGATATATAACTATCAAGCTTCCCCAGATAACTTCCACGTCCGAGACACTGGTCATCCACCCCCCACATATCTCAGTTGTTGCTCCAGTTGTCGCCCAACATGGTGAGCATTGTAGCCGCACTTGCGTCTCCTCAGAACTGGCCTGCTAGTGCCCTCGTACTAGTAGCGACCACGATCCTCTTACTGCTGGTGCGCAATGCCTATCGCTGCCCACTCCCTGGCGGTGCGTCGTGGACAGACAAAGGCTGGCCTCTCCTCGGTTCATTAAAGTTCTTCAGTGCGAGAGGTGAATTTCTCAGGGAGGGCAAAGAACGGAGCGCTAATGGACACTTCAACTTCTACTATGGCGCACACTCCATCGTTGCACTTTCAGGGGCTGCAGCACGATCGGCCTTTTATACCACTCGCGGGCTGGACCTGAATGGAGGGTATGCCTGTCTCTGTTCAGCCCCGGACTGGAAACCATGCTGATTGGTGATACAGATTCTCAGCCCTATTTGCCTCTGGTCCCGACGTTGGTTACTTACTAGGGGAGGACATGAATACCTACTTGATGACTTTGTTCAAGCGCTTCACCTCAAGAGAACACTTGCGTGGTGTCCTGACCTACTTCAACCACGACCTCAATGATGCCTACCAAAAAATTGACACATCTGTCCCCCTGGATCCCTTCAACGTCATGTACCGCCTGGTCTACCAGATGACGCACCGCACCCTTGGCTCTCATGACATCGCCAACGATCCGAAGCTCCTCGTGAAGACAATGCATATCTACGAGGTGCTTGACAAGAGCTCCGCAGTTCGGGTCATGTTTCCTTCAGTGCCTACCCCTGGTAAACTATATCAGATGTGGTGTGGAGCAAGATTAGTCTCGATCTTTCGAGGCATTATGAATGACAGGAGAAAGACCGGGAGGCGGGAGGATGATGCTATGCAACAGTTGATGGATAACGGCGATAGCGATATCGGCATCTCTGTGGTATATGCCCCCTTATTACACATACCGTTTTCACTCGCATTTGACTGATGGTTGTTCTGTTCATAGTTCATCATCGGTGGATTGTTTGCTGGCCTTATTAATACCGGCGTCCATGCTGCATGGATGCTCTGCTACCTCGCGAACGATCCTTATTGGTACGCCCAGGTACAAGCCCAAGTCGACGGGGTGATCGCCAAACACCGAGAGTCTGCTGATGAAACTCCCGCCGACATCTTGCAACGCCTCACTCTTGAGGTGTGGGAGACAGAGTTTCCACTCATTGACTTGGGCCTGCGGGACTCCATCCGGATTAACCTCACAGGTGCTTCACTTCGCAAGAATATCTCCGGCAAGGATCTGGTGATTGGCGACACAGGTGTTGTTGTTCCAGATAATGCTTTTGCTGTGAGTCCTTCAATATGTGGAGCGCTAGCGATGGGACGAAAGGCTAACGGTTCTTACGCGATAAGATCTATAGCATTGAAGATGTCCATATGGATGAAAATGTGTACAAGAACCCTCTCAAGTGGGATCCAGGCCGATATCTTCCCGACAGAGCAGAGGACAAGAAGTCGAAGCATGGGTATGTTGGATGGGGGACGGGACTGCATCCATGCTGTAAGTTTCCATCATCTTTTCTTACTATACTCTTGATAGTTGAACTCTTGCTAACAAATTGACAGTAGGAATGAGAGTATGTGCACCCATTCTAACACGATTTCAGGATACCATGAGAATCTTTCCGCTGATGATGCTAACGTGCTTGAACAGATGGCCAAGCTCGAAATCGCAGTCAGCACTGCCACATTCATGGCCTACTTTGACTTTAAACTGGTCGACAAATACGGCAATCCAACTACGAAGAACGAGTTGCCTACACATAATAGCAACGCCATTGCCACGAACCGGCCTGTTGGGGCGGTTCATCTCAAATGCACTCCGCGATTTTGAACCTTGGGGAGCGAGGTGGGACTTAGAGAGACTATGGAAATGACAATTGCGAGTGAATTTATGGTAGGATGAATGGAACGGGTGGCGAAGCGAGGACATGCATTCTTGGGCAACCACACAACTTTCTTGGGATTAGCACAGCGAAAGCGGATGTTGTTTCTATGATCCTTGGTTCATAATGGTGTCTACAAGCTGTCTGCTTTAAACCGTACTTGATAACATCACCACTCATTTCCTCAAAGAGCTTCTCCTTTCTGCTCCCAGCCAGTCCTTCTTGTTGAGCGGGTGCTCGATCTGCGCAGTGAGCGATGCTAGTGTCTGTGTTCCCGTCATAAAAACATCGCCCTGGTTTTATAGTAATTGTGAGTCCAGGCACTTTAGTACAAGGCTCCCATATATATGTCTAGCAGTCAGCGTACCGGGTGATGGCTATGCTCCTTGATTTCACGAGGTGGTGTATCTGTGGTTGCGGGTGATCCGTTGATCATGGTGGCAAGGTTGCGTTGCTTGTGTCGCAAGCTTCGGGCCGTTCCTAGAGTCGTTTTTCAGCCCATGTTGGCCACGAATAGTGGGAAAATGAAACGCGAAGGTGATGGCTATGATATGATATAGTGTGCGGAAGACGTGAGTTGATAGTATACCTTCTGCGTCATTTTGAACAGGTCCCGGACCAGCGGCGTGTGGTTGGGACTTGGCCAGCTCGGCTGCGACCTGAGGAGTCGTCATGATGATTAAGTCTACTGATTGTCACTTAGGGATATCCGAAATTGGGATGATATTGAATGTCGTGTTGAAAAAAAGTATGTGATGATCCATTTTAGGTGCAATTATGTCGGGCTCGGTTGCACTGGCAGTGCCTTCCCACTCACACGACGATGATGTTGGTCTCGTGACATGAGATTGTTGAAAGAGCACTTTCACTGTATTATACAGAGTACAATTTAGGAATAAAGAGGTTCTGATTCGGTTATTCTCTTTGTTGGTGCGCTCAAAGTCTTGCCTGAATAAGCGTCCTACGACAAAGCGATTGTGCCTCAGATAGAACATTCATCTCTTTCTGCGCATTTATCTTTAATGCTTCGGTAGTTTATTTTTGGCTATTGCTGAAATCGCCAAGGTGCTTCATTCGATTCATTGTCAGTTTAAACGTTTGGCTCTTACATGATGAAATATAAGAAAGCCCCCCCGATCATTTCGATAGACACAGGGTCCCTTCTCACCTTTTTTGTAAAGCATCCGTCTCCCTATTATTTTCCAGGTTTTATCTCAACCACGGATACGAATATGCTTCCAAACAGCAGAACGATAGACCCAACCTGTCTCACCCTGCGGGCAAATCGAAGTAACAGTCATCAATTGCCCAAGCTCGCAAACCCCATCGAGGATATACAGTCCATTCCAGCTAGTACAAGTCATCCTTTATCAGATCCTCCGCAATCCAATGAAGAGCCCGGCCCTTACAGCACCAACGGCAGACCGAACCAGTTCATGGGAAGCCAGGGCTTTTCGCACACATTTGTTCAACACCACATGAGACGGAAGAACAACAGCAAGATGACGAGGACCACGCATGATACTATGACATGGTCCCCTGAGCCTCTGGAGCCGTTGTTTGGATTGAGTGAGGGTCTTCTGGATCTTCCTCCTCCTCGCCGCATTAAAAAGTCTTTGGGAACATGGAGTATTCCACCTCCGCCTCGTCCACCTCCCACTGCCACCGCTATGATGGCGTATTATCCCAGCGAGAAAGTCCTTGATTGCATCGAGGTAAACAAATTTCCTGCTCCTGTCCAACATCCTGTTGTTGGCCTCTCTTCTCGTGCCGGTGGTGCTAATCGGAGACCCCCCTAGCGTCGGTCAAACTTGGCTACTAGACCCAGAGTCACACGCTCATGGAGTCGGCATATGAACGCATTGTAGGCAAGTCAACTGTCGGCAAATCTTCAAGTAGGTTCCCAAGCCCCGTACCGGGAAGATATCGAAGAGCCTTCCGAATTAACGCGAGTAGTGGATATTGGAACATGACGATTTCGCGTGGATGAATGTTCCCGGCGGAGGGTCAACGATAAGACGTGAGGTGCCTTTGTGTTAAAGGTAATAACTTGGCCGTCAAGATTCTCATGAAGACATATTGATTTTTACACGGTACATAATGTTTGTGCTTGCTTAATATAATCCGCCCATTTGCATCCAAGTTCCTCCCACCTGCCCCCCGTGATAGACATCTCGCTTGACAGCGTCCGGTCTCTTCTGCTCTATCCAGTCAACACCATTCTTGCGCAGCGCATCCGTCACTTTGGCCATGTTGAGACCCATGACTTTCTCGATGTATTTGGGCAAGTTGATGTTGTTCTGGTTGGAGCCAATAAGGCGCTTCATCTCATCGTACTGATGACCCACAGCGAAGCCGTGGAGGATCACATCGGCGGCTGTGTGTCCGCCAGTTGACCAGTGAAGACCACCCTCTGCACTCAAGGTGTGGACAATTGCTCTTGCCATGACTTTGTCGCCCTCGCTTTCCAACAAGGAAAGAAACGAGTTAACGTCAGCGTCGGTGGAGTTGGTGAGGCCGTATTGAGGCAAAATATGGTCCCTGAGGTATGCCCCTTTGTCGCCCTTGTATTTGGAGAACAAGTCCATCAGGTACTCCCCCGAGTGCTGTGCCTTCTTCAAGACGGTCGGGTTGTAGTTACCCATGAGGGTGAGGCCGCCTGTCTCATGATCGGCAGCGGAAAGCATCTGGGTATTAGGATGCTTGCCGATGAAGTCCTTGACATATGCCATGACGTCGTTGTACATGAGAACCTCGTGGACGTGGGCAGCAGCATCGTTGTCGTGGGCGGCATGGTCAACACGAGATGCTTCGATCATGATGAAGTAGCCTTTGTGGGAATTGGCCGTGGCAGCTTCGAGAGTAGACAGAGCAACCTTGACCATTTCGAGAAGCGAGGGCTCCTTTTCGGGGTTGCGGTCGAGTTCATAGGCCAAATGGTTAGAAGCAAACAGGCCGAGAAAAGGCAAAGGGAGCTTGCCGTTCCCAGTCTGCTTGTTGAGTTCAGCCTTGTTCTCAGCGTATGTGTACCCCTTGCCCTTTGCCCAGCTGATGAGATCGATGTCATCACGACGCTTGCCACCCTTGCTGGTAGGGAGGTAGTGTTGGCGACCGCCGCCCATGACTAGATCGACGACAGAGCCCATTGGATGGGTATGACCGATCTGATGTGAGGCAATCTCGTTCTCCGAGTCGCGGTGGAGGACATGGGCGCTATAGCTTCCGGGAGTGGCGTGGGTAATGCGCGAGGTCACTACCAGTCCGGTTTTGTAGCCAGCGAGGTGAGCAGCCTCGAGGATAGACCCGACAGGCTTGCCATCGTCGTCGACGCCAATGGCTGTTGGAAGAAGAAATGTGTTCAGTTCAGAGTATCCGTTATAGCATTCACAAGATAAATTCACCTCCGTTGTATGTCTTGATGCCACATGCAAATGCTGTGGCAGAAGCAGCAGAGTCGGTGATCAGAGCGTCGGAGGCTTGTGTTCGAACGGTGCCAATGACCTGTTCACGCCGTCAGCCACTACAATGCCTTCTATTCCTTGTGTGATTTTGCTGTGCCATTTCATCAGAAAGGCCTGAGGCTCGTTCATCCCATACCATAGAATCGGCCCCGATCTGGGCGGAGTTGGGTCGGGCAACGGTACCTTGTCCGTTGACAAGGTTATAATAGTCGCGGCCCAGGACTTGAGACGCGATACCGAAGCCGTCAGGAACTACATAGATGAAGTTTTTGACGGCAGGGTGACTTGCGTCGACCTTGGGAACGGACTCGTGGAGGAGAATGCTCGCCGCGGCGAGAGAGAACGCTTGTAAACGCATGCTGATGGCAGGGAGCACTCGGAATTGTGTCTCTGAACGGAAAATTTTGATGAAATGGAAGATGATGTAGGCTATTTATATTATCTGTTCTTCTATCTAGCCAATCCCTACGGGCCTCGTTTGGCTTACTGAATCCGACATGTTACCCCAGAGACATCCTGCCACGGTGAGGTCCCCATGGGGAATGATGGATCTCGAATTATCCTTGATGCAGGTACGGGCACCAATAGTGATTGAGTGGCACGCAATACAAGGCCAAGAGGATGCCTGTTGATGGATCTGTTGAGGGATATGCAGTACTCCAGACGACATGGCTATTGGTTGAACATGTCGTACCGCTCCGTGGCATTCGCAGATTTGTAGACATTGGTCACCCCAAGACATTGTAACGTACGTGCATGCTTCATTGATGCGGCACTTATGCCCTGTTATGAAAACTGCCGCAGGTGATTGGTGTTGTAAGGTACAGATGGATCGTCGGATTTTGGAGGCATCTTGGCGTAAGCCTCAGCAGTACTCCGTAGTAGCCGTCTACTAGAGGTTAAATAGAACAAGCCGAAAAGATTAAAGTTCCGTATGCCGAACACTGGAATCTTGAAATCGCCATTCGTTAATCTGAGCTTAAATTTCTAGGAAAGTCGCTGCCACGGTGAATCAGGGATGCATCATGAAGAAGCCATGAGCTGGTGGCTGGCATAATCATGCAACTGCGACTACCAGGTATAGGTGTATCCAAGTTGAGGCATTAGATACATGATCCATGATGACATATGCCAAGTTCCAGCATTACTAAAAAGAAAAAGACATCCATGAATATATATATAAGCGCAGCAGTTGATCCATTTCCCCCACCTGAATTCTTGGAGAAGTTGGAAAAGTTTACGCTTGCCGAGCCACCAACTGAAATACGAGTACGAAATATGCTTATTTTTAAGCACCGTTTAGTGGGCAATGGTCCGCTTTTTATCCGACTCAATTTCTTTACTTGTCAACTTCTTTCATCCTGGATTATTATCATCTCAGAAACTCGTTGACTGTCTAGATGCCTGGCTATCCACCTATCTCAGCCATGCTACGACTTATCTCACGGCCATCCTCTTGGCAATCATCTCCAAGCCATTCTCCCGGCACTGTCCGACAAAAGGATTCCTGCAAGGGCTCGATGGAGGATTCATACGGAGGACAGCATAATAGGAATAGGACCATGTCCTAAACAGGCATCTCGGTCGGCGAAGTCCGCAAGCTCTCCATTGCCAAGCATCTGCGTACTGGACTGCGGGTCTGGGGCTGAAATCTGCACAGCACTGATGAGGGCTTGATCCGTACTTCGCACATGCGCCCGCTGTCATGCCCAGTTCGCCCGCAGTGTTTATTACGTGAATATTGAAAGACTGATTGCTAGGGTTTGGGTCTGGAATCCCATCACTGCCATCGGCTATGCCAGGGCACTTGATTAACCCATTGGCTAGCACTATCGCCTCGTGTCAGCATTGCCTTTGATGATACGCCAACTACCATCCCCACGTGCGGCTTGGCATCTATCTAATCCTTGGTTGCGATAATGATGCCGCCAAAGAGGAAAAAATATGCGAGAAGATGCGAGATAGCGTCGCGCAACGGCTGGCGGCGCGGTCTCGTTAGTGTACCTAGTGTAGGTATGGCGGCACGAAATTTAAACTCGCAACATTGACTACTTCTTGCGACCTGTTCTTCTGGTTTGCCTGTGGCATCGCCTATCAGGGCCAATTGACAAAGCAATTGGAAGCTCAGGACTCACAAGGGCAAAATGAAGACTTCCATTGCGCTGGCTGCCCTCACGGCCGCTGGCTCTGCTGTCGCAGACGATGTCTTGTATAGCAGACGGCTCACCAAGCGCTTCATTGACGCTGATGGCCACTACAACATGTGTGCGCAAAACCACTCCCCTACTGCCCACCTGTTCGTTCATAGTTGACTCACAGTCGCAGCCTTCTTCCACGTCAATGACGTCCACGCCCATCTGGACCAATTCGTCAAAGCCGGCACCGACTGCAAAGATCCAACAAAGGGCTGCTTCGGCGGCTACGCGCGCATCAAGACCAAAGTCGACGAGCTCCGAGCCCAACACCCAGACCACCTGTGGCTCAACGCCGGCGACGAATTCCAAGGCACTTTGTTCTACAGTTTCTATGGCGGGGAGAAAATCGCCGAGACCATCAACGACCTCAAGTTTGACGCCATGACCCTGGGGAATCATGAGTGGGACGGCGGCGATGAGAAGCTCGGCGCCTTTTTGAAGAACTTGACCTTCCCCGTTGTGTCGTGCAATGCCAAGAGCGAGTACGAGGGTCTGAACAGCACGATCAAGAACTACCATATCTTCAAGAAGCACGATCTTGCAGTCATTGGCGTGACTACCCCTTCGACGCCCTCGATTTCGAATGTCGGCCCCCTGACCAAGTTCTTCGACCCGGTTCAGGAGGTCCAAAAGGCCATTTACGAGATCCGCAACACGACCAATGTCAGACGCATCGTCGCCCTTACGCATATCGGCTATGACGTCGACCAGCAACTCGCCGCCCAGACCGAGGGTCTGTCCCTCATCATCGGTGGCCATAGCCACACTCTCCTCGGCGACATGGCCGGCGCGGAGGGCAAATACCCAACCATCGTAAAGGACCTCACTGGGAACGAAGTCTTCGTCGTGACGTCCTTCCGCTGGGGCGAGTACATCGGCTCCATCGACCTGACCTTTGATTCCAACGGCAAAGCCCTGGCCTACCATGGCGCGCCCATCCACATGGACAACACGACGGAGCCGGAGCCCGCGCTGCAAGCCAAGATCAAGGCCTGGCGCGGACCTTTTGAGGAGTATGCTGGCCAAGTCATCGGAACGACGAAGAATGTTCTTGATCAGACGACCTGCCAACGAGGCGACTGCCTTCTCGGCGAGGTCATCGCCGACTCAATGCTCGAGTACCGCTTGAACATAACCAAGGATCTCCCAGAGGACCAGCGGCCGAGCTTTGCACTCACCAACGCAGGTGGCATCAGAGCAACCATTGACGCCGGGAACATCACCCGCGGAGCGGTGCTCACCTCATTCCCATTCGGCAACGCCGTCGTGGAACTGACCTACTCAGGCGCCGACCTCCGCAAAATCCTCGAGGGCTGCGTCTCCAGGGTGAACCAATTCAACGGCGCGAGACTCAGCTCCTGGTTCCAAGTTTCCAAGGGCATTTCCATCGAGTTCAACCCCGCCAACGCGCCTGGCTCGATGCTCATTGACGTCAAGATTGGCGGCAAGCGCCTCGATGAGAAGAAGACGTACCGTGTGGTGACGGTGGATTTCCTGGCTGGTGGGGGGGATAACATGTTTCCGAGGACGTCGGATTACATCACGCTGAATTCGTTGGATGAGGTGTTGGTGGACTATATCAGGGCGCACACGCCGTTGGAGAATGCGCTGGAGACGAGGGTTGCTACGACGGATAGGCAGATTCCGAGGTGTCGTCGGCGCAGAGCGTTCCAGGGATGAGATGGTCGTGTGGGTATGTTTTGATGGCTTAAGAAATGATTATGTGTTTATAGATCAAGGCCTATAGGGAGACGAGCTATGTAAATATTGCTATTGACATTCACATGTAAGTCCCGGCTGCTTATATATAGTGTCTCGTCTAGCAAAACTCCGTATTATGGGTATCAGTTATCCCGAATCTCTATCAACTTACAACGCATCATGGCTGGGAATTTCAAGTCTATCCACCCACCAACCACTCTCACGCATCCATCTCAAACACCACATCCCCACTCTCCCCATTTCCCTTCACCTCAGGCTTTCCATTCTTCATCACCCTCTCCCTCACTGGCACCTGCACAACCATACTCGACGTCGTCGACAGCCTCTCCATCTCTTCATCGGAACTCACACTCCCCTCCAGAGTCCTAGGCGATGACTCCAACACTCCGCACCTCCTCTCCTCCCGCGCCATGCTCAAAAAATCCAATGCGCTCTCGTCGTATTCTGGATTGGCATATCGTCTTTTCTGGGGGACTTTAATAGGGACGACTTTCTTGACTGCAACCACCCTGGCCTTTCCCTGTGGCTTCAGAGGGCGGGAGAATGAGGGTCGAGAGATGGGAATTCGCTGATCCGCTGCGCCATCGTAGTTCTCTCCAAACGTCCCGTAGTGCCGCTCTTCAGCTCGTTGTCTGGCTAGTTCTTTGTCTTCCTCAATAGACCGGAGTTCGCGCAGGATTCTGACCAAGGCCAGCCCCAACACGCAGAAGAGAGCGATGCATAGGGGAAACGCGATGAAAAGGATACACTGGAGGAGTTCGTCGGGCATCTTGTTGAGTGAATGGCTTGTTGCAAAGTGTATGAGTTTTGCAAAGGCTCACTTGGTATTGGTGACTGCAGATCCTGTGCTAAGACATACAGCATTGTGTTTATATATCCCAGGAATCTTTTATTGAACATCGACATCATTCATTCACTGTCACGAAGCCGGCAATTGAGTCTCTTGCGTAACGTCGTTGTCCATTGTTAGTGTTCATAAGTATGAGTCGCGACAGACAAAGCACCTGCTTTGATTCACAACACGCTATAACAAAAACCACAAACATTTCCACCCCAGGTATCCCCCGATTCGATGGCTAGCCATTAATACGTGTAGCGGAAATCCAAAGAGGCATCCTCCTGTGACAAAGACGAAGTCAGCATGTTTTCTGGCAGCACGTTGCGTATTGCTCGAGTCACTTACATCATAGGCTTCCAGCGCCTTGCCCTCCGTATCGGCCTTCCGGTTCTGCCTCAAGAAATCCAAATCACACAACACCACAAGCAAAATCGTCAACAGCGAGCAGGCAATACACGCCCACATACCAGGCTTGTAGCCTGTCGCTCTGTCCTGGTCTCGGAAGACCAAGCTGCCCGCAATGCCACCAATGCCTCCAAAGCCGACAAGCGTGGCGCTGCAAAAGGCACGCTTCCACTGTCCTCGGACATTGTTGGCCTGGAAGGACATGACAGCGGGGATGTTGCTGTTGGCTCCAGCAGTGACGAAGAAGACGCCAAAGTAGCGCACGGCAGGGCTGCCAGCCCAGCCCATGATGGGCAGGCCGATCAGGGCGAGGACCATGTTGAAGATGATGATAGGGCCGCGGATGTGCCACTTGTCGCCGACCCAAGCAGTTGCCAACATGACGATGCCGGCAAAGACGTACGGCGGTGCGACCAGGCATTGAGCTTGGCCAACGGAAAATCCCATGTTCCGGACGAGAATGATGGGGAGGGTGTAAGCAAGAGCGTAGCTGAGAGTAGTAGAGTTGAAGAAAATCATGGCGTATGCCCAAATCTTCCAGTCAGAGCCGCCGCTGAGGAACTTCCTGAGGTTGAAAGGAGGCACTTTCGTATCGCCGCGGTCGCGCTGGATGCGGTGGACGATCCATTCCTTTTCGCGCTGGCCCAGGAAGCTCCATGACTTGCGCTTTGAATCGGGGAAGTCGACGAGAAGCCAGTAGCTGGCAATGGCAAGGGCGCAAGTCATTACGCCTTCGATGATGAAGATCCACCGCCAGCCGCTGAGGCCTTCACGACCGTTCATTTGCATGAGCTAGACAAATGTGAGCTTGAATAGGGAACGGTACTGGTGAATAAAGAAACGTACACCATAGGCAAGGATGCCGGAGAAGGCAGCGGCAACGCAGCCAAGAAGGTAGAATAGGGAGTATCGCTTGCCAACCTCATCTGTCCAAGTGTCAGCCTAAGTCGGGAGATGGGGACATGATTCTCCCAGGAAGCCTTCACATACATCGTGTATACCACGTGCTAAGCAGGTAAACACAGCTGGGGAAGAAGCCGGCCTCGAGGAGTCCAAGGATGATTCGCATAGCGGCGAGCTGCTCAAAGTTCCTGACAAATCCCATGCCAATCATGACGGCGCCCCATAACAAAGTGATGGAGGAAAGATGAAGTCGCGGACCAATGCTACGGATGAGAATGGTCGAAGGGGGTTGGAATACAATGTATGTGGTGAAAAAGACGAGATTGGCGATGTTCTACCAGTAAAAGGAATCATCGTTAGCCACAGCCTGTTTAGATATAAAATGGTTCTCCCTTCAAGAGGGAGATGCCAGACAGACTTACATATTTGTTGTTGATGAGCTGCAACTCAACACCCATGCCGGCAATATTGGCAGCACTCATGTTGGTCCGGTCAATGAGACTGACACAATACATCAGACCAACGGTAATGACCAATCGGCGGTCAATCCGGTGAATAATGCTACGCTGTTCTTGTGGTGTGAAGCCAAAGTCATCGTCAACCAGATGGTTGCCGCTGTCGGAGTCACCCTTGGGTTGATCGATATCTTCCTCATCAGCGCCTCGCTTCTCGAGCGAGCTGTTTGTGGCCTGTTTTTCCATGATGACGGAAAGGCTGGCAGAGCCTGATGCGTCTCTCTGAGGGGGATAAGCGGAGAAGGCGCTCAAAATTGTATTGGAACAGAGAGACAGGGAGACAAAGAGGCCGAGGAGAGGGGGTAACAAACTTGTACAAATTTAAAGAATTGAAGAGGGATAAAGATATCTGTGCTATATCCTTCGGCAGAGATCCTCATGGAACTGACATGAGACCAGGGACGGAGAACAAGATACTATATAAATATCCAAGACACCGTGCCGTGAAGATGGGATCCGGTCAGCGTCGCACTGCATCTGCGCTTGCGAGCTGTAGGGAATCCATGCCCGCATAAGCCACGACACAAGCGATCCCTGTCCGCAATGGATGTGTCGACGGTCATCTTCTTGGCCTCGCACCAGTCACTGTATTGGACGGGGGGAGGGGGGGGTCATGGATGACTTCCTGTTTGCTCATACGCCTCCCTCGTACAGAGCCAAACGCCATACCGGGCTTTCAAGGCAATGGGCGTCCTCGCCAAGCCAAACCAAGCGGCAAACCACCCACCCACGCAAACACGCACTACGAAGTAGACTTGGAGGACTTGGAGATTCTGGACCCTTCGAGGGGGGGCCTTTAGGGTTCTCCCCTCATCCTTGCTGCACGTACATATGTATGGCCACATTGGGAGTAGTAGCTGCATGGAGACGCTCACGCTTCCGGATACTTATCCATAGCAACGGCTGGCAGTTGGTAATACAAGTCGAGGGCAACGACGTAGTATAGAACGGGAAAGCCGTAATAATCAAAGGTCACGATTCATCATCCACTCCAAGATGGGGCCGATGAAGGAAGCAATCCAGAACTGTCCCAAATCCCCCACAGACACACTAAAAAAAACTGCCGGTGGGGAATGCCTGTCTAATTTGCAGCTTATCAGGCAATTTTATAGGCTAGGATCAACCAGGATCCCAACCCTTGTCAGTCATCATACTCGTAGTTGCGGGCAAAATGTTGCATACTGTTGCGGTGCAGCAGCCCGCCCCGTGTCAGAAAATCTCCTCAATGCTTCGTACGTGCGCGAGATATTCTCTCTCGTAAATTAAGACATAGCAGTACTGCTGCTGCCTAAAAACTTACTGCATGTAGTAATATCATGCCATCATTTCGATTGTGTATTGATACGAAGCAGCAGGCGAGCAGCCGGAGGACGGCGAGATGCCCCATTTTGGCACTAGAACAAAAAGGTGCGTGGAAAGCCAAGATCTGCCTAACGACGGTGTGTCTGGGGAAGCTGAAATGATCTCAGCGAAGAGCGCTCTCTCTCTCTCTCTCTCGCTTTACTCGTATAGCCTAGGCCTGTCTCATCAGTCGAGCCGCGCGTTTGACAGGGGAAACGGGTTGGTTGCTGTGGAGGTGATGGATGTGCCACAGAGTCTGCTTGTGCATTGGTATTTTGCAGGTTAGGTACGAGTAGATACGAGTATGTAGAATGCTGGGTAAAATACGTTCTTGACAGATGCGAGATTAGATTGATGAGGCTGCAGTGCTTGGGGGGCACGTGGCCTTGTCACATGATGATATCTTGGTACCAACTACTTCATACGGAGTAGTAGCAGTAGTAATTACTCGATTCTTTCAGTCGTTTTACAAGACCGTTATTGTGTATTAAGACCACGGTTAATGGACGGCGTTGCACAAATAGTACTCCGTAGATACAAGTTCATTAGTGACGCTGCATTACATGCCTCTATCCTCTCAACCTCATCATCATCGGTTCTGCCAGGTGGACCGGTCCAACGCAGTCCACACCACCTATCCCAGCAATCTAGGCATCACCAATTCACACAATTTCCATGACCACCTTGAATCTCAATCTCAAACTCACTCACTCTCACTCGCTCCCTCATCGGACCACATATCCATTTTCAGCAATACGCCACCACCCAACTAACCAACGCCACCACCAATTTTCTTCCGTTAACCTTAATCTCGACGCTAAACCACCAGACCCTTTCGCCCCCAATTTTTCCCCAGACAAGAACACCGACTGCCACTAACATATAATCTAGTATACTACCTAGTACTATACATAAGAAGTACTCTCTCCAGCTTCTCCTCACTTTCTCCCCGCGTCTGTCACCCGAACGCCCAATCAGCGCTCGTTCCGACCAGTTCGATGCCGAGGCTTCTCTCCCTCGCGGCCTCTATCTCAAAAACTAACTCAATGAATTGTCCCGACTCGCCGCGAATCGGCTCGACTCACGAGCGAGATGACCGTCATCAAGCTTAATCTATTCGGGTCCGCGGGGCTTGTGTGGCGCGACTATTTCCTCTTGGCAAGGGTGATGTCCAGCCCTCCTATCACAGCATACCTACCTTATGCAACTCGGTTGAGTTTGTTGCTGTTTAAACGACCACCATCGTGAACTCGTCTCGGGGATACGGCAAGCATTGCAATGCCGACACTGCGCATATTTCATGAATCATCATTGAAAGTGGCGATTTATTCTCATTAACATCCGGTCGGAACATCGTAATCCAAGAGCAAGGTTAACAAAACGCCATGCCCTCCAGCACTCCAGCACTCCAGCTTCGCAAGCGATCCATACCTCGGTACGATGCTCGTCTAACGGAACAGCTTCACACCAAATATTGCAGTTGCCCAGAATACGCCAAACAAGAAAAAAAGCCATCTTAACATCATAGCAGTGTCCCGCTTCCGTGTTGTCCCGAAATCATCCAATTCAGCTCCTTGCCATGCCCAAACACGCCCAAAAACGAAATTGCCAATAAGAAACTCTCACAGCCATGAAAAACCGACTAACAAAGGCAGATGATTTGTTCCTCGATACTCGGCACAAGACTCCATCGTATTCCCCGCGCATACACGGTCTTGCCCACCTCACCTTCTCCGAATCTACAAGCCAAATCTCGCAGACACTGTCCCAAAGAACTTACGGACGTTGTGCCAGAGGAGACCACTGATTCCGACAATCGTAAACACCTGAAGGATCTCCCAGGGGTATCGTGTCCGGACCGTGGTTTCGACGTACTCAACCTTGGATCCGGTCATGGCAGGGAAACGCCCCGTAGTCAGGTACTGCTCCATCAATTCGTCCTTCTTGTACCATTGCTCACGCAGCCAGACATCAAACTTCTCTTGGTCATCAAGCGGGATGTCTGAAAGCTTGAAGCGACGCCAGTAAAAGTTGACCGACTTGGGTGGCCGACCTTGGAAGTATGTGCTGGATAAGCCGAAGATTTCTTCGCCGTATTTGCCTCTTCTGTGCAATTGGTCAGCCGCTGCTCAGAAATCCATTGCCGTTTGCTTTTCTAGAACTTACTCAACACCCTCATACGCCACTGTGCAGTCATAGATATAGTCGATCGTTCCCTTGAGCTCGTTCAAGCAGAAGAAGGTGCCGGTGCTGCGTGGGAGCAGCATATGTTCAGGATCTTTCCACCCGTTCTTCTCCGCCCACTTGGCTGACTTGTTGCGTCCGTTTTTAGATAGGTTCGTGCCTTCAGGGAAAAGAAGCAGCCACATTGGGTCCAAGTATGTTCCACCGGCGGGGTCTGTTTTGCGCTGCTTGAGTTTTCTGAGCCGGTATGCCAGCCGCGGTTGATCCGTTGACATTTTCCTCGACATGAAGATGAATCCATAGAACATCATGCCCCATCCCATGACGGGGATCCACTTGAGTGACTCCTTGAGAATGATATAGAGGTGTCCATGCATCCCAGGTTGGTTGACGTATCCTACCCACCAAAGATACAGCCAGTCGGTGTAAATCTAAAGACCAATCAGCTCAACACAGGCCCTTCCAAAACATCCCGGGAGATGCCTATGAAACAGAAAATATGTGGCTTACCTGGTGGTTAGCAATCATGACCATGCGTTCAGGGAACTTGAGTTGCACGCCGCCACCCTGAGTCGGGATGATTTGACCTTCGACAGACTCGTCGCCACTGAATCGGATAATCGTGGGTCCCCAGATCTGAGTCATCAATGTCGTCGTAAGGGCAAATGAACGCTTGGTCATCGCCATGTAGTCATAGTACATCTCGCGGTTCATAAAGTACAATGGGGAGCCAATGAACTGTGTTATCATGATACTAAGATCCATGTGTCAGCATTCTGGAGCCGTTACCGGTCCCTTGAGTAACCAGGCCGAACGTACGTGACACAGCAAGTGAGGAAGTAGATGGTAAAGGCGAGGCCTCGCAATAGCTGCACGGCCAAGCCATGGCCTTTCTTGCCGGAGGGATGCATTCCGTCTGCGCTTGGAGATACACTTTTCTCCGTTTGGTTGTGTTTCCCAACAGCAACAGCAACAGCCCCAGGAGGTGGAGGTGTGTTGCTCTCGACGACGTCGGGATGCTCGAGCTCCGCCATGGTGGTGGTGGTTCTCCCTTCTCCGCCAGCCTGCGTGCGAGCGTATGCAGCTGCTAGCCTTGCTTGTTCTTGTTCGCACTGTCGATATAGATACGATACGAAACGAAGCTCACCAGCTCGACATCAGCCCAGTACTCGAGAGGAGAAAATCTGTGTTTCGATGTGTTGCTTCTTTTGTTGTCGAATTTGAGGCCAGGTAGCCCCCAAATATGAATGCCGATAGCTCCCTCAGCTCAGCTGCAAGGGCAAGATACCAGAGCGGGCGATGGAGCTGCAATGGAGTTGCAAGTCGGGTGGCTATAGGTCGATGGCAGCGATCAGGTGTGTCTGGGCGCCTGATCCAAGCCGCTGATGGCAGAAAAACACTGGTCAGGCCCTTTTAGAGTTTCTTGACAGGAGTTGAAGGCGAAGGAAACGGATAAAGAGGGCTGGAAGTAGCACATGATGACGCAGAGGGCAGAGGCCCGAAGCCAGAAGCCAGAAGTCAGAGGGCTGACACGAGGCAGCCCCAGCGAGTCCCCAGTGAGACCCTGTTGCTGCTGTGATTAGCGCCCTCTAGGCAGTAGCTTAGCCCTGGCAGAAGGCTTCTGAACCAGATCAGGTGGGGTTTGTTTGGCGGATGCGTCGGTACCTATTAGCAATAAATAATTTGCTGGTGTGGTTTGGTTGGTGGTTGGTAAGCCACTGTTGAGCTCTGCTGAAAGCGGTGGGACGGAAGACTTGATAACCCGTGACCGATGATTCCAACTGGCAAAAAACATCTCTGCATGCCTCTATCATGAGAATATACTTAAGCAATGCTACAAGGGATTGTTCCAATGGCGCTTGCATACACGTTAATTGACGAATGGCCGTTTCTACGAACTGTATCCATGATGTATCTTAAGGGTCTGGGTCGATCACATGCTCCTGACCATTCACCATTCACCATTCACCATTCACATGTCATTCATTCATGTACCCCGCCTACTAAAAACGGCAGGCGGTGATGGTCTCTGACAAACAATCAGTCGTCGCCTACCTTACCTCAAGATCATCCGGAATTGCCCTATGACTGTGCGTTGCTCAACCCTCTAGCTCCCAAAGTCAACTCCTTGGGTCAGTTGAGCTTATTGTGCGAGTCAAGCGAAAGTCTCTTGCCAATATGATAAGTATCACTTGAACTCTCGTCATGCTTAACGGTTGCCGAACTTTCAGAGGGCAATGGCACCAGGTTGTCAAAGTTCGACCTAGCCGGCATCGGCCATTCGCACCATGGGCAACAGCTTGGGCAACGGCTTTGCACCACAGACACTTCTCAACCACACGGCTTTTGCGACGTGCCGAGTCTCGCAGCGTTGCTGATCTGCCGGAACGAACGAGCCCTCGCTATCTTCAGAGCTCCAAGCCAGGCTCGTCTCTGCTGTCGCTGACCTGGCTTCGCCCGCCGCGCAACTTGCTGCTGGTGCAGAAGCTGTATGCTCCCGACGTCACCGAATCGGTCATCAAGTTTGCCAAGCACATACGGAGCGACTATCCAGAAGTCAACATCGTTATCGAACCGCGTGTCGCTCCGATCATCCAGCAGGAACTCGACTTTCCCATATACGTTGCCGATCATGGGTCTAATATAGCCGACAAGATCGACGTCATTGCCACGTTTGGCGGCGACGGCACCGTCCTGCGCGCCGCAAGTCTCTTCAAGCTGCACGGATCAGTTCCCCCGATTCTGTCGTTCAGCATGGGCACACTGGGTTTCCTGGGAGAATGGAACTTTGGAGAGCATAAGAAGGCGTGGAGGGAGATGTATATGAGCGGGAGTGACGTTGCCGCAGGCCGCAATGCAGCAGTGCCACGAGGCGACGAGTCTGCCATCAGCACAGCTTCCTATGAGGGGTGGGGACGGATGAAGGGTAAATGCCAGGGCATAAACCGATGTTCCCGAATCCTCCTGCGGCACCGTATCAAAGCAGATGTATTTGACCGCGCAGGAAACAACATCAACCACCAGGTATCAAATACGCTGGCCAGCCAGGCCAAATCGGGCATTGCGGGCTCCAAGGAGGCATCACCCGCCTTGCGGGCCATCAACGAGATCTCGGTGCACCGAGGTTCACATCCGCATCTAGCCATCATTGACATCTACCAGAACGGCCACTTCCTGACGGAGACGACGGCCGATGGTATCCTCATAAGCACGCCAACAGGTTCGACCGCGTACAGTTTGAGCGCTGGGGGACCAATTGTGCACCCTCTTGTCAAGTCTCTGCTCATTACTCCCATTAGTCCTTGCAGTCTCAGCTTCCGTTCCCTTGTACTGCCGCTAGACACAAAGGTAACTCTTCGGATGAGCCCCAAGAACAGGGGCCGGGAACTGGACCTTAGCATCGACGGGAAGCGGTGCGCGGGCGTGTTGCCGGGGTCAGAAATCCGAGTCGAAGGTGAGTTTGTAGGACGGGCCGGGCCAGGGGAGGAATGGCATGGCGGCGTACCATGTGTGATCCGGACAGAGGATGATGACCCCTGGGTTGGGGGGTTGACTGGTTTGCTCAAGTTCAACCACCCTTTTGGCAGAGAGCCGCCGAGCGAGGAGTACTCTGACTAGTGGTGGACGGGGACTGTTATTGTAGTAGTAGTAGATATCTTGGATAGTGTTTCATGGCTCGAAATGATACCCCATTCCGTTCTCAAGGTTGCGATGAGGTGAGTTTGGACTGTACTTCGTAAGCAGATAATAAATCCCTCCTATGCTAAAGACGGGAAATGGATATCGGCATTATCTACGAAGTATTAGTACTATGGCCGACGGAAGTGCTGTGGGAGCTTCCACAGTGGGGTACAGCAGCTCTGGGGGCGACGAATAGCAGCTTCAGCGCCTCTGCACGTCATTTACCGCTTGTCCCAGGTGCTGTAAGGGAGCTGCGCTCAGCTGCAGCACATGACGACACTGCACAGCCATCTGATCCAATCCCAATCCTATTCCTATTCTCAGCGCAGTTGCTAATTATCCAACCATCAACCAAACCTCCTCATCCTCTCGCCCAGTTGAGCGTCGCGCGAGACGCCAGCCGGAGGATGACCTCGCGGAATTAGCCATCATCATTTCAATTTCCATTTGCTTCATTTCACCTATTGTGGTATTGCTATTCGATCGCTGTCGCGTCACCAGTGCTGTCTGGCTGTTGCGCGGCCCTCCCTTCGTCCTCATCCTAGTCCTCCGCCTCAGCCTCCAACCAGCCTCCCCTCCATCTGAATCAGCTTTGCGATACGATTTTCTCCCTTCGCCAACTCGCAATGAAGCTCCTTAACCCATTCAGCTTCCGGCCGGGTCCGGTTACGTTCTGGACAACGGTCGTTTATCTCGCTGTCGCGATACCGCTTATCTACGTCCACGAGACTGTCCCACCAGCGCCCTCGAGCCAATCGCTCAGCCGCGGCCTCAATCTGACCGAGGCATGGCTGGATCTGCAAGAGATCACCAAATCGTATCATCCATTCAACAGTCGCCAGAATGAGGACGTGCGCAAATACCTCATCCAACGATCCAAGAAAATACTCGATCGCAATACTATCCCCTACACAACCGTTGAGGCTGGAGGGGTTATCTGGGATGACAGGTGAGTGAGATGGCATCGTAACAGCTCAAATCTACTTGAAACTGACGAATTCACAGCGTTGAAGAGCCCGTGAATAGCGATTTTGAATCACCCCCTGCGACGCCTAAAGCTCCAGGTGCCACTATCTTCGACGATCGCATCTCCAATGTGACGTGGACGGTCGATTCACTCCTCCAAAGCACCAGTGGTCCAAAAACCTGGCAGGGATATTACTTCGAGGGCAATAACTTTTACATCTACATTCATGGCAAAGATGATCCAGAAGGCGACTGGTGGACATCAGAGTCAGGTCCCGAGAGCTTCCGCCGAACTGGCGGCGTCCTCGTCAACTGTCATTTCGATTCGTATGTCGATGCCCTGCCAATTTCCGTTTTTGTCTCGAGTTCATACATTGCTAACGATGCTCTTTGTCAGTGTTTCTACCGGGTTTGGAGCTACCGATGATGGCATGTCTTGTGTGAGCATGCTGCAGCTGCTCAGCTATTTTACGATGGAGGGCCGTCAGCCCAAGAATGGAATTGTGCTGCTCTTCAATAACGCAGAAGAAGACGGCCTCTTTGGAGCACGGGCTTTTGGCTATAGTCCGCTGCTCAAGTTCTGCCACACCTTCGTCAATCTGGAGGGGGCCGGAGCTGGTGGTCGCGCTATGCTGTTCCGCACCACTGACCTCGAGACCGCACAGGCGTACTCCAAGAGCCCACACCCATTCGGCTCTGTTGTTGCTGCCAATGCCTTTGAGAGGGGTGTTATCAAGAGCGGAACTGACTTCGAAGTGTTTGGGGCCGCCTTTGGTCAACGAGGCTTAGATATTGCCTTTTATGAGCCGCGCTCGCGTTACCACACTGAGGATGATGATGTCCGCCATGCCTCTGTCACGAGCATCTGGCATATGCTCTCTGCGGCTCTCGCGACCACTGAGAGACTGTCACAGATAACTGGAACTGTTTTCAATGGCGATCGATCGGATGGCGACAAGCATCTAGTTCAGAATGGTAAGATGACAGAGGGTGTCTGGTTTGATTGGTTTGGGAATTCCTGGTCCGCTTTCCCGCTTAGAGGGTTGTTTGCGTGGTCACTGACACTACTCATCACCACCCCTCTCGTCCTTGCTGTCTTGACCTATCTGCTGGTACGGAAAGACAAGTATTATTTCTTTGCCAGGGACATCAAGCTGGACTCGGAGATCAACGATGATCCAGTTGCTCTTGGCGGTTGGCGGGGCTTCTTCCGCTTTCCCCTGGCATTCTTCTTTGCTGTCGGTTTGACTTTTGCGTCGGTGCTACTGGTAGCGAAGTTCAATCCCCTAATCATATATAGCAGTGGTTATGCGTTGTAAGTACACATCTCCTTGAAATCACCGCTCGTCCCTGGCTAACGAGTGAATAGTTGGACCATGACTTTGTCCCTGTTCTACTTCAGTTTCTGGCTGATCATGCGAGGTGCCAGCTTTGTTCGACCTAGCGCTCTCCACCGTGGCTTTGCTATCTTCTGGCTCTTCGTTCTGTCCTGGATCCTTCAAGTGATTGCCGCAATTGCTGAAGACCGCCTACACATCGGGGCGCTCTACTTTGCGGCGTTCTTTCACACTGCCATCTTTGTGTCTCTGTTCATCTCATTGGCGGAACAGTTTGCACTGCCTGGGAAGCACGAATTCGCCAGTCAGTATCATGATGCGGCGCAAGAAAACCCTCAAGTCGCCAGTTCTGAGAACACCATAACCGGCGATGATGATCAGGCTGGCCTGGATCAAGACGGCCATCATGGAACAGACACTGCTACTGAGACGACACCCCTTAGGGCGGGCGACCATGGCTACGGAACAGGCGATCAAACCACGTTCGCCAGTACTTACCGACGATCAGTATTGGCCGACCACACAACTTCAACTCTGAACTTGCGCAGCTATCCTCCCTACGAATACGAGCAGGCCTGGTCCGGACGACTGCCGAAATGGACCTGGTTTCTTCAATTTTTGCTCCTTGCTCCAGTCCACGTTATTCTCGTCGGAAATTTGAGTCTTGTGCAAACGTCCGCAATGGCCATGACCGGTGCTGATGGCGGCAGTCTCTCAACACCCCTCATGGTAATTGGCCTAATGACCATCTTCCTCCTGACTCCCCTGACGCCATTCATGCACCGCATCACTCACCACATTCCGCTGTTCCTCTTCCTTGTCTTCATTGGCACATTCATCTACAACCTTTCAGCGTTTCCCTTCTCCATCAACAGTCGCTACAAGGTCTACTTCCAAGAGGTCATCGACGTTGATGCGGGGACTGATGTCGTTTCTCTCTCTGGTCTGGAAGAATTCGTGCGCCCCGTCATCGCATCACTCCCGTCTACAGCAGGCCAGCACATCACGTGTGGGCCAAGCTCAACGCGAACCTCCCTCACAAGCTGCGAATACAATGCATCGTCTCTTCCTGCGTACCTTGCCAACGGCACCGACCCGGCAGATTTGATCATAGTAAAGACTTCGAAGTCGTCGGATGGAAAGACAGCAGACTTGAAAGTAGACGCTTTGGAAACCAAAATGTGCGTTGTGGATATTTCTCAGCCTGTGTTTGGTTTCTCCGTGAGGGGCGGAGGACCGCCAGATCGACGATTTGGCTCAATTCCGCGTGAGGGGCTGCAGAGAATTACACTCTGGAGGCGAGAATGGGAAGGTCCTTGGCATGTGACTCTGCAGCTGACCGACGAAGGTCGTTTGCTTGACGGTAATGAACATGAAAAGGAGCGCGAACAACCTAATGATGGAGAGCTGAAGGTGCGGAATGACGACTTGACGGTGACAGTCAAGTGTGCATACAGTGATGCAAATGACGAGAGGACGATACCGGTGCTTCATGAACTGAACCGCTATATGCCTAAGTGGGCAGTTATCACCAAGGCTACTGTTGGTCTTGTCGAAGTCAGGAAGAAGTATACCGTGTCTTGAGGGCTTGTATTAATTAATATTCGTGAAACTGGGAGAACGTCATGGAAGAGACAGCTTAGGAAATACACAAATTCATGATGATGATTCTATAAAGCATCCACACTCATCCCTCGTGTCCCATTTCAATCTAATCCATCATTCTATATTCATTTCCACAATCACCCATCTTTATTTACAACGCATTCGTCCTCTCACCATCCTTGCCCAGCGCCGCGGCATTTATCATAGCCATATCCTCCTCGTCAAGCTCCCACCCAGACACGCGCAAGTTCTCCATCGCGCGGGTTTTCATCGGAGACTGGGTAAAGTTGAAACTAGACGAGTACCGCTTGATCAAGTTCCAAGAGGCGCGTTTATTCGATGGGAAAGACAAGGAGTTGCGGTGATTGGAAGTAAATGAGGAGCGGTGCTGACTTGATGGCGATGAAGCACTGGGTGGTTGTGAAGCTCCCCCGTTTAGTGAAGCTGCAGCAGATGTGGTAGAAGCACCGAGTGTAGTGCCGATGATGACGGATGCGACACAGGGCTGTTGGAGGACCCAGCGAGTAGCGACGTTAGGAATAGCGACGCTGTGTTTTGCGGCGATGCTGAAGAGTGTGCCGAGGAGGCATTGGAAGTCGTACCATGAGCCCCAGGAGTGAATGGCGTCTAGGTATTTGCGCTGTGAGGGCGTGAGGCGGCGGGAGGGGGAGTAGAGAGCGGGAGCGGGTTGGGTAAGCCAGGTTTCGGAGAGAAAGCCACCACACTGGGAAGATATAAGTGTGAGCGTGAGTGTGAGTTGATATGAGAGGAGTGTGAGGAGGGGTCGCTCAATTGATCGAGGACATGAGCAAGGGGAGAGCCAGGGCTCCATGAGGCGCGTGCAATAACCACGGACTGGACAAAGTGCGATAGACTGTTTTAACTCATGAATAAACATTCATTTCCTTCTTGTTGAGATTGCCTAACAATGTGAGATGGGACGGGGAGGAACTCACTATGTGATTGAGTGCCAGGCCAGCTGTGCTGAGAACAAGCATCTCGTCCGGGAGATGTAGTCCAAGCAGGATTCCGACACGGCGTCGGTGTCTGGGAATATAAATAACGGCTCGGTGAAGCGAAGACCGGCTTCTATGTGTTGAGACTGGATATGTTGGATGAAGAGGTGCTGGTTGACTGCTCCGCGGGAGAGTAGCGAACGCAAAGCAGATCGTAGATATTCTGGAGGAACTATACTCCAACGAAAACAAGATGCCGATTAATAATGTTTCTTTGGTAAGCGAACTTGAGGATTTCTTACGGTTGGAGATGAGGACATCGTCCATCATGTTTCTAGGGGGTATAGTCAGTCAAGGGATCTTTGTCTGGATGCTCTCTTTGCGAATCGTGCTGACCATCTCACTTACACATGGCTCACCATAATGATGACAAAAGGGGCTCAGCTGTTATCTCTATAAAACTGGAACAAAAATAAATGAATTCATACATGTCATGTGAATGAAATATGAATTCATCTGACAGTTTGGTCAAGTTTAGGATGGGAGTCGTTGATCTACAACAGTCACACTCACACGAGGGGCCTCACTGCAACAGAGGTCCGACGATCGCGGGTCGCATCTAGTAAGCCCAAGTACGCATAGATTTTTATATTTCGCAAATTAGGGGGACACAAGAGTCACATTGATGAGATGGATGCCCCATACAAGGATGAAACATCTGGTGATGGTGTTTGGTCAGACGATGATGGATGAGGCTTGTCGCAGCATGCATGACAGGAGTGATGTCTCCTTGGAACAATCATGTTCTTAAGCATATAAAAATACTAATTGGGACTGATGATCCCATTTCACTACATGTAACAGTGGTTTCTCATACACACTTCAGAGGATTGTAATGCAATGCCCGCAGCTGATGGTTCGTCGATTCTGGATGACCTTACTTCCACAAAGTACGATATCATTTATAGGTAACCAGCCAGGAGAAAATCCAAAATTAAGACTGGCATAATTTCTTCTTCGTATCCGTCCAATGCCTTAAGAACATGATCGGTCGTGCTGCAAGCCCCAAACAATCCGCGCATTGAGCTGACAGAACAGACATACCAGTTAGAATCATCATTTCCCCCAAAGATTGTTTCATAAGTATTCTGTCATATTTGTTAGATTTGTATTCAAGAATCACATATAACAGTCTGATCCCCCTATAATTCGGAACAAAGACTGAATGAATAAAAGAAATGAGTGAGTGAGTGAGTGAGTGGGTAAGATAGGAACCTCGGCTGCCCCACTAGGCAGTGAGGCCAAACTGTAGCCAAAATGTTGCCATTGCCAAACGTCTGGTATTCCAATTCCCTCTTGCATATCAGACCAGACCCATTCAATGACGACGGCAAATACCACGCAAACTCGCTCTACTTGATTATCTATCTCAAAGTCCACCACCAGGTCCAGCAATTCCGCTGCGCAAAACGACAGCAGACACCCCAGCGCCCCTCATCATGGCGCCAACGATATCGCTGCTGGCCAAGCCGCGGCAAACAGACGCCATTCCCTGCAAAAGACGCGGCCTCATATACTTCGTCTGTGGCAACCCTGGTCTGATTGAGTTCTACGCGGTGTTTCTGGATTGTTTGCGTGCGATGCTGGATGCGGCGGATGGTGCTGGTGGGACGGCCTACGACATCTATGGGAGGAACTTGTTGGGCTTTAGTGATGACGATCATGAGCCGTTTAGAAAGGGAGGGCAGCCGTGGGACTTGGATGGCCAGATAGAGGGTATCTATCAAGACGTTGCCGCAAGAAGAGTCCCTGTTGGTGCTGAGGGTGAGAAGCAGCGGCCGTATGACTTTGTCATTCTGATGGGCCACTCCGTTGGCTCTTATATCTCAGTCGAGATCTTCCACCGACACATGAAGAACCCAGACCGTGCGCCGCATCTAAATCTACGGCATGGGTTCTTACTCTTCCCGACGCTCACTCACATTGGATTCTCGCCGAGTGGAAAAAGGGTATCCCTCCTGCGATCCGTCCCAACATTGGAAGCCAACGCGCATGTCTTGGCGCAGTTCATACTGAGCTTCTTCTCACTAGCTATGCTTCAGTGGATCATCACAAACATCATGGGTTTCACACCGCAGACGGCCGACGTGACAGCCCAGTGGCTCAAGAGCCGCGACGGCGTGTGGCAGGCACTCCATCTCGGCATCTCAGAGTTGGGTACTATTTGTGAAGAGAAGTGGGAAGAGGAGTTGTGGGAGGTGACCGCAGGGGCTGGTGAGCAAGGGACACAGGAGAATGGGAACGTGAATGAGTTCAGTGGCGATGCGAAGGTGTTACAGGGGCAGCAGACGCCAAAGTTTTTCATCTTCTATGGTAGGCAGGACCACTGGGTGGCGAATCATTTGCGGGATGCATTTATTGAGAAGAGGAGAGATCATGGCGAGAGAGGTGGGAGGACGAAGATTGCGGTTGATGAGGGGGATATACCACATGCGTTCTGCATCCAGGAGCGTAAGTTCTCCCCCCCGTTGCAGAGTTATATGCTGCGCTCAATCTCTCTGGTTTACTAATGTGTTGAGCCGACAGATACGAGTTGGGTTATAGCCAAGAAGGTCTATGAGTGGATTGAAGAGATAGAAGCAGGCAGGTGATCGAGATCCCTCTCGTTTATAAGATTACTGCATAGATCGTTGAAAGAACCATACAAGTGTGGATGAATGATTGTTAGAATATTACGGTATTGTCACCTAATTATAGAGCTCAGTCCATTCGGTCAGCAACTCGCCGATCAGGCTAAATGAACCGACTCCGTCTTCGCCGATTCCCCGCATCTTCCATTCAATGCGTCCAGATTAATACCGGGACATGTCTGTTCTATAACCCCCTGACTAGTTATTGACGACAAATAAGTCTCTTTCTGTAAGATCAAGAATTCATTTCAGCTCTTGGAAGCTTTCTGTTTCGCTTTTAACGGCAACTATCTTAAAACAGTGGGAATAGCAATATCGAGCAGGTAGTTGGTTAAGAACCCAGACTATCAGTCAACGTTCCCTCTTTCACATATAGTTCAAAGGATGGCATTCCCTGATATCCTTGATGAGACGCTGGAGCAGCTTGTCGACGGGCTTGAACGCGGCCTATTCAACAGTGTCCACCTCGTCAAGGTAGGCAAACCATCCGTTTGTCTTCCACTCGTCGCCTCGTCTCATCACTCCGCAGGCATACCTAGCTCGCATTGAGCAAGTGAACGATACGGTTCATGCGGTTACGGAAGTTAATCCAGATGCGCTCACTATCGCCGCTTCTCTTGACAAGGAGAGGGCCTCTGGCACGATTCGAGGGTGATTACATCCCGCTTTTCTCAGCCTAATCAGCCATTCATGCTCATATCAGATCAAAACAGCCCTTTGCATGGAATCCCTGTCTTGGTGAAGAACAACATCGCCACGAAAGACAAAATGAACAACACAGGTTGGTCCAAACCAGCCCCAGGGGCGATGATGGCATGTAACACTTACCAACTCTCAAGCCGGATCACATCTCCTCATTGGCGCAACCGTCCCCCGAGACTCCTTCACTGTTCAACAACTACGCTCTGCCGGTGCCATCATCCTCGGCAAGACCAATATGAGCCAATGGGCCGAGTACCGCAGCCGCGGCACCTGGATGAACGGCTGGTCCGCCCACGGAGGACAAACATATGCCGCTTACCACCCTCACCAATGCGCCAGCGGGAGCTCTAGTGGCAGCGGCGTAGCTGTTGACTTGGGGCTTGCGTGGGCGGCACTGGGTACTGAGACAGATGGGTCGATTGTATCTCCAGCGCAGAGGAGCGGCATCGTAGGTCTGAAACCAACTGTGGGATTGACATCGCGGGATCTAGTGATACCTATATCGGAGCATCAGGATTCGGTCGGGCCGATGACGCGCACTGTTCGTGATGCTGCGTATCTCCTCCAAGCTATCGTAGGCAAAGACCCTCAGGATAGCTACACATCTGAGATACCACGTATTCCAGACTACTTCGCCGCATGTAACGAAAAGGCCCTTTCTGGAGCCCGCATTGGTGTGCCCTGGAACATCATCAATCACGCCCTAAACAAAAATGACGATTTCGTCATCGAAATCGAAGCTTTCAAGTCAGCCCTGTCCACACTTGAAGACGCAGGCGCAATCATCATCGGATCCAACTTCACTGCAACAGAAGACCAACTTGTTGAAGCCGAGAGGGTCATATTCCGGGCCGACTTCCCCGTCAATCTCGCAACTTACCTCGCTCAGCTTACATCGAACCCAAATAACATCCACACGCTTTCCGATGTGCGCGAGCAGACGCAACGGCATCCCCTTGAGGAGTTTCCACGTCGGAACACAGCTATTTGGGATGAGATTCTGTTTGAGCAAAAATGGGACAACACCGATCCGCGCTTTCAGTCCGCGTATGAGCATCTTCTAGACTTGGGCGGACCAGGCGGCGTCCTCGGTGCTATAGAACGGCACGACCTCGTCGCTGTGGTCATGCCTACGTCCTTATCGGCGACGTGGGCCGCCGTGGTTGGCACTCCGTTGATTACGGTCCCGATGGGGCACTACCCGGACACAGCCCCGATACGATACCAAGACGGAAGTCCGGAGTTGGTGGAGACCGGGCCGGGTGTGCCATTCGGGGTGAGTTTCTTGGGGAAGAAGTGGTCAGAGGAAGAATTGATCGGGCTAGCATACGGGTTTGAGCAGCGGACGAGGGTGAGGGATAGGAAAGTGAAGAGGGTGGTGGTGCCGGAGGCGGAGATTGGTGAGTTTGTTTGAGAGTAGGGCGTGATGGGCAGAGATTGCCTTTCAATAGTTGCATGTTAGTAATGAGAGGATAGTGTTTGGCTGTATGTATGCAGGCTACATGTCATGTCATGACAGTCTTGGGAGGTTAATGGCGTGGATCTAAGTTTAGATGCAGGTATCATGATTCTATAGTCAAGCTTGTTATGCATCATCGAAGATTTACGCCCCTTCAGTGGTGTTTTAAGGAATCTAGTCCAGCACAACTGGATAGCATGATTACAAAGAGCTCGAGAATTAATACATGGAACAATAGCGATCTCGCAAGAGCCTCTTAGCCACGTCGGAAGATCACCATCATAGATAGGTCCCTCCACGTCAGCTTCATCTTGACTGTAAACTATTGGACGCCATGTAGATACATACAGCCCCTCTACGAAGTAGCAAGGCTTTATATGCATGTCCATGTACTCCGTAGTACAGAGTGGCGATCTCACTGCTGACACTGCCAGGCCCAGTTCCTTGGTTCCTGAAGATGTCACCAATGACCTTGCAAGCAATGACGATCTTTGAGCTGGTGTGACACGCCAGGGTACCACCTAAAAGGTTGGCCCTCTGTAGTTATAGATTATTGGCTGCTGTATTCCGCACACAAGACGTCATTAAGGATTCTGGTTCCAAAACCAATAAATTAAGATCAGAGCTACAATTAACTTTTGTCACTTGTCACACTTCGGAGGCTTAGAGTGGACAAGAGCTGTCAATTGAGCGACAGGCTGACAGAGATGTACTGCACAACGTAATGGAATTGTGCAACTGTATGTACTTACCAATAAACAGTACCAACTGACTAATAATCCCATTGCCTAAAGAATCCTCGAGAATACGGACAGAAACTACAAAAGTACTCAGTAGAATGGATCTGCTGCTTCAAACTGGGAACAGTCCCCGGGCCGCCAAATTTGCACAAATCCGCACAAAAAAAAAACAAATCCGTCATAATGTCGTCATCAGCCCACACACAAACACACTTCGTACACACCCCCTCTACCCCTCATTGGCATAGCCGCCATCTCAAAACTGTGGCGGTTTTCCGTGTAACTCATAAATACAAAAGAACCTTTTCGCCCTTCCCGTCTGCGCCACCAGAGATTTTCGTTTAATCCCGATATGTGTACGGATATAGACAGTACTCAGTAGTCTACTGCTACCACGTACAAAATCTTTTCAGCCTGTGGAAAATATGGATACGAAGGAATGGTAGTCCACAAAGTGCTGCATCTCGTCTATAACACGATGGATCTAGTTGGTGATGCTGCTCCGACTCCACCCCGTATAACCCACAAACCCCAGAATTATTATCTTCAGGGTAAGGTTTATTGTAATGGTAGTAGTAGTATTAGTAGTATGTATGTATGTAAGCAGAATAATGCTGTCAATTACCCCATACATACGGAGTACTCCGTGCAGTAATGCAAGACCTCCATTGTTCAGCGGAGACAGCATTCCACTGACATCCGCCCAGTTATTGAACAGCTCACTCATCGATCCATCACAACCATCCACTTCAACAAGAAACAAAAGATCTCCTTGTTGACCAGGCGACAGAGGAGCAGTAGACCATTACGCCCAACCACAGCCCGATTCTCCCACCTGCAGCACACACACACGCACCAATATGTACAGACAGAAGCCTTACGCCTTGTCTCCTCTGGGCATATATACATCATGTGGCATGTTACGTTATACCCTCCCTGGAGACGTAACCCGTGTGCTGTACTACTACTGGTTTTCTCCGAACCTGAACCTGAAAAGCAATGCCAATGAAGTTAAAGCATACGAGGGGGTACGTACCTGTGACTATTCTCTTTGCGGAGTCGCCGAGGAGAATAAAAAATGTGTGGTAGCAGTACGGGGTAACCTAGACTCTTTACGAAGGAACGAAGTACCTAGGTACCTAGTCGTAGTAGTTTTGTTATTACTCTTTCTAGGTATTGGGTACTACTACTACTCCGCACTTGTACAACATATACGGAGTAGAGTACTTCGTACGGAGTATTACTACTCGTATTAAGGCCCCGGCAGGTGGCTCTTGTCATTGGCCACTTTTGTCTTGCATGGCTGACTCTCCAAGAACGGAAGCTCGGGGCCAAAGACAGCGGGTTGTCGCGCTCTTTCCGGCATTCCATGAATCATTATTTTGGACAGTAAAACATGGCTTTCTGCGAGTCAGAAATGATGGCTTTTCTACAATGGCAGTTTTGATATCAAACCACGCAAGACTCACAAATCGCACGATTCAGCATTTAGTACTCCATAGACAGCAGATTTCAGGTAGAATCGTCCGAAGACATTATTATTAGCCATATAACTGGTTATATTTCCTGTATTACACTCCCCTTCCGGAGGCATTTGATCCAATCCAACACATTTCACACATCGGCATGCCCAACTTTTCAACGACCCTCCCGCGCGTTCAAGACGAGAAAGCCTTCACTCCATATTGGGGAAAACCCCTTACAGAGCCAGAGCACCGAGAACCAGGAGGGCCAGGCCGGGAACGAGGGCAGCGGCGCCAGCGGTAGGAACGCCGGTGGGTCGGGTGGTAGCAGTGCCGTTGCTGGGAGGAGCGGTGGGCGAGCCGGTGCCGACGGGGGTGGTCGCGGGGGCAGAGCTGCCCTGGGAGGTGCTGGCAGGAGGAGCAGAGCTGACAACAGAAGTGGTGCCGGCAACGGTGGTGGGAGCAGCGGTGGTGGGAGCGGCGGCGGAGGTGGTGACAGCAGCGGAAGTCTCAGAGCCGCCCTGGGCCGCGCAGAGAGCCTGAGTGGCGGGCAGGACCTTGTCTGTAGAATCAAGTTAGCCAAAATGTCACCGGTTATCAAACAAATAGAGGAGATCAACATACTCAGGGCAACATCGGCACCGCACTCCTTGATGACGCAGCTAGTGGCAGAGCCCTGGATGGCATCGAAGTTCTTGCAGACGCAAGCGTAGTCGGTGGTCTTGCAAGAGGTGTTGTCGGTGACGGCCTTGTCCAAGCAAGGAAGAGCGCACTTGGGAATGTCGTCCCGGGTCTGGGCCTGAGCCAGAGCAGCGAGGGCAAGAGCGACGAAAGCGTACTTCATTTTGACGGTATTACGGTATCCTGGGGGGATTGTTGGATTTTCTGATTTTTCTGGTAGTGTACAGACAACGAGTGTAACTGGACAGTAAGCGAGTGGATGATGAGGAAGAGAAAGGAGGGAAATGGGCAAGGTGGACGGAGGGTGACCTTTATGTAGTAGGCTTCTGCCAATGGAGGGCTTCGGGTTGTTGATCTTTGTCCACACTACACTACACCACACCACATCTTCTGAAAAGTTAGCTCTCCACAGTCCGTCCTTGGCCTCTCCGGGCCCCAGTCTTAGTCTCAGCTGGGGCCGCACCCCTCATCATCGGGCTGAGACGGGCGACGCTGGAAATGGAGAGCAGGGCCGAAAAAACCTGGCAGAGACGCAGCACAGAGAGTCGGAAGTGGTCTGGTGGAGCGAGTGGCCACGGCCTATGGGGCGGACGGCCTGGTGGTGGAGAACGCCTGCTGGCCAGCCTTCTCCACGCTTCTCAAGGTTTTCCCAACCAATGCCCACCCCCCCCGTCTCGTCGATTGGCCTCGACCTAACCAGATTCGCTGCATACGGCCGAGCCCGGCAGGACGAAGGTCGACGGGGCGAGTGACGGACGGGCAAAATGACAAACGTAAAGCCTCGGGGCATGTACGGAGTACAGCGAAGGGCGGGTAGCATCTGAACATGTGAATCATCAACAATCGAGTAGCACTCTGAAGCAATCCTTGTTTCCCCAAGCCAGGAATAGCAATTTCCGCGAATGTCCCCGAGAAATGAATGGAATCCTAGAAGATGGGCCTTACCCTTACTACTGGTATGTAGTAGTAGTAGTAGTAGTATGGGGAACCGCTGTGGATTTGGATTCCATGCGGAGACGCCGCACGATGACCCGAGAGAGCCAGGGATTGCGACTCGACTTGAAGTTGATTATCCTTATCAGTCCCATTCGCATTGTCTCACGGCAGTGTGACTTATTGGTCTAGCACAACCCCAATTGGACAATTGGCCTCCTCTTGGTTCCGTTTTTCCATTTTGCGGGTACTCGGGGAGTAATTGGCTTCGAAGCTTCTTCTGGTGGATGGCGGCTGGTGCCTGTAACAGTGGAAAATGCACGTAACCTTGCATTGTCGTATGGAAGAATTTTCCCTGTTGTGAGTGGTCGCCAATCTTATGCGAGTCAGTGCAACCGCGGTATCCGCACTGTTAGTACATACTATACTCTACAGTGCATGATTCATCATTACTGCCCTCATTCTATCCCCTAAGAAGAATGTCTTGTTGCCAAGGTTTCACAAAATAGATACAGGCAGCGTGTGATATTCATCACAAATAATCTTGCACGTGTTCCATGTCGCCAAGTAGCCATTATTGCCATGCGTTCCATAGTCATTTCGCCAGTCCTTTATACAGTAATGGTTTGGAACTCGACACTGTGTATGTTTTCCCGTATTTCTGCGTGCGAAGGGCTCGGGGACACATACTCGTACTGTACTTTCAGTTCACGGTCCACAGTCCATCTTGCCCTCATCCATCGCATCTTGATCCTGCGCCATCTTCATTTCGAGTTGTATCACCCTCGCCCTATATCCTCAACTGTACAATTGTACACGGAGTTCCCCCAAAGCCAGAGATGATCATCTATTTCCGACACACGTCAATAGCAAACCGTTTTATGTAGCAGGGGCCGTGTCTTGGTTGGGCACAGCTTGGAACAAACATCGACGAGACGTTCGCTGTCTGTCTGGGCGCTGCGCCACGCCCCTGAGACGGCCAGGAGGACGAGATGGACGCAGGAACAAACGAAACGGTGGCGACGGTGCCCATGCAAGGAGCGTCAGGCTATCAGGTCAATCTTGGCCAGAAGCAACCGATGGTTCCACAGGGATGAACTCGCCCTTCCACTGACATACACCGCCCGCCCACCCTCTCGTTCTGGAAAACCTTTTACGAGTACTCCGTACGGAGTACAGGCCATCAAGAATAAGTCTGGGGTACGACTTGTTGGTAGGCGCTACGGCGACACTTGTCTGGGGACTAGCACAGGAATCGCCCAGTCGATTCTCTCAAGGTTCCATGTTTCCATCAGCGCAATTTCCCCCGCAGCACAACCCCTGGCGCCAGGTTGCCCATCCCGGACGGCTGATCCGATGGGATCTCCAGAAATGGTCGACGGCCCATCGGCTAGTTGTTCTGACCCTTGTTGGCCTGGCTGGTGTGTCAATAAGGTGCCAAGGTGCATGGCAGACGGCTGCTTGAAACGCCTAGCCAACAGTCACTGTCGCTGGATGTCTTCTTTGAGCTATTGGAGGCTTGAGGCGTACCGTGCCGAGGCCACAAGAGGTCATGCTTCGGCCATGTGACATTGGAGTAACGAAACGCTCACAGGGCACTACTCGTAGGTCACAGATCATCATATTACTACTGGGTAGGACTATGGCAAAGGTCCTACCGACATTACCAGCTCTCGAACTTTGACTGGATTTATTCATGCAGCCTAACCAGACCCGCCAGCTTATCGGTGTACTAGTAACTCGTGTTTTTCCTCCCCGAAGAAAAGACTCGTCTTGGAGTCAGAACTTGGCACGGCCCAGCTCCCCAACCTATCAGCTGGCCTGCCTATGCAGTATGCAGTGCGTCTGAACACCACCAGCCTGCAGAGTCAATGCCATACTCATATCCTGTCGACCAGCACGAATAAGCAACCAGGCGTTCATAATGCAAGAGTAGAAGGGCCTTGCAGAGATCGTGCGCGTGGCAACCAGCCCCTGCAATGTTCCCGCTTTGCCGCCGGCTCGCCGGCCACTACGATTGCAGCTCGGTCAGTTCGGGGTCCAGACACCGTGGTTAACGAGAGCAAATTTCTCAATCCATTCTAGACAAAGAACAAAAATTCTTAAATGGGAGAAGCTCCATCCCTGCTAACGACATCTGCGGGATTCTAGTGGTCTGAGCCGGGTGTTGTGTGGCCCTCGTTTTGTCCCTCTTTATTTCTCATCAGCAGGTTCAAGCATGCGTTTCATGGCTCATCCGGCCGCAAATCATGGCACGGTTGTGGACTCTACTCCGCATACGAAAGTACGAAGTAATGCCCTGCACTTTTGGGATGGTTGCTTCTTGTGCATCTCAAACCCACCAACCCCTGCCATGCTAATAAGGCATACCCTGCCCTATTCGCCTGTTTGTCCGCATATTACTACTCGTACTACTCCGTAGTATTATTCCCTAATTACTTGTGGCTTTTGTTGCTTTTCTTAGAAACACTGATGAGTGTGGTGGTTGTTGCATGCAGCTGGACGATCGACTAAGATGGCCATTCAAGGCGTCCTTGCCTGATACAGCTTGCAGCCTAGGGTTGCAATGAGACGCTGTCGATTTGGCCGAGCAATGTATGTGGACCTAGGCAGAACACAATTTCCACACCCCCAATTGTAAGAATCTGACTCATGGGGCAGATGCTGCTTCTGGCAAGAAACCTGAAGGTGGAGCGCACTACAGAGTGCTGCTCGATTCCATTACGTACCAAACATTGTCCAGGTGAGCATACTCGAGAGGGCCAATAACCTGCCGTCTTTCGTAATGCAGATCAGAGGACGGTTACAGTTTGCAGTCCACTTGCACAACTTCGTTCATACAACCGATCATTATGCTCCGTCCCCATGGTCAGTTTGAGCACAGCATCGTCACAGCGAACCACGATGAAGCACCGGCCTTCCAGAGAGCTCAAAGGTCGACACGGTACAAACAGTATATCTTTAGACATTCGTCAAACTCGAATTGGGTTGTATGAATATGTCGTGTCTAAAATCCCGAAATCCGGAGGAAAGCCGTATTGGCTCGATCTCTCTCGCATTGAGCCGATATCTTATACCTTGCATCAACAGTACGCTACGTTTGCTGATCGACTGAACATGCACGAGTAAAGTGCTTCGGATCCTCTGTCAATATCACAACAAGTGGTCAATCGACTGAGTTGCTGAGACGACTATCATCTGGCCATCATGTTACATCTGCCATGGGCATGCACAATGGGTGTCAGTACGGAATACGGAATACGGCCATTGGTCCTGAGAGCACCATCATTATTACTCGAGCCAATTGCCTGATCAATTCTTCCCCAGCCACCTCGATCGACAAGCCATGGCTGAACATTCGTTCGACGGAAAGCCACGATGGCTTGAAGCTGCATGGGGAAGCGAACGAAAAGTGCAGATGTGTCCGTTTCACGCCATGGTGTTCATGCGGCTGCGTCACCTGTCAATGTTGCCCGAACAGATTGCGCAGTAGATGTGCATCTAACACAGCAACACCATTCGTCCACGTTTATCCCAGCCACTCTAGTCACCGAGCAACAGCCCTCTTTTCCGCGCCGACTTTGCCCACATCCAATTGATGTTCATACATACCAGGGAAGATCTCTGCGGTGTTTTACGCATCACTCATTATTACGGCCCTCGGTGCGGGAACACGGTTGAGTTCCGAGACAACTGGCCGTTGAGGTTGGATCGGCCGAAAGCTTCATTGCCAATCACGGGACGACCGACGCCCACCCGTCTTGATGCAGACAACACATTTCCTGCATATCTTGGGTCGGACATCACCATTGGAACTGCGCTGCCTCGTACAAAGGGTGTCATGTCCAACAACAATACGAGTGACCCTACGAACTATTACGGATTCTGTAGAACGGCATATACCAATCAGCGGGTACATGCCGGCAGCTACGCCCAAGCACTGCCCCGATGAATCGATTGCTTCAGTGAACGTGCCCTCTTGAATACGGATCTCGATCACTCCACATGATCGAGGGCAACGGAGCATGAACGAGCTAATCGAGCAAGACATCTCTTTCCTCCTACTTACTCGTTAGCCTTACTCCATCACAGCCTGGTGTCTTTGACGGGTGTTTTGGACTTATGGTTCAAGATGATGGTCTCTCTTGTGTTTGAAATGATATTACGACGCATAACGCACGAGAATCGACCCTGGGACGCAGTCAAGTGTCGTAAATCTGGTATTCGCCTCGGAGGTAAATGTTGTGTATCTGATGTGACTTGCAATGACCAAGCTCCACGCACGTAGAGCCTCAACTAATATTCATGCTAAGTATGGCCAAGATGATATTTCTCTCGTTCCGACATGACTGTGGTAAAGACACTTGGGTTAGGTTGTATCCCTATTGGGATACGAATATCCCTTGAATGGTTTATAAATATCAAGATATTTCCCAGTGTCTACAAAGAGTAGCTGGTCTGAACAACAGTCTCAACTGCAACTTGGAGTACTCCCGAGTCTTCTCATTCATAAATAAGACACATAATGTTTCTTTTGTCTTGATGCTTTTGCCCCTATTAACCATATATCATATTCCATCAAATATCCAAATACATCTCTCTAGTTCAGAATCACATCCTTGCCCGTCTTCGCACTCTCCACAATCGCCTCGATAATTCTCAACACATCCCTCGCCTCCTCCGCCTTGACCGGCACATCCTCCGCCTTCCCACTCACCAAGGCCTCCGCAAACCGCGCATAGAACGCGCTGTACGTCTCCGGCTTCAGCTCCGGCACCTTGGCCTCGCTCACCTTGTCCTGCTCATCCACCACAAACAGCTTCGCGCTCGCCGTGCTCTCCACGCCGTATCCCACATCCGTCGGCTTCGCGCCCGCCTTGAGCTGGTCCTCCTGCGGGTCCAGGCCGAACTTGTGGAAGCTGCCCTTGCTGCCGCGCACCCAGAAGCGCGGCTGCTGGACTTCCGCGCTCAATGCGCTGATGCGCACGTTCACCAGCAGGCCGTTCGGGTAGCTCAGCTCCGCCGCCACGGCATCTGGGTTCTCCGCCTCGGGCCGGGCCGCGCGCTGCGACAGCAACCGTCCGCGGACGGCCTGCGGCAGGCCGAACAGGATGTACGCCTGGTCGATCAGGTGGGCGCCCAGGTCGAACAGCGGGCTGCCGCCGCCGGAAATGCCCAGCGCGCCCTTCCAGTTGGTGGCGGCGACGGCGCGGTAGCGGTCGAAGTGGGTGTTGTACTCGAGCACGCGGCCCAGCGTGCCCTGCTCGATCAGGTGCTTGAGCAGCAGGAAGTCGGCGTCCCAGCGGCGGTTCTGGTACACGCAGATGAGCTTGCCTTGTTCCTTGGCGAGAGAGGCGAGGACGGCAGCTTCAGCGGCGGTGGGCACGAAGGGCTTCTCGGTGAGGACGTGTTTGCCGGCGTCGAGGGCGGCTTTGGTGAGGGCGAAGTGGTTGTCGGGGGGAGTGGTGATGACGACGACGTCGACTTGCGGGTCGGCGATGAGGGTGTCGAAGGAGGTGTGGTGCTTTAGGGAGGGATAGTCTTCGGGGGCAGAGTTGCCGGGTTGGGGAGAGCGTTGGACGATGGAGTGGAGGGAGAGATTGGGAGTGGTGGTGATGAAGGGGATGTGGAAGACTTTGGCAGAGAAGCTGAAGACATTGTTAGCATGAAGATGGAAGAGAGGATACGAAAAGAAGAAGAAGGGAGACTTGCCCATAGCCCACGATGCCGACGTTGAAGGTCTTGCTGGCCATGATGACGATATGTGATGCGATCGTGGGGTCAGTCAATGAGGGGCAGAGTCAAGATTGCTGAAGTTGAAGACGGAAGACAAAGACAAAGACGAAGGAAGACGAAGACGAAGACGAGGGAAACGGTTCTCCTGACCCTTTTGTAAACTCGCAATCGATGGATGATGTAGTAGTATTAATAATTACACCAATGTCGCAATGGAGATGGCGATTTTGACGGACAATTTACGGACAATTTGCCCCCCCCAATTGAGAAGATGTTTTGATTGATTCATGGCTTCTCCAAGTTACCCCACCTGAAGTCTTGCCTCGGAACTACTAGTACTAAATGATGTGATATGTCATAGCTTAAAATAACGTCTGAACATCAATAGTTTCACAATAGTACCAGTAGAAGAGAGCAATTCACTAGGGACGGAAATATAACAGCACTTTATCCTATTGGTTTACAAATATAATCTTATACAGCCAAAAGGGCGGGAAAATACCCCAACATCTATGCAGCATACACAGTATACAGGGTAGTCCTAGGCCCCGGAGAAAAGGCCGGAGCACGTCTGCAGCACGAGAATGAGGGAAATATTGTTCCGACTTTGTTTTAAGCGATTGATTGGCCGACTGACTCATTAGCCCATTGCCACGGTGGATGGATGCCTTTTCGGGATCGGCTTCATCGGAGCTTTGAGAATCTCCAACGGCAGTTAGCCGATTCTGTATAGCTTTGCCGACAGGAGGTGGGCCGATATGGCAATAGTCCCTGAAATACGAAGTGATATTGAAGAGGGTATTCTGATTACCTATTGCAGGCGTCTAAAACTTGTCAGGTTATTGTAGTCACTTGGCACATTGTCTCCCAAGTCTAATCCGTGATGGGTATCAACCAGCTCAAGTCGCATTATTGTAATTGTAATAAAATCCCACACCCTGGGGCCGAAGAATAGCACTCAACCTGTCATACATACAAGAAATCACCGGTAGCCATAAAATGTGCCCCCCCCAACTAACCCACATCATTACAGAGCGAGAACCGCACCGACAACGGCAGCCAGTGTCGTGGCAATGGCTGCACTACCGACGAATCGCCCTCCCATGCTGTCACCCTTGATCTTAATGGGATTTGCGTTGAAGAATGGGGGGTTGTACGGCGCAGGGGTGCTCTCGTCCAGCGTGCCGTTCCAGCAGTACCGGGTAAAGCACTTGGTGCACGCATCTGGCACAGCAGTCTTGGTGCGCTCAAAGCTGCGCGCTAGCATGGCACAGCCAACACACACAGGCCACTCCTGGTCACGCGTGCTGTTCCCTTGGGTGACGACGGCCCAGCCGTTGGAGATGATGGCGTCGCGCTCATCCGCCTCGATGGTCATCTTGAAGGTGGAGATGTTGGAGTGGTAGACGTAAGGGTAGTTGGGCAGGTAGACGATCAGGGGTGATTTCCCCGTTGTGTTGGAAGAGTCGCAGCCAAAGAAGACGGGCTTGGTGTTGAGACCGAGGTTCATGAAGGTGTTCTTGCCGGGCACGACGGGGAAGCCGGTGCCGTTGGCGATGTGCTTGATGGAGCGCTCGTAGGTGGCAATGGGCGAGGCGCCATCGGGCCAGCTGGTGTTGGTGTCGGCCGAGGAGTCGACGGAGAAGACGACGTCGACACTGCGCTGCTCGAGGAGGTGTGGGTGGTAGGGGACGTTCTGGAGATCCTCGCCGCCATCGACCAGCGTCAGACGGTCTGAGCCGGCGCCGGGGTTTTGCTCTGGGTTCCAGCCCTTGAAGGGGTTGGGCGACCAGTCAGCAATATCGTTGTTATCGTTGCCGAGCTGGACGAGGATGCCGGCGATGATCTTGACGACGAAGTCGGGGACGCCCTTGGGAACGTAGGCGTCTTTGTCGTCCTTGAGGTACAGAATGATCTGGTTGAACAGGGAGCTGGAGGTGCCCATGACGAAGCTAGCGCTATCGAAACCGATAATGCATGTCTCGTTGCTCGGGATCGATCCGTTGCTGAACCTAGAGCCGACATACTTGAGCGGCGCATACCCGTTCAGCGTTGGGTCAGAGGAGCCCATCTCCCAGGGGTTAAAGTCGAAAACAGTCGAGTTGGCCGAGATGACGACCTGGCCGGGGGCACGGCCATCGGCTACGATGAACGGAAGAGGAGTCTTTGCGTTCTTGAAGTCGGGATCGTTGGCGATGGAGGAAAAGGTGAAGCCGGGGCCGCCCTCGGGGGCGTTGATGAGCTGGTAGGAGAGCATGCGACCCCAGTAATCGGTGATGGAGCGGTCGAACCCGGCCTTGTCCTTGTCGTCGATAGAGTCGAAGATTTCCTTGTAGTATTCTAGCGTTTTCAACTTCTCGGGACCTGTGAGAGCATGTCAGTCTGATTCCGTTTGCGATGCACGTTGGGGGGGGGGGCGTCAAGACGTACCCTTCAGGATGCTGTCCTGGAGTTGCCAGATGGCGTTGGAGCTGACGGCGGCCTGCACCGTGGTAAAATTGTTCGTGTAGACGCTGCCGACCAGCCAGCTGCCTCCAGACAGACCAGAGATGTAGGTCGCGCTCTGGAGAAGGCCGCCCAAGTTGCCCTTATCCGTGCTTCCCGGCGATCGATCATCCCAAGCGGAGAGGCCGCCCGCACCGTTCAGCATGGCACGATAGCCGCCTCCGGAGAAAGCCAGGCCGATGTTGGGCAGGGCAGTCTTGTCCGACTCGACATTGGAGAGGTACTTGTCGCTGTCGAAGTTGGGGATAGCGACGCGCTTCAGTAGCGTGCGGATGTGCGAGATGGTCTCGGTGCGGCGACGCGGCAGCCATTCGAGCTCCTGGGGGCTCAGCGTAGAGCCGTGACGGATCTTGGGACGTTCGCTGGGACAGGTGGCATTTGAGGGCACGTAGCCGTTTGGGTTTGCTTGGGTGGCGCGCTGTGCGAGGGAAGGGGGGAGGAGTTCGTTTGTGAAGCCGACATCACGAGTGTCGAAAGGGACTGTGTGCGCAACGGCGACTGATGTCAGTTTATGGTTTCCATCGTGTAGTATTTTGAAAATGACATCGTCTGTGGGGGGCAGGAGAAATAGAGCGAACAAGTTGTGCCATCGCAATGGCGCTCAGATTAGAGTGAAGATGTTGACGGGAGGATGTGGTGATGGGCTTTTTGGTGTTGTGATATTAGGGGGTCCCAATGGGGGGAAATGATCTTGTACCTGCAGAAGCCCCAGCGCCTGGCGCCAAAAGCGACGCCGCTGAGAGCAGAACCGCCAGATGACGATTCATGGTTATGAAGGCGATTATGATGCGAATAAAAAAATGAAAGAAAAAAAATGAATGACAGAAAGACAGTTTTAGTAAGAAAGCAAAAGCGACTGTTATGAAAGAGAGGTCTGGTGACAGGTGGTGGAAGGCGGAGGAGAGACAAGACAGGGAGCAGGGAGGAGAAGAAGACTGGAGTCGGGTCACTGCAGGAGGAGGTCTCAGCTCAGACCACCAAACAGCAAAAAAGAGGCCGTGATGAGGAGAGGAGGTCCGAGGGGAGATGGGCAGATTTACTATTATAGTATTTTGTCTTTTAGGTATTAGTCTTCGTGCTTCGTATTACCTATTACTCCGTTGGTTTGTCAGGAACTACTACTATTATTATTATTTATTTATTGTGATGCTGCAGAGGTCTCCGAATGGATAGCTGCCTCTGGGATGTGTGGCAGCGTTGGGTGGCTTAGTCGATATCTATGGATCAGATGAAATCCGCTACTGTATGTGTATGGATGGGTGCACAGGCTTTGTCTATTGGTGATCGTGCAATGTAATGTAGGCTTTGCTTTGCTTTGCTTTGCTTTGCTTTGCTTTGCTTGCTTGCATATGAAGAACAAGCACATGACATGACATGATATGATGATTCCTATACTACTGTCTGTGGAAGATCTACGAGTATACTCCGTATTAATAGCAGTATCAATCAACGAGGAAGAAGCATAAAATAAGCACTCGAATAGGCCATGACTAAGCTGTTAGAGTGGAATGGGAAATTGTCGAGGCGGCCACCAGCAGGCATCTTGAAATTGGCTCGCCAATAGACCAACCAAGAAAGATGCCAAGGGCATTGTGAGACTCTGGGGGGGGGACAAACTGCGTTCAAGGGTGTGAGGCAGTGTTTGAGTGTCTGAGCACTCTTGACGGAGTAGTAGTAATACTCCAGAGTTTCAGCCCAATTGCTTTGTGAGCAGTACCTAGTAGGTACTAATAGTGAGGTAGGTAGTACTTCGTACTAGTACTTTGTTCTACTACTTCTAGTATGATTCCTTGCTCGGGCATTTATTTCCATGCGTCATCTCGACTAGGGCTTCATCCTACTCCGTACATACCGAACTTCCGATCTGATGCTAACAATGATGGCGTCCTGCGCCTCTCTGCCGTCTGCAGAGAAACGAACGCCCCCTTTGGGTAATGTTAATCTGCAGATTCTGTTTGTTGTTTCTTGGGACTAATAATTCACCAACCAACCAACCGACCAACCAACCAACAACAACACGGCATGATGCTAAATCACTCACTAGCAAAAAAAGGGAGAGCCGAAAGGGAGCCGAAAAACCGAAGCAAAAAAAGGGTCCCGGAGCGTCCAAGGCCCCCGAAGCTCCCCGAAGCCCCGTTTAGTCGGGAAAAGGGTCGATCGCAGAGGGGATGGATGTGAAACCCTGCGTTTCAACCCTTTGGCGGCCCGTGCCTACTACTGCTACTGCTAATACTGCTCCTACAGAGTAGTATTATCACTGCTACTACTCGTAATAGACATGAATCAAGGGACCTGCGACACAGTACAGAGTACAGAGTGGTACTACTTCGTACCGCATGATACAATACTGCTTGGGTTAGTATTTGTTGAACAAGGCATCCTATGAGAAGTCCGCAACATAGAACGGGGGGCCATCTGTATAATATGCGTGTGGCTGCCAAGCCGGCGTTAAGCACCCTTTGAGAGCGGCTCTTCGTTTGCCCAACACATGGAAACGTAACGTACGATGCGACCCGTCTTTTCTTCCCTTTCTTCCTATCCATCTCCGCCAAGCGAGGCTGAATCATCATGCATGATCTACGCTCTGCTATTTGTCCACACAGCCTGCAAAGCCTTCTTCTGCCGCAGGCGAATGCGACATGGACATATTAGACCTCGTACTTCGTATATACGAGTACAACCCAACACATCCTACCTAATAGGTCTCAAATCACCACACCGCTCGCTGCCACTGGGCTTAGACGTCGTCGTCGTTGTTGTTCCGAATGAATATGTGTGTCACATTCACTCAACTCGTCCGCGGAGGCCGATCTCGCTCGCAGGAACCTCAGACCAACATTTTGTTGATCTCAGCGGCCTATTCGGAAGGATCAGCTATTACAAAAGATCGCCAACTAGTTAGTCTACGCACCGGAAGAATATCCAGCCATCCCACGCCGAGTCTGCCGAGCCTTGACCATAGCAGTAGTAGTAGTACTCGTACGTACAAGCATGCACACAGCCAACCAGAGAGGTCAGCCGCATCGCAATTCCGTTGTCAGGCGGGCCTCGGAATGGGCCGATTTGTATGTACGAGTATGTATGTATATATGTATTTACATGTACTCAATACATAGGCGCGAGCATGGCGGTGCGATGATGCGCCATGTTGGCAAGGCTGATTATCGTGATGGTGTGATGATAGTGGTGTGCTGTCTCAGATGGTGACGCTCAGGCACAGTGGAACCAAGGCTGAGTGCATGGAGACGGCATCTTTCCGTCCATACTATATCCTCGTAGTACTTCCAACACAAAGGGGGCCAACACTGTAAAACTTGTGCTTCGTCCAAGCGTTCCATGTTCTCGTAAATCCTCGCCTCATAGGCCTCCAACGCTCTTGTGCGAGAGGAAGGGCCCAAGGCAAAACGCAGAACCGGCTGCTTGAACCGTGAATGCTGCATTTGTTGTTATTCGCACTCTCGTTTTTTTCTCTTGCTGTAACCGAGATTGGTCACTGCCACACCTGGGAATGGCTTCGTGGCGCGGTTGCACGTATTTCTCGCGAAGATGCATTGTCACAGGCCAGCGCATGTGTGTTTGAGATGGTGCCCATCGTCTCGTATTATACTACCGCAGACGTGACTGAGAGGGGATAGCAAGCACTGGTAGGAGGCCTCTCACATTGTTAGATTCTTTGCTGGTTGTCCATCTTAGATGGAGGAATTGGTGAAGAACACATAGGCGAAGCAATATGCATCCCAATAGACTTGATATCCTGGGCCAATTTCTCCCAGCAAGTGATGCTACATGACATCTACTCCATAGATTGAATGCGCACATACAAGTGTTACGACGTCGGCGAATGGGCGACTTGTGCGTCTAACCATGTTAGACAAGTGTTGTTATCGGCTCAGCCGTGTTCAAAACTGCCATCTCCCGGCTTTGTTGTCCATTGTCGTATCCGCAGAAAACTTCTAGGCAATATACAAAGGCGAAGAGAAGATGACAACTCGATTCAACCATTACTTGTATCCAAGTCAGATTCCATCTTCCATCTCTTTTCATCCCATCTATCCAAAATGATGAAACTTTGCCCATGACTCCCCGAGCAGGTAGTGAGTCCTATTACTTCAGCACGAAAGAGCTCTCGTTCCACGTAAGCCGTACTCATAGGACTGCAATGTTACAGCCGATGGAATCGGCACCGACGACATGCCAAAATCCGACACGCGCGGCACTCATAAATGAAGTTCCGTAAGACCGCGTGACACTCCTCACAGCGATGATGTCCTCCCCGATTTCTCCACGCCGGATGGGCGCATTCATGGTTCTCTATCAGGTTCTGTCTCGCCACGTCGACCATGTGGTTGAACACATGTTCCTCGACCGCGTTCTCGCCGGCATCTCGGTCCACAATGTTGACGGCTCGGTCAAGCAGCCGTTCTTCTTCCCACTGCGGACAAGTACAGGTCTTCCACCTCGCACCACAGACGTAACAGAACTCGGTGCCACAAGGACAAGCTGTTTCTTCACGTTAATTACCAGGAAACACAGTCCTGCATGCAGCAGCAAGATGGAATGGCGGATCGTACTTATGTGGTTACATCCCGTATTTAACTCCACCATCCGCCGACACCCTCGGCATTGCTGCCAGCCATTGTCCTCCGCAGTACGGAGCAAGTCTTGCGTCGCCGGGTCTTCGGGACAATCCTCCTGCTCATGAGCCGGACCCTTGCACATCACGCATGTCTGACGTCGGCACCTCACACACGAAGCTACATCCCCCCGAACGAACTGCGGCGGCACAAACGTAGAGCACGTGGGTCCGTGACAATACGTCCTGTTGGGCGTTCCGTACTCGATTTCCTTGGCCCGGAATTCGCCAACCAACTTGGACGGGAGGATCGTCTGATTGGGACCGAGGGGGATCGGCTGCCCGCAACAACGCGGGGGGAACATCGACTCATCACGGATCGACGCGCCGAAGAGACGGGCCATGCACGTTCGACAGTACTCGTGAGAACAAGGACATCGCGCCACGTCAGTGGATGGAACCCTGGTATAGCAAGCTGCGCAGCTTCGGTACAGACCGGAGGAAGACGACGAGAATGCCGTGGTGGAAGCCGAGCCTGTGCGAGTAGCGCCCCAGGAAGCAGACTCACCACCATCTCCATCGAAGATGCTGCTCTTGTCGTCCATGTACGTCGATTGAAGCATGCTGAGCATCGCGTTATCCAGCTGCATCTCTTCATGCATTGGAATGTTACGGCCCAGGACGTGCTCCCGATCGCGTCTGGCCTGCTGCTCAAGGGCATTGTGCTCGGTGATGGCCTGGCTGTCGAGCATCACGGCGCGAGCCATACTCTGGCACATGGCCCTGTCAGAGAGGAAGCCCGCGAGCGATTGCAGCTCGGACTGGTACATTTCCATGGCGAGCTCAGCATCGGCAGGGCCGCGATCCTCCCGGTGTTTGCCTTTCACGAGGCTTTGGACATCTTGCAGCTGGAGCTCAAGGATGAGATCGAGCGTGGCCTGGTCGAGGTCGCAGTCCAACATTGTGACGAGATTGAAGCTATACGCACTGTTGTGAGGTGAGACGATGAGATGAGACGACAATCCAATGGCTATGATAGTGTGTCGGTGATGAATTGAAGATTGTAGGATCACTTGTACGAGGGGCTGGAGGTGGTCTAACAACCGAATATAAGAGTTTAGCGCTTATTGACGCCATAGTGTCTGCCCCGTTGGTTATCCGGATAAGAGCCGCTGATAGCACCTATATTTATTATCGAATGATTAAGTACGAAGTAGCTGTTACTACTCCATAAGGTTGGCAGGCTGGACTAATACCCTCAAATAAAAACCACTGTGTCAGCTTAGGTGCCTGTGTGACTCCAAGAACGGCCATTCAAAAAAATTATATCGCATACTTTCACTTTATATATACGACTACGGAGTACTTATATAGGCATTCCGATATTCAAGGGCTGATGTACAGTGACTGCTGAAAACGCTGGCATTCCATGGCATCCCAAGACCGCTTACACACCTCTCTGGCCACGATCTGATGCATGGTTGCTTTCACAAACGCCCGTCAGATCTCTCCCCATCAACTTCCACAGCTAAATATGAAGACTCGGTCGTGAACCAGAACTTGATGACATGTCCCACGAGCGGATAGCATTTCCATTCCTCACCACATCGTTCACGTTGAGTGTCATTCTTGAATTCGACCTGTATGCGGTGGATAAACCGATCCCGGGACCATTGTGGACTTGACTCGACTCGGAGACAAATCTTGAGTGGTCCAACAACCCTCTCTGCCGGATCAACATGCAAGCGACATTGTCCAACAGTCCGAGATCCCCCATTCAGATATCGGAGCAAGATACCTCTGCAAAAGCCAGTGCGCTCATCATAAAAGACTAGAGTCGACGAAACACCATCCAAAGGCGCCCGCGAGAAGTAGGCGCAATCGCCAAGCGGCCTAGAGGGTTCCTCCGGGGGAAATGGCTCTGTGGGACTTGGGTTAGACGGCAGTCTGCAGTATGCACCGAAGACCCGTACTGCAAGCCCATTGTGAGGTTCACTGTAAATCAAGGTCAAAGGAGTGGTGTTTTCTAGAAACCGCTCTTTGTAGAGACCCGTGGACTGCGACCCTAGGACAATATCACCAGCTTTCTCTGTCCGGGCGAGAATATTCAAGCTCGCACCCACATCTCCATGACCTCCCAGATTAGTTAACCGATCACCCTTTGGGATGGGTAAGTAGAGCCACAAGATACACCGCCGAAGTCTGTTTGGGAAAAATCCATACGTCGACAAAGCAGATATTTCTTCTGATCTGTGGACATGAATGTTCAACAGCTGTCTCGCAGAAAAAAAGAAGGTCACGCCTCTTATACTATCATCCATTTCAATAGCAGAGAAATGCGGACCAGCCAGCATCCTAGGACCGGTTTTGCAACACGACAGGCTAGGCCGCGCTGGAGTGTTCCATATCCGGGGTGACTGCCGTTCGGGAGGTTCACGAGGTAATTGAAGACGCAGGCGACCGTCCTGGACGAGGAATGAGATCACACGAGACGCCCAAGAGAGACTGACAGGCAATACGCACCCGAAGCTGTGCCACTACTCCAGAGACGGACGCTGCTTGTGCGACGATATAGGCAGAATGGTCATGGCACTCTCCTGAATACTGGGAAATGCTAGAAAGGCGTTCCACTTTGCTGATACCGTCGGGGTCGATAGTTAGTACCCACGCACACCTCCAAAGCAAGGAATGTCTCGAGTAGCCTTGAATCATTCTAAGAAGCCTTGTTGGCAACTTACACAGCCATGGTAGTCCGCAAAGCTTTGGCTGCCGTTTGAAGTGTGTCCATGTCAAGCTCCTCACGAGGTATATAGAGAGGCAGCGCTCCTCGCCAAACGTTTCTCCACGCAGCCATGACCCAGAGTCGGTGATGCAGTGCATTAGTGTCTTCAACGGTGCATGTCTTGCTGAAAATCTCAAAGCAGTCATAATGCAACGTCGCGAACTCGGGCGACAAGGTACACTCCCCGCAGCCCGGAAAGTGGCACAGTCGAAAACCGTCGACGCTGGTGACAGTAAGGCCTACCGTTTTGTGGGAAAGGAAATGACCGAGTGCAGCTGTAGGAGGTCGAGCCGTCGCTGCTAAAGACTGTAGTGCAATGAATGTCAATAACGGAAGTGGGATAACGATATGGGGAAATGAATAAGGAGAAGAAGGGACGGAGAAGACCATCATACGCGCTATCACCCTTTCTTGCCTTAGGATTCCTATCTGAGCAGATCCCGCATTGGGGCGTGAGCCCAAGATAGCCGTGGTTGATCATTATCGCGTTGATATCAAGGTCGAAGTATACGGAACATGTATGAACTATGAAGCTTCTCCAAACACACCTGCATGAATTACCAATTCTGTTGCAGAAAATCCTGGTTGTAACAATTATTTATACATTGGGACCACCGATATTGTTATCTGGAGGTTATCCCCTTGGCGCTTCCCTAATTCCCCAAGGGGTGGGAGATTAAGATGCCACATGTAATTCAGGTGAAGGAAGCGGAAACAGGAGCCCTATACTTTGTAGATGGAAGTAAAGTGATGTTTACCAGTACCACATGGTTCGTATGTCGTTATTTCTTCCCTTGTTGTGTTTGGACGATCATGCCAACCGTTTGTCACAGTCTCTATTTCGTGTTGCTGGCAAACGAAACAACGCAGTGTAAGGCACCCTATCCATTGAGATGTATTTAACGAAAGTCTATATGTCTGTTTGTTCCCTTCCCCCCACATCCATACGTGTCATCCTTCTAGCCCATGATCAATTCTGTTGGTTAAATTTCTTTGCATGCTCCGCATGCACCTCCTTCAGCACCTCATTTCTCAGTCGATCACATTCCGCCCACAAATTTGGCATCCCATCAATCTCCATCTGTTTCATGACTCTCTTCTTGAAATCCCGGTGGATTTCAGGGTAAATATGGCTCCAATTGTGACCGTCCGCAGCGTTAGTTGCAATCCATTCGAGGGGCACAAACTCGGCCTGCTCCCAGTCTATAACCGCAATCAGAGGCTCATCCGGTGCGGGAACCTCCGCTTGGGATAGAGCATGTTGGATGGCAGCCTTTGCCTCATCGTCAGTCCGGACTATAATGTTACCCATATGCATGTCCGGATGGGTGAACATGAATGAGTCGCATCGCATCCCGATTTCTTTGCATTGCCTAATGAGGTTCTTTTGCTCTGGATCTTTGTCATCGTCATCGGTCCGGAGATAGAACGAGATACCGGTTGATAGTCTCCCATCGACCGAGCCAATGTAGCTTGCGCTGCATTGCGAGAGTTCTTTGTAGATCTTGCTTGTGGATTGAACGTAGTAGTTCTTTTCCTCCTCGCTGAGAGTCGGCCAGACGGAACGGAGAGTGCTCCCGGGGACTCGAGTCATGACCACGGCTTGCATACCACCATGATCGACAACGTGAACGAGCTTGGGCACGGAGAAGTAGGTCCATTTTTTCTTGCTCACCCAGTCTATAGTGACATGCTCTTGGGTGCGATCTGTATAAGCCGGGCGGACTTTGATGACGAAATCCCCAATCTGCCAAACACCAGATAGACTTCGATCATACTGTAAGTGGGTGGTGATCTGGATATCCCTGTAAAACCGTCTGGTCTCGGGCGGTGGGTTAGGTGCCGGGGAAAGCGTGTAGTAGGCGCTATAGGGGCCTTTGAAGGTATATCCAGAAGGCGGTTGTCCGAGAATGACCCAGCTTCTTTCAAGTACAAACTGGTTCGCAATGAGCCAGGAGTTTACCGAAATTGTTTGAAAAGCCATGTTCGGGATGGTGAATAAGTAATAGAGCTGTAATATAGGTTGCTGGCGGTGATGGATGTGAATGGTGATGATATTGCTGAGAATGCTGAATGATGGAGTGATGGAGAATGATGGAGAAAGTGAGATTCACAGCAGCAGTTGAGCTCTACTTATAGTCAATTCTAGGTTGTTGGTGAACTCGTTCTTTTGTCCATGTGGACGGTCGAGAGTTGGACAAAACAGAGGACCACACATCCTTCAGCCGAATGCGGGTTGCCAAGTAGTCGAGCGTGGGTGGACTTCTTTATGATTTCTTAGTTCAATTTTAAGGAACAATGAAAAGGACATACTAGATTGGCAGAATTGCCAATGCATTCTGGACTTTCTTTGACGCCATGTATGCACTCATGGGCGACTTGAGCTCAAAGAAGGTCAATGGTCAAAGGTCAATGGTCAAAGGTCAATGAAGGTCAATGAAGGTCAATGAAGGTCAAATCACAACCATGTTTCCCCATTCAGATCTCCCAAAAAAACAAAACTTATTCGCACATTCTTCCTCCCTCTATAAATAGACCAGAAGTTCTCCATAGTCAGGCAGTCGGTCGGTCGGCTCATTGAAAAAGGGTCGTAAAAAGGAAAATCACAAAAATGGTCGAAAACGCGGTCCATTTTAGAACGCGGCAGCCTGTGACTAATGAGTAAAAATACACACGTATTCAGTAGATCCGTGGAAAGGATATATTTATCTTACCTCCGTACGCCTCGCGAACTGTTGAGATAGAGTTCCATGATTGCAGGTAACGGCAGCAGATAGTCTGTGAGGAATTAGTAAAATGCATGTAATAGGTAGAGGTAGATCCCTGGAAATAATGTATATCTTACGTCCGTATTCCTCCCTGTGAGAAAATGCCCGCAAGTTTCGCACCACTTTTTTTTACTCATGCTGGCCAGGTTGCATATGTGGCACAAGCCGGGAGTTATTTCTAATCTCTCAGGCACCGAGATGGGGAAGAAATAGGTATATACACGGTCGAAACCGTAGTCCAAGAACTTGAGGATTCGACGAAAGAGCTTCATGATCTCGTGGAAAGTGCTTCTTGGTAGTGTGCAAAGTCCAGAAGGCCGAGCAAGTTGGTAATACTTGGGTTCGCTAAGTAAGATATCGTTCTGTTTCGCTTCTTGTATTTTGGAGAGGTTCCTGCGTCTGAAGTTAGATTATAGACAGGGAAGAATGTTGCCTGCTGAAAACTTACCGTCTCATGCGCGATGTGTCTGGCGGTTTCTTGATATGGGGTTAAAGGTGTCAAGACAGGTTTGGATGAAGAGGATAAGAAGAAAGACGGGGGATCTCAGACGTTTTAAAGACGCCGCTCCCATTTGTTTTTCCAAAGTGCAAGCGCAGAAGATGGAATCACTTCAAAGCATGCTTCCTGAATAAGCGATGAGCCATGTGAGTGAAGATGGCGTCTCATTCTTTGGCGGCGATGCACATAAATCATGTCTTCTGACTCATAATCTGTTTGAACCTGCATGAGTGAGTGTGGGGAGTTGAAGATTTGTCCAAGAGACATGCAACAAGCCTTGTGGTAGCTAAGATTTAGCAACGGTTGCTCAACTGGTTTACATGCAACGTTTCTCTATTCACTCCATCAAGACCCAATTATTAAGGCGAGACACCTACAGTGAGCGTCAGTTTTAATCCACCTAAATTCACCATGAAAGGCATTGCTAAACGTACGTTTGCTGGCGCAACGCGAGGCGGAAGTTATTTACATCCCGAGCCACATTCAAGCGAGGCAACTAGACAAAGTTTGTTTTCATATATTGCAGGTTTCCTTCCTCTTCCCGAAAATCTTTCATTCCTTATCCATTCACTCTGACGCCAAAACGCAGCGTCAGAGGCCATCACAGCGAAATCATGCTGCGTCTACTCCTCTTCCACTTATACATCACCGCCACCCTTCTCCCCCTTGTCCTCTCATGGCAACTACACAAAGACCTCCCGGAAGGCATCTGGGAGATCTACTTCGTCCTGGAACGCATTCGGCACCAGAACCACGTCATCTATAATGACTGGACCAAATACGCCGACGTCACCATCATCCGCAAACAAGAACACCCCTTCAAAGTCTCTCACCTTCCAATCACTCATCACGGCTGCGCCGTCGACCAGAAGTTCCATGGCTACGGTAACATCCTCCCCCAAAAGTCCGACGTAGAGCGCGCGCGAGATATGCTGGCCAACTGGTGCGAGATGTACCGTCCCAAAAAGGGCGCTCTCATCGTCGCCACCGTGGGGAACGCGAGCTGGTATATATGCAACTGGGACTTTTACAATCTGCAAACCCTGCATAAGCAGAAATGCTCGCGGTGGGAGCTCATGATGGCCGAGGAACGCATGGATTACTACTGTGGCGCGAATCACACTGCGTATGTCCACATGGAGGGATGGAACAAAGCCTACGGACGGGGTATCAAGCCGGGTGAGCTTTGTCCAGATATGGAGAGATATCCCAGGCCGGCTGGACATAACCACGAGATGGATTGGCTGGTACCTGTTGATGAGACCCAGGTAGGAAAGGGCAATGCGACGGCCAAGTATTGCAATGTGCAGTGCCTTGACAATGCCGAGTGCCTTAAGAGGTGTTTCCATGAGTATGAGAAGACATGGAATAAAGGAAGGCCAAAGGGGCAGAAGGTGTCGCCACCGTGAGAAGAGTCGGATGGATGAATCTATGCCTCAGGGAAGGAGAGGGAAAGGCTGGACGGAGCACGGGAGTCAGAGCTGGGAGTATGAGTTAGTGAGACGCACTTGTTACTGTAAAGAGTCGTAATGTATGATTTGACTTGTGGTGTTGTTGATTGGATTGCATGAGGCTACACAGCTTGTCCATATCACGTCACGTGTGCAGCGGCTGGTGCGCCATGTTACCTAAGGTAAGGTAGGTACGGTATCTAGTGGAGCCCCCTCAATCAAAACATCGACACCTCAAATCGAAAGCCGTGTCGCATTGGAATAGTCCAACATCGCCAACACCACAGAAGCCCGCTGTTTTCCAATTGCAGTTTATTTGTGTTGATTATCATGTCGGCGGCAGCCGGGCAACAGCCGCCGTCGCAGCCTTTCTCCTATACCGGCATCTACCGCACCGAAGATGACGCCTTCTATGCCATATCCGAAGCTCAGAATGCCCTGGGCTTCCCGTGTTCCAAGAAGCGCAGCAAGCTTGATGTGAAGACAGGCATTAGGAACCGCATCGATGTCCGCTGCCATAGGAGCGGTTCATATAGACGTTGGAAGCATAGTACCGGTCAATACCAAACGTCATCGAGAAAGACGAACTGCCCGTACCTCGTCATTATCAGATTCGATAAACAGACTGGCGGTTTCTTATTTGAAGTAATGTCCGAGGAGCATAACCACGAGCCTGTTGAGAATCCCAACGAGACAAGCACCGCTCGTAAGCGGTCGCAAATGCAATTTGGCATTGAACGTCTTGAGAGGCTTGTTGAAGCACGAAGTAAAATCCCTGGCATAAAGGCAAAGGCGATCGCGGAACATATCGCCAGTGAACATCCTGGTGTCGCCATTACTAACCACGATGTTCATCTCATACTGGGCAAGATCCGACGGAGTCGCACTGGCGCCTTTGCTACCATACAGGATTTCCTGGATGGTCTCCAAGATAACGAAAGGGTTTTTTACTATGCTGTTGATCGCGGGCCTGATGAACAGCTGACCAAAATCTTTTGGATATACCGCCATAATATAGAGGATTGGAGGCGCTCTTCCGAGGTTCTCATGTTGGACAACACATACAAGATTAATCGCCTGAAGATGCCTCTTTTACAGATCACGGGTACGACTCCGCTGCATACGAATTTCAGCGCTGGTTTTGGCCTCACGGTCAAGGAAGATGTAGCGGCCTTCACGTGGATACTGAAGCAGTTGAAAATAGCGGCCACCAAAGGCCGTGTTCCACTACCGATGGTTGTCATCTCAGATTTCGATGACGTCGCTCTCAAGAAAGCCGCAGCAGACATCTTCGACACCTCTGACCAACAGGTGTGCATGTGGCACATTTTGAAGAACGTCACACTGAACATAAGAAAGATGTGGAATGGATACTCTGGAGCATCAGAAATCATGAGTATTTGGGAAGCCAATCCAGCATCCAGTAGCACCGCAGGCACCGTGCCTTTCTCCCGTCATGGGGAGGATCTTGCAGGGACACCGCTGGAATTGGAAATAGATGCTGTAGCTGAGCGTGCGATACGATTGTCGTGGCAAGCTCTCCAGACTCCTTCGCCACTAAACCAGCCTCCTGGTGGGCAGAGGCGGACGTTCCCTGACGCACCTGAAGGCATACGAGATGCGTTTGTAGCTGTCTGCCGGGCCGACAGTGAGAGTGATTTCTGGCAGCGATGGGCTCAGTTGTGCTATGAGTTTCCCGCACAAAAAGGTCTGATCCAACTCCCTCCCTTTTTGTGGACGCAACGGCTGACTAGCATGAAGCGATTATAACCTACCTCCACGACACCTATGTTGCTGAACGAGTCCAATTTGCACACTTCTCTGTCAAGTGGTTCCAGAACTATGGAATCCGAATGATTTCTTGTACCAAAAGCTCCCACTTGAAGGATTTCTTCGATAGCACCTCTACTGACCTTTGTCAGCTTGAACGACACATCTGGGAAATGGTCACGGCGTACCGGGAATCCTATGAGCTTTGTCTTCAGCACGAGCTCGGCCGACAGCAAGCACACTTTGACGAGTCCTCCATTGTTAAGGATATTGCGCTGAGAGTCGGGTCAAAAACAATGGACGAGATCTTGCAGCAAGTTCGGCTTGCGCTGGATGAGCTGCAAGGGAAAATATCACCGCAATCCTGTACGGGCCAGTTCACAAAGCAGATGGGACTCCCCTGCCGTCATCAAATTCTGTCATTAATGAAGAAATACGAGTCTCTTGAGCTATCGCACATTGGCCGTCACTGGTGGCTCAAGGATTTTGATGTAAGTTCTACCCTGAATATGATTAGACCGCAGCTAAAAATTGAGGTAGGAGGAGGAGCCCCCCATAGAGCAGCAGGAACCAGCAATCAACGTTGTTCAGCCGGCCCGTCCGGTTAAGCGAGTTCCTGTACCGATAGCTACCACGGAGGCGGTTGCTCTTCGTGAAGCCCGTGCTGCCACGGCCAGAAACGACGGAACCTCTGTAAGTAGACGTGATGGACAAAGGAAGAACGAAAGAGTACCAGTACCAAGGCTGCGCATAGCCGAGGAGCGATCCGAAGGCCCCAGAAGAAATCTTAAACGGCCCAGGGCCGAGAGTCAATCAGACCAACAACAAGAGCAGGCTGTTGAAGAAACACGGGATCAACAAGGGGCCCGTGAACCGACAGTCCAGGAACAACCACAGCCTAGCGAGCCGTTGCCAATCCACTCTGCAGTCTCTCAAAACCAACAAAGTCCTCACAATCAGCAGGAAGTTAGGGCGACTCCAAATACCCGCCAAAGAAGCGCCAACCCGACGACACCAGCCCGGACCAGAGCTCCAACGAGAACTGATGTTGCTGTTACACGGAGCCAGACGCAGGTTAGACAGCAGTTGACGCAACCGTCCGCACCGTCGCTTCAGCCACAGATACCTCTGCCTGCGCCAGTTGCAAGCAGTTCGTTGGTGCAGGGTTCACCAGCACAGGCCAACTACCAGCAGTTGGGAGGACTCGCAGCTCTTGATATGTACAATATGGGTGGAATTCCCCAGCAGCCTCCACAGGCAGCATTTGGTTCACAAGGGCCTCCACTCAACTTTTTTGCTTGGCAGCCACCACAAAAATGATAATTTTAATGTCACAAAAAGCTGGAATTGGAGATGTCTTCTATGGGGGACGGCTGTGTTCAGTTCATGCGAAGCAGCGAAATACCGTCGATTCTTTGTTATTGTTTAATGAGCTTGGAGTATCAGGAATCATATCATCCCGTCAAGGTTGGTGAGCGACAACAGGTGTTTGCGAACTGGGAATGGAGTTGTGTATATCCGGTTATATTGGTCCGTTTGCATGGTTAATCAACGGCTCCATATCAAAGTTCTTGGGACCAATCTCAAGTGTGGCTCTATACTACAGCTACAAAGTAGACTACTTCATCTTGAGCTTTCATATCGATCTGCATATGACTAGGTACTTCTCAGGCTCTAGTACGCCGCACAAGCTAGGATGGTCTCTCTGCTCACGGGGGTTCGCGTCTTTTTACCAGCAAAAGATATTTATTGCGTCTTTCTTCTTATACTAGGTCAATCAATACATATATTTGGTGTTACAAAACCTGTGCGATTAGTCCGCTTCCTAACGGGTAAACATATGAGGCCAAGGTATGGCCCTCGCCGTCTGTGACGTGGTTAAGTCGGAAGATGAGCCTGAGACTAACATCGTTATCCTTAATCTGTCGCTCTCCTTCAGAAACCTATGCGTCAGGATTTCAAGTCACCGTGTAGCTCATCGGTGTACTGCATCAGTCATGTCAGGAAGTAGAAGTGTTCCCAAAATCAGCTAAACACCTGGGGGAGGAGGTGGAGGGGGCTGATCGCTTGGAGGTGGAGGAGGGGCATCTCCCGATGGCGGTGGGGGCGGCGGAGCTGACCCAGCATATTGCTGAATGAGGGCGTTGAGGGGACCAAGGCCTGGAGGAGCGGAAAGCCCAGGAGCGCCAGCCTGGGGAAGACCAGGAGGAGCACCCATCCCAGGAGCCACGCCATAGCCACCGTAGCCAGCATATCCAGGGTACCCACCCTGGGTTCCAGGAGCCTGATGCTGTGGCACGGCAGGTTGCTGCGGCTGCTGCCACGGCGCAGCTCCACCAGAGGAGGAGCCGTAGTTCTGCCCGTAGTAACTGTCTCCATGGCTGTTGTTATTGCTGTTGTTATCATGGCCGCGATGGCGATCACGCGCCCAAGGAGCCGCAGAGCCGCCTCCGCCTCCACTTCCACCTTCGTTAGAATCTTGGTTCCGGGATCGCCACGGCGCAGGCCCGCCGGTTGGCCCACGTTGCCATGGTTTCGCATCGCTACCATTGCTGTGACCACCTGGGCCTGCTTCAATCTGTGCAGGGGCTGATCCGGAGCCACCTCCAAGTTCTTGCATAAGTTGCTAGGATCATTGTTAGCATACTACGGTCATGTGTGTGAGGGGGTTGACAAAATGTGACATACCTCCATTTCACGATCCACGGCGTCGCCTCCTCCGATCCTACCTGCAGGACGGGCACCTGCGTCATTACGCCAACTTGCACCCCTCTGTCTGTCTGGACAATCACGGGCCATGTGTCCGGCGTTACCACAAACCCGGCAAATTATGCTGGCAGTGTAGTTTTGTCGCTCGGGGCAGTCATATTTGCGATGCCCAATCTTACCGCAGTTCTGACAAGCTTGGTTTTCATCGTCTCGCAGGGTACCGTTGAGTGCAGCGAGTTCTCGAAGCTGGTTGCGCTTGAGCTCGTTCTGGCCCTCGGGGATCGAAGCTGCCTAAATTGCAATGTGAGCACTGGTTCACCCTAGGAGAGTAGGGTGTGTCCAACTTACTGTTTCAATAACATTGTGGATGAGCTGTTTGGCCTTGTTCACCTTCTCCTCTGTGTCGGCCATGATCAAACAGTGAAGATCTTCCTCCTGGTTGCTGGAGTGAGCTGCGTCAGAGCGACCCTTGCCTTCCTTGACCGAGCCTTTACCACGGATGGCAATCTTGGCACCCGAATCAGTCTCCATCTTCTTCAATGTGTTACCACGAGGTCCGATAAGTAAGCCAACTTTGGGGGAGATCTACGTGTTAGTAACTGAACTTGTAAAGATTAGAGGCATAGGATAATGCGCGATCAACGGAAGAACCAGGCCTCTTAAAACACCTTGGCGATGTAGTAACAAGTCTGGTCATGCTCCAGAGGGGGATGAGGGGAGAGACATTGGTTAGGGTTAAAGGGTTAGCAATCATACTGAAGTTAATCTCCGGGTAGTCATTGACAGGCACGTAGACCTTTTCCTGCGTCTTCGTAGGCCTGCGATAGTCCTGTGGCGGGTGATAGTTAGGAATGGTTTTCATGGCCTTTTCCACCAGCTTGTGACGCTCATCCTCGAGGCGCTTGCGATAGCGGTATTCTCGAGTGTTGATACGTCGACCATGGTTGTCGTATTGCGGTGGCGGAGATGGGGATCTATAGCGCGTCAGTTTTAGGATCGTTGACGATATAAGGGTGCAAACATACCGGTCTCCATCCGCCGGAACAACATCGTCGATGCGCAGCTTCTGACTGATCTCTTCGATACGAAGATGCAGGGTGTACGCCTCAAGCTGTTCACTTGTCATGGATGACAAGATCGCAGTGGGGAGACCCATGAGACCCGCAGCCTTGTTCTCAGACGCGTCGCCCCATCGGTTGCGTTTCTTTCGTCGGCGAGGACCGTCAGACTCGCCTCGGGGTTCTGGGTCGCGGCCACGCTTGAGATCGCGCTCATCCATGACTTCTTCCTCGCCTCCTTCGCTTCCTTCGCCTCCGAAGCGTCGCGACTTCCCGAGGGGAATGTTGTTCGACCCCGTGATGCCCTGATTTCTCCAAGACATTTTGGCGGTTGATGCGGCGATTCTCCGTGACAAGGTGATCAAAAGAATGACGACGCAGGTTAGGTAGAAGGTGATGTTGGATGCCGGAATGTTGTGGCCAAATTGCTGCAGCTCTCGAAAGTTTCGAGCTTGTTTGTTTTCGGAAAAGGGTTCTTCCGCCCCTCGATAGACACGTACCAAACGTACCTGCATGGCACTTCTGTGCGCGAAAGTATTGACAAAGCATCAGAACCACGTCAAATGTTGTGGTGCATACGAAGTACTACACCATCCATTGCTGCTCTAATGCTCCTGTAAGAGACAGAATTCACGGTGTATGAGCAGAGTATTTTTTTTTCTTGTCTTAATATTTCGGCAAGGAGTCCATATATTTAGGTAGTTTGCAGATCTCAAGTCATATCAAGCTGGCCGAAGCTTTGTCATCACGGGCTGCACTACCAAATTAAGGATACAATAACTCGTATGAACTGCAACCCATCAGTACTACTAAATCCTTCATAATCCATCGGAAATTCTGTTTTCAAATGATGTTTTGAGGCCTATCGAGGGTTTTCACCTAAGCTAGCGGCCCCGCGTCGGTATACTACTTCTACATATATACTTCGTAGACTCGAGTGATCTTTTTACCGCATTTTGCCGAAAATCCCGATCTGTTCATGTGAAGTATTCGGCGTTCGGTAGTTATAAGAGAGATGTACATAGGTTTGACCTCCAGCTGTAAACGTCCGAAATCTGGAGAAGAGCCAAGGTCCAGAGTGGTCGATGAATGAAGACTGAAGTCATAGTCACGCGGTTTCGATATGGACCTTAATACTACTACTAACAGTGTTACCAAAAAGTTTGGCGTCCGCCATTGTCTTAGCCGCTGGCTCTGCTGTGATGCTGTGATACGGATTGGTGGCGTCGAAGCAAGGTTTAGGCGGGCGAAACGAAACCAATGAGCGTCATAGCTCGGCATGTTACGCCATAGGAAGCTAGTACTCCATACATACTACTCCGTACATGGAATCAGACTGGCTGACAAAGGGCATTGCTAATACTATTTACTACTCATTGAATGCTGAATGCCGAGGAATGAAAAAGATGAAAATGCAAGCACCGAGTCCGACGATACGGGCAGCATCAGCGCCCTTGCTGAGAGTGTAGGTAGTGCCAGTCGTACTCGTAGGTATCTATCCGTACTGGTAATTCCAGAACCCGAAAGCCCTTTATTTGGCCCCCTTATCAAGAACTACTACTAGTACGGAGGAGTACTACTTCGTACTACCAATCTTCATGGCATGGTAGCGGTAGGGCGCGGCAGTTGTGTGAATGTCTCTGGGCAACCTTGTGCCTCCTCATTAGTAACTAGATACGTCTTGGATAGTTGCTACCGTTTGTGGCTTGCAGATGAGGGAATCGAATGGAGTGCACTAATGCACGAGATGGCGCAGTCAGCCTGACGAAGAGCCATGATGGTGCTGCACCTCAAAAGTTCAAGGGAATCGGGAGCGTCAGACATGGCCTTCAACAACAGCTATTGGACACGCGAAGCCTCGATCCAGCAGGTCTCGGGCGTCGTTTGCCCGGCAGATGCAACCCCCAGAAAGATGGGATAATATTGTGTTGGTGAGGGCTAGTATACTACTATACTACGGAGTACTACTGCTGCTAATACGGAGTACTTGCATACCTGCCTATACCCGTATAGCGAGGTCTGGCCCCCACTAAAGCACCTAGATAGGATTTAAATGTATGAGGCCGCTCCCTATTATATGCCGCCGTTATCAGTTCGTCCTGAGCCAACGCGAAGCCGGCGATCCGTGCAGTCCTCGATTTCCGGCACTGGTCAACAGTTATTAGATACGGAGGAATTCAGCATTCTTACATTAATCGCCGATCACTACCCGTCTCAGATTGCGTACTTCACACTCCTCGGAGTCGCATTCCTCGAAACCGGAAGAACTCCAAGCCGCAGTGGTAAAGGAGTCAGAAGGATTCCCAATTAAAACCAGTTGACCCGGCAGGTATTTATTTCTGCGGAGCACTCCGTACCAATACTACGAGTACTGCGGAGTACTATAAACGTTGGAACAATTATTTATTCAATAATAATTGTCAAGGACGGACGCCTTACTACCGAGTACTCGTCTATATCTTCGGAGCACCGCTACTACCGGCCAGAAACACATGTGCATGTGCATGCAACACGAGTATTTATTTATGTGCAGAGAATAGGACCAAGTGTCGTCCGCTTTTGTTTGTCTCCAGCTTTTAATGAATATCTCTCTGTACGATCGAGAGGCATTTGCGCGCATCGTCGTCCTCACCGTCCTGACTATTAATACCATACCATCAATACCATCAATACCGTCAAAATGGTTGGTGTCCCAGGTCGATCCAAGGGATGCGTTACCTGTCGCCGCAGGAAGAAGGGCGTAAGTAGAGCTGTGGCAGAAAAGCACATTGGCTTGCTTGTTTGTTTGTTGATCCCTTCACCCCGCTCTTGGGGATGGAAGCAATAATACTAGCACCAACACCATACAACTATTGCGCAATTCATATCAACTAACCCTCATCTATAGTGCGACAAAAACGTGCCATCGTGTCACCAATGCATCCGCTCTGGCCTAATATGCGGAGGCTATGGTCGGGACCTTGTGTGGGTAAACACTACGCCAGACGGCAAAAAGGCAAAGCCGCCCTCTTCCTCATCGCATCAGATGCCTTGGAATGCCATCTACACCAAATCCGATGGTTCCCAAACCGAGGTTTCCCTCCACCACTCGTTTGCCAGGTCGGCAAGAGAGCAGCTGTTCTTCGGCATGTTCATATCGGCGGCGATGCCATACGGTCATCTACTCTCGACTCAAGCATTGGGCTTATCGACAAACGGCTGGCTAGCAGCAATCGACGAGTTTTACAACAACGAAGCTTGCATTCGGTATGCCGCACTCGCCATGAGTGCCGGCATCATCGGCATCAAGAGCCACAACAGTCACCTCTGCGTCCAGGGATTGAATGCTTATAACAGATCTGTCCGGGAGCTCATTCGAGCTTTGAAGGACCCGCAGCGGTCCAAGGGCGACGGTGTCATCGCCGCTGCTCGAGTAATGCAGACGTATGAGGTATGTAGTGGTTAAATCGCGAGAAAAGTGATCACCAAGTTCGCCCATCTAACTTTTTCATAGCTTTTCTTCGGAAGGGCCCCCGACTGGAGAGCACATGTGGAAGGTCAACTGGCGCTGTTTATCAACCGAGGTCCAGAAGCTTTCACCTCTGGTCAGGGCCATCAGTTGTACGTCGATGGTCGCATCCTCATTGTAGGTATTCACGAAGTCACCCACAGCGATCGATGGGCTACGATTTGACTGACATTCACATTCACGCATAGGTTATGCTGGCAATTGGCCGAAGAGTTAGATCTCCGCTCAATTCCCCAAAGTGGCGGACAGTTCCATGGCGTCTAAGACCCAAGACGGCCAAGGACAAGTTGATCGATATCCTGGAGAATATCCCTGATATGCTCATCAAATACGACACTCTTCGTGCCTGCGAATCTCCGGGCCAGGTGGAGGAGCTTCGCCGGATCACTCTCCAAAGTTGCCAGCAGATAGAATCGGACCTGGACGTCTGGGAAAAGGAATCCGGGGTAGATCTTGAAAAGTTCGACTACTTGATTTCAGGTTCCCCACTGCCGATACCGCAAGATGACACAGAATTTGGCATCCTCTACATATCAAGCGTTTACTGGGGGGCCCGCCTAATTTTGTACACCACGATAGGGACAACCATGATGTTTGTTTTTGGGGCCCCTGCTCCCGGCAGTGGACCACCAGGCCCAGGTGTCCCTCCTCCATCACGCGTGGCCGTCGCCACGCCGCCTCCGGTTCCGGTTCCGGCTCCGGCTCCCGTTCCCGTTCCCTCAGCACAGCCCTCGAAAGCGTTACTACCCGTCAATGCAAACCCGAAGACTTCCATCAGCCCCAGGAATCCCAAATTCTACGCTTTCAAGATCGTCCACTTGGTGCATTTATTCTTCGAGCCTACGGCTGGTGTTATGCAGGGCGCTACGGCTCTCTTTCCCATGGCGCTTGCTCTGCGCTTCTTCGCCGCGACAGAGCCCCCTGGCCAGAGGAGCAAAGAATCACAGATGCTGTTTGATGTTTTCAACATGCCGTTCATGGGTACTTTTGTCGGCCGGTTCTTGAACGATCTCCAGGGTGGGCCGACCGAGTCGCCAGAAGCGAGACGTGAAGCTGATCAAAACATTTGGTGGTATGAAGTCTTGGGCCGGGAAAAAGTATCGCGCTCTCCAAGTCCATGAAGTAAAGATCGTGTTTTAGAAGAGTGGCGTTGAACCCTCCTCCCGACTCCATGTAGTCCATGGAAACTGTCTGCCGGCCATTTGGACAGTGATGAACCTCCGCTACGCCGATATGCTTACGACACCGACTTGGTTTGTTGGAATATCGGGGCTAAAGACCCGGCTTTGGCTCTGACTGAAGAGCTGATGACAAAATACATAATGAGAACACATGCCGCCTGCAACAACCGAACATGCCTCGGCAAACATCTTACATCCATATATAGGCTTGAACATAGGCTTGAACATACTCCTGCAAAAAGGCGGTCACATTCGGTCATTTGGACCCAGTTCGTATACGGGAAAATGGCACCCAGGGGAGACCTCTACGCCAACCGAGTCATCCAAGTGCCAAGACAGCCAAGCAAGAAAATAACGGAATGACGCGCACATGAATCATCAATCCGACGACATGTTGGGATCATATGGCAGCCCCGGAATATTTGCCTCACTTGTCAAAGTCAAAGATCCTTGCGGCAACAGATGAACCCACCCACACTAGACAAGAAACAAATATTCGGTAGTTAACTCAAGTCAAGCTTGTAGGTCCCTTGATTGTATAGACGTGGATTCTCAGGTCCCTGTGCTTGTGACGAGTGGACGGATCCTTTAAGCTATGTAAACGGTTACACATATACAATAAAATTATATATGAAGAAAAGAAAATCCCCCCTCCCAGCGATAAAATCCTATATAAAAATAAAAGTGTAACCATGTCATGCCATCTAGCAAGGGCTGAGGCTCGCCGCAGAGCTTGCATCCTGCGGAATCACACCCGCCGCAACAGCAGACTTGTAGCACCACCGCCACTCGTCCAGGCCGCCGATGAGGTTGCATTTCCACGTCCAGAAGATCCATCCTGCGGACCGCTCAAAGGTTTCGGCCTGAGCTGCCCAGAAGCCCCGGTACCACTGCACTTGGTCGGGTCTGTTCCGGATGCCGAACTCGCCGTTGCTCTCGACGTCGTCGGCGACAGAGATGGACCATTCGCCTACGATGGCTGTCCTTTCCCGCTGGTCGTTGCAGACGGCGTTGAGGTAGCCGTCCTTGGTCTTGGTGACGGAAGGGTCCCATTTGTAGTATCGGTGGTCATCGAAAGCGGCGAAGTCAGTGCTGGGAAGAGCGCTGGTTGGGTTGCCAGAGCCCCAGGCATTGCCCTATTCACACAGAGTCAGTCAGCTTGCACATTATCACTTGCTTTGGAAGAGGTAAACGCACCATGTATTGGATGTGCAGGCGCTTATTGCCAGTGACACGCAGGCGGTTCTCGGTGTTGCGGATGCGGTTCCAGACCAAGGGGTAGTAGGTGCGGACCATGTCGGCGGCTTGCTTGGGGTAATCCCAAGTGTGAATGGGCTCGTTCAGGACTTCAATCATGCCGACGGTGGAGTAGTTGGGGTTGGTGAGGATGCGCTCGGCCATCCATTCGAGGAACTTGGCGGCACGCTCGTAGTTGTCCGCGGTGTAGAAGCCAGGCTGCGAGACACCCTGATGAACACATTAGCATCGTTGTGATAGAAGATGATGTAGGAGATGTCACTTACATGACCGGTGTATTGCTGGTTGGGAAATTGGGCTCCTGGAGCGCCGTGAAGATCGATGATCACGTAGAGACCGGCATCCCGGCACCAACCGACAAGACGATCCAAGTACTGGAGAGCGCCTCGAGGATAGAACTCGCCTGACCGGATGAGATCCTCACGCATCCAGAAGCCAACAGGAATGCGCACAGTGTTCAATTTCAAGTTCTTGATCTGCTTGATATCAGCCTGGGTAGTCCAGCTATCCCAGTGCTTCTTGAAAGCCGCGTTGGCGGCGTTCTGGCCCAGACGCTGCACGCAGGACCACTCATCGTTGAGACCGCTGCAGCCCATTGACCTCCATTCACTGTCCGCCATCCATGGCTCAATGATGAAGTGGGAGCCCAGGTTGACACCACGGATCTTGTCAACATTGGGGAGCCAGGCGTGGGCCGAGGCCAGGAAAAGAGAGAAAGCGAAAGAGACCAACATGTTGGATGACTGACCGGGCCACCCTTTCAAAAATGGAACAAAGAAAAAAGATGCTATGTATGTGGGTTCATCTCAGGATACAGGTTGGAAGACGGAGACTACTATATAGTATTATGTTTCATCCATTATGGATAGCCTCCTCGGCCCTGCCGGTCCTGACCTAGTGATATCAGACCCGTTTTCACACTCCGCAAACTACAATCTCCATCCCCCATGTTGCCATTGCCTTCAGCAACTGGGCGCACTCCTCGGACATAGGAGTAGTCGTACTACCTTGTTAGTAGTATTCCATAAAAAAGGCACGAGGCAAAACGATAGTGTGGCGGTTGCTCACAATGGTACATTAAGGGTCCATAGGGATAACTAGCTCCAGGTATCATGAATAGAGGTCCACCTTCAGTCCACATAGTAGTAAGAGTAGCCTGAATCTTACTGCATCAGTCGTGACCCGAGGACCGGGAGTAGAATTTAGACTCTCGGGCCGATTTACGATCACCAGCTAGGGAGTAGGTAAGAAAACGTGTTCAAGTAGTACTCGCGGGGGTCTTTCATGAGATTTGATGCCAATCAGACTCCCTATGGTCTCTTGGCATACTATTGAAGCAGGGGGGCTATTAATCTTGGTATCCCTGTTTTGAATGGAATCATGAGGACTCCGGACCACAACTCCTTCTCGAACTGCGAATCCTAGCACTACTGCATGGTGATAACTAGTAATCCTCAATCTGAGGGTCCAGATATACTCCTCCCTTATTGGGTAGAGTCAGTAAGCACTACTCCGACCTAACCTCTTCAACTCCACTTCCCGCCTGACGTGTTAGGTTAGAGATCTAATTTGTTTCAACCCCTCACGAATCCCGTTTGGAATCGTGACCCTTAATAGGCAACCCCGGGAAACCGTTATCGGCTTGATTGGTGGATCTTGTTTCCCAGGTTTCCGGGCGACCTTTTCAACAGCCGCATTCGAAGATGTCACGGGATGAGATCATGCATAAACGCTCGCCCGTCCGCATCTCTTTTTGGATCTTGCCGTTGGTAGGTAATACGAGTTATTTATGGAGTTTGTTGATATATACGTGTGTCTCGCATCGCCGTATTTGTGTATCTGGCTGATGGGCGAGATCTGAAGACAGTTGGTTTCGAGTAGATAGACCAACTGACCCCCTTGTTATCCGACCCCTACAGGGGTCCAAGTACCTGACCCGGTCAGATAAACTCTAACAGCTCAGCTCAACCTAACCTGACCCCTATAACCTTATCAGACCCTTTAATAAATTTGGAAGGTACTTTGCATATCGGCAATATAGCGCTATATATAATAAAAGATGCGTATATAATATATAAAAAATAGTTTTATATACCTTAAAAATTATATAGCTTATATTTATAATTAAAACTAATTATCACGGCATGGAAAGGCAGGTTAGGGCAAATATCGTTGTTGTGCCATGGAGAGCAAGAAAGCCCTAAGGCTCTATGGAAAGCTATAGCTAGGAACGCATTAAGGCCTAGTTATATGACTATAGCTTATATAATAAGGCAATAATATCGCGTTACAGTTAATACTATAACAGTACCCCCCCTCTTTATTATACTATTTAACTGTAAATAGCTATATTACTTTTATAAATTAAAAATGTAAATAATTTATTTTAATACTTTTAATATAAAGGTAAATAAAGTAAATTATATAGTTTTTAATATTAGCGATATATAGTTTAATTATAGGCTTTAATGTAGTATAATTTTTAATTAATACTTTATAAGCTTTAATTTCTTTTTAATTATTTCCTTTTTTTCCTTTTTTATAATATTTTTTAATATTTATTATAATAAGTTTAGCTTTTTTAGGTTTTTTTATAAAAGTTTTATATTGTTACAGGCTGAGAGCCTAGGTAAAGGAATTAGGCATCTGCCTAATTCGGTTACAGCTGCATATACAACTTATACGCCAATTATATAAATAGCTATTATTTAAGGCCAGCTGGCCTTAAGCTTTTCTTCCTTTTTTCCCTAGTTTTAGATAGGCAATTCTAATAGAAAATCAAAGAGACTAATAAAGCATAATGCCTAATTAACGCGAAGCTTAATTAATAAATATAATTACAGTAATATAAGTATAGATCGATAAGCTATAAGGGATAGTAAGCTATAGGCGCCTATAATAAGTCTTTTTAGAACTTGATTAATTTAATGGCTAAGTGAAAGACTAGGATGCATAGGCTTTAGCAATAAAGGCAAAGCTTTAAGTGAATAAAGTAGCTATTAAAGACGAAAATGTATAGTTTTATTATATCTATAGTTCCTTTAACTAGAGTATTTAATTGATAATCTTAGCATTTATCTAATAGTTAAAAAAGCAGTGGAATTAGAATTTAATTAGTCTCTTTAATTATTTAAAATAGATTTTTAATAATTTAAATAAAGTAAAGAAAGCAGGGTAATAATTATAAAACCTATAGTAAAAAACTAATTCCTTTTTTATATATTTATTAAAGTTTAAATAAATCTTTTTTAAAGCTAAGGCTAGTCTATAGCTAGATAATATAAAGATTATAATATTAATTAAAGGGTTAAATAAAGATATTAAATAATGCTTAAATAAACAGTTTACTCTCCCTATAATTTATAATAACTTTATATAGGTTTTATTAACCTTAGATAATTAATTTAACTATAAAATAAGTTATTAAGATTATAATATAAAATAAAAATAAATAAAGGTATTAAAGATTACATTAAAGGTAATATTAATATAATAGTAAAAGTAGTAAGATTATAGGAAGTGCGTTTAATATAGCTTATTTAACTATTAAGTCCAGAAATATAAGTTAAAGCTAATATAAAGTTAACCCTATTTAAGTTTATTTAAACTATAAATTACTTAGGTTAAAAAGTCGCAGGCTTTAGCTAAAATATTATAGAAGAAAATAATAGTAAAGAGAACTGGATACCCTGCTAATTATTATTTAAATAAAAGTTTTAAGTGGTTATTTAAAGAAAGGGGGGAGTAATATTATAGGCTAAGAGCTTAGGTAAAGGAATTAAGCACCTGCCTAATTCAGTTACAGCTATATATACGACTTATACGCTAATTGTGTAAATAGCCGTTATTTGAGGCCAGCTGGCCTCAAGCTTTTCTTCCTTTCTTCCTTAGTTTTAAATAGATAATTCTAGGTCCCCTCTTTATATTATACACTTAAGGCCAGTCCTTTTATATATATTACTTTTTGGAACTTTATAAGTTTCTAATTAATTATTATACAGTAGTATAATATTTTTATTTAATAAAGTAATAGAATTTATTATTATTATAATAATTTAAAAATATTTTAAATTTTTATTTTTTATATATTTTATTTATATTATTTTCCTTTTTTGATATTTTACTTTAAATATTTTTTAATTTAATTTTCTTTATTATCTTTTATTTAAAATATAATAATATAATTATTTTAAATTATAAAAGGGAGTTATATAAAATTAAAAAAATCTTTATATTTTTTTATAAATTAATAATATAAGTTTGTAAATATACTTTTATTATTATATAAAGTTTTAGTAGGTAAAGCTATAAAGCCTTTATTTTAAAATATAAGTTAAAATTATAATTAATAAAAAATAATAATATATTAATAGTTGAAAATATTATATTATTTATAATTAATTTAATTATTTTAATAAAAGTTAATAAAGGCTTATAAATATTATTTTGTATTTATATTAATTCTTTGAGTTTAATTATTAATTTTAAAGTAAAAAGCTAATAATTATTTTAATATAACTTGTAATTACTTTAAAAGTTATTTTTGGAATTTTAATATAAACTTTATATTATAATTTAATATAATATTATTAAATATATTATAAAAGCAGTAAATCTTATTAATAAATATATTAATTAACTTTTCTATTAATAATAAAGTAATAAATATAAAATAATATATTTTTATAAAGCAGTAAACTATTACTAGTAAATACCTATAAATAATATTATAGGAGTAGGATTTAAGCAGTAATCTAATATAGTTAATAAAAACATTTAACTATATATAAAATAAAATTAATAATAATTAAAAGAAATATTATAGTAAAGATTATAAAGCCTTTATTTTAATATATAGTTTATAGGCTTATATAAATACATTAATATGTTTTAAAATTTATAGCTATTAATATTGTTACGGCACCGACTGTGACGCGATGTTGATGCCCTGTCACGTGAGCCCCGGTCACGTGACCAGGCCCTAACGCGTTCCTAGCTATAGCTTTCCGTAGAGCCTCAGGGCTTTCTCGCTCTCTACGGCACAATAACGATATTTGCCCTGACCTGCCTTTCTGTGCTGTAATAGTTTATACTGTCCCTTAACTCGGCTGCGCTGTCGCGAGGCATATACTTAACTGATTACGAATTCCCTTTCAATCCCTTTTTATTCCTGAACCTATAATAACGCCTTTACAGCCTAGCCTTTATCCCTTGAACCCTGTATCTATAGGAAACCAATTATAAGTGAGATAAATATAGATGCCCTAAACCTTGCCCCGCAGCCTAACTTAGCTTAATGGACTACAGTTTTAGCTATAGAGTTTGCGCCTTTCCCTTTTTTCCTCGAAACCCTGTAAAAATCTGGCGTTAATAGCGACTGTATACGTCTAATAAACGCAATTATCGGGGATAATAACCTTTATTACTAATTCCGCCTTTTTAGCCAAGTAATTAAAAAAGGCCTAGCCTAATAAAAAGAATAAAAATAAACCTTTAAGTAGGAAATCTCAAAGTAGGCAGCTGAAAATCAAGACTTTAAAGTATAAATTAAGGCCTAGGTTAAAGCCTTAAATGCAGCCTCGCTACTAAACTCTAGAAATAATAACCTACCTAGCTACTACTAAACTAAAGACCCTAAGCAATTTAATAGTAAATAAAAGGATATTATTAAATGTTAGTAAAAATATATTAACTAGTGTTCCTAGATTAATATTACTTTTATAGGCAATTAATTAATCTTTTTAATTAAACTTAAAAAGATCCTGTATATTACAGGTCTTTTAAAGGGAAATATATATTAACTGTAATAAAGAAACTTTAATACTATTATTAAAAGTTTTAATAACCTTGCCTAATAGTATTAAAAGATTAGTATAGTATTTTTTATTAATTTTAATAAATAATATAAAATAATTAACCTTTTTTAAAAGGTATTGCAGTCTTTTAATAACCTGTATATATTAAATAAGCCTTTCTAGAACTTTATGGCAGAGTTGTCTATATTAGGTAGCGAATGCAGTAAAATTGCTGAGTAGATAGTAGAGGCTTTAAAGATAAAGGTCTTTTAAGAGCTTGCTGATATTATAAGGACCTAAGTAATTAAGCCAGATAAGTTTAACTTTACTGAGTAATACTAACTTTACTAGACTATCTATAATAGGCTCTAGGAGGGCGCCTACTATAACGCCCTCTGCGCTGCCTAAATAGGCCGGTATTAACAAGGCTATTAATAGCAGCAGTATTAATATTAACAGTAATATTACTAATGCCAGCAGAATAACTAAGCTGCTGCCCTAGCGCTAGCTGGCGACCTAATATAACTAGATACTATATATACCCTGCCACCTTACCTTTAAATCTCTTGTAAAGAATATATCGCTAAAGGACTCTGCTTTTGTCACAGGCTAGGCCATGTCTCCCGGAATCACGACTACGCCGAATCCGGAAATACGACCAATACTAGACCGCTTACCTAATTAGGAAACCACCTCGGCCACAACCCTATACGCACAACTATATAACGCATACATAGCTAGTATAGAGCTTCCTTCCTTCAGCTATAGATAGACAATACAGAGGTGCCCTAACTGCGTGCTTTCCAGTTAGGCTACACCCGTTACATATCTATAGCTCAGCTACTACCTAGCCAGTGAGTAACGGAACTCTCACTGCAGAAGGAAAATGGCGAATTTCGGAGACCAAGCCTCCGAGGGCGACGACGTACAGTCGCGGATCGAGCAAGCTGTTCTACCTTTACAGGAACAAATAGCTGCACTGATGAGAAAGCTGGACTCCATAGCACCAGCGACTCAGGGGCTAGATAGCCAGGAAGACGAGATGTCATTCCTTCCGCAACCTGAGCAAGAACCCGCGCAGGCCGCAACCATGAAGCCTGCATCGACCTCTACGATAGAGTTTACACAAGCTCCCAGGGTCAAGAGGAAGCCACTCCCCAACCCATCTAAATTCTCGGGAAAGCGAAGGGAGTACGCCGCATGGGCGCAAGATATGCGCGAAAAGCTCGAACTCGACAAAGAGTTCTATAACAGCAACAGAGAACGGTGGTACCTTATTAACTCCTGCTTAGACGCTACACCTAAGCAGGTAGTCGCTACCTTCTATGCGTCAGGAGGAACCAACAGGAACTACGACCCAGCGGAATTTATGCGATACCTGGACCGTACCTACAAGGATCAAGGACTCCGGAACCGAGCTGCGCAAGAGCTGCGCACTCTCAAGCAAGGAGATAAGACTTCGCTCTCATCTTTCCTTCCCCGCTTCGAACAGAAGCTCTCTGAGGCAGGCGGCGACGACTGGGCTGACCAAGCCAAGATCATCTTCCTCGAGGGAGCGTTATCTCCAGAACTACGATTCCGCTTAGCAACGGTGGACCTGCCGCTTACCTATAGCGAATGGCTTGCTAAGGTCCAGGATATCGCTAGCCGCGTCGAACGATTAGATCCAGACCGACGGAACGCGGGAGCCGCCTCGATAGGCCACTCCCGGCAGAAAAAACATAATAAGCCCCAACCACATCGCACTTCGAAGGACTATACACGAGCAGTCGACGAGGAGGGCGATACCCGGATGGGGGGCGTGAACCGCATGAAGAACCAGCGCCGACGCAGCTCCTTACCGAGCGAGGCAGACACTGCCCGGGAGGCCACATGTTACCGTTGCGGGAAGGAGGGACATATTGCCCGGTTTTGCAAGAAAGGCCACAGAGCCCGGGCGCATCAGGTCCAGATCGCCGACCGCGAGTCTGATGATAACAACCAGCATACCAACGGCGAGGAAAACAGTAACTCTAGCGACGAGTCAAAAGATTAGCTCCAACGCAAAGTCGGGCGTTGGAGCCCACAAAGGAAGAACTGAAGGGATGGAAGGAGTTCAAGGAGCGAATGACCGGCGAATCAGCAACGTTACAAGCCAGAATAGAGAATATACCTATTACAGCACTATTCGATACTGGCTGTGACCTTTATGCTGTTATAAACTCCTCCCTTGCCCGGAAGTTACACCTCCCGCAGATCAAGATCACTAAAAGGAAGATTGGGACGTTTACCGAGATCCACGAGAAGGTAGAAACCAGCCGTGTCGCTGTTATTTACCTGGATCTATGCGGCTATATTGAACGTCAATACGCCTATATAGTGGATAAACTAGATCATGACCTAATCCTCGGTAAGCCTTGGGCTGAGGCTAACCAGGTAGTATATAATGCAGCCAAGAAGGAAGTTAGCCACGGAAAAGCCGGCCTACAGCTACGATTCGCAGATGAGGAGGAGCCCGGGAATATTAAGGCCATACGAAGAGCCCGGCTTATACCAGCCTCGATATTGCAAGCAGAATACCGCCGCACTAAAAGGAACAGCGAAAAGGAAGCGTACTTCCTCCGAGCTATCAGCTTATCCGACATTGAAAAAGCACTCCAGCCTGAGAAACCTATAGATCCCCGGGAATATATCCCCCCCGAACTATACAAAGAGTTCTGTTCGCTATTCTCTATAAAAGAAGCTACTAAGCTTCCACCACGCCGCCCCGGAGTCGATTTGCAGATTCCCCTGAAAGCCGATGAACACGGCAAAGAACCGGAACTCCCTTGGGGCCCCCTTTACAGCATGTCACGCGAGGAACTATTAGTGTTACGGAAGACCCTCCTCGACTTACTCGATAAGGGATTCATTCGAGCTAGCAGCTCAGCCGCCGCAGCCCCTGTCCTCTTTGTTCGGAAACCTGGAGGAGGAATTCGCTTCTGCGTAGACTACCGCGCCTTAAACGCAATAACGCAGCGAGATCGCTACCCCCTCCCCCTTTTTTCTGAAACCCTTAACAGCTTAACGAAAGCGAAGTGGTTCACGAAGCTAGATATAGTAGCTGCGTTCCATAAAATCAGGGTCGCGAAAGGAGAAGAACACAAGACTGCATTCCGTACACGCTATGGCCTATATGAGTGGCGGGTAGTTCCATTCGGACTTACCGGCGCACCAGCAGCGTTCCAACGGTATATCAACCAGGTACTACGCCCCTTTTTGGACGACTTCGCGTCCGCATACCTCGACGATATCCTGATCTATACCGACGGGTCACGAAAGGACCATATGAAGAAGGTCCGGCGAGTTTTACGCGCCCTCGCTGATGCTGGGCTACACCTAGATCCTAGGAAGTGCGCGTTCGCACAGAAAGAGATTAAATACCTTGGGTTTATTATACATGCCGGCAAGGGAATTGCCTGCGACCCCGAAAAGCAGCGAGCTATTAGCGAGTGGCAGGCACCTACGACAGTAACAGGAGTCCGAAGCTTCCTTGGCTTTGCCAATTACTACCGGATATTCATCCCCGGGTTCTCTCGGATAGCCCACCCGCTTGTGAGGCTGACCAAGAAAGGGACCCCCTTCCAGTGGAAAGGTATGGAAGAAGCAGCCTTCCAGGAGCTTAAACGCCTCTTCATCGAAGCCCCTATACTACAAGCTTGGGATCCTACAAAACGCACCTTTGTCGAAGCAGACTGTTCAGGATACGCTCTAGGAGGAGTCCTCCTGCAAGAGAACAAGAAGGGAGAACGTCACGCTATAGCTTACCACTCACAGAAGCTAAGCCCCGCCGAATACAACTATCCCATCCACGACAAGGAAATGCTGGCAGTAATTCGCTGTCTAGAAGAGTGGAGAGCAGAGCTACGTAGCTGCGACCCCTTTACAGTCATTTCAGACCATAAGAACTTGCAGTTCTTCATGACGCGCAGGAAACTCTCTGAACGACAGACGCGCTGGGCAGAGTTCCTTTCCCAGTTCGATTTTACAATCCAATATAGGCCAGGCAGCGAGGCAGCCGCTCCCGACGCGTTAAGCCGCAGGGAACAAGACCTTCCACTCAATGAAGGCGACGAGCGCGAACTAAGCCGCTATATACAACTTATCCCAGCCGCACCAGCGATACGGAGATTCGAGGACAGCGATACTGATCTCCCCTTAATGCGCGTATTCGACGGAAACGAGGAACTACAGGACCTGTGGAACCTGACGATTCAGAAGGACCCGGTATATCGACGGGTATACGCTGCAGTTAGGAAGGAAGAGCGCTCCCTCCCCGCAGACCTCCAACTTAAGGTACAGATATCGGAATGTACAATCGACGAGGAACAGAGATTAACGTTCCGAGACCGTATCTGGGTACCGGCTACAACCGAAGAAGAAGGCGAAACGCTGCGCACTCGCATTGTGCAAGCAGAACACGACGCCGCAGTCTCGGGCCACCCAGGTCGTGACGGAACCCTAGCTATTATTTCCCGCAGGTTTTTTTGGCCAGGAATTAGCAGTACAGTCCGACAATTCCTCCGCAACTGCAGTATATGCGGAAGAGGAAAGGTATGGAGAAGCTATAAGCGAGGACTCCTCAAACCACTACCTATTCCCCAGCGCATCCGCAGCGACCTAGCTATGGACTTCATAGTCGACCTACCACCCACAGGACCAACACAGGCACGATACCTTTGGGTTATTATCGACCGGCTTACTAAGAATATTACCCTCGAGGTAATGGAGAGTATGGAGGCAGAAGCATGTGCAAAGAGGTTCCTCCAATGCCACTATCGGTTCCACGGGATGCCCCGGTCTATAGTCAGCGACCGAGGATCTAATTGGACCAGCCGCTTCTGGAGAGCTTTCTGTAAACTAGCAGGAACCCAGCAACGCCTAAGCACGGCGTATCACCCACAGACTGACGGCGGACCAGAGAGGAGCAACCAAGAGATCCAAGCATACCTTAGAGCATATATAGACTACTCCCAGAGCGATTGGGGAGACCTCCTCCCGGCAGCGCAACTAGCTTTAAATAACCGCGAACACACGGCTATCCAAATGAGCCCCTTTTTCCTTGAGCACGGCTACCATGTGGAACCCCTCCAGCTATATACGAAAGAAAACGAAGCTATTGGATTAAAGGACCCGGAGGAGAAGGCCGCAAAAGAAATAGTTGAGAGACTAGAAGGAGTAACCGCCTTTGCCCAAGCAGCACTTGCCGCTACGCAACAACGCTACGAGGACTCCGCGAACCAGCGGCGAGGCCCCTCTGAGAGATATGAGGTGGGAGATAAAGTCTGGCTACACCTCGGCAACTACAATACTCCCCGGCCTTCCAAGAAGCTTGATGCCCTACATCATAAGTATACAGTAACAAAGGTCATTAGCCCTCATGTAGTGGAACTGGGCGTACCAACTGGTATATACCCGCGATTTCACGTTGACCTGCTAAGAAGAGCGGCCGATGACCCCCTTCCGGGCCAGATTTCAGACGACCCCCAACCACCACCGATACGAGTGGATGGCGAGGATGAATGGGAAGTTGAAGAGGTCCTCTGCGCGAGGACTAAGCGGCGAGGTCGCGGCTCTTTCCGCGAAGCATTAATACAGTGGAAAGGATATATAGAGCCAACCTGGGAACCGATACACGTACTTGAAGACACAGCAGCCCTCGACGACTATATATCTAAATATGGCCCAATCGAATCTAACGACGGGCCACTTAACAGCTATGCGCCAGCGAAGCAACGGCGCCCAAGGAGAGAGCCACCGTAAGAAGGGGGGGTAATGTCACAGGCTAGGCCATGTCTCCCGGAATCACGACTACGCCGAATCCGGAAATACGACCAATACTAGACCGCTTACCTAATTAGGAAACCACCTCGGCCACAACCCTATACGCACAACTATATAACGCATACATAGCTAGTATAGAGCTTCCTTCCTTCAGCTATAGATAGACAATACAGAGGTGCCCTAACTGCGTGCTTTCCAGTTAGGCTACACCCGTTACAGCTTTTACTATAAAAAAACAAGCTATAGCCTTAATAAATATAATAAAAAAAAGCAGTTTAATATATATTAAAGTAATCTATACTAGATATAAAATTAAAACCGCTAAGTTTAGCTATATTAGCTACGCCTTAACCTAGCAGTACTTTAAAGCTAATAATAGAATAGCCTAGTAAAGTATAATAATTAAACTCTAGTAGCGCGCTAATATTACCTATAATGCCTAGGTAACCTATAAATCCGGGCCTTAAATAATATACCTTTTCTAAGTATTAATAAAGATAATAATAGTAGCGCTGCTTTATTAATTTTTAATTTACTTTAATTTAGCTAGATTTATTTATCGGGAACTTAGACTTAACTTGTAAACTAGGGAAAAAATTAACCTCTGCTAAAAGTCGCAAATAAAGGTTAACTATAAATAAAACTATTATTCTAGAATAGATTTATTATTATTTTTTTAGTTAAAAACCCTTTAAACTTAAATTAATAGACAGTAAATCCCTTTTAGTATAAACTATACTGTTTTTTGCGTATAATATCTATATTAATATAAAAGCTTTAATAGACAGCAGCTATATACCCTAGGCTTTTACTAGCTGTACTTTTATTAAGCGATTTAGTATTATTACTTAATAACTACTATTTATTAGGAATCTTTTACTTATTAATAAAAGTATAGCCAATAAAATTTCAGACTTTTTGATTATATAAACTATAATTAGCTCCTATAAAAAACTCTACCTTTTTTTTATTATAAATATCCCTAATAATATACCTATAATCTTTAGCCTTTTATAGCTAAGAAAATATAACTTTAATATTAATTAGGAAGAGTTAACTATTACTTTTAGATTTTATTACTATTATAACTACTATTTTTTAAAAAGTATAGCTAGCTTTATATAAGTTTTAATAGCAGTTAAAATAAAAAATAACTTTATTAAAGTTAATATAAGGAGTATATATTATTAGTAACTAATAGTTAAAGACGCTTTAAATAAAGCAGAGCTTAACTTAACTAGATAAAGAACTATACTATACTAGTAACTATTAGTTAAGAATACTTTAAAAGAAATAGACTATAACCTAATTAAAGAGGGGGCCTTTAAACTGCGTATTCTATAAACTTTAACGCTAAACCGAGATTACTATATAACCTGCAGGTATAGTGGAACTAATAATAAGGAAATACAGGCATAAATAATCCTGAACTAAGTATATATAAGGTCACTGCCTGCCTTTATAATCTATAGTTAATAATAAAAAGGGAAACCCCTATTAAAGCTATTACTATTACTTTTCAGTATATTATTTCTGTAAAATTAAACTGAACTCTAAGATTAGGAAGTATGCCTAAATATAGCAGATATATAGATAGTAGCAGCTATAAACTTTATTACCTTTTATTAATAATTATATATTTATATAATAAAAGTAATTTAAAAAGAGATTAATTAAGCTATTAAAATTAAAGAATTAATACCTATTATTTTATTAATACTTTTAAATAAGTTTTTCTAATAAATATTTACAGGATAAAGAAACTATATTAAAGAAAAAATAGTATTATTTAAAAAAATATATAATTTTATTAATAAATACTACTCCTTAGTATAACTAAAAAAGATTATAGCTACTAATATTAAGAAATTTATGGCAGGGAAACCTGAGCTTAGTAAGCTGGATATCTTAAAAAAACTGCTATTTTAGCTATATAACTTATACAACACCTTCCTGTTAAAGACAGCAAATAAGCTTCCCTTATAATAGGCTTAGGACTATAAGATCGAGATACTGCTAGGAAAAGACCTGCTATATTAAAAGAATAGGCTATTTTTACCCGATAAACTGCAGGTAATAAGAAAATAGTTAAATAATAACTTAGTAAAAGGATTTATCCGCGAATCGCAAGTATAATGCACTGCTCCCCTCCTTTTAGCCGCAAAACTAAAAGGCAGTATCTATATTTATTAAGATTATTAAAGGTTAAATAATATTACTATTAAAAATTAATACTTATTACTATTAATCTAGGAAACCTTTAACGCTTTAAGCTAAGTAAAGGTATATATAAAACTTAATATTATTGCTGCGTTTAATAACCTTTATATTACTAAAGGGAATATATAGAAAACAGTATTTATTATAAGGTTTAGCCTTTTCGAGATATTAGTTATGCCTTTTAGCCTTTATAATACACCTACTATATTCTAATATTATATTAACTATACTTTTTATAACCTTTTTAACTGCATTTATATAATATACTTTAATAATATCTTTATATATTTATTATATTAAAAAGAGCATTAAAAATATATATATAGTAGTAGCCTGCTTTTAAGACACTGGCCTTTAAATTAATATTATTAAATATAAGTTTAAGATAATAAAGATAAAATACTTTAGCTTAATTATTACTTTAAAGGGACTGGAAATAAATCTTAAGAAAGTTAAGGCTATATTAAACTAGCAATTACTTAAAGGAGTAAAGGACTTATAAAAGTTCTTTAGCTTTATAAATTTCTATTGCTATTTTATTTAAAGATATTTTAAAATAACTGCACTATTAAATAAGCTTTTAAAAAAGGATTAACTATATATTTAAAGAGAGAAATAGCAGGAAGCCTTTAATTTAATTAAATATACCTTTAAATTAACCTTAGTCTTAGCCTTTTTTAACTATAATAAGTAAATAGTCTTTAAGACTAATGCCTTTAATTAGGTATTAGGCAGTATCCTGTTGCAGTATAATAAAGAGGGTATTCTATGCCTTATTATATTTTTTTCCGCAAAGTATAATGCCTAAGAATACAACTATAAGATTTATAATAAAAAACTCTTAGCTATTATTAAAGTAATAGAAGAGTAGCGCCTAGAATTATAAGGCTTATAAGAGTTTAATATTATTATAGACTATAAGAACTTTAAATACTTTACTTTAATAAAAGCCTTAAACCAGCAGTAAGTTTAGTAGTTTGAATTCCTTTTTAGCTTTAACTTCTATATTATTTATTAACCCGGCTTTAAGGCTGTAAAGCTTAATGCTTTAAGTAGAAAAGTAGAAAATAGGCCTGCGAAATTAAACCCCTCTAATAACCGAATTAAAAACAGGCAATATACTATCTTCCCGCAAAGTTCTTTTAGCCTTAAAGCTTAAGCGATATTCTAAAAAGAAGTCTTGTTAAATATTAAACTGTCTGTAAAGGCTGCCTTTATAGCTATAATAATACTAGCGGAAGATAGATTAATTAATAACTTAATTGCAGCGGCGTATAAATAAAAAACTATAGCGAGAGAAATAATAACTGCGCTCTAAAACCCTAATATCCGCTAATAGCTAAAATAGCTTTGCAGAGAACTCTAGATTATAATAAATAACTGCTAAGTAATAAATAGCAGAATTTACTATTAAGAGTAGATTTTTATTCCCCCTAATAATAAGCTTTGAATATAAATCCTGTTTAGAAACTATTTAAGCGGCCTAGCTGGATACTTAGGCAGGTTTAAAACTCTAGACTTTATTAGCTGGATATACTAGTGGCTATAGATCTTAAAAGATATTAAAGTATTTATATAAGCCTGTAAACTGTATATTAGAATGAAGGCCTTGCAATCTTTACTATAAGGCTTCCTTTAACTATTATTAATCCTGTTCTATATATAATTAAATATCTCTATTAACTATATTATACTGCTGCCTGAATCCTGCTAATATAATATTACCTATAAGTATTTACTGGTAGTAGTCTATTATTTTATAAAAATATATTATTTTATACCTATGACTTTATTAATAGTAAAAGAGTTAGTTAATATATTTATTAATAGGATTTACTGCCTTTATAATATATTTAATAATATTATATTAGATTGCAGTATATAGTTTATATTAGAATTCTAGGAATAACTTTTAAAGTAATTAAGAGTTATATTAAAATAGTTATTAGCCTTTTACTTTAAAACTAATAGCTAGATTAAAAGGATTAATGTAAATATAGAATAATACCTGTAAGCTTTTATTAACTTTTACTAAGATAACTAGGCTTATTGGCTTTTATTAGCCGAATTTGCTGTAAATAATATAATATCTAAAACTATTAGTATATTGCTATTTTTTGCTAATTATAGTTTTAACCCTCGCTTAAAGATAAAGCCTTTATAGCCCTGCCTACTAAACCTCTCTGCAGTAAGGAAAAAAGAATTCTTCCGCGTTAACGCTATTGCTAAGCGATTTAAATGCATTATTATATAGCTGAAAGCCCTTACCGAGGCCTTTAAAAAAAGATATAAAGAAAATGCAAATGCGCGGAGAGAGGCATTACTAGTTTATATTATTAGGCAGGAAGTCTTTATCGATATACGAAATATAAAGACTAACCGGCTAATAAAGAAGCTAGATAATAAATAGGCAGGGCCTTATATAATTGTTAAAAAGGAGGGCTAAAAAGCAAGGATTTCTGTGTAATTGGGTAACCTTCCTATTCTGGCTAGACCCGGAATTAGGCCCGACGCTAGGACCAAGTTCCGGAGGAACTTCGGTGTAAGTCAGGAAATTTCTGTTATCCTCAACAATAACAATTAAGCTAGGATCGGCTACCCCGCCTACCCTAGACTCAATACAATGGGCATAATGGCCATTGTGAAAAATCTGACCAAAATGGTTTCCCGTTTGTATGGCTGTGAGTCGATTTGACCGATTTTACATATAAATGAATTTTGCGGAAAATAGGAATGGGGCCACAAAGCCAATTCTGCCACCGCACACCTATTATTAGGTCGGAGGACTATTGTAGAAGATAAAGCTATTGTTTATACAATTACTTCTACACCAGCCGCACATCACTAGATATTCTATAGCTTTCTAGCTATTAGTTCAGTTACAATTCAATTGTTTATCCATTGTTAACCCAACTAGACTCTCAGTCGTTTCCTCATTGCTGCATTGTATGCAGCTTCCTAGAAGCCATACATAAATAAGGTTCAGTATAACCTTGTTACTTCAACAATAATAATAAAGGTATACCTATAAGTTTACGCTATTAGCCTGCTAGAAAGTATAAAGATTTTCCCAGTCCTATATAACTCCCTCTTATAACTTAAAATAGCTACTTTACTGCATTTTAAGTAAAAGATAATTAATAAAGCTAAGTTAAAGAATATTCAAGGCAAAATATTAAAAAGAAAAGATAGTATAGATAAAATATAAAAGAAATAGGAGTTTAAAGTGCTTTTAGATTATTATAATAATAACAGATTCCACTACTTTATTAAATGGAAATACTATACTGCTATATAATAATTAGCTAAAGATTTATAAGGCTAAGAGAGGGTGATATAAGACTTTTATAAGAGAAACCCAGAAAAGCTAAGCCTACTGTAATAGGCACTGAAAGGAATTATAAAAAAGGAAAAAAAGGAAATGGCTAAAAAGAAACCAATACCTGCAGAGCGCTAACCGAAGACTATACTGCGCCGAAGCCTATAACTAAACTATACATTACTAACACCAAAAACTGTATAATTCGCCCTATTTACCCTTATATTGGAAGTATTAAAATGGATTACCTGGAATTTCGATTTATGCGAGCAATATAGCTATTCGCGGCCGAATAGCGTGATAAAGAGGGGGGGTACTGTCATAGCACTGACCGTGACGCGATGTTGACGCCCTGTCACGTGAGCCCTGGTTACGTGACCAGGCCCCAACGCGTTCCTAGCTATAGCTTTCCGTAAAGCCTCAGGGCTTTCTCGCTCTCCACGGCACAACAACAATATTTGCCCTAACCTGCCTTTCCATGCCGTAATAAATATATTTAATTAATAAAGTTTAAAGTTTTAAATTTACTTAAATATTTAATTAAGCTACTTAAATAGTTTTTAAATAAAATGTATATAATAGAGCGTGGTATAGCTATATAGAGTATAGAGAGATAGGAAATAAAGCTTAATTCTATAAAAGAGAATATACTATAGTGGCCTTGCTATATATATATATATAGTTAATATAAAGAAGAAGCTATATATAGGCGCTGTAAGCGCCTATATAGTCTAATATATCGCTTATATAATATATATATTAGCTTATATTTACTTTATAAGTAAATAAAAGCTCTTTAATGCTAATAGGCAGTAAAACCTTAGCCTATTTAACCTAATATACCCTTTAATTAATAAAGCTATTCCTAGTGCTTTATTAACTGCTATTCTAGTTTATTTATAGTATTATAACTAACTAGCCGCGCTTTTAAAGCCTTTTTTATTTAATTAAAAACTCTTTTATTATAAATATATATTAATATTCTATTATAAAAGTAAAAGGAATATAAGCGCTATAGCTATTATTAATTTATAATAATAAAAAGTTAAATAATAAAGCTTTTTAAGTAGGTAAATTAGTTTTAAATAGTTAAGAATAGGTATATTAACTGCTTTAGCTTTATTCTTTACTTTTCTTTTTTAATTATTAATATTAATAGCAGTATAGCTTTTATTATAAATATTATACTTGTAACTAAGTCTTTTTGCACTATATATTTATTAATTAATAGTAAAATTGCAGGAAAAAAATACTTTATTAGTAAACTATAATTATAGTTGCCCCTTAAAGGTAGCTTATCTATTATATGTCAGACCTAATTAAGAAGGACCTTGGCTATACTAAGCCCGGCACTATAATTCCCTATATCTTCCAGACTAGCTAATGCAGATATATATATATCAGGCACTGCGTATAAGCCCTAAGCCTACGCGCATATATACTACTGCCCTATAAATCAATATATATATATATAGCTAAATAATTTACCTTTCTATTCTCTCGCTCTTTAACTTTAAATAGATAATTCTACAGCGCTTTATTATCAGCTACTATAAAAAGCTACGCCTATTATATATTTAAAGCTTTTTTCTATTAATTTTATTAATTCCCTATATATATTAAAATAATTAACCTTATTAATAATAATAACTTTAGCTTTAGTAAAAAGTAAGTTATTACTTTAATTAATTAATTAATATAGTTAATTATAAAGTAGATAAACGCTATTATATAAGTGTTTAATATTAAAAGGAATAATATAAAAGAAGTACTGCCTTTTCTATAAACTAGTATATTACTTTAAAAGAGGCGGAAACCCCTTTTTAACCTTTTAAAGTTCTTAAAAAAGTAAAGTAAATATATAGTTTAAGTATAGTAGATATATAATAAAATAACTTTTAATAAATATCTTTATATAAACAATAAAAATCTCTAATATTTTATTACTGTTTACTTTAAGACTAAGCTTTAATTTGTTAAACCAAACTGTAAAAGTAAAGACGCCTTCGCTAAAAGCAAGGCATATTTTGCAACTTATTGGCTGTATTTCAACATAATTAATAATAGCTACCTATTATTTTTTAAATAAGCAAAAAGGTAAATATAACCTTTAAAACTTTATAATATACTTTAATTAAAGCTATAAAGATTAAAGTCTTTAAGTTTATACTAGTAAAAAGCTTTAAATATAATAGTAAAAAAAAGCTAGTTTTTTATTTTTTTTACTAAAGTTTAAATAAAAGCTTTTTAAAGCTAGCAGGGAAAATTAAATAAATTAAATAAAAATTATATTCCTTAAAAGAGCTTTCTCTTTAAAGCTATAATACAGCTTAATTATAGTTACCCTTTTATAAAAATATAACTATTAATTAAAGTGAGTTTAAAATAGTACTAGTAAAATTAAGCGATTAAATTGCAATAAATCTACTATACCTAGAAAGGCTGCCTCTTTTATAATAAATAAAGGTTTAAAGAATATAAAGGCTAAAGGCAATAAATGGATTAAATATTATACTTGCGACTATAAAAAGGATATATAAATAACTAGTATTAACTATATTAAAAACTAGTAATATAGAAATTCCCCTTTAAGTAAAGAGGGTTAAATATACTTTTACTGCAATTCCTTTAAGTATTTAATATAGAAATACCTATAGGCTTTTAAAAAGAAAATCTAAAGCTTATATTAATAGAATTTATAAAATTAAAGTATAAGCTTAAAAAGAGTAGGAACTTTAAATTATTAAGCTTAATAGTAACTTTAACTTTTTTTAATAAATTATTAAAAAATAGCTTTAATATAAAGTTAAATATTAAAGTTAAATAAAGCGGAAATTAATAGATAAAAAGAATTTAAGCAGTAGATAAATAGTAAATTAATAATAATATAGGCTAAAATAGAGAATATATAAATCTCTACTTTATTTAATCTTAATTATAATTACTATATTATTATAAAATGCTCCTTTATAAAAGATTTTACTTTCTTTAAATTGCAGTTAAAGAATAATAATTAAATAGCTTTTTTAAAAAAAATCTATTAATAGTAACTAGCTTTATAACTCTAATTTACTTAAAGCTTTATAGCTATATTTAATACTTATATATATATATAGCTAAAAGTCTAGATTATAACCTATTTTTCAGGAAACTATAAAAAAAAGTAAATAGTATACTTTATAATACTGCTAAGCAGTAGATCTTTTATTAAAAAGCAGATATTTAACTGTAATTTTTAGGCGATCTAAAACCTAAAGGTATATAAACTATATAAACTGCTTAATTTATATCTGCCTTAACCCTTTAAACAGAATATCATTATATATAATAATCTAGTAAAAAATATACATTTTATCTTTATACTATTATATTAACAGATATTAAAAAAATACTTTAATTAAAAAAGCTAATAGATTAAAGGGAGACTATTCCTTTTAAACTTTATAATAAATTCCATTTATTATTCTTTATTAAAAATAGTAAAGCTATTACTATAAAAGCTAAATATTAATTATAAAATCTCTTTAAAGTATAATAAAAACAGTAATAAACTAAAGCTTTTATAAAGCCTTTTATATAATATATTGCAACAAGACTTATTAATATTATATAAAACTCTCTTTAATTTATTTAATAAAGGGTTTATCTGCACTAGCAGTTTAACTATTACTATACCTATACTTTTTACTTATAAAATAAAAAAGGAGTATATTTCTATATAAACTATTATACTTTTAATACAATTATATAATAACATTATTTGTAACGGGTGTAGCCTAACTGGAAAGCACGCAGTTAGGGCACCTCTGTATTGTCTATCTATAGCTGAAGGAAGGAAGCTCTATACTAGCTATGTATGCGTTATATAGTTGTGCGTATAGGGTTGTGGCCGAGGTGGTTTCCTAATTAGGTAAGCGGTCTAGTATTGGTCGTATTTCCGGATTCGGCGTAGTCGTGATTCCGGGAGACATGGCCTAGCCTGTGACATTATTACCCTTTACTTGTATTTGTAAAAACGCTAAATAACTTTACTTAAATAAAGTAATTTATTAAATTTAATATAAGAGCCGCTATTAATAAAATCTATATTATAGAAAAAGATAAATATAAAATTATATTTTATATATATTATAGATTATATAAATAAAAAATTATATTATTTAGGCTTCTTAGCGCCTTAGCAATATTTTAATAGTTTATTAACTATATACTTTACCTTTTTTTAAATAATTTCGCTACTATATATATTAATAATATTTTAATATACTTAAATAGCTTATTTAAAGATTATATAAAAAAGGTATAATATATACTTTACGCTTTTATAGACGCTGGCTTATACTTTAACCTAATAAAATACTTTTTTACTTAAAAAAAGGTTAAATACTTTAGCTTTATTATATAAATAGGAAAAAATATTATTTATAACTTTAAAAAGCAGTAAATAATCTATAAATAAATAGCCTTTATATTAATAATAGGTATATAGAGCTTTTTTAAATTCGCTAATTACTACTATATCTTTGTCCCTAGCTTTTTATATATAATATTCCTTTTTACCTGTTTAATAAAAAAAGGGTTTTTTTTCTAATAAAGAAATAATAAAGAAGCTGCTTTTAAAGAATTAAAGCGGTGCTTTTATAAAGCTTTAATACTTTAAATATAAAACCTAAGTAAAAAAACAATTATTAAACATAACTATTCTAGGTATATACTTAAAGGTATATTATTATAAAAGGATCAGTAAGGAAAATATAATACTATTATATATTATTTGTAAAGACTAAGCCTAGCTAAATATAATTACTTAATTTATTATAAAGAGATATTAGCTGTTATTTACTGCTTAAAAAAATAAAAGGCTAAGCTATAAAGCTATAGACCTTTTACTATAATCTTAAATTATAAGAATCTATAGTATTTTATAATATATTTAAAGCTGTTAAAAAGTAGATTTATTAAGCTAAATTCCTCTCGCAATTTAATATAAAAATATAGTATTAGCTTAGCAATAAAGCAGGTAGCTTTAATATATTTAATTACTAAAAACAAAATTAGCTAAAAAATAAAAATAATAAATAAAAGTAAGGCTATTATATATAGCTACTCTTTATAACTTTAAAAGCAATGTATTAGCTAAACGTTATTAATATTTTAATCCCTTAAATATAAATATTTAATAATAACTTAAAACTGCAGTAACTTTAAAACTAGTTAATATAAGCCGACTTTAATTACTAAAAGGTATATATGATAGTAAAGTTAAAAGAATACAGTTTCCCTTTTAACCTTTATTTAAAGGTTTAAATCGCAGAATATATAATTAATAAATAATCCTGTTTTATTTTCTATAACTAAATCTAAATCCTAGTAAAAGCAGATAAAATAAAGACTATACTATATATACACATTATATAAACCGAGTATAATATAGTAATAGCCAGCTACTTTCATTAAAATAGCACTCTTACAATTATAGCTTAAAGATTCTATTAGCCTAGCTTTTCTTAGACTATATAGCAGTTTATAAAGAACTGCAGTATTTATAGAAAAGGGTATATTTAAAGGACTTAAAAGCGCAGCCTTTTTAAACCTTTATTAATCCCTTTATATATATAAAGTAACTTAGCGATAGATTTTATTATTAAGTTTCCTTTAACTAATCACTTTAATATTTAATATTTATAAATAATAGTAAATTAGTTTATTAAAATAGTTATATTAAAAGCTATCAAAAATATAAAAGTAACAGCCTATATATAGCGCTTCCTTTAATATTACTATTAATTTTATAGTATATTTAAATTAATAGTAAATAATAAAAGGTTTAATTAAATAAATAAATTCTAAAAAGCATTTTATTAACTAGCAGGAATAAAATAATAATTTAATATTATATATTACCTATAAACTAATAATAGTTTAAAGTAAATAAACTAAAACATTGAAATAAACCTATAAATATATATTAAGTATAATTAAAAGGATTAAAGAAATTAACTTTTAGCAGTTTAATTGATATTAAATAACTATATAAACTTTATAATTTAATTAAGCCCCCTTTTTTTTAAATACAGCTATTATATTAAAGTATTTCTATTATATTATAATTCACATATAAAGTAAAAGACTATAGATCTAAATAAATGTTAAGTAAAGGAACTACTTTAATGCCTAAAAAATATTACTTTTTTTATATAAATTAATTTAATAATAATATAGTAATAATATAAAAATACTGCTAATAAATATAAAAGATTTACTAAAAGGTTTAAAGTTTAAAATAAAATATAGCTTTACTTTAATAATTATAAATCCTTATATTTTAATAAAAACTTAAATGCTTTTTATTATAAATATTTAATAGTAAAAGTATTTAACTTTTATATAATTAAATTAAATATATTTATAAAAATTTATTTATACTTTTATATTAACCTATTATAATAAATAATAAATAACCTTTTATTTAAACAGTAAAATAATAACTGTTAACCCCCTTTTATATATTAAAGGCGAAAATAAATAAAAAGTAAAAAAAATCCTTTATATTAAAATAAAGAAATAAAGCTATAACTTTTTCTATAAAGCATTTATATACTAAAAGGGATATATAAAGCTGACCTAAAAGCCTACTATCTTTTTAAAAGATATAGCTGCTTTAAACGCTTATATAAAGAGATATAGGCCTAGTAAGACTGCAGATAGGCCCTTTAAAGAATATACTCCTATAAAAAGAAAATATAAAAAATAACCAGCTTAATAGGGGGGTAATATTACAGGTTACAACTAATTAAGAAAGACTTTGGCTATACCAAGCCTAGCACTACAATTCCCTATATCTTCTAGACTAGCTAATATAGATATATATATATTAGGCACTGCGTATAAGCCTTAGGCCTACGCGTATATACTACTACCCTATAGATTGATATATATAGCTAGATAGTTCCCTTTTTTATTCTCTTGCTCTTTAGCTTTAAATAGACAATTTTACGGCGCCGTATTATCAGCTACTTTAAAAGGCCACGCCCATTACATTATCGCAGCGTTAATCGCTTGGCTAGCTAAATAGCCACGCCTTTTTCTCCTTTTCCTGCTTTTACCCGGGCCTTAATTACTGCTTTTATTACTGCTCCCGCTTTAGCCGTAGCCTTTATTGCTGCTGCTGCTGCTGCCTTTACTACTATACTACTATCCCCTCTTTATAAAGGTTATTTAAAATCGGTAATTGCTGGCAAAACAGACTTCTTTTAATATATTTCTATTAACTACTTTTAATAGTATATTACTTACTTTAATAGAAATTATTAATATACCCTTTAATAAACTTCTCTTTAATTTAATTGCATTATTCCATTTAATTATATACTTAATAGTTATTTAATCCTTATATTAATTGTATATTAGCTCTTTTAAGTTATTAATAAAAATAATAATAAAGTAAATACTTTATTTTTTATTTATATATTTATAAATTTATATAATTAAATACTAATTTAATATAAAAAAGTATTGCGCTTTTAATTTAATTTAGTACAAAAGGAGGATTTAGTTTATATTAAAAGAAATAACTACTTTAAGCAGTAATAATAATAATGCCTTTTATATATAAGTGTAATAGGCGTGGCCTTTTATTATAGCTGATAATAGGGCGCTATAGAATTATCTATTTAAAGCTAAGGAGCAGGAGAATGGAAAGGGGGACTATCTAGCTATATATATCGATCTATAAGGCAGTGGTATATGTGCGCGTAGGCCTAAGGCTTATACAATGCCCGCTATATATATATATACATTAGTAGGTCCAGGAAATATAGGGAATTATAGTGCTGGGCTTGGTAAAGCTAAGGTCCTTCTTAATTAGGTCTAACCTATAATATTACCCCCCCTATTAAGCCAGTTATTTCCTATATTTCCTCTTTGCGGGAGTATATTCCTTAAAGGGCCTATCTATAGTCTCAATAAGCCTATATCTCTCTATATAAATATTTAAGGCAGCTATATCTTTTAATAAGATAATAGGCTTTTAAGTTAACTTTATATATCCCTTTTAATATATAAGCGCTTTACGGAATATACTGCAGCTTTATTTCTTTATTTTAATATAAAGGATCTTTTTTACCTTTTATTTATCCTTACCTTTTATATATATAAAAGGGGGTTAAAAGTTATTATTTTACTGCTTAGGTAAAGGGTTATTAGCTATTTATTATAATAGGTTAAGATAAAAGTGCAGATAAATTCTTATAAGTATATTTAATTTAATTATATAAAAGTTAAATACCTTTATTACTAAATATTTATAGTAAAGTATATTTAGCTTTTTATTAAAATGTAAGGATTTATAGTTATTAAAGTAAAGCTATACTTTATCTTTAACTTTAAATCTTTTAGTTAATCATTTATATTTATTAGCAGTATTTTTATTTTATTAATATATTACTATTAAATTAGCTTATATAAAGATTTTTTTTTAAATATTAAAGCAGTTTTTTTACTCAACGTTTATTTAAATCTATAATTTTTTACTTTATATTTTAACTGTAATATAATAAAAATACTTTAATATAATAATTATATTTAAAGAAACAAAGGCTTAACTAGGTTATAAAGTGTTAAATTAACAAGGTTATACTGAACCTCATTTATGTGTAGCTTCTAGGAAGCTGCATACAACGCAGCAATGAGGAAACAACTGAGAGTCTAGTTGGGTTAATAATGGATAAACAATTGAATTGTAACTGATCTAATAGCTAGAAGCTATAGAATATCTAGTGTATGTGCGGCTGGTGTAGAAGTGATTGTATGAACAATAGCTTTGTCTTCTATAATAGTCCTCCGACTAGATAATAGGAATGCGGCGGCAGAATTGGGTTCGTGGCCCCATTCCTATTTTCCGCAAAATTCATTTATATAGGAAATCGTCCAAATCGACTCACGGCCATACAAACAGGAAACCATTTTGGTCAGATTTTTCACAATAGCCATTGTGGCCATTGTATTGAGTCTAGGGTAGGCGGGGTAGCTGGTCCTAGCTCAATTGTTATCGTTAAAGATAACAGAAATTTCCTGACTTACACCAAAGTTCCTCCAGGGACTCGGTCCTAGCGTCGGGCCTAATTCCGGGTCTAGCCGGAATAGGAAGGTTACCTAATTACATAGAGATCCTTGCTTTTTAGCCCTCCTTTTTAACATAAAGTTTATATAGTTATTTAATATTAATTAAATTACTAAAAGCTAGTTTCTTTAATCCTTTTAGTTATAATTAATATATATTTATAAGTATACTTAAATCTTTTAATTCGCTTACTTTAAGCTACTATTAGTCTATAGGTCATATATAGTATTAAATTATTATTTTATTTTTATTAATTAATAAAATACTTTTTAGAATTTATTAATTGAATTAAACCCTTTATTATTTATAATAGATTTAAATATACTATAAAATTAATAATAGTATTAAAAGAAGCATTATATATAGGCCTTTATTCTTATACTCTTTATAGCTTTTAATATAACTGCTTTAATAAATTCATTTACTATTACCTATAAATACTAAGCATTAAAGGGATTAGTTAAAGGAAGTTTAATAATAAAATCTATTATTAAATCGCTTTATATATATAAAAGGATTAATAAAGGTTTAAAAAGACTATACTTTTAAATCCTTTATATATACCCTTTTCTGCAAATACTGCAGTTCTTTATAAATTATTATATAATCTAAAAAAAACTAAGCCAGTAAAATTTTTAAAATACTATTATAAAAGTACTATTTTAATTAAAGTAGCAAGCTATTACGATATTATACTTAACTTATATAATATATACATATAGTATTATCTTTATTTTATTTACTTTTACTAGAATTTAAATTTAATTACAGAAAGTAAAATAAAATTATTTATTAATTATATAGTCTATAATCTAAACCTTTAAATAAAGGTTAAAAAGGAAGCTGCATTCTTTTAGCTTTACTATTATATATACTTTTTAAGAGTTAAAGTTAATTTATATTAACTAGTCTTAAAGTTACCGCAGTTTTAAATTATTATTAAATATTTACATTTAAAGGATTAAGATATTAATAATTTCTAATTAGCGGATTGCTTTTAAGGTTATTAAAAGTAGCTATATATAATAGCCTCATTCCTGTTTATTATCCTTATCCTTTAATTAATTTTATTTTTGATAATTAAAGGCATTAAAAATAACTGCTTTATTGCTAAGTTAATACTATATTATTATATTGAATTATAAAAGGAATTCGGCTAAATAAATCTGCCTCTTTAAAAGCGTTTAATATATTATAAAATACTATAGATTCTTATAATCTAAAATTATAATAAAAGGTCTACTGCTTTATAATTTAGCCCTTTATTCTTTTAAGCAGTAAATAGTAGCCAGTATCTCTTTATTATAGGTCAAGTAATTATATTTAGCTAGGCTTAATCTTTATAAATAGTATATAATAATATTATATTTTCCCTACTTATCTTTTTATAATAATACGCCTTTAAATATATATTTAAAATAGTTTAGCTTAATAAATATTTTTTTATTTAAGTCTTATACTTAAAGTATTAAGGTTTTATAAAAGTAGCGCTTTAATTTATTAAAAGCAGGTTTTTTATGATTTTGTTATTAAAAACAACCCCCTTTTTTATTAAATAAATAAAAGGGAGTATTATATATAAAAAGCTAAAGATAAAAATATAGTAGTAGTTAATAAATTTAAAGAAACTTTATATATTTATTACTAATACAAAGGCTATTTATTTATAGATTACTTACTGCTTTTTAAGGTTATAGGTAATACTTTTCCTGCTTATATAATAAAGCTAAAGTATTTAACCGTTTTTTAAATAAAGGAGCACTTTACTAGGTTAAAGTATAAATTAATATTTATAAAAGCACAGAGTATATATTATACCTTTTTTATATAATTATTAAATAAACTGTTTAAATATATTAAAATATTATTAATGTATATAGTAGTAAAGTTATTTAAAAAAAAGTAAAGTATATAGTTAATAAACTATTAAAATATTATTAAAGCGCTAGTAAACTTAAATAATATAACTTTTTAATTATATTATTTATAATATATATAAAAGTCAGTTTTATATTTATCTCTTTTTATAATATACATTTTATAAAAAGTAGCTATTATATTAAATTTAATAAATTACTTTATTTAAATAAAGCTATTTAAAATCTTTCTAAAAATAAAGGTAAAGGGTAGCGATTTTATTATATAATTATATTAAAAGTATAGTAGTTTATATAAAAGTATACTCCTCCTTTTAGCTTATAAGTAAAAAGTATTAATATAGTAGCAGTTAAGCTATTAATATAAATAAACCCTTTATTAAACAGATTAAAAAGGGTTTTATATAGTATTAATAGCTTTTCTTGCAATATATTATATAAAAGGCCTTATAAAAACTTTAATTTATTATTATCTTTATTGCGCTTTAAAGAGATGTTATAGTTAACATTTAGCCTTTAAGGCAGTAACTTTACTGCTTTTTAAATAAAGAATAATAGGTAGAATTTATTATAAAGCTTAAAAGGAATAGTTTCTTTTTAATTTATTAATTCTTTTAATTAAAGCGCTTTTTAATATCTATTAATATAATAATATAGAGATAAAATATATATTCTTTGCCAGATTATTATATATAATAATATTTTATTTAAAAGGTTAAGGTAGATATAAGTTAAGCAGTTTATCTAGCTTATATACCTTTAAGTTTTAGATTACCTAAAAATCACAGTTAAATATCTGCTTTTTAATAAAAAATCTACTGCATAGCAGTATTATAAATTATACTATTTACTTCTCTTTATAGTTTTTTAAAAAGTAGGTTATAATCTAGACCTTTAGCTATATATATATATAAGTATTAAATATAGCTATAAAGCTTAAGTAAATTATAGCTATAAAGCTAGTTATGATTAATAGATTTTCTTTAAAAAAGCTATTTAATTACTATTCTTTAATTGCAATTTAAAAAAGGCAAAGTTTCTTTATAAAGGAGTATTTTATAATAATATAGTAATTACAATTAATATTAAATAAAGCAATGATTTATATATTCTTTATTTTAGCCTATATTATTATTAATTTACTATTTATTTATTATTTAAACCTTTTTTATTTATTAACTTTTACTTTATTTAACTTAATATTTAATTTTATATGAAAGCTATTTTTTAATAATCCATTAGAAAAGTTAAAGTCACTATTAAATTTAATGGTTTAAAGTTTTTACTCCTTTTAGGCTTATACTTTAATTTTATAGACTTTATTAATATAAGCTTTAGATTTTCCTTTTAAAGGCTTATAGGCACTTTTAAGCTAAATGTTTAAAGGAATTACAGTAAAAGTATACCTAACCCTTTTTACTTAAAGGGGAATCTTTACACTATTAATTCTTAATACAGTTAATACTAGTGATTTATATATCCCTTATATAGTTATAAATATAATATTTAATATATTTATTGCCTTTAGCCTTTATATTCTTTAAACCTTTATTTATTATAAAGGAGGCAGCCTTTATAGGTATAGTAAATTTATCGCAATCTAATTGCTTAATTTTACTAGCAATATTTTAAACTTGCTTTAGCTAACAATTATATTCTTGCGGGAGGTGTTAGAGACCCTCTTTAAAGCAGACAGATCAGGTAAAGGGCTGCGACCTTAAGGAACAGTAAAGGAGGTTAAAGAGCAGTCACTTAAAGGCAAAATAGGTACTAATAAGCAGGTAATAAGCCAGAAACTAATAGTTAGGTATAGCAGTAGTAGTTTACTAGTCTTTAAAGTCTTATATTTTTAAAGACTATAGTTACTTTTATATATATATTCCGGCCTATATAATATTATAAAAGCTCTAAAGCTTTTAATCTCTTAATAGGCTGCCCCCCCTTTTATAGTATTAACTTTAATACTAGTAAGGACTTTATATTTAACTAGCTTTTTTCTAGCTCTTAATACCCTAATATTATACTAAATAGTAATTATTTCTTATATAAATGCTTTTTTAAATCTTAGACTTAAATATTTTAATATATATTTAATAGCTTAAAAAGTTTCTAACTTTATAGTTTAAAGTATACTTTTATATAATTAAATTTAAAGGGTAGCGAAGAGATTTTATATAATAAGCTAACTTTTCGCTGCTAATATATAAATAATTTACTTGATTTTTCTTTTCCTAATTTATTATTATATATACTATATATATCTTTACTTTACTTTTCTTTTTACTTATAACTTTATTTCTTATTTACTTTTCTCTTTTCTTTTTTTTCTTTCTTTTTTTTTCTTTTCTTTTTAGCCCTTCTCTTTATATAGCGGCTTTTCCTATAAATATTTCTTTTTTTCGCCTCTCTTTATTAGCGAATTTATTATATAATAACAGTTCTCTTTTTTAAATTTAGCCTATAACTATAAATCTCCTTTTTCCTTTTATAATAAATATTACTACTTTATAAGTTTTCTATAGTTAATCTTTTACTATAACTTCTTATTTAATATACTTATAGCTTGATATTAGAGAATAACAGTAATTCTGCAGTATTTAAGAACCTTAATATAGTAAACCTGTCTTTACTTACAGCTAATACTATCTTAATTGCATCTCTATTAAAATACCCTCCCTTTAAGATTACTATACCTTTACAAGTAAAATGCTATAAAGCTGCTAATAACTTAATCCAGTAAATATTTTAATATAAATATAGCTATTAGCTACTGTTAATTTACTATAAATACTCTGCTTTATATTATTATTATTATAACCTTTTAATTAAATAAAATACAAAATTAAAAACAAACTGCCTTAATATTATAATAATAAATATAAGTTTTATACAATTAAAAAGTAAAACTTTCTATATTAACTTATATTATATTAACTGCTGTTAAAGAATATTTGTATTATTTTGTAAATAATAAATTATATAATATAGTTGCCTATTAATTTATTAATATTATTAAAGTATTAATTTAATATTTTTAAAAATCCTTTATTAATAAAGTAAATATGTTACTATTACTTTTTTATTATATAATAGCAGTTAATAAATAATTAATTTATAATAATACTACTATAGATTTAATATAAAAAGAACCTTATATTAATATAGTAGAAATTAAATCTAGTTAAACTATAAAAAAAAGTTTATAGTAAATAAATAGTATTACTATTAAAACTTAAAGCACTTAAACCTTTGAATTACTTTTAATTAAATAAACTCTTTTACTACTATTACTGTTATTTTATATATTTTTATTTTAAGATATATTTTTCTATTTATAATAGGCAGTTTTTTATTAATTACTATATAATATATTAATATATTAAAATCCTTAAATTTCTTTAAATATATTTTACTATTATAAAAGATTACAATAAAGTATTATTTCAAAATAAAGAGAATTAGCTATTATTTAATAATAGTATTGCTATTTATTTACTATAAAATATATACTATTATAAATTTATTTTTTATTTTTAATTAATTAATTAAAACTATATAATACTTTACTCTTTTTAATTTTATAACGCTTGATAATAATAGCTAGTTATTTATTAATAAATTGTTATTTATACTTTTAAATTAATTTAATATTAATAAAATTATGTTTCTTTTATTAAATATTATTAATTTTTAAATAGTTTCTTTATTTAATTAAATATAAGCGCTATATTCCTTTATATTTATAATTAATAATTGTTTTAACTTTAAATATCTTTTTAGTATTAAAAGGGTAATTTATTAGCTTAAAAAGTTTTCCTTTATAGTTATAATATAGCTTAAGATTTATAATATTAAAAGTATTATAGATTTTAATAAAAGATAAAAGATAAAACTAATATATTAATCTATTTATTCTAATTTAATATTTAATCTAGTAAAAATTAATATACTTTTTAGTAAATTCTTTACTAAATCGCTAGAATTTTAAATATTTTATAGACAATAATATTTAATTGCTAATAGTAAATTTCTTTTTAAATTAATAAATATTATATTACTTTTTATATTTTTTTTAACTTTATTATAAAGTTTATGTAATTATTTTATAGGTAATTTAAAGCTTTTTTACCTTCATAATAGTATTAATATAATACTTATAATAAGTTAATCAATTATAACTTAAAGTATTAAACTTATAGTTAAATAATAAAAAAGCTAATAAATAGCTAGTTATAGAATATTTAATATTATTATAGATAAACTAGATAAAAGATAATTTTTATAGCCAGTTATTTTATGATTTACTATAAAAAATATAAATAATACTTCAAAGTTTAATTTTACTGTTTAGTTTAATTATTAGTTTAAAGGTAAAAAATAATACTAAATTACTATTTATAAATAAATAAATAATAGAAACTTTACTAAAATTTAAATTTAAATAATTAATCTTTATTAAAAATAATTCCTTATAGTATTTTAAAAATTAAATAAATATATTTTATAAAAGAATTAATAACTTTACTATTTATAATATATACTATCATAAATATATATAAAATATATTTTATATATTAATTAATAATAATAAAAATTATATTATATAAATATTTGCTTTTATAATTTAAAATTTCTAGTAAATCTATAATAAAATCTATAGAAATTTCTTTAAAAGGTTTTTTTACTATCAATAATAAAGTAAATTTATTGTAAAGTTAATAGGTTTTTACCTTTATTATTTACTAAATATAATATATAAATATATAGTGTTTAATATTTTACGTTATACTTTACTCAAAATAGGTTAATATAATATATTTTAAAGTATAATTAACGTTTTAAGATTTAGCAGTTAAATTATTATAAAGTAATATTAAAATTTCAATATAAAAGCCTATTAATATATAGACTTTACTTTAATAGTAAATTAGCTAATTATTATTAATAACCTAATTGTTACTATAAAAATATATTAATTACTCTTTAACTTTAAACCTTTTATTAAATAAAGTAATCTTTTTATTAAATTTATAAGATAGTTAAGTATAAAGACTTTTATAGTTTTAGCAGTAAACTTATAGTAGTTTATTATATAACCTATAAACTAGCAGCTATTATAACTTTAGCTACTATACTTTACAGGTAAATTATTTATTTAACAGTATTTAATCCTTATCTTTTAATTTAAAGTAACATGAAAATAATAGTTTTATTTACAGGCAACTTTATATATTTTTAATTACTATAATATACTGCTATCAATCCCTTTAGTTTATATAAGCTATTAGCTTTTATACTATAAAAATGCTATAGAATTATTAATATATAGCTTTACTGTAATTTTTTAATTTTAATAAGATTATAAAAATCAAAATATTAAGATAAAGTATTAATAGGGTTTAATTTCCCTAGCCAATATTTAATATAAAAATTAAATAAAGTTAATATATTAAAAGGCTTTACCTACTAATATAAAGCTTTTATTTATCTATAAAGTAATAATAATTAAATAGTCTATTATAACCTAAATCTCTATACTTATATAAGCCAGATAATATCTTTATATTTAAACAGTCTTTATAATAGTAAGAAATTTAATATTAAAGGTATAGTAATATAATTTAAAATTATTTAGCTTTTTTAATATATATACTATAAAGTGCTAAGTATTTCATTAATATTAAGCTAATACTACCTTAATTATATAGTTTAATATATTTATCTCTATATAAATTAGCGCTTTTCAGTTATAATATATTAAAATAGGTTTTTTTAAAAACCTTTTGTAAACTATTAAAAAGTTTTAAAAGTATTAGGTTTTAACTGTAAAAAACGTTCTTACTTCCTATAAGTAAAATTTCTTAAAAGTGCTATAATTTTACTATAATTTTTAATAAAGTAATAGTAAAACCCTATAAATCCTAGAAATATAAAAGTATTCTAGATGCTTTTAAATACTAGCTATTTAATAATAGTTTAAATATATAACTATTTTATGTTAATTTTATTAAAGATAATAATATATTTAAAAAAGGTATTTGAGTAATATAAAAAATATATTTATTAATATTAATATATAGCTTTATATTTTATAGCTTTTTAAAAACTTAGTAAATATATTATATATACTCTTTAAAAGTATAGCTATAAATGAATATATTATTAAAATATATAATATAAATAAAATTAACTAAATCTTATAGTATATCATTAATATATTACTAAAAAGTTATAGGGGAATTTATAATGTTAAACGGTATAATATTATACTTAAAGTATTTATATTAATAGTAAAATACTATCTTTTATTTTATTTTTATAAATAAGTATTTAATAGTATATATCCTTTAAATTAAACTTTATAAAAATCTTAATATATAACAGTTTGTTCACAGTTTTAAAAATTAATAATAAAAAAGTATAATTCTCAAAAATTATTTTATTTACAATATAAAGATTAATATATATTTATAGATAACTGCCTTTTTTTAATATAAAAATTATAAAGCCATTTATAAAACTAATAGACTATTAAATCTATACATTTTATACTGCTTTTTCTAAATATTTACAGAAAACTTTTAGCTTTTTAAGTATTAAATTATAGATAAAACTTTATAAAGGCATTTTTTAATTTTTTAATTTAATAATATACTATTAATTTACTAATATATTAACAGCCTCCTTTATAGAAAAAACACTAATAAAGTTATAGTATATAAGCAGTAATTTTAAATATAAAGCTAATTTATAGTCTTTTAAAGAAATAGCTTTATTTAAGCTAAAAAATAATAAATCTTTTAAAGCTTTTAGCTTAACTTTCAACTTTGTTTCAATTACTAATATAAAAGCTACTTAAATTTCTTTAATAGTTTATTATAACTGCTTTTTAAAGGCTATTAAAATAATAAAACCTCTAGTTAAAGAATAATTCTATTAATTATATTTCTATAAAAAGGTAAAATCAGGTTCCTAAAATTAAAATGTTTTTAAAATAAAGTCTTTTAAAATATTAGCAATAATATAATAAAATAGCTATTTCTTTTCTACTCTTTAATTATTAACTATCTTTATAAGTATATTTATATAGCTATAGGCTATAGCAGAAATACCTAAAAGAATAGCAGTAAGCTTTAAAGCTAATAATAGACCCTTTAATTGATCCTTTTATTATAAAAGAATAATATAAATATTACTGTGAAGATTAAATAAAGTATTTATATACTATTAATAGCCATTTAACTGCATTTTCTTTAATTATCTTATAAGTAAATCTATATAGCTATTATATTTTTAGGCTTAATAAACTGTAGGTTTAGTATTTTTATTAATAAAGTATAGCTAAATAAAGTTATTATACTTTTTAGTAATATAATATTTACTATTATACTTTATATAATTAAAAGCTTAATATAAAGTCTTATAGTAAAAACTAATATTTTTCTAGTAAATTACTAAATTTAATAGGTTTTTCAATTCCTTTAAACCTTTAAATACTTTAATTATTTAATTCTTTAAAGCATTAGCAGTATAAGTTTAATATAATCCCTGCTAATTAGTAAATTTAACTTTTTTATATCTTCTTTAAAATTAAGATTCTTATAAAAAGCCACTTATATTACCAGTATAGCTATATATAAAAGTTTTAGCGATTATATTAATATAAATTAACTTTTGCTAGGTTATAAGGATTTTATAGTAAAGTATTTATTTATTTATTATAAAAGAAAAATACTATAAGAATATATCAATGTTAAGTTATAATAAAGTTATTTTAAAGAATTTACTTTTAATAATTTTAAATTAAAAGAGAAATAATTAAAAACTTTATTTAGCAGCTTAATATAAGCAAAAAATCTATAAAGTCACCTTATAGTATTTAATTAAACTATTACAATTAATATTTTTAAGCTATTAATAAAATTTATTTTAAATAATTAATTAAGCTAATTTACTTTTCTTTTTAAAATAATTAACCTATTACTATTAAATATCTCTTTTTAAATAAAAAATAATATAAGTAATTTTATAAACTGCGTAAAAAAAGTATTAAAGGATAATTTAAATTGCCTTTTAATAATAATAAAAAACGTCTATAATTTTACTTAAAACTGTCCTTTATAATAAAAAACTTAAATTTATACTTTACTTTAATTACCTTTATAAAATTATTTTAAACTAATAGTATATAATAGGCTAATTATAGGCAATAAACCTTTAATCTTTAAAAGTTTAAAAAAGAAATTTTCCCTTTTAAGAAAAGTATTTAAATATTTCCTTTTTAAGTATATTTACTATTGATCTTTTACTTATTAAATGCAAGTATTAAGTTTTTCTTCTATAAGTAAAGTACTATTTAAAAGGCTTAGTTAATAATTTAAAAGAGTAGTTTTATTTAAAAGTCTTTATATTTAAAATCTAGCCTTTTTATTAAAAGTAAGCTAATTATTTACTGCTAAAAGTATCTTTAACTTTAATAGTCTTTCTACCTTTATTAAAAATAAAGAGAGCTTAATATATTAAAGACTTTTTTTAAGGTAAACGGATTAAGTAAAGGCTATAACTTTAAAGAAAAGTAAAGGAGGTTAAAGAGCAGTTATTTAAAGGCGAAATAGGTATTAATAAACAGGTAATAAGCCAGAAATTAATAGTTAAGTATAGCAGTAGTAGTTTACTAGTCTCTAAAGTCTTATATCTTTAGGGACTATAGTTGCTTTTATATATATATTCCGGCCTATATAATATTATAAGAGCTCTAGAGCTTCCGGTCTCTTAATAGGAGGTTAACTATAATTAAACTGTATTGCAGCTTTAAAGAAAAGGCTCTTTTAAAGAATGTAATCTTTACTTAATCTATTTAATTTTCCCTGCTAGCTTTAAAAAGCTTTTATTTAAACTTTAATAAAAAAGATAAAAAAACTAGCTCTTTTTTCTATTACAGTATTTAAAGCTTTTTATTAATATAAACTGAAGACTTTAATTTTTATAGCTTTAATTAAAGTATATTATAAAGTTTTAAAGGTTATATTTGCCTCTTTATTTATTTAAAAAATAATAAGTAGCTATTATTTATTAAAGTTTAGTTTTAAAGTAGCTATTAATAAAATACTAGAGATCTTTATTGCCTATATAAAGATATTTATTAAAAGTTATCTTATTATATATCTACTATACTTGAACTATATATTTACTTTACTTCCTTAAAAACTTTAAAGGGTTAAAAAGGGTTTCCGCCTCTTTTAAAGTAGTATACTAGTCTATAAAAGAGGCAGCGCTTCCTTTATATTATTCCTTTTAATATTAAGCGCTTATACAATAACGTTTATCTACTTTATAATCGGCTATATTAATTAGTTAACTAAAGTAATAACTTACTCCTCGCTAAGGCTAGAGTTATTATTGTTAGTAAAGCTAACTATTTTAATATATATAAGGAATTAATAAAATTAAGAGAAATAAGCTTTAAATATATAATGGGCGTAGCCTTTTATAGTAGCTGATAATAAGGCGCTATAGAATTATCTATTTAAAGCCAAAGAGCAGGAGAATGGAAAAGGGGATAATCTAGCTATATATATCGATCTATAGGGCAGTGGTATATATGCGCGTAAGCCTAGGGCTTATACGATGCCCGATATATATATATATGCGTTAGTAGGTCCGGGAGATATAGGGAATTGTGGTGCCGGGCTTAGTATAGCTGAGGTCCTTCCTAATTGGGTCTAACCTATAATAATAAATATATACAGGCTAAAAAGCTTTTAAAGAATCGTTATTATAGTAATAAAATATACCTTTTATAGTAAATAGCCTATAAGTTAAATTAATTAATTTCTTATATATTTATATATTCTACTTTATTAATGATATATTTCTTAAGTTTAATAGTATTTTAAAGTATTTAAAGCACTACTATAAAAAGGCTTTAATAAACCTATTAATAAATATAAAGTTAATAGAAAGATACAAAAACTATCAATAATATTTTTTAATATTTTTATTAAAGCTATATATTTTATATATTAATACAATATAGGTAAATGTTAATTTATATACCTTTTTTAATTATAAAGTGTATAATTAATTAATTATTATAATTAATATTTTATTTAGTATTAAAGTTAAATTTTATTTCTTAAAAAAGGCAATATAAAATTATGGCCTCTTTTATTATTTAAATAAAGGTAAGCAGTTTAGTTTTAGTTATAGATATATTAATAATACTTTAGTGTATTATATTTTATAGGATAAAGTTTAAAAATAATATTATTAAAATAAAAAGGTTATACTGAACCTTATTTATATATGGCTTTTAGGAAGCTGTATAGAACGCAGTAATAAGGAAACAACTAAGAGTTTACTGGGTAAATAATAGAATAAACAATTGAATTGTATTTAATCTAATAGCTAGAAAGCTATAAAATATCTAGTAATATACAGCTATTATAGAAGTAATTGTAAAATAATGCTTTATCTTCTATAATAGTCCTTTAACCTAATAATAAATGTATGGTAGCAGAATTAGGTTTATAGCTGTATTCCTATTTTCCATAAAATTTATTTATATATAAAATCGCTTAAATCGACTTACGGCTATACAAACAGAAAACCATTTTAGTTAGATTTCTTACAATACCTATTATAAGTATTATATTGAGTCTAGGGTAGGCGGGGTAGCTGGTCCTAGCTTAATTGTTATTGTTAAGGATAAGAGAGAATTCCTGACTTACACCAGAGTTCCTCTAGAACTTGGTCCTAGTATTGGGCCTAACTCTGGGTCTAGCCAGAATAGGAAGGTTATCCAAATACACTGAAATCCTTACTTTCTAGCCCTCCTTTTTAACAAATATAATAAAATACCTGTAAAATAATCGCTAAGTATTTATATTATTAGTGAAAAAAGTATTATTTAACGTAATTAAAACTTATATTTCTCCTTTCCCTTTATATTAAAAAGCTAAGAAATACTATATATATAAAGAGCGGATTAATTAATTAATTGCTTTAAAGTATTTTTTACTAGGGTTAATTAAAAACTATAATAAAGCTAAGGGGCTGTATACTATATTAAGCTTTATTATACTACCTATATAAAGTATTGATCATACTTTTTTTAATATATTTTAATAGTTACTTTAAAAGTTTATAATATACTTTTTTAAAGTTTTATAATAAATATTAAAATTATAAAAAGCTATATTCTTTTATTAAGCCTAAATTATTTTATAATGGTTTTAAAATAAATTTTATGGGAAAATTATATTTTATACTTTATATAGTTATAAATAATTTTAATCTTTAAAAACTATTATCTATTTCTTTTACTATAAAGTTTATAGTTTGCTTTTAAAGTATTTAGTAGTTTAATATTGTTAAACCAAACTGTAAAAGTCAAGACGCCTTCGCTAAAAGCAAGGCATATTTTGCAACTTATTGGCTGTATTTCAACAAATATAAAAAGCTTTATTATTGCAATAATATATAATTAAAATATTATTTATAGAAAATATAATAAAGATCTTTTAAAGTTTAAGATTAACCTTTATTACCTTAAGGTTAAAGATAATTTATTAAACTATAACTTTAATAAATCTTTTAGCTTATATAAAGCTTTAGTAAACTGTAAATAAATATTTAATTGCTTGAAACCTTTAAAGAGCTTGTATATAATTAATTTTAAGTTTTTATCCTTTAAAGTATTAAAAAAAGCATTTTTAATATTATATTACTTTAATTTAAAGTTAAATTTTATTATAAAAGTAATAAGTATATAGAATAAATATACTGCTAATATAGCTATATATATACTCTTTATAATAGAGCGCTTTTATAAGTCCCTATAGACTATAAGTTAAGTTTTATAGTATTTTAAATTTTTATTTTAATTAAATTTATAAGTAAAAACCTAATATACTAGCAGTAACTTTATTATTGCCTTTAAGTATAATATCTTTTACTAGGTCCTTTTTGCGCGTAAAAAGTTAATTTGATTATATATAGTTTATATAAATTTATTTTTAAGTAAGTATTTTATAATTTTTTTTAGTCTTTTAGTAGTTTTACTAAATCCTTCTAGTAAATAATTAGTTTATTAAAAGTTATACTTTTTTAAGAAAAAGATTTATAGTCTATTACTATATTAAAAACAGTAAATACTATTTCTGCGCTTTTTAATTTATTATTTATTAACTTTTATTTATTAAACAGTTTTTAATATAATATTAAATTAAAAAGTCTAGTAATTATGAAATATATATTTAGTTTATTATTTTTAAAAGCAGTATTTAAAGTATATATTTTAATTTTATATATTAAGAAATATTTATTAACCTTTTTTACAGGTTATTTCCTTCAAAGTTTTAAGCTTTTATAAATATTAATTACTGCTTTACTGCCTAAAGGATTATTAACTAGTATTTCCTTAAAGGTCTGCTTTTTTATTATAGAAATAGGCAAATCTTTTATATATTAGTCTACTTTTAGCTTTAGCGGATTTTCCTTTTTTATTAGGTTATATACCCTTAATATATAAAGCCGTTTTTCTATTTTATCCTTTTTATAAAGTGGGGTAGGTTATGTATAAAAGTATTATTTAAACTTCCTATTAATATATTAGTTTTATTTATAAAGATTAATTATTTTAAAGTAGCCTTTAATATTTAAAGTATAAAAGATGCCTTTAAGCATATTAATAGTTTAACTTAAACAGTTATTAAATTAATTTTAATACTTTAAAGCTTATTTACTTTTAAAAGTAAACTTTCTATTTCTTTATTACCTAGGAAAATATCTTTTACTGTAAGAATATATATTAAAAAGAGTATAAACTTTAATTCTTTTTCTTTAATTCCTTTAAATAGTTTATTTAATTAAATTATAGTAAATTTATCTATAATCTTTTCTTTACTATTAAAAAAGGTATTTTCATTAAACTATATATTCTTTATAATAATTACTTTTATGAAATAAAATAATTAAATGTAATATATATTATTTATAGTATATTTAATAAAATATTTAATTAAGCCTTTAAGTTTAATTTTAAATTCTCTTTTATTTTAGCTAGCTTTATAGTCTTTATTAAATATATAGGCGCGGCAGCTATAGTTATAGATTTTATTTTAATTTAACTGTAAATCCATGGAAAATTCTTTTATAAAGAAAGGCGTAAAGTTACAGAACTATTACTTTATTTTATTAATTAATAATATTATTTTAAGTGTAAGTCAAGGGCTTATATTAATAAAGTGCACTATTACTTGAATACTTTTAGGCTATAGGTTATTTAAAAGACTAGTATAATTAACTATTTTAATTAATTTAATTATTATTTCCTAATTTATATACTTTAATACGCTATTTAGCTTATATATATAAAAAGGGAAAGATTAAGGATAATTTTTTCTTTATCTGCTTAAAGTTAATAGTATCTTAAACTGTTAATTGCAATTATAGCTTTTTTATTATTTTATTTAATATAATATATAAAAATATTATATTGCATTTATATTGCATTTTAATTATATTTATAAAGTTAAAAAAAGTATTAAAGATAGTATTATATTTTTTATTTAATAAAGAGTATATATATAATTATATAGTATATTTACTTTCAAGCATTAAACGCTAGTTACTTTTATTATATCCTTATAAATAATTTTAAAGATCTTAGTAAATTCTAACAAAGGGTTTTAATGTTTATTTATTAAACAGTTTATACAAAATAACCTATAATATATACGTTAAAGCATAAAACTTACAGTTTATATATTTAATTCCCTTTATTTATATATTCCTAGTATTTTTAACTAATGCCTTTAGCGCTTTAAAGCTAAAATGCTTAGATTATAAATATTAAAAGTATTTTAAGTTAAAGTATAGTAGTAAAGGGTTATATATTAATCTTCTTTTTGTTATTATATTAAATACTTTATTATATATATATAAAAGTAGGAAAAAGGTTATTAAGCTATTTAAGATATAGTATTTAAATATAGGAGTATTATAAAGAGATAAAGGTTTATATTAAAAAAATAAAAGCTTATATTTATATTTTACTTTAACTATTATAGTATTTAAGTTAGCTATATTAATATAAAGTATATTATTACATTTTATTAGTTAAACGTTTATATTATAAACCTTTAAACTTAATATAATGTTAATATAAAACCTTTTTATAATAGTAATATTAGTAAACTTAATAAAGTATATAATTCTTTTAAATAAATTATAAAAAGTATTTTTAATTAAATAGTAGCTTTTTTTAAAATTAAATACTTATTTACGCCTACTTTAATATAGTTATCTTTTATATTTAAAATAAAAGAGCTAAAAATAAAGTAATTCCTGCTATTATAAGGTAAATAGTATAATAAGTGTTAAAGAGAGTATTTTATAAAAGTCTATAAAGTATTCCCTTTACGTTTAGATATATTGATATATTTATTAAATATATAGTAGGGGTTTTTTTTATTAAAAAGTCTGGGGAAATTAAGGCTATTTAAAGGTTTAAGCTAGTACTTTTTTTAATTAAAGTAGATAGGTCTGTGCCTTTTTATGTAAGCTTTTTATATAACGTAGTTTATTTATTTTTTTAAAGGTGTATGCAAATCCTATTAGTTTATTTAAAAGAAAAGTTATACTTTCCTTTTTTATTAAGCCTTTTAGTAAATATAGTTTATACTTTACTGTATTCTATTAGCGCTTAAATATACCTTTTTAAACTATATAGATATTCTTTGCCAGCTAATAGTTTAAACCTATATTATTATTTAATATTATACTATTAAAGCAGTTATTAAGTGTTATATATAAGCTGCAAGTATTATTTACTATATGTTTTATATTATTTAAGAAACGCTAGCTAAATTGGTTAAAAGTGAAGATCTCTTTTAATTTACTGCTGTTAATTAGTGTATTTATATAATATAAATAGCATAAAATAACGCTTAAAGTATAGTAAGCTTTAATAGCTTTTAAAATATCATTTAAAAAGATATTTTTATAGTTTTAAGAAGCTTATATTAAATAGTATATATATAGGCGCAGAAGTAATTTATATACTATACCTTTAGTTTTATACTTTTATATATAACTTTATATAAGATTTATTAATAAAAAATATATACTTTTTCTTTAATTATCTCTTTATAAAAAGACAGGCAAATTTTAAACTTTTTAATAATCTAGTAAATAGAGAATTAAGTTTATATATTATCTTTATTATTATTATTATCTTCATCTGCTTTTATAGTAATAGGCTATAAATTCTTAGCTTTAAAGTTAGTTAAGGTTAAATTATAAAGGTTAAAATTAATAGTCTTTTAAATCTACTTTTAAATTATAGTCTTGACCTTCCTTTTCTCTATATTTATATTAATAGCATTTTCATATTTTTAAAGCAAACTATTATAGCAGGCAGTGATTTTATTAACTTTAACTGCTTTTTTAAATTCTTTAACTGCTTTCCTTTTTATTTAAATAAAAATAAATAATAGAGGAGTAGGGAAATAGTTATTTAGTTTTTTAAAAAGATTAAAATTAATCCTTTTCTATACTTTAGCAGTAATTGTATAGTTTATAAAAACAGTTATTTATTTAATTTACTATTCCAGTAATGCGAGTTTTATAAAAGGCAGGTCTTTTATATTATTTATTATAAAAAATAAATTCTGCAGTACAAAGGTAAAGATAAAAAAATATAACAGAAAAAATAATATTAAAAAAAGTTTCTAGCAATTTAATTAAAGTTATTATTTAGGCTTATAACTATCATAAAGTGCGGCACAGCTATAAGGTATAGAGAGATAGGAAATAAAGCTTAATTCTATAAAAGAGAATATACCGTAATGGCCTCGCTATATATACATATAGCTAACAGAAAGAAGAAGCTGTATACAGGCGCTGTAAGTGATACACATAAAAGCGTATCCTTCCCTTTCCTTCCATTATCATCACTATTCTCTCCTTTCCACCCCATTGTGTATCATATGGTAGCAATTTCATGATTCCGATCGTGTAACCAGCTTCCGCTGCCAGATACAGCCAAACGTAACCAACCAACCAACCAAGCTGCAACCAGACCTATATACAATCGACTAAGCCGTCCCTTTTATTAGGCCTGAACGGCAGCTTCAATCCGGCTCGATCAGACCTGCCGGATAACGCGTTTTCTTTCATTCCTTCGTTCTTCGGCGTTTGATAACGCGTTTCCTTGCTTCCTTCGCGTTTGGCGTTATTTCTTTCTTCCGATTCAACCGACTTCGGAATGGGCCTATTCGATCAGCTCGATCAGCTCAAATAACAGCTGGCCTGGCAGCTATATCAGCAAGATCTACAGCGCCGAACCTGTGGATTGTGCCGCCAGAGCTTCCCGTCACGTAATCAACTCTTTCTTCATCTTTAATCGCGCTGCCCAGCTAGCCCGATCGAATTCAAGCCCATCAGCCGTTCAAGCCGGATCCAACGCTTCGAACAACGCCGCTTCGAACCACGCGGCTCTATTCGACCTAGCCGACTTGAACAACGCGGCCTTGAAAAACACGGCTCTGAACAACGCCGTTCCGTTCAACCTAGCCGACTCAAGCAACGCGTTCCTGGAAGCCGGCCACTAAGTTATTATGATCGACAGCGCTTGGATAACCTAGCCCAATGGCAAGCCGGCTATACAAAGCGCCATATCGATCAATATGGCTTCGAACCACCAAGCCGGCTATTGGATGAGGCCGTCAGTCATTATCTTGTTCGGGTTCATCAATGGCGTAGTGGCGGGGATAGTAGGGATAACCCGAGGTCGGGTTAGTTTTCTTTTCTAGGGGGGGCATTTGATACGCATAAAAGCGTATCCTTCCCTTTCCTTTCCTTTCCTTCCCCCTTGATCCTTCATTCTCTCCCTTTCTGCCCATTGTGCATCACTAGTATTAATAATTAATGCTAGCGGGGCTATTTTTAGGCTTATTTATAGGATGCGAATAGGGTTGCTAGTCCTTGCCTAGTGTGCTTGATATGTTTTACTTATATAGGCATATATTAAGGCAAGATTTATTTAAGTGTTTTAAATGCAAGTATACAATAAATATTTAAATATTTTAGAAATTTATTAATAGATAGGAAATATTTATCCTATATAAATATAAATAAATATTATATAGCTTTATATTAATCTATAAACTATTAAATAGTTATTATAGTTAAATAAAGGTGACTATTTTCCTGTAAAATTTGAAGTCCTTTTATTATAATTAAAAAATGCATAAAGTCTTTGGAACTAGTGTTAGGCGACTGTAAAGCTATATTAGCCCCCCTTTTCTCACCTAATCTATTTATGGGATCATGGATACTTGATACTCGCGTATATGGAGTAAAGAATTGGGCCTACGGAGTATATAAGAAAGATATTGCTCCGAGTGCCCGTGCCGTATAAAGGTGGAGACCTCCGGCAGACAGGTACTAGTATGTACTACTAGTACTGCTACTACTATAGTGGGAGGGGAATGTGACTGTATACAAGGTGACAGGAGACCCTGTGGGTCTCCTGACCTATATCCTACTAATTACCCTTTTTGGATATACTAAAGATTTTCACCTAACAGGTAGTCTGTAAGACCTGATTGGCTAGACTTTTTTTTAAGTGGAGTATGGGTTCTGATCGCCGAGCATGCGGCCGCCGAGCTCAGCCGCCAGCTTAACCACCTCGTTCTCCACGGCCGACCTGCCGGGCTTTACGGTCTGTACGCGGTACCGGATGTTCTTCTTAACCGTCGACGCCCGGATAATGTCTGCCTCCTCGGCGATCATCAGCTTGCGGAACCAGCCTTCCAGCGTCACGGTATACGGAGTGCTTGAAGCACTAGATTAAGAATGGGCTTCTGGGCCAGCCGTTCATGACTCCGGAAGCAATTGGTGTTGGGTTGGATGCAAGAGACATAACAAGTGCTGTCGGAGGAAGTTAGGACCTAGCCGTTCTTATTGGAACTATTGCATGAGCTTGTGAACTGGCTAGTAGCTAATTAATCCCTGAATCAATAATTAATCCTTGAATCCGAGACCAGATTCACTAATTAATCTGAATCCAGCTTCCGATTCAGATTAATTGATTAATTACATGTCTGTATATATATTACTCTCCTTAATATCACCCGAAATCCTGACAGATATGAACCGCTTCATTGATCACACAATAGCAGTTTGAGAGCACATAGATAACTAACGGATTGACTGGAAAACTCTTGTCGTTGCCCAACTAAGTGGGCAACATGGCTGCTTAAATACATGAAAACTAGCTATCAGAACAGAGTCTGTAGCCACACATGAGTGTGGTCCCTTGTCCCATTGTGACCACAGTTGAATGTGGTCTCTTGACCCATAGTTCCGGATCCTTCAGATGTTGTTTGATGGATCCAGTTGTCCTTGATGACGAATTCGGTTGTGCTGAATCCGTGATAACCAGGTTGGAATAACGACTAGAAAGAGAGGTGTGGTAGTTGACGAATCCGGTAGTGACGTCTAGTTCCAGCAGTAAGCACCAGGGGCACCGTTCTGGCGGCAGTATGCATCAAATTCGCCGCTATCAATGCAGCCCAACGAGCTCGAGCACTACTTTCAAGTTAGTTAACGGTCACTCCCGGCAGAGTCTATATACATGCCTGATGGTGCTGGTCGCCGTGGTACTGCTTGTTCGCGGCGCAAAACTCGCTTTCACCGTCAAACTGTTGACCGCAGGCCTGTTCCGTGAGACCATTCCACTGAGGACCTGTGCCAGAGGGATCCTGGCACTTGCAGTTACGGCCGGCGAGGACGCTAGATCTATTAGTCTATCTGGATCTCGAGGTTTGAGAAAGTCACAGTACCTTGCAATAAGAGTGAAAAGTACAATGTAGACCTTCATAGTGAATAGAAGTTCTAAATGGGATATTTGTGCAAATAGAGAATGATCAATTATGCTAATGAAATGGGAGGTGCTAATAAGGTGAGGGTCAAAAGTCTTTAGTCCGTGGGAAAGCTACTCTTTAAATACTTGAAATTCCTTTAATGCCATGGAAGGAAGAAAAAAGAAAAGGGGAGATATGGCAGTAGCCCTTCCTATGGCCAAGGCGAGGTCCAGGGCTAGGTTAGTCTAACAATCGGCGTTGCCAAAGTCTGATGGGTCCGCGGGTGCCAGAGAAGCCCATTTTGCGGTCAGAGTTCCTCGGGTTGTAACACGCCAACCTGGTCAGTGTTTAGTCGAACCGACGATAACACGAGTTGGACAGAGGCAGTCAGCCCACATGTTTAACCTAAAGAGGATATATTCGTAGAGTGGGTTTGATAGAACCCCCTAATTGACTATGTGATATTTTTCTATTATACTGCATAATGTATTCCTATTACTGAGTATGCTGTGAAACCATGAGTCACTCTCCATTTAATCTAGTCTGGGATAGAGAAGCCAGCAAGATTATAAACCATTCTCACATGGAATTACCAGCTGCAACATAACGACATCCCGCCCAAATAGAACTCGAGAGGTTTTGTTCTCTTGGCCTCTATTACGACACCGAGCCCGCTATCCTATGCACCCATTGCGGGTCTGCAATGAAGACAGACGCTGATCGCGTTTTGCGGTATATTGGCGAGAAACAGAGGCTGACATGAAATGCGCGATGGGGACTCAATTAGCTCATGCAGTCATTAAACCTGCCTAACCCAGGCAAGACATGACATGTATACATCTTCAGCGAAAGACTGACCGCCATGTCATCACCTATTTCTTAGCTAACGAATAATAAATCTATCCTGGCAGCCTCTTTGACCCTTATTCCATTATTGTTAAACAATATGAATACTGCGGACATAGTACGGAGTACGGAGTACTAATTTCTTACTCTGAATCCTTCAACGTGGATGGACCCCCAACTAAGGCTTGGTAAATGCTTGATCTACATGCACTGCCTGGTTCTACTTGACTCTAATTGACTCCGTACGAGCAATCATATCCAACGGCATTGAACCTGCAAATTTAGAATTCTTCAGTTAGCGCTGACTAGAGTTAACTGAAAGGACGATTCGGTTCCTTCTGGACAAGGATCCTGGATACATCGGAGCTTAAACTATAGCTTTCGACCATCTTGTATATGCCTTATGGAGCAGCATGGCTTTAGAGTGCTCGGAAACATTGCGGTGAAATATTAATCTTGACTTAAGTGTCTTCAGTATTAGTAGTAGTATAACATATCCGGGTCCCCCATGGGTTTCAGCCATCCCTTTTCCATTAAGGAAGCTGCGACCTGCGCTCACTTCCAATCATACTCCATAATAGCAGCGGAGTTTGGCTATATAGGGATATCGACCCATTTCTGCCATATGGCTTCGTTTATCAATTATGCCCGCGGAGAAGTCCATACTGGTTAAGATTAAGCATTTAACATATCACAGTAGAGGCCGAAATCAGTGTTCGCATTTTATATTTGTAGAAAGTTTCTGGGCACAGACCATGGCCCAAATTTCCGTAGTCAGTACATCTCTGAAGGTAACCAGACTGTACTTTCTTAATGCCTACATAACATTATATACTGATAACGCTGTCAGTGACTTATAGAGGACGATAGTAAGAAATGGCCGAAAACCGCTCTAAGTATTTATTAAGGAAGCAATTTCTGGAATTGTAGGAACTGTGTTATTGCCTTGCTAGTTTTGACGTTCAAGTCCAAGTAAGATCACGATTTTCATATATAAATGTTAAAAAGCCATTTATGGCTTTTTGTTAGGCCAGCGTTAAAGAATAATGCGATAAGCCAGTATCAGCTACGGTTAGCAACTGTTTAGTCCGTGCAGAGAGTTTCTAAACACATAAACCGCGGACACTGATTTCGGTCGCTACTGTAGCAAACCCAGAACCTGTAAGCTAGAGGGGTAGCTTTATTTATACCATTGGAAATTTGGAGCTATAGATAATGTTAAGGTAGAGTAAGATATTAAAAGCTGATCAAGTAAAGTGCTCACTGTGCTACTGTGGCTAGTGCTAGGGCGAGCTGAATTGGAGCGAGCGGGAAATTAAGGGGGAAACTCTCAAGATCAGAATGTCCGGTCGAAGGAAGCATAGACCCTGCAAATCCTCTATGCTTGCCGATTAATCAGAGACCTACGGAGTACTTTGTCGGGGGTTTTGAGTATGCCCAATTCCACCCGCTTTAGGGATTATTTATTCCAGTTTGTTAAAGTTATGAGATAAAAGTCTGGCACCACCTTGACCCCACTTCTATATAATGTAAACAAACACACAATTTACTATTTTATTAATTATTTTACTATTAACTGCTTTTAGTTAACTTTTAAACTATTAACCGCTAACTATAATTAACTGTTTATCCTGCAATAGCAGCGATAAAAATATACTAAACCATATCCAAAAAAAAACTTATGAGATTATTGTTCCAATATTTAACTATAACTGTTAGCTTTATTAGCTACCTGACTTATTAAACTGCGTACTACAGCCAATATAAAATCTATACATATTTAATTAAAATATATAATACAATTAACTCTTTATATATTTTAACTTAACTTTACATTAAAACTAATCTAGCTAGTTAAACTGTTAGTTTAATTAATTAATTAATTAAGCCTAGTTAGCTTTAAAGCAGCTAGATTTAATTCGTTATTAAATTCTTTAATAAATTCGCTGCCGCTTTTAGTTAGCCAGTTAACTAGTTAATTAACCAGCTATCTTTAAAAGAACAATATTAACAAACCTTATAATAATTAAAAGCTTTTTATTATAAATTTTATAGTTATATTTTTAAATAGTATATTTTATAAAGAAAGATATTATAAAGTATAAAATGCTTTTCTTATTATATTAAAATAAAATACTATTTAATATTTAATTAAAATTATTAGTTTTTGAAATTATTTATTTGTTATAGTTATAAAAAGTTAAAATTAAAGTTAATAAAATATATTTAATTAAATTAAAAGTTTACTATTAGTTATTTCTTTATATACATAGTTAATCCTTTTTTAATAGCTTATTTAAAAGTATAGTTATTTTAAAGTAATTTTAAATAAAATAGTAAAAAAATAAAAAGTTAAAAAGCTAAAAAAAAACTGAAAGAATAAGGTTGAATATAGTTGAAAAGCTGGGAAAATTATATTAAATGAAACATAAAAAAGTGTAAAGGAAAAATGAAATATATAAATGAAAGGAATAAAAAAAGCCAAGTTGAAATTACAGGTAAATAAAGTTAAATAAAGTTAACTTAAAGTTTAGCCTAATCTTGAAGTTAAGGCTTAATTTAATCTTTAACTTAATCCTTAACTTAAAGCCTAACTTAAAGCCCGAAAAAAGAAATATAAGAAACTGACTTTAAGCTTAAAGTTAAACTCAACTTAGAGCTTAAGCTTAAACTTGACTTAAAGTTTAACTTTAAGCCTAGAAAATTCCTTATAAAAAGATTCTTTATAAGAAAATTCTAAATTTTAATAAATTAACTTTAAGCTTAACTTTAAGCCTAGAAAATTCCATATGAAAAAAATCTTTATAAGAAAATTTAAAAATTCAATAAATTCACTTTAACTTTAACTTAAAGCTTAACTTTAGGCCTGACCTTAAACTTAGAAAATTCCTTATAAAACTTTTTAAAAACCTAGCTTCGCTAAGTAAAAATGGTTAAACTAGCCTCCAGCTAATTAAAAATTGTCTTTAAAGGATAAAGTAAAAGATAAAGTAAAGGATAAAGTGAAATATTAGGTTGAAGTTAAGGTAAATTATATTTAGCTGTTAAAGTTATTTTACTTTAATATTATTTAACTATTTATAGGGAAAGTGTATTATAGGAAATATAAAGGAATATAAAGGGATTTAAAGAATATAAAGGAATATAGGGAAATATAAAGAAATGGGAAATAGTATAAAGTGAAAAAAAGGAATCAAAGGAAATAAAAGTAATAAAGAAAAGATAGAAATAAGTGTATTTAATAGGTAATAAAAAAGAAGTTTTAAAAGTAAAAGAAAAAAAAGTTATATAAAAGTTAAAGTTACAGTTAAAGTTAATTGGTGTATGTCACGACCCTGTATATGAGTGCACGTGAGCCCGGGTAATTACGGACCGATGGGCCAATCAGGTTTGGATCACGAAGGCACGACAGACTCACAGCGTGAGCCATGAGGACCGCCAGTGATCCATCTACAATACCTACGCTCCCTATAGATTTCCTTTGTATATATACGACTGGCTTGTCACTTATTTAGTATAGTTACTTAGACAGTCGTTAATAAATTGCATTCACCAGAACCGCCTGTTCTACAGAATCGTGACTATGTTACCCTGCTTAGTATTTATCCCTGACCTCTCTGCCAATATAAACCCTCGAACCTCGGTTTATCCCTTGGGAATCAACCCGGATCGTCACACTTTTATAGTAAATTTATAAAGGCTGCTAAGGAAAAACGCTGGAAATATAGCACTTTAAGTATTTTTTTAAGCCTATTATCCTTTTAGTTGGCGGTTTTATAGAAAAAACTACTATTAAACCTTATTAAAAAATACAGCAGCTTATGAAACCAATAGCAGCTAAATAGTTAAATAGCTTTATTAAATTAACTTTAATTAAAATTAAAGTTTAATTAACAGCATTTATAGCTGAAAGCTTTTTAAGTTTAAAAATCCTAATTAACTAACTAGTTAAATTTAAGCTTAAATAAACTCTGTGATTGTGATCTTAGCCCAGGAGGTGGGTTACAGTCTGTCTCGAGTTTCTCTCTTACTTTAATGTTGTCGGAAGAAGGCGTGCTGCTTGGCCCATTTAGTCCGAGAGATGTTCATATTCATATTGAACGGTTACTTGAGTCTAGTATTACCGCTTGTTTGCCATTTTGTGTGGATAGAGTGGCACCTCGGATTGCGTTTGAACTAGTGCCTTTTGAACGTTCGGTTGAGTGGATGGAGACTAGAAAGGAGTTTCTTTGGAAGACAAATATGTATACTACAAACGAAGGTGTGATGCGTAAATAGATCATGACTTTAACAGATAGTAACCTGACCCCGGAGGGCCCATGCTCAACTACATAAGGTGCGACCGAAGGGAGTGCAGACTGGCCGTAGGACAGGATGTGAATAAGTGCAGCCGTAGTTTATTTAATGAGAATGTAATTATTATTGTTTACTTTAGATGTTTATTCTATTTAGTGATTGTGACTTTGTTTTATTTATTTTAGAGTGATTGAGTGTTTTCATCTTCAATAGTATTAATGAAATTAATTATTTCGAGAGAGTGTCTGTATGATTAATTATTTATTAAAGTGACTATATGCAGACATGTATTTTGTTGTGAGCGAAGCGAGCATGTGAACGAAGTGAACAGTGATGATCATTGATGATAACTTCATCCAAGATCTCTGGGCACGGGGACCCCCTGCTCCCTCCAGTCGCAGGGGTCCCCGTCTGTAGTGCATACAGCACCAAATGCAGGCTCTACAATAGAGCCGGCGAAACAGGCGTATGGCACGAGTCTCCCATAAGTCAAGGAGTCAGACGAACCACCGCGGGGGTGTAACCTCCATCCTGATTCTAAACCTGTTGGTTGTAGTACGGCGTCGGAGTTGAATTGAGATGCGCCGCATGGGGGTTTTAAATGCTCTCAGGGTTATAGGCCGTCTCTTGCTGGTTGAGTGGTATGCCCTGTTGGGGAACAGCATCGTATGTCTTGGGCTGGGACTGCATCGTGAACTCGGAGGCTTCTTTATTTAAGGGTTCGCAATGGCGGCTGGCTTTGCGGTGGCGGGAAATCACAACGGCATCGGTGATCCAGGCGATGAAGAAGAAGAGGCTATGGGAACGGTGTTAGCGTGTATGGAAGGGCGAAGAGAAGAGGGGGGGAGAAGGGGGCACTTACAACTGGAACGCGCCCAGGCCGCCGGCAGCAGCAACAATAGAACCGTAGACGCGGCCGCGATGACCGATGTCATAATCATAGGCATCGCTAATGATAAATAAGGTAGTGGCATTGAGAGCCACCCACACGAAGGAACAGAACCAGAATATCCACAAGAAGAGGTCGAAGGCAAGGGCAGCCCAGTAATTAAATGCCTGGGGTTTGCAAGAGTGAGCGCATATAAGCCAGATAGAGATGCCCAAAGTAACAGCGCACTAAAGAGGATAAGCTATCAGTTAAAGAGAATAAAAGAGGTCCTTAAAGTAAGAGAGAGAGGAGGGGACTTACAGTAAACAGCATCAGACAAGCGCTAGGCAGCGGAAAGATAGAGACGATGTAGCCACAGAGTCCGATAATGATGATAGAGGCGATGAGCTGGAGGATACGCAAGACGATCCAGCCTTTGGGATAACGGGGAATGTGTTCCCGACTGCCTAGTTGTTTGGCTGCACCCATCTTGTCAAGTATTCAGACGTTGATCTTGTTATTCGGGAGTATGGACCTGGTATTGAGGAATAGACTTATTTGCCAGCATATAAATCGTCCAGGTATTAACGAGACCAGGAAGTTAAGTGGGCAGACCAGCACCTTTTAAACGTTATATATTCCCCCTATATTACACTAAAAATGAGCCTTTCTTCTTCACTATCTTATCTTTAACCAATTAGCAGTTATAAGATACGAGCTACTATTGCTGACGATTCTGCCTTACGCCTATAACGACGCTGAGCCTCAATAAATTACCTACACCAGAAGGCTGGAAGACCTTAACCGGTTTAGCCCTTAAATGCAAGAGTATTAAAGGACGATTTAGTGCACGTTTCAACGCTTAGTTAATGCGCTAATCCTGCCATTGTGGCTGATAGTGACAGAAATCTCCTAATGGGTGAGATGTTGATGAAATTTACCGCGAATAGTTAATAGAAATGGGCGGGCGGTGTAAGTGGGAATATGTCAGGTTCTAAAAAAAGAGCTCTATTTTAACTTAAAATTCAAAGTAGGGAATATAATAAAACAGTATTCCTTTATTCCTATTTCTTTCGAGTATCTGAATCTTCAAAGCATAAGTAATAGACAACTCCATTATATAGGTATATACAGCGATAGACGAAAGCTCGCTATAAGTGATAAAGATATATAAAAAAACAAAAGACGAAGACAAAAAAAAACTCGATAATAAGGATTTCCACGGAAAACAAGTGCCAAGGCCCACATAAAGAAGTTGAAACATCTTTTAATATATCCAAGGAGATTGGGCTTCCTTCGAATCCTACTCGTATTTCGCCGAAGCCCCATGCCTAAAGCGCCCTGAACCTAACCCCCACATCCATCTCACTACTATTAATTACTATTTCGGTTTATCGCCCTGTGGAATACTGACTATATACTTCGTACTAGTACCTAAATAACCTTAAGCTGCGATGGACTGCATATGCTTATTTCCAGAAACCTAACCAGTGATGCTAGTATTTACCGAATATGTCATGCGCGGCACAGTTGGATTATCAAGTTATCAATCACATAGTCAAACTCCCGCGAGTATTACCGAAATTGTGTTTTTTTTTTCGTGTCTCACGATTAAGCACTAGTATTAACTCTTCTTCTGTTTCTGTTCCCTTATGGCTAATATGGCAAAGTCATATTTCGGCGAGACTGTGGGATAGACTGAACTTGACCGAGTCTTTCTCCTGTCCGCCAAGCACTCTATCAATCATCCTCCGTTCCAAAAACGAAACCCAGATTGCCAATTGACATGCGATGCATATGCCGAAACTAAGAGGACTCCTTCATGAAGGGAATTGTGTTCTGGTGATAAGGGCCCCCGATCCCCGTGCCCCAGATAGTGGGTAGGTCGAGTGGGAGAACAGCCAGTTAGAGACGAGGAACGAGTTGAGCGAATAGAGTGCGACGCGTGGATACTAGTGCACTGGTGATTTAGAGTCACGATTGCGTTAGCTTTCTGTGGCGGGTGTTGATTCGCTAGAGTCGACAGTGATCCACAAACGACCGTACATTGAGGGAGGAAGTGCTACTAGAGGGGGGACCCCGAATTATTCTGGGAGATTGGAACTTGGTTCTTTGTTTATTCCAGCTGGGCAGACATCCATCTGAGGATAGCGGAGCGACACAGACAGAGACATTCCAGGTGAGTACCGATTCTTGTTGGACATTTTACTTTTTGGTTTTTTTTTATTTATTAAAGAAGAGATTCTTTAGTACTGACATGAGTTAGAGAGTAGAGATCAGTGGGCTGGTATTACATACATCCTGTCCTCTGGCCAGTCTGCACAAAGTGGAAGTTCATAGTCTAACAGGGATTGAGGATTATTGATTGAAAGAGAGTGACTCTTTTCGTGAGAGACAGTATGGGTTTGTATTTGTTATATACGTGTTGATGCTTCATGTGATTGACACACTTGGTAGTTGATGGACCTCTCTGGGTGCCGGGAGAAGATGTGCGGAGCGATTTGTTGAGAAGATTGAACGAGATGGATGGCGATGTCCAGTCGAGGGGTCAAAGGCGTCTGTTGTTGAGGCCGAATAGCTTGTCTTGTTGGGAGCCAAGAAAAAACAACACCCTCACCACTTGTGGTAGGGTGATTGGTATGATCCACGGCATTGGCAGTGCTATTGATACAGACTTGAGGGAGATACATTCCTCTGTGCTGGCACATATTCTGTTGTGGTCGCGGACTGTCAAGTTAGTTGATGCACGTTGGAGAGTGGTTTATCCCCGAGACTGTTTTGTGCTATGTCCAGTTAGATTCGATGATGCGATGAGGCATTTATTTCGATCTCGTGGGATGTTATCCACTGTAGCCGTTGGTCAGGTAAGGAGAGTTATTCGTGAGACTCCACTTGTACGTCTTGATTCAGTTAAGCAGGGTCGCTGGTGTCGATCCAATTCTGTACTTAGGTGGGTTGATGAGTGGCATCGTTTTGATGAGCCTAGATTAGATAAGGATGGGGTTAGACATATTCGTTTAAGTAGATAGATATCTTAGATTAGTATCACTACCTTCCTCTTGTAGACTTTAGTTAGCTTCACTTTATTAGATTAGTAGAGCACCCCCGGAGGGCCATGACTCACTATGAAAGAGATCCCCTTGGGGTGCAGACTGGCCGTAGGACTGTCTGTGTGTAATAGCAGACCACTCTTCTCTGCTTCTCACAACCTCCCTCAATATCGTCTTGCACTCTGTTTCAATTTAGTACAGCAGCTCCGCCTCTCATTGGTAATCCTGAACATACCTCCTAGTGTTTGTGCAATCTTCCAAAAGACTGTCTAAAAAGAAAACAAAAAGTAGAAAAGAACGAATAAAAGATCCTCCACCTTTTCGCAAACGTATGAAAGAAACGTATCAGTCACCCCTCGCATCCAGTCTCGTAGTAAAACTCACAATGGAATCACTAGACCAAGTGATAAATGGTCGCACTCCACGCGCTCTCAAAAAAAAGAATACAGATCCAAGTTCCAATCTCTCAGAATAATTCGGGGCCCCCCCTCTAGTAGCACTTCCTCCCTCAATATACGGTCCAAAGTGGATCTGCTGAAAGGTAAACCAATCGCATCTGGGTCTGCGGCCCTCGTGTCCACTCGCTCACGCATTGGTCACAAGTGTGCTTCCATCCTGTCGCTGCACTCTATTGGCTGTTCCTCCTCTCTACCTCTACCCGCAATTTGGGGCACGGGGATCGGGGACCCTTATAACCAGGCATTGCTTTATCGCCACGAGAGTATTGGAAATACATCCTTAAATCGAAGGTACAAGCTGCCATGGCTCGTGCCAAGCACCCCCTTGCCCCTTCAGACACGCAAATCTCTTTATCCGTTAACGATTGTAATATAAGCGTCGTGGAAGAATCATTCCTGAAATTAAATGCTGCCTAGTCCTTCGCGGCAAAATACCTACAGGAATAAAGCCACTTCTTAAGCGATAGTAAAAAGCTAAAGGTTGAAATTATATTTAACTATATAAAAAATAAAGATAAAACCGCCTCTGCGGCACAGGGAGTAACTGCTGTTTAAAGTATAGAGGTAGCAGTGAGAGTTAAAGGCAAGAGAGCTATTTTAAATTAACTGGAAAGCTAGAAATAGGTTATTGCCTTATTCCGCTATCTAGGACTGCTATATAATAAAGGGCTTTACTACTAGCTAAAGGGATAAAAGTATTATCTATTATTAATATATTAAATAAAAATCTTTATTAATAAAGTATAGAAAGGTTGTAGTATATAAATATATAATAATATTCTAGATTACATTTAATAGCAGTTATATATAGAAAAACAGTGATAATAAAAGCGCGCGTATAAGTAAAAGCGCTGGGATTTAAGTAATTGCTTAACTGGCCCTTTAATAATTTATGTTTATAATACTCTAGGCAATATTAATACAGTTAAGGCAGGTTATAGAGGTTTTTCTATACTTAAGCTAATATTTTTAATATTATTTACCTTTAATATATAAGGTTTAAGAGAAGATATAGTAAAGGCTTATATAGTATAGCAGTATTTTAAAGTTAGTATTAAAGAACTTAAATACTCCTATAATTTAATTTAGGATTTAACTTTAAATTATAGCCTAAGTTTTAATATAATTTATTATAACTAGGAAAGGTATTTTAAACTTTATATAAAGTATAGCTATTACAGCATGGAAAGGCAGGTTAGGGCAAATATTGTTATTATACTGTAGAGAGCGAGAAAGCCTTAAGGCTTTATAGAAATCTATAGCTAGGAACGCGTTTAGGCCTAGTTATATAACCAAAGCTTATATAATAGGGCATTAATATCGCGTTATAGTTAATACTATAATAATACCCCCCCTCTTTATTATACTATTTGGCCGTAAATAGTAATATTACTTATATAAATTAAAATCCCAGGTTATTTATTTTAATACTTTTAATATAAAGATAAATAAACCAAATTATATAGTTTGTAATATTAGTAATATATAATTTAGTTATAGGCTTTAATATAATATAATCTTTAGTTAATACTTTATAGGCTTTAATTTCTTTTTAATTATTTCCTTTTTTCCCTTTTTTATAATTTCTTTTAATTTTATTATAATAAGCTTAACCTTTTTAGGTTTTTTTTATAAAAGTTTTATATTACCTTATTTTAATTTTATAAATCTTTAATTAATTATTATATAATAGTATAATATTTTTATTTAATAAAGTAATAGAATTTATGATTATTATAATAATCAAAAAGTACTTTAAATTCTTATTTCTTTTATACTTTATTTATATTTACTAAAAAGGAGGGCTAAAAAGCAAGGATTTCAGTGTAATTAGGTAACCTTCCTATTCTGGCTAGACCCGGAATTAGGCCTAACGCTAGGACCGAGTTCCTAAAGGAACTTTAGTGTAAGTTAGGAAATTTCTGTTATCTTTAACGATAATAATTAACCTAAGACCAGCTACCCCGCCTACCCTAAACTCAATATAATAGGCATAATAGCTATTATAAAAAATCTGACTAAAATAGTTTCCTGTTTATATAGCTATAAGTTAATTTGGCCGATTGCCTATATAAATAAATTTTGCGGAAAATAGGAATATAGCAATAAACTTAATTCTGCTACTATACGCCTATTATTAAGTTAAAAGACTATTATAGAAGATAAAGCATTATTTTATAATTACTTTTATAATATATTTGTATATTATTAGATATTTTATAGCTTTTAGCTATTAAATTAAATATAATTTAATTATTTATTTTATTATTTACCTAGTAAAGTTTTAGTTATTTCTTTATTATTGCATTATATATAGCTTCTTAAAAGCTATATATAAATAAGGTTTAGTATAACTTTAGTATTTTAATAGGTTATAAGCTTAAGAGAGTTTTTTTAGGTCTTTATTAATGGGTTTTCCTTAATAGTTACAGCACTTCCTTTAACGCTATTATAGCACTTATAGCGGGTTGTTATAATACTGATCCTAATACTTGTACTAATACAGTTAAGACTTTTTAGCTATTAAAAGCGATTCCTAGGCTTTTACTGTAAATACTATTATAATTATAGTAATATCATTATTACTATTATTATTTTTACTATGTTAATGATTTCTATATATTTTATAGTATATTTCCTATTTCTATAAAATATAGGTTCAATATTAATAGTATAAGTTAACCTATTAAGGCTCTTAATAGCCTTATTTCTTTAATTAAAGATAATAGCTCTCTATAATAGTAAAGGGATCTATTTATTTAAGTATAGAATATAAAATAAAAGCTTTAAGTATAAAGGGCTTTTACTAAAACAATAAAGGTATAATTAAAGGGTTAAAATACTACTATATTACAGTTATTTTATACTTTAACTAGCTTAACTACTATTATATTAAATCTATAACTTAAAACTATTAGTCTAATAGAAATTAATCCTATAGCCTTTATACTAATATTAATATAAACTTTTACTCCTATTCCTATATTAATCTAAATTCTATTTTTATTTATTCTTTAACCTTAAACTATTATTTTTATATTAAATAGTAGTTTTATTAAAAAGGCATTAAAAAAGGTTTATAGCCTTCTAAAAAACTATAAGCTAATAGGTTTGAATAACTTTAATTAATAGAAATAGTCTTTAAGTATTATATTAAAGGCTATAAATTACTATACTTTTATAGAAAATCTTAGAGTTACTAATTCTTTATTTAATTTAAAATCAGCCTTATTATATTTATTAATTAAAAATAGCTTATTAACTATTTCTACTATATCTATAACTTAAATTTAAAGGCTAAAAAAAGTATTTTTAATATTAAAGAGATAATATAATTACTTTAATACTTTATAAAAAGATTCCCTTTATAGGGAATTTCACTTATTAAATTACAGTAATTATAAAGAATCTTTAACTGAATTTAATACTGCTTTGAATAGGCTATTAGCTAAACTAGCTATTTTAAAGGTTAATATTAATATACTAAATTAAAAAAAGTAATATTTAAATGCCTTATAAAAGACCTTTCCTTAATAGGCTAAGAGAATTAAAGGAACTATTAAATCTAATAAAGTTATTAAATAATTAACTAAAAGTTTAAATATTTAATTTCTTATAGCAGATATATTAAAAGAAACTAAGAATCTTTCTTTTACTGTATATAAAGTTAATAAAGCTATAAGGCCTTTTAAATCCTTAAAAGATTAAAAGCTAGCTTTTAATTCTTTTAAAAGGAAAGGAAATTAAAAGAAATAGAATTAAAGCTAAAAGTAAATTAAAGAGGATTATACTTTTACCAATATATATAATCTAGCTATTAAAGGGTATAGCTTAAAATAGCTATTTAAAGAATCTTTTACTAAATCTATTATTAGTTTAAATAGTAACTAAAACCTTATATAAACCTTAAACGCTAAAAATGGGAAAAAGTTTTCTAAATCTTTTAAGTCTTTAAAAACCTTTAAACCCCTTAAACTTCTTATTTAAGATAGTCTATTATATAATACTAAATCTATAGTTTATATAGTTAATTTTAAGAAATAGTTTATAGACTATAAACCTAATAATAGGGAACTAGGCGTTATTTATATTAATAGGGGTTTTATTACCTTTAAGGGAATAAATATAGCTATTTTTAATATTTTTAATAAAGATAATAACAATCAAAAAATAATATTATTAAATACCCTTTTTGACTTATAGTTAAATATAAACTTTATAAGTAGTTTACGGTATTATTAAATTAAAGGATATATTTTGTTGGGGGTAACTGATATGCCCAACGCACCAGCATTTTTCTTGTTAGCTTACCCGAGAAAGGTTGGCTGCTTATTTAAGCGGCTACTGGATTAAGAAAGTATAGGAGTATAAAGATATATAGATAAACTTAGTTTAATAAATAATAACCTTCTTCCCCCTTTAATATATAACCCTACCTATAAAAATACAGTCGCTAAGGCGTATAAAGGTAACTGTTAGTTACTTTTAGCTGCCGGCATTATAATTAAATGATCCGCAGTATCTTTTTAGTCCCTATATTACTTAACCGCCGCTTCGTGGTTTTATTAGGAGCGTGGTTCCCGCGCTTGATACCAGTTGTTATATATGGGTGTATATGTATATTGTATATATATTTTACAGTGCCAATTCCCCCTCGACAAAATATTTAATATAATACTCTTTTTATTACATCTATATAATTAATAAAGCTATTAAATCTTTTAAAATATAGCTTTTTCCTTACTATTAAAGGATATATTATATTATATAGCTATATAAATAACTATAAAGTATATAGCTTTATATACATTTAAATACCTGTTAGTAATAAAGAAAAGGCTAAAGAATATATAGTTATTCTAGAAGTAATAGCTTTAAAAAAATAATCAACTAGATTTAATTTGAAACTTATAAAAAAGAATAATCTTAAAGGAAAAGATCTCTTTAAACTTTTTAAAACCTTAAGTTAAATAAAGGAAAATGGGCCTTATATACCTTTATTGCTTAAAGAAATAAAAGGGAATAAGCCTATAAAGGATACCTTTATAGAGGATAGGCCCTATATACCTAGGGAATCCTTTATTATTAAAGATTTAAAGGTTATTAAGCTAATTAAACTAAAGAGACATATTATTATTAATTATATTAGCTATAAGCTGCGAAAGCTAGCGTTTTTATAATATAAAAGACAAGGTTATATTAGTTTAAGTCTATTAAAAAGACTATTAAAATAATTACTAGAATTCTTAACTTTAATTCTATTAAAAAGACTGAATTTTACTGCCTAATATATAATAAACAAAAAGCTATTAAAAGGCTAAATTTAAAGTTAATTACTAATCTACTAGCCTCTTTAAATGATTTAAAAGTTAATACTTTCTCTATAAAGCTAATACTTTATAATAAAGCCCCTATTAGTCTTTTAACTATTAATGGAAAATTAAAATATAAATAGATATTTTTTTAAAAGAATTATAATTGATTTACCCTTTTAGCTATTATATAAGATTTATAAATAGCCTTAAAATATAATATAAGTAGTATTTTAAGGAATTCTATTATAATAATAGAAAGGAAGTTAATTAAAAACTTTAAATCTAGTTCTTTTCTTTAAAAATTATATACAGACTTAAACTTTAATAAAGATTATAAGTTTAATCTATAAAGATATAGGATTATTGGCTTTTATTGTAAGGTTTTTATTTTTTAAGAATAAAGGGCTAAAGGCTATACATTAACCTTTAAAATTAAAATTAAAAGACAATTAATAGTTTTAAGTAATAACACCTATTTTATTTATATATTAACTAAATATATAGTCTTTAAATCGTTAATTATAAAGCTATATAAAAATAAAATTCTGAAGCTTTAAATTTTAAAGCTTATTATAAATCAAAATAATAAAGAATTAAAGGGAGAAATAAAGCTAGATTTATTAAATTAAATAATCTTTAGCTTTTAAGATATTAATCCTTTACTCCTTAACTTTATTTTACAGGGAATACCCTTTACTATTCCCTTTATTTTTATATTAATTATATAAAACTCTATAGTTATAGAGGATACTATAAATATAAATATATCCTACTTTCTCTATAATAACATTAAAAAGCTAGCCTTTTTAACTGCTATAGTATAAAACCTTTAAACGCTTAAATAAATACTTTATAGTCTTAATAAAACTAAATAACTAAAAGCAATTTATAGTAAATTTAATTAACTAGTTAAATAATTTACTTTTACTTTCATTAAATAGAATAGTATTCTTAAAGGCAGGAATCTTATTATTAATTAATTAGTCTTAGAGACTAAAAAAGACTAGAATAATAAATAGTTAAATTTAAAGCTAGGCTAGTTATTAAAGGCTTCTAATAATTAAAAGGAATAGATTTTAACTAAATATTTACCTTAATAGCTATTCCTTTTACTTAGCGGCTTTTTTTAGCCTTAGATATTATTTATAACTAGGAATTCAAATAAATTAACTTTATTAATATATTCCTTAATATAATATTTAAAGAAACTATCTTTTTTAACTTCCTTAAAGGATTTAAAAACTATATTAATTAAGTTTCCTTTAAAATTAAATTTACTTTTAAACAGCTAGGTTATAACCTTAATATAGATTAGGTTATTTAACTTTAGAAAACTTTTTATAATCTTAAACAGTCCTTTTAAAAATAGCAATACGCGTTATAAGCTTTAAGAAATAAACTAAAATATAATGTTTTAATTTCTAACTCTACTATTCTCTATAATCTTAATGTTGGGTTAAGTAGGCCGGGGCCCTACTACTTGCCGGCACTAGGGAGCTTTTATCTGCTATGTAAGCAGATACAAGCTAATATACATATCGCATAAGCAATGTGTTAGACTATACAGGCGCTTATAAAGCGCCTGCATACAGCTTTTTCTTTGTGTTGGCTATATGTATATATAGCGAGGCCACTACGGTATATTCTCTTTCATAGAATCAAGCTTTATTTCTTATCTCTCTATACTCTATATAGCTGTGCCGCGCTCTGCTACAATTATAAGCCTAAATAGTAACTATTAAAGTTATTAGAAACTTCTACTTTAATATTATATCTCTCTTTATACCCTTTACCTTAACCTTTAAGCTGCTAAAGCTATTTTCTTTAATGGATAGCGTAAAGGATATTGCTTTTATAAAGCTAAAATTAATAGTTTAATAGATTAAATAGATTACTATTTTAACCAACTATATAACTACTGCTAAGGTCTAGAATAAGATTAATCTTAATCTCCCTAATCAGCTAAATAATTATTTCCCTGCTATTAAGCCACCTACTTTAATAAAAGTAAAAGAGTATACAGTATAAAAGTTTAGTCTTAATGCCTTTATAGTAGATATCTCTATTTACGATAATAGTATACTTTAAAAGCATTAGTTTAATATTACTTTAAATAAAGAGAAAAGGAAGGCTAGTAATATAATCCTAAATTAAATCTAAAAGACAGTTAACTTTAATATCTATACTTTAATTTTAGCAGACTTTAAAGCCGCAGCCTTAGCCTTTACTGCTATTAAAGTAGCCGATAATAATAATAGGGACTTTAACGTTAAGTTTACTATTCGCTAAATTATTAAAAAACTTAAAAACTAACTAACTCTTTATAAAGATATAATATATAAAGAAGTATACTTATCCTATTAATATATATTATATAAAGTAAAGTGCAGGAATATTAAACTAAAAGTATAGTATACCTATTACGCGTATATTTATATAAATGCAGTAAAGTATAAGCTTTTAGAGGTTATAGGAATAGCTTCTTAAATAGCTTTCTTTAAAGCTATTAAAATATACTTTACTTTAAACTTTACTGCCTACCATTTATACTATATAGACAGCCTAATTAAAAGCAGTAAAGTAAATAAAATCTTTTCTTTTAATTAATTTAAATAGCTTTTTTTAAATACTTTAAAAAATATAAAGAACTATATTTATAGCTTTTATATAATATTTAGCAACTACTTTAATAATAATTTAAGCAGTAGCAATATATATTTAACGCCTCCTATTAATAAAAAGTGCCCTTATAAACTTAAAAGGTATACTTAGCCTTTAAATAACTATAGTAAAGTATATACTGCATTTACTAGAAAGCCTAATAAAAAAGGGAAATATACTTTTATGCCTAAACAGGCTATAGAGATTTACGCACGCTTATAAAAAGATAAATAGCAGGTTACCTGCAAGAAGCTTAGTAAAAGGGGTATTAACTTTACTGCCCTAGTATAGGGAGGAATAGCCTTAACTGTTATAGCTGCCTTAATCTCTTTAAGCTTAGTTAATAAAAAAGATATAAGCCTTATAGTATACTTAATAAATGTATTAATATATATTAATATATAGGATATACTTTACTGCCTCTTTTAAAATACCCTCTTTAATATATATAGTGCTATTTATTTTATAAATAGCAGGAATTACTTTATTCCTAGCTCTTTTAGCTTAAATATAAAAAAGGACTATATTAAAGCAGGAAAAGCTAGCTATCTAATAATTAGAAAATGTTATTGTCTAATAAAAGATACTCTTTATAATCTATATTAAAAGATACTGCGCTTTATTAAGCTTTTAGATATAGCTATAGTTAAAGGATTTTATATTAATATTATATCTTTATTAAAGCTTTAAAAAGTAGGGATCTAGCTAATAGGGTATAATAATATACTTTACACTAATATAGCCAATTCGAATATTATTATAGGGAAGGTAGAGTATAGGTATAATTTTCTGTTTCTTTAATATAAGCCCCTATTGCTTTATATTGCCCTTATCCTTAAATATATTATACTAAATAGCTTAATAGCTCTTTTTATTCTTTTTAATATAGATTATAGTATTTATATAATATTAAAAAGCAGGAGAAGATTAATATATAATCCCTTAGTACTATAATATAACTTTAAATAGCTCTAGTATTTATGTTAAAAAGGAGGGCTAAAAAGTAAGGATTTTAGTGTATTTGGGTAACCTTCCTATTCTGGCTAGACCCGGAATTAGGCCCGACGCTAGGACCGAGTTCCGGAGGAACTTCGGTGTAAGTCAGGAAATTTCTGTTATCTTTAACGATAACAATTGAGCTAGGACCAGCTACCCCGCCTACCCTAGACTCAATACAATGGCCACAATGGCTATTGTGAAAAATCTGACCAAAATGGTTTCCTGTTTGTATGGCCGTGAGTCGATTTGGCCGATTTCCTATACAAATGAATTTTGCGGAAAATAGGAACGGGGCCACGAACCCAATTCTGCCGCCGCATTCCTATTATCTAGTCGGAGGACTATTGTAGAAGACAAAGCTATTTTTCATACAATTCACTTCTACACCAGCCGCATATACACTAGATATTCTATAGCTTCTAGCTATTAGATCGTTTACAATTCAATTGTTCATCCATTGTTAACTTAACTAGACTCTTAGTCGTTTCCTTATTGCTGCGTTGGGTGCACCTTCCTAGAAGCTGCACTTAAATGAGGTTTAGTATAACCTTGTTATTTTAACAATTTATAATTAAGATATTTAGGCCTAGAAGCGCTTAAAGCATTTATAAAGAATGCAAGGAATATATATATTAAAGGAACTATACCTATAAAATATAAGGCTTATACTCTTATATACGCGAAATAGGTTATCTTTTATAGACTATCTAATAGATAAATATTAAAACTATTCTTTAAAGTATACTAGGATTTTTAAGACTATCTTTAAGGCTATAATAGGGATAACTGGCTTTTAGTGTTTAAAAAAAAATATAGTATATAATTATATATACCCTTTACTAAATAAAGAATAGGAAACTATTTTTAATACTCTTTTTAACTTTATAAATATAGTAAAGATATAATATAATATCTCTATATATTTCTTTAAGTAAGATAATAAAAAAGCTATAATTGCGATTAAAAGCTTATTATACTTTTAGATCTAGGCTAATATAAAAAGTATTATTTTAAAGCTTGCCTTTTTTTATATATATAAGCTAAACGGCGCTTTAGAATAGGCAGGTTAGGAAATTATAAATAAGTCAATTAAAATACTAAAAGCTATAGGTCTCTTAACCGACGTATAGCCAGAGAGCGCAAAAGCTATAGCGTATATTATTAATATAAATCCTATATATAGCCTTAATATAATATTACTTATTAATAAATTCAAGTAATAGTTCTGTAACTTTATGCCCTTTCTAATAAAGGAGCCTTCCATAGACCTATAGCTAGATTAAAGCAGGCTTTATATATACAGCTGCTGCGCCTATATACTAAATAAAGACTGTAAGGCTAACTGGAAAAAGAGAGAATTTAAAACTAAGCCTAAAAGGCTAATTAAATATTTTATTAGCTATACTGCAAATAATATATATTATATTTAATTACCCTGCCTAGTAAAGGTAATTATTATCAAGAATATATAATTTAATAAAACTAGTTTTTTAATAGTAATAAAGAGATTGCGGATAAACTATTTATAGCTAAATTAAATAAAATATTTAATAAAGTTAAAGAAAATAAACTGGAATTTAAACTCTTCCCTATATATATTCCTGCAGTAAAAAATACCTTTATAGGTAATATAAAAAAAGAAAGTATACTTTTAAAGGTAACAGAGATATAAAGTATTAAAGATAGTTTAATAAATGCTTTAAGTAAACTATTAGTGCACTTAGAAAGACCTTTTAGTCTTTAAATACTAAAGGCTACCCTAAAACAGTCAATCTCTATAGATAATACTAGTGCATTAACAGGAACCCTAAACAATACTCTAGTAAATAACTTACCCCTCTTTATTGAAAGGGATATAGCAGAAAAATAGCCTTATATATTAAAGGTATATAACCTAATAAAAGAGGATAGTCTGCTAAGGCTAAAAGCAGATTAGTATATAAGAGATTTACTTACTTTTATAAAAAAAAAGTAAACCTTTAAAGAAATGCTAGTTAATAATCCTTTAAATAGTAAAGTAATAGCTAATATTTATAAAAGCTTAAAACTTTAAAGGAAATAACTTATAAAAAAGGCTAATAAATACCTTTTAATATATAAAACTAAAATATATACCTTAAACACTACTTTTAAAGATAATAAGCCTAGTATATATTTAATAATTATTAAGTTTTTTAATTTAATATTATATTAACTACTACTTAATTAATAAAAGTTAATAAATAATAAATTAAAAAGTGCAGAAATAATATTTACTATTTTTAATATAGTAATAAACTATAAATCTTCTTTTTAGAAAAATATAGCTTTTAATAAATCAATTATTTACTGGAAAGACTTAGCAAAACCGCTAAAAGACTAAAAGGAGCTTATAAAATACCTACTTAAAGATAGGTTTAAGTAAGCTGTATATAATAAAATTAACTTTCTATATATAAAAGGAACCTAGTAAGAGATACTATACTTAAAGGCAATAATAAAGCTATTATTAGTGTATTAAGTTTTTATTTATAAATTTAACTAGAATAAAAATCTAAAATGCTATAAAGCTTATTTTATAGTTTATAGGGATTTATAAGAGCGCTTTACTATAAAAAGTATATATACAGCTATATTAATAGTGCGTTTTTTCTATATATTTATTGCTTTTACAGTAAAATTCAACTTTAAATTAAAGCAGTATAATATTAAAAATGCTTTTCTTAACGCTTTAAAGGATAAAAACTTAAAACCAGTTATATATAAGCTCTTTAAGGGTTTTAATGTAACGATCCAGGTTAATTCTCAAGGGATAAACCGAGGTTCGTGGGTTTATATTAACAGAGAAGTCAAGGATAAATACTAAATAAGGTAATGTAGTTACAATTCTATAGAATAAGCAGTTCTAGTGAATGCAATTTATTAACGATTATTTAAATAACTATACTAAATAAATAACAAGCCAGTTATATATATATAAAGGGAATAATTTTAGATTATTTTAGATTATATTTATTTTCCTGACAATCTATAGTAAGTTTTTCTATTAGCTTACTAGGATCACTTTATAGTTTATAGTAACCCAAGTGATCTAATGCTAATTAGTTCGTCTATCTGAGGTTCCTCCGGGTATATACTATATTACATTCTTATAATAGTCGGGTCATAACACAATATCCCCCTCCTATTAGTCTTATCCCCAAGACCTATTAGTTCCTCTATAAATACCGCTATCCCCTACAGTTTATAGGTATAGTGCCTTTATCTTATATTCTGTGTTTTCTGCTAATAGAATATCAGGTCGCATAGTAAAATCTTATTCTTATAAAACTAAATAGCGCCTAGCTTTTTTTTTATTAATGAAGGCTACTAGTGATTTTATTATGCCTGATTTATTCTGCTATAGTCGCAATCTTTCTTATAAGATAATTGCAGATAATTTATATTATAGTAAATATATGCGGCGAGGTCATTTATATAATAGTTCCGGCATTACGCTTTCTGTAGGTTTATTTTTCGTTAATTTTTATTAAATTTTTCTAATTTATAGTATAGCGTAATGTATAATTTCAGAGAAGTAAAAGATAGAGCGGGAAAAAAAAAGACTAAGGCTTATTTACTCTGCGCTTAATAAAAGGTAAACAAGGCTCTTGCAAAGTTAGCGCGCTTAAGGTAACAGTATCGGTCCGTGGTGTTTTATAGTTATAAGATAGTTTAGCGTAGTCTTAAATCTCTAGATAAGTTAGATAAAGTGGAATATTATAAAGCAAAAGCTGCTATTAATATGTATTCCTTTAGGGCTGTCGACGTGATTAATTAGACTGCCTTTAGGTTACTCGATCTGTTATTAATAGGCTAAGATTTCAGTAAAATTATTGCAGAGTTATTTAAGAGTATTTAAAGTGTTCTTTAAGTTCCCAGGAGTTATATTCTTCTCTATAGTTTTTCCATTTAATCAAGTACTAGCGTTTATTATTTTCTATTCTTATAGCTTTAATTTCCTTAACTTTATATTCTTCTTTAACTAGTAAAACTTCAATTAAATCTATAATTAGTCTATTTTCTAATTTATTTTATAATACTTTTTCAAGTAGTAAAATATAAAATACTAGGTGAATTTAGATACTGTCTAGTAATATAAGTTTATAAGTAACTTCTAAAATAACCTTTTTAACTAGGTAAAGTTTAAGTTTCTTGAAATCTAATTTATTGCTTAATTGCATTATTTTAATGTTTATAGTTTTTTTCCTTAGTAAATATTAATGTAAATAGACTATATCTTTTTTTTTTAAAAATTAATCCTTTTAATTTATATTTATCAGTATATTTCCTTATTTTTTCTTATATGAAGTAAAAGTATACCTGCATTTCTTTATATAACTGCTTTATATCTTTAGCTTTAATTTATACTTTATTAATATATAGGCCTTTCTTTAACGCTCTATATATATTTAGCGTAAAGCTGTAATTAATATATATAGGGCTAAGTCTAGTTAACTTTAAAATATCGCTATTATAGGATATTTATGCAATTAATAGCTTCTTTATTTAATTATTTTAGTTAAAGTTAATGTAACTTTTTAGATAAGCTTTAATAATCTAGTTAATGCATTTTATTTAACTATCTATCTATAAGTAATATATAGTATTAAGCTTATAATTTATATTTAACTGATTTATAAATGCTTACTAGAATTTAAATATAAAAGATAATCCTTGGTTAAAAATAATTTTAGCTAAAATTATATAATTAACTGCAATAAATCGCAAAAATATATAAACTAATATCTCTATATCTATTACTTTTTTATATAAAAAGAAGTAAAATTATTTAGTAAATTAATCTATAATTACTAAAATACTATTATATTTAATTTTTATTCTTAATTTAATAGATAATAATAGTTTAATAATAAAGTCTAATAAAATTAACTCTTATAATTATTCTAGTACTAGTAAAGGTTAAAGTTTACTATATAGTTTATATTTTAAAGGTTTAACTGTTCTATAAGTTATACAGTAAAAAATAATATTTTATATTACTTTTTTAAGCCTTTAAAACTTAAAATACCTTTATATTTATTTACAGGTCTTGCAAATACTTTTATATCTATATCTTAAATATTAATAAACTTCTATAATTATATTTTTCTAAAGTTTATCTAAAATCTAGATCTTTTTATTTTATTATCGAGTTCCTTTTTTATTAGACTTTATATCTTTTAAAAATCTATTATTATCCTAGGTAATATAATACTCTTTAATATATTAAAGTATAGCATTATTACTAAATACTTTATATATAGCTTAAAGTGCTATTTATTAGTAATATCCTTTAAAGGTCTATTTTAAGATCTGCCTAATATACTTAATCTTTCCCTGGTTATAATTAACTTATCTGCTAAGCGCATTTATTTATTTATTCTTAAATCTTTTTCAGTAGATCAGGATATAGTTAAATTTTAAAAGGTATTCTATATAGTAGATTTGCCTTTTAAAGAGTTATTAAACTATCGCGAAATATATAATATTTTTATAGTTAATATATATTTTAACTTTATATATTCCTTTTAATCGGTAATATTGCTATTCTTTAAATATAAAAATAATAGTAAGGAATTCTTTATTATATATTAGGTAATTTAGTTTTGCGCTATATAGTATTTTAAAGTAAAAGGCAATAGGGTATAGTTTACTGTTTTTATCCTTTTAATTAAGTTAAGCTTTTACAGTAAAGTTAAAAGTATTTGTTTTAACTTTTATTTCTTTAAATAAATTAAATATAATAAATATAGGTTTTTTTAAAATAAACTGCTTAAGTTTATTAAATGCGTCTTATATATTTAATGCCTATAGAAACTTTCAATCTTTTTTAATAAGTTTATAGAGAGTTTATATAATACTTTTATAGCCTTTAATAAATTATTAATAGTAATTAATAAGTTTTAAAAAGCTTTAAACTTCCTTAACTATTATAAATATAGGCTAATTTTATACTACTTATACTTTTAATAGATTTATATAAATTTCTTTAAAGGTAATAATATACTTTAAGAAAGTGACTTTTTATATATAGAATTTATATTTCTTTAATTCTATAAATAGTTTAGTATTTTATAGTATCTATAATACTTTATAGATATATACTTTATATTCTTTAAAGGTATCTGAGAAGATTAAGATATTATTTAGGTAAATAACTATAAAGATATTAAGGTACTTTTTTAATATATTATTAATTATCTTATAGAATATTATAGGAGCGTTAATAAGACTGAAAGGTATAATTAGGTATTTGAATAAGCTGTATTTAGTTTAAAAGGCAGTTATTTATTTATATCTTTCTTTAATTCAAATAAAGTTATAAACGCCTTTAAAGTCTAGCGCTATAAACTACTTTTTCCTATATAGTCTATCCTGTAATTCTATAATTAATAGTAATAGAGTTCTATCTTTAATAGTAGCTTTATTAAACTGTTAGTAGTCTATAATTAACTATAATTTGCCTCTTTCTTTTAATATAAATATAATAAAATAGCCTGCTTCTAATAAAGAGGGTTAAATATACCCTTTAGCTAATATATTATTTAAATAGTTATATAGGCTTTTAAGCTTTTTTTCGTTTAGATTGTAAATCTTATAGAAGGTAGTGCTTGCATTATCCTGAAGTTTAATTATATAGTCTTATTAGCTGTATTTTAGTAGCTTTATATTAAATGTTTCTTTAAATAGTTTATTATACTTCCAGTATTCTTTCAAGATATTTTATAGTTGTTTTATTAATGCTATTATTTTAAGGCTTCTTATATTAAGCATTTTATTAATATTATTAAATGCTTTTTATAAAAAGGCAATTATTTTTTAGATTTATTTATCTTTCCCTTTACTTTATTTAAGTTTTATTTTTAGGTAGATTATTTCTATAATTAAATTAAAGGTAATTTTCTTAATCCCTTTCTTTAATATACATAAAGGTTCTATATAGGATTTCTGCCCTGCAGTTAAAGCTTTTCTAATAGTTCTAATTACTAAAGAAGCTTTATTATTGCATTAATAAAGCTGGCTATTTTCCTAGTTAATATCAAGGTTATTGCATTTTAACTAAAAATAACCGAGAATAATATTATACCTATTAATATTTACTATATTACAAAAAACCACTCCTTTGCATTTAGCGATTTTAAGTTTAAGATAATTAGTCTTTCGCTTAACTTATTTATTATTATATATAAAGGCTCCTCCTTTTGCTTAATAAAGTTAATATAGTCTAGTTTTCTTTTTCTAAAGTAACTATAAGCGATTTACAGTTATAGGTATAATAAAATTACTTATCGCTTTACTGTCTATTAATATATATAACTGATATCCCTTAACTATTATCTTTAATTTAAAATATAGTAAATCTTTATTATTACTTTTATTATTTAATATTTTAAAAGATATAATTTATTAATTATTATTTTATAGCCCTTTTATAGGTAATATTAATTATTTCCTAATTCTTTTTTTCTTATATAGATTTTACAGTTAATTAAGGTTCCTTAAAGTAAATACTACTTTCTTTTATTATAGGCAGTTCCTTTATAGGTAATAAAGTTAAATTAGTTTTAATGCAGCTCTTTTATAATTTAATTAATCTCTTTATCTTTTAAGGTAGGTTTATACTTTATATACTTCTATATTTACTATTTTTAAAGTTTTTCCTGTAAATAGATAGTGCATTTATCTTTTAATAGTATATATAGTCTAGTAATAAATATAAGGTATTATTGGCTTATTATAAGTGTTAATCCTATAATTTATTTCGCTTATATATAATATACTTTAGGCTACCGTACTTTAAGTAATATTATTAATTGCACTTAAACCTTTTATTATAGCGGAAGTGCTATTCTATTAATTTCTTTTAATAGTAAATATAGTATCCTTTAAATTTATATCCTTTAAGTCTTTATAGTTAATAATATTCCTTTAAGGTTTTAGTATTTAGTTTAATAATAATAATTTTAAAGTTTTAATACTATATAGTTATAATCTATTCTTTAAAAGTATTATAATCCTATATTTACTTTATAGGGTAGAATAGGATTTTAATTAAAAATGCATTATACTTTACTTTCTCCTAAAAGTATATTATATACTTATATATAATATAAGTGACCTAGGATATAGTATAGTGCTTTTTATAAATAGGGTTATTTATAGTGTAGTCTCTTTATATATAGAAATATACAGGTTTTTTATATATAGCTAGAGTAACTGGAATAGCTTTAATAGCTATTTTATTATTAGCTTTATTTTACATATAAAGCTGTCTATATAAGCGTAAGTTTAACCTGTTTTATTGTATACTTATAGTAACTCTTTTAATTAAGTTTAGGTGGTATTTATTTATTTTACCTTTAAAGTTACTATTTATAGGTAATATACTTTCTAGTTTTAAAGGTATAGTACTATATAGTAACAGTCTATATCGCGAAAGGTTATTCTTATTTTTATTATTAAAGTTACTGCTATTAGTTTATCTTTTATTGCCTGCAGTAATTTAATTAAAATATTAGTAGTCGATTATAGTAACTATTTATCTGTCTAGGATACTGTTATCCTTATTTAACTTTATATAGCTAAAGTTTAGGTTTTGTTCTATTAAACTATCTAGGTATAGTAAATACCTATTTGCTTTATTTCTTTTAAGAATATCTCTAAAAGTTAAGGATCTAGGTCTTAACCAGTATCCCCTTTAATTTATTATAGATATTTTTCTAGGTCATTTTAAGTATTATCTACTTTTATCTTTACTGGATTTATAAATAAAGCAGTTATTATTATAGTATATAGTCTAGTTAAGTAATATATAATTAATAGTTTTCGAAACTATATTAACCTTTTATCTAGGTTCTAATACAGGCTTCTAGGGTTTATTAGTTTTTAGTTTTTATAAAGCTTTATAGTCTTTTAAAAAGTATCTTAGTTTATTATAGTTATAATAGGCAGCCTTTGCCTTTCCCTTTTAAATAGCGTCTAAATCTATTTAAGTAAATCTCCTATTATTAAAGCTAGCGATATATTTTTATTGCTTTTTGCCTTAATTTATATATTTTTAGTATTTATAAACTTATCTAAATTATTATTATCCTTTCTTTATATTTAAATAGAGTTTATAAAGTAAATTGTCTGCATTTATATATTTCTTAATAAACTTAATAATACCTTTATTGCAAAAGAATTTATAAACTTCCCTTTTAATTTCCAGCTTAAGTCTATTATAAAAGCGTTTAATAAAAGTAAAGTTTCTTTATTTAACTTTAAAAGTATAGTTCTTAAAGTATATAGTATAGTTAAAGTATTTTCCTTTCTAGACTAAGTTTATAAGTTTATTTTCTACAGTATATTCTTTATTAATATTATTAAAGATATTCTTTAGTTTTTCCTTAAACTAATTATAGCTAGTAAATATAAGCTATATCTGCTTATTAGCTTCGCTTTTATTATTAAAGAAATCCCTTTAAGTAGGTTTAAACCATTTTAAGGCATTCCCTTTAAGTTATTTAGCGGCTAGAAAAACCTTATTAGTCTTTATACTAAGGCTAGTTAAAAAATAAATGAAATAATTGTATAATTAAATAAAAAACAGTTAAAGCGCTATAGTGCTTCCGTTAAAGTATTTAAAGGGTTATATTTTAAATAACTCCTTTAAGTCCTTTAAAGGTTAGTTCCCTTTATAGTTTAGTATAAAGTTTAGGTTAAATGTAGGCAGCATTTAATTCTGTAAGTCTATAATAGTCGCTTACTGTTAGTGAATTATTTAGTTAAGCCTAGCGTTTTCAGTAATTAAATATTAATAGTATTACTCCTACTTTATATAATTAGCTTTTATATATTAAAAGGCTTCCTTTATATAGATATATAGTTATTCCGTTTTATTAACTTTCTCTTTATCTTTACTTCCATTTATATTATTATCTCTATTATTATCTTGCCTTTAGCGAGAAGGTAAAATAAAAGGTAAAATATTAAGGTTATTAAAAGAGGATACTGCAGCGGATATATTTGCAATATTATTTAGGATTTTTAGTAGCCTTTTAAATAAGAGTTGTTAATATATAACGATCTGGGTTAATTTTTAAAGGATAAACCGAGGTTTATAGGTTTATATTAACAGAAAGGTCAGGGATAAATACTAAGCAGGGTAATATAATTATAATTCTATAAAATAAGCGGTTCTAGTAAATGCAATTTATTAACGACTATTTAAGTAACTATACTAAATAAATAATAAGCCAGTTATATATATATAAAAGGAATAATCTTAGATTACTTTAGATTACATTTATTTTCTTAATAATCTATAGTGAGTCCTTCTATTGGCTTACTGGGATTACTTTATGGTTCATGGTGACCTAAGTAATCTAATACTAATTGGTTCGTCTATCCGAGGTTCCTCTAGGTATATACCATGTCACGTTTTTATAATGGTCGGGTCGTAACATTTAAGCAGCCGAATGTTTATCTAAAGCTTGCGAAAGCCTTATATAGCTTAAAGGACTCGCTAAAGTTATAGTTTAATAAACTCTTTTTAACTTTAAGGCAATAAAGGTTAATTTTAAACTTTAAAAAGCCCTGTCTCTTTTATAATAAAGCTTAAAGGATTTTTATTATATTCTATATAAATAATATTTTAATTATATATTATTATAATAATAAAGCTTTTTATATTAAACTATTAAATGCTTTAAAGCGAAGTATAAGCTTTATAGTAAAGGAGACGCGCAGTAGTTTTTAGGGATTAAAATTACTTATAACTATATAAAGTATAGGATATACTTTTCCTATAAAACCTATTTTAAGAAAATTGCAAAATAATTTAGGCTTAATAAAGGAATATAGCTTTTAATAATTCTAATACCTATTATAAAGCTTTAAAAGAGTATATCACAAGCTTTAAAAGCAACTATTAAAATATATTAAAAGAAAGTAGGATTAGTGTTTTATACAGCTATTATAATAAAGCCTAATATAGCTTATAGCGCCTTAGCTTTATTATAGTTTTTAATTAACCTTAGTAAAAAGCACTTTAAAGCAGTTAACTAGCTAATCTGCTATTTATATATATAGTGTTTCCTAGCTTTTCAGTATAAAGGGAGAGGAGAAATATAGGTCTTAACTACTTTAAGTAATATTTTTTTATTAATAATATAAATATTTAAAGATTATTTTAAAGGTATTTTATTATACTTTTTTAGGCTTTATCCTATAAAATATAATACGCTAAAGCACTATTAGTATTTTTATAATAAAAGCTAAGCTGCTTGCTTTTACTTAAATAGTAAAAGAGGCTATAGGTTTATATCGCCTTTTCTAGGACATAAAATTTAAGCCTAGCGCTAATTAGAATATTATATTAAAGACCCTCTTTAAGGCAGACAGATCGGGCAAGGGGCTGCGACCCTAGGGAAGAGTAAAGGAGGTTGAAGCGCAGTCACTTAGAGGAGAAATAGGTGCTAATAAGCAGGTAATAAGCCAGAAACTAATAGTTAAGTGTAGCAGCAGTAGTTTACTAGTCTCTAAAGTTCTATATCTTCGGGGACTATAGTTGCTTTTATATATGCATTCTGGCCTATATGATATTACGAGAGCTTTAGAGCTTCCAGTCTCTTAACAGGCTGCTCCCCCCTTTTATAGTATTAACCTCAATGCCGGCGAGGACCCTATATTTAACTAGCTCCTTTCTGGCTTTTAATATTTTATTGCTATATTAAGCAGTAACTATTTTTTATATAAATGCTTCTTTAAGCCTTAGACTTAAACACTTTAGCCTATACTTAATAGCCTAAAAGGTTTCTGACTTTATAGTTTAAAAGTATACTTTTATGCAATTAGACTTAAAGGGTAGTAAAGAAGTTTTATATAATAAGCTAACTCTTCGCTGTTAATATATAAGTAATTTACTTTGCTTTTCTTTTCCCGATTTACTACTGTATGCGAGTATACTATATATATTTTTACTTTACTTTTTTTTTCTTTTATAACTTTAATTTTTATTTACTTTTCTCTTTTTTTTTTTTTTCCTCTTTATCTCTTTCTCTTTTACCCTTTCTCTCCCTATAAGCGCTTTTTCTATAAATATTCCTTTTTTTTACTTTTTATTACCAGCTAATTTATTATATAATAGCAGTTTTCTTTTTTTAGTTTAGCCTGCTATTATACGTTCTCTTTATCTTTCTGCGATAGATGTTGCTGTTTTGTAAGTTTTCTATAGCTAATTTTTTACTATAACTTCCCATTTAACGCGCTTATAGCCCAGTTTTAAAAAATAATAGCAATCCTGCAGTATCTAAGAACCTTAATATAATAAACCCGTCTTCGCTTACAGCTAATACTATTTCAATTGCGTCTCTATTAGAACACCCTCCCTTTAAAATTGCCACGCCTTCGCCAATAAAACGCTATAAAGCCGCTAGCAACTTAACTTAATAGGTGTTTTAGTATAGATATAACTATTAGCTACTGCTAACTCGCTATAGACGCCCCGCCTTATACTGTCGTTATTTTAACCTTTTAATTAAATAAAATGCGAAGTCAGGAAAAAAACCTCTTTAATACTATAACAATAAATGTAAGTTTTATGCAATTAGAAAGTAAAACTTTCTATATTAATTTATATTATACTAGCTGCTTTTAAGAAATGTTTTTATTATTTCTTAAATAATAAATTGTGTGATCTAATTGCCTATTAATTTATTAATGCCGTTAAAGTATTAGTTTAATATTCCTAAAAGTCCCCTATTAATAAAGTAAATGTTTTAGTGTTACTTTTTTACTGTATAATAGTAGCTAACGAAAACCAGTCTATAATAGCACTACTATAAGTCTAATGCAAAAAGAACTTTATATTAATGCGATAGAAGTCGGGCTTAGTTATAGAGCGAAAAAAGAAAGAGTTTGCAGTAAATAAGCAGTATCGCTGCTAAAATTTGGAGCGCTTAAACCTTTAAGTTGCTCTCGATTAGGCAAACTCTTTTACTACTATTACTGCTATAATATATACCTTTATTCTAGTATGTATTTCTTTATTTATAATAGGCAGTTCTCAGCTAATTACTATATAATATATTAATATACTAAAATTCCTGTATTTCTTTAAATATATCCTATTATTATAAAAGATTATAATAAAGTGCTGTTTAGAGATAAAGAGAATTAGCCATTGTTTAGTAGTAGTGTTGCCGCTTATTTGCTGTAAGATATATACTGTTGCAAGTTTATTTTCTATTTTTAATTGACTGGTTAGAACTGCGCAGTACCCTGCTCCCTTTAACTTTATAATATTTAATAGTAGTAGTTGGTGATTTATTAGTAAATTGCTATTTATACTTTTAAATTAATTTAATATTAATAAAATTACTTTTCTTTTATTAAGTGTTATTAGTCTTTAAGTAGTTTTTTTATTTAATTAAATATAAGTGCCGTATCCCTTTATACTTATAATTAATAATTTTTTTAACTTTAAATGTCTTTTTAGCGCTAAAGGGGTAATTTATTAGCTTAAAAAGTTTTCCTTTGCGGCTATAATATGGTTTAAGATTTATAATATTGAAAATATTATAAATTTTAATAGAAAATAGGAAATAAAGCTAGTATACTAGTCTATTTATTTTAATTTAGCGTTTAATCTAGTAAAGATTAATATACTTTTTAGTAAGTTTTTTACTAGGTTGCTGGAGTTTTAGGTATTTTATAGAAACTAATACCTAGTCGCTAACTGTAAATTTCTTTTTAAATTAATAAGTATTATATTACTTTTTATATTTTTTTTAGCTTTATTATAGAGTTTATTCAGCTATTTTACAGGTAGTTTAAAGCTTTTTTACCTTAATAATAGCATCGGTATAATATCTATAATAGGTTAATCTATTATAACTTAAAGCGTTAGGCTTATAGCTAAGCAGTAAGAAAGCTGGTAAGTAGCTAGTTGCAGAATATTTAGCACTATTATATATAAACTAAGCGAGAGATAATTTTTATAGCTAATTATCCTATTATTTACTATAGAAAGAATGTAAATAATGCTTTAAGGCTTAATTCTGCTGTTTGGTCTGGCTATTAATCTATGGGTAAAAAGTAGTGCTAAGTTACTGTTTATAAGTAAATAAGTGATAGAAACTTTGCTAAAATCCAGATTTAAATAATCGATCTCTATTAGAGACGATTCCTTATAGTATTCTAAAAATTAGATAGATATGTTTTATAAAAAGGTTAGTGACCTTATTGCTTATAATATATACTGTTATAGGTATATATAGGGCATATTTTGTATATTGGTTAACGATAATAAGAATCTTATTATATGGGTATTTGCCTTTATAGTTTAAGATTTCCGGCAAGTTTATAATAAAATCTATAAAACTTTCTTTAAAAGGTCTTTCTAGTATTAGTAATAAAGTAAATTTACTATAAGGTCGATAGGTTCTTGCCTTTATTGTCTGGTAAATATAATATATAGATATATAACGCTTAATATCTTACTTTATACTTTATTAAAAGTAGGTTAGTATAATGCGTTTTAAAGTATAATTAACTCTTTAATATCTAGCAGTTAAATTATTATAAAGTAGTATTAAAATTTTAGTATAAAGATTTATCGGTATATAAACTTTACTTTAATAGTAAACTAGCTGGTTATTACTAATAACCCAGTTATTACTATAAAATATATTAACGACTTTTTAGCTCTAAACCTTCTATTAAATAAAGTAATCTCCTTATTAAGTTTATAGGACAGTTAAATGTAAAGACTTTTATAGTTCTAGCGGTAAACTTACAGTAGTCTACTATATAATTTATAAACTAGTAATTATAACTCTAGCTACTATACTCTATGAGTGGGCTATCTGCTAAATAGTATTTAATCCCTATCCTTTAACCTAGGGCAACGCTAGAGTAACGCTCTTGTTTATAGGCGACTTTATATATTCCTGGTCACTATAATGCACTACTGTAGATCCCTTTAGTTTATATAGGCTATCGGCTTTTATACTATAAAAATACTATAAAATTATTAATATATAGCTTTACTGCAATTCTTTAATTTTAATAAAATTATAAAAATTAAGGCATTAAGATAGGGTATTAGCAGGGTTTAATTTCCCTGGCCTATACTTAATGCGAAAATTAAATAAAGCTAGCTTATTAAAAGCCTTTACCTGCCAATATAAGAGCTTCTACTTATTTGCGAAGTAATAATAGTTAAAATAGTCTATTATAACCTAAATCTTTATACCTATATAAGCCAGATAGTGTCTTTATATTTAAAAAGCTTTTCTAATAGTAAGAAATTTAGTATTAAAGGTATAATAATGTAATTTAAAACTATTTAGCTTTTTTAATATATATGCTATAAGGTGCTAGGCATTTCGCTAATATTAAGCTAATACTGCCTTAATTATATAGTTTAACGCGTCTGTCTTTATATAAATTAGCGCCTTTAGGTTATAATGTATTAAAATAGGTTTTTCTAAGAATTTTCTTTTAAGCTGTTAAAAAGCTTTAAAAGCGCTAGGTTCTAGCTGTAAAAACCCTTCTTACTTTTTACAAGTTAGATCTATTAAAGGTACTGTAATTCTACTGTAATTTTTAATAAAGTAATAGTAAAATCCTGTAAATTTTAAAAATATAAAGATATTATAGACGCTTTTAAGTACTGGCTATTTAGTAATAGCTTAAATATATAACTATTCTATTTCAATTCTATTAGGCGTAATAATATATTTAAGGAATAGTATTAAAGTAATATAAAAGATATATTTATTAATATTAGTATATAACTTTATATCTTACAGCTTTTTAAAAACCTGGCGAATATACTGTATATACTTTTCAAAGGTGCAGCTATAAATTAGTATATTATTAAAATATATAATACAGATACAATTAACCAGATCTTGTAGTGTATTATTAATATATTACTGAAAGGTTGCAGGGGAATTTATAAGGCTAAATGGCATAATATTATATTTAAAGTATCTGTATTAGCAGCGAAATATTATCTTTTACCTATCTTTTTCGCGGATAGGTATTTAGTAATATATATCTTTTAAATTAAGTTTAGTGAAAATCTTAATATATAAGAGTTTATTAAGAATTTTAGAAATTAATAGTAAAGGAGCGCGGTTTTTGCGAGTTATTTTATTTAAAGTATAGAAATCGATATATATTTACAGTTTACTGCCTTTCTTTAGTATAAAGCTTATAGGGGCACCTGTAGGACTAATAGACCGCTGAATTTATATATTCTATAGTGCTTTTTTTAAATACTTGCGGAAAGCTTTTAACTCTTTAAATACTAGGTTATAGATAAGACTCTATAAAGGCATTTTCTTATTTTTTAACTTAATAGTATACTGTCGACTTATTAATATATTAGCAGCTTCTTTTACAGAGAAGACACTAGTAAGGTTATAATATATAAGAAGCAATTTTAAATATAAGGCCGATTTATAGTCTTTTAAAGAAGTAGCTTTATTTAAGTTAGGAGATAGTAGGTTTTCTAAAGCTTTTAACCTAACTTCTAGCTTCTTTTCAGTTGCTAATATAAAAGCTATTTAGGCTTTTTTAATAGCTTATTATAGCTGCTTTTTAAAGGCTATTAAAGTGATAGAATCCTTAGTTAAAGGATAATTCTATTGATTATGCTTCTATAAAAGGGTAAGATCAGCTTCCTGAAATTAAAGTCTTTTTAAAATAAAGTCTTCCAGGCTATTAGCAATAACGCAATAAAGTAGCTACTTTTTCTTTACTCCCTAATTATTAATTATCTTTATAAGTATATTTGTATAGCTATAGGTTATAGTAAAAATACCTGGGAAAATAGTGGTAAGTTTAAGAGCTGGTAATAGACTTTTTAATTGATCTTTTTATTGTAAAGAGATAATGTAAATATTGCTGCTGGGATTAAATAAGGCATTTATATATTATTAATAGCTATTTAACTATATTTTTTCCAGTTATTTTATAAGTAGATTTATATAATAATTATATTTTTAGGCTTAATGAACTGCAGGTTTAGTATTTCTGCTAGTAAAGTATAGTTAAATAGGGTTATTATACTTTTTAGTAGAGTAGTGCTTACTATTATATTTTATACAATTCGGAGCTTAGCAGGAGGTTTTATAATAAAGACTACTATATTTTTAATAAATTACTGAGCTAAGGAGGTTTCTCTATTCTTTTAAACCTTTAGGTATTTTGGTTATTGTATTCTTTAAAGTATTAGCAGTGTAATCCTAGTATAATCCCTGCTGATTAATAGGTTTAGTTTTTCTATATATTTTTTAAAATTGAGATTCCTGTTAGGAGCTACTTATATTATTAATATAGCTATATATAAGAGTCTTAGCGATTATACCGGTATAAATTAACTCCTGCTAGGTTATAGGGATTTTATAGTAAAGTATCTGCTTATTTACTGCAGGGGAAAGGCACTGTAAGAATATATAAAATTTAAGCTATAGAGGAGTTATTTTAAGGAGTTCACTTTTAATAAGCTTAAATTAAGAAAGGAATAACTGAAAATTCTATCTAGCAGCTTAATATAAGCGAAAGATTTATAAAGTTACTTTATAGTATTTAGTTAGGCTATCGCGATTATTATCTTTAAGCTATTAACGAAATTCATTTTAAATAATTAATCTGGTTAATTTACTTTTCTTTTTAAAATAGCTAATTTATCGCTATTAAATATCTCCTTTTAAGTAAAAAGTAATATAGGTAATCTTATAGACTGTTTAAAAAAAGTATAAAAAGATAATTTAAATTGCCCTTTAATAATAGTAAGAAAAGTCTATAGTTCTGCTTAAAACTTTCCTTTATAATAAAGAGCTTAAATTTATACTTTACTTTAATTGCCTTTATAAACTTATTTTAAACTAGCAGTATATAATAAACTAGTTATAAGCGATAAACCTTTAGTCTTTAAGAGTTTAAAAGAAGGGTTTTCCCTTTAAAGAAGAGTATTTAAATATTTCCTCTTTAAGCGTATTTACTATTTATCTTTTACTTGCTAAATGCAAGTATTAAGTTCTTCTTTTATAAGTAAAGTATTATCTAAAAGGCCTAGTTAATAGTTTAAAAGAGTAGCTTTATTTAAAGGTCTTTGCGTTTAAGATATAGCCTCTTTATTAAAAGTAAGCTAGTTATTTGCTGTTAAAGGTATCTTTAACTCTAATAGTTCTTTTACCTTTACTGGGACTAATAAAAGACTAATATATTAAAGACCCTTTTTAAGGCAGACAGATTAGGCGAGGGGCTGTGACTTTAAGGAAAAGTAAAGGAGGTTAAAGAGCAGTTACTTAAAGGAGAAATAGGTACTAATAAGCAGGTAATAAGCCAGAAACTAATAGTTAGGTGTAGCAGCAGTAGTCTACTAGTCTCTAAAGTTCTATATTTTCAGGGACTATAGTTACTCTTATATATGCATTCCGGCCTATATAATATTACAAGAGCTCTAAAGCTTCCAGTCTCCTAATATATTAATTATAATAATTAACCAACTATATATCTTATAATTAAAGAGAGTACATAAATTAATATTTGCCTGCATTATATTAATATATAGAATATATAGCTTTAGCAGGAATACTAAAAAGGATTATTTATAGTTTCTTATTTTTCCATTAACCTTATACCTACTAATAGGCTTATTAAAGCCCTACTATAATAGCGCTTTAAATACTTTAAAGCACTATTAAACTTAATAGATATATAGTTATTAGAATAAAATATATAAGAATACAGGAAACTAGTTAATTCTAGCCTATAGGCTATATATTATAGGGGGTATATTCTATTACTGCAATAATTATTCTCTAAAAGCTTTCTAGCCTTTATATGCCTATATATAAAGGGTATTATTATTATTGTCGCTACTGCCTAAAGCAGTAGCCTCTTTAAAGTAAACCAAGTTCTCTTCCTTTAATAGGTTAAATTAAAGGCGCAACGCCTTTTTATACTAGGTTACTATTTAATTATATAAGCTTATAAGTATATAAAGAAAGGACAGTATATTTACCTAGTTATCCTCTTTATTTACAGCTTAAAAGAGCCAGTATACAATCAGTGTAAATACTAAATAACTATAAAGTATATAATTAAATAAAGTAATATAGGTAAATTAAAGAGGAGCTTACTAGGGGGTATATTAATAATTACTATTAAAGCAAGCAGCGCACTGCCGAGAGCAGGCAATGGAAATATACTGGGAGAAGTCTCCCTTGCCGGTGATTGCTGACTTTAGATAACCCTTATAAGGAGGGGATAACAGTATGGCAGCAGGAGCAGCGGCGGTAGCAGCCACCAGAGCAGCAGTAACAGTAATAGGAGCAGGAGCCGGAGCAGGAGCCAGCGCAGGAGGAGGAGAAGGGGGCATGGCCGCTCGGCCAGCCAAGCAACTAATGCCGCAACAAGCCACCTTCGGGGGGCGACTACAACTACGCTTCACTAATAAGGTATTCTTTTTCTGCGATTTCGCTATTAATTAATAAACACGCAGCGCGAAAGGGATTAGTTAGAAGTGTAATACTTATAGCAAGAGCTATACTGCTATTGATATTAATGTTGATGTTATTATTAATATTAATATTAATAATGTTAATGACTGAAGAAGAAGAGCGAGGAATAGGGCCAGGGGGCAGCTAATATACCTATTCTAGCTGTTCAGGACCGATTCACCTGCTTAGGGAGCTTTATTGTTCAACTTCCTATTATTATAGAGTAATAATAGCTATAGCGCTGATATTCCTTTTACCTCTACAATAGAATATTAATATGTATTTACAATAAAGAGCTTCTAACTAAGTAAAAGAGGCTTTAAGAGCGCGACCAGTCAGTTACAACACTATAGATAGACTAGGATAGCAGTTAATAAGGCACTGGGAATAGCCTTATTAACTGGGGGGTATATTAGGTTAAGTAGGCCAGGGCCTTACTGCTTGCCGGCGCTAGGGAGCTCTTATCTGCTATATAAGCAGATATAAGCTGACACACATATCGCATAAGCAATATATCAGACTATATAGGCGCTTATAAAGCGCCTACATACAGCTTCTTCTTTATATTGGCTATATATATATATAGCGAGGCCACTACGGCATATTCTCTTTCATAGAATCAAGCTTCGTTTCCTATCTCTCTATGCTCTATATAGCTGTGCCGCGCTCCGCCATACTTAACAATAGTATTTTTATTATTATTTATATAAATAACTGTCTTTTTATTAAATTAAATAAAGAAGCTATAGCCTAGCTAAAGCTAGCTTTTAATAAAGTCTATACTATAGAAAATAAAGGTCTTACCTTTTTCTTTTTAAGGGTTTAGATAATTGAGGATAGAAAAAGAGGCCTTTTTTAGCTTTTTTAAAAACAGTATATTATTAATACTATAGAGTTCTTTAACCTTTAAGACTTAAGGCTAATTTAATTACCCCTATAGCCCTTGCTTTTAGTTTATAAAACTATAACTAAACTAAATAAAGCTAATACTAAGCTTTTCTAAGCTATTATTATATTAATTAACAAGGTTATACTAAACCTTATTTATATGTAGCTTCTAGGAAGCTATATATAACGCAGCAATAAGGAAATAACTAAGAGTTTACTAGGTAAATAATAGACTAAACAATTGAATTACAACTAATCTAATAGCTAAAAGGTTATAAAATATCTAATAATATAGCTATATTATAAAAGTAATTATAGAATAATACGTTATTTTCTATAATCATCCTTTAATTTAATAATAGGTATATGGTGGCAGAATTAGGTTTATAGCTATATTTTTATTTTCTGCAAAATTCATTTATATAGGAAATCGGCCAAATTAATTTACAGCCATATAAACAGGAAACCATTTTAGTTAGATTTTTCACAATAGCCATTATACCTATTATATTAAATTTAAAGTCAGCGGGGTAGCTGGTCCTAGCTTAATTATTATTGTTTAAGATAATAGAAATTTCTTAACTTATATTAAAGTTCCTTTATAAATTTAGTTATAATATTAGGCCTAATTCTAGGTCTAGCTAAAATAGAAATTTTACTCAATTATACTGAAATCTTTATTTTTTAGCCCTCTTTTTTAATACTCCCTCTAAAATAGATACGATCTTATATAACTTTAAAGTAAATATAGGATCTTAGATATAGGAAAGTAACTAGGATATAGAAAATAAAGGAATAGCCAAAATAGTTAAAAATAAAAGGAATAGCTAACATAGTTAAAAATAATAAAGATAATAAGGATAGTTAATAGCTATAAAAGAATAGCTAATAACTATAAAAAGGAAAAAGGTAAAAAACCTTAAATATAGACTTTAAGTAAAAGCTTAAAATTAATGAGGCTTAGAAAGTTCTTTAGCTTTTAACCTTAAAGAGGCTTAGTAAGCCTGTTAGTAACCATTTTACTGGTTTACAGATAGCTGACTATAATAACGCTATTTTTAACCTATTCCTTTATATAATTAAACTGTAATAAAGTATATTTTATTCGATTATAAAAGGTACGGTTATTTAAGGTAGAAATAGTACCTTTATTGTCGTTAAGTAAAGAGATTGGCTATTTAATTGGTTAATCTACCTCTTTATATAGGCTAATAAGCTACTAAATCTCTTTAATAGCTTTTATAAAAGCTATAAACTCTGCTTCTAGTATAAAAAGATAGATAGTTAAGCCCTTTTTCGATTTCCAGTCAATTAGCCTATTAATAACTGTTAAAAAGGAGGGCTAAAAAGTAAGGATTTCAGTGTATTTGGGTAACCTTCCTATTCTAGCTAGACCTGGAATTAGGCCCGACGCTAGGACCGAGTTCTGGAGGAACTTCGGTATAAGTCAGGAAATTTCTATTATCTTCAACGATAACAATTGAGCTAGGACCAGCTATCCCGCCTACCCTAGACTCAATACAATGGCCACAATGGCTATTGTGAAAAATCTGACTAAAATGGTTTCCTGTTTGTATGGCCGTGAGTCGATTTAGCCGATTTCCTATATAAATGAATTTTGCGGAAAATAGGAATAGGGCCATGAACCCAATTCTGTCGCCATATTCCTATTATCTAGTCGGAGGACTATTATAGAAGACAAAGCTATTGTTCATACAATTCACTTCTACACCAGCTGCATATACACTAGATATTCTATAGCTTTCTAGCTATTAGTTCAGTTACAATTCAATTGTTTATCCATTGTAAACCCAACTAGACTCTTAGTTGTTTCCTTATTGCTGCGTTGTATACAGCTTCCTAGAAGCCATATATAAATGAGGTTCAGTATAACCTTGTTATTTTAATAATAGGATCTAGATATAGGAAAGTAACTAGAATATAAAAAATAAATAAAAGGATAGCTAATATAGCTAAAAATAATAAAGATAGCTAATAGCTAGAAAATAGCTAATAGCTATAAAAAAGAAAAGGGGGTAAGAACTTTAAGTATAGACGTTAAAGAAAAGCTTAAGATTAAAGAAACTTATAAAGTTCCTTAATTTCGGACCTGGAAGAGGCTTAGTAAGCCTATCAGCAACTAGTTTACTAGTTTCCATATAGCTGACTGTAATAATACTATTTTTAACCTGTTCCCTAATATAATTAAACTGTAATAGAGTGTGTTTTATTCTATTATACAGGGTAGGGTTATTTAAGGTAGAAATAGCACCTTTATTGTTGTTAAGTAAAGAGATTGGCTATTTAATTAATCGATCTACCTCTTTATATAGGCCAATAAACTACTGAATCTCTTTAATAGCTTCTATTTTGTCGAGGGGGAATTGGCACTCCAAAACATACACACACCTACACACAACGACTAGTATTGAGCGCGGGAACCGCGCTCCTGACAGAACCACGAAGCGGCGATTAAGTAATGTAGGGGCTAAAAAGATACTGTAGATCATTTAATCATAATGCCAGCAGCCAAAAGCAACTAACAGTTACCTTTATACGCCTTAGCGACTGTATTCTTATAGGTAGGGTTATATATTAAAGGGGAAGAAGGTTATTATTTATTAAACTAAGTTTATCTATATATCTTTATACTTCTATACTTTCCTAATCTAGTAGCTGCTTAAATAAGCAGCTAACCTTTCTCGGGTAAATTAATAAGAAAAAATACTAGTGTATTAAATATATTAGTTACCTTTAATAAAACCCTCCCTATAAGTATTCGCGAATAAAAGTAACGAATCTCAATAAAATGCTTTTCCTATTAATCCCCCTAATACTAGTATAATAATATTTAAGGAAAATGTAAATAATATAGGAAAGTAGTGGAAAAAGTATTATTAAAAGAAAAAAAAAAGGAAAGAAAGTCAAAAGCAGAACTACTGCTATTTATATTACTAATTCCTCTCTATTTAATCTATATTAAATTATTCCCTTTCTGTTAAAATTATTATAATTAAATAGTCCCTTTTTATTAATCTTTTTATCGCTAAGTATTTTAAGTTACTATCCGCTTATTTTATATCAGTTATCCTATTATTTATATAAGTGTATAAACTCATTTTTAAATATTATCTTAAGCCGATTTATCTATTAGCCTAAGTAAGGTTAAGCTGCAGTATATATTTAAGGCTGTAATTCGCTAGACCTAGGAATATTAAAGTGCGGTTTTCCCTATTACTGCTATAAAGGCTACTATTATAGTTTGCCCTTTTTCGCCTAGTTTTAAAAGAGCTTTTTTATTATCTTTAATTATTTACTAGTTAAGTTTAATAGTAACTCTTAAAACTCTTTTATCCTTTAAGTCTTAGTTATCCTTTAATATATTAGAAGAGCTATTACTTTCTTTAAAAGAAACCGACTTTACATTTAAGGTTTTAATATTATTAGCGACAGCTAGTATAGTTAGCGGGGGTCCTATAGGTTATAGCGTTACTGAGAAACACATTAACCTACTTTTAATTGCTAGTCTTATTACTGTTTTTGCAAAAAACGCCGCTTATATTGCCGGGCTAGCAGTATTGTCTTATTTCTTCGCTACTAATACTATTTATAGAGCAGGGGAGAATACTTTTCTTTTCCTTTACTGTAACTGGCTCGGCTATATAGTTAAAGGTATAGGTATTATTAGTATAGGAAGTTATATTTTAGGTGCTGGCTACTATTATTAGAATCTTCTTTAGATACTTAAAGGTAGGAAGGCAACTGATTGTTAAGAAAGACTATTATTATAATAGATTAACCTATTCTCCTTTATAAAGTCGTTTACTAATACTTTTAGGTCAGCTAGGCATTAACCACTAATCTTTATTATATTCCTCCTATAAGTTATTCTAGGAAAAGCCTATTAGCCTTAATTTAACTTAATTAAATAGTATTTAATTAAAAAAGGTAGGATATCTTTAATATTTATTTTAGAATTTGTAATAATAAGTTTATTTACTGTTAAAGATTAGTATAAAACTTAAATAATATCTATATAGCTTTTAGCCAAGTATTTAAAGTATAGGTATTAGTATTAATTTTAAAGTAAAAGTTTAAATCCCTTTAAGTTAGTTATTTTATACTTTCTAAAGCTAAAAGAGATAGGGATTCCGCTTAAAGGTCCTGCTAGTTAACTTAATTTAACGCTAATAAGTCTATAAAGCATTTACTAGATCTAAAATAGGCTTAAATAGCTATATTTATTAGCTTTAAGTTATTTTATATATAAGATTATATAAAAGCTAAATAAATAAGGAAATCTAGCTTTTTTAACTATATAGGCCTATAAATTAAGGAACTGCTGCGCTTAGCGCTTACAGTTATATTTATAAGAGTTAAAGTAGTAGAGGTACTTGCGTTTATTAAAAATGTAAATATACTAGTGCTTAAGGAAATAAATTAACCTTATAAGAATTTGTTATCTTTTAATAAAATGCTGGAAGTTCTATAGTCTATTAGGAATACTGAAAGCTTAAAGTACTATTCAATTAAAGGTAAAGGCACCCTTAAAAGTATTTATAAATACTATTATTTTAACTTAGGCTACTTTAATAATCGCTAATCCTTTTACTATTATATAAAGTATTACCTTTAAAGTAAAGTTTAATATTTATTTTTTATAGAAAAGGTTATATAAAAAGTTATAAATATCTTTAATATAAAAGTGCTATTTATTTACTTTAAAGTTAAATATTAATATAAGATTTTTATAGTAAATATAGCTTAAAGTAATTATTATTTTAACTAGTAATTATAGGTAGCTAGTAGTATATTAGTTAAATTAAAGGTAGATCTATAATAGTTAATAGTTATATTAACTTATAATAGGACTAATAGTAAAGCTTTATTTATTTAGCCTAAAAAAGTTTTTAGTACAGTTTAAGGATACTTGGCTAATATAGTAAAAGAGTAAAGTTCTTAATTTATCTTTTATAGGCTAGAAAAATAAAGTAAAAGGGTAAAGGTTTTTCTTTACATAGGATATTATAGTAAAGAAGGAAAAAAGGTATAATTAAATAGTTTTAAAGTAGGATTTAAAATAAAGGTAATATTTTGGTTATAGTAAGATAGGATTATGTTTAGGTAGATAAAGAGAAGAAAAAGAGGTAAAGTATAATATTATTTTTGTCTTTTTATAGGTGCAGGTATATAGTTTAGTGTATCGGGTGGTTTCTTTATTGTATATAAATTACTATTCTTTTAAAGTAGCCTTTATAACTTACTTATTTTTTTATTTTCTTTTCTCTCTTTCTCTTTTCTTTTCTTTTTAATTTTTCTTTAACTATTATTTAATTATAAAAGATCCCGCTAAAAAAGCGTATTATTAATTACCTAATATAGCTGACTTTATTAATATACCTATTATAGGCAAGAAAACCTTTAGCGAGATTTCTTTATTTTAAAAAGGTTAAACCTAGCTTCATCTCTTTATTTAGCTATTTACTTTAAATAAAGCTTTAGTAAATAGGTATTATTTAATTAATATCTTTATTTTAACTTTATTCAAGTCTAAAAGTATTTTGCTATTTAGATTATAGGTAATATTAATATTAATTAATTAAACTTACTAATCTATTTAAAGATTACTTTCTCCCTTTTATTTACATTATCTTTATTGCTTTTATTATTTATAAAAGGCTATACCTTTAAAGAATATTTTTAGCGCTATACTTTTAAAGGCTTTTAATTATATCTTTAAAACATTATACGCGCTATTAAAAAAAAGCTTCTTAAGCCTATCTATATCTTAACAGAGATTTTATATATTTATAGGTAGTTCTTTTATACTCTTTTTAAGCAGATAGAGTATATTAAGGCCCTGTTTATATTGTTTTATAAACAGCGCAATCCTTGGTTCTGTTAGGGGTGCCTTTAGATTTAGTCTATTACTGTTATAACTGCTAAGGAATATATCTTATTCCCTTTTTACAACTATATCTCTATCCTAGGTTTCCAATAAAGGGACTATTTAAATTGCCTTTAATCTAAAGCCTCTTTTTATATTTAGCGATATCTTTTTAGTTACTAGCTTTCATAAAGTAACTAAAGTATAGCTATTACTTTCCTTAAAAAGGATTAGATATTTACTTCTATTAAGCTAATAGTCTTTAGCTATTTTAATCCTTTAATAGCCCTTTATTTTATAAAAGACTTTCTTTATTTTAAAGGAAATAAAAAGGCAGAAAGTTAGGCAATTTAGTAGGTTTAGAAGTTTATTTTAGCTTTTATTACTAAAAAATAAACAATTAATAGGGAAATATAGTTAATAAATCATTTAATCTTGCAGTTCTCTTCTTTATAGTATACCTAGGTTATATTTTTTATAGGCGGGGCAGTAGACTTTAATTAGCGGCTGTCTCTTCCCTTTTAAAAACAGCACTTAGCAGCTGTTTTTTAAAAACATTACTGCTTATCCTCCCTTATATATCCTCTATATAAAGGTAGTTATCTTAACTTATCTGGTTTATTTTACGAATAGCTACTTTAAAGTATATAAAGGACTGCGTTTTAGTTGGAATATCTTTTCTTCCTTTAACTTATAAGTATATGCCCTAGTTCTCAGCCAGATTATTTAATTTTATTAACTATATATTCTTTTAGTAGTTAAAGAGTTACTATAAAGCTTTTTAAGTTTTTAGTTATTAATAACCTTAATTATTACTCTATTAACTGCTTTATCTTTAAGTAAATCTTTATTTGCCTTTAGATTTTAATCTATAAAAGTCTCTTTATTATCTTTAACTATTTATTAACTAAATTTATTTTTTATAAACTTCTTTAAATATTTGCCTAAATAAATTTTATTAAGCAGGACTTTATTTAATATTTTTAATTTATATACTTTTATTATATCTATTTAAAACTTAATCTTAAATAGGCCTAGTTAATATATCCTTAGTTTTATATCTTTTAAAAGGTCCCTTTAATACTTTGCATTATAGAGTAAAATAAAGTTATTAAAGAGGAGTGGTTTAGCTGCTTTTTGCAGTAAATACTAATTATTAGTATCTATCCTTTTAATTAATATTTAGCAAAACGCAGTCACTCTCTCCTAGGCTGTTTTAATATCTCTCTCTTTTTTTTTAAGTATATAGATATACGCTATTAATTAATTTTCTATTATATAGACTTTATCTTAGTTAATTAGCCGCTAAATAAGTAATTTTACCTTTAAGGGAAAAATTGGTTTTTAGTTAAATAATAGGTAAAACGCGGAATACCCTGTTAAGCTTGTCACTATATATATATCAGCTATAATCGCCTTATCTAAATTCTAGAACTACTTTTTATTAAGCCTAGCTATTTTTCCTAATGCTAATATTAAACTCTAATAGCTAACTTTTACTGCAGTATTAGCTTTAAGGTTATATACTAATATCTAAATAATTTTAACTTTTAAATTAATTAATACTTTTAAAAGTATTTTTTTTATTTCTAGTCTTTTATTTATAATAGCTTAAATTATTATACTAAATTAATATATTTATTTAAATATAAACTTTATTATTACTGCTAATAATAAAGTAAATATAGGTTTTACTTTTACTTATCTATAAAAGTTATATTTTCCTTTAAATAAATAGATATATTTACAGTTACTTAAGATATATTAGGTATTAAAATAGACTTTCTTTATAGGCCTGGTTAGTTCTATTGCAATAGCTAGCTCTGTAAAGCAGTATAGATTAAAGCCTTAATATTAAGGGCATAATATAACTGCCTTGCATATATTGTTCTATATCTGCAGCTACTAGTATCTTTCCTTTAAAAACTAGAAAATTACTTTTTGGCCTTTATAGCCTATTTTAGCATAGCACTGCTAAATAGCTGTTTTCTTTAAGGTTAGGCTGTTAAGGATAAATATAGGTTAGCGGCAGTGTTTTATTAGTTTTGCCTATAATTTCCTATCTTTTATAATAAACCTTTTTACTTTATTCTTAAATTGCTAGAAGTCTATAGCTAAAAGATTAAATAATTTCTATATTATTTAAAGGTACTGCGTAATTTATTAAAACTCTTTACTATACTCCTCCCCTAACAGTATAAATAAAATCGTACCTAAGTATATATTTATAAAATCTTTTAAGTCCCCTTTTTTCTTAGCTTTAGCCTTATTTATAGCAGTTACTGGTTTATAGGATAAAGTATCCGCTATAATATTTTCTTTCCTAGGGATATACTTAGCAGTAAAGTTAAAAAGAAGGATATAATTAATCTATTAGGTTATATACCTGCTAGGGATATTATTAATTTTACCGTTTATTTAATTAATAACTACCTTAATGTCTGTTTCTAATATAAATAAAAGCCTATAGATATAAGTATATAGCCTTTTAAAGGCTTAAAGTAAGGCTTTGTATTCTTTCTTTATAGCGTTATACTTTATTTCTAATAAAAGCTAATATTTACTTTTATATTAAATTAGTTATCTTTTCCCTTTTATAATCTATATTAAAACAGCCCCCTAGCCTACTATACTGGCGTTAACTATAAAGATCACCTCCCTATATCCTTTATTTATATTTAATATTACTGGTATTAAGGCGGAAATAATAAACTCTTTAAATTTATTTATAACTTACTGTTATTCTTTAATTTACTTTTAAAGGGCATTTTTCTTTAATAGGGTTATTAAGGGCTTAGTAATCCACGCGAAATATTCAATCTAGCATCTATAGTAGCTAACTAAACTAAAAAAAGATTAAACTTTATTAATAGTTTTATAGTTCTTTTATTCTTTAATTTTAATAATTTTGCCTATAGCTAGTTAATGCCCTTTTATTCTATATAAGTACCCTACTAACTTAGCAGATTCTTAATAAAAGATTAATTTTACTGCTGAAATTATATATCTTAATAGTTTAATATTTACCAGGGTTTTATCTAGGTTTTACAGATACTTTAAAATATAGTATTAACCCTAGGTATTGCTTCTTTACTGCTATATATAGACTTTAAACCTTATACTATCATATTATTTAAAAATAGTTAATAAACTATAAGTATAAAAGTAAATAGTATTTAAAGAATAATATATTAAAATTGCGCTATTAAGTTTATAGCGCCTATTAAAAGAGTGCAGTATCTTAAAAGGCTAATAGGGCTTGCAAATATAGTTATATTTTAGCTTTTCTCGTTAAAAGGGATTTAATTATAGCCTAAGAAAAAGTCTAATAATAACAGTATTATATAACCCGCAAAGTCCTTATTAAATTAATTTACGTTTAAGGGAATAAAGGTATCCCTAATAGTTACTTTATTTATCTATATAATAGAGTTAATAAAGCAAAGGCCACTATCTTTCTTCTATACTAGGAAAAACAGGTTTCTATATAGCCTATAGCCTTCCTTTAAAAGACCTTTTTTAATATATATTTATAGCAGGTTAATTACTTTCTTCTCTATACCTTTAAAAATTAAGATACTACTGCTCTGCCAAGTATTATACTCTACTATATAAATACTTTATAGTAGGGCAATTTTAGGGTCCAGCTTTCTATATTTTGTAAAATCTTAAGAAAGTGCTATTTCTTTATTTTTTAAGATTTATATTAAGATTATAGTTTCTTATATTATTAATTTCCGTTTTACTATCTTTAAGATTACTGCCAGGCAGTCTAGTATAAGTCTTAACCTAGCTTTAATCGGTAAGAATTTTAGTGTAATATATTTAGTAAATAAAGTATTAAGGTCTAAATTATCTTTAACTTTATCTTACTTTTTCTATTTTTAATAAAGACTTTTAGCAGGAATAGAACTGTTAGACAGGGTATTATCTACTGGATAGGTTTTTATGCCTTTCTTTTTATATATAATATTAGTTCTAATCTGCTTGCGCTTCCGCGCTTTCCTTTAAGACTTTCTCTTTTATTCTTCTACTCCTTTAAATTCCTTTACTGCTTTCTTTATTGCTTTTATTTAATCTTTTAACTTATTAGCCAATAGTAGCTAAATTAAATCCTCCCTAGCTTACTTTAATAGTCTATATAAAACCTCCTCCCTAAAAGTAAAGTAAAGGTTTTCTAAGCTTTCTTTTACTTTATTAACTTTACATTTAAATATAAAGTTAATATTTATTTTAGCTTTAAATTATATAATGCCTTTATTTTATATTTTTAATAGATAGCTTTAGCAGTTAAAGTAATAACTTAAATATTCCTTATTCTGCATTTTATATATAAATCCCTATTCTTTAATATATAATTAAATATTAACTGCGCAGCCTAAATAAATAGCATCTTAAGAATAAAGGGCATTAAGATATTATTAGGTGCAATATAAAATCTAGCTGCTATCTAGGTATTGCCTATATATACCTAAATAATAGTTTCGCTATATATATTTACTTACCTATTATTAAATGCAGTATTAACTGCTTTATAAAAGTATATTATTATACTATATTTTACAGCTAGCTAATAAAAGATAATATTTCCCTTTAACTTTAAGTTTATAAATGCTTTAATAAATATACTATTAGGCTCTTTTAAATATACCTATATTTATAGTAGGTTTTATAAATAGTAGAAGATCTTTTTTATTTAAACTATATAAATCCAGGTTATAGACTTTTATAACCGATTTACTTTATAGTTACTAGCTATATATAGTTACTTTAGCTTATAAAAGTATATTTCTAAAGGTAATAATAGGTTTAGGTCTTTAAGATTAAATGACTCTTTATTTCATAATCCCTTTATTAGTAAAGGTTATAAGGTTACAGTTTTAAAAGGTTAATCCTATAGTAACTAAATAACTTATATAGTTAATTTTATATATACAGTTATTATATTTAATCTTTTTAATAGTTTTTCCTTTAAAGGATATTTATATATAAAAATAGATATTATTTAATATAAGGTATATTTAAAAATAGTTAAGTTAATTTTCCTATAAAACTATATTTCAGTAATCCTTTATAATTTCGCAATTAAGTCTACTTTTAAAGTATTTGCGAGTTTTAGAATAGTATTTAAAAGAGTATTAGTTTTAAGCTTAATTGCATTATTTAGAATTACTACTTGGATTATTATCTTAGTTTACTTTACTTTTAGTAATTCCTCCCTATTTTTAATGCCTTTAATTCTGCCTTTTTTATTGCGTCGCAGTCTAAATAATATAGCCTTTAAGGTTATAGGTATAGGGTCTAAATGCAGTTACTCTTTCTTAATCAGTTTTTCCACTTAAAGCAGTAACGGCTCCTCTTTAGCTTACTTATCCGCCTTATTAATTATATAAACACACTTTTATCCCCTGCCAGTTATAAAGTTAGCAAAAAGAGTCTAATCAAATAATTCCTTAATTAAACTGGCCTAATTATATTTATTTAAAGGTTCTTTTAAGGAAACTGTTTTAGCTAAGTTTATAAAAAAATTCTTAACCCCTTTTATTTATATATTATCCCTTTTTTCAGCAATTATTTAATCTCTGCCTGTAAAGTATATAATATTTATTATTAGTCCCTTTATAGGAATTATATTTAACCTTTATAGTGCCTAGATTTTAAATATTTCTTTATATACTATTTTATTATAAATAATATTAAAGAGTTTAGCTTTATAAGTAATTGGTTTTTAGTTAAAGAAGCTAGGTTCTATTTTTTTCGCAAGTAATAGGCTTAAAGAAACCTTATTTTAAGCTCTAAACGATTCTACCTAAAGCGCTAGCATTTTTTATATATAGGTCCTGATAGTTATAATTAATGTAATAAGTTAAGGCGGGACTAGGGTTTTCCGCAGGCCTACTTAAGTTATTTTTACTGCTAGGTTATATATTATAAACCTATAGCCTTTATTATAGGCTAACTTGGTATAGTTTTAAAGAAAATAGTCTTTATTTTTATAATACTAGCAGTATTTAATATTAATAACTGCCTTTAAGTAGTTAATAAAAAAGGTGTTTAGTATATTATTATATAAAAAGTCTATTATATTAATATTATTAATAGCGATTATTAAAGTAAAAGGTCTTTATTTAGGTTTATTACTACTAGTAGTAATATAATAATATTCTTTTTTTCTTAGGTTAATTGCTATTTCTTTCTGTTAAAGGAGTTAAATCGCTAGTTTATTAAATTTTTTAAATAAAGTATTTATTTAATCTTTAAGCTGTAAAGTTATAATTAATTCTATAGGTTTAGGCTATTCTTCTTTTCGCTTTCTTATCCTTAGGCTTAACTTTAACTTAAATAAATCTAATAAGTCTTTAGTCTTAAATAATCCTTTATTAAACTCTTAAAAACAGGCTCTTTAAATGTTAAGCTCTACTAGTATTCTATTATAAAAAAGTATCCAGACTTTAATATATATTAAATCCTCAAAATCGTTAATTTCTTTAATCCCTTTAAAAGCTATTATTAGCTAGAGTAGCTTTAATAGTATTACTTTTACAACATTATAAAAATACAGTATTACTATCCTTTAATTTTTCTTATTAAGTTTTTAATAGAGATATTAATATTAAAGCAACTAATCTATTATAAACTATATTCCTATAGGTTTATAGCAATAAAGGTTTTAAAGTTATACTATATATAATTTTAATCGATCTTTATCCTATTACTTATAGTATTATAAAAGTTCTTTCTTTATTTTATTTTAGCTAATACTTTCTTTAATAAAAATCTAAACTATCTTTTATTCCTTTATTTTTATAAACAGTTTTAAGTACCTCCTTTAATCCTTAGTCAAGATTCCTTAATCTTCTATTTCTTACTTATAGTTTCTCAGGAACTAAAATATATTCTTACTATTAAATTTACTTATAAAGTTAATCCCTATTAATGGCTTTATACCCTAGATATTTTTAAAGGCTTAAAAAAAAAAAAGAACTTTTAGGATAGTAATTTCCCCTTTTCCGCTAAAAAGCCTAATCTTTCCCTAGATTTTATTATAATAGATATAGATATTATTAATATTAGGTTAAATATATAATTAAATAATTCTTTAGGTTAAAGGGTTAAAGATAAAGTTGCGTCTAGTATTCTAGTAAAAGGAGGTTATTAGTTTAATTTAAACTCTTTTACTTTAAATTAAAGTAAATTATTAAAGTTTTAATTAAATAGTTCTTTAATAAACGAATGCCTTTTCTTTTGCAGATTAGAGTTATCTGATTTAGATAACTGGCCTTTGAAGGAGTATTCTTCTCTCAGCTAAAAAAGGGATATATTCCTTTAGTAATAAAGCTATAGTAATATATTCTGCTAATATAAAGAGTTTTTTCGCAAAAACGAAAGGTTGCGTTTATTTATCTAGGATAAAGAAATCAGCTGGTCTTTTAGGGATAGTTTCCTGCATTAATGCTAGTTGTAAGATATTAGGTTATTATTATTTTTATATCTTCTTTAAATATCTTTAATATAAGTAAAGACAGCCTATATATTAGAGATTATAAAAGTAATAAAAATAATACTTTTATTTAAAGTTAAAAAAAACCTGGCCAAGAATATCAGTAAAACTAAAATAAAGTCTCTATATTAGGAGATTAAATAATTAATATATCTTGTATTAGCCCCCTATAGCTATTCCACCTATTAACCTACCTGCTAGTAAATAAAATAAGGGTTATAATAATATATTAATAGTTTAGGGGGGCTTAGGTTATATAGTGCTAACCGTTTTACCTATATATTTACTTTTACTATAGCGACTAGTCTTTTAGTAATTTTCTTTAGGATCTTAGCTCTCGATTAGCAGGTATTATTAACTGGTAGTTTTTTAAAGTTCCGCTCTTTTATTATATTTTAATGCATTACGCCTAGGTTAACTAATCCTGATATCTTTTCGGAAATTGCAACCAGATAACCTGTATTTTCAGAGTTAAGTATTATACTAATCTATATTAAATAGTTATAAAAAGGGTTTTAGGCTATTTCCCTCAGCTAATCGTTTTATATTTATACAGAGACTAAGTAAAGCCAGCCTATAATTCTATTAATAGTTAAGTAAAGGTAAGTCTTAATAGCAGTATAAAAGTGCCTTTAGTAATTACTTCCTAGGATGCAATCCCTAAGATTTCCCCCTGTCTTAGTTACCAGTTTTGTCGAGGGGGAATTAACACTCCAAAACATATACACAACATACATATACACCCGCACACAACAACTGGTATCGAGCGCGGGAACCGCGCTCCTGACAGAACCATAAAGCAGCGATTAAGTAATATAGGGGCTAAAAAGATATTGCAGATTATTTAATTATAATGCCAGCAGCTAAAAGCAACTAACAGTTACCTTTATACGCCTTAATAACTGTATTCTTACAGGTAAGGTTATATATTAAAGGGGGAAAAAGGTTATTATTTATTAAACTAGGTCTATTTATATATCTTTATACTCCTATACTTTCCTAATCCAGTAGCTGCTTAAATAAGCAGCCAACCTTTCTCGGGTAAGCTAACAAGAAAAAATGCTGGTGCGTTAGGTATATTAGTTACCCCTAATAAACTATAAAAGCAATAAACTCTGCTTTTAGTATAAAAAAATAAATAGTTAAGCCCTTTTTTAATTTCCAACTAATTATCCTATTAATAACTATTATAATATAGCTATAAATTAATTTACTTAATTCTTTATCCCTAGTAAAATTACTATTATAATAGCCAATAAGTATAAGACTAGATTTTCTAGTATATTAAGTAGCTAGATCTTAGGTATTATTTAGATACTGTAATAGGTTGCGGGCTATATTTAAGTGCTTTTTATATAGGCCTTAGAATTATCTAGCTAATAACTAAACTAGAAAGCTAATATCTATTTAAATATAGATTATTAAGTAAATAATAGTTTTAACTATAGCTTAAAAAAGCTTAGTATTAGCTTTATTTAATCTAATTATAGTTTTATTAGCTAAAAGTAAGGGCTATAGGGGTAATTAAATAGGCTTAGAGTTTTAAAGGTTAAAAAACTCTATAGCTTTAATAATATACTATTTCTAAGAAAGCGGCAAGGCCTTTATTTTTTATAGTATAGACTTTATTAAAAGTTAACTTTAGCTAAGCTATAGCTTTTTTATTTAGTTTAAGAAAAAAGACAGTTATCTATATAAAAAATAATAAAAATACTATTATTTAGATTATAAAGAATAATAAAGTTAGAAATTAAAGGAGTATATCTTAGTTTATTTCCTAAAGCTTATAAAGCCTATTACTATTCTTTAAGGGACTATTTTAAAGTATAAAGAGCTTTCTATAATTAAATAACCTAATCTATATCAGGGTTATAACCCAGTTTTTTAAAAATAGATTTAATTTTAAAGGAAGCTTAACTAATATAGTCTTTAAACCTTTTAGGGAAGTTAAGGAAAATAGTTTTTTTAAATATCCTGTTAAGGAATATACTAATAAAGTCGATTTATTTAATTTCCTAGTTATAAATAGTAGCTAAAGCTAAAAGGAGCTGCTAAGTAAAAGGAATAGCTGTTAAAGTAAACGTTTAGTTAAAATCTATTCTTTTTAGTTATTGGAAACCCCTAGCAATTACTTTAGCTTTAAATTTAACTATTTTATTATTTTAGTTTTTTTTAGTCTTTATAACTAATCGACTAGTAATAGGATTTCTGCCTTTAAAAATACTATTACGTTTAATAAAAGTAAAGGTATATTATTCGACTAGCTAGTTAAATTCGCTATAAATTACTGCTAGCCACTTAGTTTTATTAAAACTCTAAACTATTTACTTAAGCGTTTAAAGGTCTTATACTGCAGTAGCTGGAAAGGCTAGCTTTTTAATACTATTATGGAGAAAGTAGGATATATTTATATCTATAAGATCCTTTATAACTGCAGAGTCTTATATAACTAGTATAAGAATATAAATAAAGGGAATAGTAGTAGGTACTCCCTTTAAAATAAGGTTAAAGAGTAAAGGATTAATATCCTGAAAGCTCGGAATTATTTAATTTATAAAATCTAGCTTTATTTCTCCCTTTAATTCTTTATTATCTTAACTTAAAGTAGACTTTAAGATTTGAAATTTAGGAATTTTATCTTTATATAGCTTTAGAGTTAACAATTAAAAGACTCTATATCTAGATAATATATAAATAAGATAAGTATTATTATTTAAGACTGCTAGTAGTCTCTTAGTTTTAGTTTTAAGGGTTAATTTATAGCCTTTAGCCTTTTATTTTTAAAGAATAGACTTTATAATAAACACTAATAGTATTATATCTTTATAGATTAGGCTTATAATTTTTATTAAGGTTTAGGTCTTTATATAATGCTTAATAAAGGGTAGAATCTTTATTAGTAATAGCTGTTTAGTTAATTAATTTAAGAATTGCAGTAATAATAAAATTTTAAAGATATAGCGGCAAGTTAACTCCTATAATAATAGGCTAAAGCCTATCTAATAAAACTCTAATAGAGCGTTCTATAAAACTATTTTATTTATAAATATAAAGGCTGCTATAAGAATATATAATTCTTAAAGAAAAGAATTAAGTCCAAAGTTCTTAATTAATTTCCTTTTTACTATTATAATAGAATTCTTTAAAATACTAGTTATATTAAGTTTTAAGGCTATTTATAAAGTTTTATATAGTAGCTAGAAAAGTAAGTTTACTATAATCTCTTAAAAGGAATAGCTATTTATATCTTGATTTTCTATTAATAATCCAAAGACTAATAAAGGCTTTATTATAAAGCCCTAACTTTATAGAGAAAGTATTAGCTTTTTAGTTAATTTAAAGAGGCTACTAAATTTATAATTAACTTTAAATTAAGCCTTTTAATAGCTTTTCCTTTATTATATACTAGGTAGTAGAATTTACTTTTTTTAATAGAATTAAAGTTAAAGATTTTAATAGTTATTTTAGCAGTCTTGTTTAATAAACTTAATTTAATATAACTTAGTCTTTTATACTATAAAAGGCTAGCTTTAGCAGTTTATAGCTAGGACTAGTAATAGTATCTTTTTCTAGTTTAATTAACCTAATAACCTTTAAATCTTTAGTAATAAAGGATTCCTTAAATATATAGGGCCTTTCCTTTATAAAGGTATTTTTATTAGGCTTATTCCCTTTTATTTCTTTAGGCAATAAAGGCATATAGGGCCCCTATTCTTTTACTTAGCCTCGGGTTTTAAGGAGTTTAAAGCGATCTTTTCCTTTAAGATTATTTTTTTTATAAGCCTAAAACCAGATTTAGTTAATTGTTTTTTTAAAGCTATTACTTTTAGAATAGCTATATATTTTTTAGCCCTTTTTATACTAATAGTAAGGATTTAAACGTTTATAGCGCTATAAGCTTTATAGCCATTTATATAGCTGTATAGTGTAATATATCCTTTAATTATAAAGAAAAAACTATATTTTAAAAGATTTAATAACTTTATTAGCTATATAGATTTAGTAAAAAGAATATTATATTAAATATATCCTTTAACTTAATAATTCCTTAAACTACTTATAAGGTTAATATCTAGCTATAGGTCAAAGAGGGTATTTAATAATATTATCTTTTTATAGTTATTATTTTTATTAAAGATATTAAAAGTAGCTATATTTATTCCTTTAAATATAATAGGACCCCTATTAATATAAATAATTCCTAGTTCCCTATTATAAGGTTTATAGTCTATAAACTATTTTTTAGAATAAATTATATAAACTATAGATTTAGTATTATATAGTAGATTATTTTCAATAAGAAATCTAAAGGGTTTAGGGGTTTTTAACATTTAAAAGGCTTAAAAAACCTTTTCCTTTTTTTAGCATTTAAAGGTTATAAAAGGTCTTGATTATTATATAAACTAGTAATAGATTTAATAGAAGACTTTTTAAATAGCTTTTTTAAGCTATACCCTTTAATAGCTAGATTATATATATTAATAAAAGTATAATGTTTTTTAATTTACTTTTAGCTTTAATTCTATTTCTTTTAATTTCCTTTCCTTTTAAGAGAATTAAAAGCTAGCTTTTAATCTTTAAATTTAAAGGGTATTAATTAATCTTTAAAGGATTTAAAAGGCTTTATAGCTTTATTAACCTTATATATAGTAAATGATAGATTTTTAATTTCTTTTAATATATTTACTATAAAAAAGTAAATATTAAAACGTTTAATTAATTACTTAAGAGTTTTATTAGATTTAATAGTTCTTTTAATTCTTTTAGCCTATTAAAAACAGTCTTTTTTAAAGAATTTAAATATTAATTTACTTAATCTAGTATATTAATATTAACCTTTAAAATAGTTAATTTACCTAATAGTTTATTAAAAGTAATATTAAATTTAATTAAAGGTTTTTTATAATTACTGTAATATAATAAATAAAATTCTATATAAAGGGAATCTCTTTATAAAGTATTAAAATAGCTATATTATTTTTTTCATATTAAAAGTATTTTCTTAAGCTTTAAATTTAACTAATAAATATAATAGCAATAGCTATTAAATTATTTTTAATTAATATAAGTAATAAAGCTTATTTTAAATTAAATAAAAAATTAATAATTATAGGATTTTCTATAAAAGTATAATAATTTATAGCCTTTAATATAATATTTAAAGATTATTTCTATTAATTCAAATTATTAAAACCTATTAGCTTATAGCTTTCTAGAAAACTATAAACCTTTTTTAATGCCTTTTTAATAAAATTATTATTTAAAGTAAATATAATAGTTTAAAGTTAAAGAATAAATAAAAATATAATTTAGATTAGTATAGGAATAGGAGTAGGAGCTTATATTAGCACTAGTATAATGGCTATAGAATTAATTTCTATTAAATTAATAGTTTTAGGGTAAAGATTTAATATAATAGCAGTTAGGCTAGCTAAAGTATTAAATAACGATAATATAATAGTATTTTAACCCTTTAACTATACCTTTACTGTTTTAGTAAAAGCCTTTTATGCCTGAAGCTTTTATTTTATATTCTGTATTTAAATAAATAGATCCCTCTACTGCTAGGGAGAGTTATTATTTTTAATTAAGGAAATAGGGCTACTAAGAGCTTTAATAAGTCGATTTATACTGTTAATGTTAGATCTATATTTTATAGAAATAGGAAATATACTATATAGTATATAAAAATTACTAAAATAATAATAATAGTAATAGTAATAGTAATATTACTATAACTACAATAGTATTTACAGCAAAAGCCTAGGAATAGCTTTTAGTAGTTAAAGAATCTTAAAAATGCTAGTATAAGCATTAGGATAAGCATTATATAAAACCCGCTATAAGTGCTGTAGTAGCGCTAGGGGAAGTACTGTAACTATTAGGGTAATCTACTAATCGAGACTTAAGGAAAACTCTCTTAGGCTTATAACCTATTCAATTAATAAGGTTATACTAAACTTTATTTATATATAGCTTTTAGGAAGCTGTATATAATATAGTAATAAGGAAATAACTTAGAGTTTACTAGGTAAATAATAGACTAAATAGTTAAATTATAATTAATTTAATAGCTGAAAAGCTTTAAGATATTTAATAATATACGGCTGTATTATAAAAGTAATTATAAAATAATACTTTATCTTTTATAATAGTCCTTTAATTTAATAATAGGCGTATAGTAGCAGAATTAGGTTTATAGCTGTATTTTTATTGTCTGTAAGATTTATTTATATAGGAAATTAGCTAAATTAACTTATAGCTATATAAATAGGAAACTATTTTAGTTAGATTTTTCATAATAGCTATTATGTCTATTATATTGAGTTTAGTATAGGCAGGGTAGCTGGTCTTAGCTTAATTGTTATCGTTAAAGATAATAGAAATTTCCTGACTTATATCGAAGTTTTTCCATAAACTTGGTCCTAGCGTCGGGCCTAATTCCAGGTCTAGCCAGAATAGGAAGGTTACCCAATTACACTGAAATCCTTGCTTTTTAGCCCTCCTTTTTAATATATTAAAACTATTATTTACTTAATAATCTATATTTAAGTAAATACTAGCTTTCCAGTTTAGTAGCTAGCAAGATAATTCCAAAGCCTATATAAAAAGTATTTAAATACAGCTTACAACCTATTATAGTATTTAAATAGTATTTAAGATTTAGTTATTTAATATACTGGAAAATCTAGTCTTATACCTATTAATTATTGTAATAGTAATTTTGCTAGGGATAAAGAATTAAGTAAATTAATTTATAGTTATATTATAATAGTTGCTAATAGGCCAATTAGCTAGAAATCGAAAAGGGGCTTAACTATTTATCTTTTTACGCTAAAAGCAGAGTTTATAGCTTTTATAGAAGCTATTAGAGAGATTTAATAGTTTATTAGCCTATATAAAGAGGTAGATTAACCAATTAAATAGCTAATCTCTTTATTTAATAACAATAAAAGTAATATTTCTACCTTAAATAACCCTACCCTTTATAATTGAATAAAATACACTCTATTATAGTTTAATTATATAAAAGAATAGGTTAAGAATAGCGTTATTATAGTTAGCTATCTAGAAACTAGTAAAATAGTTGCTGATAGGCTTATTAAGCTTTTTTTTAAATTAAAAGTTAAAGAACTTTATATATCTCTTTAATTTTAAGCTTTTACTTAAAGTCTATATTAAAGGTTTTTTTTTTACCCTTTTCCTTTTTATAGTTATTAGCTTTTCTTTTATAGCTATTAGCTATCTTTATTATTTTTAGCTATTTTAGTTATTTCTTTTATTTTCTATATCCTAGTTACTTTCCTATATTTAAAATCCTATATCTACTTTAAAGTTACATAGGATAGTATTTATTGTTAAGGGAGTATTAAAAAACAGGGCTAAAAAGTAAGGATTTAGTGTAATTAAGTAACTTTCTTATTTTAACTGGACCTAGAATTAGGCTTAATACTAGGACTAAGTTCCTAAAGGAACTTTAATATAAGTTGCGAAATTTCTATTATCTTTAATAATAATCATTAAATTAAAACCAGTTACCCCGCCTACCTTAGATTTAATATAATAGGTATTATAGCTATTATAAAAAGTCTAACTAACATAGTTTCCTATTTATATAACTGTTAGTCGATTTAGCTGATTTCCTATATAAATGAACTTTATAGAAAATAAAAATGCGGCTATAAACCTAATTCTATTACTATATAACTATTATTAGGTTAAAGGACTATTATAAAAGATAAAGCATTATTCTATAATTACTTCTATAATATAGCTGTATATTACTAGATATTTTATAGCTTTTAGCTATTAGATTAAATATAATTCAATTGTTTATTTTATTGGTTACCTAGTAAACTCTTAGTTGTTTCTTTATTACTGCATTATATACAGCTTCCTAGAAGCTATATATCAATAAGGTTTAGTATAACCTTAGGATTTTAACAAAATCTTTTTTTTATAATTATATTTATAAATTTAATAAAGTCTATTATTTTTTAATATAAATTATGAAAAGTATTTTATAATAAATAATACTTTTGTTTAATTATGAAATAATTAACTTTTCTTCCTTTAATATAATTTCTTTTATATTTAAAATAAAAAAAACTTAAAAATAAAATAATATTTATTATTTATAAAATAAATAATATTGCATCTATTAAAAAGTACTTTAAAAACACAGTAAAATATATTGTATATATTAATATACATTAATATATTTATTAAATATATTATAAAGCTTATATTGTCTTTATTAATTAAATTCAATGAAATTAAAATAGCTATAATAGTTAAAGTTATTTTTCCTTATATTAAATAATAAAGTTAATACCCCTTTCATTTAACTTTTTATAAATAATATATTATTTATCCTTTTACAAGTATATATACATTTTTATAGTATATTTATAAATACAAATATAGTTTTTTTATTAAGCCTTTTAATAAATATTATATATACTATATTACATTAAAGCTTTAATATATTTATTAGGTTTATATAAATACTCTTTTTTAATAAAAGGTTTTAAATATATATTATTATTACTTATTATATTATTTAAATAGTTATTAAAGAGTTATATAAAAACTATAAATATATATCTTTATATTTTTTATATTATTTAAAAAAACTTGATTAAATTAATTCAAAGAAAAGATTTTATTTATTTTATTACGTTTAAGTAAACTATTTATATAAAATATATAATATAAAGTTTAAAGTAAAATATATTTTAATAGCTTCAAAGAAAGCTATTGAAAAAGCTATTCCTTTAACCTTTAAAAGTTTATACTTTATTGAGGGGGAATTGGCACTCCAAAACACACACACACACCCACACACAACGACTAGTATCAAGCGCGAGAACCGCGCTCCTAACAGAACCACAAAGCGGCGATTAAGTAATATAAAGACTAAAAGATACTGCGGATTATTTGATTATAATGCTTTGTCGGGGGTAACTGACATGCCCAACGCACCCGCTTTGTTTTCTTTTAGCTTACCCGAGAAAGGTTGGCCGCTTATTTAAGCAGCTACTAGATTAAGAAAGCACGGGAGTATAAAGACATACAGATAGACCTAGTTTAATAAAGAATAACCTTCTTCCCCCTTTAACACATAACCCCACCTATAAGAACATAGTTGCTGAGGCGTATGAAGGTAACTGTTGGTTGTTTTTAGCTGCCGGCATTATGATCAAATGATCTGCAGTATCTTTTTAGTCCCTATATTACTTAATCGCCGCTTCGAGGTTCTGTCAGGAGCGCGGTTCCCGCGCTCGATACCAGTCGTTGTGTGTGTGTGTTGTGTGTGTGTTTTGGAGTGCCAATTCCCCCTCGACAAAATGCCAGCAGCTAAAAGCAACCAACAGTTACCTTTATACACCTCAGCAACTGTATTCTTATAGGTAGGGTTATATATTAAAGGGGGAAGAAGGTTAGTTTATATTAAATTAGGTCCATCTGTATATCTTTATACTCTTGTGCTTCCCTGATCCAGTAACTGCTTAAATAAGTAACCGACTTTTCTCGGGTAAGCTTAACAAGAAAGATATAGGTGCGTTAGGCATATCAGTTACCCCCGACAAAATACTTTACTATATTTATATAAATATATATTTAATTAATATATTATATTTTTAGCTTAATATTCTTCTATTTTATATTATATATAGTATATTAACAAAATATTCAAATCTTTTATATATTATATTATTATAAAAGTTACCTCTTTTGTAAGCTTTTTAATAATTTAATAAATAATAAATTAATACTTTTAAAGTATATTATGATAATAAATAAACATATTGATTAAAGTAGTATTATTTTTAAATTCTTTAATTATCATTATTTTTACTTTAATTAAAGAAGGTAATTTAAAAGTAAAGCAATTATCGTTTAGTTAATTGAAGATATTTTAATTAATTTTATTCTAAACTTTAATAGTAGTTATATAATTAATTAAATAATAATCTATTTAATTTACTAGATTATTAATTCTAGCTTTATAAAAGCAATGTCTTTTATATTATTTATTATAGAAACCAGCTTTAATTACTTAAAGGCGAAAGTAAAGCGAATAAGCAGAGAAATAATATTTAAGCGGACATTTCTAGCAATTGTTATAGTTCTTACTTAGGTTTATAACTATAGCGGAGCGCGGTATAGATATTTAAAGTATAGAGAAAAAATAAATAAAGCTTAATTTTATAGATGAGAATATACTATAATAGCTTTACTATAAATCTATATAGCTAATATAAAGAAGAATAGAAAGCCGATGCTGTAAGCGCCTATATAGTCGAATATATCGCTTATGCGATATATATATTAGCTTGTATTTGCTGTATAAGCAGATAAGAGTTCCTTAGCGCGTACTGGCGGTATAGCCCTCACCTGCTTAACCCAACACAAGCAATATATAACTGAAGGGGACAGAGAGACAAATAAAGGCAACAAGGTCAGTAAACTTACAGGCATATTAAAGGCACTTAACATCAATATAGCTGCTCTTTAAGTAACTGCTTATATACCCTAAGAGTTTCACTAAGCCAATTTCTAACTGATAGGCAAATGTAGCAGTAAAGAGGGAAGAAGGAAATTACAGCAATAGTAATCGCCATACATTAAGCAGCCACTATAGAATGAAATCATATACTAGTTATATACACTTCAACTATAATATAGCTACCGGCTTACAGTAGTATTTAGCTTCCCTGCTATATAATTATATTCTCGATACAATCCCTATCCCAAACACTCCCCTTAATTAAATAGCTTACCACGCAATATATATTAGCGCTGTATACAACGTATTGCTTACAATATAGCATAGTCGCTTATTGTTCTACAACTCTGACCTTAATAGCAGTATTTGAAAGTAGGAGACTTTATCTGAATGCGACGTATACGGAGTACATGCCTATCAAATAGGGTGTTTGCATGCACTTGGCCCACTCGCTAAGCTAATAGGCTGGCGTGGCTAAGTTTGGTTCTACATGGTTTACCTCACTATTGCTTGGCGCTCACGAGTACCTATATCATGGAAACATTTTAGTTTCAAGCTAGTCTAATAAAAGGTATTATGAAACAATAGGGATAAAAGAGATAATATTATGCTGGGTGATATAAGTATTTAAACTGTAGGCTATATTAATAATTATTAAAATAGCTGTATTTGTCGCCAGTAAGGAGACTACACTATCTAGTTACATTTTGTTGGGTTGAGCAGGCCGGGTCTTACCGCCTATACGTGCTAGGGAGCTCTTATCTGCTTATATAGCAGATGCGAGCTGACATACACATCGCGTAAGCGATGTGTCAGACTGAGACCTCGATCAGCGCATAAGTAGAGAATCATGCTCCTAATTTCTAAAATCTTATTAACGATTACTTACTCTAGTATTTAATGTGCAGGATGATTAATCACTATTTGCGACTAGTGAGTGTATTAGATCTAATTCACTGTTCTTGAAAGCTGACTGTTGACAAATATGAGTATGGAGCATTTAGGGGGTGTGACCTATTAACTATAGACACAATTTTTCAAACGGCCTCTTGGGCAAAAAGAATCTCCGGCCTGTGACACGGGACTTCGGCAGCTTAGCCCGCGGTAAGTTGGTTGTCACACTCTGGCTATGACTCCCATTAATGAGCATGTCAACTACTAAATATCCTACTCGTAGTTCGATAGGGGCGATGAGGTCAGCCGGAATTGGAGTCTGATTACGGAGTACTTGTAGATGGTTGTCGCAGACTCGTAACTATGTGTGCCGTGAAGGACTATAACTAGTCTAACTCGGTTCGGGTATATTGAACAGACGACAACGAAAGGCCTGTGGCTTAAATAGACTGACTGTATGCGGACAGTTAATATTGAAGCTGTGTTCCTTGGACTGTTACGGCTTGCTTCATGTAAGAAAATGGGGGAATCTAGTGGCTGAGGTTCTACCTGAGTTGCTGTTGAGGCAGCTTCCAGCAGATGCTGTAGGGCCGGTAATCGCTGAATTTGAACATAGATCCATCTGATCATATTTTAAGCTGACCAGTGATCGATCGAAGAGAAGCTAGAGGAATACAAATATGCCTTTGGAAATGACGCATCCGTTAGTAATTATTACAGCGTAAATACTTGATAGAACTCCACCAATTGGAGTCGAGATGACCGGCATTATCGGAGCTGAAGAAACAGGCAGACTAGTTAGACTGTATCAGCTTTCTCTCCGCAGCAGGGGTCTCTTGGACATGGGGAGTGGCAGAGTGGGGATAGTTGAATCCTGATGGATGGATCATGAAGTCATTACCTAGTCAGGCTGACATTTCTTCCAATATCCTTAATCCAGCGATCTATCAGGATGGCTATATAAGACCACCGTAACATCCCGCAACTCTGTCCCAACAATCTCATTCAAACCACCTCAATCTTACAGCTACACACACTCGAATCATTCTTCTTGTCTACTATATTTTGCTCGTCAAAATGGTCCAGCTCACGACACTTATCGCCTTTCTGCCCCTTGTCGCGCCCACCTTGGCCGCTAAACAACCACGCATCCAAATCAACTACTACTACGATGGCGGTTGTAAAAACTTTGCTAGCAGCCCACCGAACGTTCCATACAACCAAGCCTACAATTGGCAGTGGGGGAACTCTAATAGTGCCAATATTGCCAATTGCGATGGCTACAACTATTGCTCTTGCACCTTTTACCTTGAGAAAGATGCACAGGGCCCGTCTCTAGGAGTGACAAATAGTGGAGGAAACTGTGCCTCTTGGGGTCAGGGATTTCAGTCATTCAAATGCGTATGGGGCGACGGAGTAGAGAAGAGGAGGGATGTTAAGAAAATTGTTGAGGGGAACCTGTAAATGTTGGGCTATATTCCTAAGGTATGTGATCTTGAGACTATTTCTGTAAGGTAGGATATTCTAACTTCTCAGTACAGTTCCCCTATGACAGAAGTTATCCGGACTTAGGGGTTATAATAGGGAGAAGGGGTAGCTTGGTTGAAGTTTAGCAGTGTCTACATTGTAGGGGCTTGGTAATGTCGAGATATAATATAAGTGTACTGTTAAAGTCTCTAAGGCTTGCAGTTAATCTTAGACACCCTTCTAGCTTTAAGTTTTCCCAATATTTAAATCATTTTTTTCTTTAATTTTATTACGAGCACTACATTAGATCTTATATCACTTAATGTAATTAGTATAAAGTATAGCATGATACCTAACTAGTGCTTATATACTAAGTCCTAACCAAATTCGTCTTATTTTTAGTATCGCTTAGGATTCTAATGTCTTTTCAAGTTAAAACAAAACATACTCTTTTACTTCTGTATATGTTTGAATAGCACCATCTCCTTCAGCAAAACCAATAAATCGTGTTAATCATTTATCAGAAAGATAAGGAACAGAAGCCTCTAGACTATATTATCCTCGAGCATAACACAATAACCCTGACTGAAGTGAAACTAAATAACACTACCCTTATATTATAGCCGATCAATAGTAAAGTTATCAGAGACCCTCTTTAGGGCAGACGGATCGGGCGAGGGGCTGCGACCCTAGGGCAGAGTAAAAGAGGTTAAAGAGCAGTCACTGAAAGGGAAAATGGGTGCTAATAAGTAAGTAATATACTAGAAATTAATAGTTCAGTATAGCAGTAGTAGTTTACTGGTCTGTAAAGTTCTATATTTTGAAAAATTATAGTTACTTATATATATATTCTAGCTTATATAATATTAAAAAAGCTTTAAAACTTTTAGTTTTTTAATAGGCTGCCCCCCTTTTATAGTATTAACTTTAATGCTAGTAAAAACTTTATATTTAATTAGCTTTGTTCTAGCTTTTAATGCTTTAGTATTATATTGAATAATAACTATTTTATTATATTGTCACGACCCGACCATATCGAAGACCAGCTCACAGGGGCACGGGAGAATATCGGTTACACCGACCAATCACTAAGAAGTGATTACCGCGCTAAGAGTAATCACTTAAACGCTTACTACACCAAGAAGTATAATCACTTACTCGATCACTATACTATCGCAGTAATCGCAGCAACGCTTACCGGAATATCAGTAATTATATATAGATTTCCTTTATATATATACAACTAGCTTATCACTTATTTAGTATAGTTACTTAAATAGTCGTTAACAATTACATTTACTAGAACCGCCTATTTTATAGAATTGTAACTATATTACCCTACTTAGTATTTATCTTTAACCTCTCTATTAATATAAACCTATAAACCTCGGTTTATCCTTTAAGAATTAACCTAGATTATTATATATTAATGACTCTTGTTTAGAAGGCTACTGAGAATCTTGAGTAATATTGCAAGTATATCTACTGCAGTATCCTTTTCTAATAACCTTAATACCCCACCCTCTATTCTACCTCCTCACTAAAGGCAGGATAATAATAAAGATAATAATATAAGTAGAAGTGAAAATAAAGATAAAGTTAATAAAATAGAATAACTATATATCTATATAAAGGAAGCCTTTTAATATATAAAAGCTAACTGTATAGAATAGGAGTAATACTATTAGTATTTAGTTACTAAAAATGCTAGGCTTAATTAAATAATTTATTAACAGTAAATGACTATTATAGACTTATAGAATTAAGCGCTGCCTACACTTAACCCGAACTTTATACTAAACTATAAAGGGAATTAACCTTTAAGGGACTTAAAGGAGTTACTTAAAATATAACCCTTTAAACACTTTAATAAAAGCACTATAACGCTTTAACTATTTCTTATTTAATTATACAATTATTTTACCTATTTCTTAACTAGCCTTAATATAAAGATTAGTAAAATTCTTTTAGCTGCTAAATAACTTAAAAGAAATACCTTAAAATAGTTTAAACCTACCTAAAGGGATTTCTTTAATAATAAAAGTAAAGCTAATAAATAAATATAGTTTATATTCGCTAGCTATAATTGGTTTAAGGAAAAATTAAAGAATATCTTTAATAATATTAATAAAAAATACACTGCAGAAAATAAACTTATAAACTTAATCCAGAAAAGAAAATACTTTAACTATATTATATACTTTAAGAACTATACTTTTAAAGTTAAATAAAGAAACTTTACTTTTATTAAATGCTTTTATAATAAATTTAAGCTAAAAGTTAAAAAGGAAGCCTATAAGTTCTTTTATAATAAAAGTATTACTAAATTTATTAAAAAATATATAAATGTAGATAATTTACTGTATAAACTTTATTTAAATGTAAAGAAAGGATAATAGTAATCTAGATAAGTTTATAAGTATTAAAGATATATAAACTAAAGCAAAAAGCAATAAAAATATATCGCTAGCTTTAATAATAAAAGACTTAATTAAATAGATCTAGACGCTATTTAAAAAGGAAAGGTAAAGGCCGCCTATTATAACTATAATAAACTAGGATACTTTTTAAAAGACTGTAAAGCTTTATAAAAACCAAGAACTAATAAACCTTAAAAGCCTGCGCTAGAACCTAAACGAAAAGTTAATATAGTTTTAAAGACTATTAATTATATATTACTTAGCTAGACTATATACTATAACAATAACTGCCTTATTTATAAATCCAGTAAAGACAGAAGTAGATAATACTTGAAATAACCTAAAAAGATATCTATAATAAACTAAAAGGGATACTGGTTAAGATTTAAATCTTTAACTTTTAAAAGTATTCTTAAAGAGGATAAAGTAAATAGGTATTTACTATATTTAGATAGTTTAATAGAATAATACTTAAACTTTAGCTATATAAAGTTAAATAAGGATAATAATATTCTGGATAAATAAATAATTACTGTAATTGATTATTGATATTTTAATTAAATTACTGCAGGTAATAAAAGATAGACTAGCAGTAATAACTTTAATAATAAAAATAAAAATAACCTTTTATAATATAGACTATTACTATATAATACTATATTTTTAGAACTAGAAAATATATTACCTATAAATAGTAACCTTAGGGATAAATTAAATAAATATTACTTAAACTTAATTAAAAGAGTTGCTATAGGTATATAATAAAATAGGTTAAACCTATACCTATATAGACAGCTCTATACACAAAATAGAATTAATAATAAAATAGCCGTTAAAGCTATTCCAGTTACTTTAACTATATATAAAGAACCTATATATTTTTATATATATAAAAACTATACTATAAATAACTTTATTTATAAAAAGTATTATATTATATCCTAGGTTACTTGTATTGTATATAAGTATATAATATACTTTTAGGAGAAAGTAAAGTATAATGCATTTCCGATTGAAATCCTATTTTACTTTATAAAGTAAATATAGGATTATAATACTTTCGAAAAATAGATTATAACTATATAGTATCGAGACTTTAAGAGTATTATTATTAAACTAGATACTAAAACCTTAAAGGAATATTATTAGCTATAAAGACTTAAAGGATATAAGTCTAAAAGATATTATATTTACTATTAGGAGAAATTAATAGAATAGTATTTTTACTATAATAAAAGGTTTAAGTGTAATTAATAATACTATTTAGAGTATAGTAGTTTAAAGTGTATTATATATAAGCGAAATAAGTTATAGGATTAGCACTTATAATAAGCCAATAATACTTTATATTTATTACTAGATTATATATACTATTAAAAAGATAAATATACTATTTATTTACAGGAAAAACTTTAAAAATAGTAAATATAAAAGTATATAGGGTATAAACCTACGTTAAAAGATAAAGAGATTAATTAAATTATAAGAGAGCTGCATTAAAACTAGTTTAATTTTATTATTTATAAAAGAACTGCCTATAATAAAAGAAGGTAGTATTTACTTTAAGGAACCTTAATTAACTGTAAAATCTATATAAGAAAAAAAGAATTAGGAAATAATTAATATTACCTGTAAAAGGGCTAAAGGGTAATGATTAATGAATTATATCTTCTGAAATATTAGATAATAAAAGTAATAATAAGGATTTACTATATTTTGAATTAGAGATAATAGTTAAGGGATATTAGCTATATATATTAATGGATAGTAGAGCGATAAGTAATTTTATTGTATTTATAACTGTAAATCGCTTACAGTTACTTTAGAAAGAGAAAACTAGACTATATTAACTTTATTAGGCAAAAAGAGGAGCCTTTATATATAATAATGGATAGGTTAAGCGAAAGATTAATTATTTTAAACTTAAAATCGCTAAATGTAAGGGAGTGGTTCTTTATAATATAGTGAATATTAATAGGTATAATATTATTCTCGGTTATTTTTAGTTAAAATGCAATAACCTTAATATTGACTGGGAGAATAGCTAGCTTTATTAGCGCGATAGCGAAGCTTTTTTAGTGATTAAAACTATTAAAAAGGCTTTAGCTGCAGGGCAGAAATCCTGTATAGAACCCCTAAGTATATTAAAGAAAGGGATTAAAAGAGTTACCTTTAATTTAATTACAGAAATAATCCACTTAAGAATAAGACTTAAATAGAGTAAGGGGAAGGATAGATAAATTTAAAGAATAATTGCTTTTTTACAGAAAGCATTTAATGATATTAATAAAATGCTTAATATAAAAAGCCTTAAAATAATAGTATTAAGAGAATAATTATAGAATATCTTTAAGGAATACTGGAAGTATAATAAACTATTTAAGGAAATACTTAATATAAAGCTATTAGAATACAGCTAATAGGACTATATAATTAAACTTAAAAATAGTGTAAGTATTACCTTCTATAAGATTTATAATCTAAATAAAAAAAAGCTTAAAAGCTTATATAACTATTTAGACGATATATTAGCTAAAGGGTATATTTAACCTTTTTTATTAGAAGCAGGCTATCCTATTATATTTGTATTAAAGAAAGGAGGCAAACTACAGTTAGTTGTGGATTATTAATGGCTTAATAAAGCTACTGTTAAGGATAAAACTCTACTACTATTAATTATAGAATTACAGGATAGGCTATATAGGAAGAAGTGGTTTATAGCGCTAGACCTTAAAGGCGCTTATAACTTTATCTAAATTAAGGAAAGATATAAATAGATAACTGCCTTTTGAATTAAGTATAGTTTATTTAAATACCTAGTTATACTTTTCAGTCTTATTAACGCCCTTGCAATATTTTAAAAGATAATTAATAATATGTTAAAAGAGTACTTTAATATCTTTATAGTTATTTACCTAAATAATATTTTAATTTTCTTAAATACCTTTAAAGAATATAAAGTATATATCTATAAGGTATTATAGATACTATAAAATATTAAACTATTTATAGAATTGAAGAAATGCAAATTCTATATATAGGAAATTACTTTCTTAAAGTATATTATTACTTTTAGAGAAATTTATATAGATCTATTAAAAGTATAAGCAGTATAAGATTAGCCTATACCTATAATAGTTAAGGAAGTTTAAAGCTTTTTAAGATTTGCTAACTATTATTAATAATTTATTAAAGGCTATAAAAGTATTATATAGACTCTTTATAAACTTATTAAAAAGGATTAAAAATTTCTATAGGCATTAAATATATAAGATATATTTAATAAACTTAAGCAGCTTATTTTAAAAGAACTTATATTTATTATATTTAACCTATTTAAAGAAATAGAAATTAAAACAGATACTTTTAACTTTACTGTAAAAGTTTAATTTAATTAAAAGGATAAAAACAGTAAACTATACCCTATTGCCTTTTACCTTAAAGCACTATATAGCGCAGAATTAAACTACCTAATATATAATAAAGAATTCTTTGCTATTATTTTTATATTTAAAGAATAGCAATACTATTTATTAAAAAGAATATATAAAGTTAAAGTATATACTGACTATAAGAATATTATATATTTCGCGATAGTTTAATAACTCTTTAAAAGGCAGATCTGCTATATAGAATACCTTTTAGAATTTAATTATATTCTAATCTAATAAAAAAGATCCAAAAATAAATAAGTAAATGCACTTAATAGATAAGCTGATTATAATTAAGGAAAGATTAAGTATACTAGGCAGATTTTAAAATAGACCTTTAAAGGATATTATTAATAAATAGTACTTTAAGCTATATATAAGGTATTTAGTAATAATACTATACTTTAATGCATTAAAAAGCATTATATTACTTAAAATAATAATAAATTCTTAAAAGATATAAAGTTTAATAAAAAAGGAATTTAATAATAAAATAAAAAGATCTAGATTTTAAATAAACTTTAGAAAAATATAATTATAGAAGTTTATTAATATTTAGTATATAGATATAAAGGTATTTGTAAAACTTGTAAATAAAGATAAAAGTACTTCAAGTTTCAAGGGCTTAAAAAAGTAGTATAAAATATTATCTTTTATTATATAACTTATAAAATAGTTAAAACCTTAAAATATAAACTATATAATAAACTTTAACCTTTATTAATATTAGAATAACTATAAAAGTTAATTTTATTAATCTTTATTATTAAACTATTATTATTTATTAAACTAGGAATAAAGATTAAATATAATAATATTTTAATAATTATAGATTAATTTATTAAATACTTTTACTTTTTTCTATATAAAGAAGTAATAGATATAAAGATATTAATTTATATATTTTTGCAATTTATTGCAGTTAACTATATAATTTTAGCTAAGATTATTTCTAATTAAAGATTAACCTTTATATCTAAATTCTAGCAAGTATTTATAAATTAATTAAGTATAAATTATAAGTTTAATACTATATATTACTTATAGATAAATAGTTAAATAGAATATATTAACTAGATTATTAAAGCTTATTTAAAAAGTTATATTAATTTTAATTAAGACAATTAAGTAGAGAAGCTATTAATTATATAAATATCCTATAATAGTAATATTTTAGAGTTAACGAGACTTAGCCTTATATATATTAATTACAGCTTTATATTAAATATATATAGAGCGCTAAAGAAAGGCCTATATATTAATAAAGTATAAATTAAAGCTAAAGATATAAAGTAGTTATATAAAGAAATATAAGTATACTTTTATTTTATATAAAGAAAAATAAAGAAATATACTAATAAATATAAATTAAAGGGATTAATCTTTAAAGAGAGAGATATAGTTTACTTATACTATTATTTACTAGGAAAAAAGACTGTAAATATTAAAATAATATAACTAAGCAATAAATTAGATTTTAAGAAACTTAAACCTTATTTAATTAAAAAAGTTATTTTAAAAGTTACTTATAAATTTATACTACTAGATAATATCCAGATTTGCCTAGTATTTTATATTTTACTATTTAAAAAAGTATTATAAAATAAATTAAAGAATAGACTAATTATAGACTTAATCGAGGTTTTACTGGTTAAAGAAAAATATAAAGTTAAGGAAATTAAAGCTATAAGAATAAAAGTTAATAAACGCTAGTATTTAGTAAAATGGAAAAACTATAGGGAAGAATATAACTCCTGGGAATTTAAGGAATACCTTGAGTACTCCTAGACGACTCTATAGCAATTCCACTGAAATCTAGGCCTTTTAATGAAGGGTCTAATAAAGCGTTGAAAGTAAGAAGATTAATACCCTAAAAGTCCCGAACCTTTAAAAGAACTTCCAATTCCTGCTGCTCTAGATTTTCCAGTTCATTTAAAGATTCTAGCCTACGCTCGACTATCTCTTTACCTTTGGTCTGCAGCTGTTATTTCTAATAACAGAGACGCTTTAAACGATCCAAGGCCTTGTCCATTTCCGCCTAGGCCTTGTAAAGGGCTTTACAATAAAGTAATAAAAGTTCTTCCGCCAACTCCTTAGCAGAATTAAAACATTGCAACTTAAAAACAATACTTAACACTAAGAAACAGTCTTAACTATAATACTAAAAGAAAAGACTTTAAGGAAATATATAAGAGCTTAACGCAACCCCTATACTATTATATAGACGACCAATATAAATGCACTCGCTGTATTTTAAAGAACGGTCGCTTATATAATACTTTAGGCCGCGAGAGAGATAACGAGAATAAGGCATGACGTTAAAACCGTTAATATTAATTAAGTCTACAAGTTTGCGATAACAGAAAGTCGATTTGGCATGAATAGGCTGTAAACTGTCAGATATAATAAACAGTTAAAAAGAAGGACATTATATATAAGAAAGGGGAAGGGATTAAATAGGTCTTGAGGATAAGATTAATAGGAGGGGGATATTATGTTATGACCTGACTATGTCGAAGACCAGGTCACGGGGGCATAGGAGAATATCGGTTATACTAACCAATCATTAAAAAGTGATTACCGCGCTAAAAGTAATTACTTAAACGCTTACTACACTAAAAAGTATAATCATTTACTCGATCACTATATTATTACAGTAATTGCAGCAACGCTTACTGGAATATCAGTAATTATATATAGATTTCCTTTATATATATATAACTGGCTTGTCACTTATTTAATATAGTTATTTAGATAATTATTAATAATTGCATTTACTAGAACCGCCTGTTTTATAGAATTGTAATTACGTTACCCTGCTTAGTATTTATCCCTGACCTCTCTGTTAATATAGACCCACGAACCTTGGTTTATCCCTTGAGAATCAACCCGGATCATTACATATATAAATACTTTTTTAAACTTTAAACTTAAAATACTTTTATATATATTTAATAGTTTTAAAGGTTTTTAACTTATTATAGTTTAAAAGTATACTTTTATATAATTAAACCTAAAAAATAGTAAAAACGTTTTATATAATAGGCTAACCCTTTTATTATAGTATATAGAGCAGCAGGTTAAAGTGATATCTTTATTATACCTTAAACGAGGCAAAAAGCTATAAGAATATAGTTTAAAGGTATAGGACCAAGTCGTTATATAAAGACGCATATAATACTAATAAGTTATTAAAGGGCAGGTTTAGTACTATAACAGTACCCCCCCCCCTTTTAAACTCCATTTACCCCTAAATAGCTATTCCAAAACTATATATATTCCAATCCTCCTATTATATCAATTCCATTATAAGCGGCTACTGAATTACAGGTTCGGCTAATCGGTTATCTTCTTTTTCTTAATTTAGGCAGGCAGGCTAGGCTTATTAGGGTTTTTTATATAGTATTTTAAAAGGGCGGCGTCTTATCCTTTTAAATCCTTTACAGGTTACCAGCTTAATATATAGTATTTCCAGGCTATAGAATAGTATAGGCTATCTTTATTATAGCAGTTAAAGATTTTATTAAATTCCTACTTTTCTACTACTTTATTTATTTTATTATTTCATTTAAAGATTTATCCTTATATATTTTTATACTCTTACTTATTAATAGCATTTTATCTTAACAGGCATATATATTAGCCTGCTTTATTAACTGCCAGTAATTTAAAAAGAGAGTTATAGAATATAAAAGAAATGCAAATACAGTTAAAGAGTTTAAGTTAATAAGCTTAAAGGTATATATTAAAGATTTTATATAGGCCTATTTATTTAATATCTCCCTTGTTTATTAGGCGGTTTATTTTAAGGTATTTAGTCTTTAACTATACTCTTTTACTAATTGCAAATCAATATAAATCCTCCTTTAATATATTAACTGCAGCCTTATATTAAGTAATTAATTATACTATAAAGGCTTTTAGTTAATTTAAGATTTATAAAAAACGCTTAACTATAGTATTTACTTTATAGAAACTTCTCTAAGTAATAAATAGGTTTAGCGGGTAAAGGTTTAAAGGCTTAACTCCTAAATATAAGTAAAAACTATAATTTATAAAAAATAATAAAGTTCCTATTATTTTAGATATTTAATTATTTTAGGCAAACTTTATAAATAGTAACTAGTTTATTTAATGATTTTAATAAAAACTTATAAACTGCCTAAAATACTGCTTTACCTTTACATTTAGCTATTTAATCTAGCTATTAATCTTTAAAAATAATAAATTAAAGAATATTTAAAGTAAGTTTTAAGTTATTAGGATAGCTATTTCTAGAAGCTAAATATAAACTAAATACTTTAGTCTAATATAATTATTTCTAAGGCTTTATATAAAGTATAAATCTATAAAATAAAAGTATTAGTAAATTCTTTAGTATTAAATGTATAGTTAGCGATAAAATAATATATCTGTATTAAATAATATATTACTATAAGAATATTTTTATAGATTAAGCTTGACTAGTTATAGTTAAATAGTAGTATAATATAATTTACTAAAATATTACTTTAGGCTTAAAATAGTATTAATAATAATTTTAAGAATTTTAAGGGAGTAGATTTATTTAATTTTATTTAAAAGTATAGGTTATAGCCTTTAATAAAAGTATTAATATTAATTAATATTTGCGGCTATTAGTATATATAATTAAAAAGGTTTAACGTTTTTATTTATTCTAAGTATCCCTTTAACTTAAAAGAGTATATTTAATATATAATCTATATCTTTACTTTATATATTAATAAAAGGAAAAGTTATTTTTAATAATATATTTAATTATTATAAATTTAAAAGTCTTATATTACTACCTTTAAATTATTTTAAATACTTTTAGGCTATTATTAAATAGCTGGGTTTTAACGCGTTTATATTATAATACTTACTATATTTAATATTTTATAGGCTTTATTAATTATTTTATCGATTAATCTTTTTAAGTCTAGGATTAAGGTGCTGGTTATTATAGTAAATAGGTTTTTATTATTTATATTTTTTATAATATTAGTATAAATATAAAGATTAAAATGGCTTTTTAAGAGTAAGGTTTTCTTTTTTTCTTTTAATTAGTTATTGTTTTAGTTTAACTTTATTAGGATATTTTAAAATCTTTTATTTAATATATTAGGCTTTACTGCTTTTAATTTAAGCTAGTAAATAATATAGAAATTATACTAGGATAAGAATTTAAACTAATAGACTTATCTTTAATTTAGCGCTTTAATAGTTATAAAGTATTTTAAATTTTTATAGTCTATAATAATTTTAAATTTATTTTCTGCTCTTTAAAGTTTAAGGTGCTATTTTTTTAATAGTTTAATAATAGCTAGCAGTTTTTTATTATAAATTTTATAATTATATTTAATAAGTAAATATTTTATTAAAAAATATACTTTTAATTATAAAATACTATTTTTATTATATTAAAAAAGAATACTATTAAACATTTAGTTTAAAGTATTTATTTTTAAAACTATCTGTTTATTATAGTTAAAAAAGGCAAGGATTAAGGCAGTTATAAATTAGGTTTTAAAATAGTTAAATATAGTAGTATAAAGTTTTATTTAATTTTATAGTATATCTTTTTTTAAAAGGCTATTTAAGGGTTTATAGATATTAAAGAAGTCTTTAATAAACTGCTAATAGAAATTCGCAAAGCTTAAAAAGTATTAAAGTTTACGGAGGTTTAAAGGTTTTTTTTAATTTCTAACTGCAGTTACTTTTTTAAAGTTTATGTTAATACTATTACTTATAATAATTAAACTAAAGTACTTTATTATTATTATCTTAAATTTATATTTTTTAATATTAACTTAAAGGCTTATATTAATTAATTTATTTATAACTGTTTATATATATTAATATTCCTTTTATATAGCTAAATAAATTAAAATATTATTAAAGTAAACTATATAAATTTTATTTAATAAATTATATAAAGTATAGTTAATAAAGTATTAGAAAAAGGCTAAGGTATTATAAAGACTGAAAGGTATAATAAAGGTTTTAAATAACTTATACTAGGTTATAAACGCTATGTTTTATTTATATCCTTTTATAATTTTAAATTTATTAAAGGCAGCTATTATATTTAGCTTAATATAAAATTTAATATTATATAAAGCATTTAATATTTCCTAGATTAGCAATAATAAATAGTAAGTCTTTATAGTAATATTATTAAAGCCTTAATAATTTTAATAAATATAAACGCCTCCTTAAAGTTTTACAGTAAAGAGTAAAAGGACAGTATATTTTACTTTAGATTCCTTAATAAATCCTTTAATTAAATTCTTATCTAACTATTTTTTTATAACCTGGAATTTATTTAATAATATTAGGCGGTTTTTTTAATATAATAATTCTTTCTTTAATAAAAGTTTAATTTTATAGTCTAATAATCTTTTAAAGGGAAGCTTCTTTATTAGCTATAAAAAGAAGCTAATAATTTTATTTTATAGTTAATTAAAAAGCTTCTTTTAAATATTATTTTTTATTAATTTTAGCTTTACCTTTATAAATATATTAATATTAGACTTTAATATCCTTTAAAGGTATTTTTTATTATAGCAGTATATAAAGAAATTATGAAAAGCTATAAAGAATAATATTTATACTGCTATAAAGCTGCTTTATCTTTATAATATTGTTAAAAAGGAGGGCTAAAAAGCAAGGATTTCTGTGTAATTGGGTAACCTTCCTATTCTGGCTAGACCCGGAATTAGGCCCGACGCTAGGACCGAGTTCCGGAGGAACTTCGGTGTAAGTCAGGAAATTTCTGTGATCCTTAACGATAACAATTGAGCTAGGATCGGCTACCCCGCCTACCCTAGACTCAATACAATAGGCATAATGGCCATTGTGAAAAATCTGACCAAAATGGTTTCCTGTTTGTATAGCCGTGAGTCGATTTGACCGATTTTATATATAAATGAATTTTGCGGAAAATAGGAATGCGGCCATAAACCCAATTCTGCCACCGCACACCTATTATTAGGTCGGAGGACTATTATAGAAGACAAAGCTATTGTTCATACAATTCACTTCTATACCAGCCGCACATACACTAGATATTCTATAGCTTCTAGCTATTAGATCATTTACAATTCAATTGTTTATCCATTGTTAACCCAACTAGACTCTCAGTCGTTTCCTTATTGCTGCGTTGGGTGCACCTTCCTAGAAGCTGCACTTAAATGAGGTTCAGTATAACCTTGTTATTTTAACAAATATATTTATAAAGGGATCTTTATTAAGCTTTCATAGTTAATATACTTTATATTCTTACTTTTATATAGTTTCTATTAGGTTTATTTAAGTTAATTCTATATATTAAGCAGATAGGTTTTTATACAATTAAATAAATAATATTGCAGTAAATATTTAAATATTTATTAAATTAGGTTATTTATATAGCGCTACTGCTGCAGGTTTATTAAGTATTAGTATATTTAGCTTAGGGAGTTGCATTAGGTTATATTAATATAAATATTAGCAGCTATTGGCTATAAGCATTATTAAAATTAATATTAAAGGCTTATTTAATATTATCTATACTTTAATCTCTAATCCTTTATAGTTATTAAATTAATAAATGTAATAGTAATTTTACTTTAATATTAATATAAAGTTAATATATAAGTCCCTTTTTCCTTATTAAGGTATTATTTCTTTTAGTATATTTTTAATATAGGTTTAAAACCTAACTTTCGTTTTAACCTTTTTTTTTATCTTTTTTAATCTATTATTTTATTTCTTGCTAATAATATAAAATATTAACTTTAAAGGTTTGCCTAAAATATTGATATTATATAGGATAGTTATTAAACTACGAATTATTAATGCAGTATAAGTTTAAAAGCAATAATTTATTAAATAATATTATAAGTTAAAGGTAATTGTTAATATAGGCTAGTTAATATTAAGATTATATTGCTATAGTTATAGTATTTTAAAAATAAAAGGGTTTTAATTTAAAAGATTAATTATAAAAAATATATATAGCTCTCTATATTCCCTTATTCCTATATCTAGGATTATATAATTTATAAACTATACTGCTACTTTACTATTAACTAAAATAAAACTCTTTAATTTAAGTAATTATATTATTAGGATTTAAGACTTTTAAAGAAAATATTAATTTATAAAGCTTTATATTAAATAGCTATTATTAATAAAGGTTAATATAGTTACTAGTAAATATATAAGGAATAATATAATATAAATAAATAATAATTTACGATTTATAGTATTTAAAATTAATAGTCTATTATTAATAATAATCTATTATATCTATAAAGGCATTAAGTTTATAGGCTATTTTAATATTTTATTGCGCTTTTTAATATAATATTATTAAGAAATTACTTTTTTCCCTGCCTTCCTATATTAAAGGTTATATCTTTATAAGCGAGTATATCGCTAAAGGTAACCAATCCTTTAATAAAGCTAGTTTTATTAATATAGTATAAAAATAGGTTTTTATAGTATAATAGGTTTGTTAAAATAACAAGGTTATACTGAACCTCATTTATGTGTAGCTTCTAGGAAGCTGCACACAACGCAGTAATGAGGAAACGACTGAGAGTCTAATTGGGTTAACAATGGATAAACAATTGAATTGTAACTGAACTAATAGCTAGAAAGCTATAGAATATCTAGTGATGTGCGGCTGGATTGTAGAAGTGATTGTAGAACAATGCTTTGTCTTCTACAATAGTCCTCCGACCTAATAATAGGTGTGCGGTGGCAGAATTGGGTTCGTGGCCGCATTCCTATTTTCCGCAAAATTTATTTGTATGTAAAATCGGTCAAATCGACTCACGGCCATACAAACGGGAAACCATTTTGGTCAGATTTTTCACAATGGCCATTATGCCCATTGTATTGAGTCTAGGGTAGGCGGGGTAGCTGGTCCTAGCTCAATTGTTATCGTTGAAGATAACAGAAATTTCCTGACTTACACCGAAGTTCCTCCGGAACTCGGTCCTAGCGTCGGGCCTAATTCCGGGTCTAGCCAGAATAGGAAGGTTACCCAATTACACAGAAATCCTTGCTTTTTAGCCCTCCTTTTTAACAAGGTTATTTCTTTAAGCTAGGAAATACTAGTACTATAGGAACTAGGGAATAGGAATTTATAGTACTAGTACACCTTTTCCCTAGCTTAAAGTATATACCCTGCTTTAAAGCGCTATAGTGCTATTGCTTTAATATATTTTATATTTTAAAAAGCTACTACTATATCTTTATAAAGTTTAAAGTCCTATAATATTAGCTTTCTGTTTTTTTTATATAATTATTAACTATATATTAGCTGCTATAGTAATAATATAGGTTATAAAGTTATTAATATTTTTTGCGTTATAAGGCAAAGGATATAGTATTTAACTATATAAAATCGCCTATATTTTTTTACTTTAAAAGGTATAGTTTATTTTAAAGTAAAGTTTATTAAATAATATAGTTACTATTTAACTTTTTAAACTTACAGTTACTTTTAAGTTTAATATAATAGGCCTGCTCTTTAAAATTATTATAAACTTTTTAATTAAAAATTCTTTAAATAGACTAGTTATTTTTACTTATAGGCTTATTGCTTTTATTAGTAAAGGCAGCGGCTATCCCTTTAAATACTTTAAAGTAAAAGGCATTAACCTTTTAGGTATTAGTTTTGCCAGTTTAAGCTATTAGTTTATAGAACTTAATAATAAAGTTTTAAAATAGGTTATTTACTATATAGTAGATATTAAACTTTTAGGCAGTAGATTGTAAAAGGTTAAAAGTTTTATACTATAAGTTTAAAAATTTAATAAAAGTTTTACTATTTCTTTATTCTTATATTATATAGTTATCTTTTTTTATTATAATATAGTTAAATGCCTTTTATATTAAATTATAAGTATTACTATCTAGTTAATTACTAATATAAAGGATATATTTATAAAGGGTATTAAAATATTTAGTATTAATTATAATATTATATAGTATAATAGTATACTAGTTTATATACTTTTATTAATAGGTTTTTATATCTTTATCTTTAGTATTAAATTTATCTTTAAAGATATCGGCTTAATGCCTTAAAATATTATTACTTTTAGCTTTAATAAACTTATCGATTATATCGCTTTAGCTTTAAACTTTATATTAAATAAACTTTAGGTTTTTAATAATAGTAGTATTTTTAGACTCTTTTTATTCTAAAGCTATATTAAAGTTATACTTTTAGTTTTAAAAGTAGTTAAAGATAATATTCAAGAACTGTTTAAGTTTTAGCGCTTAAAGCTATAGGGTTAGGTTATAATAATTATTATAAGTTTTTAAGATAGTATAAATATAAAGCTAATTGCAAAAGTAATTAACAAGTCTCGCTTTTTAATTAAAGTCCCTTTCTATACTCTTTATTCTTACTTTAGTATTTTTAAATTAAATATAGGCTAGGGAATTAAATCTAGGCTAAAAGGCTAGGCTAAGGTATATTCTTTACTATAAAAATATAGGCTTTTAGGCTTAAGGGTTTTGCTATAGTTAAAGATAAGTAAATTTCTTATAAGATATAAGGCTTTTTATAGTATTGCAATTAGGCCATTAATAACTTTATTAATCTTTTTAGGCAAGGTTAAGGGCTAAAGGTAACGGCGCAGTTATTATAGGAAGGCATAAACTATTACAGTATATAAAGCAGTAGGTTAAAGTAATATCTTAATTATGCCTTAAATAAGGCAAAAAGCTATAAAAATATAGTTTAAAGGTATAGGATTAAGTTATTATATAAGGATGCATATAATACTGATAAGTTATTGGAGGGCAGGTTTAGTGCCGTAATACCTTTGCTATTAATATATAAATAATTTACTTTACTTTTCTTTTTTTAATTTACTATTATATATATTTTACTTTACTTTTCTTTTACTTATAAGTTTAATTTTTATTTACTTTTCTCTTTTCTTTTTTTTCTTTCTCTTTATCTCTTTTTCTCTCTCTCTCTCTTTATAGCCACTTCCTTTATAAATATTCTTTCCTTTTACTTTATATTACTAGTTAAATTATTATATAATAGTAGTTCCTTTTTTAAATTTAGCCTATTATAATAAATTCTCTTTTTCCTTTTATACTAAATATTACTACTTTATAAATTTTATATAGTTAATTTTTTACTATAACTTTTTATTTAATATATTTATTGTGGCCGAGCGCGGCACAGCTATGTGGAGCATAGAGAGATGGGAAACGAAGCTTGATTCTATGAAAGAGAATATGCCGTAGTGGCCTCGCTATATATACACATAGCCAACACAAAGAAGAAGCTGTGTGCAGGCGCTGTAAGCGCCTGCATAGTCTGACACATCGCTTATGCGATGTGTATGTCAGCTCGTATCTGCTGACAGAGCAGATAAGAGATTCCTAGCGCCGGCCCTAGCGCTAACAAGCGGTAGGGCCCCGGCCTACTCAACCCAACATTTATTATTTAACTTTAATAAAATAATAGTAATCTTATAATATCCTAAAACCTGAATATAATAAACCTATTTTCACTTACAGTTAATATTATTTTAATTATATCTCTATTAAAATATCTTTACTTTAAAATTACTATACCTTTACTATTAAAATACTATAAAGCTGCTAATAACGTACTTTAGTAAATATTTTAATATAAATATAACTATTAAGTACTATTAATTTACTATAAATACCCTGCCTGATATTACTATTATTTTAAGCTTTTAACTAAATAAAATATAAAGTTTAAAAAAAGAAACTGCTTTAACATTATAATAATAAATATAAATTTATATAATCTAAAAATCAAGCGTCCTATATTAATTTATATTATAATAGCTGCTTTTAAAATAATTTTATTATTTTTAAATAATAAATTATATAATTTAATTGCCTATTAATTTATAAATACTATTAAAATATTAATTGAATATTTTTAAAAGTCTTTTATTAATAAACTAAATACTTTAATATTACTTTTCTATTATATAATATTAGTTAATAAATAGCTAGTCTATAATAGTATTATTATATATTTAATATCAAAAGAACTTTATATTAATATAGTAAAAGTTGAATTTAGCTAAAAAGGAAAAAGAGAAAAAGTTTATAGTAAATAAATAATATTACGATTAAAACTTAAAGCATTTAAATCTTTAAATTACTCTTAATAAAATAAACTCTTTTATAACTATTACAGCTATTATATATATTTTTGGTTTAATATATATTCCTTTATTTATAATAAACAGTTTTTAGTTAATTACTATATAATATATTTATATATTAAAAATGCCGATATTTCGTTAAATATACTCTATTACTATAAAAGATTATAATAAAGTATTATTTAAAGATAAAGACAATTAATTATTATTTAATACTAATATTACTGTTTATTTACTATAAAATAAATACTATTATAAATGTATTTTTTATTTTTAATTAATTAATTAAAACTATATAGTATTTTACTCCCTTTAACTTTATAATACTTTATAGTAATACTTAACTATTTATAAATAAATTACTATTTATCTTTTTAAATTAAGTTAATATTAAGAAAATTACTTTTCTTTTATTAAATCTTATTAGTGTTTAAATAGTCTTTTTATTTAATTAAATATAAGCGCTATATTCCTTTATATTTATAATTAATCACTTTTTTAATTTTCAATAGCTTTTTAGTATTTAAAGGGTAATTTATTAATTTAAAGGGTTCTCCTTTATAGCTATAATATAGCTTAAAATTTATAATATTAAAAATATTATAAATTTTAATAGAGTAGTACTATTTATATAGATAAAAATTGCTATTTATATAGATAGTCTATACACTACCCGCAAAAATCTCCCTATAGCTCTATATACTCTATAACTTAATTCTTTATATAACAGTTATTTACAATATATTAGATTACTTTAAATAATAAATCTTTATTATCCCCTTTATCTACTTATATAAAGGCTAACTATTCTCCCGGCTATATAGCTGGTATAATTTTATTAATCCCCTTTTTAATTCTAGCTAAAGCTATAGCTAAGATATAGCTTTATTGTTGCAATATTTTAGTAACCCGCAAGCCTCCGCGGCCCCTAGAACACTAAAATAATAATCTAGAGCTTTATAGCGTGTACTATAAGCTAATAAAGCTATTTATCTCGAATTATAAAAGGGCTTACTAAATACTAAGGTCTAGTTAGTATATAAGCGGTCGCCCTTTAGGTTACCCCTTAAATCACTTTTGCCCTTTTTATAATTACTATAACTATTAAAGTTATTAAATTTATTAAATCTAGTAAGTCTATTATATAAAATTAATATTCCCTACTGCTATTATTATTACAATTAATAGCTTAAAGTGTAATTAATATAGGCAGTTTTCTATTATTTAGCAATTAGGGTTGTTTATAGAGATTTTAAATAATATTAAAGTCTTAAATATAAAGGAGCAGTTTATGTAAATCTTAATATATATAACTATTAATAGGATTCCCTATTTAAAATAATAGCAGACTTATTAAAGGCTTTATAAGGTATTATTGCAGATATATATTTTGTTGAGAGGGAATTGGCACTTTAAAACACACACACAACACACATATACACCTATATACAACAACTGGTATCGAGCGCGGGAACCGCGCTCCTGACAGAACTATGAAGCGGCGATTGAGTAATATAGGGGCTAAAAAGATACTGCGGATTATTTGATCATAATGCCGGCAGCTAAAAGCAACTAACAGTTACCTTTATATGCCTCAGCGACTGTGTTTTTACAGGTAGGGTTATATGTTGAAGGGGGAAAAAGGTTATTATTTATTAAACTAGGTCTATCTGTATATCTTTATACTCCCGTGCTTTCCTAATCTAGTGGCTGCTTATTTAAGCAGCCAACCTTTTTCAGGTAAGCTAATAAGAAAAAATGCTGGTGTATTAGGTATATCAGTTACCCCTGACAAAACCCTCTCTATAAGTATTTATGAATGAAAGTAGTGAATCTCGATAAAACGCTTTTTCTATTAATCCCTTTAATACTAGTATAATAATATTTAAGGAAAATGTAAATAATATAGGAAAGTAGTGGAAAAAGTATTATTAAAAGAAAGAAAAAAAAAAGAAAAAAAAGGAAAGAAAATCAAAAGCAGAACTATTGCCGTTTATATTATTAATTCCTCCCTGTCTAATCTATATTAAATTATTCCTTTCCTGTCAGAATTATTATAATTAAATAGTCCCCTTTTATTAATCTCTTTATCGCTAGGCATTTTAAGCTGCTATCCGCTTATCTTATATCGGTTATCTTATTATTTATATAAGTGTATAAACTTATTCTCAGATATTATTTTAAGCTGATTTATCTATTAGCCTAGGTAAGGTTAAGCTGCAGTATATATTTAAGGCTGTAATTTACTAGACTTGGGAATATTAAAGTACAGTTTTCCTTATTACTGCTATAAAGGCTATTATTATAGCTTGCCCTTTTTCGCCTAGTTTTAAAAGAGCCTTCTTATTATTTTTAATTGCTTGCTAGTTAGGTTTAGTAGTAACTCCTAAAACTTTTTCATCCTTTAAGTTTTAGTTATCCTTTAACGCGTTAGAAAAGCTATTACTTTCTTTAAAGGAAACCGACTCTGTATCCGAGGTTTTAGTATTATTAGCGATAGCTAGTACAGTTAATGGGGGTCTTACAGGTTATAGCATTACCAAGAAATGCATTAACCTACTTTTAATTGCCAGTCCTGCTATTATTTTTATAAAAGACGCTGCTTATATTGCTGGGCTAGTAGTATTATTTTATTTCTTCACTACTAATACTATTTACAGAGCAGGGGAGAATACTTTTCTTTTCCTTTACTGTAACTGGCTTAGCTATATAGCTGAGGGTGCAGGTATTGTTAGTGTAGGAAGTTATATTCTAGGTGCTGGCTGCTATTGTTAGAATCTTCTTTAGATGCCTAGAGGTGGGAAGGCAACTGATTATTGAGAAAGACTATTATTATAACAGATTAACCTATTCTCCTTTATAGGGTTATTTACCGGTACTGTTAGGTTAGCTAAGCACTAACTATTAATTTTTATTATATTCCTCCTATAAGTTATTTTAAAAGGAGCCTATTAGCCTTAATTTAATTCGATTAAATAATACTTAATTAAAAAAGGTAAGATATTTTTAACGTTTATCCTAGAATTTATAATAGCAAGTTCATTTACTGCTAAAGATTAGTGCAAAACCTAAATAATATCTATATAGCTTTTAGCCGAGTACTTAAAGTATAGGTACTAGCATTAATCTTAGAGTAGAAGTTCGAATCCCTTTAGGTTAGTCGTTCTATACTTTCTAAGGCTAAAAGAGATAGGGATCCTGCTTAAAGGTCTTGCTAATCGACTTAATTTAACGCTAATAAGTCTATAGAGCGTTTACTGGATCTAGAATAGGCTTAAGTAGTTATATTTATTAGCTCTAGGTTATTCTATATATAGGACTATATAAAAGCTAAATGAATAGGGAAATCCAGCTTTTTTAACTGTATAGGCCTATAAATTAAAGAACTGCTGCGCTTAGCGCTTGCGGTTATATCTGTAAAAGTTAAAGTAATAGAGGTACCCGCGTTTATTAAAAATATAAGTATACTAGTATTTAAGGAAATAAATTAACCCTATAAGAATTTATTATCCTTTAGTAAAGTACTAGAAGTTTTATAGTCTATTAAGAATACTAAAAGCTTAAAGTATTATTTAATTAAAGGCAGGGGTACCTTTAAAAGCGTTTATAGGTATTATTATTTTAACTTAGGCTGCTTTAATAGTCGCTAGTCCTTTTACTACTATATAAAGTATTGCCTTTAAAGTAAAGTTTAATGCCTATCTTTTATAGGAAAGGTTATATAAAAAGTTATAGATATCTTTAATATAAAAGCGCTATTTATTTACCTTAAAGTTAGGTATTAGTATAAGATTTTTATAGTAAATATAGCTTAAAGTAATTATTGTTTTAATTAATAGTTATAAGTAGCTAATAGTATATTAGTTAAGTTAAAGGTAGATCTATAATAGTTAATAGCTATATTAACTTATAATAGGATTAATAGTAAAGTTTTATTTATTTAGCCTAAAAAAGTTCCTAGCGTGGCTTAGGGATATTTAGCCGATATAGTAGGGGAGTAGAGTTTTCAGCTTGTCTTTTATAGGCTAGAAAAACAGAGTAAGAGGGTAAAGGTCTTTTTTTAAATGGAATATTATAGTAAAGAAGGAAGAAAAGTGTAATTAAATAGTTTTAGAGCAGGATTTAAAGTAAGGGCAATATTTTAGTTATAGTAAGATAGGATTATATTTAAGTGGATAAAGAGAAGGAAAAAAGGCAGAGTATAATATTATTTTTATTTTTTATAGGTATAGGTATACGGTTCGGTATATAGGGTGGTTTCTTTATTGTGTGTGAATTACTGTTCCTTTAAAGTGGCCTTTATAACTTACTTATTTTTTTATCTTCCTTTCTTTCTCTCTTTTTTCTTTTCCTTTTAATTTTTCCTCAGCTATTATTTAATTATAAAAGATCCCGCTAAAAAAGCCTACTATCAGTTGCCTAATATAGCCGACTTTATTGATATACCCGTTATAGGCAAGAAAACCTTTAGTAAGATTTCTTTGTCTTAGAAAGGTTAAACTTAGCTTTATCTCTCTGCTTAGCTGTTTACCCCGGATAAGGCTTTAGTAAATAGGTATTATTTAATTGGTATCCTTGTTCTGACTTTATTTAAGTCTGAGAGTGTTTTGCCGTTTAGATTATAGGTGGTGTTAATATTAGTCGGTTAAACTTGCCAATTTATTTAAAGATTGCTTTCTCCCCTTTATTTATATTATCTTTATCGCTTTTATTGTTTATAAAAGGTTATACCCCCGAGGAATATTTTTAGCGCTATGCTTTTAAAGGCTTTTAGTTATATTTTTAGAATATTATACGCGCTATTAAAGGAAAGCTTTTTAAGCCTATTTATATCCCAGTAAAGATTTTGTATATTTATAGGTGGTTCTTTTATGCTTTTTTTAAGCGGATAAAGTGTATTAAGGCCCTGTTTATATTGTTTTATAGATAGCGCAATCCTTAGTTCTGCCAGGGGTGCCTTTAGATTTAGTTTATTACTGTTACAACTGTTAAGGAATATATTTTATTCCCTTTTTGTAACTGTATCTCTATCCTAGGTTTTTAATAAAGGGACTATTTAAATTGCCTTTAGTCTAGGGCCTTTTTTTATATTTAGCGATATCTTTTTAGTTACCAGCTTTAATAAAGTGACCGAGGTATAGCTACTACTTTCTTTAAGAAGGATTAGACATTTACTTTTATTAGGCTAGTAGTCTTTAACTATTTTAATCTTTTAATAGCCCTTTATTTTATAAAAGACTTTCTTTATTTTAAAGGAAATAAAAAGGCAGAGAGTTAGGCAATTTAATAGGTTTAGAAGTTTATCTCGGCTTTTATTATTAAAAAATAAGCAGTTAATAAAGAAATATAGTTAATAAATTATTTAATCTTACAGTTTTCTTCTTTATAGTATACCTAGGTTATATTTTTTATAGGCGGGGCAGTAAACTTTAGTTAGCGGCTATCTCCTCCCCTTTAAAAATAATACCCAGCAGCTATTTTTTAAGAATATTGCTGCTTATCCTCTTTTATATATCCTTTATATAAAGGTAATTATCCCAACTTATCTGGTTTATTCCAGGAATAGCTACCTTAAAGTGTTATAAGGGATTGCGTTTTAGTTAAAATATCTCTTTTTCCTTTAACTTATAAGTATATACCCTAGTTCTCAGCTAAACCATTTAATCTTATTAACTATACGTTCCTTTAATAGCTAAAAAGTCGCTATAAACCTCTTTAAGTTCTTGGTTATTAATGACTTTAATTATTACTTTATTAACTACTTTATCTTTAAGTAGGTCTTTATCTGCCTCTAAGTCTTAATCTATAAAAGTCTCTTTATTATTTTCAGCCACTTACTAGCTAAATTTATCTTTTATAAACTTCTTTAAATATTCGCCTAGGTAAGTTTTATTAAGCGGGACCCCATTTAATATTTTTAGTTTATATACTTTTATTATATCCGCTTAAGACTTAATCCTAAATAGGCCTAGCTAACATATCCTTAGTTTTATATTTTTTAAAAGGTCCTTTTAGCGCTTTGTATTATAGAGTAAAATAAGGTCGCTAAAGAGGAGTAGTTTAGCCACTTTCTGCAGTAAATATTAATTATTGGCATTTATCCTTTTAGCTAATATTTAGCGAAATGCAGTTACTCTTTCCCAGGCTATCTTACTATCTCCCTTTTTTCTTTTAAGTATATGGATACACGCTATTAATTAATCTTCTATTATATAGACTTTATCCTAGTCAATTAGCCGCCAAGTAGGTAGTTTTACCTTTAAGGGAAAAATCGGTTCCCAGCTAAATAATAGGTAAAACGCAGAGTACCCTATTAAGCTTTTTACTATATATCTATTAGCTATAATCGCTTTATTTAAATTCCGGAACCACTTTTTATTAAGCCTAGCTATCTTTACTAGTGCTAATATTAAGCTTTAATGGCTAACCTTTACTGCGGTATTAGCTTTAGGGTTATATACTAATATTTAAATAATCTTAACTTTTAGATTAATTAATACCTTTAAGAGTATTTTTTTTATTTCTAGTCCCCTATCTATAACAGCTTAAATTATTATACTAAATTAATATATTTATTTAAGTATAAACTTTATTATTACTATTAATAATCAAGTAGGTATAGGTTTTACTTTTATTTATCTATAAAAGTTATATTTTCTTTTAAATAAGTAGATATATTTATAGTCATTTGGGATATATTAGGTATCAAAATAAACCTTCTCTATAGGCCTAGTTAATTCTATTGCAATAGCTGGCTCCTTAAGGCGGTATAGATTAAAGCCTTAATACTAGGGGTATAATATAACTGCTTTATATACATTATTTTATATCTGCAGCCACTAGTATTTTTCCTTTAAGAACTGGAAAGTCACCTTTTAGCTTTTATAGCCTATTTCAGTATAGTACTGCTAGATAGCTGTTTTCTTTAAGGTTAAGCTATTAAAGATAAGTGTAGGTTAGCGGCGGTATCTTATTAGTCTTGCCTATAACTTCCTATCTTTTATAATAAACCTTTTTACTTTATTCCTAAATCGCTAGAAGTCTGCAGCTAAAAGATTAAATAGTCTCTGTATTGTCTAGAGGTATTGTGTAATTTATTAAAACTCTTCGCTATACTCCTCCCTAAGTAGTATAAATGAAATTATACTTAAATATATATCTATAAAATCTTTTAAATCCCCTTTTTTCTTAGCTTTAGCCTTATCTATAGCAGTTACTGGTTTACAGGATAAAGCGTCCACTATAATATTTTCTTTTTTAAGGATATATTTAGCAGTAAAGTCGAAAAGAAGGATATAACTAATCTATTAGGTTATATACCTGTTAGGGATATTATTAATTCTATTATTTATTTAATTAATAACTACTTTAGCGTCTGTTTCCAGTATAAATAAAAGCCTGTAAATATAAGTATATAGCCTTTTAAAGGCTTAAAGTAAGGCTTTATATTCTTTTTTTATGGTATTGTATTTTATTTCTGATAGAAGCTAGTATCTACTTTTATATTGGATTAGTTGTTTTTTCCCTTTTATAATCTATATTAAGACAGCCCCTTAGCCTACTATACTGGCGTTAACTATAAAGATTACCTCCTTATATCCCTTATTTATATCTAATATTACTAGTATTAGGGCGGAAGTAATAAGCTTTTTAAGTTTATTTATAGCTTGCTGTTATTCCTTAGTTTACTTTTAGGGGGCGTTTTTCTTTAATAAGGTTATTAAAGGCTTAGTAATCTACGCGAAATGTTTAATCTAGCATTTATAGTAGCTAACTAGACCAAGGAAAGATTAAACTTTATTAATAGTTTTATAGTTTTCTTATTCTTTGATTTTAATGATTTTGCTTATAGCTGGTTAATGCCTTTCTATTCCATACAGGTACCCTATTAACTTAGCGGATTTTTAATAAAAGACTGATTTTACTGCTGAAATTATATATCCTGATAGTTTAATATTTACTAGGGTTTTATTTAGGTTTTGCAGATGCTTTAAGATATAGCGTTAAACCCTAGGTATTGCTTCTTTACCGCTATATATAGACTTTAAACCTTGCACTGCAATATCGTTTAAAAATAGTCAGTAAACTATAGGTATAAAATTAAATAGTATTTAAAGAATAATATATTAAAATTGCATTACTGAGTTTATAGCGCCTATTAAAAGAGTGTAGTATTTTAAGAGGCTAATAGGGCTTATAAATGTAGTTATATCTCGGCTTTTCTTATCAAAAGGGATTTAATTATAGCCCGAGAAAAAGTCTAGTAATAATAGTATTATATAACCTGTGAAGTCCTCGCTAAATTAGTCTGCGCTTAGGGGAATAAAGGCGTCTTTGATAATTACTTTGTTTATCTATATAATAGAGTTAATAAGGCGAAGGCTGCTGTCTTTCTTTTATATTAGGAAAAACAGGTTTCTATATAGCCTATAGCCTTCCTTTAAAAGACCTTTTTTAATATATATTCATAGCAGGTTAATTATTTTCTTCTCTTTACCTTTAAGGATTAGGATACTACTGCTCTGCTAAGTATTATACTCTACTATATGAATAGTCTATAATAGGGCAATCTTAAGGTCTAGCTTTTTATATTCTGTAAAATCCCAGGAAAGTGCTATTTCCCTGTTTTTTAGGATCTGCATTAAGATCGCGGTTTCTTATATTATTAGTTTCCCTTCTATTATCTTTAAAATCGCTGCTAGGCGGTCTAGTATAAGTCTTAACCTAGCTTTAATTAGTAAGAACTTTAATGTAATATATTTAGTGAATGGGGTATTAGGGTTTAAATTATCCTTAACTTTATCCTGTTTCTTTTATTTTTAATAAAGACTCCTAGTAAGAATAGAACTGTTAAATAGGGTATTGTTTATTAGATAGATTTTTATGCCTTTCTTTTTATATATAGTATTAGTTTTAATCCGCTTATACTTCTGCGCTCTCTTTTAGGATTTTCTCTTTTATTCCTTTACTCTTTTAAATTCCTTTACTGCTTTCTTTATCGCTTTTATTTAATCTTTTAACTTATTAACCAGTAGTAACTAAATTAAATCCTTTTTAGCTTGCTCTGATAGTCTATATAAAACCTCCTCTTTAAAAGTAAAGTGGGAGTTTTTCAAGCTTTCTTCCACCTTATTAACTTTATACTTAGATATAAAGTTAATATTTATTTTAGCTTTAAGTTATATAACGCCTTTGTTTTATATTCTTAATAGATAGCTTTAGCAGTTAAAGTAATAATTTAAATATTCTCTATTTTGTATTTTATATATAAATCTCTATTCTTTAGCGTGTAATTAAATGTTAGCTGCGCGGCTTAAATAAATAGTATTTTAAAGATAAAGGGTATTAAAATATTATTAAGTATAATATAAAATCTAGCTGCTATCTAGGTGTTGCTTATATATACTTAAATAATAGTTTTACTGTATATATTTACTTGCCTATTATTAAATATAGTATTAACTGCTTTGTAAAAGTATATTATTACACTACATTTTATCGCTAGCCAATAAAAGATAATATTTCCCTTTAACCTTAAATCTATAAGTGCTTTAATAAATATACTGTTGGGCTCTTTTAAATATACCTATATCTATAGTAAGTCCTATAAGTGGCAGAGGATTTTTTTTATTTAAACTATACAAATTTAAGTTATAGACTTCTATAACCAATTTACCTTATAGTTAACAGCTATATATAGTTACTCTAGCTTATAAAAGTATATTTCTAAAGGTAGTGATAGGTTTAGGTCCTTAAGATTAAATAACTTTTTATTTAGTAATCCCTTTACCAGTAGGGGTCGCAAGGTTATAGTTTTAAAAGGTTAGTCCTATAGCAATTAAACGATTTATATGGTTAGTTCTGCGCGTGCAGCTATTGCGTTTAGTCTTTTTAACAGTTTTTCTTTTAAAGGATATTTATATGTAAAGATAGACGTTATTTAATGCAAGGCATATTTAGAGACAGTTAAGTTGGTTTTCTTATAAAACTGTATTTCGGCAATCCTTTATAATTTCGCAATTAAGTCCGCTTTTAAAGCGTTCGCGAGTTCTAGAATAGTATTTAAAAGAGTGCTAGTCTTAAACTTAATCGCGTTATCTAGAATTACTGTTCAGATTATTATCTTAGCTTATTCTACTCTTAGTAATTCCTCTTTATTTTTAGCGCCTTTAGTTCCGCCTTTTTTATTATATTGCGGTCTAGACAGTATAGCCTTTAAAGTTATAGGTATAGGGTTTAAATGCAGTTGCTCTTTCTCGATCGGTTTTTTTAATTAAGGCGGCAATAGCTTTTCCTTAGCTTACTTATCTGCCTTATTAATTATATAAATACGCTTTTATCCTTTGCCAGTTATAGAGTTAGCGAGGAAAGTCTAATTAAATAATTCCTCGGTTAAGCTGGCCTGGTTATATTTATCTAAAGGTTCTTTTAAGGAGGCTGTTTTAGCTAGGTTTATAGAAAAATTCTTAACCCCTTTTATTTATATATTATCCCTTTTTTCAGCAATTATTTAATCTTTGCCTGCAAAGTGTATAATATTTATTGTTAATCCCTTTACAGGAATTATATATAACCTTTACAGTGCCTAGATTTTAAATATCTCCCTATATACTATTTTATTATAGATAATATTAAAGAGTTTAACTTTATAGGTAGTCGGTTCCTAGTTAAAGAAGCCAGGTTTTATTTTTTTCGTAAGTAATAGGCTTAAGGAAACCTTATTTTAAGCTCTAAATAATTCTACTTAAAGCGCTAGCATTTTTTATATATAAGTCCTAATAGTTATAATTAATATAATAAATTAAGGCAGGACTAAGGTTTTCCGCGGGCTTACCTAAGCTATTTTTGCTGCTAGGTTATATATTATAAACCTATAGCCTTTATTATAAGTTAACTTAATGCAGTTTTAAGGAAAATAGTCTTTATCTTTATAATACTAGTAGTATTTAATATTAATAACTACCTTTAAATAGTTAATAAAAAAAGTATTTAATATATTATTATATAAAGGGTCTATTATATTAATATTATTAATAGCGATTATTAAAGTAAAAGGTCTTTATTTAGGTTTATTGCTATTAATAGTAATGCAATAATATTCTCTTTTTTTTAGGTTAATTGCTATTTCCTTTTATTAAAAGAGCTAAATCGCTAGCTTATTAAATTTTTTAGATAAAGCGTTTATTTAATCTTTAAGCTGCGAAGTTATAATTGGTTTTACGGGTTTAGGCTATTCTTCTTTTCGCTTTTTTATCTTTAAGCTTAACTCTGACTTGGATAAATCTGACAAGTCCCTAATCCTAAATAATCCTTTATTAAACTCCTAAAAACAAGCTCTTTAAATATTAAGCTTTACTAATGTTTTATTATAGAAAAGCATCTAGACCTTAATATATACTAAATCCTTGAAATCGTTAATTTCCTTAATCCTTTTAAAAGCTATTACTAGCTAAAGCAGCTCCAGTAGTATTGCTTTCGCGATATTATAAGAATATAGTATTACTGTCCTTTAATTTTTCTTATTAAGCTTTTAATAGAGATATTGGTATTAAAGTAATTAATTTATTATAGACTGTATTCCTATAGGTTTGTAGCGATAAAGGTTTTGGAGTTGTGCTGTATATGATTCCGATTAATCTTTATTTTATTGCTTATAGTATTATAAAAGTTCTTTTTTTATTTTATCCCAGCTAATACTTTCCTTAATAAAAATCTAAACTATCTTCTATTCCTTTACTTTTATAAACAGTTCCAGGTACCTCCCCTAATCCCTAGTTAAAATTCCCTAATCTTTTATTTCTTACTTATAGTTTTTTAGGAACTAGAATATATTCTTACTATTAAATTTACTTATAAAGTTAATCCCTATTAGTGGCTTTATACCCTAGATGTTTTTAAAGGCTTAAGTAAAGAAAAGGAATTTTTAAAATAATAACTTCCCTTTTTCCGCTAAAGAGCCTAATCTTTCCCTAAATTCTATTATAATAGATATAGATATTATTAATATTAGGTTAAGTGTATAATTAAATAATTCTTTAGGTTAAAGGGTTAAGGATAGAGTTACGTTTAGTATCTTAGTAAAAGGAGGTTATTGGTTTAATTTAGACTCTTTTACTTTAAGTTAAAGTAAATTATTAAAGTCTCGATTAAATAGTTCTTTAGTAAAAGAATACCCTTTCTCCTGTAAATTAAAGTCGTCTAACTTGGATAATTAGCCTTTAAAGGAGTATTTTTCTCTCAGCTAAAAAAGGGATATATTCTTTTAGTAATAGAGCTGTAGTAATATATTCCGCTAATATAGGGAGTTCTTTTGCAAAAAAGAAAGGTTGCGTTTATCTATCTAAAATAAAGAAATCAGCTAGTCTTTTAAGGATAGCTTCCTGCATTAATGCTAGTTGCAAGATATCAGGTTATTATCGTTCTTGTATCTTCTTTGAATGTCTTTAATATAAGTAAAGATAGCCTATATACTAGAGATTATAAAAGCAGTAAAAATAGTGCTTTTATCTAAAGTTAAGAAAAACCTAGCTAGGAATATCAGTAAAACTAAAATAAAGTCTCTATACTAGGAGATTAAATAATCAGTATATCCCTTATCAGCCCTTTATAGCCATTTTACCTATTAACTTACCTGCTAGTAAATAAAATAAGGGTTGCAATAGTATATTAATAGTTTAAGGGGGCTTGGGTTATATAGTGCTGACTGTTTTACCTGTATATTCGCTTTTACTGTAGCGACCAGTCTTTTAGTAATTTTCTTTAAGATCTTAGCTCTTGATTGGCAGGTATTATTAATTAGTAGTTTCTCGAGGTTCCGCTCTTTTATTATATTTTAGCGCATTACGCCTAGGTTAACTAATCCTAATATCTTTTCAGAAATTGCAACCAGATAACCTGCGTTTTCGGAGTTAAATATTATATTAATCTATATTAAATGGTTATAAAAGGGGTTTTAGGCTGTTTCCCTTAGCTGAATGTCTTGTATTTGTATAGAGACTAGGTAAGGCTAGCCTATGATTTTATTAGTAGTTAGGTAAAGGTAGGTTTTAGTGGCAGTATAGAAGTGCCTTTAGTGATTACTTTCTAAGATGCAATCCCCGAGATTTCCCCCTGTCTCGATCACCAGTTTTATTGAGGGGGAATTAGCACTCTAAAATATATATATAATATATATATATACCTATATATAATAACTGGTATTAAGCGCGGGAACCGCGCTCCTAACAGAACCATAAAGCAGCGATTGAGTAATATAGGGGCTAAAAAGATACTGCGGATTATTTAATTATAATGCCAGCAGCTAAAAGTAATTAACGGTTACCTTTATACGCCTTAGCGACTGTATTCTTACAGGTAGGGTTATGTGTTAAAGGGGGAAGAAGGTTATTGTTTATTAAACTAGGTCTATCTGTATATCTTTATACTCCCGTACTTTCCTAATCTAGTGGCTGCTTATTTAAGCAGCCAACCTTTCTCGGGTAAGCTAACAAGAAAAAATGCTGGTGCGTTGGGTATATCAGTTACCCCCGACAAAATATTATATTTACTTAAAGGCTTACTAGCTTTAAGACTTTAAAAGATAAAATAACTATATAGTAAAGTATATTATTATATAAAAGTGCTATAATAAAGTTAAAGCAGCTCTAGCTCTCTTTATATAGGCAAGGCAGTAATAATACTTTAATATTACTAGGTAAAGAGGTTAATAGCTATATAATTAATATATATTACAATATTGCTAAACTACTATTACTGTATTATAAAGTTAGTATATTAATGTATTTATATAAAGGCAGCTTTTTAAATATAGTCTTGCTTTTTCCTTTAAATTATTTATAGCAGTACTATATAGAGATATAAAACATTATTAATACTTAAACTAAATAAGTCTTTATATCCTTATAGGCTATTTTAACTGGATTATTAACCTATTAGCTAAAATTACAGTATTGCTTAATATAGTAATAAGCCTATTAAAGTCAGAAAGGTATATATTTGCAAGAGATATAGTATAAGATATATACCTATATAGGATTATATACTAACTTTATTATAGCTTAAATTAATTTAAAATTAATTTCCTTATTAGTATAAATTATATACTTTTATACTTTATATATACTATTAAAACTATACTTACATTTAGTTAAAGTAAAGTTTAAAATGCCTTGCTTAGTATTATTTTATATTGCAGCTTAAGCATTAAAATTATTATTAATAGCGTTATTATTATTATTATTTATATTATTATTATTTTTCCCTAGCTTTTTCCACTACAATTTCATTTTAGCTTTACTATTAGCGTTAATATAGTATATATAAAGCTACTGTTATATATCTACAAAAATACGCCTAAATGCGTTTTTAAAGGCCTACTCTTTATTTATAATTGCGATAATTAAGGCTAAGGCGCTAATTCCAGTATAAAGCGAATTTAGCTGCTTATAAAGCCATTAAAAGCTATCTTCTTTTTCTATATTAATAAAGTTAAATGCGAAATTAGTAATAAACTTCTAGTTAATGATTTTAATTGTTTAGAATAAATATATATTAAATCTATTAGTTTGATATATATTATTAAATCTTAATATTTCAGGGAACTGCTTTTATATTATTTTATACTACAAATATATTTAGAAAACGCCTTTAATTTTATTATTGGGATTAAACTTAATATAGGAATAAAAATAACTATCTGAAAGGTATTTAATCTAGGCTTAGGTTACTGTAAAGCCCTTAAAACCTTTTTTATAAATCTTTTAACAGTTATTATAAATATATTTTTAATAAAAACATATAGAATTAGCAAGACTTAAATCTTTAATAATATTAAGTATTTTATAGGCAAGAAATACTTTATAGTTAAAGAGGTTATATTTAAATATAAACTAGTTTTAAGTTTATTAATAATATATAATATAAGTAGAAAGGTTAAAAGATAAAGGGTAATTGTATAAATGGCAGTTAATGCAATAAAATTACTTTTAATTAAATCTTTTTATCGCTATCGCTATTAATTTAAAAGGGCAGTTAGTCTTTTATATTAATAGCTTTTATATACTAGTACTTATAAAAGTCGGCTTTTTAAAATAATTGCAATAAAGGTTATAGTATATTTTAATTATAGTTCCGTTTACTTTGCGAGGCAAAGAGCTACTCTTAATAATAATAGCTGCGCTATTACTAAGAAAGAAATCCTGCAGGAAAGAGATTAAGTCGTTAAAAGAATCGAATAAAGGAGATAATAGTAGAGATAAGATTTTATGGTTAAATTTAAGTAAATCCAGTAGCTTTAAAGGCGACTATGGCTGGCTATAGTTTTTACTATTAAGATTAAGGCGTTCAATAAGATTAAAGCGAGTTATCTCTTTAGACTGAGTTTATAAAAGGTTAATAGGGATATTTATTATTATAATGGCGCTAATAATATTGCTGTAGTAGTGTTATTGCTATAGTTTAAGTTGCAGAGTATAAAGAGCTGTAGGGAGATTTTTGTGGGTAGTGTATAGATTATCTGTATAAATAGTAATTTTTATCTGTATAAATAGCACTACTCTTTTAATAAACACTTATATACTTTTTAATAAAACTTTTCTTAAATTAATAAAATTTTAAGTATTTTATAAATAATAATATTTAATTATTAATAGTAAATTTGTTTTTAAATCAATAAATAGTATATTACTTTTTATATTCCTTTTAGCTTTATTATAAAAGTTACGTAATTACTATATAAAACTGACAGCCTTTTTACTTTTATAATAGTATTAATATAATATTTATAATATATTAATTTCTTATAACCTAAAATATTAAATTTAGAGCTAAATAATAAAAAGGCTAATAAATACCTAATTATAAAATATTTAATAGTATTATATATAAATTGAATAAAAATAGTTTTTATAATTAATTATTTTATTACTTACTATAAAAAGATATAAATAATACTTTAAAGTTTAATTCTATTATTTAATTTAACTATTAATCTATAAATAAAAAGTAAGACTAAATTATTATTTATAAGTAAATAAATAATAGAAACTTTACTAAAACCTAGATTTAAATAATTAACTTTTATTAAATATAATTCCTTATAGTATTTTAAAAATTAAATAAATATATTTTATAAAAGCCAGATAATATTATTATTTATAATATATACTATAATAAATATATATAAAGTGTATTTTATATATTAATTAAAAATAATAAGAATTATATTATATAGGTATTTACTTTTATAATTTAAGATTTTAAGTAAATCTATAATAAAGTTTATAAAGATTTCTTTAAAAGGTTTTTGTAATATTAATAATAAGTAAATTTACAATAAAGTTAAAAGGTTTTTACTATTATTATCTAGTAAATATAATATATAAAGATATAATATTTTATATCTTACTTTATATTTTACTTATAATATATTAATGTAATACATTTTAAAGTATAATTAACTCTATAATATCTAGCAGTTAAATTATTAAAAAATAATATTAAAAATCTTGACATAAAAACCTATTAATATATAAATCTTACTTTAATAGTAAATTAATTAACTATTACTATAAAGTATATTAACTACTCTTTAACTTTATATTTGTATTATATAAAACAATTTGTTTATTAAATTTATAAAATAGTTAAATTTAAAGACTTTTATAATTCTAACAGTAAACCTATAGTAGTTAACTATCTAACCTATAAACTAGTAGCTATAACTTTAAGTATTATACTTTATAAATAAACTATCCACTAAATAGTATTTAATCTTTATCCCTTAACTTAAAGTAATACTAAAGTAATACTTTTATTTATAAGTAACTTTATATATTTTTAATTATTATAGTATACAACTATAAATCCTTTTAATTTCTATAGGCTATTAGCCTTTATGCTATAGAAATACTATACAATTATTAATATATAGTTTTATTATAATTCTTTAATTTTAATAAAACTGTTAAAAAGGAGGGCTAAAGAGCAAGGATTTTAGTGTATTTAGATAACCTTCCTATTTTAGCTAGACCTAGAGTTAGGCCTAACACTAGGACTAAGTTCTAGAAGAACTTGAGTGTAAATTAAGAATTCTTTTTTATCTTTAACAATAATAATTAAACTAAAACCAGCTACCCTGCTTACTTCAAACTTAATATAATATTTATAATAGGCATTATAAGAAATCTAACTAAAAGAGTTTCCTATTTATATAACTGTAACTTAATTTAAGCAATTTTATATATAAATAAACTTTATAGAAAATAAAAATATAGCTATAAACCTAATTCTATTACTATATATTTATTATTAAATTAAAGGATAATAATAAATGATAAAGTATTATTTTATAATTACTTTTATAATATAATTATATATTACGAGATATTTTATAGCTTTTTAATTATTAAATTAAATATAATTTAATTATTTATTTTATTATTTACATAATAAACTTTTAATTATTTTCCTATTATTATATTATATATAGCTTTTTAAAAGCTATATATTAATAAAGTTTTATATAACTTTATTATTTTAATAGGTTATAAGCTTAAAAGAGTTTTCTTTAAGTTTTAATTACTAGATTTCCCTAGTAGTTATAGCACTTCCCTTAACGCTACTATAGTACTTATAATAGGTTTTTATAATACTTATCTTAATGCTTATATAAACATTATTTTTAAAAGGTTTTAACTACTAAAAGCTATTTTTAGGCTTTCACTATAAATAGTATTATAGTTATAGTAATACTACTTTTATTACTATTTTTATTATATACTATATAGTATATCTTTTACTTTTATAGGATATAGGTTTAATACTAATAGTATAAGTTAACCTATTAAAGCTTTTAGCAGCTTTATTTCTTTAATTAAAAATAATAGCTTTTTTTAAATTGTAAAGGGATTTATGTATTTAAATGTAGAATATAAAATAAAAGCTTTAAGTATAAAAGGCTTTTATTAAAATAATAAAAGTATAGTTAAAGGGTTAAAATACTATTATATTACAGTTATTTAATACTTTAATTAGCTTAACTGCTATTATATTAAAGCTTTAACTTTAAACTATTATCTTTATTATAAAGAGTAGTTTTATTAAAAGAATATTAAAAAAAGTCTATAGCTTTTTTAAAAGCTATAAATTAATAAATTTTAATAATCTTAATTAATAAAAATAGTCTTTAAATATTATATTAAAGGCTATAAATTATTATACTTTTATAAAGAATTTTATATTTTTTACCTTTTTATTTAATTTAAAATAAACTATATTACTTATATTAATTAAAAATAGTTTAATAGTTATTTTTATTATATCTATTATTTATATTTAAAGCATAAAAAGAGTATTTTTAAGATTTAAAAAATAATGTAGCTATTTTGATACTTATAAAAACATTTTCTTTATAAAGAGTTTTATTTATTAAATTATAACAATTATAAAGATTACTAATGAAATTTAATATTACTCTTAATAAACTATTAATCTAATTCATTAATTTAAAAGTTAGTATGAATATATTAAATATAATAAATTATTACTTAAACTCTTTAAAAGGAACTTTCTTTAATAAATTAAAAAAGTTAAAAAAATTATCAAATTTAATAAAGCTATTAAATAATTAATTAAAGGTTTTAATATATAATTTTTAATAATAAATATATTAAAAGAAATTAAAAATCTATTTTTAATAATCTAAAAACACTTAATAAAGCTATAAAGCTTTTTAAATCTTTTAACAATTAATTAATATTTTTTTAAATTTAAAGATTAAAAGTTAACTTTTAATGCTATTAAAAAAAAGAAATTAAAAAGAATTAAAAAATTAAAAGAAATTATACTTTTATTAATATATATAATGTAATTATTAAAAGGTATAGCTTAAAAAAACCATTTAAAAAGTTTGTTAATAAAGTTATTATTAATTTAAATTATAATTAAAGCTTTTTATAAACTTTAAATATTAAAAAAAGGAAAAGGTTTTTTAAATCTTTTAAATTTTATAAAACCTTTAAACTTTTTAAACTTTTTATTTTAAATATTTTAGTATATAATATTAGATTGAAAGTTTATATAATAAATTCTGAAAAATAGTTTGTCAATTATAAATTTAATAATAAAGAATCAAATATTATTTATATAGATAAAAGCTGTATTAATGTTAAAGGAATAAATATAATTATTTTAAATATCCTGAATAAAAATAATAAATATAAAAAAATAATATTATTGAATACTTTTTTTACTTATAGTTAAATATATATTTTATAAATAGTTGAAAGTACTATTAAATTAAAAAATTTATTTAATATAATATACTTTTTATTAAATTTACATAATTAATGAAGTTTTTAAACTTTTTCCAAAATCGTTTTTTTTATAATTAAAGGATATATTATACTATATAGTTATATAAATAGTTATTAAATTTATAATTTAATAAAGGTTGAAATCTTTATTACTAATAAAAAAGGCTAAAAATATATAGTTATTTTAAAAATAATAGCTTTCAAAAAAAGAATAATTAAATTTAATTTTCAGTTTATAAAGAAAAGTAATTTCAAAAAAAATCTTTTTTTAAGCTTTTTAAAACTTGAAATTAAATACAAAAAAAAAGGCTTTATATACTTTTATTACTTAAACAAATAAAAAGGAATAAACTTAAAAAGGATACTTTTATAAAAGAAAGGCTTTATATATTTAAAGAATCCTTTATTATTAAAGATCCAATGGTTATTAAACTATTTAACTTAAAGGGAGATATTATTATTAATAGTATTAGCTATAAAGTATTAACATTAACTTTTTTATAATATAAAAGATTAGGTTATATTAGTTTAAGTTTTTTAAAAAGACTATGAAAATAATTATTAGAATTTTTAACTTTAATTTTATCAAAGAGATTAAATTTTATTGCTTAGTATATAATAAAACAAAAACTATTAAAAGGCTTAATTTAAAGTTAATTATAAATTTATCAGGCTTTTTAGATTATTTAAAAGCTAATACTTTTTCTATAAAGCTAATACTTTATAATAAAACCTTTATTAATCTTTCAAGTATTAATAGAAAATTAAAATATAAATCGCTATTCCTTTTAAAAAATAATAATAAACTTACCCTTTTAATTACTTTAAAAGGCTTTATAAATCGCTTTAAAACTTAATATAACTAATATTTTAAAGGATTTGATTATAATAATAGAAAGGAAATTAATTAAGAACTTTAAATTTAATTCTTTTGTTTAAAAATTATATATTTATATACTAGCCTTTATATTTATAAATAAAATAGTTTTATAAAATACTTTATTAAAGTTTTATTAAAGAGGCTTAAAGCTATTATTATAGCAGTTAATTTATTACTGTGTCTTTAAAATGTTATTAACATTATAATTTTTAAATTCATTAATTATATAACTATTATTAATAAAAGCTTTACCTTTTATTAAGAGTAATACTATTAGAGCAGATAAAAATTGCTACCAGAACAGATAGTCTATACGCGCATATAGAAATCGTCCTAGCTTTCAATTCCTTGATCTTCCACAAACAATAACTTAAGCAGCAATAATAGCAGCAATAACAGCAGTAGCTTTATTATTACTACACAACAATTATAACAGCAGCTATAATAAGGGCGGCCATAAGGGCAAAGACGCAGCAGCAGCAGTAAAGCTGCTATATAAGAATTATAATAACAGTTATAGGTGTAGCCGAGAGGTTGGCCCTAAGGCCGACCACCTATATATCAGCTTAACCCTAGTATAGCAGTAATATTATCTTAAATTAAAAAGATTAAAAAGATTATACTAGCTATATAACTAGAAAAATAGTTAGTTTAAGGGAATATATATAAATAAATAAAATATATATTAAAGACCTATTATTGAAAGTAATTTAATAGTGTTAGTGTTAAGTGTTATATATAGGAGTAAGTTATATATTAAGGGAAATTGCTAGGAGAATTTTGCAGCTGCGTATAGACTATCTCTTTTAGTAGCAATTTTTATCTATTCTAATAGTATTACTCTTTATTAAAGATTATATAAAGATTTAAACTTTAATAAAAATTATAAATTTAATTTATAAAAATATAAAATTATTAATATTACAGCACCAAACCTGCCCTCTAATAACTTATTAGTATTATATATATCCTTATATAATAACCTAATCTTATACCTTTAAACTATATTCTTATAGCTTTTTGCGTTATTTAAGGCATAATAATAATATTACTTTAACCCGCTATTCTATATACTATAATAATTTATACCTTCCTATAATAACTGTGCTATTACCCTTAGCCCTTAACTTTACCTAAGAAAATCAACAAAATCGCTAATAGCCTAGTTGCAATACTATAAAAAGCCTTACATTTTACAGGAAATTCACTAATCCCTAACTATAGCAAAACCCTAAACCTAAAAGCCTATATCTTTACAGTAAAAAAACACACCTTAGCCTAATTCCCTAGCCTATATTCAATTCCTTAACCTGGATTTAACCTAAAAATATAAAAGTAAAAATAAAAGGCGTAAAAAAAGACTTTAATTAAAAAGTAAAACTTACTAACTATTTCCGCAACTAACCTTATATTTATACTATCTTAAAAGCCTATAATAATAATTATAACCTTACTTTATAGCTTTAAGCACTAGAATTTAAGCAGTTCTTTAATATTATCTTGAATTACTTTTAGAATTAAAAGTATAACTTTAATATAGCTTTAAAATAAAAAAAAGTTTAAAAATACTACTATTATTAAAAAGCATAAAGCTTATTTAATATAAAGTTTCAAGCTAAAGTAATATAATTAATAAATTTATTTAAGCTAAAAGTAATAATATTTTAAAGTATTAAATTAATAAGTTTAAAGATAAATATAATATTAAAAATACAAATATAAAAACTTATTAATAAAAGTATATAAATTATGTTTTATTATATTATATAATATTATAATTCATAATAAAAAAAGATAACTATGTAATATAAAAATAAAAAAGTAATAAGATTTTATTAAACTTTTAGACTTATATTATAAAACTTTTAACCTTTTATAATTTACTGCTTAAAAGTTTAATATTTACTATATAGTAAATAAACTATTTTAAAACTTTATTATTAAATTCTATAAATTAATAGCTTAAATTAATACAATTAATACTTAAAAGGTTAATGCCTTTTACTTTAAAGTATTTAAAAAAAATAGCTATTACTTTTATTAATAAAAGTAATAAATTTATAAATCAAAGTAATTAATTTACTTAAAAAACTTTTAGTTAAAAAGTTTATAATAACCTTAAAGAGCAGGCCTATTACACTAAACTTAAAAGTAACTGTAAGTTTAAAAAGCTAAACAGTAACTATACTCTTTAATAAGCCTTACTTGAAAATAAATTAAACCTTTTAAAGTAAAGAAATATAGGCAATCTTATATAGTCAAATACTATCTCCTTTACTTTATAATATAAAGAATATTAATAACTTTATAATTTATACTATTTATCATGGTATAGAAAGGCAGGTTAGGGCAAATATTGTTGTTGTGCCGTGGAGAGCGAGAAAGCCCTAAGGCTTTACGGAAAGCTATAGCTAGGAACGCGTTAGGGCCTAGTTATATAACCGGAGCTTATATAACAGGGCGTTAATATTGCGTTATAGTCAGTACTATAACAGTACCCCCCCTTTTTATTATACTATTTAGCCGCGAATAGCTATATTACTAATATAAATTAAAACCCCAAGTAATCTATTTTAATATTTCTAATATAAAGGTAAATAAAGCAAATTATATTGTTTTTAATATTAATAATATATAGTTTAGCTATAGATTTTAACGCAGTATAGTCTTTAATTAACGCTTTATAAGTATTAGTCTTTTTTTAGCTATTTCCTTTTTTTCCTTTTTTATAATTCTTTTTAATATTTATTATAATAGGCTTAGCTTTTTTAAATTTCTTTTATAAAAGTTTTATATTACCCTTTTTTAGCTTTATAGGTCTTTAATTAATTACTATATAGCAGTATACTATATTTATTTAATAAAGTAGTAGAATTTATTATTATTATAAGAATCTAAAAGCGCTTTAAACTTTTATTTCTTTTATACTTTATCTATATTATTATTTTTTCTAATACTTTACTTTAAATATTCTTTAATTTAACTTTATTAATTAACTTTTATTTAAAGTATAGTAAAGTAGTTGTTTTAAGTTATAAAAGGGAGTTATATAAGATTAAGAAAATCTTTATACTTTCTAGTAAATTAATAGTATAGGTTTATAAATATACCTTTATTATTATATAAAATCCTGCCTATTTATTATTTAACTTCTGTTAAAAAGGAGGGCTAAAAAGTAAGGATTTCAGTGTATTTAGGTAACCTTCCTATTCCGGCTAGACCCGGAATTAGGCCCGACGCTAGGACCGAGTTCCTAGAGGAACTCTGGTATAAGTTAGGAAATTTCTATTATCGTTAATAATAACAATTAAGCTAGGACCAGCTACCCCGCCTACCCTAAACTTAATATAATGGCTATAATAGCTATTGTGAAAAATCCGACTAAAATGGTTTCCTGTTTGTATGGCTGTGAGTCGATTTGGCCGATTTCCTATATAAATGAATTTTGCGGAAAATGGGAATGCGGCTATAAACCTAATTCTGCCGCCGCACGCCTATTATTAGGTCAGAGGACTATTATAGAAGACAAAGCTATTGTTATACAATCACTTCTATACCAGCCGCACATACACGAGATATTCTATAGCTTCTAGCTATTAGATCGCTTACAATTTAATTGTTCATCCATTATTAACCTAACTAGACTCTCAGTCGTTTCCTTATTGCTGCATTGTGTGCAGCTTCCTAGAAGCTATATATAAATAAGGTTCAGTATAACCTTGTTATTTTAATAAATCTAATAGCTGAAAAGCTATAGGATATTTAGTAATATGCAGCTATATTGTAAAAGTGATTATAAAATAATACTGTTTCTATAATAGTCCTTTAACCTAATAATAGGCATATAGTAGCAGAATTAGGTTTATAGCTGTATGCCTATTTTCCGTAAAATTCATTTATATAGGAAATCAGCTAAATCGACTTACAGCTATATAAACAGGAAACCATTTTAATCAGGTTTTTTATAATAGTCATTGTACCTATTATATTAAGTCTAGGGTAGGCGGGGTAGCTAGTCCTAGTTTAATTATTATTATTAAAGATAATAGAAATTTCCTAACTTACACCAAAGTTCCTTTATGAACTCGGTCCTAATATTAGGCCTAATTCTAGGTCTAGCCAGAATAGGAAATTTACCTAATTACATTAAAATCCTTGCTTTTTAGCCCTCCTTTTTAATACTCCCTCTAGAATAGATATTATCTTATATAACTTTAAAGTAGATATAGGATTTTAGATATAGGAAAGTAACTAGGATATAGAAAAGTAATTAAGATATAGAAAATAAAAGGAATAGCTAAAATAGCTAAAAATAAAAGGAATAGCGAATATAGCTAAAAATAATAAAAATAATAAGGCTAACTAATAGCTATAAAAGAATAACTAATAATTATAAAAAGGAAAAAGGTAAAAAACCTTTAGTATAGACTTTAGGTAAAAGCTTAAAATTCAAGACATTTATAAAGTTCTTTAGCTTTTAACTTAAAAGAGGCTTAATAAGCCTATTAATAACTATTTTATTGGTTTCTAGATAGCTAACTATAATAATATTATTCTTAACCTATTCCTTTATATAATTACACTGTAAAAGAGTATATTTTATTTAACTATAAAAGGTAAGGTTATTTAAGGTAAAAATAGCACTTTGATTGTTATTAAATAAAGAGATTAGCTATTTAATTAATTCATTTACCTCTTTATATAGGCTAATAAGCCACTAAATCTCTTTAATAGCTTCTATAAAAGCTATAAACTTTACTTTTAACATAAAAAATAAATAATTAAGCCTTTTGTTAATTTCCAGTTAATTAGCCTATTAGCAATTATTATAATATAGCTATAAATCAATTAATTTAATTCTTTATCCCTAGTAAAATTACTATTGCAATAATTAATAGGTATAGAATTAGATTTTTTAATATATTAAATAGCTAGATCCTAAATACTATTTAAATATTATAATAAGTTACAGGCTATATTTAAGTACTTTTTATATAGGCTTTAGAATTATTTTACTAGCTATTAGACTGAAAAGCTAATATTTACTTTAATATAAATTATTAAATAGATAATAGTTTTAATAATAGCTTAAAAAAGCTTAATATTAGCTTTAATTAGTTTAGTTATACTTTTATTAATTAAAAGTAAAGGCTATAAGGGTAATTAAATAGGCTTTAAATTTAAAGGTTAAAGAACTTTATAGCTTTAATAATATATTATTTCTAAAACAGTTAAAAAGCCCTCTTTTTTTATCTTTAACTATTTAAACTTTTAAGAAGAAAAAGGCAAGGCTTTTATCTTTTATAATATAGACTTTATTAAAAGCTAGCTTTAATTAAACTATAGGTTTTTTATCTAGTTTAATAAAAAGATAGTTATTTATTTAAGTAATAATAAAAATACTATTATTAAAATTATAGAGAATAGTAGAGTTAGAAATTAAAGGATTATATTTTAGTTTATTTTTTCAGGCTTATAAAGCCTATTACTATTCTTTAAAGGACTATTTAAGACTATAAAAGGCTTTTTAAAGTTAAATAACCTAATTTATATTAAAGTTATAACCTAGCTTTTTAAAAATAAATTTAATCTTAAAAGAAGCTTAATTAATATAGTTTTTAAACCCTTTAAGGAAATTAAAGAAAATAGTTTTTTTATATATCCTATTAGAGAATATATTAATAAAGTCGATTTATTTAATTTCCTAGTTATAAATAGTAGTTAAAGTTAAATGGAGCTATTAAGTAAAAGGAAAAGCTATTAAAGTAAATATTTAATTAAAATCTATTCCTTCTAGTTATTAAAAGCCTTTAATAACTAGCTTAGCTTTAAATTTAACTATTTTATTATTCTAGTCTTTTTTAATCTTTAAAACTAATTAACTAGTAATAGGATTCCTGCCTTTAAGAATACTATTACATTGAATAAATGTAAAAGTATATTATTTAACTAGCTAGTTAAATTCGCCATAAATCGCTCCTAGCCATTTAGTTTTATTAATACTACAAAGCATTTACTTAAGCATTTAAGGGTCTTTTACTGCAGCAGCTAAAAAAGCTAGCTTTCTAATACTATTATAGAGAAAATAGGATATATCTATATCTATAAAATCCTTTATAACTGCAGAGTCTTATATAACTAGTATAGGAATAAAGCTAGGAGTAGGGGAAATAATAGTAGGTACTCCCTTTAAAATAAGCTTAGGGAGTAAGGGATTAATATCCTAAGTATTAAGAATTATTTAATCTAATAAATCTAGCTTTATTTCTCCCTTTAATTCCTTATTATCCTAACCTATAATAGGCTTTAAGATTTAAAGTTCAGGAATCTTATCTTTATATTGCTTTATAATTAATAATTTAAAAACTATATATCTAGTTAAAATATAAATAAAATAAGTATTACTACCTAAAACTGCTAATAGTCTCCTAGCTTTAGTCTTAAAGGCTAATTTATAGCCTTTAGCCCTTTTTGTTATAGAATAAATACTTTATAATAAAAGCTAATAATCTTATATCTTTATAAATTAAGCTTATAATCTTTATTAAAGTTTAAGTCTTTATATAATTCTTAATAAAGGGTAAAGTCTTTATTAATAATAGCTATATAGTTAATAAATTTAAAAATTACAGTAATAATAAAATTCTAAAAGTATAGCAGTAAGTTAACTACTATAATAATAGCCTAAAGCCTATCTAATAAAACTCTAATAAAACAGTCTATTAGACTATTTTATTTATAAATATAAAGGCTGCTATAGGAATATATAATTCCTAAAGAAAGAAACTAGGTTTAAAGTTCTTTATTAATTTCCTTTCTACTATTATAATAGAATTCCTTAAAATACTAGTTATATTAAATTTTAAAGCTATTTATAAAGCTTTTCAAAGTAATTAAAAAGGTAAATCTACTATGATTTCTTAAAAAGAATAGCTACTTATATTTTAATTTTCTATTAACAATTAAAAGATAAATAAAGGCTTTATTATAATCTATTAGCTTTATAGAGAAAGTATTAGCTTCTAGATAATCTAGAGGGGCTAGTGGATTAGCAATTAGCTTTCAATTAAGCCTCCTAATAGCTTTTCCTTTATTATATACTAGGCAGTAAAATTTAGTCTCTTTAAGAAAATTAAAGTTAAGAATTCTTATAGTTATTTTAGCAGTTTTCTTTAATAGACTTAAGTTAATATAACCTAGTCTTTTATACTATAACAGGGCTAGCTTTAGTAGCTTATAGCTAGGACTAGTACTATTAGTAATAGTATTTCCCTCTAGTTTAATTAGTTTAATAACCTCTAAATCTTTAGTAATAAAGGATTCCCTAGGTATATAGGGCCTGTCCTTTATAAGGGTATCCTCTATAAGCTTATTCCCCTTTATTTCTTTAAGCAATAAGGGTATATAAGGCCCCTCTTCCTCTATTTAGCCTAAGGTTTTAAGGAGTTTAAAGAGATCCTTTCCTTTAAGATTTTTTTTTATAAGCTTAAGACTAGATCTAGTTAATTGTTTCTTTAAAGCTTTTACTTTTAGAATAGCTATATATTCCTTAGCCTTTTCCTTACTAATAGTAGGGCTTTAAACCTATATAAAACTATAAAGTCTATATTTATTTGTATAGCTATATAATATAGTATATCTTTTAATTATAAGGAAAAAACTATATTTTAAGGGATTTAATAGCCCTATTAGCTATATAGATTTAGTAAAAAGAGTATTATATTAAATATATCCTTTTACTTAATAATACCTTAAACTATTTATAAGGTTAATATTTAGCCATAGTTTGTCGAGGGGGAATTGGCACTCCAAAACATATACACAATATACATACACCTATATACAATAACTAATATTAAGCGCGAGAACCGCGCTCCTAACAGAACTATAAAGCAGCGATTAAGTAATATAAAGACTAAAAGATACTGCGGATTATTTAATTATAATACCAGCAGCTAAAAACAACTAATAGTTACCTTTATATACTTTAGCGACTATATTTTTATAGGTAAAGTTATATATTAAAGGGGGAAGAAGGTTAGTTTATATTAAATTAGGTCTATTTATATATCTTTATACTTTTATATTTCTTTAATTTAGTAACTGTTTAAATAAGTAATTGACTTTTTTTAGGTAAGTTTAATTAAAAAGATATAGGTGTATTAGGTATATTAGTTACCCTTAATAAAACCCTCTTTATAAGTATTCGCGAATAGAAAAAGCAAATCTCAATAAAACGCCTATCCTATTAATCCCTTATAATACTAGTATAATAATATTTAAGGAAAATGTAAATAATATAAAAAAGTAGTAGAAAGAATATATTAAAGAGAAAGAAAGATTAAAAGTAGAATTACTGCTGCCTATATTACTAACTCTTCCCTGTCTAATCTATATTAAATTATTCTCCTTTTATTAACATTATTAAAATTAAATAATCCCCTTTTATTAATCTCTTTATTACTAGGTATTCTAAACTACTATCCGCTTATTTTATATTAGCTATTTAGTTATTTATATAAGTGCATAGACTTATTCTCAGATATTATCTTAAGCTAATTTATTTATTAACCCAGGTAAAGTTAAACTGTAGTATATATTTAAAGCTATAATTTATTAAACTTAGGAATATTAAAGTGCAGTTTTCCCTAATACTGCTATAAAGGCTACTATTATAGTTTACCCTCTTTCGCCTAGTTTTAAAAAAGCCTTCTCATTATCCTTAATTGTTTGCTAGTTAAGTTTAGCAGTAACTCTTAAAACTTTTTTATCCTTTATATTTTAGTTATCTTTTAATGCATAAAAAAAGCTATTACTTTCTTTAAAGGAGGCTAACTCTATATTTAAAGTTTTAGCATTATTAATAACAGTTAATACAGTTAATAGGGGTTTTATAGGTTATAGTATTATTAAAAAGCATATTAATTTATTTTAATTACTAGTCCTATTACTGTTTTTATAAAGGCTACTGCTTATATTACTAGGCTAGTAGTACTATTTTATTTCTTTACTATTAGCATTATTTATAAAGTAAAGGAGAATACTTTTCTTTTCTTTTACTGTAATTAGTTAAGCTATATAGTTAAGGGTATAGGTATTATTCGTATAGGAAATTATATGCTAGGTATTGACTGCTGCTGTTATAATCTTCTTTAGGTATTTAAAGGTAAAAGGATAACTAACTATTAAAAAAAATTATCGTTATAATAAATTAACCTGTTCTCTTTTATAGGGTTATTTACTAGTACTTTAAAGTCAGCTAGGCATTAACTGCCAATCTTTATTATATTCCTTTAATAAGTTATTTTTAAGGGAGCTTATTAGTTTTAATTTAACTCGATTAAATAGTATTTAATTAAAAAGGGCAGGATATTTTTTTCGCGTATTTTAGAATTTATAATAATAAGTTTATTTACTGCTGTAAATTAATGCGAAACCTAAACTATATTTATATAGCTTTTAGCTAAATTCCTAGGGTATAGGTATTAATATTAATTTTAAAGTAGAAGTTTAAATCCCTTTAAGTTAGTTATTCTATACTTTTTAAGGCTAAAGGAGACAGGAATTCTTTTTAAATATTCTGCTAGTTAATTTAGCTTAATGCTAATAAATCTATAAAGCGTTTATTAAATCTAGAATAGGCTTAAATAGCTATATTTATTAGTTTTAGGTTATTTTATATATAGGATTATATAAAAGCTAAATAAATAAAGAAATCCGGCTTTTTTGATTATATAGGCCTATAAATTAAGGAATTATTAGATTTAGCGCTTACAGTTTTGCCTGTAAGAGTTAAAGTAGTAGAGGTATTTATATTTATTAAAAATATAAATGCAGTAGTGCTTAAAGAAATAGATAAACCTTATAAGAATTTATTATCTTTTAGTAAAGTATTAAAAGTTCTATAGTCTATTAGGAATACTAAAAGCTTAAACTATTATTTAATTAAAGGCAGGGGCGCCTTTAAATGCATTTATAGGTATTATAATCTTACTTTAAGTTACTTTAATAATCGCTAATCCTTTTACTATTATGTAAAGTATTTCCTCTAAAAGTAAAGTTTAATGCTTATCTTTTATAGGAAAGGTTATATAAAAAATTATAGATATTTTTAATATAACAATACTATTTACCTGCTTTAAAGTTAAATATTAGTATAAGATTTTTATAGTAAAGGTAATTTAAGTTAATTATGATTTTAATAGGTAATTGCAGGTAGCTGTTAATATATTAATTAAATTGCAGGTAGATTTATAATGGTTAATACCTATATTGATTTATAATAGAACTAATAGTAAGATTTTATTTATTTAGCTTTAAAAAGTTTTTAGTTTAGTTTAGGGATATTTAGCTAATATAGTAAAGGAATAGAGTTTTTAATTTATTTTTTATAGGCTAGAAAAATAAAGTAAGAGAGTAAAGGTTTTTCTTTAAATAAAATATTATAGTAAAGGAGGAGGAAAAGTATAATTAAATAATTTTAAAGCGGGATTTAAAGTAATAATAATGCTTTAATTATAGTAAAATAGAATTATATTTAAGTATATAAAAAGAAGAAAAAGAGGTAAAGTATAGTATTATTTTTATTTTTTTTATAAATGCAGGTATATAGTTTAGTATATAAAGGTAGTTTCTTTATTATATATAAATTACTACTCCTTTAAAGTGGCTTTTATAATTTGCTTATTTTTTATTTTCCTTTCTCTCTCTTTTTTTCTCTTCTTTTTAATTTTCTTTAGCTATTATTTAATTATAAAGGATTCTGCTAGAAAAGCCTATTATTAATTGCTTAATATAGCCGACTTTATCGATATACCCGTTACAGGCAAGAAAACCTTTGGCGAGATTTCTTTATCCTAGAAAGGTTAAACCTAGCTTTATCTCTCTACTTAGCTATTTACCTTAAATAAAGCTCTAGTAAATAGGTATTATTTAATCAGTATCTTTATTTTAACTTTATTTAAATTTAAGAGTATTTTACTATTTAGATTATAAATAGTATTAATATTAGTCAGTTAAACTTATTAATTTATTTAAAGATTACTTTTTCCCTTTTATTTGCATTATCTTTATTGCTTTTATTATTTATAAAAAGTTATACCTTTAAGGAATACTTTTAGTATTATACTTTTAAAAGCTTTTAGTTATATTTTTAAAATGTTACGCGCGCTATTAAAAGAAAGCTTTTTAAGCCTGTCTATATCCCGGCAGAGATTTTATATATTTATAGGTGGTTCTTTTATACTATTTTTAAGCAGATAATGTATATTACGGCCCTATTTATACTATTCTATAGATAGTATAATCCTCGGTTCTGCGAAGGGTACTTTTAAACTTAGTCTATTACTATTACGGCTATTAAAGAATATATCTTATTCCCTTTTGATAACTATATCTTTATCCTAGGTTTCTAATAAAGGGACTATTTGAATTGCCTTTAGTTTAAGGCCTTTTTTTATATTTAGCAATATCTTTTTGGTTATTAGCTTTAATAAAGCGACTAAAGTATAGCTATTACTTTTTTTTAGAAAGATTAGATATTTACTTTTATTAGGCTAATAGTCTTTAATTATTTTAATCCTTTAATAGCCCTTTATTTTATAAAAGACTTTCTTTATCTTAAAAGAAATAAAAAGGCAGAGAGTTAAGCGATTTAATAGGTTTAAAAGTTTATCGTAGCTTTTACTATTAAGAAATAAGCGGTTAATAAGGAAATATAATTAACAAATTATTTAATTTTATAGTTCTTTTCCTTATAGTATACCTAGGTTATATTTTTTATAAGCGGGGCAATAAACTTTAATTAGCAGCTATCTCCTCCCCTTTAAAAATAATACTTAGTAGCTGTTTTTTAAAAATATTATTGCCTATTTTTGCCTATATATCCTTTATATAAAGGTAATTATCTCGATTTATCTGGTTTATTTTAAAAATAGCTACCTTAAAGTATTATAAAGGATTATATTTTAATTAAAATATTTCTTTTTCCTTTAATTTACAAGTATATATTTTAATTCTCAGCTAAACTATTCAATTTCTTTAATTATATATTCTTTTAATAGTTAAAGAGTTACTGTACAGCTTTTTAAGTTTTTAATTATTAATAACCTTAATTATCGCTTTATTAACTACTTTATCTTTAAGTAAATCTTTATTTACCTTTAAGTGTTAATCTATAAAAGTCTTTTTAGCGCTTTATATTATAAAGTAAGATAAAGTTATTAAAGAAGAGTAGTTTAGCTGCTTTCTGCAGTAAATATTAATTGTTAATATTTATCCTTTTAGTTAATATTTAGTGAAATGCAGTTACTTTGTTTTAAACTATTTTAATATTTTCCTTTTTTCTTTTAAATATATAAATATATACTATTAATTAATCTTTTATTATATAGACTTTATGTTAATTAATTAGCTGCTAAGTAGGTAGTTTTACTTTTAAGGGAAAGATTAATTTTTAGTTAAATAACAGGTAAAATATAAAGTACTTTATTAAGCTTTTTACTATATATTTATTAACTATAATCGCCTTATTTAAGTTCTAGAATTACTTTTTATTAAGCTTAGCTATTTTTACTAGCATTAATATTAAACTTTAATAGTTAACCTTTACTGCAGTATTAGCTTTAAGGTTATATATTAATATTTAAATAATTTTAACTTTTAGATTAATTAATACTTTTAAAAGTATTTTTGATATTTCTAGTCCTTTATCTATAATAGCTTAAATTATTATATTAAATTAATATATTTATTTAAATATAAACTTTGTTATTGCTATTAATAATAAAATAAATATAGGTTCTATTTCTATTTATCTATAACAGTTATATACTTTTTTAAATAAATATATATATTTATAGTTATTTAAGATATATTAGGTATTAAAATAGAACTTTTTTATAGATTTAGTTAATTTTATTGTAATAGCTGGCTTTTTAAGGCAGTGTAGGTTAAAGCTTTAGTACTAGGGGTATAATATAACTGCTTTATATATATTATTTTATATCTGCAGCTATTAGTATTTTTCTTTTAAAAACTAGAAAGTTACTTCCTGGCCTTTATAGCCTATTTTAGCGTAGTACTGCTGAATAGCTGTTTTCTTTAAGGTTAGGCTGTTAAAGATAAATGTAGGTTAGCGGCGGTATTTTATTGGTTTTGCCTATAATTTCCTATCTTTTATAATAAATCTTTTTACTTTATTTTTAAATCGCTAAAAGTCTACAGTTAAAAGATTAAATAGTCTTTATATTATTTAAAAATACTGCGTAATCTATTAAAACTCCTCGCTATACTTTTTTCCTAGCAGTATAAATAAAATAGCATTTAAGTGTATATTTATAAAATCTTTTAAGTCTTTGTTTTTCTTAGCTTTAGCTTTATCTATAGCAGTTATTAATTTATAGGATAACATATCCGCTACAGTATTATCTTTTCTAAAGATATACTTAGCTGTAAAGTCGAAAAAGGATATAATTAATTTATTAGGTTATATATTTACTTAGGATATTGTTAATTCCGCTATTTATTTAATTAATAATTACTTTAGCGTCTGTTTTTAGTGTAAATAGGAGTCTATACATATAAGTGCGCAGCCTTTTAAAGGCTTAAAGCAAACCTTTATATTCCTTTTTTATAGTATTATATTTTATTTTTAATACAAGCTAATACCTACTTTTATATTAAATTAAGTGTCTTTTCCTTTTTATAATCTATATTAAAATAGCCGTTTAGCCTATTATATTAGTATTAACTATAAGGATTACCTCCTTATATCTTTTATTTACGTTTAATATTACTAGTATTAGGCCAAGGTAATAAGTTTTTTAAGCTGGTCTATAGTTTACTGTTATTTTTTAGTTTACTTTTAGGGGGCGTTTTTCTTTAATAGGGTTGTTAAAGGCTTAATAATCTACGCGAAATATTTAATCTAGTATTTATAGTAGCTAATTAAATTAAAAAAAGATTAAATTTTATTAATAGTTTTACAGTTTTTTTATTCTTGAATTTTAATAATTTTACCTATAGCTAGTTAATGCTTTTCTATTTTATATAAATACTTTATTAATTTAGAAAATCTTTGATAAACGACTGATTTTACTGCTAAAATTGTATATTTTAATAGTTTAATATTTACTAGGGTTTTATTAAGATTTTAAAGATACTTTAAAATATAATATTAAACCTTAAATATTGCTTTTTTACTGCTATGTATAGACTTTAAACCTTGCACTATAATATTATTTAAAAATAGTTATTAAACTATAAGTATAAGATTAAATAGTATTTAAAGAATAATATATTAGAATTGCGCTATTAAGTTTATAGCGCTTATTAAAAGAGTATAGTATTTTAAAAGGCTAATAGGGCTTATAAATATAGTTATATTTTAGCTTTTTTAATTAAAAGGGATTTAATTATAGCTTAAAAAAAAGTCTAATAATAATAGTATTATATTACCTGTAAAGTCTTTGCTAAATTAATCTGCATTTAATAGGATAAAAGTGTCTTTAATAGTTACTTTATTTATCTATATAATAGAATTAATAAAGTAAAGCCTATTATTTTTCTTTTATATTAAGAAAAATAGGTTTTTATATAGCCTATAGCCTTCCTTTAAAAGACTTTTTTTAATATATATTTATAGCAGGTTAATTACTTTTTTCTCTATACCTTTAAAGATTAAAATACTGCCGCTCTGCTAAGTATTATACTTTACTATATAAATAGTTTATAGTAAGGCAATTTTAGGGTCTAGCTTTCTATATTTTATAAAATCTTAAAAAGTGCTATTTCTTTATTTTTCAGGATTTGCATTAAGATTATGGTTTTTTATATTATTAGTTTCCCTTTTATTATCTTTAAGATTACTGCTAGGCGGTTTAGTATAAGTTTTAACCTAGCTTTAATTAATAAGAACTTTAAAGTAATATATTTAGTAAAGGGGGTATTAAGGTTTAAATTATCTTTAACTTTATCTTATTTTTTTGATTTTTAATAAAAACTTTTAATAGAAATAAAACTGTTAGATAAAGTATTATCTACTAGATAGATTTTTATGCCTTTTTTTTTATATATAGTATTAGTTTTAATCCATTTACGCTTCTGCGCTTTCCTTTAAGACTTTCTTTTTTATTCCTTTATTCCTTTAAATTCTTTTACTGTTTTTTTTATTGCTTTTATTTAATCTTTTAACTTATTAGCTAATAGCAGCTAAATTAAATCCTCTTTAGCTTACTTTAATAGTCTATATAAAACCTCTTTTTTTAATGTAAAGTAAAGGTTTTCTAAGCTTTTTTCTGTTTTATTAACTTTATATTTAAATATAAAGTTAATATTTATTTTAGCTTTAGGTTATATAATGCCTTTATTTTATATTCATAATCAATAGCTTTAATAATAAAAGTAATCATTTAAATATTCCCTATTTTATATTTTATATATAAATCCCTATTCTTTAATATATAATTAAATATTAGCTGCGCAGCTTAAATAAATAGTATTTTGAAGATAAAAGGCATCAAGATATTATTAAATGTAATATACAATCTAGCTGCTATTTAAGTATTATTTATATATACCTAAATAACAGTTTTACTATATATATTTACTTGCTTATTATTAAATATAATGCTAATTGCTTTATAGGAGTATATTATTATACTATATTTTATAGTTAATTAATAGGAGATAATATTTTCCTTTAAGTTTAAGTTTATAAATACTTTAATAAATATACTATTAAGCTCTTTTAAATGAACTTATATTTGCAGAAAATCCTATAAATAGCAGAAGATCTTTTTTATTTAAACTATATAAATTTAGGTTATAGACTTTTATAACCGATTGACTTTATAATTAATAGCTATATTTAATTACTTTAGTTTATAAAAGTATATTTTTAAAAGTAGTGATAGGTTTAAGTCTTTAAGATTAAATAATTCTTTATTTAGTAATCCCTTTATTAGCAAAGGTTATAAAGTTATAGCTTTAAAAGGTTAATCCTATAGCAGCTGAATGACTTATATAGTTAATTCTGCGCGTATAGCTATTATATTTAGTCTTTTTAACAGTTTTTCTTTAAAAGGGTATTTATATATAGGGATAGAGGTTATTTACTGTAAGGCAGATTTAAAGACAGTTAAATTAGTCTTCCTATAAAACTGTATTTTAGTAATTCCTTATAATTTTGCAATTAAGTTTATTTTTAAAATGTTTGCAAGCTTTAAAATAGCATTTAAAAGAGTATTAGTTTTAAGCTTAATTGCATTATTTAGAATTGCTATTTAGATTATTATCTTAGCTTGCTTTGCCTTTAGCAGTTCTTTTTTATTGCTAGTCCTTTTAATTTTATTTTTTTATTGTATTATAGTCTTAAAGGTATAGGCTTTAAGGCTGTAGGTATAGGGTTTAAATACAGTTGCTTTTTTTTAATTAATCTTTTTATTTAAGGCAGTAATAGCTCTTTTTTAATTTACTTATCTACTTTATTAATTATATAAATATACTTTTATCCCCTATTAATTATAAAGTTAATAAAGAGAGTCTAATTAAATAATTTTTTAGTTAAGCTCGCCTAGTTATATTTATTTAAAGGTTCCTTTAAAGAGGCTGTTTTAGCTAGGTTTATAGAAAAATTCTTAACCCCTTTTGCTTATATATTATCCCTTTTATTAGTAATTATTTAATTTTTACCTATAAAGTATATAATATTTATTATTAATGTTTTTATAGGAATTATATTTAACTTTTATAGTGCCTGGATTTTAAATATCTCTTTATATATTACTTTATTATAAATAGTGCTAAAGAGTTTAGCTTTATAAGTAATTGGTTTTTAGTTAAAAAAGCTAGGTTTTATCTTTTTTGCAAATAATAGGCTTAGGGAAACCTTATTTTAAGCTTTAAATGATTCTATTTAAAGGGCTAGTATTTTTTATATATAGGTTTTAATAGTTATAATTAATATAATAAATTAAAGCGGGATTAAGGTTTTCTGCAGGCCTATTTAAGCTATTTTTACTATTAAGTTATATATTATAAACCTATAGCCTTTATTATAGGTTAATTTAGTGCAGTTTTAAAGAAAATAGTCTTTATTTTTATAATATTAATAGTATTTAATATTAATAACTGCCTTTAAGTAATAGATAAAGAAGGTGTTTGGTATATTATTATATAAAGGGTCTATTATATTAATATTATTAATAGCAATTATTAAAGTAAAAGGTCTTTATATAGGTTTATTGCTACTAATAGTAATATAATAATATTCTTTTTCTTTTAGGTTAATTGCCTTTTCCTTTTACTGGAAAAGCTAAATTACTAGTTTATTAAATTTTTTAAATAAAGCGTTTATTTAATCTTTAAACTGTAAAGCTATAGTTAATTCTGCAAGTTTAGGCTATTTTTCTTTTTACTTCTTTATCTTTAAGCTTAACTTTAATTTAGATAAATCTCATAAATCTTTAGTTTTAAATACTCCTTTATTAAACTCTTAAAAATAGGTTTTTTAAATATTAAGCTTTATTAGTATTTTATTATAGAAAAGTATTTAGACTTTAGTATATACTAGATCTTTAAAATTGTTAATTTCTTTAATCCCTTTAAAAGCTATTATTAGCTAGAGCAGCTCTAGTAGTATTACTTTCGCGATATTATAGGAATATAGTATTACTGTCTTTTAATTTCTTTTATTAAGCTTTTAATAGAGATATTAATATTAAAGTAACTAATCTATTATAGACTATATTCTTATAGGTTATAGCGATAAAGGTTTTAAAGTTATACTGTATATAATTCCAATTAATCTTTATCCTATTACTTATAGTATTATAAAAGTTTTTTCTTTATTTTATCCCAGTTAATATTTTCTTTAATAAAAATCTAAACTATTTTCTATTCCTTTACTTTTATAAATAGTTTTAAGTACCTCTTTTAGTTTTTAATTAAGATTCTTTAATCATTTATTTTTTATTTATAGTTTTTTAGGAATTAGGATATATTTTTACGATTAAATTTGCTTATAAGGTTAGTCTTTTTTAGTAGCTTTATGCTTTAGATATTCTTAAAGGCTTAAATAAAAAAAAGAACTTTTAAAATAGTAATTTCCCCTTTTCCGCTAAAAAGCTTAACCTTTCCCTAGATTTTATTATAATAAATATAAATATTGTTAATATTAAATTAAGTATATAATTAAATGATTTTTTTAAGTTAAGGGGTTAAGGATAGAGTTGCGTTTAGTATTTTAATGAAAAGAGGTTATTAGTTTAATTTAGACTTTTTCGCTTTAAGTTAAAGTAAGTTATTAGAGTTTTAATTAAATAGTTTTTTAATAAAAGAAGGCTTTTTCTTGTATAGATTAAAGTTATTTAACTCGGATATCTGGCCTTTAAAAGAGTATTCTTTTAATAATAGAGCTATAGTAATATATTTTGTTAATATAAAGAGTTCTTTTATATAGAAAAAGGGTTGCGTTTATCTATCTAGGATAAAGAAATTAGCTAGTCTTTTAAAGATAGCTTCCTATATTAATACTGGTTATAGAATATTAAATTATGATCCTTTTTATATCTTTTTAAATGTCTTTAATATAAGTAAAGACAGCCTATATACTAGAGATTGCAAGAGTAGTAAAAATAATGCTGTTATTTAAAGTTAAAAAAAACTTAGCTAGGAATATTAATAAAATTAAAATAAAGTCTCTATATTAAAAGATTAAATAATTAATATATCCTTTATCGGCCCTTTATAGCTATTTTACCTATTAACTTATTTACTAGTAAATGAAATAACGGTTATAATAATATATTAATAGTTTAAAGGGGCTTAGGTTATATCATATTAACTGTTTTACTTATATATTTACTTTTACTATAGCGATTGGTTTTTTAGTAATTTTCTTTAAAATCTTAGCTTCTAATTAGCAAATATTGTCAACTAATAGTTTTTTAAAGTTCTGCTCTTTTATTATATTTTAATTCATTATACTTAGGTTAACTAATCTTGATATCTTTTCGGAAATTGCAATTAAATAACCCGCATTTTCAGAGTTAAGTATTATACTAATCTATATTAAATAGTTATAAAAGGGGTTTTAGGCTATTTCCATTAATTAATTATTTTATATTTATATAGAGATTAGGTAAAGCTAGCCTATAATTCTATTAATAGTTAGGTAAAGGTAGGTTTTGGTAGTAGTATAGAAGTGCTTTTAGTAATTACTTCCTAGGATACAATCCTTGAGATTTCCCTTTATCTCGATTACTAGTTTTATTAAGGGGGAATTGGCACTTTAAAACATATATATAATATATATATACCTATATATAACGATTAATATCAAGCGCGAGAACTATGCTTTTAATAGAACTATAAAACAGCAATTAAGTAATATAAAGACTAAAAGATACTGCAGATTATTTAATTATAATGCCAGTAGCTGAAAGTAATTAATAGTTACCTTTATACGCCTTAGCGACTATATTCTTATAGGTAAGGGAATATATTAAAGGGGGAAAAAGGTTAGTTTATATTAAACTAGGTCTATTTATATATCTTTATACTCTTATGCTTCCTTAATCTAGTAACTGCTTAAATAAATAACCGACTTTTTTTAGGTAAGCTTAACAAGAAAGATGCAGGTGTATTGGGTATATCAGTTACCCCCAATAAAATATCTGCTATAAGAAACTAAATATTAAAACCTTTAGTTAATTGCTTAATAGCTTTATTAGATTTAATAGTTCCTTTAATTCTCTTAATTTATTAAAGAAAAGTCTTTTTTAAGGAATTTAAATATTTATTTATTTAGTTTAGTATATTAATATTAACTTTTAAAATAGCTAGCTTAGCTAATAGCCTATTAAAAGTAGCGTTAAATTCAGTTAAAGATCCTTTATAATAATATATTTAATAAATAAAATTCCCTATAAAGGGAATCTCTTTATAGAGTATTAAAGTAACTATATTATCTCTTTAATACTAAAAATGCTTCTTTTAGGCTTTAAATCTAAGAAATAGATATAGCAGGAATAGCTGTTAAGTTATCCTTAATTAGTATAAGTAATAAGGCCTATTTTAAATTAAATAGGGAATTAATAATTATAGGATTTTCTATAAAAGTATAGTAATTTATAGCCTTTAGTATAATACTTAAAGACTATTTCTATTAATTAAAATTATTAAAACCTATTAGTTTATAGCTTTCTAGAAAGCTATAAACCTTTTTTAATACTTTTTTAAATAAACCTATTATTTAAAGTAGAAATAATAGTTTAAGGTTAAAGAATAAATAAAAATGGAATTTAGATTAATATAGGAATAGGAGTAGGAGCTTGTACTGGCACTAGTATAGGGGCTATAGGATTAATTTCTATTAGACTAGTAGTTTTAAGTTAAAGATTTAATATAGTAGCAGTTAAGCTAGCTAAAGTATTAAATAACTGCAATATAATAGTATTCTAACCCTTTAACTATACCTTCATTGTTTTAGTAAAAGCCCTTTATACTTAAAGCTTTTATTTTATATTCTGCATTTAAATAAATAGATCCTTTTACTGCTAGGGAGAGCTATTATCTTTAATTAAAGAAATAAGGCTGCTAAAAGCTTTAATAGGTCGACTTATACTGTTAACATTAAACCTATATCCTATCGAAATAGGGAATATACTATATAGTATATAGAAATAGTAATATAAATAGTATTACTATAACTATAATAGTATTTATAGTAGAAGCTTAAGAATAGCTTTAGATAGTTAAAAATCCTAAAAATGCTAGTATAACCACTAGGATAAGCACTATAAAAACCCGCTATAAGTGCTGTAGTAGCGCTAAGGGAAGTGCTGTAACTATTAGGGAAAACCTATTAATAGAGACTTAAGGAAAACTCTCCTAGGCTTATAACCTGTTAAAATAATAAAGTTATACTAAACCTTATTTATATATAGCTTTTAGGAAACTGTATATAATACAGTAATAAAGAAATAACTAAGAATTTATTAGGTAAATAATAGACTAAATAATTAAATTGTAATTAATTTAAGAGCTGAAAAGCTATAGGATATTTAGTAATATACGGCTATATTATAGAAGTAATTATAGAATAATGCTTTATCTTTTATAATAGTCCTTTAATTTAATAATAGGCATATAGTGGCAGAATTAGGTTTATAGCTGCATTCTTATTTTCCGTAAAATTCATTTATATAGGAAATCAGCTAAATCGACTTACAGCTATATAAATAGGAAACCATTTTAGTCAGATTTTTCACAATGGCTATTATGCCTATTATATTAAGTTTAAGGTCGGCGGGGTAGTTGGTCTTAGCTTAATTATTATCGTTAAAGATAACAGAAATTTCCTGACTTATACTGAAGATCCTCTATAAACTTGGTCCTAGCGTCGGGCCTAATTCCGGGTCTAGCCAGAATAGGAAGGTTACCTAATTATACTGAAATCCTTACTTTTTAGCCCTCTTTTTTAATATAACTGTATATTACTAGATATTTTATAGCTTTTTAGCTATTAAATTAGTTATAATTTAATTGTTTAGTTTATTGTTTACCTAGTAACCTTTTAGTTGTTTCTTTATTACTGCATTATATACAGCTTCCTAGAAGCCACTTTATTCAGGGGGAATTGGCACTCCTAAATACACGTATAATACATATATACCCATACGCAACGACTAGTATTAAGCGCGGGAACTGCGCTTTTAATAGAATTATAAAGTGGGAATTAAATAATATAAAGATTAAAAGATACTGCAGATTATTTAATTGTAATGCCAGCAGCTAAAAGTAACTAACAGTTACCTTTATACGCCTTAGCGGCTATAAACTTACAGGTAGGGTTATATATTAAAGGGGGAAGAAGGTTATTATATATTAACCTAGGTCTATTTATATATCTTTATACTCTTACGCTTTCCTAATCTAGTAACTGCTTAAATAAATAGCTAATTTTTCTCAGGTAAACTTAATAAAAAAAATGCAAGTGTATTAAGTATATTAATTACCCCTGATAAAGTATTAGGCCTAACTTTAAGTCTAGCTAAAATAGTAAAGTTATTTAAATATATTAAAATCCTTACTTTTTAGCCCTCCTTTTTAATAAAAGAGATATTAAAAGACTATAATTAAAGTTAAATAGATTAAGTAAAGGGAGCAGTAAATTTAAAGAAAAGTAATAAAGTCTTATAGTTAATAATTAAAATATTATAAAAAAATAGATATAAACTAGTAAATAAATATTATAGTTAAATTTTATTAATCCTTAAAGTCTTTCTGCGTTTAGATTAAACTGCTATTATATATAATTATTTAGGTTTTTTAAACTTTTTAGACTTTTTAAATCTTTTAAATCTTTTAAACCTCTTAGTCTTTTTAAACTTTTAAATTAACTAATTTTAATAAAGGTTTTAATAGGCTGCCCTTTTTTTAAATATTAACTTTAATATTTAAAGACTTAATTAATTAGTTTTTTTAATAACTTTTAAATATATTCATAGTTTAATAGCTTTATATATTAAGCCTTTAAAATCTTTTTTAATAATTTTTAAATATATTAATAGCTTAATTGCCTTATACTTTAAGTTATTAAAATTATTTTTTAATGACTTTTAAATATATAAGTAATTTAATTATATACTTTAAACTCCTTTTAAATCTTTAACCTTTAAACTCTTATTTAATATTAAACTTTTTTATAATTGCCTTTTAGCTTTTTATTAAAAATATACTTCTATATAGTTTTATTTTTATTTTTTAAATACCCTGCCCTTTTAAATATTTTATCTTTTACTTTTTTTAATATTTTATTTTTTGCCTTTTTTAATATTTATGCCCTACTTTCTTTAATATTTTATTCTTTTAATTTATTTTTATTAAAATAATAAAGTTATACTAAACCTTATTTATATATAGCTTCTAGGAAGCTGCATACAATACAGTAATAAGGAAATGACTGAGAGTTTATCGAGCAATAATAGATAAATAATTGAATTGTAACTAATCTAATAGCTAAAAAGCTATAGAATATCGAGTATATATGCAGCTGGTGTAGAAGTGATTGTATAAACAATAGCTTTATCTTCTATAATAGTCCTCCAATTAAATAATAGGAATATAGCGGCAGAATTGGGTTTGTGGCCGCATTCCTATTTTCTGCAAAATTCATTTATGTAGGAAATCAGCCAAATCGACTTACAGCTATACAAACAGGAAACCATTTTAGTCGGATTTTTCACAATAGCCATTATAGATATTATATTGAGTTTAGGGTAGGCGGGGTAGCTGGTCTTAGCTTAATTATTATCGTTGAAGATAATAGAAATTTCCTGACTTATACCGGAGTTCCTCTAGGAACTCGGTCCTAGCATCAGGCCTAATTCCAGGTCTAGCCAAAATAGGAAGGTTACCCAATTACACTGAAATCCTTACTTTTTAGCCCTCCTTTTTAACAATTTTAACTATAAAGTAAATTTAATTAAAGTTATAAGATTTTATTAATATTTAAATTATGAAATACTTTACGTTTTCTTTTGATATTATAAATAATTTAAAAATCATATATTTTTAGTAATTAAATAATAATAACTTTATAAATATATAAACTTTACTTTAAGAATAAATTAAGTAATTATTATTATAAAATATTTTGATTACTTTTTAATTTTAAACCTTTTACTAAATAAAATAATTTATTTATTAGATTTATAAAATAATTAAACTTAAAGACTTTATAATTTAAATAGTAAATTTATAGTAGTTTACTATATAATTTATAAACTAGCAGTTATAACTCTAGCTATTATATTTTATAAATAAACTTTTTACTAAATAATATTTAATCTCTATCCTTTAATTTAAAATAATATTAAAGTAATGTTTTTATTTAAAAATAACTTTATATGTTTTTAATTATTGTAATATCTTACTATAAATCCTTTTAATTAATATAAACTATTAGCTTTTATATTATAAAAATAAAGATTATAAAAATTAAGCTTTTTTAATATATATATAATAAAGTATTAAGTATTTTATTAATATTATATTAATATTACTTTAATTATATAATTTAATATATTTATTTTTATATAAATTAATACCTTTAAATTATAATATATTAAAATAAGGTTTTAAATTTTAATTTACTAGTTTTATTTTAATTAATTAATCTTAAAGGCTTTATTAATAAATTATATTATAGTTAAGCCTAGTTTTAAATTTTAAAATTATTATGTTAAAATATATAAATAGTATAAATTTATCTCAAGTTAACTATTATATTTACTATTAAGTTTTAGCGCTATTATTTTAAAATATATAAGTTATATAAATTAATAAATTTATTATAAATTAATATTCTTTAACTTTTTAGCTTTTCTAATACTTTTTAAAATTAAAGTTGAATTTATTATCTTTAAAACTATAAAATTAAAGACTTTATATTAAAAATTGACTTAAAATAAAAAAACCTAACTTTTTATATTATAGCTTTATTACTATTACTTTTTTAATACTTTAAATAATTGAAGTTTTAAACTTTAAGCTTTAATAGTCTTTTTACTTTTATTAAGTAAAAAAAGATTAATTTATTAAAATATTATAATTAGCATTAAATAAATTAAATAAAAAAAGCAGTAACTTTAATAAAAACTAATAAAATCTTATAGTAAATAATTAAAATATTATAAAGAGATAGATTTAAATTAGCAGGTAGGTGCTGCAGTTAGATTTTATTGATTCTTAAAGTCTCTTTACTTTAAGATTAAGCTGCTATTATATATAATTGTCTAGGTTTTCTAGACTTTCCGGACCTTCCAGATCTCCCGGATCTCCCGGACCTCTAGACTAACTGGTCCTAATAGGGGTCCTAACAAGACAAAGAAACAAAAACAGTTATCTTGTCTGCGATTCCGGCTATTAATACCCCTTTTTCCCTAATATAACTGCTTTTCCAATTATTTTTCTAGCCTTCCTAATTAGGCCTAGCTCTCGGGATCTATTAGGCTGGTTACAGGCATATCAGATACTCTTAACAAAATATATATATAGCTAATATAAAGAAGAAGCGGTATACAGGTGCTGTAAGCGCCTGCATAGTCTGACATATCGCTTACGCGATACATATATCAGCTCGTATCTGCTATATAAGCTAATAAAAGCTCCCTAGCGCTTACAGGCAGTAAAACCCCGGCCTACTTAACCCAACAATTAATTATATATTTACTATTATAGTAATAATATAGGTTATAAAATTATTAATATCCTTTATATTATAAAACAAAAGAAATAATATTTAATTCTATAAAATTACGTATATTCTTTTACTTTAAAAGGTTTAATTTATTTTAAAGTAATATTTATTAAAAAATATAATTATTATTTAATTTTGTAAATTTATAATTACTTTAAACTATAATATAATAGGCTTATTCTTTAAAAATTATTATAAACTCTTAATTAAAAGTCCTTTAAATAAATTAATTATCTTTATTTATAAATTTATTACGTTTATTAATAAAAGTAATAATTATTTCCGTAAACACTTTAAAGTAAAAGGTATTAACCCTTTAAATATTAATTTATTAATTTAATTATAAACTTTTAAAATACTTTATTTACTATATAGTAAATATTAAACTTTAAAATAATAAATTATAAAAGGTTAATAGTTTTATATTATAAATTTAAAGATTTAATAAAAGTTTTATTACTTTTTTATGTTTATATTATATAATTATCCTTTTGTATTATAATATAATTAAATACCTTTTATATTAAATTATCAATATTATTATTGAATAAAATATTAATATAAATAATATTTCTAAAAAGTCTTAAAATATTTAATATAAATTGTAATATTATATAATATAATAAAATATTAATTTATATACTTTTATTAATATATCTTTTTAATATAAAATTTATTTTTAAAATTATTAATTTAATACTTTAAAATATTATTACTTTTAATTTTAAAAGATTATTAATTATATTATTTTAACTTTAAACTTTATATTAAATAAACTTTATATTTTTCATAATTATAAAATTTTTAAACTTTTTTTTATTTTAAAGCTATATTAAAATTATAATTTTAACTTGATATATAATTACAGATAACATTTAAAAACTCTTTAAATTTTAATACTTACAGTTATAAAGTTAAATTATAATTATTATTATAAGCTTTTCAAGTAATATAAATATAATCTTAATTATTAAGGTAATTTATAAACTTTACCTTTTAATTAACGTCTTTTTTTACCTTTTATTTTTATTTTTATATTTTTAAATTAAATATAAATTAAAAAAAATTAAGTTCAAGTATATTTTTACTATAATAATATAAGCTTTTAAGCTTAAAGGTTTTGTTATAGTTAAAGATTAATAAAATTCTTATATAATATAAAGCTTTTTATAATATTATAATTAAACTATTAATGAATTTATTAATCTTTTTAAAGAAAATAAAGGCTAAAAGTAATAGTACAGTTATTATAGGAAAATATAAACTATTATAGTATATAAAATAATAGGTTAAAGTAATATCTTTATTATACTTTAAATAAAGTAAAAAGCTATAAGAATATAGTTTAAAGGTATAGGATTAAGCTATTATATAAGGATATATATAATATTAATAAGTTATTAACAGGCAGGTTTAGTGCCGTAATAAATATATATACTTATATAAATAAAAATTATTTATACTATTATATAACTGATATTTATTAATAAAAGCTTAATACTTTAACTTTTACCTCTTACTTTTCCTTTAAATATTTTTTTAAAATGGAATATATTTAAAAGTTATATAGCTATTTTTATAAAGGGTCTGATAAGGTTATAGGGGTTAGGTTAGGTTAAGCTGACCTGTTAGAGTTTATCCGACTGGGTTAGCTCAGGTACTTGGACCCCTGTAGGGGTCGGATGACAAGGGGGGGGAGGGTCAGTTGGTCTATCACTTGTTGGTTTCAGAGTTGGAATCGTACGAGTATGCTTACCTACACCCACGACGACTCGTATTGCCATTCAACATGGAAATTAGAAGGATCAGTGGGATGAGATCAATAGCAAAGGATTGTCTTCATACACGGTATAAAATCTCCCTTTTCCCCCTTCAGAGGCCAAAGAGCCTTGCAATCCAACATACGGAGTACTTGAACTCATTGTTTCCCTTCCGCTGTATCGGTATATGTCACAATGTCTCTCAAAAATTGCTGCTTTTTACTCTGTGCAGCGGTCGTCGCCTTCGCTGAGGCCACACCTCTCACTCCCAATGGCAAAAAAGCTGGCTCCGCCGGTGGCCGCGCCGTGCCGTACTTGCAAGATCATATCGGATGGTTTTACGACTGGACTCCGGCCCCTAAAGGGGGGCCTTCAAATGTCGCCGCCGTGTCTATGCTTTGGGGAGGCGGCAACAACGGCCAGCAAGACGCGAAGCGATTCAAGGAGTTTCAAAACCTCTCCTCCACTCCACAATACCTCCTTGGCCCCAATGAGCCGGACTGCACTGGGGCAGATACTTCAGCTCATCTCAGTGTCGACACGGGTGTCAGCCTATGGAACAAGATGATCGTTCCCTGGGGCAAGAAGGGCTCCCTGCTCGGCAGCCCGGCCATGTGCATGCAAAAGGATGAGAGCTGGCTCAAGAACTTCAACAAGAAGCCGCTGGTTAAGAGCTGGGACTTCACAGCCATTCATATCTACAAGCCGGACATGGTGGGTGTGCAGGCCGATATCGACTACTACTGGAAGACATACGGCAAGCCCATCTGGGTAACGGAGTTTGCGTGCGTGTACGACCAGGACAATTTCACACCCTGCTCAAACCAGACACAGATCAACCAGTGGATTTATGACGTGGTCGATTTGTTTGAGAACAATGAGCACGTGGCGGCGTATGCGTACACCGATGGTGGTGGTTTGGGTCAGGCTTGGCTCCCAGTGAAGGCGGATGGTTCGGGGCTGTCTGAGTCTGGTCAGACTTATCTGAACGCGATTAGCACGTACAACTAGATGAGGGATTTCGACACTGCGAGAAAGAATATACGAGTAAGTGAGGGTTTCCGGTAGCACTCTGTATGGAGTGCATACATTTACATTCATACGGAGGACTCCGTCCATAATTTGTTTTATCAGGCCATAGCAGCAGTACTAGCCTGGGGGTGGAATCAAGGGGATAGACGAGATAGAGAGAACCCGATACCCGAAATTACGGAGTAGTTTACCGTATTCGTCGTATGTATTGAGAGATCTACAAGTCATAGTACGTGTTCTGTGAATAATCACGCTCGTGATTTAATTATCGAGATTAGGGAGGAACTTGGTTTAAGCACAACACGAATTTACTAGTAGTACGTATCATTATTGAAATAATGCAGTAATATTTATTGGGACTTTATGTTAGACGAAACCCTTTACTGCCACTGCTACTCCGTACATTACTATTCAATGTTTCCGGATTGAATCAGTCATGTTCTGTATAATTCAGCCTGATAAAACCAGCGGATTGATACACGCATCTACTCTTAAAATCTCGAATGGAAACGTTTATCTCGCCCCCCACGGTTTTAAGAGCAGTGAATTTTTCAAGGCTTATTACCTTGCTTACTACCCTACATCCTCTCATTCTTTCTTCGATTATAATTCTGATCAACTCTCTCTCCTGTAAAAAATTTTCTGCACTAGCAGCTTATTAGTGCAGGAGCTTTTACAGGCCACAAGAAGCAGCGCAACAGCTATTAGGCTAGCAATAGCCTAACAGTTGAAAAATGCAGTAAAGGTATATTTGGAGAGTTGGCTTTGCGCTGCGTTGCCTGCTTTAAACCGCTGGATCTAAAGACTGAATAGCCTCGGGACTAGGCCGCTTTAGATATCAGATACTGACAGGATCTACAGCAGGTTAAGGCCCTGCTGCTCCCGTTAATATCTGAAAAACAGCATTAGTCGCGAGGGTTTTTCTCCCACTGAGAGAGGCCGACCCCTCTTTTCTAGGGTTTTTCCCACTCACTATAACCGCTATTATACAGATCCTAGTTATAAGGGGATTTTAAAGGGTTATAGAGTATATAATTTAGGGTAGGGTTGTGAGAGGAATTTCTGGCTGGAAAAATTCTTGTTTTACTTGGTTTTCCCAGGTGCGCATTTATATCTATAGAGATACTCGATACAGGCTCCGGCCTATTGCGGCTTCTGCCGCGCCTTTCGACCCGCTGACGGGAGGTGGGCTTAACGACTTTGCCCTTGAGGCTATAAAATCCTAGATAGTGGTCAGATACTAGCCTAGGATGTCCTTTTGCCCTACTGGGATTGGTGGCCTTTGCTATAGGACGTTAATGGAATATCAAATCAAATCAAATCAAATCAAATTGCAATTCTAATCAACTCTCTCCTGTAAAAAAATTTCCGCACTAGCAGCTGTTAGCAGCTTATTAGTGTAAGAGCTTTTATAGGCTATAAGAAGTAGTGTAATAGCTGTTAGGCTATCGCTAGCCTAACAGTTAAAAAATGCAGTAAAAGTATATTTAAAGAGTTGGCCTTATACTGCATTACCTGCTTTAAACTACTAGATCTAAAGACTAAATAGCCTTAAGATTAGGCTGCTTTAGATATTAGATATTAATAGGATTTATAGTAGGTTAAGGCCCTGCTATTCCTATTAATGTCTAAAAAATAATATTAATTGCGAGGGTTTTTCTCCTATTAAAAGAGGCTAACCCCTCCTTTTTAAGGTTTTTCTTATTTACTGTAACTGCTATTATATAAATCTCAATTATAAATAGATTTTAAAGGGTTATAGAGTATATAATTTAAAGTAGGGTTATAAAGGGAATTATTAGCTAGAAAAAATCCTAGTTTTCCCAGGTATGCATTTATATCTATAGAGATACTCGATACTATAGGCTCTGGCCTATACTGCGGCTTCTGCTGCGCCTTTTAACCCGCTAATAGGAGGTGGGCTTAACGACTTTGCCCTTAAGGCTATAAAATCCTAAATAGTGGTCGGATATTAGCCTAAGATGTCCTTTTGCCTTACTAGGATTGGTGGCCTTTGTGCTATAGGACATTAATGGGAATCATCATTATCATCATCATCATCATTGCAATTCTAATATCACCGCTTATTAAGTAAGCTGCCCTGATTAATTTCCTCCTACTAGCCAATGTGTGATTTATCCCTCATCTATCTTAGGGTGTCCCACCGGAAAATGAAACGGATGGAATTTGGCTAGCAGCGGCGACTAACTTTTCGATTATGTACATACCTACTCGTATGTACATATTTGTGACAGAATCTCGTAGAAGCTTTTTAACCTAAAGCCATGATTTTCACAAATTCTATTAACTAGCTACTTAGCCTCACGTGTTATATTCGGTATCCCTTCATTTACGAGTACGAGTCCTGATCCTTCCAGGCCCACCGCAGTAATCAAGGCTACTCCGTACCTCGGATCTTCAAGCTTATCCAAGCTTAAACCGCCATTTCATTATTATCATATTTCCGGAATACTGGTAATAGTATCTATTAATAACAGTCACTCTCACAACTGGACCTGTTGAGCGGTTGAGGGGGCAACGTTATCTTGGTGACCACGATTCTATATCATCTTTTCGACAGTATTAGAGCCCTTCAGTCCTATCAACTCAAATCCACCGCATCTAGTTCCGCGTAAATCTGCTCCTTTACGCTCTCATCCGCCCAACACATGTCCACCCCATTCCTCGCCAGCTGCACCATCTCCTCCTTAGACAGCTTTCCGTAATGATACGCCTTCTCCATGTTCCCATCAATCCACACATCATGCATATACACCGGGTCATCGCTGTTGATGCAGAACTTGACTCCCTTATCTAGCAGCTGCCGCAGCTTCGGGAACAGCACCTCTGTCGCTGTCCTCCGGTGGTACGCATGCGGACATAGAGTCAACCCGACGCCTCTCTCTACCAAGCCCGTTACAAGCTCTTCCCGATCTAGCACGTCCAGTCCATGGTCAATCCGCTCGATTTGCACATCAAAGATGGCCTGTCGGATGTGCTCGTGCGTGTCTTTTTGCCCAAAGTCGCAATGCGTCGTGATATGCAGGCCATCCGCCCTGGCGCGCTCAAACGCTCTCTTGAACAGGTTCGGCGGTCTCTCGTAGGCGTTGCTCGCCAGGCCGACAGCATGGAAGAGCCCGTGTCCGTCTTTCGCCCACGGGAAGGCAACCTGGTATGCAGCTTCGCCCTCCTCAACGGGCTCGTCGCGGAGAAAGCAGAAGATCCAGTTGGAGCGCACGCCGTACTTGGATGCGCCGTCGCGTTGCGCCCTTAGGTAGCCGTTGAGTACATACTCTGCTGGTATTCCCCGTCGTGTATGCGCCTGGATATCGAAAAAGGGCTCTACATAGCGGACATTCATCTCCTGGCAGCGAAGAAAGTAATCCATGGCCAGTTCGTAAAAGTCATCCTCCGTGAGCAGAACCTCACACCCGGCAAAGTACGCCTCTAGAAACGTGGGCACGTCCTTGCGACCGCCAAGCTCTGGGCGGTGGTTGTACGTGACATTGTATGATTCCACAAGCTCCTCATATGTCTTGTACTCCTGGTCTTTGAACCGCAGGGGAACGTTGTTGCGCTGGGCGAGCTTCCATCGGAGAGCCGGCCGGAGGGTTCCTTCAATGTGGATGTGCAGCTCGACCTTGGGGAGGGAGGCGATGAAGGGAGATATGCTGAGGCTGTTCATGTTTCCGTGATAGTATCAATGTTCGACTATCTCCGTGCGCGTTTGTGGTGGTGTATTGAAGATTCATCTTAATGGAAGGAGTTAAGCCGGAAGATAAGAAGAATCCAATAGTACGAAGTAGTCTCTCACCAAAGACTGCCGGCCCGGCAGGGTGGAGTAAAAAGCCCCGGCCATCGGCGAACTCCTGTTCGGTCGGTCTCTTTCGGAATTTTCTGACTTCAATCAATGGGAAGAGGAGATTGGAGATACAGAAGACAGTTGATTTGACACAGAGCCTCGAACAAAGATTGGGATCTGTAGCTAATGCTTGTGCTTCAAACTACGTAGAGAGCTCGGATTGCTAACAGAAGAATGCGTATTCTACAGCATCAGCTGGGAATACGGAAGACTCCGTAGGCAGACAATATTTTGAACCTCAAGGGCACCACTATCATCATTTGACTGCTCCATACTCCATATTCCATACACACGAGTCGTATTACTACTGCTAAACATTACCTATCTAAAGTCTAATTTATCCTACCCGTTTTCTTCCCCATGGTCTTCTCTTAATCTGGCATGAAGCCACGCGAGTGTGGATTCCTTCAGCCGTTTTACCACTATTACCGAGCTTTTACATGCCGATCTCGGGGAACTGCGGTCCTTCTGGCCACTCATCCAAACTTCTGCGTCCCCACGTTCATGATAAGCGTGGGGGAATACGGCGGATATTGGTGATAGCTATGAAAAAATCCAGGATATCTCCAGATATCACATATTAGCTCCAGCGGGGGTTGGCCGAGCATTGATTAGAGCTGAGCAGCAGCGCGCCTACTTATTGCGCGTGAATCCTGCGTCTATGAGCGACGAGGACATTCACCTTGTCCATGAGACTGAACCTTTGCTCGGAATCCATCACGAGATGAGTGCAACTCCAGCACAAGAGCCAGCGAGGCTCGAGACCGGCCCTGACGCCGCCATGGCGCGTCGGGTGCTGAAGAAGATTGATCGTGTGATCATTCCTCTTCTGTTTGTGACCTACATGTTCAACTTTATGGACAAGGTCATTCTCTCAAGCGCTGCAGTATTTGGTCTGCGAGAGGACACTGTAAGAACACCTCCTCCCCCAACACATTCAACCTGACCAGCCTGCTCATATCATCATAGCACCTCGCTGGCCAAGACTATAGCTGGGTCAGCAGCATCTTCTACTTCGGTTACCTCATCTGGGAATATCCCACCACCCTGCTCATCGCGCGTCTTCCTACCGCCAAGTATCTCACATTCAACACCGTCGCCTGGGGCATCGTCGTGGCCGTAACGGCAGCATGCACCAACTTTGGCGGCCTCATGGCTGTGCGCTTCTTGCTCGGCATGGCAGAGGCAACCATCACCCCCGCCTTCATGTTCCTCACGTCGACTTGGTACACGCGAGATGAGATGCCAACGCGTGTGGGCATCTGGTTCGCGGGCAACTCCATCGGCGGCATCATCTCTAGCCTGATAGCCTTTGGTCTTGGACACATCAATGACAATGTACACCCCTGGAGATGGATGTATATCGTCCTCGGCATCGCAACCTTCCTCTGGGCCATCCCTATGTACTTCTTCCTCCCGGATAGCATCTCCAAGGCAAGGTTCCTTACTCCCGAGGAACGAAAAATCGCTGCCGATCGCATCGTCATTGCCGGCACGGGCACTACCGAAGGCACCAGCTGGAAATGGGACCAATTCGTCGAATGTCTCATCGACCCCAAGACTTGGCTCATCTTCATTACTGCGCTCATCGTTCAGATTCCCAACAGCGGCACGCAGAGCTTCTCCAACATCATCATCTCCTCTTTCAATTTCACCTCTCTGCAGTCCACCCTCATCAACATCCCCTACTCTATCATCACTGCTGGCATCATTGCTGGAACGGGATGGCTCGCCGGCCGTTTTCGTACGCTCAACTGCCTCCTCATCGTCGCTGTTGTTATCCCCTGTGTTGTAGGCGCTGCCGTCATCTACTCCCGCGACCGGGTGCCGCACGGAGTTCAGCTCTTTGCCTATTTCCTCCTCTCGCCTGGTCCCGCCTCTCTGCCGCTCCTCATGGCGCTCGTGCAGTCCAACTACCGTGGTGTTACCAAGAAGATGACCGTGACGGCCATGCTCTTCCTCGCGTACTGCGCGGGCAACATCGCAGGACCGCAATTCTTCCGCCAGAATGAGGCGCCGGCGTATCAGACGGCCTTCCAGGCCATCATGATTTGCTACGCGCTTGCCATTGTTCTGGCCCTGGTATTGAGGGTGTATCTGCAGTGGATGAATACGAAGCGCGCAAGGGAGGAGGGCTTCGAGGGCAATGCTGGTTCGTCTGGTATGGTTGCGGATGGCAAGTTGGGGGATGCGATGGATGGCAAGGACGTGGCTGAGGCCGTGATGCAGATGGAGCTCAGGCCGGAAGATTATGAGGATGTGACGGATTGGAAGACGGTTGGATTCAGGTATCGTCTGTAGGTGATCTTGTGATCGTTAATGATTTGTTGTCTCGGAACGACAGCTATGGAATCAATATGTTGATGCTCTCCATCAGATGAAGCCTCGTGTTGCTCGTTTGTCATTTATCCTCATAAAGATGTGTCACTGGCGGAAGAATCTTTTCTTCACTCTTGAAATCCACCTTGAGCAGCACACACTGAACGTTGTAGAGTGCTCAAAGCTCGTAATGACCTGCATTGGATGGAGGCTTGCCTTAGTCTGCTTACTGCGTCCCCCAGTTTCCTGCTTCCCCAGTTCTTTGTTGTTCCGGGAAGAGCATGCATAATCAGGACCGAAAATCCGCCGAGATGGTGGATCCGTAACTAATGAGTAAGTCCGCTCTTTCAAGCAATGGGGAACAACAAGAGAAGCCGACTTTTGTGTTATACCCAAAGCTTATTAGCTCTTTTTGGAGAGCTTCTGTACACGGGTGATGTCCCGAATCCCCGGCTCTTGAGAAACAATCTAGTGGCAATAATGCGATTTCGAACAAACCTCCATGCCAAGGGATAAGCCGTTGTGTAAGCTGTTTTGTAAGCCTTGTATCACGAGGGCCGCTTAAGGAATGATGCTCTAACTGCAACGGTGACGAAGCTCGAGTGATTAGTTGTGACGAAGCGATTCGGGATAGAGATGGCAGAGAAAAAGGAGCTTCCAGCCGTACACGCACACTTTCCAGTCGTACACGTACAACTAAACCAAATCTAGATTAGGTATTCCGCTATAGATTTTTAATATACCGATATTACTTCCAATCTATCTTCTAATATTCTTTACCCACTTAAATAAATATTATTACTAATACTTATATTACTTAATACTCCTATACACAGTAATTGCGTTATAATAACACATTTTCCACATCTCTATTTTGATTACTATAACGCCTATATAATATTATTTTATCTTTAGCTTTTAAATTCTCTATTTATTGCAATAAACTCTTTTAATAACTAAATCTTCTTTACTTTTAAAGAGGCCTACGACGCGATATGAATATCCCAACTTGCAGATGGTTTTATCACGATAAAACGCCGTTCGTCGCGCCGCAACAACGCGATAACGCGATGCGAGGTCGCGTGTCAGTATAGCGGAAGCTATCGTCAAAACGCCTACAGCCAGGGCCGCAGCAATTTATAGGCAATACTGGAAGTATTAATGTGTATAATTTTAGTGGAGGGGTACCTCCTGCAGGGCCTAGTCAATTGCCGCAGTGCCCAACTCGTCAATTTGATTTTCGCCTATGGCAGCCGCCTCAGTGAGCTTCGTAATAGCTTCAATTAAATAGCTTAGAAAAATGCATTTTTGGGTTAACCTCGGTAAAGGTCTTCAAGTAGGTAAAGAACATTAGAAGATGGATTAGAAGTATCGGTATATTAAAAATTCTATAGCGGAATACCTAATCCAGATTTGGTTTAGTTGTAGGTATACGACTGGAAAGTGTGCGTGTATGGCTCGAGAAAAAGAGGTCATCTTTATTTTAACCGACCCAATGAGAATTATGTTTGTTCTCCGGCATTATACTCACCAGCTGTACTTCGTATACGGAGTAATAACCGCCGATACGATGCGAGTTGATACACCCTAGCATGAATACCCCGTCCATGGACTCGGTTCTGATTTTCCAGAACAGGCAGGGATCTGTCAAATATTGGTGCCGCGCAGCCGCCACTCTGTCATGTGCCTCCTTGAGTCTCCCAGACTACCCCATGGGGCTTCCTAATGCGGGTAGAGGCAATCATCACGACCGAGTTATAGGGACGGGCAGCGGCGATACTCTCGGCCCCCTCCCCCAGTAAGGTATCTAATGGGGTTGTCAGTTGAAGTTCCCGTATACTCGGGACCTTGTCATCTCCACGAATTATGTGGAGATGCGGAGTAGATGGGAAAATCTTACTTTGAACCGCTAAGTCGGTGACAACAGCATCTGAGTTTTGCTCGTATTGTCAAGACATGCTCGGAAATCGGACCGATCTAGTTGAGACAGGGAGGGAGAGGGAGAGAGAATATGTCTGGGGTCCGGGGAAATGGATCCCATGTTAGATTTCCTATAAAGCTTGACGCCTCTGTCTCGCCAAGAAGTCTTTTTTACAAGCAGTGAGCTCATCAAGGTGTTGTTGATAGCCTGTCAGCCACCAAGATTGGGCGGTCTTTTAGAGCAACTAGTCTTATAAGCCCCGTTCGTCCATCCTATTGGGGTCATTTATTTTCAGAGAATTTTCTTTCACGACTCACAATGTTGAGGTCTTTGGTGGCCGTGGCAGCCCTGCTGGCCGGCGTCTCGGCTTCGCCCGCCGAACCCCGGGCCGGACGCAAGGTCTGTCGGTCCGGATCCTTCTGGTACGCCAACATGGATCATACCGGCCAGTTCCGAGGATACGCCCCGTACACTGATAACCCGGGCTCGTATCCCGTTTTTGTCTCTGTCAATCCTGGAGACGGAGGTGCCATTCAGAATGCTATCAATTCTGCTACCAATGGCCAACCGCGACACAACGAATGGCTGGCTTCACAGCCCCGTGTGGTGTACATCCCACCTGGAACATACCAAATCAGCAGCACCATTAACATGCGCACTGATACGATCCTGATGGGTGATGCCACAAATCCTCCCGTGATTCAAGCCGCCCCTGGCTTCAATGGCAACACCCTCATCAACGGCCAGGATCCCTCCACGCAGCAGGCTGGAGAGCTCTCCTTCGCTGTCGGTCTGAAGAACCTGATCCTGGACACGACTAAAATCAACGGAGGACAGGCTTTCAATGCTCTCTACTGGGGTGTTGCACAGACGGCTCAATTGCAGAACATCAAGATCACAATGCCTTCAGCTGTCAATGGTGGGGGACATACCGGTATTCAGCTTGGACGAGGCTCAACCTTGGGACTTGCTGATGTGCGTATTGAGAAGGGTCTGAATGGTATTTGGCACAATGGCCACCAGCAGGCTCTCTACAAGAGCATCTACTTCTTCCAAAACACCATCGGCATGCTCATCAGCGGTGGTAACACCATCACCCTTCTGAACCCAACCTTTGACACTGTTGGCACTGGTGTTAAAGTCACTGGCGGCAGCCCCTTTGTCGGTATCGTTGATGGCAAGTCTATCAACTCTGGCGTCACCTTCCAAACCACCGTCTTTCCCACGGTCGTTATCGACAACTTGACCAAGGATACCAACACCGACGTTGCACAGTACTCCGCCTTCGGTACTGTCCTTGGCCCTCAGTCTCACGTTGCTACTTTCAGCTACGGAAACACTGTTGGCCGCAGCCCCATATATGGAGCCACAACCTCTTCTGTCGCCCGTCCTCTGGCCATCGCCCCTGGCGGCCGCATTCCTGCCATCCCTGCCCCCAACTTTGCCTCGAACACGGTCAGCGACTTCATCAACGTCAAGGACCCGAGCCAGAACGGTGGTCAGAGCATCAAAGGTGATGGCTCGATCGACGAAGCAGCTGCCTTGAACAATGTCTTGCAGTTTGCCGCTTCTCGCAACAAGATCGCATACTTCCCCTACGGTTACTACCGCGTCGAGTCGACCCTTCTCATCCCCGTCGGCTCCCGTATTGTTGGTGAAGCTTGGTCTACCATCGCCGGTGCTGGTAACTTCTTCAAGGACTCCTCCAACCCGAAGCCCGTGGTCCAGGTCGGTAAGCCCGGTGATGTTGGAATTGCTCAGATTCAGGATATGCGCTTCACTGTGTCGGATGTGCTCCCTGGTGCTATCATCGTCCAATTCAACGCCGCTGGTAATAACCCCGGAGATGTTGCTCTGTGGAACTCTCTCGTCACTGTTGGTGGAACTCGTGGTGCCAGTGCCCTGACGAATGCTTGCCAGAGCCCCGGCAACGAATGCCAGGCAGCTTTCGTTGGCCTTCACTTCGCCAAGACCTCATCAGTATACCTTGAGAATGTCTGGAACTGGGTGGCCGACCACATCTCAGAGGATTTCAGTGGCGGCTCCAGCATTGCGGCCAAGGGCGGTGCGCTTGTCGAGGCTACCAAGGGCACTTGGCTTCACGCTCTCGGCAGCGAGCATTGGTGGCTTTTCCAACTCAACCTCCACCAGGCTAGCAATGTTTTCATCTCGCTGCTGCAAACTGAGACAAACTACGAACAGGGCGATAACGCTATGCAGGTTGCCCCTGCGCCGTGGACCCCTAACACCCAGACCTGGGGTGACCCTGACTTCTCGTGGTGCCAGAACAGCGCGAATCCTAAGCGATGCCACATGGGACTGTCCAACTATATCCAGGGTGGCTCGAACATTTACTACTTTGGATCAGCTTCCTGGGCCTTCTTCAGCGGTCCTGGATTTCAGGGCTGTGCCGGACCCTACCAATGCCAAGGTACGTGTAACCATGAACAATGACATACAGCTGTCAAACTATTGCTAACACCGGTTAATAGAGTACATTCACTTTATCTCTCAAACTCCCCAGAACCTTCAGATGTTCGGCATGTGCTCCAAGGACACTCGTGTCGCCCTTCGACTGGGAGATGGCACCGAAGTCCAGGCTCAGCCTAACTTCACTGGAGGCTGGAGCCCTGGTGGTGATGTTGGCCGTTACACCTCTTAAAGTTTTAGGCTTTTGGAGAACAGTATCAAGGCCTGATGGAGGATTCGGTTCTTTGTATATATATTCTCTGTACATGCTTAGAAGTTAAGTACGTATCGACGACTATAAACAAAGCTAGCTATGAATTACGTTAACCAAGCAATCTGTCTCACTCTCTTCAGTCATTCGTTATTTAGCGTTTCTTATTGAGTCTTGTTCATATAACTAAACTGAATACAGCAAGGCACAGCGCCTTCAAGTTCAGCTCGGCGGCCAATGAGTCATCACCACTCATTACTCACAGACGCCTGTCCAATTATTTAATTAGGGACAGTGGTGAATGATAGGTATCTAGCTTGATCGAAATCCCTCTATTTAACGCCCACGGCTCGATAGTCTCTAATTTATTCAGGGCAACAGTTCTCATTATGAACTTGGCAATGGCTTCGACTAAACCTGAATCACGCGTGTCCATCCCATGTCCCAAAGTTGCCGTGGTAGGCTGTGTAAGTCTTCTGATGAGACATATGGAGAACTTCAGCTGATGTCGACAGGGCCATGGTGAACTGGACGCAATTTATGCCACTCTCGAGGTTAAGTGCAGCGAGAAAGGCTGGGCCATGTCAGATCTTGACTTCGTCATCATCAATGGGGATTTTCAGGCATGACAACCCCAAACCTCAAACAATTGATGTTTCTAACTGTTTCCCAGGCCATGCGCAACAGCCTTGATCTCAATTGCATGTCTGTTCCGCATAGATATAGGAAAATGGGGGACTTCCACAAATATTACAGTGGCGAACTGCGTGCCCCAGTGCTAACCCTCGTCATCGGCGGCAACCATGAAGCGTCCAATTATCTCTACGAGCTCTACTACGGTGGTTGGCTTGCTCCCAATATTTACTATCTTGGCGCAGCTGGCGTGATTCGATATGGCCCCTGGCGGATCGCTGGACTTTCAGGTATTTACAGCCCAGCTGATTACCATAAGCCACACCATGAGCGTCTTCCATATGATAGGGATGATATTCGATCAATCTACCATGTTCGGGAGTGTGATGTCCAGAAGCTTCTTCGCATTCGCACGCAGGTCCACATTGGACTGAGTCACGACTGGCCCGCCTGGGTTGAGCTCTTCGGCAACTACCAGAGCTTGTACAACAAGAAGCCGCATTTCTTCGACAGTGCAAAGAGGGACGGCCTCGGAAGTAAGCCTGCTACCGAGGTGATGAACCATCTGCGGCCATCCTATTGGTTCTCTGGACACATGCATGTCAAGTTCTCCGCGACGGTGAAGTACACGAGCAGCAAGATAGAAGAGTCGATAAGGGCACTACTCGTGCCAGACATGTGGAGATCTAAGTTGCCGATCTTTAAGAACCACCGAGGCCTGTCCAAGTCATCAGCATCACAGCCCGCTGGCAGTCTAGGAACAACCAAATTTCTAGCCTTAGATAAGCTGAAGCCGGGACATCCAGCTCCTGGATTCTTGGAGCTGATGGAACTAGATCTTCCGGAGCCTTCCGATGCAGGTGAATATTTAGGAAGGGAAGACGGAAAGTTTGGCTTGTTCTATGACGAGGAATGGCTCGCCATCACGCGGGCATATGCGGATACCCTGCGACTTCAAGAGCCCGAGACACTTGATATTGCCCCTGCGACGGCTGGCAAACCATCTGAAGCCTGTCTTGCTAAGCACATGAGCTGGGTTAAGCAGAATATTGTGGAGAGGGGTCTCCTCAGGGTTCCCCGGAACTTCATCCGACATGCACCCATATACGATGCTAAGAACATTGATGCCGGATCGGGAAGTCCTCCCGAATACCCCAACCAGCAAACGGCAGAATTCTTGGAGCGTTTACAGATTCCTAATAAGTTCTCTTTAGATGGAGATTCGGGCGGATGCCGAAGATATTGATAGCTATTGATAGCTACTAATGCTTTCTAAGCGCTACGAGATCATGGCATGCGCCCGTTTTATCACTCAGCCTCGTCTGCAAAAAAGTCTCTTGACAAATTATGCTCTTGATATAGTCATATCTTTCTTCAAATGTCCGAGTGGCCCGAGAGGCCCGAGACTAGGTGCGGGTAGATGTCAATACTAGTAGCACGGAGATAACGTCCGGATTTTTTATTCTTGATAGTCGCGACAATATGCCGAGATCTAAAGCGCGAACCGTATATAATGAGTAGTTGAAGGCACTATAATTCGTATATATAGCTGAAAGTCGGCGCAGATGATTTGTATCACCATTTCGTCTCATATTCGTTTAAGCGCCACAATCTGATGCTGGGGACATTCATACATCATCAAATCCCTCAGCATCAAAGATATTGACAAGGCCTTTCCAAGTAAATCACAAAACTGAAATATTTTTGCAAAATGTCAGACAAGGTCAATCTTCATCTTGTTCAGAGCCTGCCTACTTCGGGCGCTCGGGCGGTGGCCAGCTTTCAGCTTCACAATCGTCACTACTTAGCAATCCCTCAGCTGGCCACGGATATTCCTGGTGGTGCCGTGGGCATGACTCTTGGAGACAGTGATGTGCCGCTTTTGCTATTTAGAGCGAATGAAGACACTGGGGAATTCGAGATTTTCCAAGAGCTTCCTGTTCCGGGAGGCGAGGATGCTGAGTTCTTCTCTATAAATGGCCGATATTTCCTAGCAACAGCGAGTCTTCGCTCTGGCAAAGGGCCGTATGACATGGACATTGAATCCACGATTTTCGAGTGGGATGGGAATTCTTTTGTCGAGTTCCAAAGAATTCCTACTTTTGCAGCAAAACAATGGCGATACTTCAGCATTGAGGAAAGACACTTTCTGGCCCTTGCGCAAGGGGTTGAGATTCCCGACATCGAGCCCAAGATACCAACAGACTCCACTATCTTCGAATGGGACGGCTCAGCGTTTAAGCCATTCCAGACCGTTCCGTCCAAATGGGGCTATAATTGGCTCCATTTTACTCTCGACAGTAGGGATTTTCTTGCTTATGCAGACCACTTGGAGCCTTCGATCCTCCTTAGATGGGACGGGGAATCTTTCGTCCACTTTCAAACTTTGGATGGTGAGCATGGGAGGGCCTTCTGTTTTTTTCAAGATAGCGACGATGCTTATTTTGCATTCTCTCGATTGTTTTCCGATAGCATTCTTTATCGCTGGAACGGCGAAGCCTTTGAGATTCACCAGCAACTGCCAGGATCTGGCGGCCGTGAATTCGCTTTGATCCAACATCAAACAGCTATTTATTTGGTCCATGTCAAATTCGTTACAGGGACTAGGGCACTTCCAAATCCTGTTCTTGAATCTGTGGTCTACCATCTTGAGAGCGGAAAACTCCAAGTTGCGGCTACATTTCCGACACTAGGAGGGACTGATGCAACCCCTATAACAGTCCGAAACCAGATTCATATTGTGGTCACAGAGAGTTTAACCACGGAGACACGATTCCGAACAGATACTAGGATCTACCGGTTCGACATTAAACCGCTACCTCAGACAGCGGCCTTTCCGTTTCAAGTCCCTGAATTTCTCGACTTATTCACCGCATATACCGCCTCCAAGACCAGTATTGGTTCCCAATTGACAGCAACGGTGACTGAAACGACATCTTCCTTGCCATTACTTGTGGCAACTAGCTTTGACATGCTACTATTTCCAGGAAATGGACGTGATCCATCCTACATTAACTTCCGACTTGGCAGCAGAGGTTTCAAGGAGCTAGCGTCCATATCACACCTCGGGCCGGCTCTTGGCTCATTGATCCAGATGCGTCAAAACGGAGCTTCAGACGAGGTTTGGCAGACGCATGCCCGCGATCTCTTGGACAAGACACTCGCCGCACAAAAAGGAAACTCAGTCACACTCTGGGAGGATCGCATCCAAGCAGAAGCGTTTCGAGGGCGCGAACCTGCAATTGCCTCGATGGTTAGTTATGCATGCGAACTCACACAGACATATCTAGAGAGAATACTCGAAGATCCTACAAAGTTCACGTCAGAATTCTTACGAGAACAGTATTTGGAGGCGGCTGGAGATGAGCTAGGGGCAACCGTCCCTTTCAATGCAGTCATGATTGCCACATTCTTTCTGGTTGGACTGGACATATCCTACCGAATGCGCAACTGGCTCAGGGCCAATGAATTTGACTGGAAGAAGGCCATGGTTCTTATCACTGGCCAGCAGGGACGTGAGACATCTGGAGTGACGATCGGCACGAGTTCCATAGCTCAGATCATCCTTGAGTCGTCCAACCTGGAGCTTCCAATAGATCGACTTTTTATCGCGCCTCACGGACCAGTCCCCAACATCAAAGCATCAGATGATGCGGACTCGCTACGAAAACATGAACCCCAATTCCGCTTTTTATGGAGCCGCCTGTATGGTATGGGACAGCTTGGCGAGACGATGTTTGCGGGATATCCAGCCTATCAGCCAGAGCAAGTCTCAAGGCCAGTGATCAATACCTCGACTCTGACAGTGTCCGAGTTGCCCAAGATATCCAGTCCGGATGATTGGTTCTCGATGAATACCAGAATGCGTGTCGTGGTGGAGGACGCTCGCCAATTACTCTCTGGATGTGTGACGGATTATGCTGCTCAGCAGCTGCGTTTGGCTGACGGCGACCTGTCCCGACTTGTCGTCCCAGGATTGGATGGTGTGGATTTTACAGTGAAGCAGAAACTCCCTGGCTATCCAGTACTGTGAGAAAGGGACTGTAGCATGGCTGAAACAGTTGGGGGATGAGACTTCTTCACATTCATCAAGTATCCTTACGCTCACCCTTGATGACTCTATACGAGTACAATGTTGGGGGAGTAGAAGGTAATTGCAACTCAAATTAAACCTTCTCAAATTCACTTAACAAATAATTAGGGACCTTGACTCTTGTTCTAGGCTGTGTCATTTTTGACATATAACCCTATCGATTCCCTATAAATTAAGATACGTTCAATTCAATCCATGAAATTCAGCATCGACCTTTCTTTTCTACCCTAAGGACCAGGAGGAGATTCCCTCAGTATTTTCATTCCTACTCCCAAATACAAAGAAGGATATCTTATAGCCCCTGGCCAACGGCCCGTTGTCAATGTTAGGACAAATCGCCCACGAATAGGAGTTAGCTGGTTGCGTCCGCCTGTCCCTCGGTAAATCTTTTGGATTGAATATGACATACTCAAAGTCTAGACCATCACTCGTATAGCAATCGGGTTGTCCGTGGTCATTATGGGTAGACCTGAAAATTGGCAAACGTGTCACTCTTTGGATTTGTAAGCACATCTAACTAACCCAATCACCAGACCATTCGGTATCCCACTCGCAAGAGCTCTAACATTACCCATGAAGTTCACTTTTCTGCAAGCATTAAGTTAAGTGCAAATAACGTCGTGCCGTATCCAGGCTTATGAAAATGTCCGCAAGTGGCGAGATACCTGAAGTTCTCCAAAGGGGACTTCCCAATGCAGTTACCTACGACCTGACTTCCCTGCGGCAAGTCACAGTTACTCTTCCTCCTGGATCAACATGGTCCAGCGAGCTACACTGGCACGAAACTCATACCGAATATCTCAAAGTCATCAAGGGCAGCATTAAAGTGCGACTCGGGGGTGCGGAGCATATAATAACCGCAACTGAGGAGTCCCGGCCTGAGGTCAAAGTCGATCGTTACGTCTGGCATGAGTGGCAGCGCGCCGAGCTTGAAGGAGAAGAGGTCGTCGTCATTGAGCGGACGGATCCAGCGGATGGAGAGAAGGCTGTCTTCTTCTGGAACCTGAATGGCGTTATTCTCAATGCTGGAAAGACGCTCAATGCCCGCGTGCCCATCATCGCGTATTGCCCAGCGAAGCTTCAGGATTTGGCAACGGAGGTTTGGATTACCCTCAACCTATTTATAATATTCAAGCATCTCGACAATTTCCCGGTTTTCGCCAATGTGCCTAGGTTGGCTCAAAGAACGAAGTTGTATGTGGACAACACCACGATTGAGCAATGTCTCAAAGTGGTAGACTGGGTATTAACTCATCTTGTTTTCTATTTTGTGTCTTTGATTGGCCGTCTTCTTGGATTGGAGCCCGTTAGGCCTGAGTATACGCCTAAGCTGGCTTACGCAACTTGGATCAGAAAGCAGGAGGACAGGCTAAGGAAGCAGAAGAATTTGTAACCACTTACCATGAAGTCGATGTACTAAGGGAAATCTAAAAAAAAAAGTCTTCATCGTCTCAAAACTTTACTCATTGTCACCACAGAGAAGAGCACCGATGCATGGTACTTCTGCTGGATCTAACTTGAACGTCATTACGGAGTACAATCGCTTCTTTCGGTATTGACTAGGAGCATAACTTTTGTGAGATCACCAATCTATTGATCCAGGGCAAACGAAGTCTGGTAATCACGTTCTAGTGAGTATCCGTTGAACCTACCTCAAGACTCGACCCCCAAAGCTGCTCAATCACGCCTCACTGTCAATAGTAGACCAGCGCAAGTAGCGCGCCCCCAACAAATAGGCCGACTTGGATACGAATGACTTTATGCCAGACGCTGCCATGATTGACTGCCACCCCAAAAGTCGTGGAACGGATCCCAAGGCGAAATAGCGTTGACGAATTCCCGAATGCTCTTCGGGTGCGGCCCCAAGGGTGTCGAATATGCGCCTAGTCTTCAGTAAGTTTCACTTCGATTTACTCCGTACTTCTCATCGTACATGATATGTGCCCAATTGTTCTCGTTTGCCAGTGCGATAAAAAGCTCGTCACCGGTCTACAAGCTATATAAGGACATATGTACTAACTACTACCCGTTGGTGTGGAATGTCGGTTACCAACTAAGAGGTGAAGCAACGGGTAATACTCCGTAGTATTCGCCTTATTTCTATTATGCTTCCTGGAAATAACGCAGAATAAGGGGCTCCGTAGTCAAACGGATGGACGTACCCAAGAACACGAAATCCGAGGGCTCGCAGGCTCCCTCTCAAAGGTCTCGCAATATTACCGTCACCGCTGGATGCTGAAACTCGGAGAATATCCATATTGACCGGCCTCATGAGTTTCATGCTACCAATCTACGTTCCATTTAACAGGGGACTCTTGCACTCCGTATGCCTATCGTGCTTTAGATTTGGCATATGCGGTGGAAAAGGGCGTGGCTCAGCCTGTCGGGCTTTTTCAGGGGTCTGGCCAGAGACAATAGTAGTCCGTTTCTCGTATTTTATCCGCTTGAAAAATCTTTCCCTTTTGGTACAAAGTAGTAGTACTATTCTTCTATCTGTCCAGGGGGGAAGAGATTGGCGACTCTAGCTCGTTAGATAGTATACTCGTATACTCCGTATACCTACCCTACTATACGAATAATACGCAACGGACTATACACCAACATTCCGGCATATCGTGTGCAGTCAAGACGCCACCAACACATCGAAACGAACTAACCAACCCCATAGCAGAGAGATGATGGCACCAGTCCCCATGTGAGAAAGCGAGGTCGCATTGTACGTCGCACATATCGGCCAATTTCTCGGATAACCCCTTTCCTATATTTGACCCACGCTTTGCTACCACTTTGAACCAATTCTATACCGCCGTAGGACGGGAATATTGAGCGCCCTCTTTCGCTTTGTTTAACCCTCTGGGTATGGATCTGCCGGCAATTGACGAGAACATTTAATCTGAATTTATACACAGATAGAATATTATTTCCCCTCCGTATGTATATAGTACTAGGGCACGACGTGATTTTACATCTCAAGTCCTCCAGGTCTCTCCTTTTGCGATGTCTATCTATCTAAGCTGGTAATTCCTGGGGAACACAAGGCTGTGTGTCCTTCTTGATTATCGTAGTTGGTGGTCTAGTAAATGCTTCCGAAGCGGGAGCCTCGTATAACATCACCTCTTCGCCAAGAAATGGAGTCCCCGTCCCTGCCCCTGTTTGTGTTGTTTCATTCCGTCGTGTTCTATTTCTCAAAAGGAGCCAGGCAAACAACACAATAAGAGCAATGCCTCCCACCGCACCGGCCACAGCACCTCCAATTATGGCGCCTTTGCTGGAGTCCGAGGAGCTCGCGGGGGGTGGTTGTGCGGTGGTTGTAGGAGTGGAAGAGGATGTTGTAGAAGGCAATGTATCTTGCGCTATGCTCGCTGTCGGAGCTGATGAACTGGAGGTCTGACTGGTCGTTTGACTGGTCGTTGTCGTTATTACTCCAATCGTGGTAATGGCATGAGGAGTTCCTGTTCCAGCGTGTCAGTTGTGGTGTCAATCGGGCAGCGGCGTCTGCTGGAACGTCTTACCCGGGAAGAACAGGAGATTCTGTCCCGTTTGACAGTTTGTTGCATTAATATTCTCAATATTGATACAGAAGTACAGATCCTCGTTCGTGTTTGGGCACTTCAAAATGCCCTCTCCGCCTCCGACGTTGTCAACTTTGGGATTGTTGCAGAACCCAGGGCACGCCGAACTGCGCCAGGTCTTATCGGTACAGCTTCCGCGAACAAACTCGGTGGCCCCGGGCTTCCTCAACTCGTTCCCTGTGGCCTGGCATATTCCATTGGAGAGACACGCATAGCCTTGGCCACAGCAAGCTGAGTTGGCGGAACTGTCTTGGCAGGGCACATCGTTTTGGGCGATCGAACCGTCAGGGAAGAAACAGCCGGCGCGAGCTCGAAAGGCCAGCGATAGTATTAATATGATAGAGGCGTGCACGTTGATGGTCATTATTAGAGCTGACTGAGCATCACTCAACTCTTTGTAATGTCATGCTATGCCGTATCATGTAAGTCGCATTGCTGAGAGTAGGCACCTGCAGAGAGGACCATAAAACGAAGGAAACACTAGGAGAAAAAAAAGCACATACTCGCAAGCAAGTTCATAAAAAATCATAGTCAATATCACGGCCCGGGCCATTCTACGGTCTAATCTCACCCAAGCATGTTGATCCCATTGCCGAGTTCTTGAAGGCTTGCGGGCGTTGATGGGAATAGTGGCATGGGAGCTCCGCAATGCCCCTCAATAAATATATGTAGTAGTACCAGGGGGTAGTGAGAGTCAGCTCATAGATAGTAGTTAGTATCCACATTTCCACCGACTGCTACTGTATAGCCGTAGTTGATAGAATATTTAAATACCGACTGGTAATACAGTATGCCCCCTAATTATCCCCTAATTATCCCCTACTAAACGACACAGATACCTTCTGGACTTTAACCCTATTGAGTATGCGTGGGTTAGGATAGGGAGATGGATAGCTCTGTAAAAGACTATCAGAGCCGGCCAACAGGAAAGTGGCAGGCTGAGGATACTATTTCCCAAGACGTCCTAATATATCCTAGTATACCTATCTAGAGTCCCGACCCACAACTTCGCCAGCCCCCCAACGTCGCTATAGGTATTACACCAAAAGTACTACATTTTCAATATACTATAATAAATTCAATAAAAACGTAAAATAAAATACTTAACCTAGGATATATAATTAATTAGCTAATATTTCTATTATTAGGCTATAAAAAATTATATATAGTTATATTATATTTTAACAGAACGTCAAAGTATAATATAAGTAATTGTTAAAGATTACTTATATTCTCTTAGTGTTCCTTAACATTCTAAATATTTAAATAAAGATCTAAATAAATATATAAAAGTATATGATTCTCGTATACTATATATTAGTATACAATGTACCTATCTAGCATTTACTGGAAATTCTGAGTATACTCTATACCTATATATCTCATAATATAATAACTGTTAAGTAAATTCCTTAATAGATTTTTTAACTATAGATAATACATTAAGTAAACACCTAAAAAAAAATTGTATAGTCTACATATAAAACAGTATATATTGATTAACTATTATTAAAATGATAGAATCTTATATATTTATTTCAATTTTATATTTAAGTATTTAATATGTTGAGGAATCTTAAGGAATTAGGTGTAAGCATTAACATTTCTATATCATTTACTTTTAGACCTTATTTCTCTACTAATATATAATATAATTTAAAAAAAACCTTATAAATATAAATAATATCTATTTAATTAACTATCTTAAATAAAGGTATCTAATTTTATCTTATATAGGACTTTTAATAGAAATTTGAAAATGTAGTACTTTTGGTGTAAAACCCTGGCGATCTTGGGGGGGTGGCGAGGTTCTGGGTCGGCACTACTAATTAGTACTAGTTACAGTGGGGAGAAGAAAGTTTCGGTAACTTTTGTAAGGCAACGTATAGAAAATTTACGGAAACTTTTTGCGTGGCACTGTACTAGTAATCCTGTCGCAAATTATAGGAGTACACTATTAAGTGTCGCATAAAATATAAGGCCATCCATCCACATGCGCAGTAAGAAATAATCAGGGGGTGGACTAGTACTATATTAGTATACTCCGGATACGATACTACTAATATGAGCGTCAGCACTAAACGTGGATGGAAACTGAAGTGTGCACCCTTGTAGTTCATACGACTATCACTACTCCGTATTCTGATGGACGTTGTGACACATGGTTAGGAATTCGTTTATTGAGCGGCATGAAGGCATTGCTTTCTTCCTGAGGTGTGGCATCAGATATCTCAGGCTAGGGCTGTTGTAAAGCCGATCCAATGAAGGGCAAATTCCATGAATCAACTAATTACGCTCCTTTAAGATTTTTATAGGATTGGGGGGGAAATAAGGTTGTGGATTGGTGGATTTAATAAGAAGTACTATTGCTAAGATCAAGTCGTAATTGACCAGTTCCTGAGGCGGCCATGAACCTGAGCACGATTCAGACAGAGTCCATATCATGGAACCTCCCCCCCATCTATCTTCAATCCTTATCTATCCTCAACACCTGCCAAATGCCTTCATGAAAAGACAGCAGCCATGCCTCTCATCAAGCTGCGGGGCTTTAACTGTATTGCATTGCTGGCCACTCTGCTTCTTGTCTACCTCTGGACCATCAGGAGTTTCTCGAGCTCCTCAGCCCCTCCAATCGGCAGGCCCGTGGCGAATTGGCGAACCAAGCAGGACGACACATATTTCTGGAAAACTATCACGACTCACTACCCTCCCGATAAAATCCGTCCACTGCCCACAAATGCCACTCTGAAGCTCCCCAAGGTCCAGACATCGTTTCGTGCCGAGTCCGCAGAAGCAAGGAGGATTCGCCAAAAGCGCCAGCGCGCAGTGAAGGAAACCTTTGCGAAATGCTGGGAATCATACAGGAAGCACGCATGGACTGCGGATGAACTGACGCCCGTTTCTGGCGGGAAGAACAATAACTTTGGCGGCTGGGCTGCCACGCTGGTCGACTCTCTCGATACGCTTTGGATCATGGGTATGCGCAGCGAGTTCGATGAAGCTGTGAAGGCTGCCGCGGCCATCGACTTTACCAACACCACTCTCCCCCAGGTCAATATCTTCGAGACCAACATCCGATACCTCGGCGGATTCCTCTCAGCATTCGACCTCAGCGGCGATGTTCGCCTCCTTCGAAAGGCCACAGAAGTTGGCGAGATGCTCTACAAGGCATTCGACACGCCGAATCGCATGCCCGTCACACGGTGGGACATGCAGGCCGCCAAAGACGGCAAGAAACAAGTTGCCCAGTCAAACGTGGTCCTTGCTGAAATCGGGAGCTTATCCCTGGAGTTCACGCACCTTTCGCAGTTGACGGGCGATCCGAAGTGGTTTGATGCCATGCAGCGCATTACAGAGGGCATGGCGGCGCAGCAGAGCGCGACGGCACTGCCTGGTCTTTGGCCGATCTCTGTGGATGCGCAGAAGTATGTGTTCACAGGAGGCCAAACTTTCTCACTCGGTGCTATGGCGGACTCGGCGTATGAGTATTTGCCCAAGATGTCTGCCCTGATGGGCGGCCAGTTACCGATTTATCGGAGTATGTATGAGAATGCTGCTCCGGCAGTAGTCAAACACAACCTATTCCGACCGATGACGCCGAAGAATGAGGATATTCTCATTTCTGGCATTGCACATGTTCAAGGCAAAGATATCAGTCTCGAACCGCAGGGCCAACATCTTGTCTGCTTCTTGGGCGGGTTGATGGCGCTGGCTGGGAAACTCTTCGACCGTCCTCACGATCTATCCACTGCAACCAAGCTCGTGGACGGCTGCGTGTGGATATACAAGAACTCACCGAACGGCGTCATGCCTGAAGATTTCTACACGGTGCCGTGCGAGTCCGCAGAAAAACCTTGCGAATGGGACGAAGCCAAATGGAAGCAGCAAATAGTCGACCGTGTTAACCGAGTCAGCAAGGCAGAAAACATAAATGCAGACGACATCATCGCAAGCGAACGCCTCCCCAAAGGCTTCATCGCTATCCCCAGCCCGCAATACCTTCTCCGCCCCGAAGCCATCGAGAGCGTCTTCATCCTGTATCGCATAACTGGACGTGTCGACCTCGTCGAGTCTGCGTGGACCATGTTCAACGCCATCAACAACATGACGAGCACGCAGCTCGCCAACTCGGCTGTCCGAGATGTGAGAGCCCCGAAGCCATTGCATTCAGACTCGATGGAGTCGTTTTGGTTTGGGGAGACGTTGAAGTATTTTTACTTGGTGTTTAGTGAGACGAATGTGATTAGCCTGGATGAGTATGTGTTTAACACGGAGGCGCACCCGTTTAGACGGCTTGTACAATGAGGAAGAGGGCTAGTTGTGAAAATTGTGTACTATATATCATCTTCGTTACCAAGGAATGGCAATATGGCGAGGTAGGCGCAGTTTCAGGTCTGCTTTTAGATGATCGCTCAGTACTCCGTAGTATGGGAATGAATTGTCAATGAAGGTGACGCAATCTGGAGACTTGGGCATAACTATGGATGGGGTGAATCTTTACTAGGTAGAGCAAACATTGCAAGGAGTATTAGACCAATCATTGCCATTTATTTACTTTAAAACTAATATCCATATTATTGTAAATAAAAAGACTCGTTTAAGAGTTCATCATCTCCTCCCGCCCCCGTCAAGGCATCTCATACAGCCCTCCAGGACCTTGCGCATGTGTCTGAGCCTGTGCCGTCTTCTGAGCCCATTGCTCGCCTGGTAACTCAGCCGCATTGTCCCCAGGTAGCTCAACCTTGGCTTCACCAGGCAACTCGGCTTGTTGCTGATCTTGGTCATGCTGACCCGAAGAATCTCGTCTTCGCAAATGCCTCCAGCACAGGAATCCCAAGCCTCCGAGCATCAAGATACCTCCTATCGTGCCTCCGACGGATATTCCCGCAACTGCTCCTGTAGAGAGCCTCGAGTCTGCATCTTTGTCCGACTTCGGTTCGCTTGTGGATATGACAATCGCGCTCGTTGGGGGTGGTGATGTGGAAGTAGATATGGCAGTCGTGCTCGTTAGACCCAATGTCCTCGAGACCCTTGGATCCGGTAGACTGATATTGAAGTAGTGGGAAACAATAGGCACTCGTTGTTGTCCTCTTTTTATTCCCAAGTTGAATACTAGATTCTCCCCTGGTGGAACTAGCCGCGAGAAGCTATAGGAGCTCACTGTCCAGGTAAAGCGCTTAGGATTAGTTCTTCCTGTATCTCCACCGTCAGTCGCGCGCGATTACATCTACGTCGCCTCCAATAAGGTTCTAGATGAAGGCCACTTTAGCTTACCTAGACCGTCTAAGATTGCAATCATACTCCCATCGGGAGGGTACTCTTTCTCCATGTAGAAGACCCCATCCATGTCATCGAATGTCCATTGCACATCGATTCGCTCTCCTATTTTGTATGTAGGATTATCGCTGTAATCTCCCGGTGGTCCTGCGGCTGGTGGCACGACGAAAGAGTCCACTGCATGAATGCCTGCAGTCAAGGTCGAAAGGCTGAAGACGAAAGACAGTAGAAAACGCATTGCGACGCCGAAACGAGGCTCGCAGAGCCTGGTTCCGATTACCCGAAAAAAACATTGAACTCAGAGCGACCTCAGGAGAGAGGGAAACGGGAGGGCAACCTGCCCGTCGGAATTACTCATACGTTGTAATACCTCATATTAGAAGGGAACTTTTTGCATCTCTACGTTGTAATTGCATAGATGCAACCCTGATCACCAATTCCGTTCAAACGTGTTTAACCGTCCTCACAATCTTCCTATGAGAGGCCTGTAAGGTAGTCTTGGGTGTGGAGAATTGTAGCCGAGAACCAACAGCATACAAGGATCACGAACATTAGCGGCCTTGGCGGCACATATTTGAGCTCGGGGATTAAATCTGTAGTAATCAATCGTGATCTTTCGGGTTAATTCGACTAATATCACATATCTCATATGGATTGACGGTTAGTCAGTCTCGCCGAGATGTCATCAGCTGATCCAATTGACTCATGTGTTTGGTCATTAACTATTGGTTCCAGCGATCATCGCCGACTAGACGGACCGTTCCGCGTTGCAATATTTAATTCCATTTATTTTGTAGTAGTATATTAAACTACACTACACAATTCATGATGGGTCTCTTCCATGGCTAGGAAGCAGTAGCTATTAGATGAACTTGAAAATGCGGCCCCGGCAACTATTTTGGCGCGATCACAGGCACCAGATCTCGGAATCCGCCCAGTTCCTCTCGCCCAGATTGCCGATAGGGCTCCATGAAACTGGCCTCAAAGCGGCAGTAATGTGATGGCCATCCTTCCTTGGCGATCATAGTCTGTGCTGTGATACCTCTGTCCTTAATAAACACTCTCGCTTCACGCTTCAAGGTCTATCAACGAGACCAATAGAAGCAGCCTTGCTTCCCTCCTTTGCGAGTCGGGCACATGCCAGCCTCAATGGAGATGGAGCTCTGCGCATCAACGGGGCTCAGCAGCCCGATGACAGCGAATCACAGTCTTGGCGGACCTCTGGACAGGGATCGCGCAGCAGCGCCACAGCGCGCAGTCGAAAGGCTGATTCGTTCGAGAAGGCTGTTGACTGATGGGGGGACTCTATACTACTCCGTAATCCATATCATGTGCCTCGGCCAGAAGCTTGGGCTGCTTGGCGAGCTATCCACATGGGGCGGGCAGATGTGACACATTTTGCCTCTTCTTTAGGCTCTTATTTTAATCTCCGTTTCATCTCATGAGTATAACTTTGGGGAGCAATCGTGGGAAATACATCATCGATTATCGTGACCAGCATCATCTCCCTCCCTCTCTTCTCCCGCCGTGTGCTTGCAGTAGGTAGTAGATTCTCCCGACTGCAATGTAGGCAGGCCAGTCAACACCACGATGGGATTCTTCACCAGCTTTGGTGAGAGTAGCAACAAGAACAGCAACAAATATCCGACTCTGCCACCTCGGCAATCTCTCACAGCGCCTCCGAACGTTTACTACACACCTCCTCACCCTTCCGGACCGGAACTTCCTCAGCGGCCCCTAACGGCAAACCCCCCATCACACCCTCCAGCTCCATATCCCGCTCCCGCTCCGCACCCTTTCTATGCCCAGCATCATGTTGGTTACCCGCAACCCCAGTCCGGACCCGCCGACCACTACTTGTCCGTTCCGGCTCCGGCTCCGGGATGGCCTCAGGCCCCGGTCGCGCTAGGCCCGGGAGTTGGACAACACCCCTATGGCGCTCAACCGGTTGTGGTGAATCAGCATTACTACAGCTACACGGAGCCAACACCTCAGACATGGGCTCAATATCCGGAGTCTCACTATCACCAGCCTCAGCATCATGAGTCGCAACAACAGGAGCGTCAACATCAAGAGTCTGAGCAGCAACGACACGACAATGGAGCCTCAGAGACAGGACAAAGCCATGACGCTGTCGACTCCTCGTCTACCATGGATGAGTTATACCATCGCTTCAACAAAATCCTGACCATGATCGATCGAGAACATCTCTCCAGCCATGATGGCGATCCGCTTCCAGACCATCCCGCACCCAATCCAGAACCAGATCAGCTCCCCTCAATACCGGAGGAAGAAGAAGACGAACACACCACCACAGATCGATCAATGGCAATCAGATGGCCCTCCAGACCCAGCAGAGATCGTTACAGAGGCCAGGTTCCCACTGCAGTTCTGTCCGACAGCTACATCTCCAAAGTCGAGCTCTATGCCAACTCCAGGCTGCCCATGAACCTCGCCCCTCTCGCCCTGTAAGTCCTCTTCCCAAACTCATCTTCGTCTCGAACATTGTGTTGACGCTTCCAGATACATGGCCACCTGGCCGCTCCTCTGCCTCGCCGCAAAATACTCCCTCCGCGTCTACGACTCGCCTTCATCCTCTTCCTCCTCCTCCTCCTCTTCAGACCTCCAACGCCGCAACACTCACATCTTCACCACCAGCTGGCGCACCGCCCACAGAGCCCTCCTCATCAAATCCATCCCCTTCCCTCACACCCAAACCATCCTCCTCTCCATCCGCGGCACCGCCTCCTTCACCGACTGGGCCGTTAACGTCAACTCCTCCCCCTCCCAGCCCACCAACTTCCTCGACGACGAAGGCAACGCCTGCCACGCCGGCTTCCTCTCTCTCGCCCGCGGCCTCATCAAACCCATCGCCTCACGCCTGCGCAAACTCCTCGAGGATGATCCCACCGGCATGTCCAGCTACAGCCTCCTCCTAACTGGCCACTCCGCTGGTGGCGCCGTCGCCGCCTTGCTGTACGCACATATGCTGTCCACCAGCCCACAGGCCGAAAGCGAGCTCAGCATCTTAACAGGGTGCTTCAAACGCATCCACTGCATAACCTTCGGCGCGCCGCCCATCTCCCTCCTGCCCCTCAAAAAGCCCTCCCGTGCGGACCTCCGCAACAGCTTATTCCTCAGCTTCGTCAACGAGGGCGATCCCGTCGTCAGGGCAGACAAGCCCTACGTGAAGAGTCTGCTCGACCTCCTCGCCAGCCCTCCTCCCTCCCCAAAGCCCATCGACGCCAGGCTTTCCACCTCGTCATTACATCTTCCCGCTCAAGCTTCGTCCTCATCCTTGGCTCTCTGCACCACCAAAACAGCGGATATGCCGCCTCAACTGCCCCCACGGAGACCGACATGGCCCGTCCCGCCCTGCACGCTCAGCAACGCAGGGACCATCATCGTCCTGCGTGACGCGGAGCCTTACACCGCGTCCTCGTCGCAAGACCGCAAGACCGTGGGTGAGCGTTTAGCAGATGGCGTTGTGGCAGTGACGTGTAGGGAGGAGCAGCTCCGGGATATGATCTGGGGCGATCCAGTAGCGCATATGATGAGTTTGTACGCAGGGAGGATCGAGGCGTTGGCTGTGGAGGCGGTGATGGCGGCGACGGCTGGGGAGGGGGGTGAGTATGAGGATGAGAAGAAGACTATGGTTAGGAAGTGGTAGAGGAGATGTGGTTTGTTATGGAGATATAGAAAAGCATGTTTTAAGACGGATGGCGTTGGTGGTGTTATGAAGATACCAGATAGATATGAATCACGAATTATGTATCAGCATGCTCATTGTTATGATGAGAAGAGATGGAATGAAACACTAATCTTTGCTGATACTTACATGCAGTGTCTCACTTTGACTTCCCCCAATAAATAGTTGTGTGCACATCAGATCAGAGCGCAAATGCCATTTCGCATCTATTTCCTTTCATTCATATCTAGCTAAGTTATTGCAGCTAACTACTAACAAGAACAAATCTCCCGCACAGCGGACACGCCTCCCTCCCCATGTACAGACTAATGAAAATCCCCTGACGAGGGGTGAGCCATACACGAGCTCCATGAGGCCCAAAAGCATTCCCCAACTCCATTCTCCAAAGCTTGCCCAAACCAAACCACGCTGTATCCAAAAGTGCATTATTCCCAAGAGTGTTGTCCCATTCATTCTGCATTGCATTCCCAAATGCTGTGTCCAACTCTGGTCGTCGTTTTTCCAAAGTCCCAATAAAGTAGAGTACCGTTTTTGACAAAGTAAAATAGTGTGTGGTGAAGCGAAGGGGTTGATAATATAAAGTACAAGGGCTTGATGCTGTTCAAGCCGAGACGTTGAGATGGGCGAGGGTCAAATCATTAGCAGATACTATCGAAGACCATTGAAGCTCATTTCACCAGACATGGGAGGTAGTCCGTGAAAGTCGCCTACTGGTCTCATCTGGGGTCGACCAGGCATGCCAAAGTTATCTTGCTGTGGTGGCGGCAGCGGCGGCCGAGGAATGCGGACTATGCCATTTATGTGATGCGGAGACTGCATCGCAGGGTTGCCGATCGCAGGGCCACGCATTGGTTGCGGCGTCATGGTGTTGATATGTTGTCCCATGGCATCATGGCCATGATTCAATGGCTGGTTATTTATGTGCTGATGTTGCTGTCCTTGTGGTGGGTGATTCCCAATCGGGCTCATGACCATCTCCGACATGGGTGTACAACCATAACCGTTCATGTTGTGGGGATAATCCATAGTAGGCGACATGATGACTGGCGAGCCAACAAATGACCCATTCATGTCATTTGCCTGCTGCGGCCCTGGCGGTGTTCCACCAGAGTTAGAGCTAACGTGTGACTCAGGGGTACCGCCGTTCATGTCCATGGAATACTTGGTCTCATATTCGCTGTCGATGGACATCTGCATTGGCGGAGGTTGAGCCATGCCAGCATTGCCAAAGCCATCAAAGATATCCACATTGGCGAGGTTAGATGTCTCGGGGGCGTTTTGGAGCATAGGGTTGGAGAGGCGGGGGAGCACTTCGCTGACCTTGCTCATGAGCAAGGGGAGGAAGCGGTAGTCGCCATTTCGAGATGCGGCAACAATGGTGATGATCTGGTTGAGGTGCTCACGAGGTCCAACTGCGAAAGGATCGCGCGTTGCAGGCTGCATAGCAAGGTACTCAGTCATTGAGTAGGCTCCCTCGATGAGTTTCTCAAGCTGTATTCGGTCAGTACTGCAAATGCTTTCTGGTGATGGGTTATCAGCATACCAAGCCGGAGTTCAGCAGCTCCATACCCTGTCCGGGAAACTGGGAGGCCATGTTCATAAGAAGCTCTCTGGACACGTTCACGGGATACTGGAAAGATAGGGGCTCCTCGTTGGCACCGGTAACCACACCATTGCTCAATTGCCAAACAGTGTTCTTCAGCCACTGCTGGTTAGTGTGCAGGTCGTTCCAGCCGGAGTCTTGGCACATGTAGGACTGTGCCAGGTCATTCAGCTGCTTCTGCAGGCCGGTGATGTATGGAGCAGAGAGGTGGGTTCGAGTCTTGTTCCAAGTGGTCATGAACGCATCGTCGAATGGTCGGAACAGGTTGACAAGCAGGATGAAGCCATTAAGCTGGTGGGCGAGGGCGTCGGTAGGATCGTCTGAGAGAGTGGGGAGGTTGATGGTGGCCTGGAGTGTCAGGGGACGCTGGCGCTGGATGGCGTAGGCTCTGTGGACCATTGTTAGTATCACCAAACTATCAGGGGGAGAAATGGAGCGAGTATGCTAACCTCTCAATAACGAAGAACAGCCAATACAGACGTCGACGCCGAGCCGCCTCGGAAGGATCAAATTGCATGTAGTATTCCTCCTTGTTCATGCCAACCATGTGGATCATGGTGGTGGCCTCACGGAGATAATACCACGCCTTCTCGTGCATCTCCTGGCCGTAGTAGCAGCCAAACAGGAAGAAATTCGTGGCCAGTGCATTGTGTGTGACTGAATCAAGATATTCGTATCCCTTGCGCACCCTAAGCGTCTCCTCCAAGAGGAGCTGGCTAGAAATGATGTTGGCACCAGGCACCATATCGAGGTTATACGGATCGCCCGGGGGCATAGACATGCCGGGCTGCAGCATAACAAAGGCACACATGGAGGCCATCAGGCAGTAGGCATCCCGATTCTGCTCCATGTACAAGATCTGCTGTTCGATTTGTCTAGGGTCGAGAATCGGTGATTGTGAGCTCATGTTGTCGAAGAAGAACTGAGAGCACTCCTTGACCATGTCGCTGGTCAGCAGGCCGGGGGTTGGTGTCAGGCCCGGAGTCCCAGGTGAACACGGAATGCCGTTCATGCGGTTCTGCACCTTGGCGGACAGACTCGTCTGGCGCTGGGTCTCGCGCAACTCGCTGATGACCTTGGCCCGCGAGCCCTTGGGGCCCTTCTTCTGAGGAATGGCATTGTAGGTGCACGAGAGCTGGGCGGTAGCGCAGTTGCGGCACGGGTTGATGCCATCGCACTTAACTTTTCGCCGGTGGCAGGCGTCGCAGGCCCTCTTAATGGCCTGAGTCATGATGGGCGAGCGGTCGGAATCGTATATCGATGCAAGGCGACCAAAAGGAACAGAGTTTTCCAACGGTTTGTGTGGGAAGCTGTCGCGTGGGCCGGCGTGGCGTTATCGCGGGGACCGTCAGACTTATCGTTGCAACCGGACGTCGACGTGCGGCCCCAGGAATTTGGGATTTTGCGGGGGAAATGGTTGACAGGCGATGATGAAGCGAGCCGGAGCTGGCGGGTGTGTGTGGTTGCTCCTGGTTGGGTGGAAGAATCTGGTCTGGCTGAATGGAGGTTATTCGGCCCTTTCGAATGCGGGCCAGCAGAAAACGCGGGGAGAAGAAGGGTCGCTTATAAGGCGGAGCCTGGGATCCCAGAAACCTGGTTCGCGACGGCTGCACGCAGGACGATGATGCAGACAGGCAGTTGTTGTAGCTGTGCTGTAGCGGTAGCAGTGGTGGCGATGGGAATTGCTTCGAGAAAAGGAGTGACAGTGCTCTGTATTTGCAGCCCGCTGGTCTGTTGAGGTCTGGAGGAGAGAGAGGAGAGGCGAGACGAGAAAAGATGGAGTCGGGGGGGAGGCGGACCCGAAGTACGAAAATCGAGCCACCAAAGTGGACGCTGAAGCCCTGCCAAACCCTGCCTGCTGGAATGAGCACGGAGGCCGGCCCCAGAAACAGGGAACTCGCCCCAGCTGCGAATGAGCCACACTGTGCACCAAACAGGCAAAAACCCGCTAGCGCACGCCATCCAGCAAGCCGGCCCAGCGCCAGGCCCAGCGCCATCAGGGCGGCTCGCACTGTGGCGCGCTCGGGGGAAATTGTCGGGGCTTGGAGCTGGAGCTGGCTGCTAGTGAGTGCGTGCGCCGCGTACAACGGCGTACGGGGTGGGATCCGCACGAAACAGCTGGTGAAATACAGTGTGAGTATGGCAGGCGATCCGCGATGCCCTAACACAGGCCCGCGGACTACTCCCCAAAAAGCAACTGCTGCTAGGGTGCCACGCTGGTCCTATTTTCTGACACTGTCTGTCTCTGGCTGTCTCTGTCTATCTCTGTCTGTCGCTGTCTGTCTCTGGCCTTGCTTGGCCAAGCCGAGTCAGTTGTCTGTCTCACTGCCAATGAGTGACTGAGAATGATGCGGACGATGACAGTTGCTTACTGGCATCAGGAGATCTGAGTATCCTGTCTCTCTGCTAGTTACTAGTTACTACTACCTAGTAGTACATATTGCTTGTACTCCGTATTACTCTTACTACGACTACTAGTACGAGTACTCGTGACCGCCAAATGCTTTACGTACTACAACTCCCGGAGATCCATTAGTAGAGCGACTAAAAGAAAGCGGGAAAATACGAATCCTTCACGAGCGTCGACGCGGTTTTCCATCGAATCCACTCATCGACTAACTGCGGCCAGGGCTGCGCTCTGAGTCGGCTTGTTGCTGCTTGCTTGCTTGCCAGACATTGGCGGGCGGAGACCCTCGTACATACGAAAAGCACAAACGATGAACGAGCTCACGAATTCTGCCACGACTCTCGAATTCCAGCGCGTATACGGAGTATATGGAGTGGTGTTGATGGAATGCTTCTGTCGACTCCCCCCTTTTTTTGATCCATCATACAGAGTAGTACGAGTACTCGTACATCGATCTGACAGCGCCATTCTGCCTGAGCAAGATACCCCAGACAATTGGTTTTCCTGGTGCCGATACTCCCCGCGCCGCGCTATGATGATCTGATTAATGGCAAAATGGCTAGCGGTTCTACTACTACTACTACTACTACTACTACGACTACTGCAACTGTCAGCAAGAGATCACCTCTCCGGCGGCTGATCATCCTCATCTCATCCCCTTGGACCTAATACCCCAGATTTGAAATGCCCACGAGGTGTGGGTGCAATGAAACCTCCACCAATCAATCAATCCCAAGCGGATGGGCGGTTGCAACGTCCTGTACTCCTTACAGGCCAGCCAAAACGCTGTGACTTCTGCACCAGCGCACGTACGACAGACAGGCCGCACGTGGAGACGCTCCCGAAATAGCCTCTCCTCTCTTTTCTCCCTGTTGGCTGTTTTTTCCTTCTCCCTGTGTTTCTATGTTTCTGTGTCTCTGCCTGTCTCTGTCTGTCTTTGTCTATATTACAGCTTGGCGATGGCTGTAGTGAGTCAAAGGTGTCAAGCAGAAGCCTCCGTCTAATCTCGCATCGCCAGAAAAGCAGCCAAATATTGGTTCAATCAATGGCCACCACCGTTTTCCTTAACGCTCTCAAACACCTTCCCCAGCCCAACCCAACCGCAATAGTATTAACGGTCAGAGCGCCCGCTCTGGTTGGTTAGGGCTCCGCTCTTCTCCCCAGTGAGCGATGCCTCCCAAGCTCCATCCTTGCCATCCACTAGGAGCAGACCAGACTGACTTGAGAAGTTGTGATCGATTTGGCGGTCTTTCCATGTCTTTCTTGATTTCACATTCCGAAGAACCCGCCCCCTGAGATGGTGTTCATCAGTTGATCTGGTTCAGATTTAGCCTTGGAACCCCATGTCTATGGAAGAGCGTCCCCTCCTCTTCACTTCATTTTGCGACTCCGTAACGGAGTACCACTACGAGCATGATTCAGGGACCGGTTCTAGCCCGCATGTTCTTTTGCTTTTTTCTTTCCTCCTGGCCGCCACAATGCGGAGAGGCGGGACTAGGGCTTGTTCTCCCTGGCGCAACTTAGGCTGATTGAAGCATGGTGCATCTCGGTCGGTCCGAAAAGGCTCAGCTCTGCATTCCTGCAAGGCTGACGGACAGCACCAACATTGCACAAAGCCTGCATTCTCAAAGCGTACCTACATAACTAATATATCAGCACTGTACAACGAACGTACATGTCAGGTGCGTCATTTGAATTTAATATATATTCGACCACGTCCGCACCGTGCTAGTTCAAGTAGGAAGGTCTCTTCGTCACGAAGCTCTCTTCACAACTCAATATCTGTCTGTCTGTCTGCATGCCTCTCCCAAGCCAAGCCAAATCAAAGGGAGCAGAATGAGGGGGGAAATGATGTAAAAGTCTCGTCTCAGTCACGTTGTTGGTTGTGCTTCCACAAGTGCAGCTGGCATACATGCATTCCACATCTTCCGCTAAAGAAAAAAAATTTGATGTTTGGATTCGCTCGGCCAACACGAGACATTAAGGCTGATCACGTGTCGCTGCTCGAGCCACGGCACAGCCTCTCATTGGCCTGAGCTGAGACCAGCTTGGAGGAACACGCTTGAGCTTCTTCTGGTGTTTCCTATGGCGTCGATGCGACGCGATGCGATTCTGTTTGTCTCGGATGCTGCAGTCCTGAAATCATGATGTCTGTGGCTTTCACCGACTTCTGGCTTAGCCCACTTGAGAGCACAGACAGCGCGGTCAATCCAAAGATTCATCACCCTCTCTATCCATAGTACTACTACTCCGTACTCCGTACTCCGTACAAGACTGCCGAATACCGACCTACCCACTGTCGATACCGTGGGGCCTCGGCATTGAGATAGAAGAAGCCAAGGCTGCTAGATTTCTTGCATCCATTCCTGATCCCTCCCTGATCTGGCAGCCATCGACCCTGAATATCACCGTCTCCCTTCACTGTCTGTAATAATGGTCGCATTATTAGGCTATGTATGCATGCATCACAACGGGTGTTGTAAACATCTACATACCGTAACCAGAATCTCCAAGCATCGCGCCATATTCTGACACCATTGTAGAAACACGACGGTGATGCTGCCTGCGGATGCCATCCATCCCATCACGTCCAGCACCAACGCAATGGCTTTCGCAAGAACCCTGATGGATTTCGGGGTACGCCAGAAGCCAGCAAGCACAAAAGCTAAACAAAAGTCGGGTCAAACTTACCTTTGTACGGGTTCTTGATAGTTTATGCTGGATCGCGGTTACGGAGCGGTCCGCTATGACTACGGACATTCTCCGGACAGCTTCCGGACAACCTACGGCCCAAGTGGGTCTAGCACCGGTAGCATCGTAATGACCAGATCGCTGTGTCTGCGTAGAAATATAGAATTTGGCGCTTTGTGAGACCATAAAGCCGCTACGGGACTTTGTTTGTGTTGTTATTTACCTCTGTCAATGTTCCTGCATCTCATTCTGTCATGTTGTACTCTTAGCAGGATTCCATTGGGGTACTTGAATCAACAATTTCACAAGGTTTTCGCCATGTGTACGAAAAATCACCAGATAAACGTTATAAGACAGAATAGACCCTCAAACAGACAATCTCTGGGATACATGAAATTGCATCACCCTCCGGCGAACCCGCTTCCGTTGTTACAGTTACAGGGTAGACATGTCTTGCCTGACTCTCGCTTATCAACAACGCATCTCGATAGACTACCCGGCAAGGCATCATAATTGGATAAATAGCCGAATGAAGATACACAGGCCTCCTTACCCGTAGGTACATATATGTTTCGCAAATAGTAGCTTGGCTGCCTGTTCGGATTTCACGGGAAGGATGTGCTGCCATCCCTGATCAGTGGTCTGATAGTCCGCTAGGCTATCGTGACACAATACTGTCCCTTGCCTTTAATAACGATATTCCTGTGGTAGTCTCTCCTAAGATTTGTTTGGGGTGGATGACTCCGAACACTCGCGTAAAGAGCTCCATGTCTCTCTGCAATACTAGTAACCTTAAACAGTCGATTCTCCAGGTTGCCAGTGAGGAACATACCGAGGGCGTCTACGCAATTAATCCCGGAATCAGTTTATGTGCATTGGCCGGAAGATGGGACGCTCTCTGTTATGGTCTGTTTTTGGCACATTACGAACAACCCCTATTTTGCCCAAGGGGATCGAGGAGCATACCTTCTGAAACGATAATGTCCCCATTACGCCCCGAAGCGAAGGATTCGACATTAACCATAAAATATAGTATTTGACTCCAAGCTCATCTCAGATGTCGACCGCTGCCATCTTCAGGCTGTATACAGACACCTAGAGACACCACGGGCTATAATATCAGTAGATCTATGTACTCAGTTCAAAGTTGAGATGTTTGTCCTGCGCTGTACTTCGGATGTCATAGCCTCCAGGCTACCCGACCCTCTCCCCATTCCAGGGGGATGCCAGGGCCAAGTCTAATTCCATGTCCCACTAGAGTAAAGATCCGTGGATATCTTGGTAGCTATTATTCATGGGCCGTTATAGGGATGGGGGCTGTCTGTTGACCGGTGCGTTTAAGGGGAAAACCGTCCTGAGACTCAGCTTTGTCACGATATCCATACCTTTCCCTTCACAGTGATGGGAACTCATCTGGACCGCAACCATGGATTAAATAACTATGATGAAAAGATATAACTTGTGTCTCCTTGGTGCGCCGATGACCGGGAGCGACCAACGGTCGCTTGCTCCAAAGTCAAGATCACACTTGATGGAACCATACGATTCTGTCACACAACGATAACGATATTGTTCAAGTAGGGCATTCACCGCGGGACCTGAGTTGAAGGGAATTGTAACTCCTGCTGTTACCAAGTAGGTGGGAAGCAACGCTGTCAAAATACATGAATAAACGGAAGAAACCCGATGCCTTGATAGCCCACTGTTGAATCCCCACGAATGAGTGTACCAGAATAGGCTAAAATGTCAGTTTATGTGTACATTAGGGGCATCATGGTGACCATCCTAAATGTTTATCAATAGTCACTGATGATAAGTATCCGATTTGTCTGTTGCCAAAAGCACAAGAAAGCAATGCGATGGGCCGAACAAAGCCGTGGAAAGTTTTCATTGTTGAATCACGTCGTATTCCTCGGCTCATAGTCGAGCAAAAGGCTGCAAACTGTTCCTTTCAGAGATTGATGTTTCAAACGCGTTTCCGTGTGCAAGACCAGGGATCAGATCCCGAGCAGAGGCTGCCGTCTTGTTTGCTAACATCACTGTCAAACACTGGCCCTTCTGCTCTTGACCTCGGCTGTGCTTGTCGTATGGGATATCATTCAAACAGAGGATATACTATTGGCCTCAGCTTGGTTTAAATCGCATGTTGTTCCAATACTGGCTCCATGCTCTGGTGTTAGCCTACTATACCCAAAGAAAGGCGAGACAGCCTCGTGTTCCAGATACCCGTTGGTTTACGAAGTCCCCACCAACGGTTATTACTGTGGAAACCCGATTATTTTCAGTTATTGCAAGTGGCCTTTCCGCCAACAGGAATATATTAATAGTACTTCATTGATCGTCACACTGACTATCGGAAGCAATCTTCACGCTATAACGAATCCAGGATCTTGGGAGCAACCCCCTATCTCAAGTTTGTCTATACACCCTTCTTCGGAATTTCCTTGAGTTGTACATCATGTCATTTAGTATCTGCCCCTAGACATTTATCTTGCGACGTATTGCATCGAGAGAGCAACGCTCAACGTCCCACGCAAACATTATGCCAAAATTCGGCAACATCTCCGGCTAGGGATTCCCCATTCCATCGTGGGGTGTCATTTGTGCTCCTAGAAGCCGAATCTTGTTCTACCATGGTAGCCGGCAACGATGTTCGGCTCTGATTGTAGGATGATCTTGTAGCCGTAGAAACTGGCCTCATTTCGACGATGTGGTATCACGAAAACAACAGTGAACCGATATCACAGCATACACCGACATACTGCCCCAGTTTGTTCACGGCATCGTTGCGCAAATACCGCAGCGCACCCGAGTACTTGAAGCCATCGTAGGTCGCTATCCGCTCACCTGCGAGATGGGCCAAGCCAGAACATTGTTGGAGAAAGGTCCTTGAACCATATTCCCATCTATTTCGAACGAAAATGATTCGCGCACTCGTGTTCGCAGGCCTGGTTCTGGTTGGCCTGGCCGATGCAATTAGCAACAATCTCCCACAAAGGTAAAGAAAAACCATATAACACAAACCCAAAAACCATGGAAGCTTTCTCAGACGGCTGGTTTCCGATATTCCAAGAATTTATCGCTGTTCTAGCGTGTATCAGAACGTCTCTGCTGTACCTGTTGGCGAGCTAGTCAGTCATAAAATTGGAAACTAACTCTGAGGATATTTGATAGACCAACACCGTCTTCTGAATGGTCCTGGGACTATTCGACCATGGCATCTTATGCCACCGACCAACAGCCTTCAGAGACCCCCGATCCAGCCTCAGAAACAAATGTGCCTCTCGAATCATACTCGAGTCCGAGTAATGCTATCAGCTCGACCTCTGAAGTGTGGTATCAACCACCAAGTGTGTCCACGTCGTCCATATCGCCCCGTATTGAGTATTCGACGTACACTCGCGTGCAGACGATAACCTGGACCCGGTCCCACTCGACTACCATCACGAGTGTAGTTATCGAGACATCTATAACAACACTGACAACCACCGCAACCCAAACAGAAGAAGGGTCGACGACGACGACAGAGATTGCCTCAGGTCTCTGCCCTACTGCATCCGATGATGCTGAAGCGTATGGATATGGATGCTCGCCATCATTATCGGAAACTAGCTCAACGTCAGCAAAGACCACCGCCCCTGTGGTATCGAGTCATCCCTATTCCCAGCCAGAGGTTCACACGAGTAGTTCGAAGCCAACAACAACCGACCCAGGCGGAAGCTACCCGCCAGTCGTGACAGGAGGGGCAGCAGCCAAGGCTGTGGATTTCGGAGCTATCGGAGTTTTGGCCGGATTGTTGGTTGCGATGGTTTGACTGGGACGAGTAGCAGAGGGCGGAGGAAACCACTTGCCTCCATTCTCGGAAGATGTCCGCGGTTCACTCGACAATCCTTGACACACACTCAACTTGAATGCGGTATTAAGATCGTTTCCCTTAGGCCAATGAGACTTCAAGGACGTGCCGCAGGTGCTGATCGTCTCGAGAAGCATACGAGTAGCTGTGCCGTCGTGGCGCCACTCGGAATATTCCGCAGAAACGGACGAATAATCCCGGCAGCGTGTTGTCCATATACAAAAGCCATACAGGAGAACTTTTCAGAGTGACATTGGGTATCAAAGGGATGGTCTGGCTGGGATCGTCGCCAAGGGATGGAGGCTGTATGAGCTGGAAAAGGGGCACCGTGGGAGGGATATTCGGGCATTTTTGGGGGCCAGACTCTGCAGCATGCGCTTTCTGTTCAGCATAATGTGTAATTTACGGGTACTTGAGCTGACTCGCGACAATCTACGAGTGGGTGGCAGCAACATTGTGTCAGGTCGGGCATCTTCCCCTTTCGCCGAGGCGTCGGCGAACACAGGCCTCTACGAGTACGCCCAACATCATGCACGAACGCAACCATTCTCCTAATCCGACTGCAGTGCCTCTTGGAGGGAACTTCCCCCTCAAGTCTGCATTGTCCTGGATGCCAATAATACCCAAGGCATGCGTCACAGTTCCCTCAAGGGTGGAGTCCTTGTCGCAAGAGCTGCTGTCTGCATGCACACACTTACAGGATCCACCACATGCAAAGCAATGACATAGCCCCATTTATAGTAATTGTAAATCTGACAAATGAGTCACATTGAGGCCCCCTCGTTCATGCTGGGCATTAATCTGTGGGAACCTGTGAGCCTAACCGCTAGCCCGCAGATAGGCGCCCGGGCGGGACAACGGAATCGAATCTCCATCGTCCCACGACTCCATATCCACCGTAACGGTCCAGTTGGATCAAGAGTTCCATAGGGCAAGTCTATTGGGTTATGTATTTGTTGGGTGGGGGAGCCCGGAATTCCCTTCTGCCGCTGCCCTTGCTCCAATCTATGCCGCCGTGCAGATAACCTCTCTTCTCTCCTGCAGGCTCTCGGCTTTGCTGCCCAAGTTCAACCCTTCGGCCAAATTTGTTTTTACGAGGAAGTGACAGAAGCGTGGTATTTCTCCCTTTTCCACTCACGGCCCTTTGAACATCAGATGAATTATTGTGCGTCATTTCCCCCCTGAGACAACTGGCCCGAGACAACCACGACCTTTTCTTTACCCCTCTCCATGCAGGGTGAACAAGCCAAGAATCTCGAACCTTGATGCAGGAATTAGGTCCTGGAATAAACTGCCCTGGTCCTTGTTGTACAATCATGAGGGCCTGCTTCTCCACCATTGAGCTGGGAGAAGAGGAGAGATCTCGCGGCTATTGGATCGTGAACCTATCAAGGCGCAAGGCTGGCCGACCCACACAACCATCACCCGCTCATTCGAGAATGGCTAGTATGGATGAAGTTTTCTAGCTTAATGAGATGGTCGTCACCGATGCATCAAAGGTAGATATCAAAGATCCTGTACGAGCTGATGGGGCCATCAGGTGGAGAGTATCTCATCACAACTCATTCATTTGAGTTTGCACATTAGCATAGCATTTCGTACAGTCCCTGGGCCCTGGCATAATACAGCGAGCACATCCACAAGTCAGGGATACATGCGAAAAGACCAAGACAATTGGGCCACGTAGGGCTGGAGCATTGTATGATGTACATGAGGAACTGGTACTCTGTCTCAGTAGACAGGCAAACCCCGGCTTCCTCTTTCACAAGGGTCACGGCAGCGCTGGTGGATGGGGGCCAGAACACGCAGCTGTGCATGTTTTACCTCCTTTGGACGTCCGGGTTCACCTTGGCACAGTTTAGTATTGTGATAAAGTATGCTTCGTATTATTATGTCTTACGACAAGTTCTAGACAAAATGTAACCGTATCTATACATCCTCCCTCTCATCTGGCGACAAGTGGTCCTTGGCTCCTTGACGCAGCGTCACAACGGGGAAATACTCGGCATCGGGGCTGTGTTTTCTCACACTGCCGGCTAACGATACTGTCCCTTGCAGAACCTCAGCTACATGCTACATGAGGCTGTATTAGCCTAACATTTGCTAGTCGGGAATATCACGCGGGAATGCGAAAACAAAGCACGATGCTGAACAAATACAACCCTGGTACTCTGCAGAGTGACATACAGACGCAAGTGATAACTTACCAAGACATGCAGGAAGAGCGTCTCAGCTTGAGAAGCGCATACACCCATGTCTGTTTCCCATTGTAACCCCATGTTGTGACACTTGGTAACTAACTGCACAGACGGGCAAACCCCCCGAATGGTTCGATGTGGGTGGAAGCGGAGAGATAATCTGGCCGAGGATACTAGTACTTTTGGTCAAATGACATGTGGTCAAGACGGCAAGCAAAGTTCATGATTCGCTCCTTTTTCGACGTATGACAGAAATTGTTGAGGCGAAGTCGATATTCGCAAATCGCGGCAAGGTTAGGCGTGCCGTGCGGAGTGGAGCAGCCGTTAGACTCAGCCGTTGTCACACGAGCTCAGCATTCTCATTGGTTTTGAGGAGAATTGTGGCGTTAAGTTTTCGAACAAACGCTGAGTGCTAGTCAGAACCACCCAAGATCAGAGATGATCCATGTCAAAGCGATGGAGGGACAGTTTTTGTTGATACGAGAAAATCAGAAGCATCAATGAGAGTATAGACGTTATAGATCACATGTCCATTGTCCCTTTTCAACCCGGAAGCGTTCCGAATGACTTTTCCCCTGAACAAAGAAAATGTAGTATTCTAGGCATTCCAGTGGTCTGATTGCAACCATGGCTATTCATCATCAGAAGCGTCGCTGTCCTCCAACATGAAAGCCGCAGATCCGGCAGAGTATTTGGGAACCTTGTAGACAGGCATGGGCACCAAGGGGTAAAGCCTGTTCTGAACCTGATTGTTGTCTCCGTACGCTGCTAGCCATGGTGGCGAGAGCGAAACAGGGACTGACCAGCCTAGTTGGGTATTTCGAAGCCAGAGCCTCACCATGTGGCGCGAAGTCTCGTCATCGTCCGTATAGGAATCTCGCCTGTGGAGCAATGCCCAGTTGTTGAAGAACAGAAGATCGTCCGTCTGGAGCTTCAAACGCAATTCAGTCTGGTATGCAGCATTTGATATTTTATCAAGCGCATAGGTCTGGGAAGCTGTCAAACTCGGGATATTGGCAGATCCACCGGAACGGTGACGGCCGAAACGGTGCGGGTCCATGCTGGCCATCAGTCTGCCCTCGTGAACCACGAGAGCGGGAGCGAGATAATGTTTGGCTTCGCGGCTCGAGCTGTTTGGAAGCAGTTGATTAGCGTAATTCTAGACTAAAGGACAACGCATTATGAAATAGTATCAGACGGGTCTCCTACACTTGCACAGGCCAGTTGGGGGCCAAGAGAGTTTCGGCAACCGATGGTTCCTTGGAAAGCAACTCGTTGAAAGCAGCCCACACAGAGCTCAGATAGGTATCTCCACCATCTTTGGAACCTTGTCGAACTTGAAGTGCTAGGATTTCGCAACCCATATCGTTGTGATATGGCTTTGATTATTGTAAGCGAAGTCAGGAATGATGAGAAGCAAAAAGGCACATACCAAAGCCTGACTCGAGTGGATTTTATGCCGTTGCTCCATAGGTACTTTCCAGGATTTCGAATCGGTAATGTGCGCTACTCATGTTAGTTGATCTATGTTGCATCACCAGAAAAGTACAAGACACTTACTGAGCATATTGCCTTTGCGATCCTGCAAACCTCTCTTGTCAGCAACATAGCTGGCAATACCCAGGTAAATCGTAGTGTTGTCCTCAATAGAGTATCTCGAACCATCAATACCCCTGACGACAAAGAATCCTTTTCCCTCATGAACGGCCTTAGCGCAGTCCGCAAGTCGAGGTGCAAGGTTGGGGAGTGGGAAGTTGTGCTGTCCAACTTCGTCGCCGTCCAAGCCAAGGGCTATAAGAAAGGTCAGTTAATCATGATTCCTGAAAACACCGGGTGGTGCAGAGATATTCAGACTTTTGAAACTCTTTAGGGCAGCATCGATTTCTTCGTTGTCGTTCTGACTGAGTTGACAAGTATACATTTCTTCATTCTTGTAGTCAACCCCTGTCCAGACCAAGGGGCCACTAAAGGGACCTGGCAGTTCTGTCATGAGCAGGTCCCCGGAACCAGCAGCAGTTGTGTCAAAGGCACGCATTTGTCCTGTCCCAGCCAAGGGTGCAAATGTGTCTTCGACAAGACTGCAAGCCATTGTGGTTGTGATGTTTGGACAAAGCCAAGTCAAAGAGTATCAGGTGAAAAAAACGATTGGTAGGCCTCAGTGCGACTTGAGATGTTCAAGTCGAAAAGAGTAGCTGAAGGCTAGGTGTATAGACGATAGAACAGGTCCAAAGACTATGCGTATGCGATTCTTTGATTCTTTGGGAAAGGTGGAGGGGTGGTGGTGGGCCATGGCCCCGTAAAGTACTTTTTCATCGTCTCAGTGCCGTGATAGCAACCAATACAGCCCGCACAAGATGTACGTATCACCTGTTGGGTCTAGATTGATCTATTGGGGGTCAATAGACGGACGCAGGATGCCCAAACGTTGTACTAGATCTCGCCTCCTGTCGTTGAATTGGTGGACAAAGCTCCCAGCTCCCTACGCAGACCGTCGCGTGGCCTAGAAAAGAAGCTTGCCTTGAACCGCAGAACTGTCCTTCAGACACGTCCACCGTCGGCCAACAGTGGGAGCACCGGTCCGGAGGGGCTAACGGCTGTCGTCGCGTGCAGGAGGAGTCGTGGTGTCGTCGCATTGCGTTCGAGGAACATGCCAAGCAGCGAGAAGCTCCGGTACAGCGACCCAATCACTGACAAGCTTCTGGACAACTCGTATACAGCACGCTGCTGTGTTTTCTATTCTTGGGCATGACGGAGACAAGAAGGGGACGAAGAGGGTGAAAAGGGTACGAACAAGTGGGTTTCGACATCCAACCCGTCCCGCCAGTCAAGTCCCATTTGGCTTGATCGTGGGCAAGCCCGGACGGCTTCTGGCAAGCCTGCAGTGGCGGAAGTAGCAGTAAAGATAGCCTAGTCCCATACTCGAAGAACTGGAAGCGAGTAATACCAAGTCGTAGCACTTGACTCGTATGTGTTGGCCTCTGTTCACATTGCTCTAAGCAACTTAGAATTAGTAGGAATACTATTAGTGGTGCTCCGTAGATTGCACAGGCAGAAGTCAAGCCATGGCGGGATCAGTTTGACGGGTGGAGTCCACACGATCAACCCCATCCGCGGCTGGCCAGTGACTGGAATGGGAATGCTGACCCAGTCCCTAGTCCATGCGGGCTTTGTGACTTGCACGAAGCATCCATCTGTTGAGCTAATATTATAGCCACAATGCTAACAAACGGGCGCTGGCAACCGTTAGATGTTGGATCATAGAGGCCCCATCATTATCCCATCATTAGTATCTCGATAATTTCTCTTTGGTTGTGTCTGTGACTGTGAGAAGGGAGTCGAATCGGAGTACCTACTCGTCATCAAGGGAGCGGTGCCTTGCTCGAACCACCCGGCTCCGTGTTGTACTCCGCTGTACTCCGTTGTAGTAGTACCGGTATGCAATGTGGCTCTGTAGTTCCTGGATGGAGTACTTCGTAGTACGGAGCCTTTTGCTCGCCATTGCCGCCATCCTAGTCATACGCGCTGCAGGTGCCTACGTACTTGGTACGTAACATACGAGTATAACCGCTGACACACACAAGGCAGATCTTGTCTATCCGCCCCCAGTTGATTGTTGATTTATTAGTACGCATGGAGACTGATGCTTGAGGGTACCCATCGATAGCGGATAGATTTGATACAGCTGCCGAGTACCGGTATAAGCAGCACGTTCAAGTGTAATGTATGGAGTCCTCCTATGGATCTGATGTACGAAGTAATACTATGTATTACTACAACATCCAGGACTTCCTGAAGACTTGAGAGGGGCAATCTGGACTGGTAGGGCAGTGAATTTGAAACTTGGGCGCAGGGTTCGAGTTGCTTTTTCCTGAGCCATCCGACTCATATCGGGCATAATGGCTCCTTTCGAACACCACCAATAAGAGCACCGCAGACCCGAGAGACGTGACGACCGGTGGGCTCCGCACTTGTGGTGTACTTTATGTACGGAGCACAGCACGCTGTCGTGGAGGTCCTGCCTCTGCTACTCCATACTCGCATTTCATTCAAGGAATCGAGAGTCATGGTATCGCGTCTCAGGCGGCCCGCGTCTGCTTGGCGACCGCGGCGCAGCCGACATGTCTTTGCAGCCAACAACAGCAAATGGGTGGAGTCTCCCCTGGTGTGACTGGCAGCTAAGCTGCATAGGTCCGTGATATGCCGAGGGACTGGGCTCTGAACAGAGAGCAAAGCTCGGACCTAGGTCTCGTGCCAGGCCACATGAAGGGTTGTGATTGGGCGTTTCCAGCTAGGTTTGCTGGGGTTCAAATGTGGACGCAGCACGGGGTGAGCCTGATGCATGTTACATGACGCGCGGGACAGATTGCGCAGCAGCGCAAGGTTGGTTTGCATGTCGAGGGCGTTTGCAAAGGTACGGAGCAGAGAGTAGCAGTACTTCGCCGCGGACATGTCTCTCGTAGCGACCTGTGACGACCTATAGCAGCAGTATTGTACTTTGTATGTCGTACTGGAAGAGGGTCGAGGTGTTGGTTTGGAGTGGTGAAGCGGCTTCTCGTGGTCGAAACGATGTGTGCAGTGCAGAAATGGTACTCCGCTCCGTATGAAGTATCGCGATCGAATCCCCAAGGCCTCGACCACCCCCACGCACGCAAGCGCACCTTCCTTGCAATTCCTCTCAAGCCTCCTTCCCATATTCTCACGGGGCTCGGACCGGCATTCACTCCGAGAATATTGATGTCCATCTTCTCTTCTCCCTTATCATATTATTATCATCTCCATCCAATCAACCTAAATCCATGATCGACATTGGCCAAGCAATTTCTCGTCAGTTGCATGTGTACGAGTACTCGTACTTTACTCGTAGTACGAGTATACCTACTCGGTGGTCTTGGGCCCCAGTCAGACCGTCAGTTGCGGTCCCTGCGGATGAGGCTGGCCTGAAAGGTATGTATGTGTGTTCTCGTACCTGTACGAGTGGAACATGTAATCATATGAGAGAGCATGGACGAGGCACGCCGTGAGGCAGTGAGGCAGTTGAGGCACTTGGGCGCTTGCATGTGCCTATGCCACGGCTGGTGGCTTCGTGGCTATTGGCCCTGCTGCTCATCTCATTGCTCAAGTCAAGTCTGAGGAGTCTCATGCTAATGTGGAGGACGCAGACACACAGACACGCGGACATACGGCCTGCTCGGAACGGACTCTCCCAGACAAGACCAGCAAAGCACAATCCAACGCCCTTGTTTAACCGCCTTGCATCCCGTGAGACCAGCAGACCGGTTTGCCCAACTCCTCATCTCACCTCACCTCACATGCCCTGGGTATCCCGGCTCGCTCCAATGCCCTTTATCCTTGTGCTCAGCAAGCAAAGTCCGATTGCGTCCGATTGCGCACCCCGACCAGCGATAGAATACAGAGTACGAAGCAGTAATACTTCGTAGACCCATCCGACCAGAGTCAGCCCGGTGGCAGGTGGAGGTAGCATATCGCGCGCGCCTCTCACCCCCGTTCGCAGGAGAAACCCTCCCGGCCATCGTCAGTAGTACTACCCGTAATACTGCTCGTATAACACGGCGTTCTCTCTAGCGCCCTCACTCTCACCGGTTTCGCGTTATCTCGCCTTCAGACGGCTGCTCCATCGGTCGTGGCCCTTCATCTTCCGCCTGCGCGTCCCCTAGACCGTGTCTCGCAGCCCAGCCCGATAGTCCGTTTCGTTTCCCCATCCACAAGTCCTTGAGGAGTTTTTGTGCGCTCGTGCGAGTACGTGTTCGACACCCCCTCCGTCTTGTGACCCGTGCCCAGCGTCATCACGGCACAGCAGCCATGGACGTCCGCCCCAGGGCTTGCGTAAGTGGCCCTTTTTTATTTTTTCCCGCCCTCTCGCAGCTTTCTTTGGTTTGGAACCCGGAGTAGTACGAGTACTTGTACTATCTATCTTCTCGTACTTGCTCGTCTTGTTCCCACACCACCGTTCCCTGGCCGACTCGTGGCCATCGTTGAGTTGCTCATTGATTATTCCCGCCTCACACGCCCTACCAGGTTCCAACACCCCCATTTGCGGGTAGCAGTATCTGCGTCCAAATGGTAAAGAAAGGGTTGGAGACCTTGTGCATGGACGGCAGCCCGCGTCGTCGCGCTGCGTCAAACACCCCCCCTCCCCCACTGGGATTGGCCTTCTTGATTGGAGACAAGACGTTTGGATTTTGACCGGTCTCATAATAGGACCGTCCAACGAAGCGCAAGAAGACCAACCACTCAAGCTTGAGCAATCGTGCCCGGCCCCAGGGCGCCGGAACGCTCCAAAATGGCCAGTCCGCTGAGACACCGCCTGAGACGCGGACAGCCTCTTCCGCCTCTTTCCACCAGCAGGACACCGGTCCGCCAACACCGCAGGCGGCTCATGATTCTGTGCCTCAGCTGCATAACACAGACGCTGACCGATCAGGCCATTATTACGTCTCAACCGCCCAGCATCATACATCGGACCCTGTCGTTGAATCCTTTGCCAATGGCCCGTATGCCATGTCGATCGCTGGCTTTCGACCCGTCATCAAAGAGGATAGCTACTCCCCTCCAGCTTCTTCACCGTCCCTGAAGGCTGGTCCGGAGGACCGAGCTTATGATCCATCCCCCAAACATGAACAACAGTGGTCTGTCCCGAACCAATCTGTTGATGTTAACGAACAGCCCCATTTCCATCCGGTGTCGCAACCACACCCCCAACAGCAACCAGAACTGCAGTCTGTATCACCACACTTCATCCCTCTTACCGACACATACCCATCATATTACCCCCCACAGCAGGAACCTCATGGATTGAGTGGGGAGGAGCATATAAATGGCCTCCCAGCCAATGCCCACGTAGTCGTTCCTCTCCTCAACCCATGCCAGCCTCCATCCATTGGCGGGGGAAACGTTCATCTCCATCTCCATCAACACCACCACCAGCAAGCACAGCAGAGATTCTACCAGGCACATCAGGGACCGCAGGACTTCCCGGCGGAGCCTTCGTCATTCCAAGCTGTTCCTGTGCAAGATTTGCCACTAGCTACCGTCCCATACACCCCACAGTTTGAGCCAGGCCACGGATCCCATTATCCACATAATAAACCCCATATTATTAGTGTCAATCCTAATTCGTACTTTCAGACGCCAATGGTTGGAGGAGAGTTCATTCCCGCCCACCAACAGGTGCTAACGGATGCCAACGTTTCCCAATCGATTGGCCATTGTCAGAATGCCTCGGATGTGGCGTCAGGTTACGCCCATATGGGTGAAGTAACAGCGGACCAGCTCGCGCCCCCACCTCCTCACGGCACTCATTCATACCGTCCAGCAGGTGATGATGGCAAAGTGGATATGCAGCACCCGGCAAATCATGACCATCATAAGGATTGCCGCGATGGTGATGGTAGTGTCGGCAACGTTGAATCAGACGCACCCAGGGGCGTTGGTAACAGCCAAAACGTTGGTGACAACCAACCTGCTAATCACGGTCAAGACACCGATAACAATCGAGACGTTGATAACAACCAAGGCGTTGATGTTGATAACAATAAGGCGGCTTCTCGCGAAACCGTCGATAGTCCGAAGGCGGGGACACAGGGGAAACGGGCATGGTCGGGTGGTGCCGCAAGGAACACAAAGAAACGCGGTGCTTTCAGTCCTAAACATCGACAGCAGACGGCAGATACAAGGAAGATTAAAGCGTGTACACGATGCCGAACCCAAAAGATGCGCGTAAGTAGTCTTAGTCCACGCATTTGATAAACCACATGCTAAGTATTGGATAGTGTGACGTTGACCTGAATGATCCAAAGGGGCCGTGTAGGGCTTGCCAAAGCTTTTCCAAGACATCGAAGAAGACGATCCACTTGACCCCATGCTTCCGTGGGAAGATCACTGATGCGGTTCTCTATCGTAGTGGCGGGCTCGAGCTTACACGCCGTTGGCCCGGCACACAGATGAAAGATGTCCCTGACCGCGTCAATCCCATGGACATCCGCACTATCGAACTCACCCTCGGTGTTTTCACGGAACCGATTGTTATAAGAGTGGTCCGCTTTGTACCCCAGAGCGGTGATATAACGGCACGATACTGGAAGGTCAAAGATACCGACGGGGAGGTAAAGAAGAAGAGAGACCTAGAGCCTTATTGTTTGGCCGACATTCATGCCACGGCTAAGTACTTTGAGTATTATATCACCACTCATGCCAGATCAGCCATGCAAAAGCAGAGGACAGGCCCCGTGAGGCTTGAAGGTGGGCACCTGGGCGTTATTGAAAAGACGTACTTGGCAGCCATCCGCCACCACGATGAACTAAAGGTATGGGAATGTCACTGTGTTGGCATATCGGCAAGATTTTTCGCTTTAATTGTCGTGCATAGTTTTCATTGCTTACGAATCGAAAACAGGCCAACATCGCCGAGGGAGAAGACGAGAAGCTTCACAAAGAGAAGACCCTACTGCATAATTTATTTGTCCTGTGGTTTGCAATACGTCAGTATTTGGCCCCTTTTCCATTATGATAGAAATTGCCCAACAACTGCTGCTTCGAAAAGCTCTGCTTGAATGCTACCTAGGCATGAGCAGATTGTTGCTGGTTCTGAAAACTATGACTAACCCCTGACCATACAGGCCACACCACTGGATCGTCCTACATTTGTGGCAAGGAGAAGCTGGGCATGAAACCCGAGACAGGTGATGATACTTACCCGTTGTTTGGCAAGGTATCTGTGCCGCGCATGATTCTAGCTCAATTCGACAGCATTAACCACACCAGGCTGCTCGCCAAGTACGGTAAGCTGGTGTTGACGGATCTTGAGGCTCTCCTGATGCGAAACCAGCCGTGTTGGTGGTTCACCATCTATCTGTGTCTTTTCATTCTTTTGCGGGAGACGACTTGGATTATGGAGGATCGGTATCGACACGCACGGCATAACTATGGTGCATCGGTTGGTTTTCCCCCTTTCTGTTGACTCTTTCTGATGCCTTGCCTCTTACACTGAAACAAGATACGATACTCAATTCCCGCATTTGTCGAGAACCTACAAGAAGGCTGCAACAATCTTCTTCAACACTGGCATTACTTCAACTGCAAGCCCTGGCCTGATCCTGCCACTCCTTGGAACCGGCACAAGTCACTCCTAGCCCTCCTAACCTCTGAGCAGTACGACCTGGTTATGGAGACCATGACCGATCCTGCAGTGCAAAAGCAGCTGAATGTCTGGCGGCGCTACAAGGAAGAAAATGGCTATAGTAAGTCTTTAGCAAACCTATGGTTCAGAACTATCATATGCGGGTTCTGAGTTAACCGGCATTTGCCGTCCATATAGTTGAAAGGCCAGCTCCCCCGCCAGCTCAAGACCACAGCCCTCATTACCAGGGATCTCAATCGCAGTACGACTGGGACCATCCCTTTTACTGGATCTCTCAGCTCTTCGAACCGCAATGGCGACCTCACCCTACGTATCAACGCGAGCCTATCCCACGTCACGAGAGCCCTGAACCATGAGATAAGATCTTTGTCGCTTCTCACCACCATATAATACTATTTTTTGGAGGCGTTTGTGAACTTCCCCTTATCTCTGGTTATTGCCATTAGATCGTCTGTTTCATAAAATTGATGAAGTTCGCACGTGGTAACATGGGAATCTCGGAGGCTTACTTACTTCATATGGGGCTCCCTGTTTGGTTTACTAATACAGGGAAGCATGTGGACTTTTTTTTTCCCTTTTTGTCTTTGGGTTAACGGCCGACTATTATATGAAAATGGACAAAACAGTTTGAATCACGACTCGAGTATACTTCAACATGTATTCGTTATTTATGTGTTCATTTTTTTCTTTCTTTTTATGGAAATCGCTATCGTTACCAGATTAGGGGGCTCGTTTCCAAGGTGATTTCACGATGATATCCGTGATAATGTCCAAGGTTCCATTCTCCTACGACATGCCAACACACCCGTGCATTCAGCTTCTGCATATCAACGTGTGTGGTATATACATTTGGAGTATACTTGCTGCCAAAACACGTAAGCCCGACTCTCTCGTTCTTCATTTTGCTCTACAGTAGTTGTCTGCACAATCGCTGGCCCTACGGGTGTAGATACAAACTCCGGAAGCATCACCTTGACATCATGCCAGTAAGAATGAGAACCCCTTACCCGTGCGCCACTGTCAACGACGAGAACAAAAGAAACGAAGAAACATGAAAAAAGCACTCCGCTGGTTCCCAGGATCCATCCCGTGTCTCACCAATCGACGTTTGCCCATGTCCAATACCCAAAGTCCGCAACCCAGTGAACAAATTCCACTCACCAGCATCACCAGAACCGATCATCCTCGATGCCAAACCTCTCAGACGCACGCATTATCCCGGAACGATCTATCGACGCACCTAGTCGCGTTGAGGCTAGCTTGCCCACAATCTTCGGCCTCCAACACTTCCAATTCCACATAGCTGCAATTTCCCAGTCATCAAACGGCGATGGCCACTCCTCCTCTGCCGAAATCACCTCCATAAGGGGACTCCCGTAGCCTTTACTCAGTAGCAAGTGCGTACCGTCTCTTCCACGCCCTTTCAATTGCCTCTTGTAGTGTTCAGCACGTATCTTCAACTCCTCACGTATCGTTTCCGAGAGAGATCGATAGGCCTTCAGAGTGTACTCGAGGTCTGTCACTAGGCGAAGGAATTGCTGGGCAGAGACCTGACGTTTGGCTGGTGGTTTCTCATCAGTGGAAGCGACAGTGGTGCCACTATCATGCTGAATTGGCGGGTGAGATGCGTCCTGCAGGATTGCTTCCTCCTCTAGCTCATCAATATAACTTTCAAGTTGGCCCGCGAAGGATTGACTCCAGGGAACATTCAGGACATTCGGCTTGTACTCCACTTTCTTCGTCTCTTTTTTGTGTTGTTCACGCCCACTAGGTGATGGGGAGGGATTTGGAATATCTGGCCCGTCCAAGTCTGTATCAGAGTCTTCATCGGAGCTTTCTTCGGAGCTTTCTTCATCATAGCTACTCGACGTATTATCGGAGATCTTGTCTACCTCATCAGAACCAACGAGGGCAAGATGGTCGAAAGGGTCAACTTGATCCGGACAGTCATTGACAATGGCGAGCCACGAGTCTTCGAGGGTGGACAACTGCTCAGCTTGAAATTTCTCCAAAGCCTGTCTCATCGCATCAAACAGCTCTGCGTCATGCAACGGGTCCCCCATCGGCTGTGATAGCTGTGGGGGCGATTCGTTTTCCTCGCCAGACGTATCGTTCGATTCTTCCTGTGTTGGCGTCTGAGAATCGCGGATCACAGAGTCATCCCAGAGCTCAGCCTCCTCGTTCTCCGGCGGTGGGGGCAGCGGTATCATGCAAGCCAGCTCGAAGATGGCCTCTGGTGATAAATATTCGATGGCTCGGAGACGGAGATGCTGGAGCCGGAAGAATACATTCCACACTCGGTGACTGAGGATACATCGATGCTTTCGTGAGTACTTGGCTGTGCTTATGGGCCCCCACAAAGTCGGGGCGCTATCTGGCTTGCCTCCCATGTTTGACGATTCGTAGACGTGAAAGCACTTGACAAGAATATGAAGATGTCGAGAGGCTTGAAACCTAGATGGGTTCTCCTCCAGGGGAAAGGGAGATTATATACCCCGGGTTCTTGACCCTTCTGCACAAGCAATAACGTTAAACTCCGAGCGAAAAGGGCTATGGTTCGAACGAACAGCGAGAGGCGTGTCGGATCAACGCAAATAAGCTCGGGTTCTGCACCAAAGAGGATAGATTCGCCAAGTAGAATTATAGAATAAGAACAAGAAGCACAGAAAAACTCAAGAAAGACTCAGCCACCGCTTCTCTGTCTGATATCCGCCAGGAAGAGGGAAGTATACACCGCATTGAATTGCTGACTGGATTGAACAATCACGTTTCTTTTGATCAATCAATTGAGAGAATCGCAGTGCCGTGTCGTATGTTTGTTTATCTGATTCACTGCTATTCGATCTCCTGCTCTGGAAGCAAAAGCTGGAGAGCGAGGACTGGGGGAGAGTATTTGCGCGGGATCGTCGTTTGATGCATTTAGGCTTTTGACGACGTTTGGATTAAGCTCGCTGCGTACATTATTCTTCTCCTTGGCGATTTTTTGAGTGGGTATTCCAACAAGTAAAAAGAAAAGAAAAGAAAAGAAAAGAGGCAGAAAAACGAGAGAATAGCCGGTTGGCGATGGGCCGCGTAAAGTATTGTAGGTTTTGTATTGTTGGAAGGTGAAGAGATTAGGAGCTGGTGATGTAGAAGGTAAAAGATTGAAGAGGAAAAGAGCCTCCCTGGCCGATTGACTGCCAGTTGTTGATATGCTTCTTTGTTTGTTGAGCTTTGAAGGAAGTCCACCCCAGAAACAGCGGAAAGGCGCAGCTGCGTTTGATGGGGAGGTTCTCTTTCAGTTTGTTGTGTATCAGAAATGAAAAGACCATGATGTTCAGTATAATATTCATATTTGTGGAGAGAATCATCTTCTATTCACCATTCGCCTTTGTAGTGAAACCAAAAATGCCTTCAGTTGTTCAACCTCGTCCAGAATGCCTATTCGTAAAATATACAATACCTCTCATAACCTCACCGCAATGGAAAGCCTTCACTCCTGTCTCATGACCCTTGCAACAATCAACAACCTCATATATATATATATATATAACCCAGCCAGCCCACCAAAATAGACATTAGCCCCGTCTCATTCTCTTCCATGTATGCCTGCCGCATCTATACCTCCTCTTCCGCACCTAGCCTTCATCCTCCCTCCTCAAAAACATCTCTATCATGACTCTCTCCCTCTCTTTTGCTGCCCTGTCCTTGTCGCTTGCACGGAATGCCCGCGGGCCTATGACTTCCGCATATGCCCTCTCCCTTGCCCTCTTCTTCCTCATGCTTTCGGTTTCTCCCATTCGAAAGCTAAACCTCTTGCTCAATGACCCAAACCCTGGATAATCAGGTGTCATGGGACTCAACTCGCTTGTAACACGCGCAAGCGTCGCTGTCAAGAATACAAATGCGATGTTGTGACTTGGTGAAGAGGATAGCACGTCGAGAACTTGAAGTTTCGCGTCAGGCCATGTTGTCATTGGTAATGATTGGAGGTTAGGAGGCAAGGCTGTAGAGAGCTTCGCCCACAGGTGTGGTGGGACAAGTCCGTCAGTAAGCGAGGCAAGAAACAAGAGTAAAGCCGAGGATAGAACTTCAAGCTTCTGAGGAGACGGGAGCTCTACTGGCAGTGCATCTACGAGTGAGCCATCGTCGTCAAGCGACGAAATGAGCGCGGCCTCCAACAGCTCCCGTTCAGCAGCAGCAACAGTCCACGTAGACTCATTGAATGGCCATCCAGCCTCTCGAGGAAGGGACATATCCTCCAACATGGCCTCGTCGGCAATACATCGCTCGGCCATAGTTTGGATTGCCTCTGTGATCTTAAATAGTTCCCTTGGCGCAGAACAGTGGACATTCCAATCATACGGGATAGCACCTTTGATGTCTCTCACTTTCACAAATTTTCTGATTCCACCCTCAGGGACTCGAATGAGTTCGTCAATCGATCTGCCAAAGCAACTTGGCAGCCACTTTCCATGAACTGGGATAAAGTGGTCGCGCCCACCCTCAACACGGAGGACAAGCACGTCTTCAAGCGTGCAACGGGCATCGTTGAGCGCGCGAAGGTGAGAAATTGCTGAGACCTGGGCCTCAATGACTGCCATGACTGTTTCACCTGGCTCGAGAGTCACACTTTCCCCAAGGCAATCTTTTCTATCTTCATCGCCAGGTCGGTAAAAAGAAGTCTTTAGCCATGTTGTTGTGGTAGGATCATCGTCGTCCGTAGTTGGATTTTCTAGGAACTCAAAACAGGCCTCCACACCACTGGTGTTCGCGATGGTCACTGAACAAGAATGCTTCTCGAAAAATCCCACGTTTCCAAAGTCGACGGTCCCATTTGCCTGGCTATTGCTGTCCTCAATAATGAGTGTAATCCCTGGTCGACCCTCGTTTTCAGCCCTGTCCAATTCACGGGCAACTTCAGCGTGAACCTGGGCCCTCAGGTCAGGATCCACAGCATCGTACTCGAGAGTGAAGATGGAGGTGACGGGTTTGTGATCAGAAGAGGTGATCCGTTGGTGAGAGGTATAAATGTCAAGAGAGATATAATCATGAGAGTCGGAACTTGGTATATCTGTGTCGGGCTCGGCAACATCATTATCGTCGTATTCATCATATTCTATGCCGGCAGACCCCTTTGGCAACTCCTCTGTGTCTGTTTCCGGATCGTAGCTAAAGAGGACGTCATCATCCTCCTCCAGGCCCCTGGATTTCATCTCTTCGTCTTTCCTCCTAGACTCTCTCTCTTCCTGTACCGTCTTGTCGTATTTTTCTTTGTCTTTACGGGTTCGGTACAGGATGCGATCGCACCAGCTGGGCGCCCGCTGTTTCTCGCTCGAATCAAACAAGCCAACTGTGCCGACGTCATACTTGTAAGTTGGAAGAAACAAAATAGGTCCTTCTCTCCAGCCCTCATGGAAGAGCTTCCGTTGTGCAATAATCTTCCTCAGCTGGTCGTGTGGTAGTAGTGAGTCTAGAGTTGATTGTAATGATGCAGGGTCTTGGCTCGGGTCCTCTGGAAAGTCGTCAGGGTCAGGAAGGGAGCTCACTGAGTCAACGCTTTCTTCCCGAGAATGCGTCGACGAATTCGTTGTGGTGTCGTCATCGCTTTCTGAGCTTCTCATTACTATGACACCATCACCACCCTCCAAGGGAGGAGGAGGTTTATTGCTGTTTAGATCGTATTCACCTCGGGCATGCAATGTCAACAATCTCCTGATATCGTCGCCTGGCAGGCCGTCGAGGCGAAAGTTGAGATCTCCAAACCAGAAAGCAAAGTCCTCGTCTCCGATGTTTTCCTCATCATCCTCGGAGACGCCTCCAAGTACCACTGGGTCAAACTGCGTCTTGGACAGGATTTGCCCTACGTCCCAGCACCGTCTATCGAGATAGCCGGCGCCAGCGCCACTAGCGAGATGACAATTGACAAAGACTACCCGTGTCGTTTCACCCAGGACAAGACGTGTGGTCACGGCACCCTTGTTCCCAAAGTAACCCAAGAGCCCCGTCCCAACCTGTTGTGTTGATATATTGCTGATGGTAGGCGCAATCTCTGGGGAGGCGTATATCAGGAGCAGCAATCCCGTCATTTGTTCGGCCATGACGAGTTCATAGCCTCGCGGCATTGCGTCCTCCAGCGCAGCCTTCCACTTGTCCATCGGACCGGTGTCGGTATACATGGCTCGACTCATGTATTCCCTCGTCATGTTGAGATCCACCACCTCCTGCAAACCCAAGACATAAAGGCCGATATCCTCGCCGCCGATTAAACGTATAGAGTCGGAGTCACCATCGTCAGATCTAGGTCTTCTTCTATGCTCCACTGCCGGATTGTGAGAAAGGTCCAAAGCCGTAAGACCTTGATCAATTCCTCGTCCACTAACAAACCAACTTGCTAGGTCCTTATCTGTTCCCGGACATGCCGCAACGTTCCACGTGCCAATCTTGACCCGAATCTTGCAAGGTCGGACATATTCGGATCGACGGGCTAGAACGGCTCTTGCGAGAGACTGAGGCGCGGCGATGTCTACCGGATCGGAACCTATGGAGTGATTCGACTGCTCCCCCACCGGTTCCTCCATGCTGAAATAGCTGGATGATGAAGACGAAGACCGTTGCACGCGACGTCGCTACCTCTCTATGTCATCGATCTTCCTATCGCCAACTAGCTGCTAGACCATGGCGCGACGATTGCGGAGCTGGCAGAAGCTGCGGGAGGCAAAAGGATGGGGGCCCATGAATTTTATATAGTTGGAGAAGGTATGCAATACGGATGCAGCTGTTCGAAGAGACGCGCGTAGCCTGGTAAGGTTGAAAGAAGTTTGGAGGTTCATAATCTGGAATCCATAGCCCCGCGACAAAGAGCGTCATAGCTGCCTTGGTGCTTTCTTTGTTATCGATAAGCACCCGCCACGAAATGCGAGGCCCCGCAACGGCAGCTTGTACTTCGTACTACATACGCCATCAAGCTTCAACTTTGAACCACATACTCGTACATTATCACCATTCACCCCTTGCGCCCGCCAAAGACACAATAGGTTCGCTGCTTTATTGACAAACACGTGTGTCTCTATTGTCCAAGACCCGTGCTCATACGTACACCGCATTGCGCCAGTCGCCCTCTAACCCTCCTCTCCCTCCTCTCCCTCCCCTCCTCCACTTTACAAACATGAGCCGGACAACACCTAGCAAATCACGGCACAACCGCCAGCCCTCAAACCGTATTCCTGCCATCTCAGACTACGAATCTGACGTTGCCGCCATGCACACCTCCTACGAGCCGCCGCCTCCGCGCACCAACACCGAGCTCAACGTCTCTGTCCTACAGCGCTACCTCCCCTCTATCAGTAGGATCCTCAGCATCGCCGCCAACGCCGTCATCTATACCTTCGACAACGCCACCGAGGGCTGGGAAAAGTCCGGCATAGAGGGGACTATGTTTGTGTGCGCGCAGACACCGTTGCCTGGAGACACGAGCAATCGCCCCCGCGCGTGTGTCTTTGTCCTGAGTCGCCGCGGATTGGACAACGTGATTGTCGATCTTGCGCGGGTCAGCCATGTGGAAATCATGGGGGAGCTGGTTATCCTCAAAGCCGAAGGTGACTGGGACGGAGGCGAGAAGGTGCTCGGGGTCTGGATTCATAACGATCAAGAGGAGACGAGGGCGACCAATGGCGCTATTATTGAGGAGAGCTGGAAGATTGCCAGGGCGGCGGGCACAGTGCCAAGGGAAGGGCCAGAAGCCGGACCAGCCATGCAGGCCATAGGCAGGCCGCTGACGCTGAACGAGCTATTTGGACGACAAGAAGGGGCAAACGCTGGGCATTGAATGGGGTTCAAGCAAACGCGGGCGGCTACAGAAACGAGCCAGGCTGGATCACAATGGAGGAGACCGTATGCTTGCAATGATCTTTGGGGTTCAACGAGTCATGAGATAAGTCAAGCTTCAGATCTCAGTAAAGAAACCTAACCGAATGTCCTGCAGAGAATACGAGAGAATACAATCACATCGGAGATGTACAGGCAAGTCGTCAGTTCGACCTCGCGCACATGTCACATTTTGGAGCAGCCTGAATGACAGCGATATCTGATACAAACAAATGCTAGTCTATCCATAGACTGATGAAACAAAAGAAAAAAAACACCTCTAAATACAATTAAATGAACAGCGTCCAAAATCCATACGCCATTGCCGTTCCACATCCCCCAAAATGTTGGCTTCGTAAAGCTCTTACGTTTTCCACTAAATTTGCAAACCCTTGTTTTATACAGTTCCGCTGATACTCAACTCCCGAATCTCCTGCAACACCTGCTCTACCCTTGCATCCAGGTGGCCATCGGCATACAGATCTCTCGTTTCTGCGTCAAGATACTGCTGCACCTGTGCCATCCGCGAATACGCCTCAGCACAGAATCGCAACTGAATCTTGACGAGCGCCTCGAAACTTGGATCCAGATAGGGAACACGCAGGTCGATCAGCTGAGGCAGCTCGGTGCTAAGCTGCTCGTTGAGCTGCTCGTACGCCACCCTCGCCATCTCCAACTCCTTCTCCGTGCGAGGCAGTTTAGTGGCATCCTTATCAGGCTTCTCTACAAGTCGCTTAACCTTGGCTCGAAGCGCGTCGTAGTCGAGAAGCTTGTGAGAGCGTTTCTTGATGCATTCGTTAACGTCGGGGAAGTAGGCGCAGAAACGGCCGATGGGATCGATGACAGTCAGTCGGTAGGGCCCATCGAGGGCTTTGATAGTTTCGGCGTCGAGGTCTTCGACTGCTTGCTTATAGCTCCTGCTCACGCCGTCCTTGGCGCCTGAGTCGCCATAGAATGCATCTATCGTTTCCGCAATTCGCATTTGTGACGCCGTCATGGCTGTTGTGTAGAGTCAGTCCCGAGAGTCCCGAGCCAATTAAGCGCAACGCATGTTTACCTCTCAGCGAGTCAAGGTAGCCCTTTGATTCCTTCTGTAAACGTAATGAAGCCGTCTCCATTGTCTTGAATCGTCTAGGGTCCGATCAGCACACGCTGTGTCTTGGTGACAACTCCTCGAGTCGTCTGACCTTTCTTCGACTTCGTAGTCGCGATCATTCGTCTTCTCCACGTGTCCTGAAAGCATCGCGTAAGCACCACAATTTTCAGCCAAAGCCAGACACCACAACTAACCCGTCTTCATCATCACCTGCGTCGTCGCGCGGTTCACATTCTTCTTGAACCCTATTATCCTCGGTCAGCCCCTCTCTAACACTGCGGGGTGTTTTAGCAAACACCGTACCCGCCCACGACATCTTGGCTGTATTATCGGCTTGTAAATCGGTTTGAGATGGCAAAGTATTGATGTTCAGCCTTGGATTGCTTCGTGCGTATGGTTGAGGCGACGATGTTGTTGACAGAGGCTGGAGCAAAGGAGCTGGATAAGAGTGACGACGAAACTGGGTGCGCAGCCACGATGCTCCGCCCAATCGGCTCGTCGACGTCAGTTGAGGCTCAGCCACACCTGGGAAAATCGATCTTCCGCCACCAATCTTCCATGCACATTTTCACGTGAGCTCGCGGCTTGGTTGAAGTCTTTGTTCAGAGACTCGTGGTATCTCGGGGTTTTCAGAATTGTTCACGCGTCAGACATGTTTAATCCTCGATTTCTGGTCATCAGCCTTGGAAACCCGCTCCCCAAATATGAGAGCCTACATTCGGCGGGGCACTTTGTCCTCAATGGGCTCGCAAAAGCACTACGACAGCCAGCGTTCCGGGAGGTGACACTGGGGAAACAGACTTGCATGGTTTCTCAAGGACCGAAATACACTCTTGTCCAGTCTCCGACCCTCATGAACATCTCTGGCGGTTTTGTGGCTCGTGTGTGGCAGGAAACCGTAAAGCAGCATGACCAGGCGTCTCTCAGTCTGGTGATTGTCCACGATGAACTGGAGAAGGATTTCGGCGTCGTGGGACTTGTCCCCTGGGATCGAAGCCCCCGTGGTCACAATGGCATCAAGAGTGTTAGGAAGTCTTTGTCGCAGGCCAAATACCCGACCTCGCCGTTTGTGAGGATTGCAGTGGGCATCGGGAGGCCTGCAGAAAGGGATGCGGCAACAGTGAGCCGCTACGTGCTGGACAAGATATCCGGCGAGCAAAGAAGGGCCCTAGAAGAGACTGTTCCGTGGGATGTCGCAAAAAGCCTAGTGGAACTAGAGGACGAATGGAGGAGAGAGGTTCAGACTTGACCAAGTACTACAACGGAATTCATTACTCCGGCCCGGTTCATGAGTTGAAGCAATAAACTCCACGACTTACGTGCGGGCCATACATTGACTACGCGTTTCTGGGTAATTGGAACGAATTTGAAACAATCTAAAACCTGGGACCCTGCGATGTTGGATGTTAGCAACACTAGAAAAATGACCATCAACGTCCTAGCGCTGAGAGCAAATTCGTCCTGCTCTTGATCACGTATGGTCTCGCCTGTCCAGTTGTTGCGACCGCGCCAATAAGACGATTGGCGGTTGAATGCATAATAAGCCGCTACGATGTTTAAACGGTTCAGCCGCAAATCGAGCTGCGCTTCGAAGTCATGGAGGAATGGGGTGACATTAGCTTTCCCATGCTGTCCGTCAATTGCAACATCATCGGAATGGAGCTCGTGTCAACACCGAAAGAGTACTGCCAATGCGAACCCGATTAGTAGTTGTCAAACCGTCGAGCAGCTCACTATTTAACACAGCCCCGTGGCCGGCTGATTACAGATTCAACACGAGCTTATCAGAGTTCATTACGGAGTGTCCCGTATTGGGTTATGGTTCGCTTACTGGCCCGTTGGTGGAGCAAATGTTACGAGGAAATCTCGAGTCTTAAGGCTGATGAAAATGTCAAGGCACGGCTTCGCGGCGCTAGACGCACCCCACCGACGCCACGTCCAGAGATAAGAATCCTCCTCCAATTAAACACTCTGCATTCCGACTGTTTCATTAGCATCTGGCTAGGGTGCCATGCGACGGCGGAGTCGAATGGGATCTGTGGCGCACAGATGAGAGTTCCCGGGATGACGGTGCTGGCCGATAAGAGTCAAGGGGTGTGTAAGGCGATTGTGGATAAGCACAAATGGCTACACGTAAGTGCCTACTACGAGGTGTCTACTATCAGATTCTGATCAGTGGTAAGTCGTTGGATATCCTCAACTCGGCTTCCATCCCGCACCACACCTTTCAAGAAGGCTCACGAGAGCATCGGATGTGTGGTCGCAAGTGGAATGGCTCGTCCGTTTTCTATTGGAACATCGCACAACGCCTAATATGTCAGTCGGACTGCTGGACAGATGAGAAATGCCGAGCGACCATGCGTCAGCAACGCCTTCTCCATGACTAGTATCTAAAAAAAGTCAAACAGTCAGCACATCACTCAGTAAATCAGCGGACCAAAGGACAGACCACTATAAGACGAGCTGTGTCAAAAGAATCGAACGAAGTTTCTAGGTTCGATCAATCGTCTCTCGTGGACCACCAAAGGCAGAATAAACCGGCTTGTCATAAGTTCAAATACTATGCGTTTTGGGTCCAGGGTGGTTGTGATATGCAGCTGATAAGCGTCCGAGATACGAAGTAGATAGGCTAGGCCTCGAGTCAATGTACGCCAGTGGCGTTAGGAAGCGAGATACTAGGAGCCCGTGAGTCCAAGTGCTTATCTCCTCGCTCCTAGACACTAATACTAACACGGAGGAAACGAGGAAACCACCAATGGCCGACATACAGACAAAGCGACGGAGCGATAAGCTCTTCTCGTGGCTTGTCAAGGCCATAGAACTGAAGTCCGCCAAACTATTGATTCAGGCACACCCTCCGGTTCCGCTCTTCGTGTCATATCCTCGGCAACCTGACGCTAGTTACGAACTCCCCCGTTGGGTTGGGATGGGATGGAGATCTAACATCGCGTTGTTTGCTAATTTGGGCCTTCCACACCATCCTTTATCATTCAGCTGGATTTCTGCAACGGGGCAAGCCGGCTGACAAGACCGCACGGAATTGTCCCCTTCCATCTTAAAGATACGGGTTTCGGAGCACGGGACAAATTACTCATATATCATATCAGGCCCGTTCATCCATCGGCCCTGCTCCTTCTTCCTCGTTTGCTACTACACTACCCGTCTCGTTTCCCCTTACGGTACCCATACCCTAGGGAGTGAGAGCTGCACGGCAGCAAGGAGACAAGCTCTATACTCGAAGCCTACAATCTACAGGAACAGAAGGAAAGACGACATCATGAGCTCCGCGATCCCTTACAATGGCACCATCGGGGAGGCAGACCCGGGCTATTCGACCGGTGTTTCTAACCTCAACCTCTTCTACGACGTATGTGTTTTCTACAGCTTCTTCAGGATGACCAACACGCCTTCAAGAAAGTTGGCTGACTCTTCTCACAGACCGGTCACCTGTCATTCATGACCATCAGCTCTGTGCTGGTCTTGCTCATGATTCCCGGCGTGGGCTACTACTACAGCGGTCTTGCGCGCCGGAAGTCAGCCCTCCAGCTGGTTCTCCTTTCCATGCTCTCTGTCGCCATCATCAGCTTCCAGTGGTTCTTCTGGGGCTATTCACTCACATTTTCGCGAACCGGCGGTCCATTCATCGGCGATCTCACCCAGTTTGGTTTGATGAAGACCATCGCCCAGCCCAATGGCTCGGCCAACATGCCTGATATCCTGTCCTGTCTGTACCAGGGCATGTTTGCAGCCATTACGTGAGTTTTGAATCCTCAATGTCAACTCTATATAAGAGTATCATCGCTAACAACGCCACAGCCCTGCTCTTCTCATCGGAGCCGTCGCCGATCGTGGCCGCATCCTCCCTGCCATTGTCTTCATGTTCATCTGGTCCACCGTCGTCTACGACCCCATCGCATACTGGACCTGGAACGCCAACGGCTGGCTCGCCAAAATGCCCGCCTACGACTTCGCCGGCGGCGGTCCCGTCCACATGTCCTCCGGCTTCAGCGCCCTCGCCTACAGCATCATGCTCGGCAAGCGTACCGGCTACGACAAGAACCGCGGCCTCCCTTACCGCCCCCATAGCGTCAGCAACGTCGTCATCGGCACCGTCTTCCTCTGGGTCGGCTGGTTCGGCTTCAACGGCGGTTCCGCCCTCGGCATGAACCTCCGCGCCATCATGGCCTGTCTCGTCACCCACATTGCCGCCTCCGTCGCCGGCATTACCTGGGTCCTGCTCGACTACCGTCTTGAGAAGAAGTGGAGCACCATCGGTTTCTGCTCCGGCGCCGTCGCCGGTCTTGTTGCCATTACCCCTGCCTCTGGCTTCGTCACTCCCTGGGCCTCCGTCATCATCGGTATTGTCGGCGCCATCGCCTGCAACTTCGCCACCAAGGTCAAGTTCCTCATCGGCGTCGACGATGCCCTCGACATCTTCGCCGTCCACGGCATCGGTGGCATGGTCGGCAACATCCTCACCGGCCTCTTTGGAACGTAAGCATCCCCTCCCCTCCCCTTGAACCAATCTCACAATCAAATCTCACACATCACAGCTCTGAAATCGCCTCCCTCGACGGCAACACCTACGCCCCCATCGGCTGGATCGACCACCACTGGGTCCAACTCGGCAACCAAATCGCCGGCATCTGCGCCATCTTCGCCTGGTCCTTCACCCTCTCCTGCATCATCCTCTTCACCATGAACCTCATCCCAGGACTCTCCCTGCGCGTCTCCGCCGAGGACGAGGAAATCGGCATCGACGACTGCCAGCTCGGCGAATTCGCCTACGACTACGTCGAGCTCCGCCGCCACTTTGCTGACGCCGGGCCTGTGGCTGCTGACTCGAGCAATTCCAGCACGCATGAGAAGACGCCCACTATTCCCTCTGAGTTGGTCTAACTAACTGGGATTGGAATCTCTCTCTTTTTTTAAAAAACCGTAATAATAGAAAATGGATTTAGTTTCAAGACATTAGGCAGGGACGCAGAGAAGGTAAAAGTGAAGGGTGCATATATCCCAGGAGGAAAGGAGTTTGGCCATTGATACCATCAAGATGTTTCAAAGGATAATGTTATTGACACATGTTTATTAAAATAAAAGATCATATACCCATACTACTCAACTCCAGTCCTACATCCTACGTGACAGGAGAACCTCATCAAAGTCTCACTTAACACGCACATTCATAATATTCAAACAATACTTCCATGTTGAATAACATATAATATACTGTGTGATTCTGTATAGGCCCCATCTGAATGGGGAGAGACAAAGGGGAAAGACATGAAATATTGCGTCAAGGCATGTTCGTCATACCATTCCCTGTCATCATGGCCAGCATGACTTCGTCTCATGGCCATTTCGAGTGTCCCGTTCGGAATATGTTTCCCTGTTCCAATCTTCTGTCCCAAAAACCCATACTATGCTCTTTCTATCACGTCCGTAGCCCTCCCTTTCTCTTCGCTTGCTTGATTGCCCTGCTCTCCCCGCTCAGAATCGTATTGTGTGTGGTATAAACCCGGGCCATTTCCCAATGCATGCCATGCCTAACACTAAACTCCTATCAAATAATAATAATCTCATACGCTGAAAAGGGCCTTCTACCAAGTCTGAGAGTGAGTCGGCGAACCAAACAGGAGTGTCCCATGGCGGGATTCATGTGACATGCAACTCACCCCTCACGATCCCATATGCTATTACCAACGCTCAAGGCATTACATTCTGCAGTCCAACAATCACGCAAGGACAACACCAACGTCGCTAATTGTCTTCGTCGGCTTGCTGCCCCGGCGCCTCTCCCTGGGGTTGATGAAACGTCACTGTACTCGCCCCAGTTGACGGCCCCGCGTTCGCGGAGCTGGCGCGGCGGGAGCCAGATTGATGTGCAGGACCTGCGAAGCTGGCCCGTCGGGGACTCAGAGGCAGCTCGCTGCTCATGAAGTTCGAGAATGCCATTGGGCTGAGGAGCTCCGTGTTTTGTTGGAAGTATTCAGGTGCCGCAGGGCCCGCATGGGCATGATTGTGATGCGTATGCAGCATGGCAGCAAAGGGGTTTAGAAAGCTCGGTGTTGCAGGGGCCACTCCCTGGCTGGTTGAGGCATGCGTATTGGCTTGGTGATGAAACAGCAAGGTATTTTGGGCTTGGGCATCCACAGCCATGTCACTGGCATCTAGCCCCTCAAAATCATTGTCCTCATCACCCATATCGTCGTCGAATCCGTCAGCTTCTGGTATGAGGTGCGGTGCTCTGCTAGGCCGGTGCATGCCACTGGTTCGACGGCTTGTGGGGTGTCGCGGGGTGAAGCTATCCCGGAGATCCTCAAATTGAGGTGAAGTATTCAGAAAGTCGCGGAACTTGGACACCATGTTGCCAGAGAAGACACAGAAGACGTCTCGCTGATGTTGCGTAAACTCTGCAAATATGTCAGCGAACAGCCGTTGAGTAAACCAACTTGGGGGGACAAACCAGGAGGAGCCGCCCTGCAGTAAGGCTGGAAGTCATCCCGTTGAAATGCTGCCACGCCAGTCAAGCTCAGATGAGTGAGGCGAGGGCATGAGTTAAGGAGTCTCATGATGCTCTAGACGCTGGTCAGCCGCCGTATTTTCAATAGCATGGGCTAGACTTACCCTGAGGGTGAGGTTAACACAGTAGCTGAGATGAACACGCTCCAAGCTCGGAGCGTAGTACTCTCCGCCGATATACACTCCAGCGGAATCCCTTCTTACTCGGGGCCGATACGCTGCCTCGGCAAGGGCAAACACGGACTCGTCAGTAATGGAACTACACTTGACCAAGCCTATCCTCTTCAATTTGGGAAGCAGAGCCAGACGCTTCACTGACTCGTCTGTAAGATTCGTACAACATCCCAGGTCGATGTAGCGGATGCGGTTGCAGCTTTGGACCAACTTCTTAACGCCCTCATCTGTGATCTGCCCGCAGTGACCGAGGTGTACGTAGTGGAGGTTTTTGCCAAGTTTGGCGATAGAATGGATGGCGGCATCGGTGATGTTGCGGCACTTTGATAAGAGCAGATTCCGTAGCCGGGGAGCCACCTCAATGATCTTCTCAACAGCGGCATCAGTAAGACGGCTGCAGGATGTTAGGTCCAGAATACGCAGGTGCTCGTAGACTTGGTTCGGCGGCAGCGACAGGAAGGCGTTATCATCGATCAGGTCGCAGTTCGCCAACCGCAGTTCCCGCAAGCAGTTTCCGTTGGCTAACAGTGAGGTGATGGGCCCGTTTCCAATTTGGTTGCATTGATGGAGGTCGATTTCGAGGATATTTGGGCATTGCTCAGCAAAGGCCAGGACGGCGTTATCGCGAAGTTGGGTACATTCGTTGAGTTTCAGCTGCGATGAGAGAGCAGAAAGTTAGTATAAAATACGGCAACAAAACAAAACAAAACAAATACAAGGACCCCCGTCATACCCTCTTGATGAACCTGCAGTTTTGTGCCAGCGTAAGCATGCTCTCATTGGCAATGTTCTCACAGCCAGAAATATTCAGGCCCTGCAGGCGTTTGCAGTGCGCGGCAATAGCGTTGATGGATTGTTCAGTGATGTTCTTGTCGTTGGAGATATCCAAGGCCAGCAGGGATGAGCTGTTCTCGACCAGGGCAATCAGTCCGGTGTCGGTTAGGCCGCGGCAGTTGGTCAAGGTTAGGCGCTCGACCCTAGAGCAAACAGCGAGGGGCATCACGCTGCCATCGTTGACTTTATCAGCGAGGGCGGCGAGATTCAATCGCTTGATGAAGTCGCGATAGTTGAAGAAGGGCCGCTCGAGACCCAGCGTCTGGCAAATGCTGCTGTGATTCTTCCAGTTGGTACAGGCAGGTCGGTGCCACAACAGGTCGACGGCATTCCTGGCCCAACGCTTGGAAACGAGCATGCAGCGGTACAGGTCGGCGGTAGAGCTCAGCTTGGAAAAGACGCTGATGAGGATCTCATTGGGCAGGCGGTTGACGGGCGGCCAGCAGGCATCGTCGACCTGCATGTCCTGGAAGTTGGGGACGCCAAGGGAGGACTGCGAGTCGTTGGCGCCGAGGAAAAAGTCGGATTCCTCGTTGTCAGCGGGGGCGGGCGAGTTGGTTGATGAGGACGAGCGAGAGTCATCCTGCTCAGAGGACCTCATCGTCGTAGCCATGGCGTCGTCGAGGGGCGATGCCGGAGATGACCGCATCCGCCAGGCTCGTTGTTATCTGGAGAGAGAGAGAGAGAGAGAGAGAGAGAGAGAGAGAGAGAGAGAGAGAGAGAGGTGTAGACAGGGCGAGAGAGAGCGAGGAAGAGAGGCACTCGGTCTGTGAAACGATGCGGCTTCAGGGAGATGGCAGTGCAGCGGGCGAGCGAGCGGGCAGCAGCTGTTACTGTTGCTGTTCCTGCTTAACGTGGCTTATCGCGGGTATGTATTCTCTCGTGATGGAAGTCGTTGTCGTCAGTCGTTATTTCGAATCGGGTCGTTTCGCTTCGCTTCGCTTTGCTGTCGGGCTGAGGAGTGACGAGGAAAGGCCCAACGAGGATTATCGTCGACTTTGGGCTTGCTGCCCTTGTGAGCGAGCCTGTTAGTGGGCGGGGGGGACACCGACAGGCGTCGGAGAATAGAATAGGGCGTCTCCAAGGGCCGAAAAGGCGTCGGCACAGGGCCCCAGGCCAGCTGATTGCAGCTGCTGCAGCTGCTGCGGGCACTGTCGCGATAACGATGATGTTCTCGCTGTCACGAGACACTGCGGCAGTTGTCGAGACGCTGCGATAGGAGAGAAGAGGGCTTTTTGCGGATGCCAGCTGCTGGTTGATGCGGCTGGTCGATCGCTAATGGGGATAGTGAAGATAGAGATAGAGATAGAGATGGTGATGATAGTGATATGGTCATCAGAGGGCGGAGCGGAGACAAGACGGTCCGCGTGGGTACTGTTAGTACCTGTAGTACTACGAGTAGTACTCCGTACCACGAGTAGAAGCAGAAGTAGGCGCACGAAGTACAGACTCGAGGAGTCGAGGAGTCGAGGCCACAGAACTGGAAAATCGCAATGCTGCCTAATGTGCAAAAAATTCCTGTTTAATGTTACGGGATTGTTCGTGCCCAGTTGCACGAAGCCTGAGAGACATTCCAATTTCAAGACGAAAGTTGGGCGGCTATTTGTGTCTAAAAATAATGATAAGCATGCTACAAATGGAGTACAAATGGAGTACGGAGGACTCGGTGGAATTGTAAATAGGCACTACTTTTTATTTTCAGCTCAACTTGTTTATATAAACAAAAATGAAACTTGTTAAAATTGGATGAATTTTCAGAATAATAAAATCCAATTTCTTCCCATTCATTGTAATTCGCAGCATATGTACGGAGTATGCTAATAAGATTCTTTAACAGGTACCTTCACCGAAGATGATCACTCACTGGATACCTATCAGTAGTACTCCGTAGAGCCTCCGTATTAGTAAATGACGTGCCTCCACTTGACTTGGTCGCGTGAGTTAGGCTAAATAATAAGCAGCGTAAATGGTAATTTCTCACCAAAACACAGGCATTAAAAGTTATATTATTTATTCTCGGGGTCCAGTTCGTCCAATCGTTTCTCAACCTCGGTGAGCTCTACTTGAGAATGAGGGCCGTGGGCAGGGTTGGTGGTTTTGTGGGATGTCTTGAGGCACAAGGCGGCAAAAACGCCAGAACACCATGGTCGCGATGAGCCAGAATATAGTAATTAACGCTGCTCTCAGGGAGTCATAATTTTTGTGGCATCTCGATAATTTGTACAAGGACCAGTGCAGGGATTGAGTAATCATTATTTCCCTCCAGCGGACGTTCCCCCATATGCCCTGGCTGTGAGGATGAGATCAAGCTTCATCGACTTTCTTTGGACCATAACAGTATCACTATTCCACCAAGGGAAGGGGACTCTACAGGTCAGTTTAGCTCACAATTTGTTACAAGAAACCGCATATAATCCCTAGCTGATCGAGATGGCAGGCCCAATTTTTACATCCGTTGCTCTGTTATACTCGGAAAGCATGCCTGAGATGGAAAAGCTGAGGGAAGAGCACACGACTTTTCTGTCCAAGTCATCAACTTCAAGATCATTTCGAGTTCTTTCATAACACCTTTTGCTCCATGAATTGAGTACTAGACTGATCGACAACGACAATATTCCCCTAGCAGTCATGGGTTCAACAAAGAAAGTGTTGGTTTTGCGCCGCGTCTTTACATACAACTTTGTGGCCTAGAAGCCATTCCTACTCTCCATCGCACCGTACCTCACGGGAACGAAGTCACTCATTGACCTTGATCTGGACATCGATTAGCCTGTTAACACTTAAACCTTCAACATGAAAGCCAAGCTAAACAAAGGCTGGGAGACCTGCAAGACATTGTGCAGGACGGTCCACTGTTTGCTATCTCTCCTGCCGATACCACTGAAACTGAAAGGCAGTCAGGCTGCTACCGTCCACCAAGAGGAAACTGTCGGGCTGCTCAGCAACAATCACATGTTTTTTCAGTGCTGGGGTTCCACAGGCAAACAGGCCAAACTTACGCTATGCCGACTACCAGATCCGTTGCTTCGAAGGATTATGCACTCTCTGCCGATAGATTTAGTCTATCTTCTCCGACAAACATCAAGACGTTTCATGTCGCTTTTCAACCATCTTGGCTTCACCAAGCTCCATACCGATTTTGGCACACAGCATTATCGAACTATTTTGCTCAACCAACTGAATCCGAAGCAACTTGATGAAGTTGCGGCGATATTGGCACGCGATATTTTTTGTGCATCGTGTAGTCAAATTCGAGAAAACGGGACCCTTAAAGAGATCGTACGCAAACTTCGCGAGCCCGTATTCTGTGACGGCTGTGATGGTACACACCCTGGCTATCTTTTCACCCCGGATCAACGAATGGGACCCTCACAGCATCGTCGAATGTGTATAGGGAGGATTGGCAGCGTTATCATATGTTCCCATGATAAGAAATCAATGAACTGGAGGGATGTGGAAGCATCCCGTAATGCCAAATAGAATCGGAGGGTCATTTGCACGAATCGGTCTCATCGACCTCGGGATGCTGCAATCTATAGTTGCAGATTCTCAGTTTTCCCGGAAATCCGCTTGAGTCCAAAGTATCCCACGAGGACTATATTAAGAAGCAATTGGGTTCTTCCATTGCTTAGCCTAGCCCCAGGACATCTGGTTACAGTCGATGCTTTAAGGGAGAGCCTGAGATTGCTACCGGAAAGTGCACTTTTTGGCCATCGGCTCTGCAATCACGTCTCACTTAATGACATAAATCTATTGAATGCTCTAAAGCCAGACAAAGAGTACACTTGTTTCTCCGAGTCTGCACTTTACGATGGCGGCGACATGCAACGGCCAGCCGGTCCGTCTTCCAGATCATGCAAAATACACGAATTTCACTGTCCAGAGTGCGACGCCGTCTACAGGTGGATCATAAAACGGAACAGTGTTCTTCTGAGCTTTGAATACACTTGGGAGTTCGAGCAGCCAACGAGTCCTGTCTGGCTTCTCTTTCTTGATGAGAATTCCTACGCAAGCCTTTATGACGATGAGACTCGCCACATTTTATGGTGCCATAACCCTGGGTGCGCAACTAGCAGGAGAAGCCGATGGCTTAGAATGACCAAGGAGGCTGTGCTGTCATATGATGAATACAGCCACGAGGGACGTCAGGATAAAGGAATCATCCTCGACCGGGTACGATCGAGCTGGCATCGATCAAAAGTGTCCCTTCGATGTTTTGTAGATGGATCTCACTACAAGCTCTCACCATGTTGGGTTATGAATTGTAAGTACATTGAGATTGTTTTGGCTCTTCACAATTAACTTACCCACTAGTAGACATTGATCGTACCACCCTAATCTGGTAATAAGCAATTTCCATTTCCGTCTTGGGAACTGAGCGCTTGCTGCTTTAGCCTGAGCCATGAACGAGCCAGACTGAGCTTCGAGAATTAGAGATTTCTCAGATATTATGATGGGGGCTACTGGGTTTACCTAGCTTATCTAGGTTGACCGGCAGCTTCGTCCTTGATAGAACTACGACTAATTATGCTCTGGACCAAGAAAGAACCACTACAGCTTTGGTAGTCCCGATAGAGTCTCGGAAGTAGACCGTCATTCCAGGAACACCCAGACTCGCTTTGGACGGAGGCAATCTGGCATCCTATATCTGAGTTCCGTCCAAGCAACACCCAGACGTTCAAAACCCATCTCGGGAGGGAATTGCATCTATTACTGTCTCACCGTCTTGACCAGAGAAGCTTCAATTGGCGATCGTGCGAAAAGCTTTGCGGAAGAACACATTGCTGTGAAACCAGCGAACGACGACTGATGGTGGAATGGTGATTCCTTTGCTGCCCCGAGATGCGGTGCAAGGCAAGGTGACTAATATGCAACACTGTCATCTAGCACATTAGCTCCTCATGATAGAAATTCATTCAGTGAACATTATATGTGCTATGATGCCTCACGCAGTCCTGTCCATTGCTATCATCCTGTCTCGTTCTTTCATAGTCGTCATAGCTCGTACATCATACGTCAACCAGCCCTCACAGCCTCTCCAAAAAAAAAACACAACCCTGATATCGTAATCCACTTTAAACTGATACTGCAGTCCAATATTCATCAACGTGGCACCCGAAAACGTCTGGTTCCCATCAACTCGATACTTTGCCTGCGTCCAAACCCTGCAATCACAACACTGGCTAACCATTGTTGACGTTCGCCTGAATCTGAAAATAAAACAATACTGCCTGGTTGTCATCCGCCGAGATGAACAGTGCTGCCGGCCAATTCGACTCCTCCGGCAGACTGAGTTGCCACATTTCGCCCTGATGCGCAGCCCTCCCGTGCCACGTTGAGAACTGGCTGTTTTCTCGTTACTGTGCAAGGGTACGACCCAACGTGAATCGCCCAGTCGGGATGCTTCTCATACAGGCTGGAGCTGGGATTGACCATCTCCGGTTCGAACTAGAGGCCAAACTTGAGGTTGTCTAAGGAGTTGGCAACCTTGAGATTCATCACGTTCTTTACAAGAGCCTGTAATCCGTGCAGGAACCGCTTAGGGTTCACCTCCCAGTCACCCAAACCGGTGTTGTCAGCCAGTCGTGGATGTTTAATTCCGAACCAGCCATCGTCCAGCACAAAGAGCTTGACATCGAGGTACCAAGTGGTAAATGGTGGTACCATTGTAATCGAAGTCGAGATCCTCCCAGCTGTTAAGTAGCACGGGGTGCATCGTTGAGCACAAAGGACTTGCCGTCAACGGAGATGGCTCCATTGAGAATATTAGGATTATATATTGTGGGCAGGATTTATAGATACTCACTGTCTGTACGTGGCATCAGGCCCGTGGTGAGGTTGAGAACGGCGACAAGCCACCTTGGTGATGGAGAAAGAAGCCATCTTATGGCACAAATACGAAGTAAGAGAAGCAGAGTCGCAGGTGTAGGACTATTCCGTCAGCTCTCGTGATTCTATGCCATGCCCAATGCAATATCTCTAACAGAAAATAGTCGCAAAAGCAACACGAATTGACAAACATACTCAATTATTACGATATCAAAGTCATATAAGAACCCAACCAAGGTTTTCCTGTACCAATGTGCTCTTCTCCAAGACTTGCGGGATCTACATCTCGCAGTGTTTTGGTGTGAGATCATTGGTGGAAGAAGTGAAGTCCATAAAATGGCCGGTGCAAACCTTTTAGCGGTAATCGGCAGTTAGAATGTGGAGAATTGAAAGACAGAGCCGATTCTTATAATAGCCGACGGGGATCTAAGGCTTGGTTCTTTACTTACGGAGCCAGGTGTATGAGCTTCACGATTACGTCCACCCACTCGTCCAGTTCTTGTTGCTCAGGGAATTCTTACTCACTAGATTGGTGCATTGGGTACTACCTGTCATGCTGCAGCACTCGAGCATCACTCCTTTGGTCTGCCTCTGTCCAAAGAGTATCCCGACATTCAAGAACAGATACATATAATCTCCCCTCCATGTATCTCTCCAGTGTCCCACTCTCCGTCCAGTTCATATTGACCTTCCAAGTCAACCTCTATCAGATCCTCAGCCTCTTCATCACCGTCATCCTGACCTTCATACATGTCACGCGTATCTTCTTCCAAACAAGACCACAGCCTCGTCTTCGAAAGTACATATGTGCTCACCGGGAGCAATCGGCTGTAATTGGGTATTGTCGACGTTCTGAATATCTCCGTAGATGAGATCAACCGCGTACCTACAATATTACTAGTGGCAACAAGCGATGTGAATGGGGATCCAAAGCCTGCATTAAAGCTGCTTTGGCTCTGGCCAGCGATTGGAAATTCGCAAGTTATGGGACTATGCTCTGATTTGAGTGGAGGTTCATGGTATCCTTCATGTGGACCTTTTGCGACATTTTGCAGGGATAAGGAGAGGCCTGAGGTGAGTGGTGATAGTGACGATATGGCAGTCCCACAGCACTCCTTATGGCCAGGAGGGATTATGCGCCCTTGGTGATTATGGAGGGCCGTATTAGGCAAGAGGCAAGCCAACTCCACCAAATATATGAGAAAATGGATTGACGGCTTACCACCGAATCGGAGCCGTGCAAACACAGTCGGCAAGAACGAGACCAGAATTGCGGAAAAGCCTAGGTGAACTATAGGTCAATCAATCCTGGATCATATGCGAAGGAGATGGAAGTACGAGAGCAGGTACCCGAAGGCGCAAGACAGGATGCAGGACAGGATTCCGCCTTGCCGTCGGCTGATCAACTGGGCCTGGCTGCAAGAATAAATGACCTCACAGTGGATCTAAACCAGCAATATACGAGGGCAACAGAGATAAAAGACTTAGACGAGGCAATCGAGATCACGCGACAAGCTACCGAATCGGCAACCCCTGGTCCCCTAGGCCGTGTGGCCGCACTACACAACCTCGGGGCGTTTCTGTACGAACACTATGGAAAGACAAAAGAGATTGAGGACCTGGAGAAGGCAATGAAGGCCACACAAGAAGCTCTGGACCTGACGCCAGCCGATCACCCGGACGGGGCGACATACTTGTACAGCCTTGGACTCGGTCTTGAAAGCCGATATAAACAAACCGGCGAGACAGCAGGCCTGGAGAACGCTTCTACCCATCTCTACGATGCCTGGGAATCTACAAATGCCGTGTCATTTCATCGTCTCCGGGCAGCTTCTAGATGTCTCAAGCTGATGGCCACACGGCATAAACTCGACGAAGGAATCGTTTTGGGGAAGGCTGCGCTCAACATACTCCCCGAAGTAACCACCGGATTAATCGACCAAGATGACCAACAATCCTTACTCTCAACTTTCGCAGGTATTGCTTCTGATCTGTGTGCCTTGCTTTTAGCACAGGACCAACCAGAAGAGGCCCTTGTATGTCTTGATGCGTAGCCTCAATAGAGGATCGCCCAATCGACATAGATTGGTCTATCTGAAGTCTACCTTGAAGGCAACTCTCCATATTGGCTTGATCTGCCCACCGATTAGCCCAGCCACGGCAAACAGAGCCTCATCCCCAACACCCCCCATATATAGCAGCAATTTGAGGGGACCTGATACTGACAACAGTATCTTATTTATTCACCCCATAATGGCTATATGAAACTCCTTGGTAGTCGTCTTCAATCCTGCTGTATAGTTGTCATGGAGTTTCTGGCGCCCCCAAGAAATGCGCTGTTGAGACAGCAGCGCGAGGTGGAGAATGACCAGGAGTCGCAGATATTGACCAGAAGGCCCAACACCCAGAATTCGCCTTGGGTTTTGGAATGGCAACTGCATCATCTTGCCGATAAGGTCCGATTCAACAGTTTACAAACAATCTTTAGATTCAGAACACCTAAGCCTGGTCGCCCTCTTGCCTTACCCTACTTCACAGCCCAGTTTAACCCACAATCCATGCCTGATCACCGACAAACCGACATACAGAGACCAAGTTTACGAGCTTCTCACACTTCTCATGGATTTACACAGCCGCGTCAGCCAATTAAGAGAACAACTTTCGGGAGGCAGGGCGAAAAATTCACCAGAGAGACGCCTGCTTTTGTCGTATCTGACGCGCGGAAGATCCGTCATGATGCAAGAAAAAGTGAGCTTATCGGTATTCTGGAGCCGATACTTTCCCCACCAGCTGGTTCTGATTCCTGCGTTCTGCTCTGTCGACGTCAGGTGGACTTTTGTCGCATCTTTCCCGTTCATATTCGGGATGGTGCAGCGAACGAGGTTGCTGTATGGGAAAATATTCGCAATGCTTGGTTCACTTCCAAGGGCAGATGGGGCCATATCCTCGCACCTCTTCTCGACATCAAGATAAGTATTGGGGAGGTCCGTGGTAGTCCGATCATAGTATGCGTGACTGCGTTTTCTGACGCATATCACAGATTTCGATCGCAGGACAAAGTTCGGCACACAAGCATAGCTCGTCGAATATCGTCGAATATATTGGCAGCTTTTCTGCTGATGACTTGACATCAGAGACCAGTCGGCTTGAGCAGGACATCAACAGCTACGAACCACAGGAGTGGCCATGTCAATACGACCCATCAACTGGAATGACTGACTGCTATGATAGCTGTATATCTCGCAATCTTTATGACGCACCATGCCCAGAGAAGACTTTGCATAACACACAGAAGAGACTGCGGCAGATAAGAATGCACCGATTTCTTCGATTGGCCTTCCTGCATCCGGAGATCGCTATGGTGAATGACTTGCTGGATGTCGAAGACGTCATAAACAGCCACGTGTGAGTTGTCCAGCTCGTTTATAGATCAGAACCTGACAGTGAACCTAGGGACATTCTGTCAAAGGTCAACGAATGGCACTGCTCTCGACTTGGCGAGGTGCACTTTCGAGGACTGATGATAGATGAAACTTGGACGATCCATTACGAGCGCATCGTCCTGCTTTTGATGACCGCATTTTCTGGGTTAATGGTGATCAGTGCTAAGTTTGCTTACGGCGATTGGAACATCGCTTGGACTATGGGCGGTGTTTTGGTCTCAGTGGCAGGGCTTTGGTGGATGAGGCCGAGGGACCACCCTTGAGAATTTTGGGCCGGGGAAGCGCCTCCTCCTTCATGATGCCATTGGGAACAAGGCAGAGTGTGAGTCTTACGTCAAAACTGCTGTCGATCTGTCGTTTGCCTCATCCCTCGCTAACATTCACCTAAGAACGGCACCGAACTGCACAGCTGGGAGGTCATATAGATGTAGGTAGGTCAGAATAAATTGTTTGGTGGTTTTGAAACCCGAATTATACCGGAAGGAAGTAGAAGAATGTATAAATTGCCTATGAAACAGAAAGGGTGACAAAGTCAAAGAATGAGGCCTTGAAGCCAGTGCTATTTCCATTTCCACTGATCCCAATCTTGCGGGCTTCCCTCCCATGTGCTGTTACGCTGCTCTTCCATCGATTCCAACAGCTCATCAACGACTTTCTTGGCCTCGTCCTTCCGAAATGCATCAGGCCATCCATGCTGCCGGTAAATCTGCCGGACATACTGGATATCTAGGTCGGTCTTCCACCCTTCCGTTTGGGAACGGACCTGTTCCTCGGTAATCTCGGTATCGTCGGCTCGTTCGGGCACATCCCACGCCTCAATTGTGATCCTGCCTGGGCAGGGAATAAGTTTAAGGCTCCGATAAGCTTCCTTGAGGTTGTCAAAGTAGGACCTGACATCAACCGGATCGACTTGATCGGAACGAACCATATCCTCGGTAATTCCCCCATCCTGGACGTTTAAGAATAATTCGCGGCCATGGGTTTCGCGGCCCGCAGCAATGCAGAAGATGTGAATTAGATCAACAGGCCCGTCTCCTTCAATAGTCCAGATCTCAGTGAACTCATCCCGATACTTGACATCCTCAAAGTCCTCAAGGGTAAAGGAGGAATAGTCAATCAGTCGCGATTTGTAATGTATATATGCCTTACTTTCATCTTCAAAGTAGGGCAAACGACGTAGGACTTCGATAGTATAGTCAGACCTACCGAAGCTTGCACATAATTCTGGTGTAAGGCCTGGCCATCCTCCAGGTGGAGGGACTTTGAGATGTGCCGCGTCGTAGTGCAGCGTGGTAAGAAATGTATAAAAATCCAGGAAGATCACCGCGAGCTCGTCGGGCGTATAAGCCGGATCGCTGGGAGAGTCTGACTCTTCTGAGAATCCGGCGTCTGAAGCTCCGGCGTCATAGGCCCTGGCATCCGAGGCGCCGTCTGAGGCCCCGTCTGGGAAGTCGTGGCGGAGACACATTGTAGTGGAATCTGTCGTTGAAGCGATTGACTGATGATGTGTCTTCACAGTTATTTGAAGTTGGAGCAATTGAATGCAGTGAATTGTCAGGGGTTTCTCTGGGATTAGGTTGCTCTGTTGCCTAGTTAATTTGGACCCTCAATGCCTTTGCTTGGCAGCGATGACTACCCAGGTAACAACCAACAGCCAAAACCCTTCTGCCAAGTGATATCCTTCTGGTTATTTATTTATTTAACACTGGTTGCCCTCTAAGCCACTATACTGGAGTGAGATGCCTCGACGGTAAATCCAGACACTCTCACCTTCACGCACATGACCAACATGAGGGCAGTGATAACATTCCTCATCCTCAAGGCTACGGCCGCTACGGCATCCATCTTTGACACAATCCTACCCACTGAGACGCCTACCGACACAAGCGATCCGTGGCGATGCACAACACACATCTTGGAGTCTTACTTTGACGTGCCAAAGCCAACAGGGAGCCTGCTGACGGCTCTCCTATCGTATGGCGATGAGCTACAGAAGGATTGCAAGCCTACTTTGACCGACGCGATGGGCATGCCAGCATGCACATTCCCTCCACACTCAAAGCGCCTTCACTTCCGCCGCGCCGTCGACTCTGCTGTCCGAGTACTCCTCCTATGGGAGTGTGGCTTCCTCTTGGTGGGCAGAACGCAGCTCCGAGGCCGTCGAATTCGCCAGCTTCTGCCCAAACAGGTGGTTTAGGGCCATGACTTCACTGCCTAATGGCGATGTATGGCTAAATGACACGATTGCTTTTGCCGGGTGCTACGCCGCAGCAGCGCATCCTACGGGTCAAACAACGCTTACAGCGACACCAACTGCAACAACTGGCTCAGGGCCAACTGCGACTGGTCCTAAGGAGACGGCGGCAGTGGCAACAACAACGACGAATGAGCGTAATGGTGTTGTTGGTCGAGTCGAGAGCATTGAGATGTGGATTATCGCAGGCGTTGGACTGGCTGCTGTTGCGGCGAACTCTGTATTATCGATGATGGGCTTGATTGCTCAAAAGAGTCTCATCGGCATTCATTAATATATCTGGTGTGCTCGACCATGTTCACTTACCAAAGGTGTTGTCGCATCTGCATGATTCAGGGGCATGCAGTCGACCCCCTAAATAATTCATTAGCGTACACGGAGTACTTTAGTAAAGAAATGACCAGGGATATTACAACAACAAACACTTAATTATAAATAAATAAAAATATCCAAAAATAAACACTATTTAATATTCCTTTTTATACTTTTAAACTAAAATGTTACTAGGATATTTAGTAAGTAAAGTAAGTTACTAAAAATAGATTATTTAAAGGTTAACTATAATTGGTAAATTAAAGGCGTAAGTGGCTATCTATAATTATCACGGCATTAACTACAACACAAAGTTAACGCCTAGTTATATAGGCTTTAGTTATATAACTATACTTTAATATATTCGTCAATGTGACATAACTGACAAGTTGAGAATAATGTCTACTCTGACTCGTCCTCAGCTGATACGAGGTAGCTCGCACGTCTCAGCTGCAAACCTACACAGAATGCGCCAGGTAGCACCTGTGTCATAAATATTTTACCAGCGCTGAAATGGGGATATCACATGTTGGCCGAGTCTATTCGGTCTAGGCTCAATGAGGCTTTGCCAATTGGTGTTTCACATGTCCGGTCTACCCACACACCACAATGAGTACAAACTCCGGCCCGGTGCGTATTGCAAATAAGGTTAATTTTCACGCTATTATTGACGTCACACTGTTCAAACAACTGGATATGAACAAAATTACGATTAGAAATTATACTTGGCGGAGTATTCTTACATGTAAGGCGTATATGCCGAGCTGAAAGCTACCGGCGAAAAGATATCAGGTAGGACCAGCCACTTACTATCTAAAGACGTAATAAGACTGTTTACATATGAGTGCAATTAGCGAAATTCCCAAGAGTTGGCAAAAAGTAAGTTCTCAACTGCATTGACTCCTTGTGTCATGGCCCATGAGGCTGAGTATATAAACACTCTTAATCTTCCAGAGTTCAATCCAGAGTCCTTATAGTAAATCACGACTTAGGCGCAAAGCATCCAATTCAGTAAATCTTCTATATTAAAGAGATACTTGGTCAGCCCAGTATATTCCAAGATGAAGTTCAACCTCCCTGTTCTCGTCAGCCTTCTCACGGCCACTTCCGGGCTTTCCTCGCCTGTAGAGGAGAGACAAGGGACGATTGAAGTTGTAGTATACGACGGACAATCCGGTAGAGGTGCTTTCATTACTGTTGCCGTCGAGTCAGGAGTTTGTAGTAAGACCCCCCAATTCCGTGCTAGATGGATAGAATAAGTCGACTTTCTATTCCCTCCTTATTAACCTCGCGAATAGAGACTTTCCCTGCCGATTTTAGGGACCGGATTTCATCTTTCTCCAAGCCACAAGGCATAGAGTGCAGGCTCTTTGAGTAGGTTCCTTCAAGCGTTTCCCTTCATTAATATATCTCAACGACTTAACCAAAATCGCAGCGGAAATAGGTGCAATGGCCAGAGCGGAGTATTCAATGCGCCTCAGGCCCTCGTTTGCACTCTTGGGAATATGGACGGCATTGCCAATAGTATTAGATGTCAGTAGACCTGAGCACGTAACACATCAAAGTCACAGGTTATGCTATGGACGCGATACCAGACACGGAGGCTCGATGGATGTCGGTCCTTGTCATATTGGACGTCTGTCGCAGACGAAGTCATGCTAAGCGGATCATGGTCGGTTGGGAACATGCTCCAGAATGGTGGGGGTAGGTCTCAGCATATGCCGTTTTACTTCCAGTCTCTCTCTAATGATAGTTAATGCTTCATTTAATTGACCATATATGCTGAAATGTTGAGCTCGATGTTGTGACGTGATTCGGCGCCGTGTCACTACAAGTAAATCTCCGGGATTGTCAAAACGAAGCAGTGGAAATACAATGCATGTCATTCGAAGCCCGTCATGAATAGAAAGAAAAACAATCATCTCGTACGTTTCGACCAGACCTATCCCAACTTACTGGGTTTCTACACTGCAGTTCTGAACTGTTCCTATAGAAAGCCAGGACCCGCTACTGTACAAATAGGACGCTGTACAGTGGGGAGAAGAAAGTTTCGGTAACTTTTGTAAGGCAGCTCTATACAAAATTTACCGAAACATTTTGCGTGGCACTGTACTTCGTACGAGTAATATGATGCATTACACACTTTTCTTCCGTGCACACTTGAAAAAAGGGGCTCCACCTCCAACTTCAACATAAATGGATACTAATCCAAGCCTGTACTCGTAAATAAATATATAAATAAACGAATAATAACGTAGTCCACAAGCGAGCTAGCCACCCCTCCATAATAGAACTATCCTTCTTCAATTACTTATTTCTCCACCAAAAATTATGAATCGTTAGATAAAGAGAGTCAAATTATCTTAGCTATTCAGGCTATACGGAAAACCCCAGAGCTAAGTCTCCGAGCGGCTGCAAGGATCAATATGGTTGACTGAAGCACTCTTGGCAAGCGTCTTAAAGGAATTACTGCACGACACGATACTATGCCTAATTCTCGGAAACTCACAGTTCTAGAGGAATCCACAATTATTCAATATGTCCTTGACCTAGATTCGCGATCATTTCCTCCCCGGCTTCGTGGTGTTGAAGATATGGCAAATCGACCGCTCGCGGATCGCGACGCGCCTCCTGTAGGAGTTAACTGGGCTTCAAACTTCGTCAAGCGCCATAAACAGCTATCAACGCGTTTTACGCGTAGATATGATTACCAGAGGGCTTTATGCGAAGACTCAACTATCATTTGTGGCTGGTTTGAGCTTGTGCGTAATCCAATCGCGAAATACGGCATCCACGAGTCAGATATTTACAACTTTGATGAGACTGGCTTTATGATGGGCATCATCTCAACCAGCGTGACCTGTATGCAGTACGGAGTATATCTAAGCAGGCATTCATAGGACAAAATTTCTTCGAGGACACGCCACAGCCTGAGCTGTTTCATGAATGAGCAACAGCAATCCAGGCGATAAGGAAGTAGATGAAGCAAAGGTTTGGTGTGTACAGCAAAGAAAGAGGCCACCAAACTCTAACGAAAAGGATAACCTGAGGTAAGCCATGCATACAGAACACTACATGGCGAGGCGTATCTAATACTTAATTATAGAAAGGTTTTCTAAGACGCCCATGTCCTTGAGCTTTCTCCTGTATTCATTTCAATTTAGCCATGTCATATCAACAAGACACCGAACCTGGACGCCTTCCCAACGGCAAAATCGTCATCTTGAATGGCTTTCCTGGCACAGGCAAACTTACAATTTTAACGCGAATAAAGAGCCTTTTGCCTTGCGACAAAGTTCGCCTCATCGACAATCACCTTCTCATCGACCCAGTACAGGCCATCTACCCCGACAGAAGCGCAGTACACCATGAGCTGCGGCGCAAAATCCGACAACATGTCTTTGAGGCCGTCGGAGAGCTTGCACAGGAAGGGCATACAATTCTTATGACGGAGTGCCTGGCGGAGAATAACCCAGACGTTGCCGTCTTCCATGAGTATCTCGCCATGGTCCGCGGCACCGATATACCACTTTTCTGGGTCAACCTCCATTGTGAACAGGCCGTCCTGGAGCAGCGGTTGGCGAGCAAGGAGCGCCGAGAAGGGACCAAGACCAAGTTGACTGACGTTGGCATTCTCCGGGAGTTGATGAGCGAACATCAACTCCTAAGACCGTCCCGATGCGACACCGAGCTAGCTACGCTATTTTTTGGGGTGTTGGATGTGAGCGGAACGGTGGAAGAGGCGGTCGATGGTCTTCTACACATACTCGATCACGGGACGTCTTTTCCCACGACTTGCCCTTCCGGTCTTGACCCTGGGGTCTGACGCAGCTGATCTGGAGATTATCTACTGACCTCCTCACTGCACCGGAATCGACTAACGACAAGCCGGCCTTTGCCTACCTGGCGGGAGACGAGAGACCCTTCTGTATCATCGCCTACATCAATTCTTGGGAACTGGCTCTCAAAGCATAGCAGCTTATATACCAAGCAACCCTGGTCTGGATTTGGCAATAACTGGGAAAGTAGAATATAATTAAGGGAGTGCAATGAAAAAAGCATTATTGTATGTCATGGAATTATGAATATCATATCATCATTGACCTTGAAAAGAATATGGGGCGTCAGCGCTACGGTATATATGCCTGGAGGAGCGCAGAGGATTTTATCCTTGCCATCTCAGAGATACTAATTTCAACCTTATCCATGCATTTACTATGGGTTCAAAATTTTGATGAGCTTTTTATATTATTGATCAGTCTGACTGAGGCCTGGCGCAAGTGCACCAGCATGGCCTTGGGTTGATATAAATCCAATTCCGCTATGAATCCAAATTCAAAGACTCAAGCTGAGACTGCCTGCAGTAAATCCTGATACGTGGCACAGGGACTAAAAGGCTACTGGGTGTTCTAGAAAGCCCTGGAGTATAATCTAGTTGTTATGCTATTACATAGGCCTTTCAGAAGACTTCAAGAAACGGGTTGTATGCTAAAAAATGTACAAGGTCACTTATCCACGTATCTGTGATGGGTCTACATTTTTGCTGCTAAATGTTTAACTTGTCATATATGCTAATACTTCATAAGGTTTGTGGAGACATAAGGAAAACTGACCAAACGATCTCCATGCAGATTACCCTGAAATTTGAACGTTTCGATTACTCAAGAATGGCTGTCTTATAATAATATCAATAACCTATCAGTGGAGATTCCGATGGCCCACAATAATATAACCCGGCACTTGTTCTGCCGCTTGTTCCACCACCTGGTCATCCTCATTGCTTCTTCCCGCGTCAAAACTCCGGGGCTTAGGATAGGCTGGTCTTGAACGTGCGGTTTTATTGTCAGTAGCAGCCTATCATTCTGCTAGTGGAGCCAGGAGGCGACAATGCTGTTCTAACGTTGCTGATCGAAGGCAACAAATTCCTTCGCCAGCTCGAGCCTGCGCTGTCCCACTCACATATGAATAACGGTGAAGTTCCTTTAGCCCGTCTAAGTCGTTAAGATCACCACGAGGGTATGAGTAAGTGTGTGGATCACTATTGGTAAGCATGATCCATGTAGTAAATCGCCGCCTCAGCCGTTATCCCAGGAACTCCGTACGTACCTTTGTATTCCGTGGTCATATATTATATTTGGGGTCGTCATGCTCCACTTTGTGGATTATATCCATGGGTCTACCCACTATGTAACCGTTCGATACCCTTGACTTTGGGTTCGAATAGCGAAGCATCATCTGTGGATGAAAGAGGTTGGCAGGCGTTTGGCGACAGGGGAAAACCAGGATCAACGTGCCAAGGATTATTAGCATATAGGTATGAGGATCTACTCTTACCGATTTACCCTGCTAGACACTCATACTAGTACTCAGTATATAGTACATATATATCGCGCTGATCTACATAGTTTCTCCGCTTTTGATTAGTAATAGTTAGCTGTTATTGTATTATTGCTATGGCTTGCTAGTATCCTATATAGACCTTTGGTATAAATTGTTATAGGCAGGCAGTTCCTCGCAGCTTGACTTCCATAAGCCTTTGAGTTTAATAATTAAACTATAGATTCCATTCAGTGTACTCAATATATGCTTATCCTATTAGGTTGCTTTCATAGTAGTAAGCCACTTGGCCTATCCCGAAGTGGGAGGACCTTATCGGTATATGGCTGACTATAGCTAGTGCTGAGGTAGGCAGACTGGATTCTATTAGTACTTCGCAAATTGCTGTATGTGAGGCAGCCCCTGCGCGATCTAATGCTCGCTTATTCTCGACCATTATTTATGGTCAGCATCTTGCTAAAGCGAGACCTATGAGAACTACTAGGATTGAACTTTTATAAGCAAGGCGATGGAAGCTGGAAATTCTACGTTAATAATGGTGACGGAACTGTTCAGGGAACTTGTTATCAGAATCTTGTCTCGCAAAACTGTGTTAACGAAAGGGCGGCTGTGCATTGGGGTGAAAGTCTGGTCTGTTACAGCTATATTTGCCAACCATAGCCTGGAGGTCCGTCAGGGGAGCGAAGTTATCAGGCAATGAGAGATTGGGAAAGTCTGGGAGAAATCAACTACCAGGAAGCTGGCTGTGAGTATGTGAGGAGAGTGAAAGGTGATAGAGGGCAAGTGGATTGCAAATCTAGATCTGGCGAATACAATGGTAACCATATCTTCGTCTAACATGAGCCGTCTGCTAAGAAGCCATCCTCAATCTGTACCTCTGGCTGGATCTTGTTTCATGCCGGCCACGCGCTTGGTACCAGTTTATGGTAGAGGGTTGTATAGGGGTAATATATTGGCAGGAGACTGGGGCGTTGTGTGATCAGTTCAACCATCATTCTCCCGCACAACAAGTAGTTCAGGTGACTGTTGTGTGTCAATGACTATACAACACTCGTCGTAACAGAACCAAAGCGTCAACACACACAAGCGGTGTGAAATGGGGAGAGCTTAGAAAATACCGTTTGCCTAAAGGCTGTCGTCTATTATTGTTCTGGTCGAAAAACCAACCGGTGCGAGAAAGTGAAGCGCTTGAGTCTAATGGGATGCGAGGATTGCCTACTCATAGTTGGTTTTGAGTTCGTTTGAGTGACTCTTTGGGAGTTTTTAGCCTTTTGACTAATAGATACGGCTTTTCTTATTCCTGAGTGATCCAATAGTAGGTATACTAGGAATCATCTGTAGGCTCAATTTTATATCCTCAACGCACACTTGCATTGCCAGATATTACAGGGTAACCTCAGGCCTTGGAAAACCGAACGCCGAACCGATGATGTCACATCACGTGGGGTAAATTGTCAGCCGCATGCATCATGCGATTTCTCCATCTACTCCACCAAATAGCAACACAAATCCACATCTACGGATTACTACATTGCTTGTTACGTCGGCAAAACGGCATGATCGATTGAGCGTGGAGGTCCTCTCCATCAATTGAGTCTTGATATCGCCCATTTCTTGATCCGGACGGACATCACGATGCTCCGGCCAACAGCCCTCCGGACGGCTCTCCGGACCTCCTCGTCCTCCTCCCGGTGCCAATGCCGCCAGCTTAACCGTCATCGCACCCTCTTCTCTGGCCGAGGCTCCTCCCGCGCAACGCAAGACTTCGACCTCAACAAACTCAACGCCGAGCGCCGCGACTACGAGCGCCATCGCACCGCCTTCCTTGCCGCCGGTGCCGCCGCGGGCATTGTCTCCTTCATCTACACGGCCTGGAAACTCAAGCAAGCCATCGACCTCCAGGGCGAGAAGGAAAAAATCTCTGTAAAATGCGACGCTCCTCCCATCCCCAAGGAGACGTTCAAGACCGAGGCGGGCGAGAAGCGCAAGATCGTCGTGCATGATGAGGAGGGCAGGGTGGTGGTTCCGACAGGGAATAGTGTCGTGCCGGCGTTTCCGAGGACAATTGATGTGAAGCTGCCGTCTTCGGGCACGGATGCGGAGAGTTCTATTGCAGCAAGCATATCGGACCATCAGGGCAACGAGTTTACCCTCGTGGGATTGGGTATGCGGACCGTGACGTTTATCGGAATTCAGGTGTATCTCGTGGGCTTCTACGTTGCGACACAGGACATTGCTCAGCTGCAGCGGTATCTGGTTAAAAAGATCAACCCAGGCGCCACAACGCTGATACCCGCTGAGAAGGACGCCCTGCGGAAAGCCCTGCTGGATGCGACAGAAGGCGAAGAAACATGGGACTCCCTTCTGCGGGAAGCCGGATGCCGCAGTGTTTTCCGCATCACGCCTGTTCGGGATACCGATTTCCACCACTTGCGGGACGGCTTCGTGCGAGCCATCGCCGCGCGATCGCAATCCAACAAGGCATACAACGACGAAGCCTTCGGCGCAGCAATGAAGGACTTCAAGGCCCTTTTCAACAGGGGCTCAGTGCCCAAGAAGCAAGAGATGCTGCTATGCCGCGACAAAGCTGGCAGCCTGTCTATCACGTACAGCACGGGCAAGGGCAAGGATCCTACGAGGGAGATTATGGGCACGGTATCGGATGAGCGGCTGTCGAGGCTGCTGTGGTTGAATTACCTGGCGGGAAGCAAGGTAGCGTCTGAGCCTGCGAGACAGAATATCATTGAGGGGGTGATGGAGTTTGTGGAGAGGCCGGTGGGAACGGTTGCTGCTCAGGTGGTGTAAAATGATAAATGGGAGCATTTTATGAATTGTATATGTATATGTATACTAGTACCAAAAGGATGGCACTGTTGTGCCTATATTGAGATAAGGATAGATAGAACCACTCAATGATGAACATTCAGGTGACGATTTCTTTCTATTTCGTTCTCTTCGACAACGACGACCCTATTCTTAATCCCCACCATTGGTTGGACTCTATCTCATCCAATCTATCGCATGACGTGCCATCATCATCATCATCATTTATAATTTCGGCCTGATTCCGAAAAAGTGGACGAAGAAAGTATCATCAGCCCTTTTGCGCCATCAATTCTCTCCCCTCGCATGAAATATCGGTGCTTACGCCGCCAATGCGCCAGCCTCCTTCAGCAAGCCCTCCAACTTGTTGTCCTTGAAGAGCTTCTGCAGGTCCGAGTTGCCGCCAATGTGCTTCTTGGAGAAGAAGATGTTAGGAACGCTGCGCTGGCCGCTGATTTTCTCGAGGGCGTCTTGCAAGTCGGAGCCATCGTCTGGAGCAAAGTCAGCTACAATTATCCAAGGGGCGAGGAGGAGGGAAAGGGACGACGTACTGAGCTTGTCCAGCTCGAAAGCGGTGTACTGGGCGCCGAGTTTGTCAAGTGTCTGCTTGGCGGCCTGGCAGTAAGGGCACCACGACTTGGAGAAGACGACTGCGAGACGCGCGCGCAAGAACGGGTTAGTTACGGACTGGACTTTATATGATGGAGCGCGCATAGTGTAAGTATGACATACCGACGGCGTTCTCGTCAATGAGCTTTTGGGCCTTTGCGCTCGCCATGGCTAAGTTTTCAGGGTTCCGTACGGATGTAGAGAAGAATGAGCGGAAGAAGTTCATGAGGAGAATGAAAGAAACGATAAGAGTGAGAGTGAGGGGGAGGGGGAGGGATATATAGTAAGTATGGGGTGTGGTTGCGTAGGAGAGAAGATATATCAATCTACCTATGCGACTATTTGTCAGTATTGCGACGCGTGAGAGGATAAGAGGAGGGGCAAAGTGTTGGAGATTTGTTAGTGCTACGAAGTACTATAGGCACGGAGTACACAGTACGTGCTACTTAGCGCTGCAGAAGCTGGGGTCCTTAACAGCCGTTGACAAATACCATACCTGTGCTCCTGTACTAGTAGTTATTTATGGATGCTAATTATTGAAATTATTGGAATATTTGTATTAGAGATGATTATTTATCCCATGACTTTAGGTGCTATTAATAACCAACGGTCATGTCAATTTGTCAAAGACGCAAAGCCGAGGCATATTAAAGTGCCTGCCTATGGCATTTTTCGGGACTGGCATAACGTCATTGTGGCGCAAATCGTGCTGAGTAGTAATCAGAAATCAACAGCCGCCGAACACGTGACTACTTTAGTGCCGAAATGTCAACATAGAGTCGTTCACCATCTCCTCTAAAATCTTCATCTTACCAGTTACGGGTTAAAGCGTCCCGCCTTTGCGGGGTCCTAAAAAGGTGCAAAATGGATATGTCAACAGAAGCGTGAGTTTGTATCCTATTATCTGCGCTCGATTATGTACTGTACGAGTGAAGCATTCAGCTGAATGTAGCCTAGTATCGCCTCATCTGCTCCCTTCCGATTCCTCGTGGGTCCCAATAAAAAGGAATTTACCATTCATTCTGCTCTCGTGGCGCAACAGTCTCCCGTTCTCTCGAGACTAGTAAATGGCGAATTCAGAGAAGCCTCCGACAAGTGTGTCAAATGGGGGTCTGTGGACGAAGATACATTTCTCAGGTTTTGGCAATACGTCTATTCTAGGGATTACGATGCTGCCGCCCCGGAAATAATATCCAAATCGACCTCGAAGGGTGTGGATGAACTATCGGAGAGTTCAACAGATTCAGAAGTCGATAATGCTGCATCCATTTTTAATGCACAAGCGCATCCGTGGAACAAGCCTTCGCCGAAAAGTCTAACAAGACGAGAGTCCCAGTGGAATAAGTTCCAGGAGTTGAGATATCATCCTTCTCAAGTTTTGTTTATTTTCGTGCCTCGCAAAAACACCAGCGCGCTTGAGGACTATACGAATGTCTTTCTCTGCCATGCACGACTTTACGTTTTCGCAGAGTGCTATGGTATTGACAGGCTAATGTGGCTCTCCCTCTACAGGTTACACCAAACTTTGGTCACTTTTACACTATTCAAAGAGAGGGTTAATGATATAGTGGCGCTAGTGGACTATTGCTATAGGGAGTTGGTTCCAAAGATACTAAGGGAACTCGTTATCAAGTATATGGCCTGCAAAGTGGAGGAGTTATGGAAGAGCGAGAAATTCAAGGAGCTTGTGGAGGTCCATGGTGAACTGCCAAGAGATTTGATTGGAGCCATGTTGGTCAGACTGGATTGATTCATCACCTACATTGGCTTTCTCACTAGAATGTGTCATTTTGGCGTCACCGAAATTGGTGGTCTCTTTGTCAAGGTTCTAAACCATCATGGCATGCCTGCAGACGACATGGTGTACACCAGCGAGAATGGCTATGAGATGTTCAATCCGCTATGGCAGAAGGCATATGCTATATACATTTTGTTGAGGACATACCAACTCCGTTGAACACTAGGCCTCCCTAGATCAACACGTTGGAAACACCAGAGTCCATTCTCTCGGGCATCACTTACAACCCACCAAAAACGGACAAGCAGCGAACTAATAGTACAGCCATTCAGTCAAACACCTTCTTCCAGACCCACAGACTTGTGGAGTTTGTGAACAGTTTGAAGCCTTCAATGCCCCATTCCCTACCAAGACCACTCTCCTTGGTCCCCCCATACGGCGCAACGGGTGCCAGGTCAAAGTGAGAGTTCACCCACACACTGCCGGCACTCAACTGCCGGGCTATCTTTTCGGCTCGTCCAACGTCCTTGCTCCAAACCGACGCACCAAGACCAAGGCGTAGGGAGTTGGCGCGGTCAATAACCTCTTCCTCCGCGGACCACTTCAGAATCGGCACAATAGGACCAAAGGGTTCCTCGACGACGATACGGGAGTCATCGGGGGGGTTGTCGATGATGACGGGCTCGGCGAAGTAGCCCTTGGTCGACTCGCGGATCTTGCCGTCCAGCGCGGTTTGCCAACCGGCCGTCTTGACTTCCGAATACATGTCCTTGACCAATTCATACCTATGGACAATTAGCCAATCGTTTTTGTGGAAGCTCCATAGTCTCGGGCTACTCACTGCATGCTGTTCTGGAGCGGCCCGACCAGGACGCCAGGTTCGAAACCACCTCCAGTCTTGACATTATTCTTTGTGTACTCGACCATGGCTACTTTAAACTGATCATAGATCTTCTCGTGGACATAGATTCGCTTGGCAAGCATGCAAATCTGACCCGAGTTCAGAAAGGCCATGGTGGTAATCTTGGGGATGCACTTGGGGATATCCACATCCTCACAGACAATAAGGGCATCGTTACCCCCAAGTTCAAGCGTGCATCTCTTCAATGTCTTGGCGCAGCTTGCTGCTACACGCTTACCAGTAGGGACAGATCCGGTGAAGGAGATCATATCAATGTCTGGGTGCTCCGTCATCCAGGGCCCGAGGGCATCGTCGCCGCTGAGAACCTGGACAACACCAGGCGGGAAGATCGACATGCCCAGCTCAACCATCTTCATGTTGGCATACGGCGTGTATGGGGAGGGCTTCACGATGATGGTATTTCCCGTCATCAGCGCGGGGCCGATTTTGCCCAGGCCGAGAAAAATAGGCCAGTTCCATGGCACGATGGCGCCACAAACTCCCAGTGGAGCAAAGGTTGCGTAGATGGTGCGTTCGTCGTTGTCGTCGAGCACCTCATCCTTGAGCTGCATGGTGGCAAAAGTCTTCAGCCACTGAACTGACATGTCAAGTTCGGTTTTGGCGAGACTCTGAGGCTTTCCCGTTTCCATGGTGTCGAGCTTCTCGAGCTCCCCACGGTTCGCTTCAATAACATCTGCATAGGAGAGAAGGAGCTTGGCCCGTTCCTCAAACGTCGTCTTAGACCATGTCTTGAAGGCATTGCGGGCGTGTTTGACAGCAGTGTCTAGATCTTCCTTGGTGGCGACCGGGACCTCGGGGAGAGGCTCTTCAGTGGCAGGATCAATTGCGTGACGGGTTTTCGCCGTGGATTGGAATTGGCCATTGATGATGTTGCCTTTGTAAGACTGGGTTTTTGTCAGTAGATGAAATGGGCGCCTAGATTTTAGAAGCACCAATCCCCTCTAATACACAGACCTTGATGTCAATGGTTGAGGCCATGGTAACTGCGAGGCTGGGAGAACGAATACAATAGCTGATGTATAGAAGTTTTATTTTATCGTCTCATGAGCCTAATGAAATAGCTCGGGCGCAGCATTCATGAATAGTTAGGTTGCTGGATGATTCGACTCAAAGCCCTTTATATATGCCTGGATGTTCCATCACTTCTCGAGGCAATATTGTTACCTTACCCTCAGACTAAGTTGCTACACATATCATATATCACGCAGTTCAGCTGCATCGCCAAGCATCTGTCGGGTTCCTCGGGTATGTTAGGACAACATCGTCCTTGGACCTTTTCCCAGCCCGTCGTTACATCAATGTCCCTTGATAGAGGTCTAGATTCCTTGGCTGCCTTAACAGTTGTATCATAACAGATTTAATGTTAAATATCCCCATAATTCCAAGGTTGATATTTGTAATAAGTGCGCCTTTGCATTGTTTTGATCTCCCGATCCCGGCTCAGCTGAGGAACGGATATTATGGCTGGCCAATTGCATAGACCCAGCACCCGGAATGCGAGAATGCAACCAACAGGTTTGTCCTACCTTGCCCTTACCATACTAAATGCCTATCGTGCGGGGAAGACAGAGTTGTTGCCCTCTTCGAGTCTAGAGTCAAGTGAGTATGTCGTGATGAGGAATGTTTACGTCAGTGTTTCCCCATGGCTAGAGACTCTGGGGAAGAAATGCAAGCCTCGCCTTGTCTTGGTCCTGACTTAGTCCTGGCACGCCCAAAGACGGAGGGCCCCAATCAAACTCGCTCGATGCCTCTTGTCATAGGTTCTGAGATTGCGATGTTGCAGCACCCCACTTGTCTGCAGGAGGCCAGGATAGACATGGGGCTGTCTTCAGTCGCGATGTTGAGGCCAGGCGAGGCGAGGCGAGACTTTATCAAAATGACGTAGCAAAATGGTTCTGTATGTTAAGGTATGGAGCAGTGTCCTCCTGTAGCAGAGATTGGACAGCCTCTGCATGAGGGTCTCATGCTTGAGAAGAATAGGACAAGTGCGTGTAAGTCCAAGGCAGGATACGAATACGACACGATATTCAAGGAATGGTATGACATGCATCTTTCGAGTATGGGGCGATCGATCGCTTAAAAGAATATTATTGCTGGTCCCCATTTGGACGCCTCAAAGTGACGTACCTTATCGCATCGACCCAAAGATCTGTTTTGGGTTATCGGCTTACAGGGGCGTCCCAACTGGGCAACAGCGACCTTGAGTGTCTTCTTCATTTCCTTTTTTTTTAATAAATTCTCAGAAAAATCTTTCTTCCTTTACCAACTTGACGCCATTTCGAACATCGCCAGGCTTAAACTGCACAACCCTCTCAGCGTGCTCGCGATCCTCGTGACCCATCACATCTCCTTCAGCGGGCTGCTTGTGGTTCTCCTGAGCAATCAAAGGCCACTACAACCCCACGCATCCAATCACCAGGCCTCCTTGCGCCAGGACTCCATAATTCCGTCCACATCAGGCGAATCTTTTGCAGCAGCCATTCGTTTCGCTGGCACGACTCAGCGACCTGGTCCAGCCCGAAGCCAGCCAACGGCATCCAACACACGTCAAAACGCCGACCACTCATAGTCACGACCGCGCCGAACATTTTCGGATCGAGCCTCCTCTGCCAGCTCGAGCCCCGTACGACGAGCGCCGCTTCGGTCGGGGCCGTGATCGAATCGTTTGCCTGGCCACAGGTTCGCGACCCACAGGGCAATTACTACCTCTACCGCACCGCCGCTTGCTCAGCCTTGCTTTCCGCAACCCCGCGATCTTCGCTGCCGAAAAAAGAACAAAGACTCGTTTCGTCCCGTTTCGTTTCGTTTCCGTTCGTAAGGTGTCCTTTCCCCAAGGGCCACCTTGAACACCCCAAACGCCAAGGTGGATTCCAGCCAGCCCATCGTGGCAGCCTCCGGTGCCTTGCAAGATATCGCCTCCTATCTCAACGGCACCATCATCAATCTTTCTGCTGCCTTCCAGGGGTCAAGCGAATACATCTCGGGGACTCTGGGCATCCCGCCCACCGTTGTGTACAGCGGACTCGCCGCCCTCGTCGCTCTCCCCATTACCATGTCGCGATTCGGTTGGTCGCTCAGCCGCGAGCAGAGCTATGGCGCCATGCCGGGTGGCGTACCGAACGTCACCGAGGAAGACTTCAGTTACATTACGTCTCAGGATTTAGATGACCCCGGCTTGGGCTACTCGGACAATCGCTACTATCCTCCTCCATCACGCCCCAGAGAGACGTCGGATCTTGAAGATGATGTTCTCCTCATCAAGAACAAGGGCGTGACATATCCGGCGCACTTCCCCGCCTACTCCATTGGAGATGGGAAGCTATATGTCCAGGATGTGCGAGACCGCATTGGCATCATGATGGACATGTCGAGCCGAGCTGCACGCCGCATCAAGCTCCTCTACAAGGGCAAACAGCTGAAGGAGTCATCGATGCCTGTTCGAGAGTATGGGGTAAAGAACAAGAGCGAACTGATGGCTGTCATTCCAGATAGGGATGAAGATAGCGGTTTGTCTGGTGAGGAAATGGTAGTTGTGGGAGAATCCTCGCGAAGGGACACCAAGGAGCGACCTCGCAGAAAGAAGCGAACCAAGAAGAGGACGGACAAAAACGAGGGCGATTCTCCGACCAGCCCCCGCGACAGCAACTCAAACTTTGATATCCATAATTCACCTCCACTTGCGGCTGCCAGCGGGCCGTTGAAGAAGCTGGATGAAATATCCAGCGAGTTCTCGACCAAGTGGCTCCCGCTGTGTCGAGAGTACACGGAGTCGCCACCGAGGGACCCCAAGAAGCGCGATGAGGAGCACAGAAGGTTGTCCGAGTCGATTATGCAACAGATCATTTTGAAACTGGACGGAGTAGAGACCGAAGGCATTACTGAAGTCAGGATGCGGCGGAAAGAACTAGTCAGACATGTTCAAGAGGTGCTCAAGGAACTGGATGTGGCCAAGGCTTCATAACTGTTTCTTTTCTTCAATTGTCTTTATTTTTGTACACGTATTTATTGCCTCTCCACACCAAAAACCTCATGGGTAGGATTTCAGGGGCATTGGGATTCAGGTCAACCGAGGCAGGTTGATTGCGTTTAATGCGGCTCGATCCACATCAGCGATGTTTCATCATAGAGCGTTCGCATTGCATACTGCATGGACGGGACCTAGATCAGAAGATATACTACTACCGCTGCTATTATAGCATCGCATTGCTGGGTGACGCTGATGATGAGATGGGATAGACGGTGATTTGAGGGATGACGAGTCAAAGCCATTACAGGTTCATTCCTTGGGGGTTCCATGGATTGTCTTTTTTACTAGTATTTGTCATAAACAGAGACAGGATTAATACGAGCACAGCTTCTCATCTAATACTAATGAATCCGATCATCTGTCCCTGTTTGCCACGTGCCACTGGTCATCAACCTCAGAGTTGAGACAGAGGCATAATATCACGTGCACCACTCCATTTAGTGGGGGTCAGAGCGTCACTCACCGACAAGCGAGCCCGGAAAATCGTCGGCCGAAGCGCTAGGTCTTGCAGCCCTAAGCACCATCAGCCTGTGAGCCCTCTCGCCTGCCCCAGAACCCACCCTTGCCTGAAGCGGCTAGTGCTCCTTGTCCCAAAGGCACAACCAGCCTCAAGCGGAACTGCGATTTTCTCGCCGTCAATCACTATCGCGACCACTTCAACAACTCTCGACCAGGGACGACTAACCCACAGCAGCACAGCAGCAGATTCTCGCCGGTCCGGTCGGAGGATTTGCGTGTCTTCCGTCGTCTGTCTTCTTTTCCTTTTCTTTCTTTCTTCCCCCCCGAAAGAAGTGACAGTACGATGTCGTCGTTCGAGTCGGTTGTGAGTATTCACCACCATTAGCACACCATTACCAGGAGCCGGATTTCGTGCGGTGCGAGGGGGGCTCGAGGCCAGACGGGGCCGCGCAGGCAGGATTCTTGGGCATTGGATTGATTCTGGGCATGAATGCTTTGCGCTGGCGACAAAACCTCGAGCCCTCGGCATGGTCGAAGTCGGTGACGGCGGGATTGAGAGAGGAGGGACACCCGAGAAATGAGAATGCTAACCGTGGCGTTCCTCTCTAGGTTGTCATTGACGGCAAGGGCCATCTCCTTGGCCGTCTTGCCAGCATTGTCGCCAAGCAGCTCCTCAACGGTCAGAAGATCGTTGTCGTCCGTTGCGAGGCGCTCAACATCTCTGGCGAGTTCTTCCGCGCCAAGCGTACGTCATATCCCCCACGTCGACTCGACTGGACTCGACTCTTTGCGATGCGGTTGAGCCCCAGCACCGGGACACAGCAATTGCCAAGGGTCATCCATCCTACCGAAAGAAACGAGAGCTGATCGTCCACACAGTCAAGTACCATGCCTACCTGCGCAAGATGACCCGATTCAACCCCACCCGCGGTGGTGAGTTCCCCGATGCTGGCACCTCTCTCTTCGTTCGCCCCTGGGTTTTAACCGTTGCCTAGGTCCCTTCCACTTCCGCGCTCCTTCCCGAATCTTCTACAAGGCCGTCCGTGGCATGATTCCTCACAAGACCGCCCGCGGTGCCGCTGCTCTGGAGCGCCTCAAGGTTTTCGAGGGTGTTCCCCCTCCCTATGACAAGAAGAAGAAGGTGGTCGTTCCTCAGGCTCTCCGTGTCCTGAGACTGCAGCCCGGTCGCAAGTACTGCACGGTTGGCCGACTGAGCCACGAGGTCGGCTGGAAGTACCAGGACGTTGTTGCCCGGTATGTTTGGAACCCCCCGGGATGGCGAATGGGCGTCAGATGTACTAACCAGCAACTAGGTTGGAGGAGAGGCGGAAGGCCAAGGGCGCTGCCTACTACGAGCGCAAGAAGGTTGCTGCACGACAACTGTCCGACGCGAAGAAGAACGCTTCCATCAAGGAGGAGACGGCGAAGGCCCTTGCGGCTTATGGCTACTAAGTGGCCATTCCTGGGCCCTAACACGGCCCTGGTACTTCGCATTGTCTTTTTCTCGTGCGTTTCATTAGATTGGCGCGGCGGTTCACAAGGGAATTACACTTGATTTGCTGAGTGATGGCAAGGGCGGGCGGCTTTGGGGGCGGATGGATATTCTCAAATGTTCTACATGAAATCTCGTCGTCGGAACCCATCCCACACAAAAAATAAAAGCACAGGAAACCCCAACGGTCAACACGAAAACTCCCCTCGTGAGGATAGCAGGAGATTGTCTGGTGCGAAAACATTTGGCGGTGTGTGTGTTGTGCGTTTGGTGATGGCAAGGATTTGGAATGCGGGAAATTTGGGTCATGTTTCGTCTCAGTCCACCATGGCTTCGTTTTCTGCTCAAGGACGCCAGGCCGGCTTATTAGATAAGTGAGTCGGCGGCAGTATGATGGGGGAAACGTGGAAGAGGGGATGGGGGGAGGTGATGATCTTGAAACTCTTCCGTTTGGGAGGAGAGGGTGTGTCTAGCATTTGCACAATACTAGGAGCAGGAACGAAATGATAAATGCTTTGAACAATGATGAGGCCCTTTGAGTATGGTGATGTAATAAATGTGACTGTTGTTGAGCCGTTTTGCATGTGAATTTGTGGTGTTTTCTTGGACGTTGAATTATTATTCATGGTGGAGCTCAGTCCCATAAGTACGAGGTACTAAACTTAGGTTAACTTTTGATACTTTTCATAATTCGGATTCGGCAACTCAATTGACGAAACACAAATATTCATATCTGTTTTATAATTTGTGTGGAGCGTAAATATTATCAACCCAACCAAAGGAATCTATCTCATCACCATTGCACATTTACAAGCTCATCGTTGTGGCGATTTCTCCAATCCCACATGTAAATGAATTGCACTGCAGGGTAACCACTCACGCACTCCAGTGCTTAAAGCATTGTGCTTTAGTGACATAACCAAGCCAAAGTGTACCCCACAGTCATGTGCTGATAAGATAAGAAATTGCATCCTTGAAGCGCAATGAGAGGTGTCCTTCTGGAACTTATCAACTTGCACCCCTCGCCAGCTCAACTCAACGCAACGCAACAGAACAGAACTCAGTTCCTTCAACAAACCACGTCGTACAGCCTACAAACTGCCAATTGCTTGCTGGCTGGCAAAGACTCGCCAGATCTACACCCCAAGTCAAACTCATACATACCCGATCCTCCCCCCCCGGAGGTCCATCGCAACCATGTCAGACCTCGACCACTTCGACATGCAACCCATACACATGGACCCCCAATCCAAAGCCATCCAGGCCCTCAAACCATCCTCCTCCTCCCGCGCCCTCGCCGCCGAACTCGAGCACCTCAACGCCCTGCACCGCTCCCTCCTCAACCTCGAAGCACCACCCGGCGCCATCGCCCTCGTGCCCCCGCCCCCCATCCCCGTCAACCCCAAGCGCACCGCCAACGTCTCCAAGCTGCGCGACAACGGCAACGCCGAGTACCGCAAGCAGCGCTACGTCGAGGCCGTGCGCCTGTACACCCTGGGCATCCAGATGGCCCTGCAGCGACCCCTGTGGGAGCCCGCTGCGCTGGTGCGCGAGGAAGTCTCCGCGCTGCTGGCGAACCGCGCGCAGGCGCATATGGCGATGCAGAACTGGCCCGAGGGCGCGGTCGATGCGGAGGCGAGCGTGGAGGCGCGGAGAGTGGGCAACGCGAAGGGGTGGTGGAGGCGAGGCCGGTGTTTGATGGAGATGGGCAGGCTGGACGAGGCGAGGGAGTGGGTGAAGAGAGGGTTGGAGATGGAGGGCGAGGAGGGGGAGTTGGTGACGCTGTTGAAGGAGATTGAGGCTAGCATTGAAAGGAAGAAGGCTTTGTGATGTGGAGTAGAGTTTGGACTCTTCTCTTGGGAATTAAGGGGGGAGGGCGTTTTTTTTGGAAGTCTTTTGCATTTGATGGTCTTAATGATATCTCGGGTTTCCCAACACCACCAACCAACTCTGTATTCTCTGCTGTATGAAGCACACTTCCGCCGTTTTCTCTCACTGAGAAAATCTCACGTTTAGAACACGTTCCGTTACACAGGAGCATAAGCTGTCTTATAAAAAAAGCAAAACCAACATTAAGCCATCTCATTTCCGTTCCTGCACTAACATCGGTACGGCGCGCGCAAATCCGATAGCCGCAAGGGCAGTAATTTTAATCGTAGTGGCTGGCCGTGTCTTGCTTTTGATCGCCAAGTTTAAGACAAGTGCGCTTCCATTTGGCCGAAATAGTGAAAAAAAAAACCACAAACATCCCAAGTACTCTGTACGGAGTGAGACACTTGGTCAGGAAGCACTGTACTCTATGGTAGTGCCCAAGAAAGATGGAACAACATGTTTGCGGATCGGCATACTATACAAGTGTGGGAACCATTCATATATCCAACACACGAGTGTGTGCTGGGTTGAGCCGCCCATCAGATGCTAATAGTAAACCAATTCAAAGTCATGAAAGTAAAAACAAGAAGACCCCAAAAAAAGGTAGACCCTTCTTGGTCCTTGTCATGCCTGGACTCAAGACGATCATGTACGCCATGAAATGATGTGATTTCTAGGCAGTGTTTCCTCCCATAACCTTCGTGCCAAGCCCTTTCTCCTCCATTCCCTTTCCATAAAACAAAGAAACACCAAATAACACGGTGACAAGAGCAAGTAAAAATCGGAATGATTCCTGTGTCATGAATTCGGGGGCATTGGCGAATTCGTCGTGTACTGAATAAAAAAAAAATCTCGGGGTATTAGTAAAATATGGCGTATGTGGGTCGTACGTAGTTCTTCTCTGCGGTGTCGTGGACGGCTGTTGATTGTCCATGGCAGACGAGAATGCCGGTTTCTGTGGCGCTCATGACTCGCTGAGAAATAAAGGAAGCTGACATTGGGCGCAGAGACCCAAGATGCTGCAAGAGGCTGAATTACGGGAGACGTTGGACAACACAGTCCACCAACCAAATCGTGTTCCTTGCGCTGGATGAGTGCCAGCGGAGACATTAGAGCGGCCGTGGCGTTCATAGGCGGTGCGGTAGAGCGATGCAACAGAGACCTCCACAGCTGCCAGACACGACTCTGTGGCTATCCAGTTCCGAGTCCACAGCAGGACGAGTGCAGGTCTTGTTCTACTCGGCCTTCTCAGAGAGCATCTTCTCGGCGATAGAAGGGTTTCTTCGAGTTCGCATGATGGCGTCCTGGCTGCTCATGCGCCTCTCGAGGGCCTTCTCGGAGAGCATAATCTCGGCAATAGAAGCCTTTCGAGGTCGCATAATGGCGTCCTGGCTGCTCATGCGCCTATCCAGGGCCCGCTCAAGCTTTGCGCCGAGAGCGAGTTTGTGCAGGTTGTCGGTCTTCTCCTCGTCAAGATGCACACGCTGGGAGGTGAGGGCCTTGTTTTCCATGCGATCCAGTCCGCTGGCAATTTCGCGAATCTCGGCGTGAGCAGAGTCGACTGAGGGCGTCAAGGACGGAGCCATGCTGTATGTGCTGAAGCGAATTGAGGTGCGAGGCTGCAGGTGAGGCATCTTGTCAGCCCTGGGTTTAGAAGTATGCGATGTTTGCTAGGATTGCGTGTAGGAAGCGGGCGAGAAGGACAGTCACTGCGGCCTTTTGAGCTCAAAGAGGGAAATGGACGAATGCGCCAAGAAAAACGAAATGAAGGTGCTCGTAGAGAAGAGTAGTGAAACAGCAAGCCGTTTAGAGAGAAACATGCGACATACCGACGGAGCCATAATTGGGCGAGACGAGTCCAAGGAGGTGGGCATGATGCTGGTGGTCAATGGAGTGAGACTGAGGCAGGGGTTTGTCCTTTGGAGGGAGGTGATAAGTGCGACTCGACGATCGAGCAGCGGCAATTACTGGCGAGCGGGGTTTCGAAAGGGGGAACGGAGTATGAAGTAGCAGTAGGATTAGTCGATACGACGCTGTCCTCGTAGGTCGTGGGTCGTCTTCGTCGCAAGTTGAGTGTCAGACCGAAGGGGTGGTTGGGGACAGCGCTTGGATAAACAGAGGCAGACGAGCGCAGCCTTGACGGTTTAGACGGTATTATAGAGCGGTGCGTAGCGGCTAGGCGAACGGGAGCAGCAGCACGGTGAGCGAGTCCGGGGCTTTGGCGGGCGGCCAGAGGATGCGATATGGGACGCGTGAAGGGGAGAGAGAAGAGCAGACAGGAGAGTGAGAGAGACGATGGAGAGATTGGAGGAGAAAGGTGGTGGTGGAGCCGGAGGTGAGGAGGGTACAGGGAGTACCTGCAGCGAAGTACCTGTCTACTAGAAATAAGCTGGCGAGGTCGGACAATTACTGGCAGGCAACACCCGCTGCAGGGAAGTGTTTTAGTGATGTTAGTGCACTAAAGCCAGAGCGCCACAGGGAGGATCGCCCGGAACGAAAAAGAAATGGGGCCCTGAGGAGCCCTGGAGCCACTTGTATAAGTGATCAGGGGCGGTATTATTACTACAGCATCGTATTATTATTCCTGGCACTGTTAGGAGTGTACAAAAAGTATTATATTAGTTGAGAGAGAGGTAGGGATCAGAACGACAAACATTTTTCACAGGACAAGAAAACAAACAAGCAAACAAACAAACCATCCATGGATGGATATTAATACCTGAGCACCCTCTCATCTCAAAGCCTCCAGGGCGGGCTCTCCATCAGAACCCACCTGTCTGTCGGGTACCTGCTTCAAAGGTCTCACTTCTGACTACTAGTACTACCTAGACCTAGTAATAGTAACAGTGATGATTAAGTGGATAAATGACATGTCTGCCTTTTTATCGATACGAAGTCTCCATCTCAATTCATTACGCATTGCTGAGATTCAGACGAAGCTCTATCTATGTATTAGTTTTCGATGACTGCCCAGCTAAACGCCTCAGTTAGCGGGTACCTGGTGGCCATGTCCCTTAAGCGAACCGTTACTCTTGCGGGCATAGTGGCTGACATAGGCGGTTTTAGAGCCTTCGGGCCCGCGGGGAAAAAAGCCATGGGCCAGTTGCATGGAAATCCCATCTCTCCACTATCTCACCATCTCACCATCTCACTCCCTTCAGATCCATCCAGCCATCCATCTACGAGTACGAAGCATCTCCCTGGCTGTCTCTCTATCTGCCATTGATGTCTCGCTGGCAAACACGCCTAGACCTAGACTTGCCTCTAGTCCGACCGGCAGTACAGAGGAGTCAGCAAACTAATTGGTGCGAGAGATGAACCAAACCGATTCTCCCAAAATGTCCACCAAAGCGCACAATGAATGCTCCCCGGCTTCAATATCTCTCGTATCTTCACCGCAACAGTACGTGTACTTCGTACAGCAGAGCGCCCGGAGCCACGGCTCCTTTCGTCTCGTCAGGCCCTGAGCCTTCAGCTGAGGCGTTCTGTCTGCGCCAATCACCAAGCATCGACGACACACCTCTCCGAGGGACATTTCCGACTCTGAGCATTCCAGCGTGAGCCTATCCCTGTCGTGAGAGCGCCATGGCACGTGGCTCTCCAGGGGCTTGCAGCTCTCAGCCCGTCGTTGCCCTCGTGGCTATTTGCGGCTTCTTCCATTCCATGGCCACCATCTGACGCCGTCGCATCATTCGATGATAGCTCGCTCTTTCGCAAGCCATTGAAGCCAGTGGCGCCCCTAGTCGTTCAGCCAATCAGTGACCCATGAACTTCGAATCGTTAGGAATCTGTTGACTCGTGAGATGCTATTCGGCGCATGAGATGCTATTCATTTGGGTCGCATGCAACGATAATTTAAAAACACACATTATATTACCGAGTATGAAGTATGAAGTACAGCATATTTGATTTGACAGAGGACTTGGTGGATAACCTGTCAAGGCAAAAACGCGAAGACGACGCCTATCCGCTCGATTCTGTGACAGTCTGGCCAACATTTGCATATACCAGTAATGCCCATTGAATCTTGATCGTCTTTCATTCTTTAGTTTTCGACTTGCGGCTGTTCTTGGGTTGCTTGGCCTTCTTAGATCGATAGTCCAGCTCGATTTTATACGCGGCACTGCCGGACAATGAAGATGCTGTCCCCGTCGAGGACTTCTCCTGACTTTTGTCCAGAGACAGTCGTGCAAAGGGGGATTCGCATCGATGAGACGATCGAGAGGACGACTTGCTCGTGGATTTCTTTGACGAAGACCCTCCCTTGCGAGCCTCATGCAATATCCTATTAGGAGAAGAGCTGCGACTCTGGTCTGCAATGCTGCTGGGTTAGCACATAGCTCTGTTCTATCATGACGGTTGTCGACGCAAGGGAATAAGGCCATGTGCTTGACCTACCGACTTTGATGCAGTCCTCGCAACAGCCATGGTCACATGTCCGTTGACCCTCTTCCAGCGCCAATAAGACCGAGTCCTCCTCGATGCTCGTTATTGGCGTTGAGCACCAACCTTGGGTATTGGGCCCCTGCTGGCATTTACAGCACATCCAACTGCCGCCTTTGTCTGAGAACTGGCAATTCCTCAGAGGGCACGGCAAATTGCTTCCCTGGTATCTCGAAAATTGCACCTTGCCACATGGCGATTCATAGCCAGTGTTGAGATCAATGGAGGCTGAAGGGCAATAGTACCAGATGAGGGATGTGTGCTCGCAAGAGTGGAATCGAGGGTGGCCGTGGCACATTGTGAATGATGAATGTTTGATCTCTAGTGAATATTGTCTTGGAACTGACAACGAACAGGTGTCGATGTGGACAGGTAGAGGTGGTTTTGCACAGGAACTCGAAGCATGATGGCCACTCAAAGGTTGAAGAGCGTCGATCCTCTGACTTTATAGGAAAGCTGGCCCTGTGGTTCGCGGCATTTCCTCCTCCGTAATAGCTGCATGTCGGGAGGCGACGTACCAACGAGGTGCAGATGACCCTCTACGACATACAGGCGGCAGCTCTACGGCGAAACCAGAGTGATCTCACCTCAACTCCGCGGCATCTTCTCTCATCTCTCATCTCTCTTGTCGGTGCTGAGACATGCTTCTCACCCCTCAGGCGTCGGATTCTGTGGTATCCATTCAACATCATAGGCCTGCGCGCCATCGATACCCTGTTCGCGTGCCACTCCTCTGCATCGACATATGCAAGATACTGCACTTCCACAGCCATCATTCCGGGAGCCAGGTTAGGAGAGGACCTGGAGCAATATGCCAAGGCTTCCGTCCAATGTCTCGGCCGTGTGCACCCCAACATTCTGAACCCTGTTGCTTGTGCGACGTTGTAGGCAACTTGATCCTTTACCAAGGGCTAAGTGGCCCATCAGTCAATCAAGCTGAGGATTACCTCATGATCGTCAGGCTGAACTATAGCTGCGGGTTGACAAATCCTGTTGATGCTCTACTCGCTTGGACTGTCCTTTGCAGCCGATGCTTTGCAGTCGATGTGCCTTCACCAGTGTGAATCTTGGCCACTGACGCAAATGTGCTGGTCAGAATGCGAGTCATTTTGTTACACTACCACGAGCCTATAGGAGAATTCTTGGTTCCAAGGCCTTTATCTTTGTACAATTCCACCCGATGTCCTGGATCTTGGTAGAAACAAACCTGAGCCACCCTCCACGCCGCAATGGAGGGAAACATCTGCCGCAACACTGGGCTTGGGACTTTCACTGACCCTTCTGTTCCGATTTCAGTCTCTTCCACACCATGACCCTCTCCCGAAAGAGTGTATGAGACTGTGTACCGCCAAGGATTTCCTACAGGGCCCCTCGATCTCATCATGCACGCCACAAGATCTGTCTGCGTCATACCACATGCAATTGATAGGGCCTCAACTCCCCGGAGGGCAAGAAACCCTGGTTAAGATCCCCACCGGAAAGAATACGAGACTACGCGTCAAGTCATCGAGATGGAGTGGCTGCAAGGATGGTATACTACTGACAAGTCTTGCTGCGGCGAACGGGCCTTCCGGGCTCAGCCTTGTGATACCTGAGTCCTTGATACATCCTTGACTACGAAGTCAAAATACGATCTATCGGGAGCAGTATGCATGAAATCCCGTCCCGGGATATAAATGGATTCCAATCAAATTCTCAACTACTAATCACAAATCCACCCTGCTGCAGCCCCATTCCGATATCCTTGACACCCCTATTCAAACGAAGCAAACATTACCTTCTCATCACCAATTGACCTGTTCCGATGACACAGATGGACAAAGATCCGACAGATCCCCCCCCCTCTACCCAGTTCCCCTATTGACAGCGCTTATTCCTGCCTAGCCAAGCGTGACTTACAACCAGCCAAAGCACCACGGGGGCTCCTCACCCCATGTCTGGCACGGTCTCTGATCCCCTCATTATGGCCTGCACGTCGGGCAGCAGATGTGCTCGCACTCGAACAGACTCCCCTCATGGATCATGATGCAGCCGCATCGCCCAGCCACGTTGGAGTTGTAGCCACACCAACAGCAGGTCCAAAGACCGCCAAGTTTCTCAAAGGGACAACTGGCAAGGGGGCAGCGAGGCGCCGGCGAATGTTTTGCTGGTGGCGGGTAGGGGATGGTTTCTCGGGTGTAGTTTTTGCATGGGATACGTCCGTTAGAGGTGGCCTCGGCGCAGTAGTGCATCTGCGTTGAGGTGTGCTCGCAGAGGAGGTGGTGGGTGGTTTGGTGGCACATGGTGATGACGTCGAGTTGCAGATGAAACTTGGTGTGGGTTTTTCTGTTTGAGCTAGGTATGTTGTTTTCTCGATGGTGTTGTGGAAGAAGGTTATAGATGCGAGAGCAGAGGCAATTCGGGTTGATGTTGAAGTCAAATATATAGGAGTGTGATGAACACGGCTTGAGAAAGTAAACAAGATCCGATTCACGACGATGACCTGTCTCTCTTGTTTTAATAAGATACTTGTTGAGCCTCACATCAACAGATGTCTTCGACAACTTCCTCCATCCTTTATATATCTGTCTCATTCATTCACACACTCGCCTAATCTAGACTCCACAAACCCATCAATCTCCCATTCCCGTGAAGCAGACATCCGACCGAGCCATCCCTCACTCACTCACTCACTCACTCACTCACTCCCTTGTCCAAAATATTGAATCACCATCACCTCTCGAAGCCATCTACTTCGCTCAAAACCACCACCACACACCCCCCTAACCTGCTAACCCCGTCGATTGGGATGTTCCTGGGACGAGGCCCTCGCTTATTATACAGCTGAGGATCTTCGGTTCATAATATTGGCCCTCATTGACGAGAACCGCGAGCAAAAGTTATCAAAAAAGAAAGAAAAAAACGTGGCAGCCAGGTTTTGCTCACGTCGATCAAGAAGGTCGAACCGATGCGAGCTGGACGATTGAAAAAAAAGGTGTAGAAAAAGAGTGGATGGGAGGGAAACGTTCAAGGTCAATGGATTAGGACTCGGGTAGATTTGTGTAGAGTGTATGTATTGGGGATACGTGTACGACGGTGTGGTGGGCGGGAAGATGGTGAGCGAGCGAGCGAGCGAGTGAGTGAGTGATCCGACGCTTTGGAGGTGAGATGAGAAGATGCGGATGACTTTACATGGTTGTTGGCTGTGAGTGACGGAAACGGGTTCTTGATGCAGGCTTACATGAATGAGCATGTTTTTGTTTTCTGTGTAGCATTGCAAGTCTAATAATAACATGGTATGAACACATGACGAAGGAAAGAGAAAAGATGCGATCCAAAGAGATCACGACTTGGCATCAACAACAGCCCACACCTCCTTCACTGACCTCTGGTCGCCCTCATCACGTACTCCCATCTCTCGGCTGCGAGGAGATCAAGGAAAACCGAGGCCAGCCATTCATCACAAGCATAAATGGCTTCCGAGTCAAGCCGTAGGCAGATTCGTGTAACCCCAAGGCTCCATCAACACAGTATCCCCGACACATATGTCTCACTTCCGTCAGTCAACAAAGCTCTCATCACCCCAGGCTCTCTCACATCGACTCGACATCCTGGGTACAGCTCCCGCAAATGTCATGGTAGCAAAAGGTATCCGGACAGCCCTTCTTCCGATGGTGACAGGCGCGATAAATGTTGCCTCCGCGCTTACACTTGCAGCACACCCACCTCCCGTTCAGATCCTGCAGCCGGCATGTGCCCGAGCTACAGGCGGGGGAGATGAGGCAGTTGCCCCTCGCGCAAGGGTTATCTGGGTACAGGCCGTGCGTCGGGTCGAGCAGCGCAGAAAGACACGGGGTGACCTCGCTGGTGATCGGGTTGACCGGGGCCTGTCCGCAGTACGAGTATCGGACTACGAGAGACGAGGGGCGTGTGCAGGGGGCCTGGTGGTGGTAGTGGACGTAGGAGAACCTGCACATGGTGTCTTCGGGGGGCTGAACTTGGTGGAGGGTAGGGTGGTGAATCGGGAAGAAGAAAAGGGGGGCCGATATTTTTCGGCGGCAGGTTGTACGGGTTTGTGAGTGTCTCGGCCGGCTGCGTATATCCTTCCGTATCCCAACACCAACAAGGCTTGAGATAACTGGATTTTTTCAAGACGAAAAGTGGCTTGGTGTCTCTCTTGTGTTCCCCAAGGAGCAGTACCTTTGAGGGGAAGTAGGCCCAGAAGGCGGCCGCTGTCTGAGAGGGGGCAAGAAGCGAAGGATGGGGAGACGAGGCAGCCCGTCTATCGAAGATCGAGATGAAAACTGGAAGCAAAGTGCTCCGTCAGGCAGCCAGTGGCGTTGTGTTTTTCTCGTATGCTGAGCAGGGCTCCTGCGAGGATTTCCCACAAGACTTGGTGAAATTGTAGTTGCCTTCTCAAGATCGAGCAACGCTTTCTCCTGTGTTTGGGGAAGCAGCAGTTCGAGCTCTGTCGAGGTATGTTGAGTCGCTGAGAGGCGACTGTACGACAAGTTGACAAATCCACAGAATGTGCAGGGGGTGATGCTTGGAAGCGGTCTTTGTCCGAAGGGAGAAGTTTCGGTCCAAGTTCATGAAGTTGAAAAGCTCTTGATTCTGACTGCTCAGAGTGATGCAGTACCTAGGTCTATGCCTCGGAGAATTGGCAGTGCAAATGCTCCGAGGAGGTATGAGGTAACAGTTGTGATGGATGTAAGCGTCACTTTCGCCTGTTGCGACCGTTGGTTCTGAAGGAGATTGTCGCTGATGCTTCTCTCAAGTTGATGGGAATACCATTGCATTTTATACACAATAGCACGGTCTTCGATGCGCACAAGTCTTGTCATCTTCCTCAATCAAGGTTCTCTCTGCCCCTCGGCGTTCGCCTATTAGTGAAGGGACTTTGGCAACTGGAAGAACTAGCGACCGCAAGGATGCCTCGATTCTTGAAGCCATGGTATGACTGCTTGTCACGAAACGAGGCCCAAAATTAAGCCGTCTTGTTGTTCCTGTACCGATACTCTCGTGCTTTTTTGGCATCTCTGAAGGAGGGGCAAGGCTCTTCTCGGACTCTCACCAATGAGGATGTGAACATCAGCGTGGAAGGGGAGCACAAAAGTGAGACACAGGAGACTTGGAACAACTTTCCAACAGTCTTCGTGGCGATGTCCAAAGGGGAGCATACCCCAGGAGAAACCTTGTTATTGACAACACGTGCATAGAATATAGTGTTCAATTTGAGAGCGGGATGCAGCATGGCTTTTCATGAGACAGACACTTCTCCTGACATGTGTCTCTCGTCGGGGTAAAGCATGAGGAATTGTCGTGGAAAGAGAGACATTTACTCGTGCAAAGGTATCGAAGCCTTCTAGAATGCTGGTCAGATTCAAACTTTGGGTTACAGCAGACCGGTGATGCGAAACCCTCGTGAGAGCTGTTGGTGCCACCAGGGCATGAACTTGGAAAAATCGACGCCGTCGGACCACATATAGAGGCTATTTCTTGCCAGTGATACTCTAAAGATTGGATATTTCGGCGCCTGATGCGAGATGGCAAGCTGTGATGAACCTTGCATGGCTGAATAACAGCTGAAGTTCAATGGCTGTGCGGTCTAGGAGATGCCGAATACGACCGCCCCGGGAATACCACTGAACTTGGAAGATGTGAACTCGCTCTGTGGAAGCGAATCCTCCTCGTGGCGTTCGTGGAAGAGGTCCTGAAAGGGCCATCACAAGCTTCGAGCTAATGCCTAAATTCCCAGTATCCCCACGAAGCTCCTGTAACATAACAGCCAACTTCCACGCTTGCATCAGTGGCATATCTGCGCCTGTCATGCATGATGAGCCAGTTCCGCAAGTCTAACCGACACGGTTCATCCTGACCGAGGCCGATGAACCCAATACCAGAGTAATAGCTCTCATTCAAGTAAAAGAAAATACTGCAGTTATCGGCTACACCGGCAACATAGCTGCCTGAATGTTTCTCTTTGGCCATTGAAGTGAGGAGAGCAGGTGGAGAAACGTGGGAGAAGTGGTCGCACAAAAACGTCCAAGAAGCATGGACAAAAACACACGCGGCAAACACGCATCGCTGATTTGAAAAAGGCGCACAGGAGGCCGCCGCATAGAGCATTTCGTCATACCTGCGTACAAGAAAACACCGTGGTATCTCCATCCTCATGATACACGAAAGGGAGACTGTTGGTTGAAAGGGGTCAGAGACCGAGCTCGTCGACGCCGAGGATCATGTGCCAAAGCCAATATTGGGTCTGGACCATGTGGTTGAAGAGCTGAACACTGCCTTCCAGGGAGATGATTCCCCAAGAATCTAGCTTTCGAAACAATGCTGCCTGGAGGATGTTGGTCCCGTTGCAGCTGCTCCTTCGGACCGAATGAGATGGAACTTTCTTGGGGCGACGGGTGGCCAAGCCAGCCATCAAGTAACATGGACAGCGGATTTCTCGGATCCAAAGACTCGGCATGGCTATGATTTCGTCAACAAGTTAGTAGTGGAACGTCATCCTCGTAAATAGAGCAGTTAGATCAAAGACCTTGCCCCTCAATCTTGAAGCGCATGGTGTGACAGGTTGTCCAGATATTTTTGGCAAGTCAGCTTGTCCGACAAGTTCATCTGATTATATTATGCAACCACCCGCGGGCTGATTCGAGGGCGATGTGTGATCCAGGGGAATGCCAGAATGACTTGCCAGGGCTGACAGTCCACAACTGTGCTCCGCACTGCTCTCTCCGTTGGTTCCGATGCCTGTGCCAACCTGTGTTCATGCTAGTAGTAGTTCTCAAACTTCGGGCGGTAGGATCGTAAGCCCAAGGGTCCAATGTGCTTTCAACTGCTGCTGAGCTCACAGTCCTAAAGAGTCGCGTATCCCATGTGGAACGAAGACGGTATTGGTTGACCTAGGCGAATTGTTCATTCAATGTGTATTAATAGATAGTGTAAAGATACCAGGAGTTTTGCCGATATATCCATCAACGCCATACATGCCACGTCCCATCCTGCATTAGTAAAATCATTTTAGAACCTAAGGCCTGTTAATACTGTTGAACGGCTGGGGCAATGGAGTTGGTTGCAATGCACTCACCTGATTTCGTATGAACCAGCTCTTGTCATATATCGCACCCATTTCACACTCGAGTAATTACCTTTCTCAAATACCTTCAGATACCGCACTAGCAAGCCGGAACTCGTAAACATCAACAGACTAAAGTTCATGCTGAGTGGCGGCCGGCTCCATGCTCGTTGATTCGTCATGCTGGTGAGAATGGCTTCAGCGGTGAGGACATATTCGCTCTGGCCCGTGAACCGGCCGATCTTCCAGACGATGACGTTCTCGCTGGGCTCGTACTTGGCCTTGCCCTGTGTACATCGCTCTGTGATCTTGGCTGTGTTCAGGGGTGTCGGGATCTTGATGATGACGTTTGTGGCGAACAGCTTGGAGCCGAAATTGGCTTTGACGCCGATGCTGTACTCGACTTTTGTGCGACCAACTTCATTGACAATGGCGTGGACTTTGAAGGGGAGGTTGACGTTCTCGGTGGAGCGGTAGCGCATCAATTCGAATTCGCCGTCTGGGGGGACGAAGCTGATGATTCTGTCCGTGTCGAACTTGCCCAGCTTAACGCATTGGTGGAACTGGCAGTCTTCCAACGTAACACTTCCCGCTGCTGCCTTGGTAGCTTTGGTGCCCATCTTATTACCGCTCGGAAGGCTGAGTAGGCCGTCATTGTCCAGCAACAATCTGTCGTTGAGACCGAATTTGCATTCCGGCGTGCCGGAGAGATACGCTCGCATGACGATTTGGCCAGTGACATCTGCTCGCAGCACTGAACCGGTGGCAGACATGAGGAGGTTGATGTCCTCTATGACATCGACAAAGGCCTCATTTTTGCGGTACTTGACGTCGGCTTTGCGCCATGACAGAGCGCCGGTGGCTTGCATCGTGATTTTCGAGGTGTCTTCGGGACGCGATTCGGACTTGACGCCTTCAGTGGTGATATACATCTTGAGGGTATCCGTTTCGGTATTCTGCGGGTAGCCAAAGTCGATGATTTCTGTATCCCAATGTCAGAGAGAGCCACCCCCAGATGTATGCCAAATATGCCCTCGAAGCAAAGGGTGACGAAGGGCGAACGAACCATCCAACAGCTCGTATACCAAGACAAAGTTGTTCTTGACGGCCTCCTCATCGAACTTGCCAAAGTACCCCTTTCCGAGCTGGATGAGCCGGTACAGGAACTCGAAGACCAGCGCGGCGTTGGCATTGCTCTTGGTGATGGCCACCAGGTAGATGTTCTCATGCTTCACATGGCTAAAGGTCGTGCTCCCCAGCGTCAGAATGGGCGATCGGACCTGAGCATTGGAGATGACTTGGATGCGGAAGACGTCGGCGAGGCGCGGGCGGCAGTCATTGCGAAAGGCGCGGAAGATGAGGTTTTCGCCCTTTTGGTTGAAGATGAGGACGCCAGAGAGCATTGTCGCTGTGCGAGGCGATTGAGCTGCCGACCGATATGGTGATGCAATGAAGTTGGAGGAAGAGAGACGAGAGGAGGAGGGAGGATTGGAATTGGATTCAATGGATGCGCGTTTGGCATCAGTTCGCCATTGATGGCTTATCTTATCGGGAGGGAGAGCTGCTGAGCCCCGCTGAGGCGCATGGCCACTGTGGCGCGTCAGGGGAGAGCTTCAGTTCTGGGTCGAACATTATTAACAGGCGACCTTCTTCAGTATATAAAAGAAATATCTTCTTATAAAGGAGCTGTTTCTCAAAATTAAGCCATTTCCCACAAACTTGATGCTAATTCAATGCTAACACATCCCTCGCAAAATATTAATACCAACAGTCCCAAACATCCCCGACTATTCCAACCATTCCAACCATTCCTCCTAAACTCCTATTCTTTGCCATATCAGGTTAAAACAGCGAGACATACATCCATACTCAGTGGACGAGCCTAATACTCCTCCTGCTTTATATAAACACTGTCAGCATCAGAACTCACTTCAACAAGCGGGAAGCTCGACCAATGCTCTCTTCGATCCCCCTCTGGTCCCGGCCAAAGATCCGTCCAAACCTCCTTAATATCACCACGCCCATAAAAGTTGCGCCGCAACGTCTCACCCATGTAAATCCTTGTGTCTTCGTCAATCTCACGCACGGAAACGTCCCCTCGGTGATCCCGCTCACAAGCCCAACTTCGTCCGATCCATCCCGAGACCCCGTCCACTACCTCGTCACGCCCGTAGTATATCGTACTGTTGAGGCTCATCTCCAGGGACTCAACAATACCCTTCTCGGCAGTCATTGTGTGGAATATGGAACGCGCTAGAGTGGAGTCAATTGCGCAGTTGGTAAAAGTCTTGCGCCAAAAAGTAGACATGGTCAACTCCTCCTTATCATCCAATCCCCAAAGAGTGATGCTCCAGCAATCAAATAACAGGGAGACCTGCTTCAACTGCGGCATGCTCCCTAGAGTGCGGTAGATAGAGACTTCTCTACTGTCCCCGTGGGTCCGGGGCACCATAAGCTCGAGACATTCTATATCAGGACACTCTAATGCAAGCTCATTGACGTGACGGTGAGTGATGATGAAAGGATCCCTTGTCGAGTGGATAAAAGAATGTGGTATCAGCTGCAGCTCCCTCAATGATAGGCCGTGATAGTATAGAATCGCGCTGAATGTTTCCTCGGACGCAATACCGTCTAGATATAGAGCATGCAAAGGCGGTAAAGCTTGAAATAATAGGCATGCTTCTCTATCTACGTCCGTGTCCCCATGTCGGTGAATCCATTTTAATGTCTCTGGATCCAAAGTCATCCCTAACGAACCAAGCGATGGGAAGCCGGAATCTTGAGCAATTTCCTTCATGGATTCAACAGTCTCAAACGTCGCCGGTTCAGTCAACATGAGAACACGTAGTTCATTGAAATGGTTGGTGTCATCCCAGAACCAAGCATCGAACTCGCCGCACAGCAGAGTTTCCAGTTGCCCCTTGGAATTTGGGAGAGGGCATGTGATCCTGTCTCCATGAAAGCCTTTCCACTGGGGCCTGGAAGCTAAAAACTCTTCAGAGAAGACGTAAGGGCAGCACATCATTGCGACGGATTTCAGGCTCGGCGCCAATCCTGCCACCATCTCCCTGACGGCTTGATAATTGTAGTCCAGTCCGGACAAATTAACCCATGCGACAATGACACTATACAGACTAGGCGAGGTGGCGAGCGCATATTCGTCCGGGTCAATCATATACTGACCGCTGTCTAATACTTGATAGAGACTGCGCAGACTGAATGTGTGCATATGCAGTCGAGTCTCCGGGCATTGCTCATGCAGAGCGGAGAGGAGGCAGGGGGGGATCTGGTGAGTGCAAGCGTAGGCCAGGTCCTCAAGGCAGGGCAAGCTACAAACGAAGCGCGCAAGCGGGAGGCACAGGGCGTCGAGCTGTTGTTTCCATTGCTGAGATGGAGGCGGGCTAAACGGGTCGTAGGCGATTGTGCTACCATAGCCATCGCAGAAATTGTAGTTTTTCCGATGGAAGATGTCACCTTCATCGGCTTCCTTTACGTTTCCGTCTTCGTCTTCGTCTTCGTCTTCGTCTCCGTAGTCATTTTCATTTTCATCTTCATCTTCTCTGACCTTGTCCTCGTCTTCATCTTCATCTTCATCCTCTCGTTCGTCAACTTTACCTTCGGCCCTCTCTTCATCTTCCAACATATACCCAGAGATCTTGATTTGGCGCACGTAGCGAGGATGGATCTTCTGAAGCCTGTCCAGATTCTGCAGTAGACTCTCCTTTCCTGTCAGGTTGATGCGGAGGCGCGAAAGCCGATACTTGGCTGCGGCGTCGGCGCACCGCGTACTGGCGAGCGAGAACGCATACAGATCTGGTCTGCTAGGCTGTGAGATAGAAAGGTAGCCGCAGATTTCGTCGAGGACGATCAGCGGCATCCGATCCAGGCTTATAGGCCCGTTATCCATCATTAGGAGCGAGAATTGGCGGTTGATGAAGAAGAGATGTTTGTGTTGCATCGGAGCTAGCGGGGCACACATCACGTTGATTGTTGGCCAACCCTAACCCTGCTCTGACCAACCACACGGAACGAGCAACAATACCATTGAAATAAACAAAAGCCGGTTACGACAATCAACAAATTCCCTCTACATTTATACCTTGTATACGAACGAGCGGATCGATATATGAAAGCCATTGGAAGCTCCATAGCTACTGGTATAGATACAATTGCAAACAACCTAATGTAATTTCAGCGCTTAAAGACAACCCCTCGCACCATCCTCTGCAATCTTCAACACTGGCCGAAGATTAACAACTCGCTCCCATAAGCTAGGTAGGCCTAGATCCTTTGCCTTCTGCTCCTCTCGTTGAAACCACTCTTCGGCTGACTTAGTTCTCTTCGGGTGAATCTCATCCAGCAATCGGAAATCTCGTTGAATAACACCACGGTTGCCACCAGAGAACTTCCACATGTTCCAAAATGCAGTAAAGTTATCACGGAGAGTCATGGTGCTTGCGTCGGCCGGATCAGCGTTGTATCCAGCCGGTCTCTGCCCAGTTCCAAGGGGTCCGCTCGTCCAGTATGTGTCTAGATCGACGTCAACAAATCTGGCAGGATGGCCAGTGACCTTTTCGAATGCCTTTGCCATGTCATTGTAATCAATGAGATCAATGGCAACTTCGATATCCATTCCGTTGGCGCGATCTTGGTGGTCAAACAGCCAGCGAACGTAGTATTCACAGTCGTCGAGATCAACATGAGCTACTGCTCCTTGTCCCAAAGGCACTCGCCAATGGACTACCCCATCTTCAACCGTGGGAGACATTGGGGTCCTGGCTCCCAAAACCATGGAAATATATGGCCCTGTGGTAAAGATAGCTGCGCCCATTCTCGAAGCATTTCTGGGGTCTTTGTTTTGTTGCAAGATCCATTCACCAATTCGCCCCTTGCCATCGTAGTGACCACATCGGAACTTCGGATCGAACCCACTCTTCTTGTACACATAGTCCAGATTTCCGTAGACAAAGAACTTGATGCCTTCCTCGAGAGCAAGTTCGTAAGATCGGACTGCCCAAAACATCTCCGTCTTCTCGCCACTGTTGAACCCGTCGATGTTGACAAAGGCGTATTGGGCTCCGCGAAACCCTTTGCGAAGGTCGTGCTCGTTTGCAAAGGTGCCTTCGAATGCCTCGACGTTTCCGAGAGCAAGAAGCTGTTTCGACCTGGCTGAGCTGGCATCTCGGGTCAAGAAACGGACGGCATAGGCTCCATCTTTGACAAGACCACGGATGACGGGAATTCCCTGTGCTCCAGTTCCTCCAACAACAAAAACAAGCGGTGAGGATATAGACGCCATGTTGATATGAATATTGAATAGTATATGGTTAAGGATGCAGTGGAACTTGTGTAAGTTTCTTGGTTGATGATATCTCCGGCATTTCACATTATTATGTATTAGGGCGATGTATTTATACCTCCGCGCCATGATGTAGAAACGGGGAAATCGCATCGCCTTTCCATTTCTACTTCCGTTTCCGCTTCTTGTTCTCCTCGGCATGGAAGAGCTCTTGGTTCAGCTCCAAGATGATTACTGAACATTAGTAAGTGCACTGCTTACCTACATGTATTCACACGTTTACTTGCATCTTTAGACAGCATGGCATCAAACTGATCAGTAATCATAAAATCCAATTATAAATTCACTTTAAGCTTTCTCTGCGAAAATCAGCACTACGGAGCATTGCAGTCGGCTTTACACGCTACTGCCGGCGACTTTTATACGCCTGTTGGTACTCCAAGTCAGTGATATTATCTGGACCGAGTTATAGACACGCTGGACCTACTCGTACAGAGTAATATTTCTGTTAGATAACCTAAGATCGAATTGTTGGAAGATCGTAACACGAAAAATACGAGGTGGACCGTAGGATCCAATATCACGAGAACGCGTCTGGACCAAACAGATCACGCCAGAGAGCGCCGAGTGGAGTACTCACCATTGTTGCTTGTTTGGGAGGAGATTGATCGAAGTGCCATTGGATTTGACATGTGAACCACCTCACCACGACACTGGTGGATATTACTCGTACTCGTACTACCATCAGCCTCGCGGTTAGGGATACATACATACTTTCTGAGGTTCGCTTAACAGCCATATTCTACCCCCTTCATCAGGGGTACCGTCTCATTCACAGTCCCAAACGCCGCCCTCCTTCTCATACCACCCTGAGACTCCCCGTCTCTAACTTCGCCAAATAAGATCTTCACGTCTTTAAGCTCTTGCGATAGGCTTTCATTTCCGCCCAGACAAGCTCCCGCGGCTATCTGGTTAAGATGCGAATTCCCGTTAGTAGTCGTACACATTATCTGCAAAAAACCACCCGATGTAGCTGCCACACCATTGCGAATGAGAGCGAGCAAGCCGTAGACGATAGCGCAGAGTGCAGTGACGAGAATAGCTGCGTATGGACCGATAAGTCGTGCCCTGTACTGAAAGATGTATGCTTGTTCATATGGCTCTGTGATGATATTGGCCGACGTGAAATTTGTTGCCCGATTGAAAAGTAAGAGAGTAGCGTTATGCATCAACTCTTCCAGCACTTGTGGCGTCAGGTTGAACTTCAGAATGCTGAAGGTTCATGGTATTGGGTCATACTGTGCAGTAGCGAAAGGGTTGTGGCGACGATCGTGTTAACTGTGAACCAGTTTTCCTGGCCAAATTGAGATATTGCCCCAGCAAGAGAAAAGGCGAGGCTTTCTTGGATTGCTCGGATCTGCGAGCGACGATATACCGAGTTTAGCTCTTCGTCCTCAAGTCGAGACTGAGGGTCATCAGACGGCTTTAGGATACCGTACTGGTCGTCCGTATCCCGCGCACCGTAGAACAAATAACTCCTTCCTATCTCAGTCGCATTGAGAGGAGGCCCAGGAGTCACAGTGAGATTTATAGCCTGAGTGTTTTCAGTGTACCTCACTGTGGCATTGTACGTGGCTTCCAGAGTGACGCAGCTGATGTTCTTCCAACTGGAGGACTCCTGGTCTTGAAATCGGACATCCATAACAAATAGCTCGTAGTTCAACTTTCCGAGAATCGTATTATCCGACCGATAAAACAGTGAAAGGTAATTTGCCGACAGTGGATCTGGATTCCATTTTGCCATTGCATTTTCCCCTGTGCTTTCATTGGTGTAGCGTTGAAAGACAAGTTGTTCAAGGTCCAGTCTGCCTCCTGGTTCGTCACATTTCAATGTTGGAGCGGAGAAGACAAGGGAGTAGGTGCAGTTAGGGCCGCAAGGTGACGAACGTGGGAGCCATGCCCCTTGGAGGACTGTCTGACTGGCGACACCTATGAGTGATGATTGTGGGATACTGTGAGAACCAAAGTTGAATTAGCACAGGGCCCATTTAGGAAAATGATAAAAACATTCTTTTTCCTCGGGTCTGAAAGGTTTCTCACGGAGGAGGGATTCCCAGTGTTATAGACCAAAATGCAAGGGAATGCCTGAAGAAATAGAAGAAAAAGAGGGACGGGGTTTGTGTTTGGGTTTGGGTTATGGAGTAGATCTAACCGATACTCGCCATCTGCACCTACACTGAACATCATATACTTGAATAGTTCAACAGCGGATTTGTTTCCACGAAAATCGACATCAATGGTGGACATTTTCTGCTCTCTTTCGGCACGATGTGGCAGATTGTGGACGATGAGCGCACCAGGTGGGAGAGTCGTTACTATTGGAACGAGCGGAGCGAGTAAGGCGAAGAACCAAAGAACGGTGGTCGACTTAACAACGTTAATGTTTAGCAAGTTGACGGGGCTCGAGATGATGGCGAACAAGGCGTCCACTGTGGTCATCCTGAGTGGCTTTCGTCGCAAATACCACCAAAGAAGTTGTGTGTAGGCTACTGCAACTGATCCGACAACTGCCCAAGAGAATAGACGTGTAAATGAAATCGCGATGGCATTGTTCCAATCCTGAGGGATGGTTTCATGGACGAATTTGAGGTGGAGGTATCGGAAGTAACTGTAATGACCAACCGCGAGAATGATTGCTATTTCGAAGTGTTCTGTTGGAATTGATCATCTCACTTATCCAAATGAAGTCTTGAACATTGATCTCACCTACCGGAACTAAACAGCCCAATTATAAGAGTTGGAGCCACCCACCCAATAGACCATCTTGCTGGCCGTTTTGGGTGGTGAGATTGAGAGTTCATGTTGCTGGGAGTTAGGGGAATGCCATCGTGCGACTCTTCAGCCTCAACTACACGATATCTCAAACGAGGATTGTCCATTTCTGGCATTAAGAAAATAAAGATGACATAAAATCAACCAAAAAATGAGGAAACGACAGCAGTATATCAACAATTGTGTCGCGAATTCCTCTGAAAGACAGGATGTTGCAGTGGCGGAAAGCATAATAGACTGCTTGACCTTGTGATGGTCTTGGCACGCCTCGAGAGGTGAAGATGGCTCGATTCACCACACTGAGAGCTGAAGGAAACTTTCACCCAGCCACGGGTTGCCTCAAGGTAGCGGGGAGCTAGGTTTCCTGCGCCTATGCCATCTTCAAGTCTGTCAACTTGAAGATTCTAAGCTCCAAGAACGGCGGCCGTTAAGTGATTAAAGCGGCTCGTTTCACTAGTATGTAGCTCTGCTTGGTCTATAGGCTTCTCTTCACCACATCTGGTGAGAATACATGTCGACCTTTTTGTAAACCCTCAAGTCAACACAAATGCGTTAGTAACTTGATAAGCCTGTGTGAGACGAGTCGTCTTATCACCACAGCCGCAGAGCTATTTGGTAGAGCGGACTGTCAAAGGTGGCGGTGGCGTATGTTTAATAATGACGAACGGAATTAACAATACCGACGTACGGAGTACATGGCTCATGATGACGCCTCATCGGCTATCTGGTCATATTTCTACCCTGTGTACCATGAATTGAGCCCAGGACAGCATTGTATCTACAAAACGCAACATAAGACTTGAGATTTAACGAACTCGATACCAACCGTAAAGCAACGTTTCAATCCGGAACCTCCTTCTTCACCAATTTCGACTCATAATTCCCAGGTAGACGTGACTGTGATCCTGTATCATCACTACTTCACGTGTGTAGGATCCGCGCGCATAAGCAGACTGGCTAGAAAAGCTGGCAGTCCCCATTTCTGCACCAGATACTGACCCACCAGAAACCTCAGGACTTTGGCACGACCTGGTATTCTTTCTTTGAGGTCAGCATTCATTGTCATCCAGAGTGGCCAGTTCTCTCTATCAGTTTCACTCATTCCCTCCCAGACAAGCTGTGTCTTGGTTTGATCGAATGTGAATGAGCAACCAAAAAGAACAAACAACCGAGCTACCTGAGATAGCTCAGACGACTTCCAGTGACAATTGCGCCACGCGATCCTTGGACGTCCCCACCAGAACCTCCGAAGACTCGTCATGCATTCCCACGCCCTTTCCATTGTCAGGCGATTCCTCTCACCAGCGACGGCATGAACAGGACCACTTGTCCCTAGAGCACAGTGCACAATCAATCGGTTGACAACAACATCAACCGGTACCTCATCCACCGTAGACATGCTTGGATCCGCCAAATGTGACGAAAACGGCAGCGTTGTTGGCGGACTGAGTATCGCTGCTACAGCACAAATGGTTGCAGGAGCCGAACACGGTTATTCATAGAATGGAAATGGTTTGGTTTCAGCTGGCCCAATAATTGAAGGTCGGAGAACAAGCAATTTGTTGGAGAGGCCTGGAGCCTCGAACTCTCTCAGGATGAGCCTCTCGGCCAAATGTTTTGCGTAACTATAGGCGAAAGGATGTCGAACAACATTGAACTCAGGTGTGTCTCCAGAGGCGGCCAGGCCTGACAATTCCGTATCCAAGTTTGTCAAAGGGTCACTGCGAATGGGGCGTACCTCTTCCTTGATTATTGCATCGAATCCAGTCACGCTTCCATCACTGTTATATGGAAGAAAGGAGTTTGCGAATGCCGTAGAAATATAAACGAATCGAGTGAGATTTGTGCAAGTGAGAGCTAGTCTTGCAATAGCAAGCGAGGGGTGAACGATCCTTTCCGCCATATATGTCAAGTTTTTCTTCAGATTTATGGTTGATGCTCCATGAATGAAAATAGAGACAGACTGGCGAATAGTTTCTAGAGTGTCTTTCTGAAGGCCGCAATCAGGAAGGGTAATATCGCCATCCAAAATTATCAACTTTTCAGACAGCTGAAGTTCTTTAATCAGTTCAGTTGGAAGTTGACTGTCCAGTACATCCCGAAAATGTCTAGAATGGTCAAAGAGGTTAATACTATTCATCACTCAGAGATGGAAAAGGACATACTTTTCTCCTCCCCTCGCGAGTGCATAGATGCAAGACACTGGTGTATCAAGCACCAATCGGCTTAGGAGAGCCATTCCAACCATTCCAGTTCCTCCAGTGAGAAAAACGGTTTGACCATTATAAAAATTGGTCAAGCTGGTGTCTGAGTGATCCATGATTTGTAAAACTGGTGGTATAAAAGCTTCAAGTTGCCATCATCTGCATCATTGAACAACGGACTCACAAGGATATATGGATATATAGGAGAGAGAGTTTAGTCCATACCGTAGCGGTAGGATAGTAGCGTATAGTCCATAGCTTAGTACATTTCGGCACTTGGTCACTTACTACGGAGTAAGGGGTGCCGTAATTTACCTATAGTGGGGAGAAAAAAAAGTAACGGGATTGTTACCTTTACCATTACTTTTTTCGAGGCACTGTAATTGCCGCAAAATCCGCATTGCCAGCTGAATACTCAGACATGTTCCAGCTAGACCTACAAATCCCTGATACATAATAATCACACTAGGTACTCCGTAGTATTAGGGTAAATTTGAAACGTATTATCCATATCATTTTCATTGACTTAGAATCAGGCATCACACAAGTCAGATTACCTAATATTTTCCGGTTGGGAATCACAGCGGAGCTGACCTTTTACCTCGAGGAAATATCTCTTCATGTCTATCACAAAAGGAGAGAGACAGCATCAGGGAATGGTCGCCCTCGAGACCGCTTCTTACGTTTTACCCCAGCTTGGTTCGATAACCAGTTATTGAATCCACGGCGATTTTAAAACAGGCAAAACTTCCCAAGAGAAACAAAAGGGTATCAGTAGTAAGAATAGTTCTGAAAATTGCATTAGATCAGGACAGCGTCTTCCCAAGAACATCAGTTCGCTGAGCACAAGCGTTTACTGAGTGGAAGGAAAGGTTTATTCGCAAAGAGAGAACACCTTACGCTAAGAAATATTATATATATTACGCCACAACCACATTGGTCGACGCATGAGACAGTTCCACCGCACACTTACTAGTAGTATTAATATTCAAAGAGAGGTGAAACATGTTCTACCATATCACAATTTGCGAGGCTAGGGCTCAAGGAGCCCCTAAAACCACACCTCGAAATCCAAACCGACACCTCAGCCAAACCCTTTTAAAACCCCTCTAAAGAAAGACTAGTCTCTATAGAGAAGGTCTCCTTACTCTTTTTTTCTTTTTTTTTCTTTTTTTCTTTTTTTTTTTTTAAAAAAAAGGGGGGGTTATTATTAATTCTCTTTCCTCATTTAAATTAAAAATAACTATAAAAATATAAATATTAGGACTTTTATAGTTAAATAATCACTGCATTTATTTAATAGGTAAAAATCCTTTACTAGTAAATATATTATTAATGTTTTATTATCCTTACCTAATTAGGAATCTAAGATCAGCAATTTCCCTATCCGGGTTCAGCTGCAGTGTCGGTTTGGATTTCGAGGTATGGTCTTGGGGGCTCATACTTATTAGCAAAGAGGATCGGGGATCATATTCGGTGAAACATCTCTAGCGTCTCAGTAGAAGCGGACAGACATTATATCATGACGTCTCGGATAATGGTTGCACCAGTAGGAAACTATTTGATATCATACATGCGTGTAGCTAGCTATGTATTTCGGATACTAGATGGAGGATGATCCGAGGGTATCGAGTATATGTAAGCCTACTTCCCAAGGTGAATACTCTCTACGGAGTGGTCACTTTCCACTCCACTGTCGACATTGCTTCTTCGTCGTTGTAATTAAATTAAACTGTATCATCCACTTTCTCCCAAACGGAAAACTATGCAAGTTGCATCAGGTATTAGCACCCTAGTCGCCATGAAACCTCTACTCGGAGATCCATTGAGGGCTCAGTAAGACCCAAGTTCAAAGGTGTCACTCTTACACCTCAGCGTTTCTGGTTGTTTAGCATTGGGTAAAGCGCCTATGAAGTCGTTTTCTTTCTCATTCCTATTTTCTATCTTTCTCACTTCATCTATTCCTTTTTGCAGAAAGCTGATAAGCATGGCGCTTCTAGAATCTATATCGGCTTATTCCTCTCTATGATGGATGCTTCAATAGTCACACCCAGTTTACACACTATCTCAATTGATTTCGGGATCTTTGGATCAGTCAATTGGGTTGCACTGGCCTATACCTTGGCTGAGTGTGGCTGCGCTGGCGTCTTCAGTCGAATATCCGATGTTATTGGCAGACGTAATGCATTTATTGCAGCCAACACGTTATTTTCTGTATTCTCTTTGGCATGTGGCTTTTCCCAGAATTTGGGCCAACTAGTCGCTTTTCGTGCCCTTTAAGGAGTGCCCTTCAAGGAGTTGAGGGCGCAGGTAAGGCATGCTTCCTTTAATCAAGACATTGAGTTCTTTTGAAACGCTGACTACAACCCGGACATTAAGCAGCAACTTGACTATACGAGCAGACACATGAGATAAGGTCCATGGAGATAAGCAGTAATGGACGCAAGTTGCGGGCATTGAGTAATAGCAATAGTGCATGTACATATTCTATTGCTTGAGTCTCTGGGAAGGATGCTTTACTATTCCCAGAGTTCCTTTCGAAACGCATGTTTGTGAAGCTGTATAAAATTAGTTTCACCATTTTATTCCATATCTCCATTCATTCAGCCAAAGTTCTTCTCACTGCCAAACGCAGTTTGTCACGTAATGCGGTTTTGTAGTAATCTGTCTTCACATAACTTGAATTTATAAAGGTATCTTCATTCCTTCTATTTAACACCCTGTGTGTCGTCCATGACCAAAACCTCCGTTATAATACCTGGTTTCCTGCCAGCTAGTCCACAGTGCCATGATAGATACCCTGGCAACATTGGTGCCCTTGATAAAATGGCATGGCCGACACCCCAATAGTTGGCCTCGTCGAATGTACCCGTGCTCAATTCACCAAACTCCGAGCTTAGCTCCCACAGCATGCAGCATCGGGATGACTTCATCCCGGGCCACTGTCCTTGTTTAGCCTCGCTGCAACTAGGGTCTTAACAGAGATTGGAAACCGATCCCCAGGTTATTCAGATACGAACACAGATCATTGTCTCGGAAACCGATGAGACCTAATGGTCGGATACTTCTGCTGCCGAAGGCAATCCATAATAACCACTAATTTGACTAACTTTATACTCAATACTTCGTACAACACATGAATGCTAATTGGCATACGGGCACCACATATTGTTAAAATACAGCTGGAGCTGAACAATGACAATGTGTATCCCGTAGAGCCTTTGTGTGCTAATTGGCCCGAATAGGCTGCGCCCGATTAAGCATAAAGCTTGTTGATCCGGAGTAATATTTCAAACCTTCCCGAAGGATTTACACTCGGCAGCACTAATGCGGGATCACCGCGCCCGGAACTAGCGGCACTTAATTACAAAATGTAAATCATGAAGCAACCCAACGACACTCAATGTATCTATGTTGTGACACATGTGATGATCACTAACAGGGCCAATAGAAGGCAAGTAAACGCAACCTAGGCTCCCTATATTTTTTGATTCAACGACATTGGCATCACATAGGCACTCAAGTATATCTAGATGATCTAGGAAGGTAACTTTAGAGTAAAGCTATTACGCCTTTAAAGTTAATTAAGGCTAGTCTGACGCAATTTGTTTAGGCAATAATACTCAGGTGTATCAAACCATAGAGATCATCCTGGATATCATGTGCCAACAAGTATAAAGAGAACCCGAATTCTCTCTCCTCAAGCAACATCACACTTCTCACCCAGACTACAAGATCTACCCTCACAATGCAATTCTCCATTATTCTCGCCCTCGCTGGCCTGGGTGCCGCCATGCCAGCTCCAGATGCCTCTACTCGTGCAGCCCTGGCACCTTTGCCAGAAATCGACCTCGCTCGTGGCGAAAAGTTTAACCTTATCATCGTTGACCCGGAGACAGCTCATAACAATATGTTGAAGCACTGGAACCCTGAGAATGTCATCCACTCAGATGACCTGCAGTACGCCAGTTGTGGTCCTTGGGCCGATTTACGGAATCTCGATCCAAGACTGAAGCCTTATTTCCGGGCCTTTGCGCCATGGGAGTTCATTGTCTGATAGATGCAGGATAACAGTCATACGCTGACGGGGAATTGGGGGGGGGGGGTTACATTTCTTCTTCAAATACTTAGATATTAGTACATATTGGGGCTGGTTAAGTTGAACATAGTGTATATAGTATATCACATTGTAGATATGTTACTCACAGTTCGTTGTCACCTTATTGAACACAATGGATACAAGAATCGAGAATTTGAGACAAAACGTTTGCCATTATAAGGACCATGTCTGATCAAAATTTCTGGAAGCAGTCGTCGAGCCTGGATGGAAGGCTTCAACACGAAATTCAAGAGCCTATTCGGCGCCAACATGGCTGCTACATTGTGCTTTGGTATGTTTGCTGTTTTGGTCATCCTGTGACACTTTGACCAAACAGCAGAAACACTAAGATGCCCAGGAATTGCGCTTCATAAAGAATATGTAGTTTGCAAGTGCAGAAGTGGGAATGAATAACCGTGATAATGTGGAGTTTCTAATAATTCTCAATGTGTGTTGCTAACTTTATTACAAGTTCTGCTAGTGATTTATTATATCTAGGATTTATGAAAAAGGATCACAATTGCTCCGGTAGATAATATCCAGGCAGTCAAGTATCCTTATCTACCCGAGAGTTGCTGCATAATTTATTTCCCCTTTGTTTTTTTAATTTAGTATTCAATTTTCTATTTAGAATATTGGTTACTACCTAGCCGGCATTATTGTTAGTTTATAATTCTAAAGGCCTTAACTATCAGAGCATCCATTCTACCTAGGTAGAGAGTAATCAAACATAATAGCAACCCTAGAGATTCGAAAAAAAAAAGTATCTCTGAAGCCATGGAAGGTGGTGGTGCTGAATCTGGGCAGACTCCATAATCAGTATCAGCAGGCCAAATAGCCAATCAGCACCAGTCTTCGTGGCGCAGTTGGTTAGCGCGTCAGTCTCATATTCCAATATGATCCAAACATCAGTTCGGGCCATCTGAAGGTCGTGAGTTCGAGCCTCACCGAGGACATTCATTTTTGCCCTTTGAGCAAATTCTTCAATGAAGATCACACACACACTCACTATTCATCCCCTGGGTGTTAGTTAATAAGTTGTTTTTTCTTTCTCTTCTCCTTTATTCTCGTTTACTAATTTTTTTCTCGAATGATTAGATCTCATATCAGTGAGGCGCTGTTCAGTGGCTGAGTAAGTAAAGTACTGCATTGCATTGAATGACACGCACGCGTTCCGAACCCTTACCCTTGGCAACACAGATTGCCTTATTCATCATCTTCATCTTCACCTCATCTCACCTTTCATCCCTCCAAACGGCTCAATATTGCACAGTTCTCTTCATGTCGGCACCCTCAGAATTTCCCCCGTCGTTCGTAGAGCCGTGGAGACGCCTTCTGCAAACTCATCAACATGAACGATCAGGCGATTTCCCCAACTATCACGATGCCAACAATATCGACTCGCTCATAACAACCAGCATTCCGCGATCTCTGTACGTCGGCACGGGATACTCGATCTTTATGAGGGCCCTTCTGCCCGCCATCGCATCTGCTCAGCGCTCCGTGCATTTCGTCACCTGCTTTTGGGCCCCATGTCCATCTCTTGATGCCTTGCGGGAGACTTTGCTGCATCTCGCTACATCGCGCTCACAGCCTGGTGAGCCATTGCCTACGCTGCATATGAGCATTGGGTTTTCGTCGAGAGGACTGTTTCAGAAGCTGTTTCACACGTCTTCTCCGGATGGCTATGTCTATCCGCCGTCGCAATGGGCAGCGCTGGGGTTGCCTGATGAGGAGACGATGAGAAAGGGAGGCATCGAACTGACGGTCAAGAGTCTGTTCTTCACACCTTTCAGTGTTATGCACCCGAAATATGTAATCGTCGATGAGACGAAGGTGTGGGTTCCTAGCTGTAATGTCAGCTGGCAACGCTGGTTCGAGGGATGTGTGGAATTGGATGGTGAAGCTGTTAGCAGGTTACTCGCTTTCCACGCCAGAGTCTGGGGTGCAAAGATCAATATTGTGTCGAACAATGGCATTGAGCTTGAGAGGAGGGAGAGGGCAGCCGTTGAGCCACAAGATGGGGATGCACAGGATGAGACGTCCAGCTCATCACCACTCAATGGGGACGATGATAATCGATCAGCAACACAATCAGTGCAGTTTTCCGCGACGGCACCGAAACCAACAATCTTTCTTCCATCGCCACATCATCGAAATCCTCGATTCAGCTTCTTCCCTCCCTTTTTTTCGCAGAGCAATCCACCAATGACACCGCTGAATGCCGCGCTTCTCACACTCTTCGCCAATGCGCGAAGCGACATCCATATTGTGACTCCTAATGTTACTTCGTGGCCTGTCTTGAACGCGCTTTTGGATGCACTCGCTCGCGGGGTCAATGTGCAGATTCGGACGAGTAAGAACATGATGATGATTGAGCAGCTCGTCACGGCTGGAACGACGACGTCCTGGTGCATCCGGCGCTTCATCAAGAAGTACCAGACCTTGAAGAAAGTACAGTCGCGCCCATCTGATCTAGAAGCTCAACCGGTTTCGCCGGGAAGATTGGAGATATTATACTACAAGTCGCTTGGGGACAGGGCACACGAGGAGGACGAGCCTGTATTCAGCCACTTCAAAATGACCATGGTGGATGGCCAATACTTGGTGCTGGGGTCAGGGAATATGGACCGAGCTAGTTGGTGGACGAGTCAGGAGATCGGCTTACTGTTCTATATGCCGGGATTTAACGAGCGACAGCTTTGGGAAAGCGTCTTGGAGAGGAGAGCAGAAGTGGTGTTTCGATCAACCGACGATTCATACTAACTACTAGATACGTGAGTTTCATTGGGCCGTGGATTCATAAACAATATAATATCTTTTTATTTATTATTAAATTATTTAAAGTCTTTAGTTTAGTAGTAGTTAAATAAGTTATTATTTTTAGGGTTTAATAGTAAAGCTGCATTTAAAGCTTTAATTTAAGTTTTAATTTATACTTTAAAGTTTTAGTTTTTAGCTGCCTACTTTCAGATTTCCTATTTAAAGGTTTATTTTTATGTTTATTTTGTCGAAATCATTCTCTTCGTTATACTAATCGTCAAGCATAAGGACAAGACCAATAATGGAAACGGTGATGAGGGAAACCTGATCCTATTATCCAAGCCGCTATTCTAGGTAGCATTTTTACTAATCTACTACTGTGCTTTAGATTGTGTTTTTTTCTTTGGCGGGTTATACCGCGCTAGCCAAAAATTCCATGCCCCTCTTAGACGCCACTTTCAGATTGCTTATTCCCAGCGCCTCCTACTTAGCCTTTAAGGCAGAGATTGATCTTCCCAGGTTCCGCATACTCTATAAGAGCTTTACGGAGAGGAAGCTCTAATATAACGTTTTGCGCGTTAGCCAGGCAACCTCAATTGCTTTAATTATAGCATTCTTCCTTTATATCTGGTTCTAGGCGAGCAGCTAATATAGCACCTTTAATAAAGTTATTTAACGTAATAAGCACTATAACGCTAATCGCGAAGTAGACCTAGATAAGCTTAAGTTTACTATAACTAAGGCGATTATTATATTAATTATCTCACTAACCCTGGTAATAATACTAGTCGTCTTTCTTGCTAAAGGGTAAGCTAATATTTACTGTATTATTTTACGAAATTAACCTTATCGCTAAGTAAAAGGGTATAATCTCTATACTAGGCTTAAGCGGGTAATATATATGTTATAATTAACTTTTTGCAAGCTAATTACTATAAACCTATTTCTTTAATATAATTTGTTTAATAATTTGCCGACTTTGTTTAAATAAACCTGATATTATACAGTATACTTTTTATTATATATAAATGTTAAAAAGGAGAGCTAAAAAGCAAGGATTTTAGTGTATTTGGATAACCTTCCTAATCTGGCTAGACCTGGATTTAGGCCTGACGCTAGGACCGAGTTTTGGAGGCACTCTGGTGTAAGTTAGGAAATTTCTATTATCTTTAACGATAACAATTAAGCTAGGGCTAGCTACCCCGTCTACCCTAGACTTAATATAATAGGCATAATGACTATTGTGAAAAATCTAATTAAAATGGTTTCCTGTTTATATAGCTGTGAGTCGATTTAACCGATTTTATATATAAATGAAATTTGCGGAAAATAAGAATGCGGCTATAAACCGAATTCTACTACAGCATACTTATTTTTAAGTCGGAGGACTATTATAGAAGATAAAGCATTATTCTATAATTACTTCTATAATATAGCCGCATATTATTAGATATTTTATAGCTTTTAGCTATTAAATTAGTTATAATTTAATTATTTAGTCTATTATTTATTTAATAAACTTGTAATTGTTTCTTTATTACTGTATTATATACAGCTTCCTAGAAGCTATATATAAATAAAGTTTAATATAACTTTATTACTTTAATAGGTTATAAGCCTGGGAGAGTTTTCTTTAGGTCTTAATTAATAGATTTCCCTAGTGGTTATAGTACTTCCCTTAACGCTATTACAGCACTTATGGCGGGTTTTTATAGTGCTTATCCTAGTGCTTATATTAGCACTCTTTAGGATTTTTTAGCTATTAAAGCTATTTTTAGGCTTTAACTATAAATACTATTATAGTTATAGTAATATTACCTATATTATTATTTCTATTATATACTATATAATATATTTTTTATTTTTATAGGATATAGGTTTAATGTTGGTAGTATAAGTTAACCTATTAAGGCTTTTAATAGCCTTATTTCTTTAATTAAGGATAATAGCTCTCTTTAGCAGTAAAGGGATTTATTTATTTAAGTGTAGAATATAAAATAAAAGCTTTAAGCATAAAGGGCTTTTATTAAAACAGTAAAGGTATAGTTAAAAGGTTAGAATAAAACTATAACTTAATTAAATAATACTTTAGCTAGCCTAACTGCTATTATTTTAAGTCTTTAACTTAAAACTATTAGTTTAATAAAAGTTAATTTTATAGCCCTTATATTAGTATTAATATAAACTCTTACTTTTATTTTTATATTAATCTAGGTTTTATTTTTATTTATTCTTTCACCTTAAACTATTATTTTTACTTTAAATAATAGTTTTATTAAAAAGGTATTAAAAAAGGTTTATAGCTTTTTAAAAAACTATAAGCTAGTAAGCCTTAATAATTTTAATTAATGGAAATAGTTTTTAAGTATTATATTAAAGGCTATAGATTATTATACTTTTATAGAAAATCCTATAATTATTAATTCTTTATGTAATTTAAAACAGGCTTTATTACTTATACTAATTAAAGATAATTTATTAGCTATTTCTATTATATTTATTATTTAGATTTAAAGCTTAAAAAAGTATTTTTAGTATTAAAAAGATAATATAGCTACTTTAATACTTTATAGAGAGATTCCTTTTATAGGGAATTTTATTTATTAAATTATAGTAATTATAAAAGATCTTTAGTTAAATTTAAGACTGCTTTTAATAGGCTATTAGCTAAGCTAGCTATTTTAAAAGTTAATATTAATATATTAAATTAAATAAATTAATATTTAAATACTTTAAAAAAGACTTTCCTTTAATAGGTTAAAAAAATTAAAGGAATTATTAAATTTAGTAAAGCTATTAAGTAATTAACTAAAAGTTTTAATATTTAGTTTTTTATAGCAGATATATTAAAAAAGACTAAAAATCTATCTTTTACTGTATAGAGAGTTAATAAAGCTATAAGGCCTTTTAAATCCCTTTAAGATTAAATAATACCTCTTAAATCTACAATTAAAAACCAGCTTTTAATTCTTATAAAAGGAAAAGAAATTAAAAGAATTAAAAGAATTAATAAAATTAAAGGTAAACTATAAAAGATTCTGCTTTTACTAGTATATATTATTTAACTATTAGAGGGTATAGCTTAAAAAGAGTTATTTTAAAAAATCTTTTATTAAATTTATTATTAGCTTAAATAATAATTAAGATCTTTTATAAGCCTTAAACGCTAAAAAAGGAAAAAGCTTTCTAAATCTTTAAAAACCCTTAAACCCCTTAAACTTCCTATTTAAAATAATTTACTATATAATACTAGATCTATAGTTTATATAGTTAATTTTAAGAAATAATTTATAGACTATAAACCTAATAATAAGGAACTTAATATTATTTATTTTAATAGGGGTCCTATTAAATTTAAAGGAATAGGTACAGCTACTTTTAATATCTGTAATAAAGATAATAACTATAAAAAAATATTATTGTTAAATACCCTTTTTTACTTATAGCTAAATATAAACTTTATAAGTGGCTTAATGCATTATTAAATTAAAGGATATATTTAATATAATACTTTTTTATTAAATAAATATAGTTAATAGGGCTGCTAAATCCCTTAAAATATAGTTTTTTCTTTACTATTAAAAGATATACTATATTATATAGCTATATAAATAGCTATAAAGCTTATAGCTTTATATAGGTTTAAATCCCTGCTATTAATAAAGAAAAGGCTAAAGAATATATAGCTATTCTAAAAGTAACAGCTTTAAAAAAACAATTAACTAGATCTAGTCTTAGGCTTATAAAGAAAAATAACCTTAAAGGAAAAGATCTTTCTAAACTCTTTAAAACCCTAGGCTAAGTAGAGGAATAGGGGCTTTATTGATACACATAAATAGTGTATCGTCCTTTTCCTTCCTTCCTTCCCTTCTTCCCTCTTTATCTGCACTTTGCATATCAAATGGTAGCAATCTAAGCGTTTTTCGATCGCAAGACCTTCATACACGCACCACACTGGCAACCACACTGGCAACCATCTCGGCATTTCCTTCTAGCAAGCAAGAAAGCCTCTGCAGACGAAGATGTCAGCCAACTAACCTGCTAACCAAACCGCCAAACCAAACCGCCAAACCAAACCGCGTCAATCCTGGTTCTTGCTATTTCCCTCGCGAGACTAACACGCCGCTTCCAAGACGATCTACAGCTGTTCCTTTTACTAGGCCTTACAGCTATTTTCTTTATCAAGCGACGTTCCTTTTATAATTTTCCTTAAATTTCCCTCGATTCGATTCGCAATGATTCCAACTAATCAACTCGATCAAGCCGAACAACAACGGCTATAGCAACTATATCAGGTTAATCGTCAACGCCGGACCTGTGGAAGCTGCAGAGTCCTTTGCCATACACGGAATCAACTTTTCATCCACCTTCAGAATCGATGCTTTTCGAGCCCAGCTGGCCCGGCCAAGCAGACCCAGCAGCAACGACATGTTATGGCCCCTTTCCCAAGACCAGCTTAACAACGCGTTGTGGCCCCTTTTCTAAGACCAGCTCAACAGCGTGTTGTGGCCCCTGCTCCAAGATATATCCGTCAACGCGTTCAAACACACGTTCCAGCTAGCCGGCCTAGCCAACTACCCCAAGTCCAAATCAACTTCCAACAGGACCCAAGGGGTTATCGTGTATCCCGTCATCAAGTTCAACGCAGCCACCTTCAACCTAGGGATATAGATCAAAGGAACCGAGAACTAGACCAATTCGACCCGGAAGACCCTGATCAATATAATCAATTCGATCCTGACCAATTTGATCCTGACCAATTTGATCCTGACCAATTCGATCCTGAGCAATTCGATCCTGAGCAATTTGACTACGAAGATCCGGATCTATTTGATTTACTCGATCAGTTCGATCCCGAAGACCCTGACCAGCTGGGCCTTGATCAACTTGATCTATACTATGACCCCGATCAGGAATTCGTCCCTGATAACAGTCAGGAAGATGAAGATGGCTATGATCTTGATCCTGATCTTGATCTCGATCTCTATGAGGATGGATACGATGATGATAATAGTGTTGATAACGGAATAGATCAGGATTACTATAGCGATGGAAGCTATAGTTAAGGGAATCCGAGGGCGGATTGCTTTTTTTAGGGAGGCGGCATTTAATACACATAAATAGTGTATCGTCCTTTTCCTTCCTTCCTTCCCTTCTTCCCTCTTTATCTGCACTTCGCATATCATTTATATACCCCTATTGCCTAAAGAAATAAAGGGGAATAAACTAACAGAGGATACTTTTATAAAGGAAAGGCCTTATATACCTAAAAAATCCTTTATTATTAAAGATCTAAAAGTTATTAAATTAATCAAACTAAAAGGAGATACTATTATTAATAATATTAGCTTTAAGCTGCTAAAGCTAGCCCTTTTATAGTATAAAAGACTAGGTTATATTAATTTAAGTCTATTAAAGAAAACTATTAAAATAATTACTGGAATTCTTAACTTTAATTCTATTAAAGAGACTAAATTCTACTATTTAGTATATAATAAAGGAAAAGCTATTAAAAGGCTTAATTTAAAGCTAATTATAAATTTATTAGCCTCTTTAAATTATTTAAAAATTAATACTTTCTCTATAAAGCAAATACTTTATAATAAAGCCTTTATTAGTGTTTTAATTATTAATAGAAAATCGAGATATAAATAGCTATTTCTTTTAAAAGATTATAGTAAACCTACCCTTTTAGCTACTTTAAAGGGCTTTATAAATAGCTTTAAAAATTAATATAAGTAGTATTTTAAAGAATTCTATTATAATAATAAAAGGGAAATTAATTAAGATCTTTAGACTTAGTTCTTTTCTTTAAAAATTATATATTCTTATAGCAGCCTTTATATTTATAAATAGAATAGTTTAATAAAATGCTTTATTAAAGTTTTATTAGATAGGCTTTAGGCTACTATTATAGCGGCTAATTTACTGCTATATCTCTAGAATTTTATTATTACTGCAGTTTTTAAATTAGTTAATTATACAGCTATTATTAATAAAGACTTTACCCTTTATCAAAAACTATATAAAGACCTAGACCTTAATAAAGACTATAAGCCTAATCTGTAAAGATATAGGATTATTGGCTTTTATTGTAAAGTATTTATTCTGTAAAAATAAAGGGCTAAGGGCTATAAATTAGCCTTTAACACTAAAACTGGGAGACTACTAGTAGTTTTAGGTAGTAATACCTATTTTATCTATATTATATCTAGATATACAGTTTTTAAATTATTAACTATAAAGCTATATAAAGATAAAATTCCTAAACTTTAAATCCTAGAGCTTATTATAGGTTAGGATAATAAGGAATTAAAGGGAAAAATAAAGCTAGATTTATTAAATTAAATAATTCCTAGCTTTTAGGATATTAATCCTTTACTCCCTAACCCTATTCTAAAAAGAATACCTACTATTATTCCCCCTATTTTGTCGGGGATTACTGACATGCCCAACGCACCAGCATTTTTCTTGTTAAGCTTACCCGAGAAAGGTTAGCTGCTTATTTAAGCAGCTACTAGATTAAGAAAGCACGGGAGTATAAAGATATACAGATAGACCTAGTTTAATAAATCGTAACCTTCTTCCCCATTTAATATATAACCCTACCTATAAGAATACAGTCGCTAAGGCGTATAAAGGTAACTGTTAATTGCTTTTAGCTGCCGGCATTATAATTAAATAATCCGCAGTATCTTTTTCGTCCCTATATTACTCAATCGCTGCTTTATGGTTCTGTCAGGAGCGCGGTTCCCGCGCCCGATACTAGTCGTTATATATAGGTGTATATATATATTGTGTATATGTTTTAGAGTACTAATTCCCCCTCAATAAAACTAGTGACTGAGACAGGGGGAAATCTCAGGGATTGTATTTTAAAAAGTAATCACTAAAGGCACTTTTATACTGCCACTAAGACCTACCTTTACTTAACTACTAATAGAATTATAGGCTAGCTTTACCCAGTCTCTATATGAATATAAAATAATTAGCTGAGGGAAATAGCCTAAAACCCCTTCTGTAACTATTTAATATAGATTAATATAATACTTAACTCTAAAAATATAGGTTATTTAGTTATAATTTCCGAAAAGATATTAAGATTAGTTAACCTAGGCGTAACGCGTTAAAATATAATAAAAAAGCAGAACTTTAAGAAACTACCAGTTAATAATACCTGCTAATTGAGAGCTGAGATTTTAAGGAAAATTACTAAAAGACCAGTTACTATAGTAAAAGCAAATATACAGGTAAAATAGTCAGAACTATATAACTTAAGCCCCTTTAAATTATTAATATACTATTATAACTTTTATCTTATTTATTAATAGGTAAGTTAATAGGTAAAATAGCTATAAGGGGCCGATAAAGGATATATTAATTATTTAATTTCCTAGTATAAAGACTTTATTTTAGTTTTACTGATATTTTTAGCCAGGTTTTTTTTAACTTTAAATAAAAGTATTATTTTTACTACTTTTATAATCTCTAGTATATAGGCTGTCTTTACTTATATTAAAGATATTTAAAGAAAATATAAAAAAGATAATAACTTAATATCTTACAACCAGTATTAACGCGGGAAACTATCCCTAAAAGACTAGCTAATTTCTTTATTCTAGACAGATAAACGCAACCCTTTTTCTTTATAAAAGAACTCCTTATATTAGCGGAATATATTACTATAGCTCTTTTATTAAAGGAATATATCCCTTTTTCAGCTAAGCGAGGAATACTCCTTTAAAGGCTAGTTATTTAAGTTAAATAATTTTAATCTGTAGGAGAAAGGGTACTTTTTTATTAAAGAACTATTAAATTAAGACTTTAATAATTTACTTTAACTTAAAGTAAAAGAATTTAAATTAAACTAATAACCTCTTTTTATTAAAATACTAAATATAACCCTATCTTTAACCCTTTAACCTAAAACATTATTTAATAATATACTTAATTTAATATTAATAATATTTATATCTATTATAATAAAATCTAAAGAAAGATTAAGCTTTTTACTAGAAAAAGGGAAGTTATTATCTTAAAAGTTCCTTTTTTTAATTTAAGCCTTTAAGAATATTTAAAGTATAAAGCTACTAATAGGGATTAACTTTATAAGTAAATTTAATAGTAAAAATATATTTTAATTCCTGAGAAACTATAAATAAAAGATAGAAGATTAAGGAATTTTAATTAAAAATTAAAGGAAATACTTAAAACTATTTATAAAAGTAAAGGAATAGAAAATAGTTTAGATTTTTATTAAAGAAAGCACTAGCTGGGATAAAATAAAGAAAGAACTTTTATAATACTATAAGCAATAAAATAAAGATTAATCAGAATTATATATAGTATAACTCTAAAACCTTTATCGCTATAAACCTATAAAAATATAGTCTATAATAAATTAATTGCTCTAATATTAATATCTCTATTAAAAGCTTAATAAGAAAAATTAAAGGATAGTAATACTATATTCCTATAATATTATAAAAGCAATACTATTAAAGCTGCTCCGGCTAGTAATAGCTTTTAAAGGGATTAAAGAGATTAATAATTTTAAAGATCTAGTATATATTAAGGTTTAGATACTTTTCTATAATAGAATATTAGCAGAGCTTAATATTTAAAGAGCCTATTTTTAAGAGTTTAATAAAAGACTATTTAAAACCAGGGATTTATTAGATTTATCTAAGTTAAAGTTAAGCTTAAAGACGAAAAAGCAAAAAAAAGAATAGCCTAAACCTGTAAAATTAACTATAATTTTGCAGCTTAAAGATTAAATAAACGCTTTATCTGAAAAATTCAATAAGCTAGCGATTTAGCTCCTTTAATAAAAGGAAAAGGCAATTAACTTAAAAAAGAGAGAATATTATTGCGTTACTATTAGTGGCAATAAACCTAAATAAAGACCTTTTACTTTAATAATTACTATTAATAATATTAATATAATAAACCCTCTATATAATAATATATTAAATACTTTCTTTATTAATTACTTAAAGGCGGTTATTAATATTAAATACTATTAATATTATAAAAATAAAGACTATTTTCCCTAGAATTACGTTAAGTTAGCCTATAATAAAGGCTATAGGTTTATAATATATAACCTAGCAGTAAAAATAGCTTAGGTAGGCTTATGGAAAACCTTAGTCCTGCCTTGATTTATTATATTAGTTATAACTATTAGGATTTATATATAAAAAATGCTAGTGCTTTAAGTAGAATCATTTAAAGCTTAAAATAAGGTTTCTTTAAGCCTATTATTTGCGAAAAAGATAAAACCTAGCTCTTTTAACTAAAAACCGATTACCTATAAAGCTAAACTCTTTAGTATTATCTATAATAAAATAGTATATAGGGAAATATTTAAAATCTAGGCACTATAAAGGTTAAATATAATCCCTGTAAAGGGATTAATAATAAATATTATATACTTTATACGCAAAGATTAAATAATTGTTAATAAAAGGGATAATATATAAACAGAAAGGGTTAAGAATTTTTCTATAAACCTAGCTAAAACAGCCTCCTTAAAGGAACCTTTAGATAAATATAACTAGGCCAGTTTAACTAAGGAATTATTTAATTAAACTCTTTTTACTAACCCTATAATTAAAAGAGGATAAAAGCGCGTTTAGATAATTAACGAGGCAGACAAATAAAGCGAGGAAGAGCTATTGCTGCTTTAGTTAAAGCAGCTAATTAAGAAAGAGTAACTAGATTTAAACCCTATACCTATAACCTTAAAGGCTATATTATCTAGACTGCAATACAATAAAGAAAGCGGAATTAAAGGCGCTAAAAATAAAGAGGAATTACTAGGAGTAAAGTAAGCTAAAATAATAATCCAAGCAGTAATTCTAGATAATGTAATTAAGCTTAAGACTAGCACTCTTTTAAATACTATTCTAGAACTTATAAATACTTTAAAAGCAGATTTAATTATAAAATTATAAAGGATTACTGAAATATAGTTTTATAGGAAAATTGATTTAACTATTTTTAAATATACTTTATATTAAATAATATTTATCTTTATATATAAATACCTTTTAAAAGAAGAACTATTAAAAAGATTAAATGCAATAGCTATATATACAGAATTAACTATATAAGTCATTTAGTTACTATAAGATTAACCTTTTAAAACTATAACCTTATAACCTTTATTAATAAAGGGATTATTAAATAAAGAGTTATTTAATTTTAAAGACTTAAACTTATTATTACTTTTAGAAATATACTTTTATAAGCTAAAGTAATTAAATATAGCTATTAACTATAAAGTAAATTGGTTATAGAAGTCTATAACCTAGATTTATATAGTTTAAATAAAAAAGATCCTCTACTATTTACAGGACCTACTGTAAATATAAGTATATTTAAAAAAGCCTAATAGTATATTTATTAAAGCATTTATAGACTTAAGGTTAAAGGGAAATATTATCTTTTATTAGCTGGCTATAAAATATAGTGTAATAATATATTCCTGTAAAGCAGTTAGTGTCACGACCCGACCATTATAAGAACGTGACATGGTACGTACCCGGAGGAACCTCGGATAGACGAACCAATCAGTATTGGATCACTCAGGTCACCACGAACTATAAAGTAATCCCAGTAAGCCAATAGAAGGACTCACTATAGATTATCAGGAAAACAAGTGTAATCTAAGGTGATCTAAGATTATTCCCTTTATATATATACAACTGGCTTATCACTTATTTAATATAGTTACTTAAACAGTTATTAATAATTGCATTTACTAAAACTGCCTGTTTTATAGAATTGTAACTATATTACCCTGCTTAATATTTATCTTTAACCTCTCTGTTAAATATAAACCCATAAACCTCGGTTTATCCCTTAAGAATTAACCTGGATCGTTACATATTAACGACTCTTGTTCAAAAGGCTACTGAGAATCCTAAGCAATATCGCAAGTATATCCGCTGCAGCATCCTCTTCCAATAATCCCAATACTCTACCCTCTATTCCGCCTCCTCGCTAAGGGCAGGATAATAATAGAGATAATAATATAAGTGGAAGCGAAGATGAGGATAAAGTTAATGAAACAGAACAACTCTGTATTCGTATAGAAGAAGCCTTCCGATATATGGAAGCCAACCGCGTAGAATAGGAGTAACGCTATTAGTACTTAGTTGCTGAAAACGCTAGGCTTAACCAAATAATTCACCAACAGCAAGCAACCATTATAGACTTGCAGAATCAAGCGCTGCCTGCACCTAACCCGAACTTTATGCCAAATTATAAAGGGAACTGACCTTTAAGGGACTTAAGGGAGTTACTTAAAATGCAACCCCTTAAATACTTTAACGGAAGTACTATAGCGCTTTAACTATTCCTTACTCAATTATACAACTATTTCACCTACTTCCCAACCAGTCTTAACACAGAGACTAGTAAAGTCCTCCTAGCCGCTAAACGACTTAAAGGGAATGCCTTAAAGTAGTTTAAACCCACTTAAAGGGATTTCCTTAATAACGGAAGTAAAGCCGATAAGCAGATACAGCTTATATTCGCCAGCTATAATTAGTTTAAGGAAAAATTAAAGAATATTTTTAATAATATTAGTAAAAAACGCATTATAGAAAATAAACTCATAAACTTAGTCTAGAAAGGAAAATACTTTAACTATACTTTTAAAGTTAAGTAGGGAAACTCTGCTCTTATTAAACGCTTTTATAATAGATTTAAGCTGGAAGTTAAAAGGGAAGCCTATAAGTTCTCTTGCGATAAAGGTATTACTGAGTTTATTAAAAAATGCATAAATGTAAATAATTTACTTTATAAACTCCACTTAAATACAAAAAAAGGATAAAAGCAATCTAAATAAGTTTATAAGTATTAAAGATATATAAACTAAAGTAAAAAGCGATAAGAATACATCGCCAGCTCTAATGATAAGAGACCTAGTCGAATAGATCTAGACATTATCTAAAAGGGAAAGGTAAAGGCTGTCTGCTATAACTGTAATAAGCCAGGATACTTTGCGAGGGACTATAAAGCTCCGCGAAAGCCAAGAACTAATAAACCCTAAAAGCCGGCGCTAGAACCTAGACAAAAAGTTAATATAGTCTTAAAGACTACCAATTATATATTATTTAACTAGACTATATATTATAATAATAGCTGCCTTATTTATAAATCCAGTAAAGATAAAAGCAGATAGTACCTGAAATAACCTAGAAAGATATTTATAATAAACTAAAGGGGATACCAGTCAAGACCTAGATCCTTAACTCTTAAAGATATTCTTAAAGAAAATAAAGTATACAGGTATTTACTATACCTAGACAGTTTAATAGAACAAAACCTAGACTTTAGCTATATAAAGCTAGATAAAGATAACAGTATCTTAAATAGATAAATAGTCGCTATAGTCGACTATTAACATTTTAACCAAATTACTGCAGGCAATAAAAGATAGACTAGCAGCAGTAACTCTAATAATAAAGATAAAAATAACCCTTTATAATACAGACTATTACTATATAGTACTATACCTTTAGAACTAGAAAACATACTACCTATAAACAGTAATTTTAGGGATAAATTAAATAAATACTACCTAAACCTAATTGAAAGAGTTGCTATAGATATATAATAAAATAGGTTAAACCTACGCCTATATAGACAGCTCTACACGCAAAACGGAGCTAATAACAAGATAGTCGTTAAAGCTATCCCAGTTACTCTAGCTATATACAAGGAACCTGTATATTTCTATATATAAGGAGACTACGCTGTAAATAACCTTACTTACAAAAAGCATTATACTATATCCTGGGTTATTTATATTATATATAGGTGTATAGTATACTTTTGAGAGAAAGTAAAGCATAATGTATTCCTAATCAGAATCCCATTCTACCCTATAGAATAGGTATAGGGTTATAATGCTTTTAAAGAATAGACTATAACCACACAGTATTAAGACTTTAAGATTATTATTATTAAACTAGATACCGAAACCCTAAAGGAATATCATCAGCTATAAAGACTTAAAAGGTACAAGTCTAAAGGATACTATAACTACCGCCAGGAGAAATTAATAAAATAGCACTTCCACTATAATAAAAGGTTTAAGTGCAATCAATAATACTATTCGGAATGCAATAGCCTAAGGTGTATTACGCACAAACAAAGCAAGTTACAGGATTAACACTTACAATAAACTAATAATACCTTATACTTATCGCTAGACTATATATACTGTTAGAAGGATAAATACACTACCTACCTATAAAAAAAACTCTAAAAATAGTAAACATAAAAGTATATAAAGTATAAACCTACCTTAAAGGATAAAGAGATTAATTAAATTATAAGAGAGCTGTATAGAAACTAGTTTAACTTTATTACCTATAAAGGAACCACTTATAATAAAAACAGGTAATACTTACTTTAAGGAACCTTAATTAACTATAAAATTTATATAAGAAAAAAAGAATTAGGAAATAATTAATATTACCTGTAAAAGGGCTATAAAGTAATAATCAATAAATTATATCTTTTAAAATATTAAACAATAAAAGTAACGATAAAGATTTACTATATTTTAAATTAAAGATAATAGTTAAGGGATATCGGCTATATATATTAATAGATAGTAGAGTAATAGGCAATTTTATTGCACCTATAACTGTAAATTGCTTATAGTTACTTTAAAAAAAGAAAACTAAACTATACCAACTTCGTTAGGCAGAAGGAGGAGCCTTTATATATAATAACAGATAGGTTAAGCGAAAGATTAATTATCTCGAACTTAAAATCGCTAAATGCAAGGGAATAGTTCCTTGCAATATAGCAAATATCGATAGGTATAATATTATTCTTAGTTATCTTTAGTTAAGATATAATAACCCTGATATTAATTAGGAGAAAGGCTAGCTTTATTAGCGCAATAGCGAAGCTTCCCTAGCGATTAGAACTATTAGAAAAGCTTTAGCTGCAGGGCGGAAATCCTATATAGAACCCTTAAGTATACTAAAGAAAGGAATTAAGAAAGTTTCCTTTAATTTAATTACAGAAACAATCCACCTAAAAATAAAACTTAAATAGAGTAAAGGGAAGGATAGATGAATCCAAAGAATAATTGCCTTTTTATAGAAAGCATTTAACGATATTAATAAAATGCTTAAAATAAAAAGCCCTAAAACGGCAGTGTTACTAGAACAGCTATAAAATATCCTTAAAGAATACTAGAAGTATAATAAGCTATTTAAGGAAATACTTAATATAAAGCTACTAGAATACAGTTAATAAGACATATAATTAAGCTTAAAGATAGTATAAGCACTACCTTCCATAAAATTTATAATTTAAATAAAAAAGAGCTTAAAAGCCTACACAACTATTTAGATAATATATTAGCTAAAAGGTATATTTAACCCTCTTTATTAAAAGCAGGCTATCCTGTTATATTTATACTAAAAAAAGGAGGCAAACTACAGTTAATTATAGATTACTGACAGCTTAATAAAGCCACTATTAAAGATAAAACTCCACTACTATTAATTACAGAATTACAGGATAGACTATATAAAAAGAAATGGTTTACAGCGCTAGACCTTAAAGGCGCTTATAACTTTATCTAAATTAAAGAAAGATATAAATAAATAACTGCCTTTCGAACTAAATACAGTTTATTTAAATACTTAATTATACCTTTCGGCCTTACTAACGCCCTTGCGATATTCTAAAAGATAATTAATAATATATTAAAGGAGTACCTTAATATCTTTATAGTTATTTACCTAAATAATATTTTAATCTTCTTAAATACCTTTAAAAAATACAAGGTATATATCTATAAAGTATTACAGACACTTTAAAATACTAAACTATTTATAAAACCAGAGAAATATAAATTTTATATATAAAAAGTTACTTTCCTAAAGTATATTATCACCTTTAGAGAAATTCATATAAATCCGTTAAAGGTATAAGCAGTAAAAGACTAGCCTATACCTATAACAGTTAAAGAAGTTTAAAGCTTTTTAAGATTTATTAACTATTACTAATAATTTATTAAAGGCTATAGAAATATTATATAAACTTTCTATAAACTCACTAAAAAGGATTAAAAGTTTCTATAGGCATTAAATATATAGAACGCATTCAATAGACTTAAATAGCTTATTTCGGAAAAACTTATATTTATTATATTTAACCTATTTAAAGAAATAAAAGTTAAAACAGATACTTTTAACTTCGCTATAGGAGTTTAACTTAGCTAGAAAGATAAAAACAGTAAGCTATACCCTATTACCTTTTACTTTAAAGCATTATATAGCGCAAAATTAAATTACCTGATATATAATAAAGAATTCCTTGCTATTATTTTTGTATTTAAAGAATAGCGATACTACCTATTAAAAGGAATGTATAAAGTTAAAGTATATACTGACTATAAGAATATCGCGTATTTCGCGACAGTTTAATAACTCTTTAAAAGGCAGATCCGCTACGCGGAATATCTTTTAAAATTCGACTATATCCTGATCTATTAAAAAGGATCTGAGAATAGATAAGTAGACGCGCTTAGTAGATAAGCCGATTACGACTAGGGAAAGATCGAGTATACTAGGCAGATTTTAAAATAAACCCTTAAAGGATATTATTAATAAATAGCACTTTAAGCTATATATAAGGTATCCAGTAATAATACTATACTGTAATGCATTAAGGAACACTACGCTACCTGGGATAACGATAAATTCCTAAAAGATATAGAGTTTAATAAAAAAGGAATTTAATAATAAAATAAAAAGATCTAGATCCTAGATAAACTTTAGAAAAATATAGTTATAGAAGTTTATTAATACCTAGTATATAAATACAAAAGTATTTATAAGACCTATAAATAAATATAAAGGTACTTTAAGTTTTAAAGGCTTAAAAAAGTAATATAAGATATTATTTCTCGCTATATAATTTATAGAACAGTTAAACCCTTAAAACATAAACTATATAGCAAACTCTAACCCTTACTAGTACCAAAATAACTATAAAAGTTAATCTTATTAGACTTTATTATTAAACTACTATTATTTATTAAACTAAAAATAAAGATTAAATATAATAGTATTTTAGTAATCATAGACCGATTTATTAAATACTTTTACTTCCTTCTATATAAAAAAGTAATAAATACAGAAATACTAGCTTATATATTCTTGCAATTTATCGCAGCTAACCATATAATTCCAGCTAAGATTATTTCTAACTAAAGATTAACCTTTATATCTAAATTCTAGCAGGCATTTATAAACCAGTTAGGCATAAATTATAAGCTTAATACTATATACTACTTATAGATAGATAGTTAGATAGAATATATTAATTAGATTATTAAAGCCTATTTAAGAAGTTATATTAACTTTAACTAAAACGATTAAGTGAAAAAGCTGCCAATCGCATAAATATCCTATAATAGCGATATCTCGGAGTTAACTAGACTTAGCCTTATATACGCCAACTATAGCTTTACGCCAGATATATATAGAGCGCCAAAGAAAGGCCTATATATTAATAAAGTATAAATTAAAGCCGAAAATATAAAGCAGTTATATAAAGAAATGCAGGTATACCTTTACTTTATATAAAAAAGAATAAAAAAGTATACCGATAAATATAAATTAAAAGGACTAATCTTTAAAGAGGGAGATATAGTCTACCTATACCGATATTTGCTAGGAAAAAAGACTGCAAATATTAAAATAACGCAACTAAGCAATAAATTAAATTTCAAAAAACTTAAACTTTACCTAGTTAAAAAGGTTATTTTAAAAGTCATTTATAAACTTATACTACTAGACAGTATCCGAATTTACCTAGTATTTTATGTTTTATTACTTAAAAAAGCATTATAAAATAAATTAAAAAATAAACTAATTATAGACTTAATTAAAGTTTTACCAGTTAAAAAAGAATATAAAGTTAAGGAAATTAGAGCTATAAAAATAGAAAATAATAAACGCCAGTACTTAATTAAATGGAAAAACTATAAAGAAGAATACAACTCCTGGGAACCTAAGGAACACTTTGAACACTCCTGGATAACTCTGTAATAATTCCACTGAAATCTTAGCCTACTAACGACAGATCGAGTGACCTAAAGGCAGTCCAATCAATTACGTCAATAGCCCTAAAGGAATATACGTTAATAGCAGCTTCTGCTTCACAATATTCCGCCTCATCCAACTTATCCAGAGATTTAAGACTATGCTGAACTATCTCGTGACTACAAGACACTACAGACTAACGCTATTGCCTTAAACGCGCCAACTTCGCAAAAGCCTCATTCACCTCTTATTAAGCGCAGAGTAAACAAGCCTTAGTCTCTTTTTTTTCCCGCTCTATCTTTTACTTTTCTGAAATTATATATTACGCTATACTATAAATCAGAAAAATTCAACAAAAATTAACAAAAAATAAACCTGCAGAAAGCATAATGCCAGAACTATTGTATAAACAACCTCGCTATATATATTCACTATAACGTAAATTATCTGCAATTATTTATAAGAAAGATTATGACTGTAGCAGAATGAATAAGGCATAATGAAATTACTAGTAGCTTTAATTAATGAAAAAAAAGCCAGGCACTATTTAGTCTTACAAGAACGAGATTTCGCTATGCGACCCGACATTCTATCAGCAGAAAATACAGAATATAAGATAAAGGCACCACACCTATAAACTATAGGGGACAGTAGTATTTATAAAGGAACCAACAGGTCTTAGGGATAAAACCAACAGGAGGGGGACATCGTGTCACGACCCGACTATTATAAGAATATAATATAGTATATACCTAGAGGAACCTTGGATAGACGAACTAATCAGCATTAGATCACTCGGGTCACCATAAACTATAAAGTGATCCCAGTAAGCTAATAGAAGGACTCACCATAGATCGTCAGGAAAACAAGTATAATCCAAAGTGATCTAAGATTATTCCCTTTATATATATACGACTGGCTTATCACTTATTTAATATAGTTATTTAAATAGTCGTTAACAATTGCATTCACCAGAACCGCCTATTCTACAGAATCGTAACTATATTACCCTACTCAGTATTTATCCTTAACCTCTCTGTTAAACATAAACCCACGAACCTTGGTTTATCCCTTAAGAATCAACCTGGATTGTTACAGTTAGTACTGTATTTAATAATAGGTAAGTAAATATATATAGTGAAACTATTATTTAAGTATATATAGGCAATGCCTAAATAGCAGCTAGATTTTATGTTATACTTAATAATATATTAATGCCCTTTATCTTTAGGATACTATTTATTTAAGCTGCGCGGTTAATATTTAATTATATACCAAGGAATAGGGATTTATATATAAAATACAGAATAGGGAATATTTAAGTTATTACCTTAACTGCTAAAGCTATCTATTAAAAATATAAAACAGAGGCGTTATATAACTTAAGGCTAAAATAAATATTAACTTTATATTTAAGTATAAAGTTAATAAGGCGGAAAAAAGCTTAGAAAACCTTTACTTTACTTTTAGGGAGGAGGTTTTATATAGACTATTAGAGTAAACTAAAAAGGATTTAATTCAGCTACTATTAGCTAATAAATTAAAAAATTAAATAAAAGTAATAAAAAAAGCAGTAAAGGAATTTAAAAGAGTAGAGGAATAAAAGAGAAAGTCTTAAAAAAAAGCGCGAAAGTATAAGTAGATTAAAACTAATACTATATATAAAAAAAGGGTATAAAAATCTATCTAATAGATAATACTTTATCTAATAGTTCTATTCCTGTTAAAAGTCTTTATTAAAAATAAAAAAAGTAGGATAAAGTTAAAGATAATTTAGACTTTAATACTTTATTTGCTAAATATATTACCTTAAAGTTCTTACTAATTAAAGCTAGGTTAAGACTTATACTAGACTGCTTGGCAGTAATCTTAAAGACAGTAAAAGGGAAACTAATAATATAAAAAACTGCGATCTTAATATAGATCCTAAAAAATAAAGAAATAGTACTTTTTTAGGATTTTATAGAATATAGAAAACCAGACCTTAAAATTGCCCTACTATAAACTATTGATATAGTAAAGTATAATACTTAGCAAAGCAGTAATATCTTAATCCTTAAAGGTATAAAAAAGAAAGTAATTAACCTGCTATAAATATATATTAAAAAAGGTCTTTTAGAGGAAGGCTATAGGCTATATAGAAACCTATTTTTCCTAGAATAAAAAAAAGACAGCAGCCTTTGCCTTATTAACTCTATTATATAAATAAATAAAGTAACTATTAGGGATACCGTTATTCTTTTAAGTGTAAACTAATTTAATAAAGACTTTATAGGTTATATAATACTATTATTACTAGACTTTTTCTTAGGCTATAATTAAATCCCTTTTAATAAGAAAAGCCAAAATATAACTATATTTATAAGCCCTATTAGCTTTTTAAAATACTATACTCTTTTAATAAACGCTATAAACTTAATAGCGCAATTTCAGTATATTATTCTTTAAATACTATTTAATTTTATACTTATAGTTTACCGACTATTCTTAAACGACATTACAGTATAAGGTTTAAAGTCTATATATAGCGGTAAAGAAGCAATACTTAGGGTTTAATGCTATATTTTAAAGTATCTGTAAAACCTAGATAAGACCTTAGTAAATATTAAACTATTAGGATATATAATTTCGGCAGTGAAATTAGTCTTTTATTAGGGATTTGCTGAGTTAGTAGGGTATTTATATAGAATAGAAGGGCGTTAACTAGCTATAGGCAAAATTATTAAAATCAAAAAATAAGAGAACTATAAGACTATTAACGAAGTTCGATCTTTCTTTAGTTTAGTTAGCTACTATAGATACTGGATTAAACATTTTATATAGATTACTAAGCCTTTAATAACCTTATTAAAGAAAGATGCCCCCTAAAAGTGGATTAAAGAATAATAGCAAGCTATAAATAAACTTAAAAAGCTTATTACTTCTGCCTTAATACTAGTAATATTAAATATAAATAAAGGATATAGGGAGGTAATCCTTATAGTTAACGCTAGTATAATAGGCTAGGGGGCTGTTTTAATGCAGATTATAAAAGAGAAAAGATAACTAATTTAATATAAAGGTGGATACTGGCTTCTATTAGAAATAAAGTATAACGCTATAAAGAAAGAATATAAAGCTTTACTTTAAGCCTTTAAAAGGCTATATATTTATATTTACAGGCTTTTATTTATATTAGAAATAGACGCTAAAGTAGTTATTAATTAAATGAATAGTAGAATTAATAATATCCCTAACAGGTATATAACTTAATAGATTAGTTATATTTTTCTTTTTAACTTTACGGTTAAGTATATCCCTAAAAAAGAAAATATTATAGCGGATACTTTATCTTATAAACTAGTAACTGTTATAAATAAAGTTAAAGCTAAGAAAGAAAGGGATTTAAAAGATTTTATAGATATATATTTAGGTATAATTTCGTTTATACTGCTAAAGGAAAAGTATAGTAAAGAGTTTTAATAAATCGCGCAGTACTTTTAAATAATATAAAGACTATTTAATCTTTTAACTGTAAACTTTTAGCGATTTAAGAATAAAGTAAAAAGGTTTATTATAAAAAATAAAAAGTTATAGGCAAAATTAATAAAATACCGCCGCCAGCTTATATTTATTTTTAATAGCTTAACTTTAAAGAAAACAGCTGTCTAGCAGTATTATATTAAAATAGGCTATAAAGGCTAAAAGGTAACTTTCTAGTTTTTAAAAGAAAAATATTAATGGCGGTAGATATAGAATAATATATATAAGGCAGTTATATTATGCCTTTAGTATTAAGGCTTTCATTTATACCGCCTTAAAGAGCCAGCTATTATAATAGAACTAACTAGGCCTATAGAGAAGGTCTATTTTAATACCTAATATATCCCAAATAACTATAAATATATCTACCTATTTAAAAGAAAATATAACTTTTATAGATAAGAAAAATTAAAACCTATACCTACTTTATTATTAATAGTAATAATAAAATTTATATTTGAATAAATATATTAATTTAGTATAATAATTTAAGCTATTATAAATAAAAGACTAGAAATAAAAAAGATACTTTTAAAGGTATTTATTAATCTAGGAGTTAAGATTATTTAGATATTAGTATATAACTTTAAAGTTAATACTGCAGTAAAGGTTAATTATTAAAGTTTAATATTAGTATTAATAAAGATAGCTGGGCTTAATAAAAAGTAATTTTAGAACTTAAATAAAGCGATTATAGCTAATAGATATATAGTAAAAAGCTTAATAAGGTATTTTATGTTTTACTTATTATTTAGCTAAAAACTAATTTTTCCTTTAAAAGTAAAACTACCTACCTAGCGGCTGATTAATTGGGATAAAGTTTATATAATAAAAGATTAATTAATAGTGTATATCTGTATATTTAAAAAAAAAAGAGGAAGATATTAAAATAGCCTAAAAGAGAGTGACTGTATTGTGCTAAATATTGGCTAAAAGGATAGATATTAATAATTAATATTTACTGCAGAAAGCAGCTAAACTACTCCTTTTTAGCAATTTTATTTTACTTTATAATATAAACCGCTAAAGGGACCTTTTAAAAGATATAAAATTAAAGATATATTAACTAGGCCTATTTAAAATTAAGTTTTAAGCGGATATAATAAAAGTATATAAATTAAAAATATTAAATAGGGTTTTATTTAATAAAATCTATTTAAATAAATATTTAAAAAAGTTTATAAAAGATAAATTCAGTTAGTAAATAGTTAAAGATAATAAAAAGACTTTTATAGATTAAAATTTAAAGGCAGATAAAGACCTATTTAAAGATAAAGCAGTTAATAAAGTAATAATTAAAGTTATTAATAACTAAAAACTTAAAAAGCTTTATAGTAACTCTTTAGCTATTAAAGGAATATATAGTCAATAAGATTAAATAGTCTAGCTAAAAACCAGGGCATATACTTGTAAATTAAAGGAAAAAGAAATATTCTAACTAAAACGCAGTCCTTTATAATACTTTAAAGTAGCTATTCCTGGAATAAACTAGATAAATTGGGATAACTACCTTTATATAGAGGATGTATAAGGGAAAATAAATAGTAACGTTTTTAAAAAACAGCTATTAGGTATTGTTTTTAAAGGGGAGGAGACAGCTGTTAATTAAAGTTTACTGCCTTGCCTATAAAAAATATAACCTAGGTATACTATAAGGAAAAAAACTGTAAGATTAAATAATTTATTAATTATATTTTTGTATTAACTGCTTATTTCTTAATAGTAAAAGTTAAGATAAACTTCTAAATTTACTAAATCGCTTAAATCTCTGCCTTTTTATTTCCTTTAAAATAAAAAAAGTCCTTTATAAAATAAAAGGCTACTAAAAGATTAAAATAGTTAAAGACTACTAGCCTAATAGAAGTAAATATTTAATCCTTTTTAAAGAAAATTATAGCTATACTTTAGTTACTTTATTAAGGCTGGTAACTAGAAAGATATTGCTAAATATAAAAAAAAGCTTTAGATTAAAGGCAATTTAAATAGTCCCTTTATTAGAAACCTAGGATAGAGATATAGTTATAAAAAGGGAATAAAATATATTCTTTAGCAGTTGTAATAGTAATAGACTAAATTTAAAGGTACCCCTGGCAAAATTAAGGATTATACTATCTATATAATAATATAAATAAAGCCTTAATATACTTTATCTGCTTAAAAAAAGTATAAAAGAACTACTTAAAAATCTGCGAAATCTCTGCTAGGATATAAATAGGCTTAAGAAGTTTTCCTTTAATAGCGCGTGTAATATTTTGAAAATATAACTAAAAGCTTTTAAAAGTATAGCGCTAAAAGTATTCTTTAAGAGTATAACTTTTCGTAAATTATAAAAGTAATAAAGATAGTATAAATAAAAAGGAGAAAGTAATCTTTAAATAAATTAATAAATTTAATTAATTAATATTAACATTACCTATAATCTAAATAGCAAAACACTCTTAGACCTAGATAAAGTTAAAATAAAGATGCTGATTAAATAATACCTATTTACTAAAGCTTTATCCGGGGTAGATAGTTAAGTAAAGAAATAAAGCTAGGTTTAACCTTTCTAGAATAAAGAAATCTCGCTAAAGGTTTTCTCGCCTATAATAGGTATATTAATAAAGTCGGCTATATTAAGTAATTAATAATAGGCTTTTCTAGCGGGATCTGTTATAATTAAATAATAGTTAATGTCACAGGCTAGGCCATGTCTCCCGGAATCACGACTACGCCGAATCCGGAAATACGACCAATACTAGACCGCTTACCTAATTAGGAAACCACCTCGGCCACAACCCTATACGCACAACTATATAACGCATACATAGCTAGTATAGAGCTTCCTTCCTTCAGCTATAGATAGACAATACAGAGGTGCCCTAACTGCGTGCTTTCCAGTTAGGCTACACCCGTTACAGTTAAGGAAAGATTAAGAGGAAGAGAAAAGAGAAAGAGAAAAGAAGATAAAAAAATAAGTAAGTTATAAAGGCTACCTTAGAGGAGCAGTAATTTACGTATAATAAAAAAACCACCTTATACACTAAACTATATACCTATACCTATAAAAAAACAAAAACAATATTATACTCTGCCTCTTTTTCTTCTCTTTATCTACTTAAATATAATCCCGTTTTACTATAACTAAAATATTACCTTTACTTTAAATCTTACTTTAAAATTATTTAATTATACTTTTCTTCCTTCTTTATTATAATACTTTATGTAAAAAAAGACTTTTACCTTTTTATTTTATTTTTTTAGCCTATAGAAAATAAACTAAGAACTTTACTCCCTTGCTATATTAATTAAATATCCTTAAATTATATTAAGAACTTTTTTAAATTAAATAAATAAAACCTTATTATTAGTTTTATTATAAATTAATATAACTATTAACTATTATAAGTCTACCTTTAATTTAATTAATATACTATTAATTACCTATAACTATTAGTTAAAATAATAATTACTTTAAGCTATATTTATTATAAAAATCTTATATTAATATTTAACTTTAAAGTAAATAAATAGTGCTTTTATATTAAAGATATCTATAACTTTTTATATAACCTTTCCTGTAAAAGATAAGCGTTAAACTTTACTTTAAAGGTAATACTTTATATAATAGTAAAAGGATTAGCGACTATTAAAGCAGCCTAAGCCGAGATTATAATACCTATAGACGCTTTTAAAGGTGCCTTTGCCTTTAATTGAATAATACTTTAAGCTTTTAGTATTCTTAATAGACTATAGAATTTCCAGCACTTTACTAAAGGATAATAAATTCTTATAAAGTTAATCTATTTCTTTAAGTATTAATATATTTATATTTTTAATAAATATAAATACCTCTATTACTTTAACTTTTATAGATAAAACTATAAGTGCTAAGCGCAGCAATTCCTTGATTTATAGGCCTATATAGTTAAGAAAGCTGGATTTCCTTATTTATTTAGCTTTTACATAGTCCTATATATAAAATAACCTAGAGCTAATAAATATAGCTATTTAAGCTTATTTTGGATCTAGTAAACGCTTTATAGACTTATTAGCGTTAAATTAAGTTAATTGGCAGGACCTTTAAGCGGGATCCTTGTTTTTTTTAGTTTTAGAAAGTATAGAATAATTAACTTAAAGGAATTCGAACTTTTACTTTAGGATTAATACTAGTACCTATACTTTAGGTATTTAGCTAAAAGCTATATAGATATAATTTAGGTTTTATACTAATTTTTAATAGTAAATAAATTTACTATTATAAATTCTAGGATAAATATTAAAAATATCTTGCCTTTTTGAATTAAATACTATTTAATTAAGCTAAATTAAATGTAATAGGCTCTTTTTAAAATAATTTATAAAAGGAATATAATAAAGATTAGTAGTTAATGTTTAGCTGACCTGGGAATACTAGTTAATGACTTTATAAAGGAGAATAAGTTAATTTATTATAATAATAGTCTTTTTTAATAATTAATTGCCTTTTTACCTTTAGGTATTTAAAGAAGATTTTAATAACAGTAGCTAGTATTTAAAATACAACTTCTTATATTAATAATACCTGTACCCTTAGCTATATAGTTAAGCTAATTGCAGTAAAGGAAAAGAAAAATATTCTCCTTTACTCTGTAAATAGTATTAATAGCGAAGAAATAAAATAATACTACTAGCCTAGTAATATAAGCAGCGTCCTTTACAAAAGCAGTAGCAGGACTAGCGATTAAGAGTAAGTCGATATCTTTCTCAGTAATGCTATAACCTATAAGACCCCTGCTAATTATACTAGCTATCGCTAATAATGCTAAAACCTTAAACGCAGAGTCGGTTTCCTTTAAAGAAAATAATAGCTTTTCTAATATATTAAGGGATAACTAGGACTTAAAGGATAAAAGAGTTTTAAAAGTTATTATTGAATTTAACTAGCAAGCAATTAAGGATAATAAAAAAGCTTTTTTAAAACTAGGCGAAAAAGGGTAAGCTATAATAGTGGCCTTTGCAGCAGTAATAGGGAAAACTGCACTTTAATATTCCCAGGTCTAGCGAATTACAGCCTTAAATATATACTGCAGCCTGACCTTACTTAGGCTAATAGATAAATTGGCTTAGGATAATATCCGAGAACGAGTTTATATACCTATATAAATAACAGAATAACTAATATAAGATAAGCGGATAGCAGCTTAGAATGCCTGGCGATAAAGAGATTAATAAAAAGGGACTATTTAATTATAATAATTCTAATAAAAAGGGAATGATTTAATATAAATTAAATAAAGAGGAATTAATAATATAGATAGCAGTAGTTCTGCTTTTAATTTTCTTTTCCTTTTTTTCTTTTAATAATACTCTTTCCGCTATTTTCCTATATTGTTTATATTTTCTTTAAATATTATTATACTACTATTAGGGGGATTAATAAGAAAAGCGTTTTATTAAGATTCGCTATTTTTATTTGCGAATGCTTATAGGGAGGGTTTTATCGGGGGTAACTGATATATTTAACGCACTAGTATTTTTTTTATTAAACTTACCTAAAAAAGGTTAACTGCTTATTTAAGCAGCTACTGGATTAGGAAAGTATAGGAGTATAAAGATATACAGATAGACTTAGTTTAATAAATCGTAACCTTTTTCCCCCTTTAATATATAACCCCATTTATAAGAATATAGTCGCTGAGGCATATAAAGGTGACTATTAATTGCTTTTAGCTGCTGGCATTATAATTAAATGATCCGCAGTATCTTTTTCGTCCCTATATTACTTAATTGCTGCTTTGTGGTTCTGTTAGGAGCGCGGTTCCCGCGCCCGATACCAGTCGTTGTATATAGGTGTGTATATGTGTTGTGTATATGTTTTGGAGTGCCAATTCCCCCTTGACAAACTATTCTTACATTAATTATATAAGACTCTATAGTTATAGAGGATCCTATAAATATAGATATATCCCACTTTCTTTATAATAGTATTAAAAAGCTAGCCTTTCTAGCTGCTTTAGTATAAAACCTTTAAATGCTTAAGTAAATACTTTATAGTCCTAATAAAACTAAATAACTAAAAGCGATTTATAGTAAATTTAACCAGCTAGTTAAATAATATACCTTTACTTTTATTAAACGCAATAGTATTCTTAAAGGCAGGAATCCTATTACTAGTCGATTAGTTTTAAAGACTAAAAAAGACTAAAATAATAAAATAGTTAAATTTAAAGCTAGGCTAATTGCTAAGGGCTTTTAACGATTAAAAGGAATAGATTTTAATTAAATATTTACCTTAACAGCTATTTTTTTTATTTAGCGGCTTTTTTTTAGCTTTAACTACTATCTATTGTTAAAAAGGAGGGCTAAAAAGCAAGGATTTCTGTGTAATTGGGTAACCTTCCTATTCTGGCTAGACCCGGAATTAGGCCCGACGCTAGGACCGAGTTCCGGAGGAACTTCGGTGTAAGTCAGGAAATTTCTGTTATCCTCAACGATAACAATTGAGCTAGGATCGGCTACCCCGCCTACCCTAGACTCAATACAATAGGCATAATGGCCATTGTGAAAAATCTGACCAAAATGGTTTCCCGTTTGTATAGCCGTGAGTCGATTTGACCGATTTTATATATAAATGAATTTTGCGGAAAATAGGAATGCGGCCACAAACCCAATTCTGCCACCGCACACCTATTATTAGGTCGGAGGACTGTTATAGAAGACAAAGCTATTGTTTATACAATCACTTCTACACCAGCCGCACATCACTAGATATTCTATAGCTTTCTAGCTATTAGTTCAGTTACAATTCAATTGTTTATCCATTGTTAACCTCACTGGACTCTTAGTTGTTTCCTCATTGCTGCGTTGTATACAGCTTCCTAGAAGCCATACATAAATGAGGTTCAGTATAACCTTGTTATTTCAACATCTATAACTAGGAAATTGAATAAATTAACTTTATTAATATATTCTTTAATAGGATATTTAAAGAAACTATATTCTTTAACTTCCTTAAAGGGTTTAAAGACTATACTAGTTAAGCTTCCTTTAAAATTAAATCTATTTTTAGGAAGCTAGGTTATAACCTTAATATAGATTAGGTTATTTAGTTATAGAAAACTCTTTATAGTCTAAAATAGTCTTTTAGAGAATGGCAATAGGCTTTATAAGCCTTAAGAAATAAATTAAGATATAATCCTTTAATTTCTAACTCTGCTATTCTTTATAATTTAAATAACAGTATTTTTATTGTTATTTATATAAATAACTGTTTTTTATTAGACTAGATGAAGAAGCTATAGTTTAATTAAAGCTAGCTTTTAATAAAGTTTATACTATAGAAAATAAAGGCCTTGCCTCTTTCCTTTTAAAGGTATAAATAGTTAAGGATAAAAAAAGAGGTCTTTTTAACTTTCCTAGAAATAATATATTATTAAAGCTATAGAGTTTTTAACCTTTAAGACTTAAAGCCTATTTAATTACCCCTGCAGCCTTTTCTTTTAGCTAATAAGACTATATCTAGACTAAATAAAGCTAATATTAAGCTTTTTAAGCTATAGTTAATACTATTATTTATTTAATAATATATACTTAAGTAAATATTAGCTTTTAGTTTAATGGCTAGTAAAACAATTCTAAAGCCTTTATAGAGAGTATCTAAATGCAGCCTATAACCTATTATAGTATTTAAATAGTATCTAGAATCTAGTTATTTAATATATTAAAAAATCTAATCTTATATTTATTAGTTATTGCAATAGTGATTTTGCTGGGGATAAAAAATTAAGTAAATTAATTTATAGCTATATTATAATAGTTGCTAATAGGCCAATTAGCCGGAAATTAAAAAAGGGCTTAACTCTCTGTCTTTTTATATTAAAAGCAGAGTTTATAGCTTTTATAAAGGCTATTAGAGAGATTTAATAGTTTATTAGCCTATATAAAGAGGTAGATTAACCAATTAAACAGCTAATCTCTCTACTTAATAATAACAAAAATGCTATTTTTACCTCAAATAACCCTACCTTTTAAAATCGAACAAAACATACTTTATTACAGTTTAATTATATAAAGGAATAGGTTAAAAATAGCTTTATTATAGTTAACTATCTGGAAACTAGTAAAATAGTTGCTGATAGGCTTACTAAGCCTCTCTTAAGTTAAAAGCTAAGGAACTTTATAAGTCTCCTTAATCTTAAGCTTTTACCTAAAGTATAGCTATACTTAAGGTTTTTATCTTTACCTTTCTTATAGTTATTAGCTATTCTTTTATAGCTATTAACTTTGCTAGTTATTACTATTATTTTTAGCTATATTTAGCTATTTCCTTTATTTCTAGCTATTTTAACTATTCCTTTTATTTTCTATATTTTAATTACTTTCCTATATTTAAAATCCTATATTTATTTTAAAGTTATATAGGATAGTATTTATTTTAAAGGGAATATTAAAATGGAGGGCTAAAAAGCAAGGATTTTAATATATTTAAATAACCTTCCTAATCTAGCTAGACCCGGATTTAAGCCTGATGCTAGGACCGAGTTTTAGAGGAACTCTAGTGTAAGTTAGGAAATTTCTGTTATCTTTAATAATAATAATTAAGCTAGGACCAGCTACCCCGCCTACCCTAAACTTAATACAATAGGCATAATAACTATTATAAAAAGTCTCACTAAAATAGTTTCCTGTTTATATAACTGTAAGTCAATTTAACCGATTTTATATATAAATGAAATTTATAGAAAATAGGAATGCAGCTATAAACCTAATTCTGCTATAATATGCTTATTTTTAGGTTAAAGGACTATTATAAAAGATAAAGTATTATTCTATAATCACTTTTATAATATAGCTGTATATTACTAGATATTTTATAGCTTTTAGCTATTAAATTAATTATAATTTAATTGTTTAGTCTATTATTTACCCAGTAAACTCTTAGTTGTTTCTTTATTGCTGCATTATATACAGCTTCCTAGAAGCCATATATAAATAAGGTTTACTATAACCTTATTACTTTAATAATTTTAAATTAAATAAAGAATCAGTAACTATAAAGTTTTCTATAAAAGTATAGTAATTTATAGCCTTTAATATAATATTTAAAGACTGTTTTTATTAATAAAAATTATTAAAACCTATTAGTTTATAGGTTTTAAAAAAGTTATAAACCTTTTTTAATGCCTTTTTAATAAAACTATTATTTAAAGTAAAAATAGTAGTTTAAGGTTAAAAAATAAATCAAAATAAAACCTAGATTAATATAAAAATAAAAGTAAGAGCTTATATTAATATTAATATAAGGGCTATAAGATTAATTTCTATTAAACTAGTAGTTTTAGGTTAAAGATTTAATATAATAGTAGCTAAGCTAGCTAATGTATTAAATAACTGTATTATAATAGTATTCTAACCCTTTAACTATACCTTTATTATCTTAATAAAAGCCTTTTATACTTAAAGCTTTTATTTTATATTCTATAGTTAAATAAATAAATCCCTTTATTATTAAAGAGAGCTATTATCCTTAATTAAGGAAATAAGGCTGCTAAAAGCTTTAATAGGTTAACTTATACTATTAATATTAAACCTATATCATATAGAAATAGGAAATATATTATATAATATATAATAGAAATAGTAATATAAATAATATTATTATAACTATAATAGTATTTACAGTAAAAGCTTAAAAATAGTTTTAAATAGCTAAAGAATCTTAAAAAATACTAGTATAAGCATTAAGATAAACACTATAAAAACCTACTATAAATGCTATAATAGCGCTAAGGGAAGTACTGTAATTATTAAGGTAATCTATTAATTAAGACTTAAAGAAAGCTCTCTTAAGCTTATAACATATTAAAATAATAAGGTTATACTTAACTTTATTTATATATAGCTTTTAGGAAGCTATATATAATATAGCAATAAAGAAATAACTAAAAGTTTACTAAATAAATAATAGACTAAATAATTAAATTATAATTAATCTAATAGCTGAAAAGCTATAAGATATTTAATAATATATAGCTATATTATAAAAGTGATTATAGAATAATACTTTATGTTCTATAATAGTCCTTTAACCTAATAATAAGTATAGAGTAGCAGAATTAAGTTTATAGCCGCATTCCTATTTTCTGCAAAATTTATTTATATATAAAATCGCTTAAATTAACTTACAGCTATATAAATAGGAAACTATTTTAGTCAGATTTCTTACAATACTATTATAAGCATTATATTAAATCTAGGGTAAGCGGGGTAACTGGTCTTAGCTTAATTATTATTGTTAAAGATAATAGATATTTCGTAACTTACATTAAAGTTTCTCTAAGAACTCGGTCCTAGTGTTAGGCCTAATTCCAGGTCTAGCTAAAATAGGATAGTTGCTTAATTACACTGATATCCTTGCTTTTTAGCCCTCCTTTTTAACAATAAATAATACCTAGTTCCCTATTATTAAGTTTATAGTTTATAAACCATTTCCTAAAATTAATTATATAAACTATAAATCTAGTATTATATAGTAAATTATCTTAAATAAGAAGTTTAAGGGGTTAAAGGGTTTTAGAAAACTTAAAAGACTTAGAAAACTTTTTCCCTTTTTTAGCGTTTAAGGCTTATAATAGGTCTTGATTACTATTTAAACTAATAATAGATTTAGTAAAGCACTTATTTATTAGCTTTTTGAAGCTATACCCTTTAATACCTGGATTATATATACTAGTAAAAGTATAATCCTTTTTAATTTACTTTTAGTTTTAGTTTTATTTTTAATTATTTAAATTCTTTTAATTTCCTTTCCCTTTAAAAGAATTAAAAGCTAGCTTTTAATTTTTAAATTTACAAGGTATTAATTAATCTTGAAAGGATTTACAAGGCTTTATAGCTTTATTAACTTTATATACAGTAAAAGATAAATTCCTAGTTTCTTTTCATATATTTATTATAAAAAACTAAATATTAAAAGCTTTAGTTAATTGCCTAATAGCTTTACTAAATCTAATAATTCTTTTAATTCTCTTAGTCTATTAAAGAAAAGTCTTTTCTAAAGTATTTAAATATTAATTTACTTAATTTAATATATTAAAATTAACCTTTAAAATAGCTAATTTAGCTAATAGCCTATTAAAAGCAGCGTTAAATTCAATTAAAGATCCTTTATAATTACTATAATTTAATAAATAAAATTCCCTATAAAGGGAATCTGTTTATAGAGTATTAAAGTAAATATATTATCTTTTAAATACTAAAAATACTTTTTTAAGCTTTAAATTTAAATAATAAATATAGTAAATATAGCAGTTAAATTATCTTTAATTAATATTAATAATAATGCCTATTTTAAATTAAATAAAAAATTAATAATTCTAGGATTTTCTATAAAAGTATAGTAATCCAAAGCCTTTAATATAATATTTAAATACTATTTCTATTAATTAGAATTATTAAGGCCTACTAGCTTATAGCTTTTTAGAAAATTATAGACCTTTTTTAATACCTCTTTCATAAAATTATTATCTAAAGTAAAAATAGTAGTTTAAAGTTAAAGAATAGATAAAAATGAAACCTAAATTAATATAAAAATAGGATTAAAAGCTTATATTAGCATTTAAATAAAGGCTATAAGATTAACTTTTATTAGACTAGTAGTTTAAGGTTAAAGACTTAAAATAGCAGTAGTTAGGCTAGCTAAGGTATTATTTAATAAAGTTATAATAGTATTTTAACCCTTTAACTATACCTTTACTATCTTAATAAAAGCCCTTTATACTTAAAGCTTTTTTTTATATTTTACACTTAAATAAATAAATCCCTTTACTGCTAAAAAGAGCTATTATCCTTAATTAAAGAAATAGGGCTACTAAAAGCCTTAATGGGTCGACTTATACTGCTAATATTAGACCTATATCCTATAGAAATAGGGAATATACTATATAGTATATAGTAAAAATAGTAATAGTAGTATTACTATAACTATAACAGTATTTACAGTAGAAGCCTAGGAACAGCTTCTAGTAGCCAAAAAAATCCTAAAAATGCTTATATAAGCACTAGGATAAGCACTATAAAAACCCGCTATAAGTGCTGTAGTAGCGCTAAGGGAAGTGCTGTAACCACTAGGGAAATCCACTAATCGAGACCCAAGGAAAACTCTTTTAAGCTTATAACCTCTTAAACCAAACTGTAAAAGTAAAGACGCCTTCGCTAAAATCAAGGCATATTTTGCAACTTATAGGCTTATTTCAACAACTAATAATCCTAATTCGGGTATATTAATAATATTGCTATATTAATTATAGGCAGGTCTATTTAAAGACAGCTACCTTTATATAATAAGTACTTAATAAAATATTAAAGTAAAAAGCAGAAAATATAATATTTTCTAACTATATTAAAGCTAAATTACTATACATCTATTATATAACAGGCTAAATATATAAAAAAACTATTATAATAAAAGGAAAATTAATTTAGTTTAAAAAAAAAATAGTAGTTAAGGGTTTACTTTAATTTAAAGCTTTTATTTAAAAAATATATAGAGATATTTATAAGTAAAGTATATAAAGTCTTTAATTTCTTTAAATCATTTAATAAAACTTAAAAGGGCTTATCTTTTAAAGCTATAATATAAATTCTAAAGGCCTTTATCCTCCTTATTACCTTATATAAAATAAAAGTATAATAGTTAAGGTGTAAATAATAATTGTAAGTTAACTTTATTAAATAGGTAAATATAAAAATATCCAGCTTAATAAATAAAATAAATAAAGCCTTTAAAGCTGCAGTAAAGGTAATCCTTTTAGTGTAAAAAACTATAAGTATTTTTATTTTATATAAAGAGTTAAAGGTCTTTTTAGTTAGTATTACTTTAGTTTAGGCTTAATTTAAATGTATAGCGAGATTTGCAGGATTAAATTAAAACTATTTAATTAATTATTATATTAATAAAACTCCCTCTTTAACTATGATAAACTAGACTTTAATATACTACCGCTTTAATTAGCAAAACTATTAAACCTATACTTTTCGCTAAAAAGTCTTTATATATACTCCCTAATCCTAATTTAAAAAGTATAGGTAAACTATTTATAATAAAAAAATATTTAAAAATAATTAAATCCATTTTTTCTTATTTAATTTTAGCCTAATTTAATAAATCTTAAATTAAAGGGAGTATAGGCTAAAGAGCAGTTATTTACTATAAAGTAAAAGTAATTTTAAGCTATAAATACTTTAATAATATTAAAGTTTATAATATAAAGGTATAGGTTACTATAAAGGCTATAAAGCTAGTAATTAAATATATAAAGGAAGATTATATAATATAAATAGCTTTTTTTTAAATAATTTATTAATAATTAATAAATTATTTAATAAGCCCCCTTTTTTTATATAAAGAGTATATATATACTTTTAACAATTAATATAAAGTATTTTACTTTATAGGATTTTTATTTTATAGGTTTTAAAATATAAGGATATTATAAGTAATAAATAAGTTAAGTAGTTAATTAAATAAAGTATAGTTTTCTTTATTATACTATAAAACTAGGCTATAATTATATATATTAGAAAATAAATTAAAGAAAAAGTTATAAAGGTAAAGGAGTAAGATTAGTTTAGTAAAACCCTGGAAGGTTATAAATAATAAAGGTTTAAAGCTTTAACTTCCCCTTTAAAGCTTAAACTTTTATACCTTATCTTTTATAGGCTTTTAATAGAAAGATTGGGATATAGGGATTTCCAAGAATACTATAAACACTTTAAATATAATAAAGAGTTTATCTATAAATATAGTAAATTAAAAAGGTAAAGCTATTTTATAAAGTGCAGGATAATTAAACCTTTTCTTTTAAATATCCCTTTAAAAGAAACCCCCTTCTTTTACTTATTTAAACTTATAGGAAGTAAAGCCTTCTAGAAATTAATAAAAGAAGCGGACCTTTATAATCCTCCTTTAGCGGAAATAGATTAACACTACCCAGATTAACCCTTTTTCTTTTATAAATTAAAACTCAGCAAACAGTAACGCAAGCCGCCAGCTTTTAATATCCTATTGCCCATAAGGGATTTATATAACTAGTTTACTTAGTGGATGTAAATAATAAAACAAACAAACAAATAATTAGTAGGGCCTGCGGTGAAACATATATTTTCCACTTCCAGCTACACCGAATCTTATCAATATTATCCTGGTCAGAAGGCTCACACATCCGAGGATCCATAGGCTGACTCCGCCACCGCAATCTGCGCCAATGACAAGATGCATCCGATGGGTATTAACTAGTCAGGCTATACTAAATAAACCCGCAAAATAAGCAAGAGGTGAGAGCTTGTATCATTCCAGAGTTCCCGAGTTCCCGAGCTAACACCAGGCTTGGTCTCACGAGCGGGTCCAGCGCCACGACTTTTGAGTGGCAGGGGGGTTACGCCAGCGAATGTCAGAATGTCCTAAGTTTACTTCATCTTGTTGGGGATTGGAAACATGCAGGTCGCAAAACAGATGGCAGAATATTTGTGTTATTGCTCGTAACACGGGGGCTGCTGGCAGACCATTGAAGCTAAGTTGAGTTTATCCGATGTATTCCCCTTGTATAATGTTTTCTACAACGATGCCTTATAGGACGGCTCGCTCGGGCGCTTAGGACTTTGGTGTTGTAAAGAGCGTAATAACAATGTACATTAGCTATCATGAAGGGTTGGCCTGTGAAGGACGTGACGCGTTCTATAATTATTTCAGCTTTACGAATAACTACAAGCAGTACGCATGGTCGGTATGAGTTAATGCTTGAAATATGCAATCTGTTACGAATTACCTTTATTAAGATGTAGAAAATATACCTACGACATAGCTAGACAGGGTTATGTTCTCAAGACATTAAGGTGAAGAGGAGAAGAGGAGTAATCAGAAATTCACGTAGCCTAGACTCTTATCACAGACCCAATATTGGTCTTTTTACCCTATTCTACCCGTTTTGCGTTTCCTGCACGGACTGATCCCTGCCATCCAGAAGATCGCACTCCTTGCGCTGGACGCAAGGCGGGAAGCTCAGAACAGACCTGGCGCTGCTCCAGACGCCTCTGTCCCGACTGGCTGACAATATGACTAGGCCCTCAACATGCCTGTCAAAACATAGTCTCAACAACTACCCATCGCAATAGCCTTATGAAGCAAGGTCAAAAGACCCCACAGCCCATTTACAGTTAGCAAGATCTCTAGTAGAGGTTAGAGAACCTAATCATGTGTACCTTACAAATCTATAGGTACGGAGTATTAGCTCCTAATTCACCATACTTGAGGGACTTGGTCCCTCAAGCACTAGTCTATGCAGTATTAATCCACCCCTCCCCCCACCCCCACCTTCTCATCACTCCCCACCTAACCGGAGCTTTGCCAAAACTCATCACTATTAAAATCCTTATACTAACTGTAAATGGGCTGTGGGGTCTTTTAATCTAGCTTAATAAGTCTATAGTACTAAGGCTAAGACTGGGGCGACTAGGAAGCCAAATATCCTTAGGGGGAGCTCCAACTGGATGCAGACCGGTGGTGGATGTTGTCATCGCCGATACTACTGGTTGCACGGAGCTTAGGTAGAATAAGTGCTATTTATAATAAAATTTAAATGCTGACGCCCGAGGAATTTGTAATATTAAAATTTCCAACTCCCAGTTCCCGCAAAGTAACGTCCTAGTGCCAATATTTACCTATGACAGGTTTAACCAGGTCATAGGCATTGTCTAGGGCGATTACAACATCATCCGGTAGCGGTCCTTTTGCTAAGTCCAGTAGGTTCTGCTCAAGATGTGCATGGCTACTAGCTCCTATTACCACAGCATCCGGGTACTCAGAGCCAAGTTTGCTGTGGTTGGTCATCCATCCCAGTGCCACCTCAGATATGCGCATCCCATGCTTCTCAGCAGCTGGGCGTATAACTTCCAGCGCATTGAAGTACGCATCGTTCCAGTAGCGTGCTCGATAGCCCTTGCCCTGTGCTGATTCCGGATCAAATCGAGATCCCTTTTCCACTGTGGTGCTCTTCACCATGTTTCCAGTTAGAAACCCACCAGCAAGGGGGTTATATGCGTAGAATCCCATGCCATAATGCCTCAGACAGGGAAAAAGCTCAGGCTCGACCGCTCTATGCAACGCGTTGTAAACGCCTTGATATGCGACTGGTTTGATCCAGTTGTTGGCGTCACATATCTCGCAAATCTGTGCTACCTCCCAGGCCATATAGTTAGACAGTCCGAAGCGATCAAACAATCCGTCCTCGTAAAGTTCGTTAACTGCCCTCAGAGTATCGATGAAGGGCGTCGATCTATCTGGCCCGTGCAGATACCACATGGAAACCTTATCAGCTTGTAAAGCGTTTAAGGATTGTTTGAGATTTTCGCGTAAGTGTTCTGGTCTGTGGGTCCATTGGTCCTTATCTCCAGGTATAATTACCGTGGGATAGATCTTCGTATCCATAATAATGCCACGGTCTTGCCATTTGAGGTTGCCGAGGTACTCTTCAGAAGTGCCAGAGCCATAGTACCGTGCAGTATCGACTTCATTGTGACCATGGGACTGGAATATGTCTAGAAGTTCTTTAGCCACATCTAGATCACTTGTAGGGTTAGTTAATATGGTGTATCAGCATCGTGGTAGGCCACAACATACGTGACTCGAGACTGTTCCTCGCCATTACCGATCGTCATCGCCCCCAGGATGATATTGACAGCTGATTTTGTCGCCATATTTGTATTGCTCTCTGTTCTGCTTGCAGGTTTTTACTATACGGTCCGAAATATAATAGATTCTAGGGAGTGATGCTGTTCCTTCTTATAAGGAGTCCTCGAACTCGGTCTGTAAAATTGTCTAGTAAACGTTCGGCACGGGGTTAAGGATAAAAGCCGAGCATAAGCAATGAGTATTCTTATAAGGAGTCCTCGAACTCGGTCTGTAAAATTGTCTAGTAAACGTTCGGCATGGGGTTAAGGATAAAAGCCGAGTATAAGCAATGAGTATTCTTATAAGGAGTCCTCGAACTCAGTCTGTAAAATTGTCTAGTAAACGTTCGGCACGGGGTTAAGGATAATGATGATGGCAAAATCCTGGAGTAAGAAATAGCCCCTTGCCCCAGTAAGAGTCGGATCCATTATCGTAAATCGCCGAAATGCCTTTAAAGCGAAACGGAAATAAAAACCCCGTGCTCGAGAACTTTTATCGGCTAGCCGGCTCTATTCCTGCCCAGCAGGTTGTTACCATCTCCTTTCTCCGACCCTTTCCACTGTAGAAACAAATCCTCCGTCATAAATCCAAGCGCAGTGGTATCTTTGAATTATCGTCAACACCCTCCAACACCAACAAGTCCCTCTCCTCCCTAAGTGTCTTTCCAAATCCAACTAGCGACAGGGCTAGTCTCTTCCCGTCCCACCTCCTTCCGACAGCTCCCCTCTACCACCAAGCTTTTATACCGTAGCATATTAGAATTTGAGTCGAAGAACTAGACTAGTTGCTGCTTGCGCTGGGGCCTGAGTGCTATCGTCGGGCCCATCCACCGACATCTCCCATTCTTGTTTTGTTGGAGGCTGTTCTATAACCTCGTCAATCTCTAGCTGTATATCTTGGCCTTCCCTGAGCTCTTGCACTATATCGTTGTCTACCTCGACTTCAATGCCACCCTTAGTTACATGAATCGTTCGTAGAAGGCGAGATGGTTCAAAGCCCCACTTAGCTGCAATTCGTCCGTTGAGGTCCTTTAGCGTGCGCTTCGAGAGATAGATCGCCCTGTGATATTCTCGCTTCCCTAGCTCTGTCTTCCCGTAATGGATGATGTAGAAGCAAGCCACTGGCTTTGGTGATGGTTCCGGAGGCGGCCGGTAGGATGCGTTAACCCCGAGGGCTTTGATCCATCCACTCAGAGTGCTGTCGTCCTCGGTCTTGCTGATCGTGGTGGGCTGATCAAGCCTCTTGCGTGAGACGTCGCCCGCACCAGTCGAGTCAAAGTTCTGCCACTGTGCACCAAAGTCGATGGCGGACGCTTGAGAGGCCAACGAAAGGGAGCTAGGAGATGGCGATACTAGCGAGCTGGCGATGGAGCTATGGGTGCTCCGGGCCTGCCAATTAGGTCTTTCGCATAGTAAACCCGCCCCGGTCGACAGCGACGTCTCGCCCTATAAAGAGACAGGATGTAAATCGGGGTCGCCGAGTTCCTCGCCTCGTAGATACAAGACACTAACGGGTCTTATGCTTGTAAATATATCCTGTAGCGTCTGCAGCTTGAAGTGCAAGTCTTCTTCCAACAATAGCCAAGCACCTCCGCCGCCTGCCGAGCTTACTGAGGATATGGACTATATTCTTTTATGCTTTTACACCTTTCCCAGTCAATAGGGATCCTTCCATTTAGCCAGTCCGCCAGCTCTTTTCCGTTTAAAGTCCTTTATTCCACTTTCTGCTTGCGCAATCTGCTGCTTCAACTTTTCAATAGACTTCTTAACATGTGCCACATCGGTTAATAATTTCCGCTCAGCGCCATAATCCCTAAAGGGTTTAACCTTGCAGAAACATATCTCGGGGCTCGCGTCACTAACAGACAGTATTAAATCCGTAGGCAGGGGATTAGTCTTGGCACAAAGCCTGACCGGAATGCCCTTAACACCTTTCGAGTGACTAAAGTCGTTTAAGAGAAAGTTGAATCGGACGGCAATGATGACTTTAGAGGCGCTATTAATGCTGGGTGTCCATATAACAGAGAAGCCATTAAAGGATGATAACTCTAGTTTAACTCGTGTTCTCTTATCATCTCTTTCGGTAGGATAACCCGCCTCCACATATTCGACAGCCTATAGTTTCCCTCCTCTTTAATGAGCTTCGTTTATGCCCCTTCCCTCTTTCCATAAACTCCAATAAACCTTGGGTTTCTGTCTTTGCTGATGGTCCTTAAAGGATATGCGCACGTATGTCCAATACTTGGCGCCGGGAATGATGGGAATAGCTCTAGTTGTGTCTATAATTGATAATGAATATGCTTGCCCCTTATTTAGATACGTTATCGGAATCTCATCGTCGTGCTTGGCTATTGCTGTCGGTGCGTTTAGAGTTGCGTAAAATCGAAATTTCTCGGCTGCAGATAGAAAAGGATGACCCATCGGCAACCCCATTACTTGCTGGGGATGTAGGGCAAAAGCAATCGTGGGTATCCGCTTTTTGGATGGATTAGAATCTATCGGAGAACTATTGTGCTCTATTATCTTGTATCCCGTGTTATGATGTGCAAAGTCAGATGGCACAAATGGAGGCTGAGCGGGAGGAGGTGCTTGAACGAAGGGATTGAAGTGGTGTAGCTGGTGAGGCTCTAAGGCCTGGAAGCCAGGAATGGTCAGGACTTCGATACTAGTCTGTATTGCATTAGCGGTGGTGGGAACCGATAAGGGAGTCTTTAAGCTAGTGCTTATGGCTATGTTTGGAGGATTTAATTCTGGGGTTGGAGTCGGAAGTAATGTGTCTATCCCCCCAGGTGTTGGAGTTCGTCGCAACGCATATACGAGGATGGTAGTGTAAGTGCCGGCCAGTAAGCAGGTTTCAATAAACGGCGCCTGGCGAGAAGCGGATAGAGGATTGTATAATGAAGCGCACACTGGATGAGAAAAAAGGAGCGACGAGATATAGCTGGATAAAAGAAAAAAAAGACGAAAAAATAAGATATTGAAAGGGCGAGAAAGGAAGCTTGAAGCGCGGGCGCTTAGCGATAGAGGAGCTGCTTATATTAATTTAATTAGAATGAAGCCGCGAAGTACATCCTTGCTTTAGAACGATGCGGGGGCAAGGCAATCAATAAAGCGTTCGAGACCATCTTGGGCGTAGAGCCTCTTTTTTACTCTTGCAGCGCTGTCTGTCTGTGGCTCGCCCTTTAATTCCTAGGCCCCCTGCTGTATAGACATGCATTTACATTCTCTATAAAGCGCGATATAGCATGGCATGTAAAACGATATATGTAGTTCTGGTATATGCACACGAGGTGGATGCCTTCGGGCCGGGGGGGATGGACATATGTTGAATGGGATGTCGAAGACACGCTTGACAAGTATATCCTTTGCTAACCGACGACGACTCGCACAGCATATGGTGGGGGTAGTTAAACTGTGGCTGCCGGAAGCTGGCATTATGGCGTCGCTGCAGAAGATGGATGGTGGAGTAACGTTCCAGGTGTTTTATTACTACAGTGTGGGAAAAGCATAAAGGCACGGAAGTAATACTTTGGAGCTATACTCCGTAGAGCAATACGTATATCCTGGCGCTAATGCCTTTAAGCCCACCTAAATGCTCCGCTCACTAAGTATAATAAAGTACTTTACTTGCCCGATCAACTTGACGTCATTCACGTTCCCGCTTGCTGATTGCAATTGGCTTATCTTATCAGCCAACCGATCCAAATGCCTTCTTTGACGATCGCTAATAAAGCACTTGGGCGAAACTTGCAGTAATTGATGGCATTTCTTCCTTTTCTCGCATCCTCTTTTGCAACTACGAGCTTATAGTGTATAAGTAACTTACACCTTCTCGGTAACCTATAATAGCTGCTGCATTTGTATTTCGACCTTCGCTTCTTCTTACAGGTATCTCCTCTCGACTAGAGCCATCGCTTAAAGTTGGCGTTCGTCTGTCGTGTTTTGGGCAGCTCCTCGGAATCTGTATTGTCGTGGACTATAAAACTGTGCAGTTGCAGCCGACAGCGATCGTCGATCCTGCCACAGTTGAGTCCCGAGTTGTTATAACACAACACCAGATAAAGACTTCTGGAACGTCGGAGGTAACACTGGTGATGCCAAAAACGGCGATGGAGGTGATGGCAGGAAGGGGGAAAGCCTCGATGGCCATTCAATTTCTATCGACCAAACACCTCGTAACGAAAGAGTTTTTTCGTGCGAATTTGCGTTAATATGAAATAATATCGTCAGTTTCGGCCGCTTAGAGAAAAAGTTGACTTTAGTTTATTGTATTTGTATTAGCCTGGACTTCTTTAAGGTTGATAATAGGTCTGAGTCCACTAATATCGCGGATGTAATAGAGATAAGCACTGCGCAGAATAATATATTATAGATAAACTGGAAAAAGTGGACCCCGAGAAGATTGCCTATATTTGGTCTTTTGCTGCTTCGCAGAACTCTGCTGTTATGATTTCTCTTATATTAACAGATAACCCAGATATAGATAGCTGCGAATCCTTTATAACGACTGTTAAGGACTAGTTAATAGATATAGATGCTAATTCTAATAGGCCTATATCCTATAGATTGCATAAATAAATAGGTCTTTACCTACTTAGTAAGTATTACCTAGAGCGAGAGATGCTGTTGCTTTTTTATAGCTGACACTTATAGTAGATATTATTCTACAGCTCCCTCTAAATAGGTCGACCTTTAATTTACCGCCAATTAATGGCAGCTCTTAAGGAAATAGCAGGGAGAGGGATATTATAAAAGAAAATTTTATATCTCCTGCTGCTTCTCTCACTTCCGCCTTAAAGCCTCCTGCGGCTTTACTAATACTAATAAATAACCGCAATATCAAGGATAGCCGTAATACCTCCGGCAGTAATTCTTGCAGACATATAGTCTATTTACATTAAAGCTACTAGCCTAATATATTAAAAGCAATATGCCTTAACTTTTTTAACACGGTAAGTAATATTTAAATTGCAAGGTGCAGTTACCTCTTTAATATAGTAGAAGCCTTAATAAACATTTATACCTTTAGCGCTAATTGTCTAATAACCTTTTGTTTTAGTATATCTATTCGCGAAATAAATTGCAATTGTAGGATAAATAACTAGTTTTACTTTTATAACGTTTACTTTTTTATTAATAACTAATAGCTTTTACTTATTTAAATGCAATAAAGTTCTGTTACTGTTATACCTTTACTGCAGGAGTTGCCTAGCCTTATAGACACTCCTATATATAACTTAACCTGCCTAGGCCAAACTGGCCAAGCAGAATCTATTATATATAGACCGGCCTGCGCTATGCGATAAGTAAATATAACTATAGAAGTTATAAGTTATCTTTAAGATATAAAGAGTTAATATAGTAAATATAGTAAATGTATTTAAGGAGTTTATAAAGATATTATATATAAGGTAAAAGTATAATAGGGTTTTAAAGGAAGCTTTAAATTTATTATATAGGCCTAAGGCCCTTTTTATATACTGCTGCTATAATACTTCTATTACCTACACTAATACCTTTACCAGAACTATTAAATAGTTTAAAGAGTTAATTTCCTAATATGGGATATATAGATACTGCTTTATTAAAGGACTATTAGTATATCTCTCTTTAATTTAAAAAACCCAGCAATTTACAGTAAAACTCCTCGTTTAGTTCTAGATGCCTTCTATAGTTAAACTATTCCTTTAGAATCTCTAAAGGAACTTTATAGAGTATATTTACCTGCAAAAAGGAAAGCTAAGGCAAACCTATTACTAAAAGGATTGTTATATAACTTTAACTGTATATTAATATCTCGATCCTTTTATATTAAAGCAATTAAGATATATAAGTTGCTGTTAATATATTTGTTTATTATTTTTATAATCTATATTTATTTTTAGGTTAAACGCATTTTATTAAAAGTCTATCCACTATAAATATTAACTATAGTAACTTTAAACTATTATATCCTACTATCTAACTTCCCTTTAACTATAACTATATATTTAAAAACAACCCAAGGCACTTAAATATCGCTTTTCGCCTTATCGCTTTATAAATATCTATTCTTAAAGTAATATATTATCCCTTTAAGATAATTTAAATGCTTTGTTCTTATAGAAGTAGATATAAAGGCATTATAAAAGCAGTAATATTATACCTACTTTTTCCCTTCTATTAAGCTAATGCTTTTTATTTTAATTTTAAAGCGCTGCAGAAGAGATTACTAGTAGTAAAGCTATCCGCCTTTAAGGTTAAGCTCATTAACCTGAACTTTATAACTGCTGCTAACTAGAATCCTTTATAGAGAGTATTGCGGCTATATTCTCTTTAAATGCTATTACAGAGGTCCTAAAGTAATTTTTCTACTGCTATCGCTGTCCCCAAGGTATATTCTAATTTATATACAGGGTATAGGAGGCTAAAGAGTTTACTGACTATACCTTTATTTATAAAGGATAGAGAATACCCGCCTATAAAGTTATTATTTCCAGTTAGTCTACAGTCTTTTTATTATATATACTAGGTTATTTAAAGTAAAAACACGTTTAATTGCACTGCCTTTTATACTAATATATATTTAAAATGCAGCTGGAACGTATAAAATAGATAATTACTTACTTACAATAGTGCAGCGAATTGTAATGATCCGGGTTGATGCTTAAGGGATAAACCAAGGTTTGTGGGTTTATATTAACAGAGAGGTTAAGGATAAATACTAAACAGGGTAATATAGTTACAATTCTATAAAATAGGCGGTTCTAGTAAATGCAATTTATTAACAACTATTTAAATAACTATACTAAACAATTATAACTTATCCAGTCTTATATATAAAAGAGATATATAGTAAATACACTTTAAATTATTTAGATTATAGCAATCCTAGTAATCCTAGATTATAGTTCTGTATAATAATCTTTCTTATAAAATCGCGCTTATAGTTACAATCTATTAATAATTAGCTAAAGGCTTTAATATTCTACTATAATCCTGTAACTAAGTCTTTAATATAGTTAAGTTATAATACAATATCCCTCCTATTAGTCTTATCCTTAAAACCTATTAGCTTTTATAAATCTTACTTTTTTTCATTCCTCTCCCTTTTCTATATTAATATTATAATAGACTATATTATTAAGCCTTACATTTATAAATCCAATAAATATACCTTATTTACTTTTTTAATTCTTTCTAAAGGTAATCCCATTAATATACTTTACATTTTTTACTTTTAAAAGAAATTAATTTATTAAATAATAAATAACTCTTTAAAGTATAGTAAATATATATATTAAAGCCGCTCCTGCAATAGTATTCTAATTGCTTTATCCTATATATTCCTCTTTTTATTTTTTTTATATATTTCTATGAATTTTTCTAGTTATATATATACTTAAATAATACAAAAAGCTTAAACTAAAAGAGGATAAAGTAGGCGAGAAGCTAAAAGGTTTTTACTTTTATTTAATAAAGCTTTAATTATAGATTATAGTAGCTGCAGGATAATTAAACTATATTTACTATATTAAAAAAAATATATAAGCAATATACTAAAGTTTTCAAATAAAGGTTATAGGGTTTAAATAAAGAGGATAATATACTGCCCTCTGTATTTATTTAAAAGGCGGAAATAATAACTAATCTTTAATTATAAAAAGTACCCGCTAAAGTAGATTAAGCTTTTTTAAGGCTTAGTAATAGTTTTATAGATTTAAGTCCTTTAATTTTAAAAACTAGTAAAACTATTTAAGTTTAGTTTTAGTATTTAATAAATATCTAATAGGTTTTTAAAAGTTATATTTTTCTTTATAGTTTTTCTATTTAATTAAATACTAGTATTTATTATTTTCTATATATATAGCCTTAATCTTTTTAATTTTATATTCTTTTATAACTAGTAAACCTTTAATCAAATTTATAATTAATCTATTTTCTAATATATTTTATAATACTTTTTTAAATAATAAAATATAAAATACTAAATAAATTTAAATACTATTTAATAATATAAATTTATAAATAACTTTTAAAATAACCTTTTTAATCTAACAAAGTTTAAGTTTCTTAAAATCTAATTTATCGCTTAATTGCATTATTTTAATATTTATCATCTTTTTTCTTAGCAAATAATAGTATAAGTAAACTATATCTCCTTCTTTAAAGATTAATCCCTTTAATTTATATTTATTAGTATATTCTTTTATTTTTTTTATATAAAGTAAAAGTATACCTATATTTCTTTATATAACTATTTTATATTTTCAGCTTTAATTTATACTTTATTAATATATAAGCCTTTCTTTAATACTTTATATATATCTAGCATAAAGCTATAGTTAATGTATATAAAGCTAAATCCAGTTAACTTTAAAATATTACTATTATAGGATATTTGTATAATTAAGAGCTTTTTTATTTAAATAATTTAATTAAAGTTGATATAACTTTTTAAATAAACTTTAATAATCTAGTTAATATATTCTATTTATTTATCTATCTATAAGTAATATATAATATTAAAGTTATAATTTATATTTAATTAATTTATAAATACTTACTAGAATTTAAATATAAAGGTTAATCCTTAATTAGAAATAATTTTAGCTGGAATTATATAATTAACTGTAATAAATCGCAAAAATATATAAGCTAATATCTCTATATCTATTACTTCTTTATATATAAAAAAGTAAAAGTATTTAATAAATTAATTTATAATTATTAAAATATTATTATATTTAATCTTTATTCCTAATTTAATAAATAATAGTAGTTTAATAATAAAGTCTAATAAAATTAACTTTTATAGTTATTCCAGTATTATATAAAGGTTAAAGTTTACTATATAATTTATATTTTAAAGGTTTAACTATTTTATAAGTTATATAGCAAAAAGTAATAATTTATACTATTTTCTTAAACCCTTAAAACTCGAAATACCTTTATATTTATTTATAAATCTTGCAAATACCTTCATATTTATATATTAAATATTAATAAACTTCTACAACTATATTTTTCTAAAGTTTATCTAAAATCTAGATTTTTCTATTTCATTATTAAATTCCTTTATTATTAAACTCTATATCTTTTAAAAATCTATTATTATCTTAAATAATATAATACTTTTTAATACATTAAAGTATAGTATTATTACTAAATACTTTATATATAGCTTAAAATACTATATATTAGTAATATCCTTTAAAGGTTTATTTTAAAATCTGCTTAATATATTTAATCTTTCCCTAATTATAGTTAGTTTATCTACTAAACGCATTTACTTATCTATTTTCAAATCTTTTCCAGTAAATTAAAATATAGTTAAACTTTAAAAGATATTCTATATAGCAGATTTATTTTCCAGAAAATTATTAAACTATTGCAAAATATATAATATTCGTATAGTTAGTATATACTTTAACTTTATATATTCCTTTTAATAAATAATATTGCTATTCTTTAAATATAAAAATAATAGTAACGAATTGTTTATTATATATCAAGTAATTTAATTTTACACTATATAATACTTTAAAGTAAAAGGCAATAAGGTATAGCTTATTATTCTAATTTTTTTTAATTAAATTAAACTTTTATAATAAAAATGAAAGTATTTATTTTACCTTTTATTTCTTTATATAAATTAAATATAATAAATATAGGCTTTTTTAAAATAAACCGCTTAAATTTATTAAATATATCTTATATATCTAATACTTATAGAAACTTTTAATCTTTTTTAATAAGTTTATAAAGAGTTTATATAATACTTTTATAGTTTTTAATAAATTATTAATAATAGTTAATAAATCTTAAAAAGCTTTAAACTTCTTTAACTATTATATATATAGGCTAGTCTTTTACTATTTATACCTTTAATACATCTATATAAATTTCTTTAAAGGTAATAATATACTTTAAACAAGTAACTTTCTATATATAGAATTTGCATTTCTCTAATTCTATAAATAGTTTAATATTTTATAATACTTTATAAATATATATATTATATTCTTTAAAGGTATTTAAAACATTAAAATATTATTTAAATCAATAACTATAATAATATTAAAGTATTTTTTTAATATATTATTAATTATCTTTTAAAATATCGCGAAGGTATTAATAAAACTAAAAGGTATAATTACATATTTAAATAAACTATATTTAATTTAATATACAGTTATTTATTTATATCCCTTTTTAATTTAGATAAAGTTATAAGCGCCTTTAAAGTCTAATACTATAAACTATGTCTTTTTATATAGTTTATTTTATAATTTTATAATTAATAGTAGTAGAGTTTTATCTTTAATAATAGCTTTATTAAGGTATTAATAGTCTATAGTTAATTATAGTTTACCTCTTTTCTTTAATATAAATATAATAAAATAGCCTACTTTTAATAAAAAAGGTTAAATATACCCTTTAATTAATATATTATTTAAATAATTATATAAGCTTTCAAGACTTTTTTTATTTAGATTATAAATTTTATAAAAGGTAATGCTTATACTATTTTAAGCTTAATTATATAGTCCTATTAACTATATTCTAGTAGCTTAATATTAAGTGTTCCCTTAAACAGTTTATTATACTTCCAGTATTCTTTAAAGATATTTTATAGTTATTTTAGCAATACTATTATTTTAAGGCTTTTTATTTTAAGCATTTTATTAATATTATTAAATACTTTTTATATAAAGGCAATTATTCTTTAAATTTATCTATCTTTTCCTTTACTTTATTTAAGCCTTATTTTTAGGTAAATTATTTCTATAATTAAATTAAAGGTAACTTTTTAATTCTTTTCTTTAATATATCTAGGGGTTCTATATAGAATTTCTGCCCTATAGCTAAAACCTTTCTAATAGTTTTAATTACTAAAGGAGCTTTACTATTACACTAATAAAGCTAGCCTTTCTTTTAGTTAATATTAAGGTTATTGCGTTTTAATTAAAGATAACCGAGAATAATATTATACCTATCAATATTCGCTATATTGCAAGGAACCACTCCTTTATATTAAGCAATCTCAAGTTCAAGATAATTAATATTTCGCTTAACTTATATTATAGCACTGACTGTAACGCGATATTAACGCCCTATTACGTAAGCTCCAGTTATATAACCAGGCCTTAACGCGTTCCTAACTATAGCTTTCTGTAAAGCTTTAGGGCTTTCTTGCTCTCTACAGCATAACAACGATATTTGCCCTAACCTGCCTTTCCGTACCGTAATAACCTATCTATTATTATATATAAAAGCTCCTCCTTCTGCCTAATAAAGTTAATACAGTCTAGTTTTCTCTTTTTAAAGTAACTATGAGCGATTTATAGTTATAAGTGCAATAAAATTGCCTATCGCTCCTCTATCTACTAATATATATAGCCAATATCCTTTAACTATTATCTTTAACTCGAGATATAGTAAATCTTTATTATTACTTTTATTGTCTGATATTTCGAGAGATATAATTCGTTAATTATCGCCCTATAGCCCTCTTACAGGTAACATCGGTCGTTTCCCGATTCTTCTCTTTTTGCGCAAATTTCGCAGTTAGTCGGGGTTCCTCGAAGCGAATGCCACCTTCTTCTAGCGCAGGCTTCTAAGGCTTGTCAGTTCTCGGCTTTCGTGGAGCTTTACAGTCCCTCGAGAAGTGTCCTGGCTTATTATAGTTATAACAAACGACCTTTGCCTTTCCCTTCTAGATAGCGTCTAGATTTATTTAACCAGGTCTTTTATTATTAGAGCTGGCGATATATTCTGATCGCTTCTTGCCTTAGTTTATATATCCTTAATATTTATAAACTTATCTAGATTACTATTATCCTTTTTTTATATTTAAATAAAGTTTATAAAGTAAATTATCTGCATTTATATATTTCTTAATAAACTCAGTAATGCCTTTATTTTAAAAGAACTTATAGGCTTCCCTTTTAACTTCTAGTTTAAGTCTATTATAAAAGCATTTAATAAAAATATAATTCCTTTATTTAACTTTAAAAGTATAGTTCCTAAAGTATATAGTATAGTTAAAGTATTTTGTTTTTTAATTTAAATTTATAAATTTATTTTTTACAGTATATTCTTTATTAATATTATTAAAAATATTCTTTAACTTTTCTGTAAATTAATTATAACTAGTAAATATAGTTTATATTTACTTATTAGTATTAGCTTTATTATTAAAGAAATCCCTTTAAGTTATTTAGCGGCTAAAAAAACTTTATTAGTCTTTATATTAAAGCTAATTGAAAAGTAGGTAAAATAGTTGCGTAATTAAATAAGAAATAGTTAAAGTGCTATTATTACAGTATACGGAATAGCGGGTTAAGGTAATATCTTTGTTGTGCTTCAAATAAGGCAAGAAGCTATAAGAATATGGTTTGAAGGTATAGGACCAAGTTATTATATAAGGACGCACGTGATACTGATAAGTTATTAGAGGGCAGGTTTAGTGCTATAATAGTACCCCCCCCTTTTAAACTCTATTTGCCTTTAAATAGCTATTCTAAAACTATATATATTCTAATCCTTTTATTATATTAATTCTATTATAAGCAGCTGCTGTATTATAGGTCTGGCTAGTCGGTTATTTTCCTCTTTTTAATTTAGGTAGGCGAGCTAGGCTTATTAGGGTTTTTTATATAATATTTTAAAAGGGCGGCGTTTTATCCTTTTAAGTCTTTTGCAGGTTGCCAGTTTAGTGTATAGTATTTCTAAGCTATATAATAGTATAGGCTATCTTTATTATAATAGTTAAGGATTTTATTAAATTCCGATCTTTCCATTACTTTATTTATTTTATTATCTTTTTTAAGGATTTATCCTTATATATTTTTATTTTTTTATTTATTAATAGCGTTTTATTTTAGTAGATATATCTATTAGCCTACTTTATTAACTATTAATAGTCTAAAAAGAAAGTTATAAACTATAAGGAAAATATATATATAGTTAAAAAGTTTTAGTTAATAAGCTTAAAGGTATATATTAAAGATTTTATATAGGCCTATTTATTTATTATCTCTTTTCTTTATTAGGCAGTTTATTTTAAAGTATTTAATCTTTAGCTATACTTTTTCGCTAACTGTAAATTAATATAAATCTTTTTTTAATATATTAACTATAGCTTTATATTAAGCGATTAATTATACTATAAAGGCTTTTAGTTAATTTAAGATTTATTAGAAATATTTAATTATAGTATTTACTTTATAAAAACTCTTCTTTTAGGTAATAAATAGGTTTAGTAGCTAAAGGTTTAAAGGCTTAACTTTTAAGTGTAAGTAAAAACTATAATTTATAAAAGATAGTAAGGTTTTTATTATTTTAAATATTTAATTATTTTAAGTAAACTCTATCAGTAATAATTAATTTATTTAATTATTTTAATAAAAATTTATACACTATTTAAAATATTACTTTACTTTTATATTTAATTATTTAACTTAGCTATTAATCTTTAAATAATAAACTAAACAATATTTAAAGTAGATTTTAAATTATTAAAACAGCTGCTTTTAGAATTTAAATATAAATTAAAGATTTTAGTTTAATATAATTATTTTTAAGGCTTTATATAAAGTATAGGTTATAACCTTTAATAAAAGTATTAATATTAGTTAATATTTGCAGCTATTAGTATATATAGTTAAAGAGGTTTAGTATTTTTATTTATTTTAAATATCCCTTTAACTTAAAAGAGTATATTTAATATATAATTTATATTTTTACTTTATTTATTAATAAAAGGAAAAGTTATTCCTAGTAATATATTTAATTGCTATAGATTTAAAGGTTTTATATTACTGCCTTTAAATTACTTTAAATACTTTTAGGCTATTATTAAATAGCTAGGTTTTAAAGCGCTTATATTATAATATTTACTCTATTTAATATTTTATAGCCTTTATTAATTATTTTATTAATTAATATCTTTAAGTTTAAGATTAACGTGCTAGTTATTATAGTAAATAGGTTTTTATTATTTATATTTCCTATAATATTAATATAAGTATAGGGGTTAAAGCAGCTTTTTAAAAGTAAAGTTTTCTTTTTTTCTTTTAATTAGCTATTATTTTAGGGTAACTTTATTAAAATATTTTAAAATCTTTTAGTTAATATATTAAGCTTTATTACTTTTAATTTAGGCTAATAAATAATTTAGAAATTATATTAAAATAAAAATTTAAACTAATAGATTTATCTTTAATTTAATACTTTAATAGTTATAAAGTATTTCAAATTTTTATAGTCTTTAATAATCTTAAATTTATTTTTTATATTTAAAGCTTAAAGCGCTATTCTTTTCTTAATTTAATAATAGCTAGCAGCTCTTTATTATAAATTTTATAATTATATTTAATAGGTAGATACTTTAATAGAAAGTATATTATTAATTATAAGATATTATCTTTATTATATTAAAAGAGAATATTATTAAATATTTAATTTAAAGTATTTATTTTTAAGATTATCTTTTTATTATAGTTAAAAAAGGTAAAGATTAAGGCAGTTATAAACTATGTTTTAAGATAGTTAAACGCAGCAGTATAGAGTTTATTTAATTTTATAGTATATCTTTTTTTAAAAAGCTATTTAAAGGTTTATAAATATTAAAAAAGTCTTTAATAAACTATTAATAAAAGTTTATAAAGCCTAAAAAGCATTAAAGTTTATAAAGGTTTAAAGGTCTTTTTTAACTTATAATTACAGCTACTTTTTTAAAGTTTATCTTAATATTATTACTTATAATAATTAAATTAAAATATTTTATTTTTATTATTTTAAATTTGCATTTCTTAATATTAATTCAAAGATTTATATTAATTAATTTATCTATAACCTTTTATATATATTATTAATATTTTCTTTATATAGCTAAATAGACTAAAATATTATTAAAGTAGGCTATATAAATTTTATTAAATAAATTATATAAAGTATAGTTCATATAGTATTAGAAAAAGGCTAGGGTATTTTAAAGGCTAAATGGTATAATAAAGGTTTTAAAGAGCCTAAACTAGGTTATAAAAGCTGTTTTTTATTTATATCCTTTTATAATTCTAAATTTATAAAAGGCGGCTATTATATTTAATTTAATATAAAATCTAATATTATATAAAGTATTTAATATTTCCTAGATTAGCAGTAATAGGTAGCAATTTTTTATAGTAATATTATTAAAGCTTTAATAGTCTTAATAAATATAAATACCTTTTCTAGGTTTTATATTAAAAAGCAGGGGGGCAGTATATCTTACTCTAGACCTTTTAATAAATCCTTTAACTAAATTTCTATTTAGCTATTTTCTTATAACTTAAAGTTTATTTAATAATATTAAGCGGTTTTTTTAATATAATGGTTTTTTCTTTAATAAAAGTTTAATTTTATAGTTTTATAATCTTTTAAAGGGAAGTTTATTTACTAGTTATAAAAGGAAGTTAATAATTTTACTTTATAGCTAATTAAAAACTTCTTTTAAATATTATTTTTTATTAATTCTAGCTTTACTTTTATAAATTTATTAATATTAAACTTTAATATCCTTTAAAGGTACTGTCTACTAAAGTAGTATATTAAGAATTTATAGAAAGCTATAAAGAATAATATTTATATTACTATAAAGCTACTTTATTTTTATAATATATTTATAAAGGTGTTTTTATTAAGCTTTAATAGTTAATATATTTTATATTCCTGCTTATATATATCTTTTATTAGGTTTATTTAGGTTAGTTTATTTACTAGGCAGATAAGTCTTTATAAAATTAAATAAATAATATTATAGTAGATATTTAGATATTTATTAGGTTAGGTTATTTATATAGTATTACTGCTATATACTTATTAAATATTAATATATTTAGTTTAAAGAGTTATATTAAGTTATATTAATGTAAATATTAATAGCTATTAGCTATAGGTATTATTAAAATTAATATTAAAGGCTTATTTAATATTATTTATACTTTAATTTTTAATCTGTTATAGTTATTAATTAATAAATATAGTAGTGACTTTATTTTAATATTAATATAAGGTTAATATATAGGTCCCTTTTTCCTTATTAAAGTATCATTTCTGTTAATATACTTTTAATATAAGTTTAAAACTTAACTTTCTTTTTAACTATTTTTTTTATCCTTTTTAATATATTATTTTATTTCTTGTTGATAGTATAAAATACTAACTTTAAAAGTTTCCTTAAGATATTAATATTATATAGAATAGTTATTAGGCTAGGAATTATTAATATAATATAGGTTTAAAGGTAATAATTTATGAAATAATATTATAAATTAAAAGTAACTGTTAATATAGCCTAGTTAATATTAAGATTATATTACTATAGCTATAGTATTTTAAAGACAAAGGGGTTTTAATTTATAAAATTAGTAATAAAAAATATATATAGCTTTTTATATTCTTTTATTCCTATATCTAGGATTATATAGTTAGTAAACTATATTATTGCTTTACTATTCATTAAAATAAAGCTTTTTAGTTTAGGCAATTATATTATTAGGATTTAAGACTTTTAAAGAAAATACTAGTTTATAAAGCTTTATATTAAGCAGCTACTATTAATAAAAGTTAATATAATTATTAATAAATATATAAAAAATAATATAATATAAATAAATAGTAATTTACTATTTATAGTATTTAAAGTTAATAGTCTATTATTAATAATAATTTATTATATTTATAGAGGTATTAGGTTTATAGGCTCTTTTAATATTTTATTACCCTTTTTAATATAATATTATTAAAAAGCTACTTTTCTCCCTGCTTTTTTATATTAAGAGTTATATCTTTATAGGCAAATATATTGCTAAAGGTAATTAATGTTTTAATAAAGCTAGTTTTATTAATATAATATAAGAATAGGTTCCTGTAGTATAATAGGTTATTTCTTTAAGCTAGGAAGTGCTAGTATTATAAAAGTTAAGGAATAGGAATTTATAGTATTAGTATACTTTTTCCTTAATTTAAAATATATATTTTACTTTAAAGCGCTATAATATTATTACTTTAATATATTTTATATTTATAAAAGGTATTAAAATATTTAATATTAATTATAATATTGTATAATATAATAGAATATTAGTTTATATACTTTTACTAATAGGTTTTTGCATCTTTATCTTTACTGTTAAATTTATCTTTAAAGTTATTAATTTAATACCTTAAAATATTATTACTTTTAGCTTTAATAAACTTATTAATTATATTATTTTAGCTTTAAACTTTATATTAAGCAAGCTTTAAGTTTTGAATAATAATAATATTTTTAAACTCTTTTTATTTTCAAGCTATATTAAAGTTATACTTTTAGTTTTAAAAGTAATTAAAGATAATATTAAAAAACTGTTTAAATTCTAATGCTTAAAGCTATAACGTTAGGTTATAATTCTTATTATAAGCTTTTAAGATAATATAAATATAAAGCTAGTTATAATAGTAATTAATAAGCTTTACTTTTTAATTAAAGTCCCTTTTTATACTTTTTATTTTTATTTTAGTATTTTTAGGTTAAATACAGGCTAGGGAATTAGGAATAGGCTAAAGAGCTAGGCTAAAGTATATTCTTTACTATAAGGATATAGGCTTTTAGGCTTAAGGTTTTACTATAGTTAGGGATTAATGAATTTTTTATAAAATATAAGGTTTTTTATAGTATTGCGACTAGGCTATTAGCGATTTTATTAATTCTTTTTAAGTAAAGTTAAAGGCTAGGGGTAATAGTATAGTTATTATAGGAAGGTATAAACTATTATCGTAAATAGAGTAGTGGGTTAAGGTAATATCTTTATTGTGCCTTAAATATAGCAAGAAGCTATACGAATGTGGTTTGAAGGTATAGGACTAAGTTATTATGTAAGGACGTATATGATGCTGATAAGTTATTAAAGGGCAGGTTTAGTGCTGTAACAGTTATAGTACTTTTATTAAAGTATTTAAAGGGTTACATTTTAAGTGATTCTCTTAAATCCTTTAAAAGTTAATTCCTTTTAAGGTTTAGTATAAAGTTTAAAGTAAATATAGGTAATGTTTAGTTCTATAAGTCTATAATAGCTGCTTACTATTAATAAATTATTTATTAAAGTTTAGCGTTTTTAGCGACTAAATACTAATATTATTACTTTTATTCTATATAGTTAGCTTCTATATATTAAAAGGCTTCCTTTATATAAATATAGAGTTATTTTATTTTATTAACTTTATCTTTATCTTTACTTTCATTTATATTATTATTTTATTATAGTCTTATCCTTAATAAAAAGGTAAAGCAGAGTGTAAAGTATTGGGATTATTAAAAAAGGATACTATAGTAGATATACTTACAGTATTACTTAAGATTCTTAATAGCCTTGTAAATAAAAGTCATTAATATATAATAATTTAGGTTAATTTTTAAAGGATAAACCAAGGTTTATAGGTTTATACTAATAAAAAGGTTAAAGATAAATATTAAATAAGGTAATATAATTACAATTCTATAAAATAGGCAGTTTTAGTAAAGGCAATTTATTAATAACTATTTAAATAACTATACTAAATAATTATAATTTATCTAGTCTTATATATAAAGGAGATATATAGTAAATATACTTTAGATCGTTTAAATTATAGCGATCCTAGTAATCCTGGATTATAGTTCTATACAGTAATCCTTCTTATAGGATCGCGCTTGTAGTTGCGATCTATTAGTGATTGGCCGGAGGCTCCGATGTTCTGCCGTGATCCCATGACTAGGTCTTCGACATGGTCGGGTCGTGACACGAATGGTTAATTAACTGTATACAGGTGACTACGATAAGTAATCTGCAGGAAAAAACTTAGACGAGTAGGCTGATGCTCTTTACGGTCTATCAGTCTATGCAATGAATGGTGTTTGCATTAGTTAATAAATACTTTATTAATGGACTGTAAGCCTTATTGGCAGATAAGTACTAGAAAGCTCTGAGAAGAGAACCAGAGATATACAACTTCTTCCGCTTAATACCTAAGGTTTATATATTAATACCTGACTTAGTAAGAATACTCCGCGATAAAGCTTTAAACTTTGCAAGGGAGAAGCTTCCAGTGTCGCTAATCTCTCTAGAGACTAAAGAGATTTATAATAAAGTGACCGCTAGGATTTCTGAATTTACTAAGGATCTTCTCGATTCGTTTCTATAACAGCCTTTAATAGGAAGTTGTTTATATTATAGGCGTAGCAAGTCGGTGCTAGTTGAGGCCCTATAGCGCAGATGCATAAAGTGCGGTAAAGGTGGCGCTATATTTTAAAGCCTGCAGCAGCGATAGAATAACTATTAAATGTAAATATACGTCTAATTACCAGCTAAAGCATATAAGACACTGCCACTTAACTATATTTATTCCTGATAATAGCTTTAGTTTTATTATGCTGGGAAGGAATAAGTTTAGTCGCAGCGTTATAGTGCTAATCCCGATAAGTGTATTCTGGCTATAGGTATGCTCCCGCTGTCATCCCATGACGTCGCCAAAGCCATGATCCATGATCTATGATGATACGTACCGTATAGTAGTGCTTGGTAATCAGGTTTGTTTCTGCATGAGGGCGAAGTTGCCACAGCTGGATGCTATGCTTTTATTGCACCAGTATACTGCAGTATCAGCCACGCACGCTATCAAGCCACATTCGGCAGAAAGTGTACTCAAATGCGAACATGAAAATCAGCCCCCGACTGTACAAGGCTTTCCCGTCTTCGTGTTGCCGATTATGGGCAGAAGTGGGCGTGAGTAAGAGGTGGGTCCAAATCATCCCAACTCCAAAGTAGTAGAGTGTTGGCACGCATAGATAACTTAAGTTTATACCTCTGTTGTGTAGGGTACGATACCCCCATCGACAAGGTCGCCTGGGAGGACCAAAGTCATGATTAGCCCGCTTCTACGGAGGCACTATGTCCATGGGATCGAGTTCGGCTAATTATAAGTATCTAGTTGATGCTACGTGGAAGTCCGGGTTTCATTGAAACGAGCCCCATCGCTATAGCGTCATGCCCACTCCTAGACAACTGCATGATTAGATGAGGCTTGTGTATTTAGATACTTAGTGGTCGTTAATAATAAAAACAAAACAAAACTGTACGCAATTCGTTCTCCGCTGAACTGTGACAACGTGAAATGTTTAATCTTATCAAAATTGTATATTCTGATGTAACTATGCATTTTATTGATTGCCAGTTGGTAGGGAATCTGCCGCCAGATACACTCATGCGTCTCCTGGGCGAATCCATGACGACCCCCAGAACATGCTTATCGAACTCTCTGACGCCTTGTTATTTTGATTTAACGACAATGAAATCATTTGGGGATATTGACTAAGCAATGACTTCATGCGATATCCTTTGGCTTCATGAAGGCACTGCCTGGCTCTCACACTCATGATGCATATAGTTCAGTGAGAAGGTTTTTGTCGGATAACGTCGGTCTAGTTGTTGGAATAAGCAAAAATGGGTATGCAAGGGAGCCTGTGATCTTACGTGAGGTGAAACAGAACGTGCGGCGTTCTGTTTCTATGATAAAAAATGGCTGGAAGGGAATCCAATGAGGATAAGGAAGTCAGAGAGAAAAGAATATGGTGTAATTGAGTGGAAGTTCAAGTGCCCAAAATGCCCTATTTTCATAATATGACTGACTGCAGAACCGTATTACGCGACAGTTATATAATTATCTGTTCTGGAAATTGGCATAATAATAAAGAGACCTCTGATTATAGAGTAAGAAAGTATAGGCAACACTTATTCGCGTCTGCCTATATTGGAAAAAATTCTATGATATTTTTCTTAAATGACTTTGAACTAGTTGTTGTCTAGCCCTTTTAATAACGAAATCTGTTTATAACCTTTAGTGCCTTGCTTTCTTTCGCGGCTGAAACTTAGTGGCGTATATCTTAAAAAAATTATCCGGTTCTATGGGATAGGCACCTGTTATATTATAAAAGGCGGTGGTAGAGATGTAATTCGTCTTGCCTTTATAAACCAGGCTATAGTATTTAAGGAGATATTCCTTTTCCGATTCGTCGCTTTGCAATTAAAACGCTAATCCTCTTTTCGCCTCCTTTCTAAAAGAATTTATAAGTTTATAGTCTCTTTTGCAGTAAAGGTAATATTTATTTAAAAATATTCTTAAACTTTATCTTTATCTTAATAGCTTTGCCGGCAGTTTAGGCTAACTCTTTTCTAATATAAAGTAGAAGGCCTGCGCAGAATTATTTAATATAGCGTTGCTTTTTTAATAATAGTATATCTTTTAAAAAGCTTTTACCGGTTACAACTATTATTTAACCGCGATATCTATTATCAAATCCGTGCTTACCTTTACTGGCGAGGATATAAACTGTGTCACAGGCTAGGCCATGTCTCCCGGAATCACGACTACGCCGAATCCGGAAATACAACCAATACTAGACCGCTTACTTAATTAGGAAACCACCTCAGCCATAACCCTATACGCACAACTATATAATGCATATATAGCTAGTATGGAGCTTCCTTCCTTCAGCTAAAGATAGACAATACAGAAGTGCCCTAACTGCATGCTTTCCAGTTAGGCTATACCCATTATATATCTATAGCTCAGCTATTACCTAGCCAGTAAATAACAGAACTCTTACTGCAAAAGGAAAATAGTGAATTTTAGAGACTAAGCCTTTAAGGGCAACAATATATAGTCGCAGATCGAGTAAGCTGTTCTACCTTTATAGGAATAAATAGCTGCACTAATAAAAAAGCTAAACTCTATAACACCAGCGACTTAAAGGCTAAATAGCCAGGAAAATAAGATATTATTCTTTCTGCAATTTAAGCAAAAACCCGCGCAGGCCGCAACTATAAAGCCTATATTGACCTCTATAATAGAGTTTATATAAGCTTTTAGGGTTAAAAGGAAGCTACTCTTTAACCTATTTAAATTTTTAAAAAAGTAAAAGGAATATACTATATAAGCGCAAAATATATATAAAAAGCTTAAACTTAATAAAAAGTTCTATAATAGTAATAAAGAATAGTAATACTTTATTAATTCCTACTTAAACACTATACTTAAATAAATAGTCGCTACCTTTTATATATTAAAAGGAACTAATAGGAACTATAACCTAGGAAAATTTATATAATACTTAAACTATACCTATAAAGATTAAAGACTTTAAAACTAAGCTGCATAAAAGCTATATACTTTTAAATAAAAAGATAAAACTTTACTTTTATCTTTTTTTCCCTGTTTTAAATAAAAGCTTTTTAAAGCAGGTAGCGATAACTAGGCTAACTAAGCTAAGATTATTTTCCTTAGAGGAGTGTTATCTTTAAAATTATAATTCCGCTTAATAACAGTAAACCTGCTGCTTACTTATAGTAAATAGCTTGCTAAAGTCTAGGATATTGCTAACTGCATTAAATAATTAGATTTAAACTAATAAAACGCAAGAGCTGCTTTAATAGGCCACTCCTGGCAGAAAAAATATAATAAGCTTTAACTATATTGCACTTTAAAAGACTATATATAAGCAGTCGATAAAAAGGGCGATATGTCAGAGACCCTCTTTGGGGCAGACGGATCGGGCGAGGGGCTGCGACCCTAGGGAAGAGTAGAGGAGGTTGAAGAGCAGTCACTTAAAGGAGAGATAGATGCTAATAAGCAGGTAACAAGCCAGAAACTAGTAGTTAGGTGTAGCAGCAGTAGTTTACTGGTCTCTAAAGTTCTATATCTTCAGGGACTACAGTTGCTCTTATATATACATTCCGGCCTATATAATATTATAAGAGCTCCGGAGCTTCTAGTCTCCTGACAGGCTGCCCCCCCTTTCATGGCATCGACCTCGATGCCGGCAAGGACCTTATATCTAACCAGCTCCTTTCCAGCTTCTAATACCCCATTACTATACTAAACAGTAACCATTTCCTATATAGACGCTTTTTTAAGCCCTAAACTTAAACACTTTAGCGTATACTTAATAGCCTAAAAAGTTTCTAACCTTATAGTTTAAAAGTATGCTTTTATATAATTAGATTTAGAGGGTAGTAGAGAAATCCTATATAATAAGCCAACCCTTTATTGTTAATGTATAAGTGATTTACTCTATTTTTCTTTTTTTAATTTACTACCGCGTATAAGTGCACTATATGCATTTTTGCCTTACTTTTCTTTTCTTTTATAACTTTAATTCCTATTTACTTTTCTCTTTTCTTTTTTTTTTTCCTCTTTATCTCTCTCTCTTTCTTACTTTTTTTTTTTATAGGCGCTTTTCTCTATAAATATTCCTTCCTCTCGCTTTTTATTACCAGCTAACCTATTATATAATAGCAGTTCTCTTTTTTTAATTCAGCCTGCTATTATAAGTTCTCTTTTTTTTTTTGCGATAGATATCGCTGCTTTATAAGTTTTCTATAGCTGATTCTTTACTATAACTTCCTATTTAATACGCTTATAGCCTAGTTTTAGAAAATAATAGCGATCTTGTAGTATCTGAGAACCTCGATATAGCAAGCCTGTTTTCGCTTGCAGCCAATACTATCTTAACTGCGTCTCTATTAGAATACCCTCTTTTTAAGATTACTATACCTTTACTAGCAAAATGCTGTAAAGCTGCTGGCAATTTAACCTAATAGGTGTTTTTATATAGATATAACTATTAGCTACTGTTAACTCGCTATAGATGCCCTGCCTTATGCTGTTATTGTTTTAACCTTTTGATCGAATAGAATGCGAAGTTAAGAAAAAAACCTCCCTAATACTGTAATAATAAATATAGGTTTAATACTATTAGAAAGTAAAACTTTCTATATTAACTTATATTATACTAGCTGCTTCTGAGAAATATTTTTATTGTTTCTTAAACAATAAGTTATATAATCTAATCGCCTGTTAATTTATTAATGCCGCTAAGGCATTAGTTTAATGTTTTTAAGAGTCCCCTATTAATAAAGTAAGTGCTTTAATATTGCTTCTTTATTATATAATAGCGGCTAATAAGAACCTAGTCTATAATAGCACTACTATAAGTCTAATGTAAAAAGAACCTTATATTGATGCGATAGAAGTTAGGCCTAGCTAAAGAGCGAAAAGAGAAAGAGTCTGCAGTAAACAAGCAGCATCGCCGCTAAAATTTAGAGCGCTTAAACCTTTAAGTTGCTTTTAATTAAATAAACTCTCTTACTATTATTACTACTGTTATATATACTCTTATTCCAGTATGTGTTTCTTTATTTATAATAGGCAGTTTTCAGCTAATTACTGTATAATATATTAGTATACTGAAATTCCTGTATTTCTTTAGGTATATCCTATTATTATAAAAGATTATAATAAAGTGCTGTTTAAAGATAAGAAGAATTAGTTATTATTTAATAGTAGTGTTGCTACTTGTTTACTGTAAAATATATACTGTTGCGAGTTTATTTTCTATTTTTAATTAACTAATTAAAACTGCGCAATACCCTGCTCCCTTTAACTTTATAATATTTAGTAGTAGTAGCTGGTTATTTACTAGTAAATTACTACTTATACTTTTAAATTAATTTAATATTAGTAAAATTATTTTTCTTTTACTAAATATTATTAATCTTTAAATAGTCTTTTTATTTAAGTAAATATAAGCATTATATCCCTTTATATTTATAATTAATAATTTTTTTAATTTTGAATGTCTTTTTAGCGCTAAAAGGGTAATCTATTGGCTTAGAAAGTTCTTTTTTGCGGCTATAATATAGTTTAAGATTTATAACATTGAAAATATTATCAATTTTAATAGAAAATAGGAGATGAATTTAATATATTAATCCACTTGTTCTAATTTGGCGTTTAATCTAGTAGGGATTAATATACTTTTTAGCGAGTTTTTTACTAGGTTATTAAAGTTTTAGGTATTTTATAGAAAGTAATATTTAATTGCTAATAGTAAATTTCTTTTTAAGTCAGTAAATGTTATACTACTTTTTATATTCTTTTTAGCTTTATTATAATATTTATTTAATTATTTTATAGGTAACTTAAAGCTTTTTTACTTTTATAATAGTATTAGTATAATATCTATAGTAGGTTAGTTTATTATAACCTAAAGTATTAGGCTTATAGCTAAGCAGTAAGAAAGCTGGTAAATAGCTAGTTATAGAATGTTTAGCACTATTATATATAGACTAAGCAAGAGATAATTTTTACAGCCAGTTATCCTATTATTTACTGTAAAAAGAATATAAATAATACTTTAAGGCTTAATTCTGCTGTTTAGTCTAACTATTGTTAAAAAGGAGGGCTAAAAAGCAAGGATTTCTGTGTAATTGGGTAACCTTCCTATTCTGGCTAGACCCGGAATTAGGCCCGACGCTAGGACCGAGTTCCGGAGGAACTTCGGTGTAAGTCAGGAAATTTCTGTTATCCTCAACGATAACAATTAAGCTAGGATCAGCTACCCCGCCTACCCTAGACTCAATACAATGGGCATAATGGCCATTGTGAAAAATCTAACCAAAATGGTTTCCCGTTTGTATGGCCGTGAGTCGATTTGACCGATTTTACATACAAATGAATTTTGCGGAAAATAGGAATGCGGCCACAAACCCAATTCTGCCACCGCATACCTATTATTAGGTCGGAGGACTATTGTAGAAGACAAAGCTATTGTTCATACAATCACTTCTACACCAGCCGCACATCACTAGATATTCTATAGCTTTCTAGCTATTAGTTTAGTTACAATTCAATTGTTTATCTATTGTTAACCCAACTAGACTCTCAGTCGTTTCCTCATTGCTGCGTTGGGTGCACCTTCCTAGAAGCTGCACTTAAATGAGGTTCAGTATAACCTTGTTATTTTAACAGGTTATAAGCCCGGGAGAGTTTTCCTCGGGTCTCTATTAGTGGATTTTTCTAGTGGTTACAGCACTTCCCCTAGCGCTACTACAGCACTCATAGCGGGTTTTTATAGTGCTTATCCTAGTGCTTATATCAGCATTCTTAGATTTTGGCTGCCAGGAGCTATTCTTAGGCTTCTACTGCAAATACTGTTGCAGTTATAGTAGTACTGCTACTATTTTCGCTATTTTTAGTGATTTATATATACTATATAGTATATTCCCTATTTTAATAGGATATAGGTCTGATAGTAGTATAAGTCGACCTATTAGGGCTCCTAGTAGCCCTATTTCCTTAATTAAGGATAATAGCTCTCCCCAGCAGTAAAGGGATCTATTTATTTAGGTGTAGAATATAGAATAAGAGCTTCAGGCATAGAGGGCTTTTACTGAGACAGTTAAGGTATAGTTAAAGGGTCAGAATAATACTATGACTTAGTTATCTAATACTCTAGCTAGCCTAGCTGCTGCTATATCAGGGCTTCAATAACGGGCTACTAGTCTAATACAAGTTGATCCTATAGCCCCTATTTTAGTGCTGATATAAGCTTTTACTCCTATTCCTATACTAATCCAGGTTCTATTTTCATCTATTCCTTAACCCTAAAATACTATTTCTACTCTAAATAGTAGTTTTATTAAAGAGGTATTAAAAAAGGTCTATAGCTTTCTAGAAAGCTATAAGCTAGTGGGCCCTAATAACTTTGATTAGTGGAAACAGTCCTTAAGTATTATGCTAAGGGCTATGGATTACTATGCTTTTATAGAAAATCCTATAGTTGCTAATTCCTTATCTGATTTAGAACAGGCCCTATTACTTATACTAATTAGGGATAGTTTAACAGCTATTCCTGCTGCATCTATTGCTTGGATTTAAAGCCTAAAAGAAGCATTTTTAGCATTAAAGAGATAATATAGTGTTACGACCCGACCATATCGAAGACCAGGTCACGGGGATACAGGAGAATATCGGTTACACCGACCAATCATCAAGGAGTGATCACTACGCTAAGAGTAATCACTTAAACGCTCACTACACCAAGACGTATAATCACTTACTCGATTACCGCACTATCGCAGTGATTGCAATAACGCTTACTAGAACATCAGTGATCGTATATAGATCTCCTTTATATATATATAACTGGCTTGATATTTATTTAGTATAGTTACTTAAACAGTCGTTAATTAATTGCATTTACTAGAACCGCCTGTTTTACAGAATCGTAACTATGTTACCCTGCTTAGTATTTATCTTTAACCTCTCTATTAATATAAACCTATAAACCTTGGTTTATCCCTTAAGAATTAACCTGGATTATTACACATTAACAACTCTTGTTTAAAAGGCTACTAAAAATCTTAAGCAATATCGCAAATATATCCGCTGCAGTATCCTCTTTTAATAACCCTAATACTTTACCCTTTATTCTACTTCCTCGCTAGGGGCAGGATAATAATAGAGATAATAATATAAGTGGAAGCGAAAATAAGGATAAAGTCGATAAAATAGAATAACTTTGCATTCATATAAAAGAAGCCTTTTAATATATAGAAGCTAACTGCATAGAATAGGAATAACGCTATTAGTACTTGGTCGCTGAAAACGCTAGACTTTAATAAATGATTTACTAACAGTAAGCAGCTATTATAGACTTACAGAACTAAACACTACCTGCACTTAATTTAAACCCTATACTAAACCCTAGAGGGAACTGACCTTTAAGGGACTTAAAAGAGTCGCTTAAGATATAACCTTTTAAGCACTTTGATGGAAGTACTGTAGCACTTTAACTATTTCTCACTTAACTATATAACTATTTTACCTACCTTTTAACCAGCTTTAATATAAAGATTAATAAAGTTCTCTTAGCTGCTAGACGACTTAAAAGGAATGCCTTAAAGTAGTTTAAACCTACCTAAAGGGATTTCCTTGATAATAGAGCTAATGCTGATAAGTAAACGCAAACTATATTCGCTAGTTATAATTGGTTTAAAGAAAAGCTAAAGAATATCTTTAATAATATTAGTAAAGAATATACTATAGAAAATAAATTTATAAACTTAGTTTAAAGGGGAAAATACTTTAACTATACTGCATATTTCAGGAACTATACTTTTAAGGTTAAGTGGGGAAATTCTACTTTTATTAAATGCTTTTATAATAGACTTAAACTGGAAGTTAAAAGGGAAGCCTATAAATTCCTTTGGGATAAAGGTATTACTGAGTTTATTAAGAAATATATAGATACAGATAATTTACTTTATAAACTTTATTTAAATATAAAGACAGGATAACAGTAATCTGGATAAGTTTATAAGTATTGAGGATATGTAAATTAAGGTAAAAAGCGATAAAAATATATTGCCAGCTTTAATAATAGGAGACCTAGTCGAATAGATCTAGATATTATCTAGAAGGGAAAGGCGAAGGTTATCTATTATAACTGTAATAAACCAGGATACTTCTTAAAGGACTATAAAGCTTTACGAAAATTAAAAAATAATAAACCTTAAAAGCCTGCGCTAAAACCTAGATAAAAGGTTAGTATAGTTTTAAAGGCTATTAATTATATATTATTTAACTGGACTATATACTATAACAATAGCTGCCTTATTTATAAAACCAGTAAAGATAAAAGCGGATAGTACTTGAAATAACCTAGGAAAATATCTATAATAAACTGAAAGGGATACTAGTTAAGATTTAAATCTTTAACTTTTAAAGATATTCTTAAAGAAAATAAAGCGAACAGGTATTTACTACGCCTAGACAGTTTAATGGAATGAAACCTAGACTCTAGCTATATAGAGTCAGATAGGGATAACAATATCCTAGACAGATAAATGGTTACTGTAATCGACTATTAATATTTTAATTAAATTACTGCAGGCAATAAAAGATAGACTAGCAGTAGTAACTTTAATAATAAAGATAAGAATAACCTTTCGCGATATAGACTATTACTATATAGTGCTATACCTTTAGAACTAGAAAATATACTGCCTATAAATAGTAACCTTAAGGGTAAATTAAATAAATATTACCTAAACCTAGTTAAGAGAGTTGCTATAGGTATACAGCAAGATAGATTGAACCTATACCTATATAGATAGCTTTATATATAAAACAGAGCTAATAGCAAAATAGCCATTAAAGCTATCCTAGTTGCTTTAGCTATATGCAAAGAACTTATATATTTCTATATATAAGGAGATTATGCCGCAAATAACCCTATTTATAAAGAGTATTACGCTATATCCTAGGTTACTTATATTATATATAAATATATAATATACTTTTAAGAGAAAGTAAAGTATAATATATTCCTAATTAAAATCTTATTCTACCTTGTAAAATAGGTATAGGATTATAACGCTTTCAAAGAATAGATTATAACTATATAGTATTAAGACTTTAAGATTATTATTATTAAACTAGATACCGAAACCTTAAAGGAATATCGTTAGCTATAAAGACTTAAGGGATATAAGTTTAAAGGATACTATATTTACTGCTAAGAGAAGTTAATAGAGTGGCACTTCCGCTATAATAGAAGGTTTAAGTGCAATTAATAATACTACTTAAAGTGCAATAGCTTAAGGTATATTATATATAAGTGAAATAAGTTACAGGATTAGTACTTGCAATAAATTAATAATACCTTATATTTATTGCTAGACTATATATACTATTAAAAGGATAAATGCATTACTTACCTATAAAAAAAACTCTAAGAATAGTGAACGTGGAAGTATATAAAGTATAAACCTACCTTAAAGGATAAAGAGATTAATTAGATTATAAAAGAGCTATATAAAAACCAGTTTAACTTTATTACCTATAAAGGAATTACCTATAATAAGAAAAGGTGGCATTTACTTTAAGGAACTTTAATTAACTGCAAAATCTGCGCAAGAAGAAAAAAATTAAAAAAACGACTAATATTATTTATAAAAGGGCTATAAAGTAATAATCGATAAATTATATCTTTTGAAATATTAAATAATAAAAGTAATAATAAAGATTTACTATATTTTAAATTAAAGATAATAGTTAAGGGATATCGGCTATACATATTAGTAGACAGTAGAGCGATAGGTAATTTTATTATACCTATAACTGTAAATCGCTTATAGTTACCTTAAAAAAAAAACTAAACTATATTAACTTTATTAAGTAAAAGGAGGAGCTTTTATATATAATAATGGATAGGTTAAGCGAAAGACTAATTATTTTGAACTTGAAATCGCTAAATGTAAGGGAGTGGTTTTTTATAATATAGCGAATATTAATAGGTATAATATTATTCTCGGTTATTTTTGGTTAAAATGCAATAACTTTGATATTAACTGGAAGAATAGCCAGCTTTATTGGCGTGATAGTGAAGCTTCTTTAGCGATTAGAACTATTAGAAAGGCTTTAGCTGCAGGGCAGAAATCCTATATAGAACCCCTAAGTATACTGAAAAAAAGGATTAAGAAAGTTACCTTTAATTCGATTACAGAAATAATTTACTTAAAAATAAAACTTAAGTAGAATAAAGGGAAGGATAGGTGAATCCAAAGAATAATTGCCTTTTTACAGAAAGCATTTAATAATATTAATAAAATACTTAAAATAAAAAGCCCTAAAACAGCAGTGTTACTAGAATAGCTATAGAATATCCTTAAAGAATACTAGAAGTATAATAAGCTATTTAAAGAAATACTTAATATAAAACTACTAGAATATAGTTAATAGGACTATATAATTAAGCTTAAAGATAGTATCAGCACTATTTTCTATAAAATTTATAATCTAAATGAAAAAGAGTTTAAAAGCCTATGCGATTATTTAAATAATATATTAGCTAAAAGGTATATCCGACCCTCTTTATTAGAAGCAGGCTATCCTATTATATTTATATTAAAAAAAGGAGGTAAACTACAGTTAATTATAGACTATTAACGGCTTAATAAAGCCACTGTTAAAGATAAAACTCTATTACTGTTAATTATAGAATTGCAGGATAGATTATATAGAAAGAAATAGTTTATAGCGCTGGACCTTAAAGGCGCTTATAACCTTATCTGAATTAAGGAAAGACATAAATAAATAACCGCTTTTTAAACTAAGTATAGCTTATTCAAATACCTAGTTATACCTTTCAGTCTCACTAACGCTCCTATAATATTCTAAAAGATAATCAATAATATATTAAAAGAATACTTTAATATCTTTATAGTTATTTACCTAAATAATATTTTAATCTTTTTAAATACCTTTAAAGAATATAAAGTATATATTTATAAGGTATTATAGATACTATAAAATACTAAACTATTTATAGAACTAGAGAAATGCGAATTCTATATATAGAAAGTTACTTTTTTAAAGTATATTATTACCTTTAGAAAAATTTATATAGATCTATCGAAAGTATAAGCAGTAAAAGACTAGCCTATATTTATAATAGTTAAAGAAGTTTAAAGCTTTTTAAAACTTATTAACTACTATTAATAATGTATTAAAAGCTATAGAAATATTATATAAACTTTCTATAAATTTATTAAAAAGGATTAAAAGTTTTTATAGGTATTAGATATATAGGATATATTTAATAAGCTTAAGCAGCTTATCTTGGAAGAACCTATATTTATTATATTCGACCTATTTAAGGAAATAAAAGTTGAAATAGATGCTTTTAACTTTACTATAAGAGTTTAATTTAGCTAGAAGGATAAGAATAGTAAACTATACCCTATTACCTTTTACTTTAGAGTACTATATAGCGTAAAATTAAATTACCTAATATATAATAAAGAATTCCTTGCTATTATTTTTGCCTTTAAGGAATAGCGATATTATTTATTAAAAGGAATATATAAAGTTAAGGTATATATTAACTATAAAAATATTATATATTTCGCGATAGTTTAATAACTCTCTAGAAGGCAGATTTACTATATAGAATATCTCTTAGAATTTAACTATATCTTAATCTACTGAAAAGGATTTAAAAACAGATAAGCAGACGCGCTTAATAGACGAGCCAATTATAACCAGGGAAAAATCAAGTATACTGGGCAGATTTTAAAATAGACCCTTAAAGGATACTACTAATAAATAGTACTTTAAGCTATATATAAAGTATCCAGTAATAATACTATACTTTAATGCATTAAGGAGTACTATATTACTTAAGATAATAATAGATTCCTAGAAGATATAGAGTTTAATAATAAAGGAACTTAATAATAAAATAAAAAAATTTAAATTTTAGATAAACTCTAGAAGAATATAGTTATAGAAGTTTATTAATACTTGGTATATAAATATAAAGGTATTTGCAAGACCTGCAAATAAATATAAAAGTATTTTAAGTTTTAAAGGCTTAAGAAAGTAGTATAAGACATTATCTCTTGTTATATAACTTACAGAACAGTTAAACCTTTAAAACATAAACCATACAGTAAACTCTAACCTTTACTAGTACTAGAACGACTATAAAAGTTAATCTTATTAAACTTTATTATTAAACTACTACTATTTATTAAATTAAAATTAAATATTAAGTATAATAATATTTTAATAATTATAGATTAATTTACTAAATACTTTTATTTCCTTTTATATAAAAAAGTAATAGATATAGAAACACTAGCTTATATATTTTTGCAATTTATTGCAGCTAATTATATAATTCCAGCTAAAATTATTTCTAACTAAAGATTAACCTTTACGTTTAAATTCTAGCAAGCACTTATAAATTATTAGGTATAAATTACAAGCTCAATATTATATACTACCTATAGACAGACAGACAAATAAAATGCATTAATTAAATTATTAAAGCCTATTTAAGGAGTTATATTAACTTTAACTAAAATAATTAAGTAAAGAAACTATTAATTATATAAATATCTTATAATAGCGATATTTTAAAGTTAACTGGACTTAGCCTTATATATACCAACTATAGCTTTATACTAGATATATATAAAGCGCTAAAGAAAGGCCTATATATCGATAAAGTATAAATTAAAGCTGAAGGTATAAAGCAGTTATATAAAGAAATACAGGTATACCTTTACTTTATATAAAAAAGAATAACGAAATATACTAATAAGTATAGATTAAAGGGATTAATTTTTAAAAAGGGAAATATAGTTTATTTATATTAATATTCGCTAAGGAAAAAGACTATAAATATTAAAATAATGCAATTAAGCGATAAATTAGATTTTAAGAAACTTAAACTTTACCTAGTTAAGAAGGTTATTTTAGAAGTTACTTATAAACTTATATTACTAGACAGTATTTAAATTTACCTAGTATTTTATATTTTACTATTTAAAAAAGTATTATAAAACAAATTAGAAAATAAACTAATTATAGATTTAATTAAAGTCTTACCAGTTAAAGAAAAATATAAAGTTAAAGAAATTAAAGCTATAAGAATAGAAAATAATAAACGCTAGTATTTAATTAAATAGAAAAACTATAGAGAAGAATATAACTTTTAGGAACCTAAGGAATACTTTAAGCACTCCCGGATGACTTTACAGTAATTCTATTGAAATCTAGGCCTTTTAACGAAAGGTTTAATAAAGCGTTGAAAGTAAGAAGATTAATACCCTGAAAATCCTGAACCTCTAAAAGAACTTCCAATTCCTGCCGCTCTAAATCTTCCAGTTTATCTAAAGATTCCAACCTATGCTTAACTATTTTTTTACCTTTAGTCCGCAGTTGTCGTTTTTGACGACAGAGACGCTCCAAATGATCCAAGGCCTTGTCCATTTCCGCCTAGGCCTTGCAAAGGGCCTTATAATAAAGCAATAGAAGTTCTTCCGCCAATTCTTTAGCGGAATTAAGACATTGCAACTTAGAAATAATACTTGACACTAAAAAATAGTCTTAGCTACAATACTAAAAGGAAGACTTCAGGGAAATATATAAAAGCTTAACGCAACCCCCGCACTATTATATAGACGACCAGCATAAATGCACTCACTATATTTTAAAGAGTGATCGCTTATATAACACTTTAGGCCGCGAAAAAGATAATAAGAGTAAGGCATAACATTAAAACCGTCAGTATCAATTAAATCCGCGAGCTTGCGACGCTGGAAAGTCGATTTAGCACGAGTAGGCTGTAGATTATTAGATATAATAAACAGTCAAAGAGAAGGACATTACGCATAAGAAAGGGGAAAAGATTAAACAAGTCTTAAGGACAAGACTAACGGGAGGGGGATATCGTATCATGACCCAACTATGTCAAAAACCAGGTCACAGGGATATAGGAGAATATCGGTTATACCGACCAATCATTAAGGAGTGATCACTGCGCTAAGAGTAATCACTTAAACGCTCACTACACCAAGACATGTAATCATTTACTCAATTACTGCACTATTGCAGTAATCGCAATAATGCTTACTAGAACATCAGTGATCGCATATAGATCTCCTTTATATATATATGACTGGCTTAACACTCATTTAGTATAGTTACTTAAACAGTTGTTAACCAATTGCATTCACTAGAACCGCCTGTTCTACAGAATCGTGACTACATTACCCTGCTCAGTATTCATCCCTGACCTCTCTGTCAACATAAACCCACGAACCTCGGTTTATCCCTTGAGAATCAACCCGGATCGTCACATATAGTTACTTTAATACTCTGCAAAGAGATTCCCTTTATAGGGAATTTCACTCATTAAATTATAGTAATTATAAAGGATCTTTAACTGAATTTAATACTATTTTTAACAGCTTATTAGCTAAGCTAGCTATTTCAAAGGTTAATATTAATATACTAGACTAAGTAAATCAATATTTAAATTCCTTAGAAAAGACTTATCTTTAATGGGCTGAAAGAATTAAAGGAACTATTAGATCTAGTAGAGCTATTAGGCAATTAACTGAAGGTTTTAACATTCAGTTTCTTATGGCAGATATATTAGAAGAGACTAGGAATCTATCTTTTACTGTATATAGGGTTAATAAGGCCTTAGGCCCTTCTAAGTCCCCTAATTAAAAGCCAGCTTCTAATTCCAATAAAAGGAAAGGAAATCAAAAGAATTAAGGAAATTAAAAGAATCAGAAGAATTAGAACCAACAAAACCAGAAGCAAACTACAGAGGATACTGCTTTTGCTAGCATATATCATCTAGCTACTAGGGAGCATAGCTCAGAAGAGCTATTAGAAGAGTCCTCTACTGAATCTATTGGTAGTACAGATAGTAATCGAGACCTTTTACAAGCCCTGAACGCTAAAAAAGGCAAAAAGCCTTTTAAGCCTTCTAAATCTTCTAAAAAACCTAAACCCCCTAGACTCTCTATTTAGGATAGTCTATTATATAATACTGGATCTACAGTTTATATAGTTAATTCTAGGAAATGGTTTATAGACTATAGACTTAATAACAGGGACTTAGGTGTTGTCTATATTGGCAGGGGCCCTGTTACCTTTAAAGGGATAGGTATAGCTACTTTTAATATCTTGAATAAAGATAATAACTATAAAAAGATAAAATTGCTAAATACCCTCTATTGCCTACAGCTAGATGTAAACCTTATAAGTGGTTTAAGGCATTACTAAGCTGGAGGATATATATAGTATAATACTCTTTTTATAAAAACTATGCAGCTAATAGGACTATTAAATCCCTTAAAATATGGTTTTTTTCCTTATAATTAAAGGATATACTATACTATACAGCTATATAAATACTTATAGAGCTTATAGCTTTATATAGGTTTAAATTCCTGCTATTAGTAAGGAAAAGGCTTGGGAATATATCGCTATTCTAGAAGCAACAGCTTTGAAAAAACAATTAACTAGATCTAGTCCTAGGCTTATAAAGAAGAATAATCCTAAGGGAAAGGATCTCTCTGAACTCCCTGAAACCCTAGGCCAAGTGGAGGAAGATAGGCCTTGTATGCCCCTATTGCCTGAGGAAATAAGGGGGAATAAGCCTACAGAGGATACCTTTGTGGAGGAAAGGCCCCGTATGCCTAGGGAATCCTCTATTACTGAATATCTAGAAGTTGTTAAGCTATCTAAACTAGAGGGAGAGACTATTATTAGTCCTAGCCACAAACTGCTGAAGCCAGCCCTTTTATAGCATAAAAGACTAGGTTATATTAGTTTAAATCTACTAAAGAAGACTGCTAAAATAACTACTAGAATTCTTAACTTTAATTCTATTAAAGAGACTGAATTCTATTGCCTAGCGTATAATAAGGGAAAAGCTATTAAAAGGCTTAATTTAAAGCTAATTCCCGATCCACTAGCCTCTCTAGATCGCCTAGAAGCTGATACTTTCTCTATAAAGCCAATGCCTTATAATAAGGCCCCTATTAGTCTTTTAATTATCGATAGAAAATCAAGATATAGGTGGCTATTCCTTTTAAGAGATTATAGTAGACCTACCCTTTTAGCTACTATATAAAGCTTTATAAATAGCCTAAAAACGCAATATAACCAGTATCTTAAAGAATTTCATTATAATAGCAGAAAGGAAATTAATTAGGAACTTTAGACCTGGTTTTTTTCTTTAAGAATTATATATTCCTATAATAGCCTTTATATTTACGAATAGAATAGTTTAATAGAACGCTTTATTAGAGTTTTATTAGATAGGCTATAGGCTACTATTATAGCAGTTAACCTGCTGCTATATCTCTGGAATTTTATTATTACTGCGGTTTTTAAATTAGTTAACTATATAGCTGTTACTAATAGGGACTCCACCCCTTATTAAGAATTATATAAAGACCTAGACCTTAATAAAGATTATAAACCTAATCTGCGAAAATATAGGATTATTGGCTCTTATTGTAAGGTATTTGTTCTATAAGAATGAAGGGCCAAGGGCTATAAATTAGCCCTTAGGACTGAAACTGGGAGACTACTAGCAGTCTTAGGTAGTAATACCTATTTTATCTATATCCCAACTAGATATATAGTCTTTAAATCGTTAACTATAAAGCTATATAAAGATAAGATTCCTGAGCTTTAAATCCTAGAGCCCATTACAGGTTAGGATAATAAGGAATTAGAGGGAGAAATAGAGCTAGATTTTATAGATTAAATAATTCCTAGCTTTTAGGATATTAATCCCTTACTCCCTGACCCTATTCTAGAGGGAGTACCCACTACTATTCCCCTTATTCCTATACCAGTTATATAAGACTCTGCAGTTATAGAGGATCCTATAGATATAGATATATCCCATTTTCTCTATAATAGCGTTAGAAAGCTAGCCTTTCCAGCTACTGCAGTATAAAACCCATAAACGCTTAAGCAAGTACTTTATAGTCCTGATAAGACTAAGTGGCTAGGAGCGATTTATAGCGAATTTGACCAGCTAGTTAAACAATACACCTTTGCTTTTATTAAGCGTAATAGTATTCTTAAAGGCAGGAATCCTATTATTAGTCGATTAGTCTTAAAGACTAAGAAAGACTAGAATAATAGAATAGTAAAATTTAAAGCTAGGCTAGTTGCTAGGGGTTTTTAATAACTAAAAGGAATAGATTTTAACCAAACATTCGCCTTAACAGCTGTTCCTTCTACCTGGCGGCTCCTATTAGCCCTAGCTACTATCTATAACTAGGAAATCGAATAAATCGACTTTATTGGTGTATTCTTTAATGGGATACTTAAGGAAACTATCTTCTTTAACTTTCCTAAAGGATTTAAAGACTATGCCAGTTAAGCTTCCCTTAAGATTAAGTCTATTCTTAGAAAGCTGGGTTATAACCCTAATATAGATCAGGTTATTTAGTTACAGAAAGCTCTTTATAGCCTGAAACAGTCCCCTAGAGAATAGCAACAGGCTCTACAAGCCTTAGGAAATAAACTAGGATATAATCCTTTAATTTCTGACTTTATTATTCTCTATAATCCAAATAATGGTATTTTTATCGTTACTTATATGGATAACTGTCTTCTTATTGGACCAGATAAAGAAGCTATAGCCTAGCTAAAGCTAGCTTTTAATAAAGTCTATGCTATAGAAGATAAAGGCCTTGCCTTTTTTTTTTAAGGGTTTAGATAGTTAAGGATAGAAAAAGAGGCCTTTTTTGGCTTTCCCAGAAACAGTATATTACTAAAGCTATAGAGTTTTTTAACCTTTAAAACTCTAAGCCTATCTAATTACCCCTGCAGCCCTTTATTTTAGCTAATAAAACTATAACTAAACTAGATAAAGCTAATACTAAGCTTTTTCAAGCTATTATTAATACTATTATTTACTTAACAATTTATACTCGAGTAGATACCAGCTTTCTAGTCTAGTGGCTAGCTAGACAATTTTAAAGCCTTTATAAAGAGCACTTAAACGCAGCCTGCAACCTATTACGGTATTTAAATAGTACCTAGGATCTAGCTATTCAATATACTAGAAAATCTAGTCCTATACCTATTGGTTATTGCGATACTGATTTTGCTGGGGATAAAGAATCAAGCAAATCGACTTATAGCTATGTTATTATAGTTGCTAATAGGCCAATTAGCTGGAAATTAAAAAGGGGCTTAACTATCTGTCTTTCTACGCTAGAAGCAGAGTTTATAGCTCTTATAGAAGCTACTAAGGAGATTCAGTAGCTTATTGGCCTATATAAAGAGGTAGATTAACCAATTAGACAGCCAATCTCTCTACTTAACGACAATAAAGGTGCTATTTCTACCTTAAATAACCCTACCCTTTATAATCGAATAAAACATACTCTGTTGCGGTTTAATTATATTAGGGAACAGGTTACAAATAGCGTTATTACAGTTAGTTATCTGGAAACCAGTAAAATGGTTACTGATAGGCTTACTAAGCCTCTTCCAGGTCCAAAATTAAGGAATTTTATAAGTCTCCTTAATCTCAAAATTTTACCTAAGGTATATACTTAAGGTTTTTACCCTTCTTATAGCTATTAGTTATTTTATAGCTATTAGCTATCTTTGTTATTTTATCTTTAGCTATATTAGCTATCCTTTGTATTTTTATGTTCTAGTTACTTTCCTATATCTAGATCCTATATCTACTTTAAGTTATATAGGATAGTATCTATTCCAGAGGGAGTGTTAAAAAGGAGGGCTAAAAAGCAAGGATTTCTGTGTAATTGGGTAACCTTCCTATTCTGGCTAGACCCGGAATTAGGCCCGACGCTAGGACCGAGTTCCGGAGGAACTTCGGTGTAAGTCAGGAAATTTCTGTTATCCTCAACGATAACAATTAAGCTAGGATCAGCTACCCCGCCTACCCTAGACTCAATACAATGGGCATAATGGCCATTGTGAAAAATCTAACCAAAATGGTTTCCCGTTTGTATGGCCGTGAGTCGATTTGACCGATTTTACATACAAATGAATTTTGCGGAAAATAGGAATGCGGCCACAAACCCAATTCTGCCACCGCATACCTATTATTAGGTCGGAGGACTATTGTAGAAGACAAAGCTATTGTTCATACAATCACTTCTACACCAGCCGCACATCACTAGATATTCTATAGCTTTCTAGCTATTAGTTCAGTTACAATTCAATTGTTTATCTATTGTTAACCCAACTAGACTCTCAGTCGTTTCCTCATTGCTGCGTTGGGTGCACCTTCCTAGAAGCTGCACTTAAATAAGGTTCAGTATAACCTTGTTATTTTAACAACTATTAATCTATAGGTAAAAAGTGGTGCTAAGTCGCTGTTTATAAGTAAATAGGTAATAGAAACTTTACTAAAATCCAGATTTAAATAATCGATCTCTGTTAAAGATAATTCCTTATAGTATTCTAAAAATTAGATAAATGTGTTTTATAAAAAGATTAGTGATTCTGCTATTTATAATATATACTGTTATAGGTATATATAGGGTATATTTTATATATCAATTAATAATAATAAGAATTATATTATACAGGTATTTGCCTTTATAGTTTAAGATTTCTAGTAAATCTATAATAAAATCTATAAAAATTTCTCTAAAGGGTCTTTCTAGTATTAATAATAAAGTAAGTTTACTATAAAGTCGATAGGTTTTTGCTTTTATTATCTAGTAAATGTAATATATAGATATATAACGCTTAATATCTCGCTTTATGCTTTACTAATAATAGGTTAGTATAATGCATTTTATAGTATAATTAACTCCCTAGTATTTAGCAGTTAAATTATTATAAAGTAGCATTAAAATCTCAGTATAAAGACTTATTGGTATATAGACTCTGCCCTAGTAGTAAATTAGCTGGTTATTATTAATAACCCAGTTATTACTATAAGATATATTAACTACTCCCTGGCTTTAAACCTTCTATTAAATAAAGTAATCTCTTTATTAAACTTATAAGATAGCTGAGTGTAAGGACTTTTATAGTTTTAGCAGTAAACCTGCAGTAGTCTACTATATAACCTGTAAACCAGCAGTTATAACTCTGGCTACTATACTCTATAAGTAGGCTATCTGCTAAATAGTATCTAGTCCTTATCCTTTAACCTAAGGCAATGCTAAAGTAATACTTTTATCTATAGGCAACTTTATATATTCCTAGTTACTATAGTGCGCTACTGTAGATCCCTTTAGTTTATATAGGCTGTCGGCTTTTATACTATAAAAATACTATAAAATTATTAATATATAGCCTTATTATAATTCTTTAATTTTAATAAGATTATAAAAATTAAAGCGTTAAGATAAGGCATTAATAGGGTTAAACTTCCCTGGCCTATATTTAATGCAAAAATTAAATGGAGCTAGTTTATTAAAAGCCTCTGCCTGCCAGTATAAAAGCTTCTACTTATCTGTAAAGTAATAGTGGTTAAGATAGTCTATTATAATTTAAATCTCTATACCTATAAACCAGATAATATCTTTATATTTAAAAAGCCTTTATAATAATAAGAAATTTAGTATTAAAGGTATAATAATATAATTTAAAACTATTTAGCTTTTTTAATATATATACTATAAGGTACTAGGTATCTCGCTAGTATTAAGCTAATATTGCCCTAATTGTATAGTTTAATGCATTTATTTTTATATAAATCGGCGCTTTTAAGTTATAATATATTAAAATAGGTTTCTTTAAGAATTTTCCTTTAAGCTATTAAAAAGCTTTAAAAGCGCTAGGCTTTAGCTATAAAGAACCTTTTCGCTTTTTATAAATAAAATCTATTAAAGGTGCTGTAATTTTACTGTAATTTTTAATAAAGTAATAGTAAAACCCTGTAAATCCTAGAAATATAAGGATATTATAGATGCTTTTAAGTACTAGCTATTTAGCAATAGCTTAAATGTATAACTATTTTATTTTAATTTTATTAAGTATAATAATATATTTAAAGAAAGGTATTAAAGTAGTATAAAAGATATATTTATTAATATTAGTATATAGCTTTGCGTTTTATAACTTTTTAAGAACTTAGCGAATATACTATATATACTTTTTAAGGGTGCAGCTATAGATTAATATATTATTAAGATATATAATATAAATAAAATTAACTAGATTTTGTAGTATATTATTAATATATTATTAAAAAGTTGCAGGGGAATTTATAAGGCCGAATAGTATAATGTTACATTTAAAGTATCTGTATTAGCAGTAAAATACTGTCTTTTACCTGTCTTTTTTATAAATAGGTATCTAGTGATATATATCCTTTAAATTAAGCTTAGTGAAAATTTTAATATATAAGAGTCTGTTAAGAATCTTAAAAATTAATAGTAAAGGAGCATGGTTCTTATAAGTTATCTTATTTAAAGTATAGAAATCGATATATATTTACAGTTTACCGCCTTTCTTTAATATAAAGATTATAAGGGCACCTATAGGACTAATAGACTGCTGAATTTATATATTTTATAGTGCCTTTTTTAAATACTTACAGAGAGCTTTTAGCTTTTAAGGTGCTAGGTTATAGATAGGACTTTACAGAGGCATTTTCTTATCTTTTAACTTAATAGCATACTATCGATTTGCTAATATATTGGCAGCTTCTTTTACAGAAAAGATATTAGTGAGATTATGATATATAGGAAGCAATTTTAAATATAAGGCCGATTTATGGTTTTCTGGGGAAGTAGCTTCGTTTAAGTTGGGAGATGGTAGGTTTTCTAAAGCTTCTAACCTAACTTTTAACTTCTTTTCAGTTATTAATATAAGAGTGTGGCGGAGCGCGGCACAGCTATGTGGAGCATAGAGAGATGGGAAACGAAGCTTGATTCTATGAAAGAGAATATGCCATAGTGGCCTCGCTATATATACATATAGCTAATATAAAGAAGAAGCTGTGTGCAGGCGCTTCATAAGCGCCTGTATAGTCTGACACATCGCTTATGCGATGTATGTGTCAGCTCGTATCTGCTTACATAGCAGATAAGAGCTCCCTAGCGCTGATAAGCGGTAGGGCCCTGGCCTACTTAACCCAATACACCCCCCAGTTAATAAGGCTATTCCTAATGCCTTATTGACTGCTACTCTAGCCTATCTATAGTGTTGTGACTGACTGGCCGCGCTTTTAGAGCCTCTTTTGCTTAGTTAGAAGCTCTTTATTGTGAACACGCATCGATATTCTGTTATAGAGGTGAAAGGAATATAAGCGCTGTAGCTATTATTATTCTGTAATAATAGGAAGTTGAATAATAAAGCTCCTAAGCAGGTGAATCGGTCCTGAACAGCTAGAATGGGTATATTAGCTGCCCCCCCGGCCCTTATTCCTTGCTCTTTTTCTTTAGTCATTAACATTAACAACAATATTAACATTAATATGGCCCCCGCTGTAAGTATTACGCTTCCGACTGATTCCCTTCGCGCTGCGTGTTTGTTAGCTAATAGCGAAATCGCAGAAGAAGAATACCTCGTCGGTAAAGCGTGGTCGTGGTTGCCCCCCGAAGGTGGCTTGTCGCGGCCACGCCTGTTGCTGCTCCCGCTCCTGCGCCGGCTCCTGCTCCAGCTCCTACTCCTACTCCTGTAAGGCGTATTGCGGCTCTTGCGGCTCTTGACGCGCGCTTGGCTGTTGCTCGTGAAGCACGCCTCGCTATTAAGGCAGTTATTACTTCTGCTCCGGCCCCTGCCCCTATTACTGCTGCTCCGGTGGCTGCTCCCGCGGTTACCTCTACTTCTGCCTCTGCTACTGCCGCTGCCCCTGCTGCCATACTGTTATCCCCTCCTTATAAGGGTTGTTTGAAGTCAGCAATTGCCGGCAAGGGAGACTTCTCCTAGTGTATTTCCGTCGCCTACTCTCAGCAGTGCGCTGCTTACTTTAATAGTAATTACTGATATATCCTTTAGTAAACTCCTCCTTGATTTGCCTGTATTACTTTATCTAATTATATACTCTACAGTTATTTAATGCTTGCATTAATTATATACTGGCTCTTTTAAGCTGTAAGTGAGGAGGATAACCGGGTAAATATACTCTCTTTTCTTTATACACTTACAAGCTTATATAATTAAATAGCAATTTAATGCAAGAAGGTGTTATACCTTTAATTTAACCTATTAAAAGAGGAGAACTCGGTTTACTTTAAAGAGGCTACTGCTTTAAGCAGCAGTAATAATAATAATAATGCCTTTTGCGCGTAAATATATAAAAGTTAGAAAGCTTTTAGAAAATAGTTATTGCAGTAATAGGATACGCCTTTATAGCTGGCAGCCTATAGGCTAGAATTAACTAGTTTCCTATATTTTTATATATTTTATTCTAGTAACTATATATCTGTTAAGTTTAATAATGCTTTAAAATTCTTAAAGCGCTGCTATAGTAGGGCTTTAATAAGCCTATTAGCAGGTATAAAGTTAATAGAAAAATTAAAAATTAAAAATAATCCTTTCTAGTATTCCTGCTAAAACTATATATTTTATATATTAATATAATACAGGTAAATATTAATTTATATACTTTCTTTAATTATAAGATATATAGTTAATTAATTATTATAATTAATATTTTAATTAATACTAAGCTTAAATTTTATCTTTTAAAAAAAAATATAAACCTATAGCCTCTTTTACTATTTAAGTAAAGGCAAGCAGCTTAGCTTTTATTATAAATATATTAATAGTACTTTAGCATATTGTATTTTATAGGATAAGGCTTAAGAAAAGTATAATAAAATACCCTTAAAATAATCTTTAAGTATTTATATTATTAATAAAGGAAATATTACTTAAAGCAGTTAAAACTTATATTCCTCCTTGCCCTTTATATTAAAAAGCTAAGAAACGCTATATATATAGATAGCAGATTAGCTGGTTAACTGCTTTAAGGTACTCTTTACTAGGGTTAATTAGAAACTGTAATAAAGTTAAGGCGCTATAAACTATATTAGGCTTTATTATAATAGCTGTATAAAGCACTAATCCCACTTTCTTTTAATATATCTTAATAGTTGCTTTTAAAGCTTACAATATACTCTTCCAGAGCTTTATAATAAATATTAAAATTATAAAAAGCTATATTCCTTTATTAAGCCTAAATTATTTTGCAATCTTTTTAAAATAGGTTTTATAGGAAAAGTATATCTTATACTTTATATAGTTATAAGTAATTTTAATCTTTAAAAACTATTATATATCTCTTTTACTATAAAGCTTATACTTTATTTTTAAAGCATTTAGTAGTTTAGTGTAAAGAGTTTTATTGTTATAATAATATGCAATTAAGATATTATTTATATAGAATATAATAAAGATTTTCCAAGCTTTATTATAAAAGAGACAGGGCTCTTTAAAGCTTAAGATTAACCTTTATTGCTTTAAAGTTAAAGATAATTTATTAAACTATAGCTTTAATAAGTTTTTTAAGCTATATAAAGTTTTTATAAGCTTTAGATAGATATTCGGCTACTTGAAACCTTTAAAGAGCTTACATATAATTAATTTCAAGTTTTTATCCTTTAAAGTATTAAAAAAAGTATTTTTAATATTATACTACTTTAACTTAAAGTTAAATTTTACTATAAAAGCAATAAATATATAGAAAGAATATACTATTAATATAGTTATATATATACTCTTTATAATGGAGTGCTTTTATAAATCCCTATAGACTATAAAATAAACTTTATAGTATTTTAGATTTTTGTTTTAGTTGAATTTATAAGTAAAAACTTAATATACTAGTAATAGCTTTATTGTTGCCTTTAAATATAGTATTTTTTACTAGGTGCCTTTTATATATAAAAAGTTAATCTTATTATATATAATTTACTTAAACTTATCTTTAAATAGGTATTTTATAAGCTTTTTTTAGTCTTTTAGTAGTTTTATTAAATCCTTTTAGTAAATAATTAATTTATTAAAAGCTATACTTTTCCAGGAAAAAATTTATAATCTATTACTATATTAAAAATAATAAATACTATTTCTGCGCTTTTTAATTTATCATTTATTAGCTTTTATTAATTAAGCAGTAGTTAATATAATATTAAATTAAAAAGCTTAATAATTATTAAATATATATTAGGCTTATTATCTTTAAAAGTAGTGCTTAAGGTATACGTTTTAATCCTATATACTAGGAGGTATTTATTAGCCTTTCTCGCGGGTTACTTCCCTTAAAGTCTTAAGCTTTTAAAGGTATTGGCTACTGCTCTGCTATTTAAAGGATTACTAGTTAGTATTTTTTTAAAGGTCTGCTTTTTTTTTATAAAAGTAGGTAAGTCTTTTATATACTAGTCTGCTTTTAGCCTTAATAGATTATCCTCTTTTATTAGGTTATATACCTTTAATATATAAGGCTATTTTTCTGCTATATCCCTTTCTATAAAGAGGGGTAAATTGCTTATTAAAGTATTGCCTAAGGTTCCCATTAGCGCGCTAGTATTATCTATAGAGATTAACTGTTCTAGGGTAGCCTTTAGTGTTTAAAGATTAAAAGGTCTTTTTAAGTATACTAGTAGTTTATTTAAAGCGTTTATTAAACTGTCTTTAATACTTTATATCTCTATTACCTTTAAAAGTATACTTTCTTTTTCTATATTACCTATAAAGGTCTTTTTTACTGCAGGAATATATATAGGGAAGAGTTTAAATTCCAGCTTATTTTCTTTAACTTTATTAAATAGTTTATTTAATTTAACTATAAATAGCTTATCTATAATCTTTTTATTACTATTAAAAAAGCTAGTTTTATTAAACTGTATATTTTTTATAATAATTACTTTTATTAAATAGGGTAATTAAATATAATATATATTATTTATAGTATAGCTAATAAAATATTTAATTAGCCCCTTAGGCTTAGTCTTAAATTCTCTCTTTTTCCGGCTAGCCTCGCGGTCTCTATTAAGTATATAGGCGCGGTAGCTATATATATAAAGACTACTTTAATCTAGCTATAAGTCTGCAGAAAGCTCCTTTATCGGAAAAGGTATAAAATCGCGGAACTATTACTTTAATTTATTGATAAGTAATATTATATTAAGGCTGCATATAGGATTTATATTAATAATATACATTATAGCTTTTACGCTTTTAGGCTATAAGTTAATTAAAAGACCTGCAGCTTCCAGTATTTTAATTAATTTATTTATAATTTCCTAACCTGCCTATTTTAAAGCGCTATTTAGTTTATATATATAAAAAGGGGCAAGCTTTAAAATAATACCCTTTATATTAGCCTAGATCTAGAAGTGTAATAAGCTTTTAACTGCAATTATACCTTTTTTATTATCTTGCTTAAAGAAATATATAGAGATATTATATTATATCGTTACTATATTTATAAAGTTAAAAAAAGCATTAAAAACAGTTTCCTATTTTTTATTTAGTAAAGGGCATATATATAGCTATATAGTATAGTCTTCCTTAAACACTAAAAGCTAGTTATCCCTATTATAGCCTTTAAAATAGTCTTAAAGATCCTAATATACTTTAAAAAACAGTTTTAATACTTATCTATTAAATAGTCTATAAAAGATAACCTGTTTTGTATATATAAAAGTATAAGCCTTATATTCTATATATATAGTTCCCTTAATATATATATTCCTTACATTTTTTATAAGCATTCTAAGTGCTTCTAGGCCTAAATATCCTAATTATAAATACTAGAGCTATTTAGAGTTATATTATAATACTAAGGGATTATATATTAATCTTCTTTTACTTTTTAACGCTGCATAAATACTATAATCTGCATTAAAAAAAATAAAAAGAGCTATTAAGCTGCTTAGTATAGTATATTTAAGGATAAAGGCAATATAAAGTGATAGGGGCTTATATTAAAGAAATAGAAGATTATACTTATACTCTACCTTCCCTATTGTTAAAAAAGGAGGGCTAAAAAGCAAGGATTTCTGTGTAATTAGGTAACCTTCCTATTCTGGCTAGACCTGGAATTAGGCCCAACGCTAGGACCGAGTTCCGGAGGAACTTCGGTGTAAGTCAGGAAATTTCTATTATCTTCAACAATAACAATTAAGCTAGGACCAGCTACCCCGCCTACCCTAGACTTAATACAATGGCCATAATGGCTATTGTGAAAAATCTGACCAAAATGGTTTCCTGTTTGTATGGCCGTGAGTCGATTTGACCGATTTTATATACAAATGAATTTTGCGGAAAATAGGAATACAGCCATAAACCTAATTCTGCCACCGCACACCTATTATTAGGTCGGAGGACTATTGTAGAAGACAAAGCTATTATTTATACAATCACTTCTATACTAGCCGCATATTACTAGATATTCTATAGCTTTCTAGCTATTAGTTCAGTTACAATTTAATTGTTTATCTATTATTAACCTAACTAGACTCTTAGTTGTTTCCTTATTGCTGTGTTGGGTGCACCTTCCTTAAAGCTGCACTTAAATAAGGTTCAGTATAACCTTGTTATTTTAATACCTATAATAGTATTTAAACTAGCTAAACTAGTGTAAAGTATATTATTGCACCCTATTAGCTAAATCCCTACTTTCTAAAGCTTTAATAAAAATATAATATTAATATAAAATCCTTTAACTATAATTATATCTAAAAGTTTAATAAAGTATATTATCTTTTAATATAGATTATAGAAAGTATCTTTTAATAGATAATAACCTCTTTTAATTATTAAATAATTAACTCCTCCTACTTTAATATAGTCCTTTTCTATACTTACAATAAAAAAGCTAAGAATAAAGTAATTCCTGCTATTTATAAAATCAATAGCACTATATATATTAAAAAAGGTACTTTAAAAGAGGCAGTAAAGTATATTCTATATATTAGTATATATTAATATATTTCTTAAATATACTGCAGGGTTTATATCTTTTTTATTAATTAAATTTAAGGAGATTAAAGCAGCTATAATAGTTAAAGCTATTCCTCCTTATACTAGGGCAATAAAGTTAATACCCCTTTTACTAAGCTTTTTACAGGTAACCTGCTATTTATTTTCTCGCAAGCGTATATAAATCTTTACAGCCTACTTAGGCATAAAAGTATATTTCCCTTTTTTATTAGGCCTTCCGGCGAGTATAGCGTATATTTTGCTATAGTTATCTAAAGGCTAAGTATACCTTTTAAGTCTATAAAGGCACTCTTTACTAATAAAAGGCTTTAAATGTATATTACTACTGCCTAATATATTATTAAAGCAGTTACTAAGTATTATATAAAAGCTATAAATATAGTTCTCTATATTTTTTAAAGTATTTAAAAAAAGCTATCTAAGCTAATTAAAAGAAAAGATTTTATTTATTTTACTGCTTTTAATTAAATTGTTTATATAGTATAAATAGTAAATAGTAAAGCTTAAAGTAAAGTATACTTTAATAGCTTTAAAAAAAGCTATTTAAAAAATTATTCCTATAACCTCTAAAAGCTTATACTTTACTGCATTTATATAAATACACGCCTAATAGGTATACTATACTTTTAGCTTAATATTCCCACACTTTACTTTATATAGTATATATTAGTAGGATAAATATATTTCCTTATATATTATATCTTTGCAAAAAACTAGTTAGTCTTTAAACTTTTTAATAATTTAATAAATAGTAAACTTTATATTAGAATCCTTATTATTATTATAGGCTACTCTAGTAGCAGCAGAGGCTAAGGCTGCGGCTTAGAGGTCTACTAAGACTAAAGTATAAATGCCGGAGTTAACTGTCTTTTAGATCCACTTCAGAATAATAACCTTAGCCTTCCTCTTCTCGGTATCGCCATTAATAAAAAATTAATACTCCTAAAGTATACTATTATAGCAAGCAGAGATATTAACTGAAAAGGGGTTTAGACTAAATACTTTAATTGCGGTTTCCTTTACTTTTACTAAAGTAGGTGGCTTAAGAGCAGGGAAACTATTATTCGGCTAATTAGGGAGATCTAGATTAATCCTGGTCTATACCCTATCAGTAGTTGCATAATTGGTAAAAACAGTAATCCATTTAATCTACTAGACTATTAATTCCAGCTTTGTAAAAGCAATATCCCCTGCGCTATTTATTGTAAAAGATAGCTTCAGCAGCTTAAAGGCGAGGGTAAAAGGTATAAGGAGAGATATAATATCAAAGTAAAAGTTTCTAGTAACTCTAATAGTTACTACCCGGGCTTATAACTATAGCAGAGCGCAGCATAGCTATATAGAGCATAGAGAGATAGGAAACGAAGCTTAATTCTATAAAAGAGAATATGCCGTAGTGGCCTCATTATATATACACATAGCTAACACAAAGAAGAAGCTGTATGCAGGCGCTTTATAAGCGCCTGTATAGTCTGACACATCGCTTATGCGATGTGTGTGTCAGCTCGTATCTGCTTACATAGCAGATAAGAGCTCCCTAGCGCTGATAAGCGGTAGGGCCCCGGCCTACTCAACCCAACACCTAGTTTAATAAAAGCAACCTTCTTCCCCCTTCAATACATAACCCCACCTGTAAAAACACAGTCGCTGAGGCGTATAAAGGTAACCGTTGGTTGCTTTTGGCTGCCGGCATCATGATCAAATGATCCGCAGTATCTTTTTAGCCCCTATATTACTCAATCGCCGCTTCGTGGTTCTGTCAGGAGCGCGGTTCCCGCGCTCGATACCAGTCGTTGTGTGTGGGTGTATATGTGTGTTATGTGTGTGTTTTGGAGTGCCAATTCCCCCTCGACAAAATAAATAGGAGACTATTTTAGTTAGATTTCTTATAATGCTATTTTAAGTATTATATTGAGTTTAGGGTAGGCAGGGTAGTTGGTCCTAGCTTGATTATTATCGTTAAAGATAATAGAAATTTCCTAACTTACACTAAAGTTCCTCCAGGAACTTAGTTTTGGTATCGGGCCTAATTCCAGGTCTAGCTAGAATAGGAAGGTTACTTAATTATATTAAAATCCTTGCTTTTTAGCCCTCTTTTTTAATACTCCCTTTAAAATAGATATTATCTTATATAACTTTAAAGTAAATATAGGGTTTTAGATATAAGAAAGTAATTAGGATATAGAAAATAAATAGAATAGCTAAAATAGCTAAAAATAATATAATAGGGATAGCTAATAGCTATAAAAAGGATAGTTAATAACTATAAAAAAGGAAAGGGTAAAAACCTTAAGTATAAACTTTAGGTAAAAGCTAGAGATTAAAGAGATTTATAAAGTTCTTTAGCTTTTAACCTAGAAGAGGCTTAGTAAGCCTATCAGTAACTATTTTACTGGTTTCCAGCTAGCCGACTATAATAACGCTATTCTTAACTTATTCCCTTATATAATTAAACTATAATAGAGTATATTTTATTTAATTATAAAGAGTAGGGTTCTTTAAGGTAAAAATAGCACTTTTATTGTTATTAAGTAGAGAGATTAACTGTTTAATTAGTCAATCTACCTCTTTATATAGGCCAATAAGCTACTAAATCTCTCTAGTAGCTTCTATAAAAGCTATAAACTCGGCTTTTAGCGTAGAAAGATAGATAATTAAGCCCCTTTTTAATTTCCAGTTAATTGGCCTATTAGTAACTATTCTAATATAGCTATAAGTTGATTTACTTGATTTTTTATCCCTAGCAAAATCACTATTATAATAACTAATAGGTATAGGATTAGACTTTCTAGTATATTAAATAGCTAGATCCTAGGTATTATTTAAATACTGTAATAGGTTATAGGCTGCGTTTAGATACTCTTTATAAGGGCTTTAGAATTATTTTGCTAGCTATTAAACTAAAAAGCTAATATTTACTTGAGTATATATTATTAAATAGATAATAGTATTAACTATAGCTTAGAAAAGCTTAGTATGAGCTTTATTTAGTTTATATTTTGTTGTATTAGCTAAAAGAAAAGGCTGTAGGGGTAATTAGATAGGCTTTAAGTTTAAAGGTTAAAGAACTCTATAGCTTTAGTAATATACTGTTTCTAGGAAAGCTAAAAAAGGCCTCTTTTTTTATCCTTCACTATTTAAACCTTTAAAAAGAAAGAGGCAGGGCCTTTATCTTTTATAGTATAGACTTTATTGAAAGCTAGCTTCAGCTAGGCTATAGCTTCTTTATCTAGTCTGTGACGATCCGGGTTGATTCTCAAGGGATAAACCGAGGTCCGTGGGTTTATATTAACAGAGAGGTCAGGGATAAATACTAAGCAGGGTAATATAGTAGCATTAAGGGAAGTGCTATAACTACTAGGGTAATCTATTAATCGAGACCTAAAGAAAACTCTCTTAGGCTTATCACCTATTAAAATAATAAGGTTATACTAAACTTTATTTATATATAGCTTCTAGCAAGCTATATATAATGCAGTAATAAAGAAATAATTAAAAGTTTACTAAGTAAATAATAGACTAAATAATTAAATTATAATTAATTTAATAGCTGAAAAGCTATAAAATATCTAATAATATATAGCTATATTGTAAAAGTGATTGTAGAATAATGCTTTATCTTCTATAATAGTCCTTTAACCTAATAATAGGTATATAGTAGCAGAATTGGGTTTATGGCTGCATTCTTATTTTCCGTAAAAGTTATTTATATATAAAATCGCTTAAATTAACTCACGGCCATACAAACAGGAAACCATTTTGGTCAGATTTCTTACAATGCTATTGTAAGCATTGTATTGAGTCTAGGGTAAGCGGGGTAGCTGGTCTTAGCTTAATTGTTATCGTTTGACGATAACAGAAATTTCCTGACTTACACCGAAGTTCCTCCAGGAACTCGGTCCTAGTGTCGGGCCTAAGTCCGGGTCTAGCCAGAATAGGAAGGTTACTTAATTACACTGAAATCCTTGCTTTTTAGCCCTCCTTTTTAACAATAAAAAACCAATTATAAATAAAATAAATATAAATCCCTTAAACTTTACCCTATAGCTTAACTTAGCCTAATAGACTATAGCTTTAGCTATAAAGCTAGCGCCTTTCCCTTTTCTTTTTAAAACTTTATAAAAATCTAATAATAATAGCAATTATATATATTTAATAAATATAATTATTAAAGATAATAACTTTTATTATTAATTTTATTTTTTTAATTAAATAATAAAAAAAAGCTTAATTTAATAAGATTAATATCCTGCAGACTCCAGCGTCCTCCTACGCCTTCTCCAAGGCCTTCACCTTCTCAAACACACTTACAAACTCCAACGGATCCCTTGCACCACTCAAATGAAACCGATCCTGGATCGTATAATCCGGTACGCCACTCACACCACTCGCCCTCACCCTGGCCGCCTCCTCATCAATCTCCGCGCCTCCTTCATCGCTCTCCACAATACCCCTCTGAAACTCCTCCCCTGGAATGCCCGCGCCCGTTGCCACGCTCCTCAGCACCTCGTAGTCCGCAATATCGGCCTCATTCTCAAAATACGCCGCAAACAGCCCATCAACCGTCTTCAGCTCCGTCTCATTCCCGTATTTCTTCGCCAGATGCACCAGCCGATGCGAGTCCCGCGTGTTACCAATTCGTCCACCGAACTTGAACGCTATGCCGGTGTTTTCGCCCACCTCGCGCAGACGCTCATGTATCAGTGCCGTGCGCTGGGCGCCGAATTTCTCGCGGGTAAAGGCCTCCTTTTCGACACTGCCTGAAGGGCCGCGAGGCCATGAGGGTTGCAGTTGGTAGGGGAAGTAGCTGACGGTGAAGGTATCGGTGGACGACGGATGGCGCTGCTGCCAGAGTTGTTGGGCGAGGAGGAGCTGCTTGCGGCCAACATAGCACCAGGGGCAGATGGTGTCGGAGACGACGCTGATGCGGAAGTTTGTCATGTTGAGGCACTTGTTTACCGCGAAGTGTATAGACGAATAGGTGAGTTACAGGAGTCTACGGATTTACGCATCGTCTGAGAGATTGATGTTACATGAGACGCAGTGAGCGAAAAATTCGGCATGCAAGTGGAATTGCCGCCATAGATTGATTGGTAAAGCTTACATATTTAGACGGAGTGATGACTTAATCAATTCACAATACTACTAGTACTACGAAGTAAGATATCCTGATCTGCGCGGAGTGCGGAGGAATACATGTGTAGTATTTATAATCAAAACATCAAAGCCGGCAAACAAAATGGCGCATCCGAAAGACCCCATCAAAGGTCCGGGCCTCGTTCCGTGAGTTTGTGGGGGGCACGGGAAGGAGCCGCACACATGCTCCGATTATCCGTATATGCCCACGGATACGAAACACGGAGTCCTTCGTACATCGTATATACACGAATTCAAGCCTACCATTCAATTCAAGTAAAACGGAGTCGGACATAAGCTCTGAATCCTCTTCTAAAACAATTATTAAGCGGGGAATGAACTCCATACCGGGGTTGATGATGCAATGGTAATACCCCGAATCCCGTTCATCTAAGCGGCAGCAGCGCACAAAAGCGGACTTTTCAGACGTTCAAAGGTCCGCTCCCGAGGTCACCGAAGTTGTTGCCTAAGCTGTGGTAGGAATTGAAAGTTCAGACATCTGCTTGTTTGACTCAAGTGTCAAAGCATGGATATGCTGAAAATAGTGAAGCTCGGCGTTATTAATATTGCACGGTATTGCTCATATTCAACGGTAGGCATGTTGTGTATGTTCCGACAAGCTCTTCAAGTAAACAGGGATCGGTTAACTAGCTAGTAATAACATTAATAGCCTAATCCTAATCCTAGTAACAGAGACATATGATGACTTCAACTGACAGCCGATCGTGTGGAGCCTAACTCCACAGTTGATAGGTAGTAGCATGATTAATTATTGGTCTTGCGGTAAAGTGTTGCATTGAGGTAGCCAAGTGTAGACTAGGTGGCAAGTATCCTTGCGTCGGAGTAGTATTATTGAAATAGGACTTGGGCATTGCTCGTATGACCCTTGTCGCCATTTCCCAAATCACTTTGTCTGATGAGGTTCGAGATGTCACCATACAACAACCAACAACCGGGGGCATCGACTCGTAGTATAAGAAGGGGGGATTCCCCAGCACCATCGTGATTTTGGTATTCGAAGGTCCTCAGTTCATACAAAGACATACTCAAACCATCATCGCTTCACTAATCCCCCTGAGAACTAACAGAACCAGTATCACAACCCAAAATGGCACCAACTAGATTTGAGGGCGAGAAGGTTGACCCTGCACCGCTCGGTCAGCCCCTCAGCTTCGAATTCAGCGGCAAGACAGCCAAGAACCGCTTCCTCAAGGCTGCAATGTCTGAGAAGCTGTCCAGCTGGGACACCGACGACCTGACCAAGCGCGGTGTCCCATCCAAGGAAATCATCAACATGTACCGAAGATGGGGCCAGGGCGGCTCTGGAGCCATCCTCACTGGAAACATCATGATCGAATACGACCAGCTCGAAGCCCCCGGCAATCTCATCATTCCTGCCGGAGCTCCCTTTTCCGGTGAACGCTTCGAGGCCTTCAAGCAGCTCGCTACTGGGGCCAAGGAGCACGGCAGTCTCCTCTATGCGCAGATAAGCCACCCCGGTCGGCAGGTAACTGCTGATATCCAGCCCAACCCTATCTCTGCCAGTGATGTAGCCGTCCAGAAGGGTACATTTGGCATGGAGTTCGGGAAGCCAAAGCCTATGGACAAGGGGGACTTTGATCGTGTGATCAGCGAGTTTGCACACGCAGCTGAGTACTGTCACAAGGCCGGATTTGATGGCGTTCAGTTGCACGGTGCACAGTAGGTCGAACTCTTCTTCTATTGCGTATTAGAAGTGATGCTCACCAGGTCTACAGTGGTTACCTCTTGGCCCAGTTCCTTGCGCCTCAAACCAACCTGCGAACGGACAAGTACGGAGGCTCTCTTCTCAATCGCGCGAGGATCATCTTAGAAATCGCGGACGCCATCAAAGCCCGCGTGGCGGATAAGTCCTTCAGCATCAGCATCAAGCTCAACAGCGTCGAGTTCCAAGAGGGCGGCTTCTCCTCCGAGGACTGCAGGGATCTCTGCGTGAAGCTCGAGGAGCACGGCTTCGACTGGGTCGAGCTCTCCGGAGGCACATACGAGGAAGTCGGTTTTTCGCATAGGAAGGAGTCGACCAGCCTGCGTGAGGCTTTCTTCCTCGAATTCGCTGAGATGATCATCCCGGAGCTCAAGAAGACAAAATTGTATATCACTGGCGGACTGCGCACTGCATGGGGCATGGTCAAGGCGTTGGAGACGGTAGATGGAATTGGCCTTGGGAGACCGGTTGCCAATCAGTTTGACCTGCCGCAGAAGATCTTAGATGGCAAGGTTAATGGCGCCATCAAGTCTCTTTTCGGTGAGGATGACTTTGGAATGGGCATTACTTCCTCACAACTACAGTACGTTGTCACGGCTCTCCTAGCTTGCTGAAAGAAGATAAGATGTACACTTACTGACAAAACGCGATATCAGGATGCGCCTCGTTGGCCACGATCAGGAGCCTCTTGATCTCAGCAGCGAGGCTCACAACACCGTCATGATGCAAGCTATAAGCAAGTGGGCTGAGCGCAGGGAGCAAGACAAGAACTATGTCGAGCCGCCTAGCATTGAGGACTTCAAACTGGAGCCTTATGGTACTGCATATGTGGTGGCTTGAAGAATGTATTGATAGCTAGCGCAAATGGCAGTAGCTTTAATGATGTGATGGAAGGATAGTACGGAGTAGAAGAAGTTCATTTCTGCATTGACGTTTCTATGATGTCCATGACGTTGTCTCTTCGACAAGGGAATTAAGCTGCCACCTGTTCGGTTAGTCGACCTCAAGAAAGACTCCAACTTGTCTACGGAGTACTAGCGCTCTAGTTGAAGACCCATAAGCATATGCAAAATTGGCTCATGCAGAATAGTGATGACCCCCTACTGATCGGAGCCTTGGAGCGGTTCACTAAGTTGGGCAGCTACCAGATGTCACAAGGAGATGGAGCTTCAAGATCATACAATAACCGATTCAAAGGACCCTAACATTGTTGTAAATATGTCTTCTCCCCGTGTCCCAGATCCGCTACCACTCGCTTCACTAGAACATCCCATCTCCAGCCCTTTACAAGCAAATGCCGATACAATCAGCCCCTCCCTCCTTTGGATCACAGTCGTCCAATGCATCATAACAGTAAAACCCCTCCGGGCACACCAACCCTGCAAACCCACCACATTGTGGTGCCTTCTTCGGGGTGCAAATGCCTGGCGCATCGCAAGCCATACCGCAACTACCTGGAATCCTCGGATCGTCCTTGCATTCCGTGTTCCTGGGGCAGGGCGGCGGTGGGTATCGAGTGTGGCCACCGCACGGTTTATACTTGTTCTTGAACTCGCAGTGGCCGGTGCACCTATTGAGGTCCTTGCACCTGGGGCTCTCGGGGACGCACGTCATGTCTTCTGGACAGGGCGCTATTTTGAGGCCGCACGCACGACCGAGCTGGCTATCCTGAGCGACAGCGAGGGAGAGGCCCGTGGCGAGGAGGAGAGTACGGAAGAGCATTGTGATAGCTAGCGGTAGCTGCTAGGCTTGAGGATATGAGAACTGATAGATGATGGATTGACTTCCGAATTGAAGATGTAACTTGAAGTTCTCGCTCTGAAGGTGGACAGGGCGTTGGTTTATATACTTTGTGGAAATTGGAATGCCCCTTTGGCGTGTCCAATGTCTGAGACAACACTCCCACACTCCCACCCTGGGCAATCACCGATGATCCGACAAAGCCTGGACCTCTGATTGAAGCATTATCTGCACATTTTTCACAATTCACTGCAGTACATGTGAACCAAGCCACGACATGCACAGAATCCAGGTGGCTCTCGTATACCGATCGTACCAATCAGTGCTCAAGTCTCGTATGACCGGTGTAGGACTGCTTGAGCAACGTGGTATAGCGTACGCAATGATGACCCGATTCACAGTTTAAGCTTATCTGGATGAAAGATACAGCTGAGCGTTTGGTATGACTGACGGACGGACCAACCATGTCATGGTGAGGGAAGGATGGCTGTTCAGCTCCAATCGAAGGATGGCGCCGCCATTCCGCCTCGAAGCGGACGTGAGGAATGACGTTGTGGGTTAGGCGGTGGCTGGGCTTAAAATAGTAACCGGAGAAGCACTTAACTTTAAACAGGCATAAGGCTGACGAGTGCTTAACCATACGAATACTTCATAGGAATGATGCTGGGAGTCGGACCGTCGGCCAAGGGTTATGCTTTTTGTCGGGATTCATAGGCTACTGCAAGGCGTTCGGTCTACAGAGCGCCCAAACCGTCATCTTACGCTGTTTACGAAGTTTTCAGGTTGGCTAATAATTTGAGAGAACAATTTGAGGCGTCTTCTCCCCGTACTCTTGATTTGGGCGGCGTGGTTGACTCCGTATCTTCCGGTCCTCAGTCGGCCCCCGCTCCGGCCGGTGGCCTTGACCGAACCCACCTGGATCTCCGAGTACGGAAGGGCCGAGAAGACAGATTTTGCCTGCTGGATATGCGCTGATAGGTGCCGAGCTTTGTAGTCACTCCGTAAGCACAATTGCCTCTGCGAACTAGATAGAGTCCGCATGCTCGAGGATAGCTGTTTCTGCCCAGATCGTACCGTCCTGCTCATCTGTCGATCCCAACATATGCTCGACGACCATGTGTCCCGTGGTGCCTCTTGAAGAACTTGCTGGCGGATGATGCTGATACAGTCTCATTGATGAGCTCATAGTTGAGCTGTGATGATGGTAAAAACACATATATACGGTGTGTCCTTGATGCAGTAATAAAAGAGCGTCGCGGGACTTTGCTTGTAAGATAGGGAGATGAAAGATGCGCAGGGATGTTTATTCTTTGCAGATAAAATAACCTCTTATTATTGGCCAATCTGGCAGTGATATGGCTGACAAAGTCGTTTTAATATTAACTTCGTATTCCTCCATATTATCAGTAAGCAGTGACAAACACCAGCCACCCAATTCGCTCTCCCGTTCAAAATAGATGGGAGAAATTGGAGAGTACGATCATAGCAGACTCTCGGTCAATCAAGCTTAATCTTGTTCTCCAGGACGGTGATATCCTAATACTAATCCGCGGAACCGGCTTAATTCTCCGGTCTGGAGTCAACGGGTACTAATCCCGAGCCACTGACCTTCTGAAGACGGTAATCAGCCTGTCTGGGCATGTCTGGGGATCCTGAACTGATCCTTTATAAGACAAGATACGACTGTCTCCCCGCAAATACGAGCTCCACCTTTACTCTCACCTACTCGTATTCGTAGATTCTCCAGACAAACGTGTCTCTCTGATTTCTTGACACCTCGAAGCCTCAGGATGACCAGACGCCGTATCCCACAGTACGTGGAGCCTGCTGCCGGCCAGCAGAACGGCCATGTGCCAACAAATTGGCCGCCAGCTTCCTCGAGCGAGGACTCAAGGCCTCGTGCCATCCGCTCAATAGGCCTGGGCATCACCATCCGGCCCCAGTCCAGCAATCGAGGCGCCGATGAATCGTCCATGAAGAAGGTCTTCTATACCATCGTCACGTCGCAATTGCTCATCCCAGGCGATGGCGAGCCCATCCCCGACGGCGCCCTCGTCATCGAGAACAAGCTCATCGTCTGGGTCGGAAACAAAGACGAAATTCCCCAAGAATACGCCTCCAAGCCTCACAAGGCGCATTCGGTGCCCTTCCTGATGCCCGGCCTCTGGGACTGCCACACTCACTTCACCGGCATGGGCGACGATTTGTACGCTGCCCAGTTGAGGGAACTCAGCGACCATCCTGCTACTTCTGGCGCGCGCCTCGCGAAGGGATGCTGGGAGACACTGCAGCGCGGCTACACTTCACTGCGAGACGTTGCTGGCTACGGATGCGAGGTCGCACAGGCAATTGAGGACGGCACCATTGTAGGGCCCAATGTTTACAGCTCGGGCGCATGTCTCAGTCAGTTGGCTGGCCATGGCGATGTCTTTCCCCTGCCGGCGGGTGATGCGCTCTTGAACTTTGGCGTTGGGACGGTGACTGCTGGACATTTCGGCACAGTGATGGGAGTTATCTGCGACGGCGTGGATGAATGTCGTCGTGCAGTGAGACTGCAGATCCGAAGGGGCGCCAAGTGCATCAAGATCCTCGCATCGGGAGGCGTCTTGTCGCGAGACGACAACCCGCTGTATGCCCAGTTCAGCAAGGAGGAGTTGGATGCCATTATGGAAGAGGCCAACCGCATGGAGCGCGCCGTGGCAGCCCATGTTCACGGCAAGCCTGGCATTCTGGCAGCAGTCAACGCCGGCGTCACCAGCGTCGAGCACGTCACGTTCGCAGACCAGGAATGCATCGACCTGATCAAGGAGAAGGGCGTCATCTACGTCGCCACGCGCACCATCGTCGACATCCTGCTGAAGTCAGGCGGCGAGGGCCTGCCCAAGATCGTCTGGGAAAAGGCCCTGCTCTGCGGCTCGAACCACCTCAACGCGTACAAGCTGGCGATCGAGAACGGCGTCACTTTTGCACTTGGAACGGATACGGAGCCAGGCTCGAACATGGCGACCGAGCTGGAGTATGCGGTCGAGGCGGGCATGAGCAATCTGGAGGCCATCAAGGCGGCGACAGCGAATGGCCCTCTGACAGTCAAAGGCCAGGTGCCCCAGACAGGGCAGCTCAAGGCTGGGTATGAGGCTGATGTAATCGGAGTTCTAGAGAATCCCGCAGACGACGTCAGGGTGCTGCAGAAGAAGCAGAACATTGGATGGGTGTGGAAGGGAGGCAAGCTGTTCAAGGGGCCTGGAATTGGGCCTTGGGGGGAGGAATCAGATTAGTAGAGGATAATATATGAGGCATGTTGGATAAATATCATGAGATGTGATGAAATGTTAGTGCTGATGTAACTTACACTAGTCCCACTGCTGCAGAGGTACCTGGTGTGGAGAGAACTCTTATCGTAGGTAAATTTTCTTATCGCCAAAAAACTTCACCATCATACTCCCTCCATAGTACCATCGAGTTCATCACCACTGTTCCCTTCACCCTCACCGAATCGCACGCCAATCCTCTGCCTCAGCACACAATGCGCCCTCTCACCGAAGAAGAGACGCAGTCCGTCTTCAAGAAGCTCGCCGAATACACCGGCGCATCGCTCAAGAACATCATTGCGCCGCTCGACGACTCCCCCAATGCCGATCGCCACGTCTTCCGCCTCTCCCAAGGCCGCGTCTATCTCGTGCGCCTGTCCATGGCCAATCTGGCTACTTCAGTTGCGCGTGATAACCTGCTCTCTCTGGGAATCTGCTTAGGTAGGCCAATTGCTTCCCACGCCCGAAAGAAATGCGCCAGCTGACATGTCGAAACCAGGCAAGTTCACCAAGTCAGGCAAATTCCGAATCCACATCACGGCCCTGCCCGTTCTTGGCGAGCATGCCCGCCACAAGATCTGGATTCGCCCGAACGGCGTGATGCCATTTCTGTACGGCGGTAACGTTGTCAAGGCGCACGTCGGTCGTTTCTCCGAGGACTGTCCCGAACACCAGGGCGTTGTTGTTTATTCCATGGACGACGTTCCCTTGGGCTGTAAGTTGCCTTTACTTCTATGGTGTCTGTTTGCAATGCGCTGATAAGTTTTATGCAGTTGGAGTGACTGCTCGATCGACCGCCGAAAGCCGTAGATTAGATCCGACCGGCATCGTGTGCTTCCGACAAGCAGACTGCGGAGAGTACTTGCGTGACGAAGATACCCTGTTCCAATCTGGCTAGAGATTCCTAGTTAATGCAAAAGAGAAGCTATATTGGGAGGAACAGTTGGCTAGTGGTATAATTGCAACATTGTGGCGTTGGAACTTCAGGGCGTTTCGGGCGAATTCATGGAATGGTGTTCTTGTCACGCAAATTTTGAGGGTCCACGATACAGGGCTTTATGATGATGGGGCTACTGGAAAGGACGAGAACTGTCGCAACGCTGAGGACCTCAATGCCGAGCTGGGAGAGAGGACGTCTGGGCGTGATTCAGAGTCGATCGCAAACCCACGAAGACTCAGAGGCGCTGTGCATTTCAACTGTGGCAGATATAACGATTGATCCCGCTAGTAGGCGGACTGGCAAATGCCTACTCCGACAATCTATCAGCATAGACAGGTGCTGTCGCAGCAATTCACTCAAGCTTGCAACATATGTGTGTATGTCCACCAGCGCTACCAGGCTTTTCATAAAGCACATTTGCTATTATAGTTATGTTTTGTCCTAGAACCAGTGATGTCCATTTGCGTTCAAGCTAGTATCAGTTCTTGATACTCGACAGCCTTAACAAGACGTCTGAGGTGGATTCCTATGTACACTCATCCACTCCCTTGCGTACTCAACAGCATCAAGCAGAGAAAAGAGCATGCATTCAGCTGCTCCAACAGTACCGCGAATGACCTCCCTATCCCTCTCAAAATCCGCACCCAACTGCTCAAAGTCCTCATCACTGATAGCCACATCTTGCACCGTCATCCATCTACGCTGGCCATCCACCATCGCAGCAAAGGAGTTCGACTCGATCGGAGCTCCGGGGAGGCGATACTCAGCAAGGTGAAAAGCCGTGCACTTGTTGAAGCCTACCCCTAGCAACAACACCCATGCGTTTAGAGTTTCGAGTTTGGCTAGAGGACTTGATTCACCAAGTCGACAGTGTAGCGCGTGATCTTTTGTTATGTACTCTGCGTTGGGACCAATTGCCGCGAAGGAGGTTTGTGGATGGGCGGAGCGTCGAGATCCGGGCCAAGTATGCACTGTTTCGGGGACTATACCCATGGCGCGGGTGCGTGATGTAAGAGGGTCAAAGGCGGGCGTGAAGTCACGGATAGCCTGCCACCAGTGTTCTGGCACAGGGGGGCTTTGCCATGCTGAAGGGTCGGAGCTGTCTCCAGTGTGTGTTGGGACGACGAGGGTGCCGGAAGGACTGAGGATGGAGAGGATAGATGTTATGAGAGTGGGCGCGGAGCCGGGGATAAAGCCTATTGAGCAGAGTGAGGAGTGGAGGAGGAGAGTTGGTGGGGAGGGGGAAGATGGGATTTGGCTGAGGAGGGAACAGAGAGAAGATATAAGAGAGTCAGGAGTGACGAGGGATTTGGGATGAGATGTCTGGGACATTTTGGCATATTCTTGGATTGTAGTGATTATGGCAGATCTATGTGGTGTTATATAGTACATGTGGTGTCAGCACAATTGTTCTGCGTTGACCTTTGGCAACTGGGAGAGATAGACAACATCTATCATATATCAAGATGGTGGTCTCACCGAGTGACTCATGACTCTACTCCTGTTTCAGCCCAACTCTTCCCGTCTTGCGCAACCCTACAACACCTAAAGCGCCACAAAGCATCATAAACCCAAACATGGTCCAGAAACTGGCTCTGAACCCTTCCATCCGGGCATGAGTATCCTCCCTCCCAGAATCCTCATGCCCTTTCGCGACCAATGTTGAGACGACCTGCATAACCGCCAACCCCAGTGCCGTACCCAATTGAGCCGCCGTGTTAAACACCGCTCCCGCCAAGGCCTGCGTGTCATCTGGAAACACCTCCGTGATGATGATGAGTCCCAGTGTGAAGACAACATCACAACTGATGGGTTGCAGGAGTTGTGCGAAAAAGGCGCTGGTCCAGTACGACCATTGCGGCTGGGTCAAGGCCATGAGCAGTGGAGAGCCAGCGCAGAGGGCGGACGAGATGAGAACGAGCCAGAGGGGTGGAATGCGATCTACAAAGAGCCCCATGGAGAAGTTGGCCATGATGCCGACGGCGATGCTGGGGAGGATGCGGAGGGAAGCCTGGAGGGCGGAGAGGTGCTGGATTTCTTGGAAGCTGTTGGTATACTTTATTAGCTTTAGCTAGATATAAGCGAACGAGGGGGACGTACAATAAACTGGAAAACAGTTCTAGACAGTTTAGAACAGCGAATGAGAGTGCGATGGTGACACAGATACTTGAGAAGGAGGGGATCTTCCAGAGTGAGTTGGGGATCAAGGCGGGTTGACCAATGCGGACTTGACGATGCACCCAGGCCATGAAGGTGGGCAAGGCGACGGCGCTGAGACAGAGGAGCGCAATGCTTTCAGTGCTTTGAATCTTGTAAATGTCTGTGCTGATGATTCTGTAAGGTATCAGATTAGTAAAGTGTAATATTGATATGACCGAGAAAGTGTGAAGGGGACTGGACTTACGCAAGGAGATAGGACAGCATGGCCATGAACGCCGATACTAGAACAGCGCCGACCAGGTCAACCTTTTCTCTCAGATCCTTCACAATCCCACGAAGAGTACGTTTCTGCTGCTCCTGTGGCAACGCCCACAGTCCTACCGCCGACACCAACAGCGTCAACCCTCCGTACAGAAACCATCCCACTCTCCAGCCAACCGTATCCTGGAGAATACCACCCAACACAAGCCCCATCGAGAACCCCAACGGCTGACTCCAACCCAAGCACGCAAAGGCAAAATTCCGGCCTTTGCCCCTCGGAAACACCCTCGTCACAATGGACACACTCGACGCCAGATGCAGCGAAAAGCCCACGCCCTGCACGGCCCGTATGCCCACCAGCCCGGCTCCGCTCTGCGCCGTGCCGGCGCCGATCATCAGCGCCCCGCTAGCGAAACACCCCACCAGATCCACGGCGCGGGGCCCGAGAGCATCGGCCACGGAGCCGGCGAGCAGAAGCGTCGAAGCGGTGGCGAGGCTGAAGACGGAGACGGGCCAGAAGGAGAGTGACGGGGGGACGGAGAGGGCGGAGGTGATGGTGGGGAGGGAGATGACGATGAGGCCTGTGGCGGCGCTGGAGGTGAAGTTTACGCCGGCGAGATGAGTGGTGATGGCGACTTTGCGGGTGAGAGTGAAGGTATTGGAGTTGGGGTTTGGTTCTTCTGGTGTGGCATTGTAGTATTCAAGCGGTATGTCGATGGTTTCTGGAGTTGAGACCAGGACAGTCTGTGTTTGCGTGGCCATGTCTTGTTTCTTCCAATTGATTTCAAGGTATCTGAATAATGACACGAAATACAAGCATATCCTCTTGTATCTGCTCCTACCTACCTAGGTGGTGTTACTACTTATAGAGTCTATGTGTGAGTCCATGTGTAAGTCAGCAACAGACGCTCCACTTGAAGGGCGCGCATGTCGACATCAACAAGATAGTATTGACATTGACTAGATCTTAAAGGTTTAGATCCGGCACACACCGCTCACTTACGTTCCTAACCCTTGTAACGGAAGCTGAAAGCGGCTACTGGCTTCGTTCTACCGCTAAGAGTCTGACCGAAATATGATGGCTCCGATAAGCGCCGAACTGGAGGAAAGAAAACGAGAGAAAATGAGAGCGTATTTCCGTTCTCAAGCGACATTAATAAATGAAAATAAAAGTTGAAAAATACCCTCATTAGCTTAATAGTCTAGATATCAAGGCCATATTTTTCTAGTTATTTTATTCCTGGTATGGGGTGGTTTCTTGGGGCATATTCTTTGTGTTTTCCCTCTTGTTCGCTCCAGTTGGCGCTCTTGGTGTGTGACTCCAACCAATCGCAGAGAGCATATCATTCCCACAGAAGCTCAAATTATCATATCGGCCGTGTGGCTCAATGGCAGAGCGTCTGACTACGATTAGTACATCAGGAGGTTGCAGGTTCGACCCCTGTCTCGGTCAATTTCTTTTTTTGCCTTTTTACCAGGTTAGTTAAAAACCTAGTGTATAAACAGCGAACATTTCTAATTTTTTTCCCTAGTTGACTACTCTGTATATTAATATGAGAATTGCTATTTGCACAGCACCAAATGTCTATTTACACAGTAAGTGGAGCAACCTCTTTTTTTTTTTTAGCCAATCCCTATACTTCCCATGCCGCCACACCAAATTAACGTGCAAGGCCCTGGTTCAAAAAAGTAACACTACGAGTAATAAAGGGATTGACTACTTCGTATTCCACACCCCAGTTCAACTACTCGTATAAGTGTACCCTGCAGTAGTTGATACAGTTAACTAAAAAATTAGCGATAGTACCTATATAGAAACCATGAAAGATAAAAAAGATTTATGCTTGTGATGTTTCACAAACTATGACCGAGACAGGGGTCGAACCTGCAACCTCCTGATATACTAATCGTAGTCAGACGCTCTGCCATTGAGCCACACGGCCGATATATTTGTTCTCGACGCCAAGTCCATTATGCATCCTTCGCCGTGCGAGCAGCATCACCTCGAGGTTCAACACCTTGGGTCTCATTCCCTTGGACAGGGTATCTTGTCATTCACTTCATCTCCTAAACCTGTCCTCGTCACTCTGTGCTAAGGGAGCAGCCACACCCCAGCACTTTGTCCAGTAGGATATCTCGCCTGCCTTGATCATATCAAGGTCTGGCCGAAGAGACACAAGGGAAGTATGATACGTTTTAGGGTAGGTGGCAGATGACAGTTGCCTCAACAAGTCAGAAAACTCCATGGGCAGAGTTCCAAGTCCAGCTGACTGCTTGCTGGCTGACGTAGAGGCCAGTGGCTTCACTCAAGAAATGGTTGTCTTTATCTGCCGGGTACGGGTAGGCGCTGTGAATGTGAACCACTCCTTGAGAATCTTGGTGGATAGTCGATTATGTCTCGATATTTTCTTCTTGAACTTTTCGGAGGCATTTTGGGTTCGCCTGAGAGTGAATGTGAGCACTGTAAATCGATCGTCAAGTTGCCGGGGGAAGGATGCGGTTGCAAGCTGAGCAGTGGAAAGGACAAGTCAACAAACAATAAGGCGAGGTGACGGATCGGAAAAGAGGGGCTAGCGTAAATGATCATCAGCACTTTTTATTCACGTACTCGTAAACTCAGTGAATGGATCAGTTGATTCGAAATTCATGCATCCCCTAGCATTATGGTCGTGAATTACGGAGTATACATCGGTAAATGGGGGTATGCCTGATGTGCGAACTCGTCACGATGAAGGTGGCTGTCCATCATAAAATTGTTCCGGCAATTATACAATTATACAATTATACGAAGTACATACTTGTCATACCTGTAGTGCACGCTTATGACGTTGCATAATTATGTAGCCCACCAAGCAATAAGGCCGTGTGGCTCAATGGCAGAGCGTCTGACTACGAATAAGTACATCAGGAGGTTGCAGGTTCGACCCCTGTCTCGGTCAATCTTTTTGCTTTTTTGGTCATCGATTTAGGTGGACAATGGAATCTATCTTTGATTTTCTTTTTGCTTCAATAGTATCACCAGTACGGAGCACTACGGGAATTGATTCTGAAAATGTTGGTGATACGAAATGAGAGGTGCATCCTGCGGATACTCAATGGTGTGAGTCACTGCCCAATTGCTTCGCCGATGATGTAATGCGTAGGTGTTTGTTTGCATGATGAAACAGAACACTGCGGATGGCTGCCTTTGTGCTCACGTATCCGTGAAACAGCACATCAAATGACGAGAAAACATGAAAGGAGGCAAACGAAAATCTTCGGCATGTATTCAGAGAGCAAACAGGCACCAAACCCCCCTCCGAGATATCCGTTATCCCCCCCCTCTGGTCAGCCAAGCAAGCCATGCGGCAAAGAGGAGAAAAGAGTGGCAGCCATCCTCCATTCCGAAACACGGGCCATCACTGAGCCTTTGCCTCCACAGCCTTGATGCCCTCGCTCTTGGTGCTCTCGACCTTTCTTTTCTCGAATCTCCGGGCGCCCCAGTACGATCTCCCCTCCACGAAGCCATTCATGACCAGGAAGTCGTGCAGGTTCATGTAGTCCAGAGGAAGCCATTCGCCCTCCTTTCTCTTGCCGGTAAAACTCATGTTGACCCAGTCGCGGCTCTCCTCCTTGATCTCGTAGCCTCTAAAGTCGCGCAGCGTCTTGACGAGCTCCTTGCGCTCGTCGACGGTGTCGCAAACGACGATGCTGTCGAACTCGCTCATTTTGCGTGCGGTCTGGAGACCGTAAGCATTTTTACCTGGTGACGGATCGCAGACGAACTCGCCTGGATGAATCTGTTGAGGTAGGGAGGGATTTGGTGATTTGGGATTGTGTGTATGTGTGCAGGATGATGTTTGAAAAGGCTGAGTTTGAAATTGAGGTGGGATACTGCAGGGCTGATATATGTATGCTGGGGGTGCTGCTGCAGGACAGTAATGTTCAGGTGCTACGTACTTCGTACTCGTACAAATCATGATTGCTACTATGTACGACACCAGCATCCATCCTTGGATGAGAAGGGCGTCTGAATCACCATCTGGTGGACATACCTCCTCGTACGTCTCTCCGCTTGTTTCAGGGGAGTGCAGATTTGGTCTCGTGAGTCGCATTCCAACTACATTGCTGGCCGAGGTAACACGGTTAGGTATCTCCAGACGCCTGCTTGCTTTATAGTGGGGGGTTAGAAGTGAGGATACAGCGTTATTCACTGCAAACGGTGACTCTATTCACATAAACGACTTTGTTCCAGCAAAAAATCAAGCATCTTTCCCCTCTTTCTTATTCATTACTTACTTGGCTATTCTGTGTAGAAAATCATATCTACCTTAACCCACTTAATCCGGCGGCCCCTCATCTTCTCTCTCCTTCTTCCAACTTCTAGACGAGACAGCCCAATCAATTCCAATAAAGCGGTACTATTTCTTTCAATGCCTTATTGATGGCGACCTTGGCGGGAAAACTCGAAAATCGTGGATTTTAAGATACTCGGTCGAACTCATGTCGTCCCCGTCCAGAGAGCTAGTATCGGGGCGACCCATAATTACATTTATTGTGCTCTAGGTGAGTTATGCACATTCACCAGACCATGGATGCACGACATCAAGCGGGTTTGCTCGGCACTCGGAGGTGCCATGTATGATCTGGAGGTCTTAGCTCTATGCTCCTTGCTCTCGCCGTCTGAGCAAAATCAAGTCTTTCGCGAGCCCTCCACTCGCGAGCCCTCATCACGCAAATGTGTTGTCATACCAGCGTTGCCAGAACAAGTTTGATAATCGACAGGATTGTCTATGTTATGTGTGCATCATCCTGGTATCCCACACTCCTATCCGGCTAGGTGAGGACCAGGGAAGCGAGGCCACAAGGAGGAATAGTTACCAGTCCACCCAGTCTGGTACAACGCCTTTGTCGAGACGCACGAACTAGGCTACAGCACTGAGATGGTGAGCCTCGCCGCCCTTGCAAACACACAGAATTATATATCCCTGCGCCCATATTGCGTACAATATGCTGTTGATGCGGCACGGGCTGGGACCACGTGAGCCAGCTCATCGTCCTACACGCATGCGCCCAAACAAAAGTCCTAGATAAGATTGATATGAACTCGTGGTGCTTTGGCGCTTTCCTGAGCCACCACGTGTTGGAAGAGGTCCACAAGATCCGCTACTAATTACGGACTCTTGTGCAGGCGTTGCTTGGGGAGCCTACGAAGGTGTCGGGTTTCGGCGACAAGACGTATGCAACCAACGTCCGGAAAGCCCTGGAGCGGAGCTTCGTTCACCACCCAGCCCTCTCTTGAGAAAGGTGATGATGTCTATGTGACTGTACATGACGACCACATGGCGGGTATTCGCACTGAAAGCGTCCAAAGCATACATGGTATTCTTGACGTCGGGTGAGATGACCTCGGTTCACCATCGCCGGAATGAGGTTTCCGAAGGGTCAACTGGGATAACTGCTGCTAGGTAACCGTGGAGCCAATACTTAATTGCGTTTGACAAAAGGAGTGAATTCCGTCCCCTCTCAAGTGAGTCGCTTTGGGTACCAAACAAATCTCGGAGATCTTGTGTATGCCGGGGGAAAAGGGTAAGATGTGCACTGCTTTTATTTGTCTAGAAAGAAACTATGTAGCACTGATATGACGCGAGATCGCACGCTCCCCTTTCCCGTGATACTTTCCACCTCCAAGATAGTAGTCTAGAGCATTGGTCCGCCAATACAAAGAGCGCTGTCAGAGTTAGTCGACGTCAAGCGGCATCTCGTATCGATTCATCAAACATTCGGCCATACCGGGCTGCATTAGTCGGGCAGCTCTAGAATTATCAACCTAGTTTTGTATCTTGAGGTTTTGCTATAGATAGTCTGAGGCCCCGATTAATCTCTTATTCAACTCTCTGCAGCGGTCTTCGGCCGCCTTGCTTGAGATGACCCCCGCGGCGTGTTCTTCTCGGATAATATTTTGTTAGAGAAGAATCCTGTGTCCCGCCCCAAGATCTACCTGGCCAACGACGAGTATGTCTGCCTGCTTGTCCTGAATAGCGCTTGTTCATCTTGATACTGACTCCATTTTCGCAGAAAATTCAGGGAGAAACACTTCTTTACTCCGTGGAATAGGCCAAGACTTGTTGAGAAGTGCAATCTTTCGCCTCGACTCCAGCAATATCAGGGAACATGCCGGGTTCCCATATGCGATGTTATCCTGTCCCTCAATGATACCACTCTTGCCGCAGAGACCTGCGAGGTACACTTCAATCCCCAAGCGTCACAAATGGACATGTATGACACCTCCTGCTGATCAATCCATCCATACGACTCCTTCAGTTTACTAATATCTTATCTAGGGTCCAACGGCGTCGAGATATTCACGAATAGTTCCGGGTGCACCAAAGCTTGCGGAAACTCGACGAACGCATTGAGTTGATCCAAGAAGCCACCCGCAAAAATAACGGTATCTATCTCTACGCAAACAAGTCAGGTACTTCCCAGACTAGTCTCGTTCAGTCTACTGACCGTTCAGGTTGTGACACCGATTGTCTGCTCTATGAAAGTTGCTCAATGATAATGGTCAATGAGAAAATTATCCCCAAAGACTCGCAGATTAGTGGAAGTGGTGACTGCAACGGTTAATTGGAAGTATTAGTATTATCACGGCACACGGAACAGCGGGTCAAGGTGATATCTTTGTTGTGCCTTGAACAAGGCAAGAAGCTATGAGAATGTGGTTCGAAGGTGTAGGACCAAGTCATCACGTGAGGACGCACGTGATGCTGATGAGTCATTAGAGGGCAGGTTTAGTGCCGTGACAAGTATTAAGATTTATTAATAGGGTAAAATATATATAGTTATCCCTTTAAGTACTATAATCTATATATATAATTTTTATTTTATTAAATGCAGATAGTCCCTTTATTAACTGTTTATTTTTTTAAGTTTAATTTTATTTTAATAGGTAATTTATAATAAAAAGTAATCTTTTAATTATATTAATATTTTATTAAATTTAATATATTAACTAGCCTAATATATTAAAGATATTGATTAAATACTTTAAGTTTTAAATTAATATAATTTAAATTAAATAAAAGGGATTATTTATTACAATTAAATTTTAAAAAATAATATTAAATTTTTATTTTAAAATTAAATCTTTACTTTACTTTATATATAAAATTTAATATTATTATTATATTTAATGACTTTTATATAATTAAAAAAATATTTATTATAAAGTTTAATTTATTTTAAATATTAATTATATTTTTAAACTTTTATCTATTTTATTATATTTTAATATTATATTAATTATACTTTTCATAATTCTTTTAATTATATTTATATAATATATTTAAATAATATTTCTATATATTTAGTAAATAAGAAAATATTAAACATATTAACTTTTATATTAATATTATTAAATCTAAATTTAAAATAAAAATAAATTATATTAAATAAAGAATTATTTAAAAAAAATAAAAAATTTATAAAAGGTTTTTAATATTATAAATCTTTATTTTTATTTTATTTTATTTTAAAATATTTATATTATTAAATAAACTTTTCCCCCCGTTTTCCTTATCTCTTTATCCCCCCCCGGTCTTCCTTTCCTTCCCTGTCTTTTTCCCTTCCTTTTCCTTTTCCTCCCTCCCTCTTTTTTCCCTCCCTCTTTTTCCTTCCCTCTTCCCTCCTCTTTTCTTCCCCTCTCCTCCCCCCCTCTTTTCTCGTTTCTTCTCCTTCTTTTCCTCCCCCGCCTCTTTCCCCCTCTCCTTCTCCCCTTTCTCCTCCCCCCCTTTTCCTTCTTCTTCCCGTCGTCCCCCCCTCCTCTTTCCTCTTCCCCTTCTCCCGTTTCCTCTCTTCCTTCCCTCTTTCCCCCCCTTTCCCCCTTTCCCCTTTCTTTCTTCCCTCTTTCCTCCCTCTCCCTTTTCCCCGTTTTTCCCGTCTTTCTCTCCCTTTCTGCCCTCTCTCTTCCCCTCCCCGCTTTCTCGGTTTTCTTCTCCTCTCTCTTTCCCTTCTCCTTCCTTTTCTTTTATCTCTCCTTCCCTCTTTTTCTTCCTTCTCTTCTCTTCTTCTTTCCCTTTCTTCTTCTCCTCTTCTTTTCTCCCCCTCTTCTTTTCTCTTTCTTCTTTTCTTCTTCCTCCCCCTCTTTCTTCCCCTTCTTCTTCCTTCCTTTCCCTCTCTTCTTCTTCTTTCTTTCCCTCTCTTCTTCTCTCCTTCCCCGGTTTTCTTCCCCGTTTCCCCCCCTCTCCCCCCTCTCTCCCTCTTTCCCCCGCCTCCTCTTCCTTTCTCTTCTTCCCCGCTCTTTTTTTCTTCCTCTCTCCCCTCTTCCCCTTCCTTCCTTCCTCCCCCCGCTCCCTCCTCCCTCCCTCCCCCTTTCTCTCCTCCTCCCCCTCTCTTTCTCCCTTTCCCTTCTTCCTTTCTTCCCCCCTCTCTCGCTTTTTTTTCTTTTCTCTCCCTTTCTTTTTCTCCTTTCTCCTCCTTCCTTTCTTCTCTTTTCCCTCCCCCGTCTTTCCTCCCCTTCCCTTCCCCCCTCTTTCCCCGCCCCTCTTCCCCCCCGCCCCTCCTCTCCCTCCCCTCTCCGCCCCCTCCTCCTTTCCCCTCCTTTTCCCTTCTTCTCCTCCTCCTCGCTTTTCTTCTTTTCGTTCCTCCTCCCTCCTCTTCTTCTCTCCTCCTTGCTCCCTCCTTTCTCCCCTTCCCCCCCGTCCTCTCCCCTTTTCTCTCCCCCCCTTCCCCCGGTTCCCTTTCTTCTCCTCCCTCTATCTCTCTGTTAAAAAACTATATAATTACTTTATTTACCTATATATGAAAACAAATTATTTTAAATTTTAATATATAAATCATATAATTATTTATAGTTAAATATTAAATAAAATAAAAGGTATTATTATAGTATTAATTATATATTTTTATTTTATTATATAAATCTTAATTATATAATTAAACTTTAATTTATATAACTATAATTTTTTATAAAGCTTTAAGGCCTTAATAGTTTTTATAATATAATAATAATATTTATTTTAATTTACTTTTTTATACTATAATAAATATAATAATTACCTTAATAAACTATAATCCTTTAAATTTTATATAAATATATTTAAATTATTTTATTTATAGTATTATAATATTAAATTATAAATAATATAAATATATTGTTAAATTATAAATTATATATTTTATAAAAAAGAATAGTTTTTATATACTCTAACTTTTTATACTTTAATCTATAAAGTTTATATTAAAGTAAAAGTTTTATTATATATTAAATTTAATTATAAAAAACTTTAATTATAGTAAATTTAATACTATAATTCTTTATATCTTTTAAACTTATTAATATATATATAAATATACTATATATAAGCCTAAAGCCTAAATATATATATATATATATATATATTACTATTTTATAAATTAATATATATAATTAAATAATCTTTTTTTTAGTTATTTTACTTTTTAACTTTAAATAAGTACTTTTATAATGTTTTATTATTATTATTATATTATATTTATATATCTTAAGGTTTATTTTTCTTCCTTTTGTCCCTTTTATCTCTATCCTTCCTCTTCTTATTCCTCTTCTTCCCCCCTCCCTTCCTCTTTTCCTTCCCTCCTTCCCTCTTTCCTTCTCCTCTCCCTCCCTCTTCTTCTCTCCCTCTTTCCTCTCCCGCCCCCTCCCCTCCCTCCCGTTTTCCTTTCTTTCTCCCTTCCTCTCTTCTTTTCCCCCCCCGCCCCTCTTTTTCTCTCCCTTCCTCTCTTCTTTTCCCCCCCCCCGCCCCTCTTTTTCTCTCCCTCCTCCCCTTTTTTCCTCTTTTCTTCCTCCTTCTTTCTTCTTTTTTCCCTCTCTCCCCCCGGCCCCCTCCTTTTTCCCGTTTTCTCCTCTCTTTCCTTCCCCTTCTCCCCCTTCCCCTCTTTCCCTTTCTCTTCCTCCCGTTTTTTCCCTCTTCTCCTCCCCCCCGCTTTTTTTTCTTTCCCTTTCCCTCCCTCTTTTTTTCCCTTCCTCCCTCTTTTTCCCTCCCTTCCCTCCCCCTTCTCTCTTTCCCCCCTCCCTTTTTTTTTTCCCCCTTCTCCTCTCCTTTCCTTCTCCTTCCCCTTTTCTCCCCCTCTCCTTCTTCCTTCCCCTGGCTTTTCCCTCTTCTTCCTCCCCTTCCCTCCTTCCCTTCTCCTCCCCTTCTTCTCTTTCTCCCCGTTCTTTCTTTTCTCCTCCCTCCCCCTTTTCCCCCTCTCCCTCTTCCCCCTCCTCCCTCTCTTCCCTCTTCTCTTTCTCCTTCCCCCCCTCTCTCTCTCCCTCCTTTCTTTTCCTTTTCTTCCCCCCTTCCCCTCTCCCCCTCTTTTTTCCCTCTCCCCCCTTCCCTCTCTTTTTCTTCTCGTTTTTTTTCCCTCTTTCCTTTCCCCCTCTTTCTCCCCTTTTCCCCCCTTTTCCCCCTTCTCGTCCTCCCCTTTCTCCCCTTCCCCTCTCCCTTTCCCCCCCTTCCCTCCCTCCTCCTCCTTTCTTTTTTTCCCTCCCTCTCCTTCCTCCTTCTCTCCCTTCCCCTCCCCCCTCTCTCCCTTTTTTTTCTTTTCTTTTCTTCCTCTCCTTCCTTTTCTCCTTCTCCTTTCTTTCCCCTTTCCTTCTTCTTCTTTTCCTCTTTCTCTCTCTCTCTCTCTTCCCCGTTTCCTTTCTCCTTTCCTGTTTCCTCCCTTCTCTCTCCCCCCGCCTCTCCTTTCCTTTTTCCTCCCTTCTCCCTCCCCCCTCCTCTCCTTTCTTCTCTTCTTCCCTCCTCCCCTTTCTCTTCCCCCCTCCCTCTTTCCTTCTCCTTTTCCCTCCTTTCCCCTTTCCCCGTCTCTCCGTTCTCTCCCTTCTTTCCTTTCTCTTTCTTTTCCTTTTTTCCCTCCCCTCTTCTTCTCTCTCCTCCTTTCCTCCCTCCTCTCTCTTTTCTTTTTCTCTTCTTCTCTTCCTCTCTTCCTCCCTTCTTTTTTTTTCCCTTTTCTCCTCCCCTTTCTTTCCTCTTTCTCCTTTCTCCCCTCCTCCCCTTCTTCCTTTCCCCTTTGCCTCTTCCTTCTCCCCTTCTTTTCCCCTCTCCTCCCCTTCCTCCTCCCTTCCCGCTTTTCTCCCGGTTTTTCTCTCCCTTCTTCTCGTTTTCCTCCGCTTCTCTCCTCCCCTTTCTTCTTTCTTCTTTTTCTTTTTCCCCCTCTTGCCGCCCTTTCTTTCCCTCCCCTCCTTCCTTCCCTTTCCTCTGCTCCTTCTTTTTTCTCCCCTCTCTCTTCTTCCCCCCTCTCCCCTTCCTTTTTCCCTCTCTTCTCGCTTCTCTCCCTCCCCCCTTCTCTTCTTTCCCTTTCTTCCTTCTCTCTTTTCCTTTTCCCCTCTTTTCTTCTCCTCTCTCTCGTCCTCTTTTCCTCTCTTGCCCTCGTTTCTTTCCCCCTTCTTCCCCCCTCTCCTCTCTCTTTTCTCTTTTTTCCCCCTCTTCCTTTGTCTTTTCCCTTCCTTCTTTCCCTCCCCTCCCTTTCCTTTCTCCTTTTCCCCCCTCCTCCCTCCTCTCTCCCTCCCTCCTTCTTCTTTTCCTCTTCCCTCTCTCCCGTTTTTTCCCTTTCTTCCCTCTTCTTCTCTTTTTCTTTTTCCTTTTTCTCTCCCTTCTTTTTCCCTCCCCCTCTCCTCTCGTTTTTTTTTCCCTCCCTTCCCCTCTTCTTTTTTTCCCGTTTTCCTCTTTTCCTCTCCCCTTTCCCTCCCCCCCTCTTTCTTCCCTTTCCTTCTTTTCCCTCTCTCTTTCCCCCCCTCTTCTTCTCCCCCCCTCCCCCCCGTCTTCTTCTCTTTTTCTTCTCTCCCTTCCCTTCCCTTCCCTCTCCTCTTTCCCTTTCCCCTCCCTCCCTCTTCCCTCTTCTTTCTTCTTTCCCCCCCGCCTTCCCTTCTCCCCCTCTCCCCTTTTTCTTCTCCTTTTCCCTTCTCCCCCTTTCTCCTCCTCTCTCCTCTCTTCCCCGCTTTTCCCCCCCTCCCTTTCTTTCCTTCCCCTTTTTTTTCTCCTTTCCTCTCCTCCTCTCCTCCCCCTCCTCCTCCTCTCCTTCTTTTTCCTCTTTCTCCTTCTTCCCCCTCCCCTTCCTTCCCCCCTCCCCCTCCTCCCTCCCCCTCCCCTTCTTCTCTCTCCTTCTTTTTCCTCCCTTTCCCCCTCCTTTCTTCCTTCCCCCTTCTTCTTTTTCTCCTTTTTCTTTCCCCGTTTCCCTTCCCCCCTCTCTCCTTCCTCCCTCCTTCTCTTTTCTTTTTTCTCCTTCCCTTTCCCTTTTCCTCCCCCTGCCTCCCCTCCCCCTCCTCCTCTCTCTCTCTCTTCTCTCCCTTCCCTCTCCTCTCCTCCTCCTTCTTTCTTTTCCTTCCCCTCCTCTTTTCCTCCTCCTCTTTTCCCGCTTTTCTTCCTTTCCTTTCTTTTCCCTTCTCTCCTCCTCTCTCCCTCGTTCTCCTCTTTCTCCCCCCTCTTCTCTGTCCCCCCTTTTCTCCTCCCCGTTTTTTCCCTTTTTCTTCCTTCTTTTCTCTCTCTCCCCTCCTTTCCTCCTCCGTTTTCTTCTTCCCTCTTTTTTCCTTCCTTCTTTTCCTCTTTCCTCTTTCTCCCTCCTCCTCCCTTCCTTTCTTCCCGTTCCTCTCTTCCCCCTTCTCCCCCCTCTCCCCTCCCCGTTTCTCTCCCCTCCTTTTTTCCTCTTCTTCTTCCTTTTCTCCTCTCTTTCCCTTTCTTCTCCTTCTTCCCCCGTTTCCTTCCCTTCCTCCTCCTTCCCCGCTCTTTTCTTCCTTCCTCCCCCTCCCCTTCTCCTTTCCTCTTCTCTCTTCTTTCTCCCTTCCTCCTCCTTTCCCCTCCCTCCCTTCCCCCCTTCCCCCCTCTTTCTCCCTCTCTCTTGCTTCTCCTTCCCCCCCTTCCCGCCCTTCCTTTTTCTCCTTTCCCTCCTCTTCCCTCCTTCTCTCCCCTTTCTCCTTTCCTTCCCCTTTTTTCCCTCTCCTTCTTCTCTTCCCCTCGTTTTCTTCTCTTCTCCTTCCCCCTCCCCCCTCCTCTTCCCTTCCCTCCCTTTTTCCTTTCCTCCCTTCTCCCCTTTTCTCTTTTCTTTCCCCCTTCCCTCTTTCTTCTTCTCCCTCTTTCCTCCTCCCCGTCTTTCCCTTTTCTCTCCTTCCCTTCCCTCTCTTTCTCCCGCTTTCTTTCTCTTTTTCTCTTCCTTTCTTCCCCTCCCTCCCTCCTTCTTTCTTTCCTTTCCTCCTCCCCTCCTCCCTTTTCCTTTCTTTTTCTCTCTCTCCCCCCTCCCCCTCCCTCCCCCTCCCCCTCCCCGTTTCTCTTCCCCTCCCCCCCTCCCCTTCCCGTTTCTTTTCTCCCCTCCTTCTCTCTTCCCCCCGCTCTCTCCCGTTCCTTTCCCCGTTTCTTCTTTTTTTCCCCCCTCTCCTTCCTTTCCCTCTTTCTCTCCCGCCCTCTCCGTTTCTTCCCCCTCTCCCTCCCCCTTTTCCCCCCTCTCTTTTTCTCCCCCCGCCCTCTCCCCCTCCTTCCTCTCCTCCCCGGGTCCGCTTCTCCCTTCCCTTTCCTTCCCCCGGCTTTTCCTTCTCTTCCCCTTCCTCTTCTCCTTCTTTCTCTTTTTTCCCCCTCTTCCTCTCTCTCTCTCTTCCCTCCTCTATCTCCGCTTTCCGTTTCTCTCTCTCTATATCCCTATTACGTTCCTTTTTCTTTTTTTTTCTTTTTTAACTTTCATTCTATAATACTTTAGTATTAATTACTATAAAAAGCTATATTTATTATAAAGTATAAAGTATTTATAAATTACTATATATAATTATGTTATTACTTAAAGTTTACTTTAATTATTATATTAAAAGGAATATATACTTTATAGTTAATTTAATATAAAAATATTAAAATATAAGCTATTTTTAATATTAAAAACCTTTAAGGTAAAGGCAGGTAATATAATAATAGTAAAGTTAACTTTATTTTAATTAATTATATTAAGTTACTTAATAGTAGTAGTTTATTAATATAAGGTTCCTTTTCTATTCAAAATTAAAGGAAATAACTTTAAATTCAAAGTCTAAAACTATAAAAAATAAAAGATATTTAACTTAAAAAAAGCTTAATAAAATATTAAAGATATTCTTTAAGGCAGATAAATTAAGCGAGGGGCTATAACTTTAAGGAAAAGTAAAGGAGGTTAAAGAGCAGTTATTTAAAGGGAGGATAAATGCTAATAAGCAGGTAATATACTAGAAACTAATAGCTAAGTATAGCAGTAGTAATTAACTAGTCTTTAAAGTTCTATATTTATTAAGAGACTGGAAGCTCTAGAGCTCTTATAATATTATATAGGCCGGAATATATATATAAAAGCAACTATAGTCCCTGAAGATATAGAACTTTAAAGACTAGAAAACTATTACTACTATACCTAACTACTAGTTTCTAGCTTATTACCTATTTATTTATATCTATTTCTCCTTTAAATAACTGCTCTTTAACCTCTTTTACTTTTCCTTAAAATTATAGCCCTTTACCTAATTTATTTACCTTAAAAAAGGTCTTTAATATATTAATTTTTTATTATTCCTAATAAAGGTAAAAAAACTATTAAAGTTAAAGATACCTTTAGCAGTAAATAATTAGTTTACCTTTAATAAAGAGGCTATATTTTAAATGTAAAGACTTTTAAATAAAATTACTCTTTTAAATTATTAATTAAGCCTTTTAAATAGTATTTTACTTATAGAAAAAGAATTTAATACTTGCATTTAATAAATAAAAGAAAAGCAGTAAATATATTTAAAGAGGAAATATTTAAATATTTTTTTTGAAAGGGAAAACCCTTTTTTTAAACTTTTAAAGATTAAAGGTTTATTGCCTATAACTAGCTTATTATATACTATTAATTTAAAATAACTTTATAAAGGCAATTAAAGTAAAGTATAAATTTAAGCTTTTTATTATAAAGGAAAGTTTTAAGTAAAATTATAAACTTTTTTTATTATTATTAAAGGGCAGTTTAAATTATCCTTTAATACCTTTTTTTAAGTAGCTTATAAAATTATTTATACTGCTTTTTATTTAAAAAAAGATATTTAATAGTAATAAGTTAATTATTTTAAAAAAAAAGGCAGATTTATTAAATTAATTATTTAAAATAAATTTTATTAATAGCTTAAAGATAATAATTGCGATAGCTTAATTAAGTGCTATAAAGTAACTTTATAGATTTTTCACTTATATTAAACTGCTAAATAGAATTTTTAATTATTCCTTTTTTAATTTAAAATTATTAAAAGTAAATTCTTTAAAATAACCCCTTTATAGTTTAAAATTTATATATTTTTATAATGCCTTTCCCTTATAATAAATAAATAAATACTTTACTATAAAAACCTTATAACTTAACAGGAGTTAATTTATATTAGTATAATTACTAAGACTTTTATATATAGCTATGTTGGTAATATAAGTAGCTTTTAATAGGAATCTCGATTTTAAAGAAAATATAAGAAGACTAGACCTATTAGTTAATAGGGATTATACTAGGATTATATTATTAATATTTTAAAAAATAGAATACTTAAAGTATTTAAAGGTTTAAAAGAATAAAGAAACCTCTTTAATTTAGTAATTTATTAGAAATATAATAGTCTTTACTACAAGACCTCCTGCTAAGCTTTTAATTATATAAAGTGTAATAGTAAGTATTACTTTATTAAAAAGTATAATAACTCTATTTAGCTATACTTTATTAATAGAAATACTAAACTTGCAGTTTATTAAGGCTAAGAATATAATTGCTATATAGATTTACCTATAAGATAACTAAAGAAAATGCAGCTAGGTAGCTACTGGTAATATATAAATGCTTTATTTAATCCCGGCAGCAATATTTATATTATCTCTTTATAATAAAAGAATTAATTAAAAGTCTATTACTGGCTTTTAAGTTTACTGCTATTTTTTTTAAATATTTCTGCTATAACTTATAGCTATATAAATATATTTATAAAGATAATTAATAATTAAAGAGTAGAGAAAAAGTAGTTACTTTATTATATTATTGCTAATAGCCTAAAAGACTTTATTTTAAAAAGACTTTAATTTTAAGAAACTAATTTTACCCTTTTATAAAAGTATAATTAATAGAATTATCCTTTAATTAAGGATTCTATTACTTTAATAGCCTTTAAAAAGCAGCTATAATAAACTATTAAAGAAGCTTAAATAGCTTTTATATTAGTAATTAACAAAAAGCTAAAAGTTAAATTAAAAACTTTAAAATATTTACTATCTTTTAATTTAAATAAAGCTACTTCTTTAAAAAACTATAAATTAACTTTATATTTAAAATTGCTTTTTATATATTATAATTTTACTAGTATCTTTTCTATAAAAGAAACTGTTCATGTATTAGTAAGTTAATAGTATATTATTAAGTTAAAAGATAGGAAAATACCTTTATAGAGTCCTATTTATAACCTAGCACTTAAAAAGCTAGAAGTTTTCCTCGAGTATTTAGAAAAATTATTATAGAATATATAAATTTAGTAGTTTATTAGTTTTGCAGGTATTTTTATAATCTTTATATTAAAGAAAGGCAGTAAACTATAAATATATATCGATTTCTATACTTTAAATAAAATAATTTGCAAAAACCGCACTCTTTTATTATTAATTTTTAAGATTTTTAATAAACGTTTATATATTAAGATTTTTATTAAATTTAATTTAAAGGATATGTATTATTAGATATTTATCTGCGAAAAAGATAGGTAAAAGATAGTATTTTACTGTTAATATAGATATTTTAAGTATAATATTATACTATTTAGCTTTATAAATTCCTTTATAACTTTTTAATAATATATTAATAATATACTATAAAATCTTATTAATTTTATTTATATTATATATCTTAATAATATATTAATTTATAGCTATACCTTTAAAGAGTATATATAGTATATTTACTAGGTTTTTAAAAAGTTATAAAATATAAAGCTATATACTAATATTAATAAATATATGTTTTATATTATTTTAGTACTTTTTTAAATATATTATTATATTTAATAGAATTAAGATAGAATAGTTATGCGTTTAAGCTATTATTAAATAGCTAGTACCTAAAAGCGTCTATAATATCTTTATATTTCTAGGATTTATAGGGTTTTATTATTACTTTATTAAAAATTATAGTAAAATTATAGTACTTTTAATAGACTTTATTTATAGGAAGCGAGAAGGTTTTTTACAGCTAAAGCTTAATACTTTTAAAGCTTTTTAATAGCTTAAAGGAAAGTTCTTAAAAAAACCTATTTTAATATATTATAACTTAAAGGCGCCGATTTATATAAAGATAGATATATTAAATTATATAATTAAAGCAGTATTAGCTTAATATTAATAAAATGCCTAATACTTTATAGTATATATATTAAAAAAGCTAAATAGTTTTAAATTATATTATTATACCTTTAATATTAAATCTTTTACTATTATAAAGGCTTTTTAAATATAGAGATATTATTTAGCTTATATAAATATAGAGATTTAGGTTATAATAGACTATTTTAACTACTGTTACTTTACAGATAAGCAGAAGCTTTTATACTGGTAGGCAGAGGCTTTTAATAAGCTAGCTTTGTTTAATTTTTGCATTAAGTATAGGCTAGGGAAGTTTAACTTTACTAATGCCTTATTTTAATACTTTAATTTTTATAATCTTATTAAAATTAAAGAATCGCAGCAAGGCTATATATTAATAATTTTATAGTATTTTTATAGTATAAAAGCCAATAGCTTATATAAACTAGAGGGATCTGCAGTAGTGTATTATAGTGACTAGGAATATATAAGGTTGCCTGTAGATAGGAGCGTTACTCTAACATTGCTTTAGGTTAAAGGACAGGGACTAGATGCTACTTAGCAGATAGCCTACCTGCAGAGTATAGTGGCTAGAGTTATAACTGCTGGTTTATAGGTTATATAGCAGATTATTGCAGGTTTACTGCTAGAACTATAAAAGTCTTTGCGCTTAGCTGTCCTATAAGTTTAATAAAAAGATTACTTTATTTAATAAAAAGTTTAAAGCTAGGGAGTAGTTAATATATTTTATAGTAATAATTAAATTATTAGTAATAACTAGTTAATTTACTATTAAGGTAGAGTTTATATATTAATAGGTCTATATATTAAGATTTTAATATTACTTTATAATAATTTAACTGCTAGATATCAAAGAGTTAATTATACTTTAAAATATATTATATTAATTTATTATTAGTAAAGTATAAAGCGAGATATTAAGTATTATATATCTATATATTATATTTACTAGATAATAAAAGCGAGAATTACTTAATTTAATAGTAAACTTACTTTATTACTAATACTAAAAAGACCTTTTAAAGAAATTTCTATAGATTTTATTATAGATTTACTGGAAATCCTACACTATAAAGGCAAATACCTATATAATATATTTCTTATTATTAATTAATATATAAAATATACCCTGTATATACCTATAATAGTGTATATTATAAATAATAGAGTTATTAACCTTTTTATAAAACATGTTTATTTAATTTTTAGAATATTATAAGGAATTATCTTTAATAGAGATTGATTATTTAAATCTGGATTTTGGCGAAGTTTCTGTTATTTAATTGCTTATAAATAGCGATTTAGTATTACTTTTTACCTATAAATTAATAGTTAAACTAAATAGCAGAATTAAGCTTTAAAGCATTATTTATATTCTTTTTGCAGTAAATAATAGGATAACTGGCTATAAAAATTATCTTTTACTTAATTTATATATAATAATGCTAAATATTCTGCAACTAGTTATTTACCAGCTTTTTTACTATTTAGCTATAAGCCTAATACTTTAGGTTATAATAGATTAACCTATTATAGATATTATACTAATATTATTATAAAAGTAAAAACGCTTTAAGCTACCTGTAAAATAGTTGAATAAATATTATAATAAAGTTAAAACGAATATAAAAAGTAATATAATATTTACTGATTTAAGAAATAATTTGCTGTAGGCGATTAGGTATTATTTTCTATAAAATACCTGAAACTTTAGCGATTTAGTAAGAAACTCGCTAAAAAGTATATTCATCTTTATTAAATTAAATATTAAATTGGAATAAATAGATTAATATATTAAATTTATTTTTTATTTTTTATTAAAATTTATAATATTTTTAATATTATAAATTTTAAATTATATTATAGCTATAAAGGAAAACTTTTTAAGTTAATAGATTACCTTTTTAGTATTAAAGAAATATTTAAAGTTAAGAAAATTATTAATTATAAATATAAAGGGATATAACGCTTATATTTAATTAAATAGAAAAACTATTTAAAAATTAATAATATTTAATAAAAGAAAAGTAATTTTACTAATATTAAGTTAATTTAAAAGTATAAATAGCAATTTACTAGTAAATAACTAGTTATTACTATTAAGTGTTATATAGTTAAAGGGAGTAAGGTATTATATAATTTTTAACCAGTTAATTAAAAATAGAAAATAAACTTATAATAGTATATATTTTACAGTAAATAAACAGTAATACTATTATTAAATGATAACTAGTTCTCTTTATCTTTAAATAGTATTTTATTGCAATCTTTTATAGTAATAGGATATATTTAAAGAAATATAGGAATTTTAATATACTAGTATATTTTACAGTAATTAACTAAGAACTGCCTATTGTAAATAAAGAAATATATATTAAAATAAAAGTATATATAATAGCAGCAATAGTAATAAAAGAGTTTGCCTAATTAAGAGCAACTTAAAGGTTTAAGTGCTTTAAGTTTTAGCAGTAACGCTATTTATTTACTGCAGACTCTTTTTTTTTTTACTTTTTAATTAGGCTTAACTTTTATTGTATTAATATAAAGTTTTTTTTATATTAGACTTATAATAGTACTATTATAGATTAGGTTTTTATTAGCTGCTATTATATAATAAAAAAGTAATATTAAAGTATTTACTTTATTAATAAAGGACTTTTAAGAATATTAGATTAATGCTTTAGCAGTATTATTAAATTAATAAGCAATTAAATTATATAATTTATTATTTAAGAAATAATAAAAATATTTCTTAAAAGCAGTTAATATAATATAAATTAATATAGAAAGTTTTGCTTTTGAATTATATAAATCTTATATTTATTATTATAGTATTAAGGAGGTTTTTTTCTTAACTTTATATTTTATTTAATTAAAAGGTTAAAATAATAATATAGCGCAGGGCATTTATAGTAAGTTAATAGTAGCTAATAGTTATATTTATATAAGAATATTTATTAGGTTAAGTTATTAGCGGCTTTGTAGTATTTTACTAGCGAAGGTATAGTAATTTTAAAGGGAGGGTATTTTAATAGAGACGCAATTAAAATAATATTAGCTATAAGTAAAAACAGGCTTATTATATTAAGGTTTTTAAATACTATAAAATTACTATTATTTTTTAAAACAAGGCTATAAATATATTAAATAGGAAGTTATAGTAAAGAATTAGCTATAGAAAACTTATAAAGCAGCAATATTTATTATAAAAGGAAAAAGAGAATTTATAGTAGTAGGCTAAATTAAGAAAAAAGAATTATTATTATATAATAGGTTAGCTGGTAATAAAAAGTAAAAGGAAGGAATATTTATAGAGAAAAGCGCTTATAGGGAAAGAAAAGGCGAGAGAGAGAGAAAAAAAAAAAGAAAAAAAAAAGAAAAGTAAATAGGAATTAAAATTATAAAAGAAAAGAAAAATAAAGCAAAAATATATATAGTGCACTTATATACAGTAATAAATTAAAAGAAGAAAAATAAAATAAATTAGTTATATATTAGCAGTAAAAGGTTAGCTTATTATATAAGATTTCTCTGCTACCCTTTAAATTTAATTGTATAGAAGTATACTTTTAAACTATAAAGTTAGAAACTTTTTAAGCTATTAAGTATATACTAAAGTGTTTAAGTCTAGGGCTTAAAAAAGCATCTATATAGGAAATAGTTGCTGCTTAGTATAGTAATAGGGTATTAAAAGCTGGAAAAGAGTTAATTAAATATAGGGTCCTCGCTAGCATTAAGGTTAATACTATAAAAGGGGGGGCAGCCTATTAAGAGACTGGAAGCTCTAGAGCTTTTATAATATTATATAGGCTGGAATGTATATATAAGCGTAACTGTAGTCCTTAAAGATATAGAACTTTAAAGACTAGAAAACTACTGCTGCTACACTTAACTACTAGTTTCTGGCTTGTTACCTGCTTGTTCGCACCTATTTCTCCTCTAAGTGACTGCTCTTTAACCTCCTTTACTTTTCCCTAGGGTCACAGCCCCTCGCCTAATCCGTCTGCCCCAAAGAGGGTCTTTGACAATATCTTTAGGGACTACAGTTATTCTTATATATATATTCTGGCCTATATAATATTAAGAGAGCTCCGGAGCTTCCGGTCTCTTAATATAGAATCCTATATAATTGAATAAATATTTATAATAATAGGTTAATATTAATATATATAGTATTTATCGATTTCTTTTAAAAGCATTTTTATTATAATGCCTGGTATTTAAAATAAATATAAAAGCTTTATATTAAATATACTAAGGTAAACTATTACTTAAGTATAGCTGACCTCCTAATATACAAAGTGCAGATAAAGAGGGAAGAAAGGAAGGAAGGAAGGAAAAGGACGATATACTATTTATATGTATCACCTCCTAGAGTTAACCTTAAATATACCTTTACCTTATCCCACCAAGCACTTACATGTATACTTTTATTGGCTATACAAGGTTTTGAAGCTATACTAAAAATTAATTTAAGCTACTATTAGAGCCGTAAAGAGGATATCCAAGGGTCGGCTTAGGCGCCGAGAATTGCAGACCAACTCTATATTTATCGGAATTTACAGTCATATAGTCAGCAGGAACAGTCACGATAATAAGGAAGTACAGTACCTAAATTCCACGTTAATTCGCCCTGTTTTTTCTATTCCCCTACTCCTTCCTCCTCCTATTTATCAGTAACATAAGGCCGTATATGCTATACCACAAATTAACCTAAATAGCGAGGCTGTATCCCAGTGCCAAGACCATATGTCAACCTCAACACTTCGATCGTTCAACCCTCTCTTTTGTTATTTCTCTACTCCGTATCCCGTGAGGGATTTACTCGCGGCTCGTTACTGGGTCGCCTATAAATCGACGGGGGCTAGCCCCTAGGGCTGACCTTGGTCACCTAACACACTACTCGTACGCGGGATTCTCGCGCCTCCTCGATCCGCTGACGGGAGTGGAGATAGAAGACTAGGCTCTTTGAGGCGATAAAATGCTATATAGGAAGGGCTTACTCCGTATATGTAGTCCGTATATTAGTGATACTGTAGCTAGACCTAGCATAGCACGTCCTTTTGCCCTACTGGGATTGGTGGCTCTATTGCCATAGGACGTTGATAGCACATCATTATCATCATCATCATCATCATGCCAAGACCATATTAACCGGTGATATTATCCGACAACATTTATTTCCCCAACTACGGAGTAACTTATATACCTATTCTATATATATATATGTGTAAAGTGAGAAAATGAAAGTCTGTTCGACCAACGTCCTTCATTGTTGATAGTTTCCCGGCCAGCCAATTTATAGTGCCTGAAGAACGCGTCGGGTTTTTTTAGCTTCTCCTCGGGTTCCATATCGCAATTTCCAACGTTTCACCATTGACGGAGTTTTCCTCCACATTATCCAACAATGACCACATCACCCCAATACTGTCCTCGTTTCTCAACAGCGGTTCCAGCCATTCATGAGCAGATTCAGGTGATGGACAAATGATCAGGAATCGGAACACTTGCTGCCGCACCCATAGGCGAGGGACGAAGTCGGTGTCCGCTGCTCAAAATTTTTCATCCAAGCGGTGTAGTCCTTGCCTTTGTCGTGGCATCGCCGTCGCGCGTATCCTTTCTGCGTGAGCCACTGCTGCTGAGCCCAGATAACATGACATCCACCGTCATTCCAGCCACAGGCTGTGGTTTCTGACGCAGAGCTGCATTCTGATACCGAATACCCCGCTTTGATGGCAAAATTGAACGATAACTTCTTCACATTGTCATCAGGGGTCGCCTCAGTGTCACCAGGCGGCGGCTTCCCTCCTGAACCTGAACCCCCACTAATGTCTCCACCGATCTTAAACGTACGGCAGTTCGAAGTTTCTGTCATCTTGGTAACCATGCATAAGCTGGTGCCAGTGCATTGGACTTTCTCTGAGGCCTGATACCAGTTGCCGTAGGCAGTGCCCTGCCCCACTACGAACCAGTCCGTCCAGCACTTTACCCCAGAGGCATAACGGTGGCCGTTAGTGGACGTAAGATACGTCCCCTCGCCATCAACGTATCGCCTGGCAATTGTACTGTTAGCCTCGGCAGGGTTAGCCTCGGCGGTAGGATAGGCGCTTGCGATGGATAGCCAGGTCACAAAAAGCCCAGAGAGGACTTTCTGGATTGCCATTTTAAAGAGAGTAGTGGAGTGTAGTGATGCAAATTCAAGGCAATTTTATTGAGCTGGGAAGGGAATAGTTGCGAAAGAGAGAACCAGCAAAGAAAGGGCACTCCGAGCCAATGGAATAAGAAGGAGTGGATAATGGAATTTCATAGAAGAGAAATGAGAGACTCTTACTGTTTTTATAGGTCTTGTTATCCTAGTTTAAGCTGGTAATATATGCAACTTAGAATCGATAGGTTGCATTTAATAGTACGAGTACTAAAAGGAACTAGATCGATTATTAATAGAATAAGTACGTGGTACTCCGTACGGAATACACTATACTATATCAAGCAGTTCATAAAATAATTACCCACTAATAAGTTAGTTTTAGTCTAGCAAGACGCCCGGTTAACCTGGAACAAAATAAACTTTCCCTTACTTAATGTTAAGCATAAGTAATCTATTATAATATTGAATTCGGTATATCATGACCCGACCTTGTTTCAGAAGACCGAATAATAGGGGTCAGACAAATCGGGCGAAGGGAGCGGCGACCCTAAATAACTAGAATATTAAAGAGATAGACTTAAGCTAGTAGGTAGGTGCTGTAGTTGGATTCTATTAATCCCTGAGGTTTCTCTGCCTTAGGGCCAGGCTACTATTATATACAATTGTCTAGGTCTTCTAGACTTCCCGGACCTTCCGGATCTCCGGACTAACTGGTCCTGACACCTTGCAGGTTATAATAGGCCACGTCCTGCATACAGTCTATACCCTGAATTTTCTATACTTGACTACCTGGACCCACTTATTGTAGCGGTATATACCTCTTTAACAGTTAGCAACCAGTTACCCCTCTATATCATGTAACACAATTATATATTTGTTTACCTAAATAAAGAGATAGATACTATATACTATTTAGAGTGCTATATTAGAAATGCCTTATATAATACTATATAACTATTTATTAAAGTTAATGTATTTAATAATACTAAAAGATTTACTGTCGTTAAAGCTATATTAGGTAATTATATCCACTATTAAAGTAACTTTCTAGTACTTTATTTAATACTATTCTTGCTATTACTTTTTATATACTAGCAAAGTTGCCTTTATCCCTGTTAAAATCCCACTATCATTTCTTATTAGTTAATAATCCCTACTATACCCCCACTATAAGTACACGCTAGTTAATAATACAGGGGGTAGAGTGTATATAACTTACAATGGGTCCACGATAACTAAATATAGTTACAAGACCAAGGGTTAATAGGAAAGGAGTTCTAGCCAATAAGTACTCTGTATAACCATCGGCCTTATTACGATATAAAGAGCGATTATTGCGACAAGTTAAAGTTGTTATAATTCAGGAATTTCCTTTATATATAAGACTAGATAAATTACGATCATATAGTATAGTTATTTAGATAGTCGTTAAGCAAACAGTATTCGCCTAAACCTACTAGTTCTATAGAATCATACCAATAACAACTACTTAGTATTCTCCTTGACCTCTCTGCTAACATAAACCCTGCAAGCCTTGGTTTAATTGTTAGGAATCAGCCCGGATTATTATACAGTATATATATATATATCTATTATCACAATTATTTCAGCCACTTTTATAGCTTTAAATGCAGTACTGCACTTAATATATTATAATATATATCCTACTATCTATTTACTATCCCAAGAGTATGATGGCTATTCGCTGATTATCCGGAAGCAAGCCCTTAAGACATCATTTTTTTAAAAAAAGCACAATAAAGGACCACCCAAAAGAAAGCCTGGTGCGTATTCCATTTGCTTATTTCAGTTCCAGAAAAGCAGACAGGACCCAAGGTAGGATACACGGATATAGTAGCAGAGGTTGACAGTGATGCTTCTGATTGTTAGCCACAGGCCCTAGAAACTTTGTCGGATGAGTATTGTAGTGAAGGCAAGTTGTACGTGAATGAAGAGTTTTGGTTCGATGGAAGGGATTAGCAAGCCGGGTCGCCTACAAAGCGGCCAGACTCATGATTACCGGCGGTTCTGTATACATGGAGCCTAACCGCGATATTAACCATGACTCTGATCGTGCTGGTAACTGGGGTTCGCTGCGAGTTCAGACAGGCGGGTCGGCCTGCGCCTGTTGCAGACGGTAATACTTACCAGACATTCATAGTGAGAGATTAGGATTGTTGCGAAATAATACATGACTGCCAGATAGGAATACATCATTATTATCATAGAGGCGTCATTATTTATCAGAAGAGTATCACAAGTCGCTTTGTCGTAAACGATGTTCCGGGTATATGAGCCTCATTTGCGCATGGGAATTTGCCGGCCCAAGTGCAGTGACTTGCTACCTGAGATTAACGTGGCGACAAGCACCATATCATTGCACAGTATCTTGGTAGCGGCCGAAGACTCTCCTACATCTCGGCTCTAGTGTGCCGACACGCAGGCATATTCGCGATCAGTCTGGGGTGGAGCGTCCTTAGAGTATGGTAGTAAAGAAACAGGTGACCTATACTATATTATGTACGTTCCATAATATTAAAGAATTCATGACAACATTCTGACAGCTTCTCGAGAAATATTAACGCCAGCTGGCCGCACTACAACAGCTCAGGGCACAAAGAGTTCAAAGGATAAAGGGGCTCAAAGGAGGAACAAAGGACAAACGAAAAAAAGGGTCTAGAGACGAGCTCGGGCCGAGCCGCGACGCTGCCAGTTAACTAACAACCTAAACGGCAAGTCTCCCATTTGGACTAAGTTTGCGGACGAATGGAAGCCAACTCAAGAGGGATTCCGGTGCGACTGCGCATCGAATACGCCGCGCAAAACGCGCCAAGATTTCCTTCACATATACCCTAGGGTAGTACGCTTCGAATGAAGAGTTACTTCTGACTGCAACGTCGATGAACACCACACCTAACGAGAGCTCAAAATATAACGGGTCATTAATGGTACACAAAAAGCCAGGACTAGATCGATGCACCTAATATAACTCTTCTATGAACCCTTCCCGACATTGGAGGGGATATTGACTTGAACTTCAGCAAACTGAAAGCTGATGTTATTCCGCACCCCGATGTAAATGCCCGCAAGAACTCTGGGGGAAGGCTATACAATCAAGCTCAGCTGTAAGGTCGGAAGGATACTGATTGAAGTAATCAAGTCAATTATCATGGACTTCAGAGATCAATGCGACCATTATCCCCTTTTATATTCGCTGCTAGTCTATTTCCTGATCCTTTCTAGTTGGGTATCTCTCTACTCCTTCACTCTTTCGATTATTCCCTCTACGTCTATAACACTGTTGTCCGCTTAGCAACGGAATATAGCGATAGTCAATACTCATTTTGTGAAGGAGGGATATATTTGGCTTTATCTCTCTAGAATAAGTTTTCCCCTATCTCTTTAAGTCTTTTCCCCTTATAACGCGTTATCGTTTACTAATTGCTAACGATTTAAGTTAAGGCAAATAATATAATAGCGATACTTGCAATTGAAGGTATAAGGATAAAAAATACAGTAAAGCTATAGCTAATAGCCTAAAGAGTATTACTTAAAATTAATTTATTTGTTGTTAAACTAATTTATATTAGTATAAAAACAATAATGATATGATTAAGTATTATAATAAGTATAGTAAAGTTATTATAGATTAGGTTTTTATAAATAGTATAGTTAAAGACTTTAAAATATTATTTAAAAAGATAACCTTTTAATTAATATACTTTATTTAAATAGTTTAAATAAAGTTTACTATATTAATACTTTAAATTAATAGTTATATAATAATAATAGTTTAAGATTTTATTAAATGAAGTCTTTTAGTATTTTTAAGTTAATTTCTTTAATCAAAGGCTTTTTTTATATATAATATAAAAGTTACTTTAATATATAATAAAGGTATAATATAAAGATAAAAATCTTTAAATATAATATTTAGATTTATAATATTAAGGACTATTATTATTTAAAATTTAAAGTTTTAAAAATACTAGGTTTAATAAATAGTTTAATAAAGGTTTAAAATAAATTACTCTAAGTCTTTAAATTAAATACAACTTTAAGTTTTTATAATAATAATATTTTATAATAATAAAAGTTAATAATATAATAGGTAAAGAAATATAAGTTAACTATAAGTTTATAGTTAATTTTAAAGAATATTAATTTTTATTATAAAAAGTTTTTATTTAACAAGTTTTTTTAAAATTTTAAGAAAAAATAAAATATTATTAACTTTAAAGAAAATAATAATAAATAAAATAACTATAAAGTATATTATATTTTATTTTTATTTATAGTTATTATATTACTTTAAGTAAATATTTAAATAATAAAAGTAATAATTTCTTTATATTTATTGTAATAATTAAATATTATAATATATAAAGTAAAGTATTTTAAATACTTATATTTTATTAAAGGTAACTAATATACCTAATACGCTTATACTTTTTTTACTAGTTTACTTAAAAAAAGTTAATTATTTATTTAAGCAGCTATTAAATTAAAACGGCATACAAGTATAAAGATATATAAATAAACCTAGTTTAATATATAACTAACCTTTTTCCTCTTTTAATATATAACTTTACCTGTAGGAATATAGCTGCTAAAGTATATAAAGGCAACTATTAATTGCTTTTAGCTGCTGGTATTATAATTAAATAATCTGCAGTATCTTCTAGCCCCTATATTACTTAATTACTGCATTATAGTTTTATTAAGAGCGCAGTTCCCGCGTTTAATACTAACCATTATATATAGGTATATATATATATATATATATTTTAAAGTGCCAATTCCCCTTTAATAACATATTCTTTTATTAAAAGTAAGAAAATACTGTAAAAATAAAAGAGTAAAATATATATAAATATAAAATATATTTAACCTTTAAATACTTTATATAATATAAATAAATAAATCTTTACTAGATTTATTATATTAATAGGTTAAACCTATATATATTAATAGCTTAAAATACATATTAAAATATTAATTATAATATAATATTTTTACTTTATTATGTAAAGTTTAATTATATAAGTAAAATTTAATATTTTTTAACTATAACCTTTTATAAAGCTGTATGACTTTTGTATTAATTATAATATAATAATAATATTTACTTTAATTTACTTTATAGTTAAATTTAATAAAATAAATTATAATTTTAATCATAAAGTTAATATTTTGATATATAATAGGTAAATAAAAGAGAATTATAAATAAAAAGGGAAAGGAAAGGAAAGGAAAGGATATACTTTTATATATATTATATTTTCTTTTTAAAAAACTCTATAAAACATTAATATTACTAAGAATTATATATATTTAATAGATCTAATAATTAAAAATAATAAACTAAAGTTAAGTTTAAAAATAACATAAAAATAAACTTTTAAATAAAAGTTTTTAAAGTAAATAATTAAAAATTAAAACTTTAAATTATAAATTAAAATATAAATTAAAGGTTTAAATATAGTTTTATTATTAAGCTTTAAAAATAATTTCATAATAAGTAGAAATATATTATTAAATATTAATAAAAATATACTATTTAAATTTTTTAAATTAATATTACTTTTAAAAATAATTAATTAATTCTTTTTAATTAAATTTAAAAAAAGCTTATATATAATAATTCTTTTTAAAAGAAATCTTAAATATACTAAAAGACTTAAATAATATTATTAAAGGGTTCCATAATTTAATTTCATAATATTAAAATATTAATATAATACTTGATATTAATTTTAAGTAATAATATAAAATAATTAAATTATTTTAAAAAGTATTATAAGTTTTTAATAATTTATATATATTAAATAAATATTTCTTTTAAATAATAATAAAAATAAAAATATTATTATTATTTTAATAACTTTTAATTTATAGTAATTGAATTAATATTATTTATTCAAGTGTTAAATTTAATTTAGAAATTAAAAAAAATTAATATTTATTTATTATATTTTTACAAAATAATTTAATATTATTATAAAAAATTTATTATTTATTGAAAAGTTTTAATTTATTAATAAAAGTATAATTAATAAAGCTTTAAATTATTTTATTTAATTAATTATAAGTAATATTCTAAAATATATTATTAATATTTTATTATAAATATTTTTAATAATATATTTATAATTATTAACTTTTTATAATAAAAGAAATATAGATTTCAATATTAATTAAAATAAAAAGAAACTATATTAAAATTAATATAAAAGATATATATTATAAATAATAAATAATGAAAAATATTTTCATAAAATGAAATAATATATAATTTATAAATATAATAAAATAATAGAAACATAAACATATAATAACTTTATATTAAATATATAAAAAACTATTATTTATATTTATAATTTATAATTCATTATAAAAAAAAACTTTTATTAAAATTATTATTTTAAGTATTTAATTAAAGCTTTTAAATACATTGTTTTAATACACATTTATAAAATAAAATAATTATATTATAATAAAATATTGTATTATTTCAAGTAATATATAATTTTATTAAGATATATTAATTTTCAATATTGTTTTTTAAATTATATTTATTAATATTAAAAAGTTTATAATAAAAACATTTAAATCTTATAAATAAAATATATTTAATAATTATTTTTTATATAATTTATATAATATCTTTTATTTAAAATAATAAATAAACCTCTTTTATAATATATTTAAAACTATAAAATTAAAATATTATTAAAAAGACTTTTTTATATTAATAAAATAAATTATAAAAAATGAAAAAATAATTAAGTAATTATGTTAAGAAATCAATTATTTATAAATTATAAATATAATATATAACTCTTTTTAATTATAAAATTTAAAAATAATATTTATATTTATTAAAATTCTTAAAGATTATATTATATTATTATTAAAAGTTAATATTTATTATTATTATTTATTTAAAGAACATTAAATATTTTTAATTATAAAAATATATATGTTTAATATTATAATTATATTAAATAACCTTTATACTATTATATATATATATATAATCATTATCTATTATTATTAAATATTAATTATATTTTTTTAACTTTTATAATAGATTTATTATATTTTAATATTATATTAATTATAGTTTTTATACTTTTTGAATTATATTAATATAATATATTGTAATAATATTTTTATATATTCAATTAATTAAAATAAATATTTAAAACAGACTTTCAAAATACTAATTAAGTAATACTATTTATATAAATAAAAATTACTATTTATATAAATAGCAATTTTTATTATAATAAGTATAGTTTATTATAGTAGTTAATAGTAATATATTATAAAATTATTTATTTAAAGTTATAGAGTAAAAAAGTAAAAGGGGGAGCTATTTAACTATATATATATTTATTTATAAGGTAGTAGTATATATATATATATAGGCCTGGGGATTATATATAATACTTAATAAATATATATATAGTAGTAAATTTAGGAAATATAGGTAATTATAATACTAGGCTTAATATTAGTAAAGTCTTTGTTAATTAAGTTTAACCTATAATATTACCCCCCTATTAAGTTAATTGCCCTTTATATTTCCTTTTTATAAATATCTATTCCTTAAAAGGTTTATTTACAGTTTTAATAAGCTTATATTTAGCGATATAGGCATTTAAGGCAGCTATATTTTTTAAAAAGTTAATAAACTTTTAAGTTAGCTTTTTATATCCCTTTTATTATATAAATACTTTATAAAATAAATTATAGATTTACTTCTTTATCTTTATATTAAAGATCTCTTTAACCTTTTATTTATCTTTACCCTTTATATATATAAAAGGTAATTAAAAGTTAGTATTTTATTACTTGACTAAAAGGGTATTAACTATTTATTATAATAAATTAATATAAAAGTATAGATATCTTCCTTTTAATATATTTAATTTAACTATATAAAAATTAAATACTTTTACTATTTAATATTTTTAATAAAAAGTATTTAATCCTTTATTAAAATAAAGGATTTATAATTATTAAAGTAAAGCTATATTTTATTTTTAACTTTAAACCCTTTAATAAATCCCTTGTATTTATTAGCTCTATCTTTATATTATTATTATATTATTATTAAATTAACTTATATAAACAAAGTAATATATTTAAATTATTAAAGTACTTTTTTTATTCAGTGTCTATCTACATTTATAGTCTTTTACTTTATAGTTTAACTGTTATATAAAGGGAAAGCTTTAATATAATAGCTATATTTAAAGAAAAAAGGCTCAATTGCATTATAGAGTTTATGTAGTTATTTAATACCAATTAAATAGCTAAACGTTAATTTTTCAATCTTTTTAATTATACTTAATATATATTTATAAATATATTAAAATCTTTTAATTTATTTATTTTAAGTTATTATTAATTTTTAGGTAATAAATAATATTAAACTATTACTTTATTTAGTTTATTAATATAATTCTTTTTAAAATTTATTAATAAAACCTTTTATTATTTATAATAAACTTAAATATATTATAAAATTAATAATAGTATTAAAGGAAATATTATATATAAGCCATTACTTTCATACTCTTTATAACTTTTAATATAATAGCTTTAATAAATTAATTTATTATTATTTATAAATATTAAATATTAAAAGGGTTAATCAAAAGGAGCTTAATAATAAAATCTATTATTAAATTATATTAAATATATAAAGGGATTAATAAATGTTTAAAGAGGCTAGGTTAATAAAATGTTTAAAATATAATTATAAAAATACTATCCTACTTCAAGTAATTAACTATTATTATATTATACTTAACTTATATACTATATATATATAATATAATCTTTACTTTATTTATTTTTATTAAAATTTAAATTTAATTGTAAAAGGTAAAATAAAATTAATTATTAATTATATATTCTATAATTTAAACTTTTAATTAAAGATAAAAAAGGAAACTATATTTTTTTAACTTTACTATTATATATACCTTTTAATACTTAAAGTTAACTTATATTATTTAATTTTAAAGTTATTATAGTTTTAAATTATTATTAAATATTTATATTTAAAGAATTAAAGTATTAATAACCTTTAATTAATAAATTATATTGAAATTTATATAACGCAATTATATATAATAGCTTTACTTTTATTTATTATCCTTATTTTTTAATTAATTTTATGTTTAATAATTAAAAGTATTAAAAATAACTGCTTTATTACTAGGCTAATATTATATAGTTATATTATATTATAAAAAGAATTTAGTTTAATAAGTATACTTTTTTAAAATCTTTTAATATATTATAAAGTATTATAGGTTTTTATAGTTTAAAATTATAATAAAAAAACTATAGCTTTATAGCTTAACCTTTTACTTTTTTAAGCAGTAAATAGTAACTAGTATCTCTTTATTATAAATTAAATAATTATATTTAATTAAACTTAATCTTTATAAATAATATATAATAATATAGTATTTTATTTATATATTCCTTTATAATAGTATACCTTTAAATATATATTTAACATAGTTAATATTAATAAATATATTTTTACTTAAACTTTATATTTAAAGTATTAAAGCTATATAAAAGCTATACTTTAATTCTTTAAAAGTAGTGTTTTTATTATTTTCTTATTTAAAAAATACTTTTTTTTGTTGAATAGATATATTACAGTACAGAAAGGCAGGTTAGGGCAAATATCGTTATTATGCTATAGAGAGCGAGAAAGCCCTGAAGCTCTATAGAAAGCTATAGCTAGGAATGTGTTAGGGCCTAGTTATATAACCAGGGCTTATATAACAGGGCGTCAATATCGCGTTACAGTTAATACTATAATAGTACCCCCCCTCTTTATTACGCTATTTAGCCGCAAATAGCTATATTACTTATATAAATTAAAATTCTAAGTCATCTATTTTAATATTTCCGATATAAGGGTAAATAAAGTAAATTATATAGTTTTTAGTATTAATAATATATAGTTTAGTTATAAGCTTTAGCGCAGTATAATCTTTAGTTAATACTTTATGGGTATTAGTTTCTTTTTAGTTATTTCCTCTTTTTCCTTTTTTATAATTCCTTTTAATATTTATTACAGTCAGCTTAACTTTTCTAGGTTTCTTTTATAAAAGTTTTATATTACCCTTTTTTAGCTTTATAGGTCTTTAGCTAGTTATTATATAATAATATAGTTTTTTATTTAATAAATTAATAGAATTTATTATTATTATAATAATCTAAAAGCGCTTTAAACGCCTATTTCTCTTATACTTTATCTATATTATCTTTTTTTTCTAGTATTTTATTTTAAATATTCTTTAACTTAGCTTTATTAATTATCTTTTGCCTAAGATACAGTAAAGTAACTGTTTTAAATTACAGGAAAGAGTTATATAAAACTAAGAAAATCTTTATACCTTTTAATAAATTAATAGCGCAGGCTTATAAATATACCTTTATTATTATATAAAGCCCTGCCTATTTATAATCTAGCTTTTTTATTAGCCAGTTAATCTTTATATTTTATATATTAATAAAGACTTTTTCCCTAATAGTATAGACTAGTAATGCCTCTCTTTGTATATTTGCGTTTTTTTTATATCTTCTTTTTAATGCTTTAGTAAGGGCTTTCAGCTATATAATAATATATTCAAATCGCTTAGCAATAGCATTGACGCAAAAGAACTCTTTTTTTTTTACTGTAAAGAGGTTTAGCAGGCAAGGCTATAAAGGCTTTATCTTTAAGCGAGGGTTAAAACTATAATTAGCGAAAAATAGTAATATATTAATAGTTTTAGATACTATATTATTTACAGCAAATTCAGCTAATAAAAGCTAAGAGGCCTAATTATCTTAATAAAAGTTAATAAAAGCTTATAAATATTATTTTATACTCATATTAATCTTTTTAATTTAACTATTAGTTTTAAAGTAAAAGGCTAATAATTATTTTAATATAACTTTTAATTACTTTAAAAGTTATTTTTAAAATTTTAATATAAACTATATACTGCAGTTTAATATAATATTATTAAATATATTATAAAGGCAGTAAATTTTATTAATAAATATATTAGCTAGCTTTTTTATTAATAGTAAAGTAATAGATATAAAATAATATGTTTTTATAAAGTAATAAACTATTACTAGTAAATACTTATAAGTAATATTATATTAGCAGGATTTAAGTAGTAGTATAATATAGTTAATAAAGATATTTAATTATATATAAAATAGAATTAATAATAATTAAAAAAAGCTTTATAATAAAGATCGCGAGGCCTTTATTCTAATATATAATTTACAGGCTTATATAAATACTTTAATATCTTTTAAAGTTTATAGCTATTAATATATCCAGCTAATAAAGTTTAAAGTTTTAAACCTATTTAGGTATTTAGCTAGGCTACTTAAATAGTTTTTAAATAAGATTTATATTTAAAATTTATTATTAAAATAAATAAAAAGCTACTTTTAATAGTAAATTCTGCTCGTTATTATTTAATAGTTATTTATTGCAATTTAAAGTTCTCTGTAAAGCTATTTTAACTATTAGCAGATATTAAAGTTTTAAAGTATAGTTCCTATTTCTTTTATTATAGTATTTTATTTATATACTACTGCAATTAAGTCGTTAATTAATTTATTTTCTATTAGTATTATTATAGCTATAAAGGCAGCCTTTATAAATAGTTTAATATTTAATAAAACCTTTTTTTAAAATATCGCCTAAACTTTAAAGCTAAAAAAACTTTATAGGAGGATAATATATTGCCTAGTTTTAATTTAATTATTAAAGGGGTGTAATTTTATAGGCTTATTTTCCGCTTTTTTATTTAAGGCGTTAAACTTTATAGCTTTAAAGCTAGGTTAGTAAATAATATAAAAGTTAAAGTTAAAAAGGAATTTAGACTATTAGATTTACTGCTAGTTTAAGGCTTTTATTAAAGTAAAGTATTTAAGGTTTTATAGTCTATAATAATATTAAACTCTTTTAAGTTTTATAATTTTAAGCGCTACTCTTCTATTACTTTAATAATAGCTAAAGGTTCTTTCTTATAAATTTTATAATTATATTTTTTAGTATTATACTTTATAAAGAAAAATATAATAACGTATAGAATACCCTTTTTATTATACTATAATAAAATACTGCCTAATACTTAGTTAAAAGTATTAGTTTTAAAGACTATTTATTTATTATAGTTAAAGAGGGCTAAAACTAAAGCTAATTTAAAGCTATATTTAATTAAATTAAAGGCTTCCTGCTATTTCTCTCTTTTAGTATATAGTTAATTTTTCTTTAAAAGCTTATTTAATAATGCAGCTATTTTAATATATTTTTAAATAAAATAGCAATAGAAATTTATAAAGTTAAAGAACTTTTATAAGTCTTTTACTCTTTTAAATAGTTGCTAGTTTAATATAGCTTTAACTTTTTTAAGATTTATTTTTAATCCCTTTAAAGTAATAATTAAGCTAAAGTATTTTATCTTTATTATCTTAAATTTATATTTAATAATATTAATTTAAAGGCTAGTGTTTTAAAGGTAAACTATTACTTTATATATATATTTTTAGTATTCTTTTTAGTATAATAAATATATAAAGATATTATTAAAGTATATTATATAAATGCAGTTAACGAGGTAATAAAAAGTATAGTTAATATAATATTAGAATATAGTAGGTATATTATAAAGGCTAAAAGGTATAATTAATATTTTAAAAAGGCTAAACTTTATAATAAATGTTATTTTCTATATATCTTTTTTAGTAATATAAAGGTTATTAAATGCAGTAATAATATTAAATTTTATATATACCTTTATATAGCTTAAAGTATTAAAGGTTTCCTGGATTAATAGTAATAGGTATTGATTTTTAATAGTAATATTATTTAACTTTTAGTAATTATAATAAATATAGATACTGCCTTTTAGTTTTATAGTGAAAAAGAGGGGAGTAATATATTATATTTGTAATTTGCAGATAAATCCTTTTACTAAATTATTATTTAACTATTTTTTTATTATTTATAGTTTATTAAGTAAAAATAGTTTATTTTTTTAATATAGTAGGTTTTCTTTTAGCAGTATTTTAATTTTATAGTTTTAGGTTCATTATAAGGGAAGTTTATTTATTCTCTTTAATAGGAAGGTGTTGTATAAGTTATATAGCTAAAATCGTAGTTTTTTTAGGATATTTAGTTTATTAAGCTTAGGTTTCCCTGCTATAAATTTCTTAATATTAGCGGCTATGATTTTTTTTAATTATATTAAAGAGTAGTATTTATTAATAAAGTTATATATTTTTTTAAATAATATTATTTTTACTTTAATATAGTCTTTTTATTTTATAAATATCTATTAGAAAACTTTATTTCAAAGCTTTAGTAAAGTAATAGGTATTAGTTTTTTATTTTTAATAGTTTAGTTAATCTCTTTTTAAATTATTTTTATTGCGCGGATATATAATTATTCATAAAAAGTAATAAAGTTTATAGCTGCTATTATCTATATATTTATTATATTTAGGTATACCTTTTAATTTTAAAGTTTAGTTTAGTTTTGTGGAAATAATATATTAAAAAGTAATAATAATAGCTTTAAAAAAGGTTTTTTTATTATTATTAACTGTAAATTATAAGGGCAGGCAGTAGCTTTATATATATTTAATTTAAAATTATTTATGCTTATATTTCTTTATTATTAGTTTTACTATATTTACAGGTTATATAGTAATTTTAATTTAGCGTTAAGGTTTATAAAATATATAGTTTAAAAGCCTTTTCCTTAATTAAATTATACTTTATTTCTTTTAAAGTATTTTTAATTAATAGTTATTAGTATAGTATAGTTTTTTATTTAATTAAATTAAGCTTTACTTTATTTAAAGTATCTTTAAATGTTAATTATTAATAATATATACTTTTTATATTAGCTTTAATAAAGTTATTTTTTATTTTAACTGCTATTAAAACCTATATAAAGCTAGCTATATTTCTTAAAAATAATAATTATAATAATTATAAAATTTAAAAGTAATAGTTAATTCTTTTTAATTAATATTAAAGTTATATTTTTTCAATTATAAAAGGCTAAAGATTATAAATATATTCTTAAAGATATTTATTATAAAGAAAAGGTAGAGTTTTTTATAAGAGTTAATTATAGTTTATATAATAAAAAAGTTTAAAATTTTATTAGCTATACTTTTATTAATAAATAAAAGATTCCTAGTAAATAATAGTTATTAAATAGTAATATTAAATTATTTAATAAAAGTGTAATTAATAGAAGCTTAAAGTATATAACTGCTATTTATTAAAGCTTTTATATTAATATAAATATTATATATAAAAAATAGTATAATTTATATTAAAAGGGATTTATTATTTATTAATTTAAATTTAAAGGGTTTTTAATTAAGAAAATAGCAGTAGATTTATTTTAAGATAATAGTTTTATTTACAATTAACCTTTATTTATAATTTTCAGTAAAGGTTAATTTTTTCTTTAATTTATAAATTAGGTTTAGGTTTTTAATAGGTAGGTTTAGTTAAATTAAGGTAAACTGAAAGTTAATAAAGCAGTATTACTATTATTATTTTTATTAATGCTTAAAACGGGTATATTATTTAAGGCCTAGATTTATAGGTTATTTAAATATTATAGGTAATATTAATACACTATTAAAGTTTAATTATTATACTTTACTAGGCTATTTTATTATTAACTTTAATATACTATTAAATTAAAATATAGCTAATATAGTGAAATTTAATAGTTTTAATTTTATATTTAATATAAATTGCTTTAATATATATTAAACTGCTTTTTTGTATTATATTTATTAAAGCTATAGTTTACTTTTTTATAGTAAAAGTAAAGTTTTTTAGTAATATATTTTTTTATAAAAGATTTAAAGGTAAAGTAATAGGGTATATATAATATTTAATTATATTAAATTACTAGCTGGCATTAAAGTAGCAGTTTAATTATTTTATTAGTATTCGTAATATTACTATTAATGCTAATACTGCTATTATTAATAGCTTTATTAATGCTAGCCTATTTAAATAATACAGAAAGTATTATAATAGGCGCCCTTTTAAAGCTTATTATAGATAATTTAATAAAGTTAATATTATTTCATAAAGTTAAATTTATTTAATTTAATTATTTAAGTTTTCATAATATTAGTAAACTTTTAAAAGACTGTTATCTTTAAGGCCTTTACTATTTATTTAACAGTTTTACTATATTTACTGCCTAATATAAATAACTTTATTATAAAGTTTTAAAAAGGCTTATTTAATATATATAGGTTATTAAAAGACTATAATACCCTTTAAAAAAGGTTGATTATTTTATATTATTTATGAAAATTAATAAAAAGTATTATATTAATTTTTTAATATTATTAGGTAAGGTTATTAAAACTTTTAATAATAGTATTAAAATTTCTTTATTGCAGTTAATATATATCTTTTTTTAAATAACCTATAATATATAAAATCTTTTTAAATTTAATTAAAAAGATTAATTAATTATTTATAAAAGTAATATTAATTTAAAAATATTAATTAATATATTTTTATTAATATTTAATAATATCTTTTTATTTACTATTAAATTATTTAAAGTTTTTAATCTAATAGCAGCCAAGTAGGTTATTATTTTTAAAGTTTAATAGTAAAGCTATATTTAAAGCTTTAACTTAAGCTTTAATTTATACTTTAAGGTTTTAATTTTTAACTGCCTACTTTAAGATTTCTTATTTAAAGGTTTATTTTTATGTTTTTTATTAAATTAAGCTTTTTTTAATTGTATAGTTAAAGAAATAGAATTAATAATAAAGGTTATTATCTTTAATAATTGCATTTATTAAATATATATAATTGCTATTAATACTAAATTTTTACAGGGTTTTAAAGAGAAAAAGGAAAAGTATAAACGCTATAGCTAAAACTATAGTTTATTAGGCTAAGTTAAACTGCAAAGTAAAGTTTAAGGCATTTATATTTATCTCACTTATAATTAATTTCCTATAAATATAGGGTTTAAAGGATAAAGGCTAGGCTACAAAGGTATTATTATAGGTTTAAGAATAAAAGGGGATTTAAAGGGAATTTATAATTAATTAAATATATACTTTGCAATAGCGCAGCTGAGTTAAGGGATAGTATAAACTATTATAGTATAGAAAGGCAGGTTAAAGTAAATATTATTATTATACTGTAGAGAGCGAGAAAGCTTTAAGGCTTTACAGAAAGCTATAGCTAGGAACGCGTTAGGGCCTGGTTATATAACCGGGGCTTACATGACAGGGCGTTAATATCGCGTCATGGTCGGTGCTATAACAAAATAAATAGGAGTATTATATATAAAAGGTTAAAGATAAAAATATAGCAATAATTAGTAAATTTAAAAAAGCTTTATATATTTATTATTAATATAAAAGCTATTTAGTTATAGATTATTTATTATTTTTTAAAGTTATAAATAATACCTTTTTATATTTAACTAATAAAATTAAAATATTTAACCTCTTGTTAAATAAAGAAATACTTTATTAAGTTAAAATATAAACTAACATCTATAAAAGTATAAAGTATATATTATATTTTCTTTATATAATTTTGAAGTAAATTCTTTAAGTATATTAAACTATTATTAATATATATAGTAGTTAAATTCTTAAAAGAAAGGTAAAGTATACAGTTAATAAATAATTAAAATATTATTAAAGTATTAATAAACCTAAATAATATAACCCTTTTTTTTATACAATTTATAGTATATATAAAAGGCAGTTTTATATTTAGTCTTTTTTATAATATAAATTTTATAAAAGTTAGCTATTATATTAAGAGTATAGTAGTTTATATAAAAATATACCCCTTTTCTTAACTTATAAAGAAAAAGTATAAGTATAGTAGTAGTGAAACTATTTATATAAATAACCCTATTATTAAATAAGTTAAAGTAAGTTTTATATAATATTAATAGCTCTTTTTATAGGATATTATATAAAGGGCCTTATAAAAGCTTTAGTTTATTACTATTTTTATTATACTTTAAAGGGATTTTATAATTTCTATTTAGCCTTTAAGTAATAGCTTTACTGCTTTTTTAATAGAGAATAATAAATAGAATTTATTATAAAGCTTAAAGGGAATAGTTTTTTTTTAATTTATAAGCTTTTTGAATATTAATTAATATAATAGTATAAAAATAAAATATATATTTTTTATTAGATTATTAAATATAATAGTATTTTATTTAAATGGTTAAGGCTAATATAAATTAAGTAGTTTATATAGTTTATATACTTTTAGGTTTTAGGTTATTTAAAAATTGTGGTTAAATATCTGCTTTTTAAAAGTAAATTTGCTATTTAATAGTATTATAAATTATATTAATTCCTTTTCTTTATAGTTTTTTAAAAAGTAAATTATAATTTAAACCTTTAACCATATATATACATATATATAAGCATTAAATATAACTATAAAGCTTTAAATAAATTATAGCCATAAAGTTAATTACTCTTTATTAACTTTTTTTAAACAAGCTATTTAATTATTATTTTTTAATTGCAATTTAAGAAAAAGAAAATCTCTTTATAAAAAAGTAGTTAATAATAGTATAGTAATTGCAATTAAAGTTAAATAAAATAAAGATTTCTATATTTTTTATTTTAATTTCTATTATTATTAATTTACTATTTATTTACTATTTAAATTCTTTTTATTTATTAACTTTTATTTTATTTAACTTTAATATTTAAGTTTATATTAAAGTTATTATTTTAATAATTTATTAAAAGAGTTATAGTTACTATTAAATATAATAATTTAAAGTTTCAGCTCCTTTTAAATTTATATTTTAACTTTATAAACTTTATTAATATAGCCTTTAAATTTCTTTTTAAAAGTTTATAAATATTTTTAAATAAAGTATTTAAAGGAATTATAGTAGAAATATATTTAACCTTTTTTATTTAAAAAAGATTTCTATATTATTGATTTTTTACATAATTAATAGTTATTACTTATATATCCCTTTTATAGTTATAAATATAATATTTAATATATTTATTACTTTGGGCCTTTATATTCTTTAAACCTTTATTTATTATAAAAAAGGTAGCCTTTATAAAGGTAATAGATTTATTATAGTTTAATTACTTTATTTTATTAATAATCTTTTAAATTTACTTTAATTAATAATTATAATTTAATAAAAGGTTAATTATAATTAAACTGTATTATAGCTTGAAAAAAATAACTTTTAATTAATTTATTTAACTTTCTTTACTAGCTGTAAAAAGCTTTAATTTAAATTTTAATAAAAATAAGAAAACCTGCTTGTTTTTTTATTATTATATTTATAGTTTTTTATTAATATAAATTTAAAGACATTAGTTTTTATAGCTTTAATTAAAGTATATGATAAGGTTATAAATATTATACCTACCTCTTTACCTTTTTCGAAAATAATAAATAGTTATTATTTATTAAAGCTTAACTTTAAAGCAGGTATTAATAAAATATTAAAGATCTTTATTACTTATATAAAGATATATATTAAAAGTTATGTTATTATATATTTACTAAGCTTTAACAATATATTTACTTTATTTCTTTAAATATTTAAAAAGGTTAAAAAAGGGTTTCTATCTCTTTTAAAATAATAGGCTAGTTTATAAAAAAGGTAGTACTTTTTTTATATTATTCCCTTTAATATAAAGTATATATATAATAGCGTTTATTTATACTATAATTAACTATATAATTTAATTAATTAAAGTAATAATTTATTTTTTATTAAAGGTAAAGTTATTATTATAATTAAGGTTAATTATCTTAGTATATATAAGGAATTAATAAAATGAATAAAAATAGGCTTTGAATATATAATAGGTATAGTTTATTATAATAGTTAATAATAAAGTGCTATAGAATTATTTATTTAAAGTTAAAGAGTAAAAAAGTAAAAGGGTCAGTTATTTAGCTATATATATATTTATTTATAAAGTAGAAATATATATATATATATAGGCTTAAGGCTTATATATAGTGCCTGATAAGTGTGAATATATAATGGTAGGTTTAGGATATATAGGTAATTGTAATATTAGGCTTAATATTACTAAGGTCCTTTGTAAGTAAATTTAATTTATAATATTTATTGATATAAATAGTTTTACTTTATAAATATTATATTAAATTAATAATTATTAAAAAAATAAAAATATATAAAAGTCTTTTAACTTTACTAATTTTTATTAATCTTTTATTTAAAAGTATTTTAAAATAAAATATATTATTAACTAAAGTTTTAAAGAAATTATAATTATATATTTAAAGAAAATAATAATAAAAAGCTTTTAATATAATTAAATTAATTTTAAATTCATTTTAATTTATTTTAATTATAATAAATACTTTCCAAAATTACTATTTTTAAATATTTTATTATTATATTATTATAAAAAGTTTTAAATAGTTTAATTTCTTTTTATTTTAACTTTTATATTATTTATTAATTAAACTTAAAATTTATAAAATTTAATATATTAAATACATAAATAAATAATAAATTTATAAAATTAAACCTTTTTAATAGGTAAATTAAAAATAAATATTATATTTTCTTTTTTATAAAACCTTTTTAATTTTTAAATATTTATAATATTTTAAAAAAAGGTTTTATTAAATATAAAGATATTTATAAAAGATATATTTTATTAAAGGGGAATTAATACTTTAAATATAAATATATATATATACTAATAACCTATATTAAGTATAAGAACTATGCTTTTAATAGAACTATACAGCAGTAATTAGGTAATATAGCGATTAAAAGATACTGCAAATTATTTAATTATAGTATTAGCAGCTAAAAGTAACTAACAGTTACCTTTATATACCTTTAGTGGCTATAAAGTTACAGCTAAAGCTATATATTAAAAGAGGAGGAAGGCTATTTTTTATTAAATTAAATGTATTATAAATAGTATAATATTTAAAACTATTAATATATTATTATTTTTTGTTAATTATAAATTCTATTTTTATTTAAAAATAAAGCTTTTATAACTTTATTTATTAAATTCTTTTATAATAAAAAATAATTAATCGTGATATTCATATTATTATTAATTAATTTAAATATATTATTCTATAACTTTAAGCTTTTATTAAAGGTTTAAAAATACATATATATATAAACATAAATGTATAAAAAGTATTATTAATTGAAATTTATAAATATAAAGCGTTTATTAATTAATTAATAAAAGAATTAAATAATATATAAATAAAACTTTATATAATAATAAAGAAATACTTATAAATTTATATTATTACTTTTTTATAAAATATAAAAATATTTAATTTTATATAATTTCTCTTATAATTTAAAATTATTATCTTATTATATATTTAACAAAAAATAATTAATAATATTATATTAAAAAATATTTAAAATAAAATAGTAATAAAAGGAAATTATATAAATAAAATATAAAAAAAAATAAGAGTTTAAAGTATCTTTAAATTATTATAAAAATAATTTATTATAAAATTATCAATTTAAAAGAAAGTAATATAAAACTTTTATAAAAGAAATTTATAAAAGTAAAATTTATTATAATAAATATTAAAGGAAACTTATAAAAAAATTAATTAAAAAAACTATTATTTATAAAATATTAATTAAAAACTATATTATATTAAAGCTTATACTTAAATTATATATTATTAATATTAAAAACTATATAATTTATTTTATATATTTTTATATTAAATATATTCAAATAAATTATTAAAAACTTTAATTTATATAAATAATATAGGTTTTTATAGTAAATAGTATAATAAAACGGGGGGGTATTCTTTTAGTATTAACTATAACGCAATATTAATACTTTATTATATAAGCTTTAGTTATATAACTAGGCCTTAATATCTTCCTAGCTATAGCTTTCTATAAAGCCTTAAGGCTTTCTTACTCTCTATAGTATAATAATAATATTTGCCTTAACCTGCCTTTCTATACTATACTAACAATTATATAGCAGAAGCTTAATTAATATTATATATAGCTTCGCTAGTTACTTTTATTTACTGCAGCAATTATTTTATATCCTAGTCTTAAACCTAAGTGGCTTAATTATTGGAATAGCTACAAGCAGCTTAGCTTTGCACAGTCTTGCGGGTTGCAAGCCACGCAAGCCCCAACATAAGAGAAAATCGAGGTGGGTTTAGCCTTTCTTGTGACAACGTCGATGTCCTGGAAGCCCCGACGCCTGCCTGGCCGCTAGGATACCTCCTGGAGGAGGAAAGTGTGTGTATTCTTACCTCAGGATCATGCCTTTCAACCTTGGACACCTGGACGAACTAAAAGAACTATTGTTCACCTGATGCTGTGTAGGCTCTCGGTCCAGTGTGCTGGCTCTGTGCTTACTACGGGAGTCCTCCGGCTTCTATTCTGTGACAGTTACAGCCAAGCTTAAGCCCATCACCGAGAACCGCATTGAAAGCGACGAAGGTGAGTGATTCATCTGGTGCTTGACATATTCGTATAATTCTTAAGCAAACACAGCCGATATGGGCATGACCCACGATGAACTATCTCGCTTTGGAGTAAGTAGAGTGACGCTACGAACGCATAATCACCATTGTCCTTGCAACCATCTGGCACAAGAAGACAGTAGGCCACGGATAGCTCACATCAGAGGGTTCGATGACGACTTCGAGTCTATGGTGGGACATCAGCTGATCAGACGAGCGGAAGGAAGTTTCTGATGGGTCCGCTTTGTAATGAACGAGCTTGCCAAGAAGAGAGCACGACCTCAAGTTGAAGAGACCCTGGCTTGTATTACTCCGGCGCTTTATAAGACGTATGTTCAGACGTTGCGTCAGATTGAGCGAGGAGTGGGAGCTGCCCCATCGCCGGTATTGCAATGGCTCAATCGATGAACTGGCGCGTGTTGGTGATGTGCAGCCTGGTCACACGAAGGGTCGACTTCGGCGCTTGTTGGCGTCAAAAGCTTGTCAATACAAAGGATAAGGAGATGGCAACAGAGACACTATTGACATTGGCCAATCGAAGGGACGCGAGGGGATGGTACAGTTTCTCCTCGATTGGGATGCGAATATTTATGCTAAAGGTGGTAACAGGGACACAGCGCTCGTTCAAGCGGCACGCCAGAGGCACTAAACAATTGTGCGACTACTACTTCAGTAAGGTGCTAAAGTCAACACCCTTAGTTTTCTTCGAGTGTTCGAAGTTAAACCCACCTAACCCGACTTTGCCGGATATTACAATCGGCCACCCATGAGATGTGGAGTGACTAAGTTGCGGAAAATAATGACTTGTGAATTGAAGAGCTGTTTGTCTGTTGATTCTGCATACACAGCAATTTGGGAACACGCCTCGAGCACAACGGACGGCCTGGTACATAGAGGGAAAGCGGATGGCGGCTTCTCCAAATAGGCAAATATCCCTAATCTAATTTCTAAAATTTCTCGACATAGTTCATGATAAAAATGGAAATGGGTTATTATAGACAATGCCTTTTTGTCTGTAAAAATTTTGACGGTTTTGCTGAAGAAGGCCATCACGCACCGACCTGACTTAGGGTTGCTACCATGTCGGCACTGAGCATCGACAAGTTCCGGAACTACTATCCACTTCTCACGTGTGATATGGAGCACCTTAAAGTTGTTAAGGGAGATAACGATGTGTCAGTATCGACAATGAACTGGAGACAGCCGCGATCAATATGGAGAACGAAATATGGGAACTCCTATCTCAGACAATGCTCCCTAGGAACTAGGCACAAGAGGGGGGCCGAGAGGTGGCCTCATTCATAACATAGAGAATTGGGCTGTGAATACAGCCCTGTAACACGTGACAAAAGAGGTGATAGCCGAATGCGAACAATGCGATATCTGCTTAGACCGACAGAGTAGGATATTGTGTGGCCAGTGATCCCGCCCTTGCTACGGAGTAGTGCTACCAATATTTTGGGCTCGTCACGTTATTGGAAACCCCTGTTGGGTAAGTGCTGTCATCAATGGCCCTTCGCTAGATTGAAGTGGGCCGCCTATGGTTGGGTTCGGGTTATCTAGAACATGAAGGAACCCTCAACTCGCCGCGACTGTTCCGCCCCTTGCAATAACGTAAGGATGTTGCCCTGCAGATATCTAGAGCATGTGTCAAACCGCTGTGCCGGGTTAGCAAAAGTGGAGCGTACGCCTCAGTAATTATAACTGATCGTGTGACTTATATGTAGGACTCTGAGAGTGGCCCAGGATGAGAATGACGTCCATTCGTTTACACCCATGAGAAGAAATGAGTGTATGGCACCTTCCCCCGATTTTCCTCTAAGAGAATTGTCTGAACAGTCTCCTAGATAATGGGCGGACCCTCGTATCGTGGAAAACCTACGTGGCCGGCCTCCGCTGTAGCAGAATAACCCGATCCTACTTCTACCTACCCCCACCTACTGCATCGGCCTAATAGATAGTTTATGTTAAGCGTACTAGGAGGGTCTCAAAATGGATCTTTTATCCCCGTGCCCACTTCGCTAGGGTACGAGCACGGGGATTGTCAAATTTGAGAAGCCCCTAGTACGGCAACCCACACATGCCGAATTAGAAGCCGCAGTAACACAAACCAGCCATATGTGAAATAACTGCAAACCACTTGTTCTGGTCGAGGTAAAAGAGCGGGAGGAGGACGTGGTCGAGGTGGCGGAACGGAATGGGATGCATGAAACCACCTAGAGCAATTATCGCTTAGCAAGCAAGACGAGGAGGCGTCTTGTACTAGTAGTGACTGTCCCACACGAGTTCACCCTAAAAGTTTTTTTATCTGATCATCTTATCAATCTCGTCTAATCAGTCCCCACAGCTCCAAGGGGCTAAACTGTAGCTAAGCTTTTCGGGCCACTTCCGCACGAACAAGCTTTCCGTCAACTTTGATAATCCTAATTTCTTACAGAGAGAATGAAACCAATCAAGAGTAACATTTCTAATAATGTGGTTGTATTTGACCTCTGACAAATGGCATCATTCGAGGCATTATATGGAAGGTTCTTTTGTGGATATTTTCCAAAGATATGGCGAGACGATCACACCTTGTGCTAGCTCCAAGTCCCCATGGACGACGGGTTGATAGTGGAGCTGGTCACTGCTCCGTGGATCATCTCTTATTGCTCCGAATTACCGGTTTTTTGCAGTCCGTGTCGTGCTGAACAGGGCAAAAGATCTTTTTCATGCAGAAGAATTTTCCCATCGCTTCTGATGGTCAATGAGCCATCCAATCGGCCAACTCTACGAGCTAAATGGCGCGTTTGCCGTATGTGAAGCGTTTTAATGTCTGTATATGGGGAAGGTAATAGCCGAATATCAGAGTATGTTGAGGCATTTGATGGTTTTCCCGGTGGCGTTTAAGTCGACTCTGCGGCCGGTTTCGGCACGAGTGTGTGCCATAAGAAGAACAAGTCCCGTCCAATCTTGGCATTTGGCCCCTGGTTTCCCAAAGCCGTATTGTCCTCGGGTTTTCGAACAGCCGATTGCTGTTTCAGCTAGTCGAGACCTCTTCCAGCATGCCGTGTTCAACCCTGGCCTTCAGGCTCCTCTCCATTTCATCACTCTTTTTGAGTGCCTGGGCAGGAGGAGTTACCAGCTATGGTGAGGATTTTGGCTTCATTGGCTATGGCATTAAGCTGTACGACCCATTGTGTGCTTGGTCATGTATATTTTGCAATACAGCACCTTTGAACTGCACAACCGAAGCCTTGGCGGTCACAGTTCCAGAAAAGAGATCACTTGATACCGACGAGACTCCGCAATACCCATCTGGGCCTGGATGGAACGTGACCCTTTCACCAACACCGCAGTGCCAGGTGGAAAACGACTTTTTCCTCCAAACTGTTGCTTATTGCATGAAGTCTAGATGCACTGATATCCCACTCATCAAGCTAGAGAAGGTCTGGGATGCCAGCGTTCCGTGGGCGTGGACAGGGGATAAGGCTTCTTTGCCAATTGGAAGGCAGAGTTATACGCAAGTTCTGGCAGCTATCAAGGAAACCCCGACGCAACTTTTGAACAACACCGTTTTTCTGAACTACACAGCCGTCACCCCCGATGAGATATACCTACTGGATTATCAGGCTCGCCTCAACTATGCAAACAACGAATTACCAAATGAGAAGTACGGCTTTATCATATTAATGTCTGGTGTGGCTATTCCCATTGGGCTCTCATTTCTCCGCTTCTTACCTTGGCCCTCATCATGGGCCGCCAAGTTCAACGCATATGTTATCGACCCGCCTCTGGTGGGCAGCCAGCACTCAACACCAATTTGGGGCTTGGGTATCATGCCGACTCGTGGACAAGCCATCTTTATTGCCTATTTTTGGATTATTAACATCATCTTCACGGCATGTGGCTATGAGGTTCTCTCCTCCACCTTTTTCTATCCCACCCAAGAGGAGGCAGTCGATACCTACGTCGCCAATCGCAATGGTGTCTTGAGTCTTGCCCACCTACCGCTTGTGTTTCTATATGCTGGACGAAATAACCTCTTGTTGTGGCTGACAAACTGGTCTCAATCGACCTTCTTGCTGCTTCACCGTTGGACGGCGTTCCTTTGCATGCTCCATGCCGTCCTCCACAGCTTGGTCTACCTCCACATGGCAGTTGCCCAAGTCCGCGGCTACGTTTATTCCGAGGTAGCTGTGGAGCCATATTGGTATTGGGGCATCATTGGCACTCTGTCCATGGTAATCCTGGTAGTTGCCTCAGTTCAGCCAATCCGACAAAGGGCTTACGAGCTTTTCCTTGCGATTCATATTGCCATGGCAGTCATGGCGATTGTGGGCTGCTACTATCATGTGATAATTTTGTATGGCTTCGACTGGGGACACCAAACTTGGCTGTACATTTCGATCGCCGTATGGGCTTTTGACCGTGCTGTCCGTTGGGCACGAAGCTTCCGAGGGGGGATCAAGCGGGCATATCTTACACCCATTGATGACCAATACTATCGTCTAGATATACCGGGAGCAACCGCGTCTGGCCATGTTTATCTGCACTTCCCGACCATAAGCCTCTGGCGCATTTGGGAGAATCATCCCTTTTCTGTTGGCGGCGTGACCCGGAGCAGAAGTCCCCCCTTAACTGACTATAGTCTTGGGGCAAGCACAGACCACGAACCAAGCAAAGAGGTTCAGGTTGGCATCAACCAGGATAGCGACTCACCCACGGAGTCTGATTCTGTACAACAATCTGGTGCATCTGCCGAAGGCGGCATCGTGCTGTTTGTTCGTAAGCACAACGGTATCACGTCAAAGATTCCGAAATACTGCGACAATATTACTGGAGCTCTAGTCATTGTGGAAGGATCCTACGGTCCTAGCACAACTTTCCTTCAGGGCGGTCACATAACTCCAACTCATGAGTTTCCGAATATTCTGTGCATTGCCGGTGGTGTGGGCGTCACGGGCGTTATGCCGTCGCTAGACAGTTTCTCTGCCGTCGCAAAACCACTAGGTTCCAAGAAAATCTACTGGGGTGTCCGCTCCATGCCTCTCGTACATGCTGTCGAGAACATGCTGGGATATGACGGCAAAGATTCGTTGAAGAGGAGATGGGGCGATGTCAACGTAACGCTGTCAGTGGGCGAGAGACTAGATCTGAGAACAATATTGGAGACGGAGTTGAGACCACAGAAAGGAGGGACAACAGTTGTTGTCTGTGGACCTACGGGGATGGCTGACGATGTTCGGTGTATTGTGTCGGGCATTTCGAGACATGATGGAGATGAGGGACCCGTTCTTGTACAGCTTGTAGTAGAAAGCTTCTCGTGGTGAATACTAGATGAACAGAATAATACGTTTTGTGTACGCTGAAGAATCTATGAGAGAAGACGATAATCTTAGACCGACTATATCCTGAATTTGTGGTGTTGGATAATGGAGTGCCTGCCTGGCTGATTGGTGATGACCGTGATATCGTCGCACCTGAAATGTTGTAAATTAATGACAGTTCTTAATAAATATTTATGGTTTTAGAGATACTATACGCCTTTATTTTATGGATGAAATTTTAGAAAATTGAATCACTGTATATGGACCTGCTGTAGGACGCTGATCGGGGTTCAAGAGGGCTGCAATGAAAACATCACGGATGCCAGCTCGGACATCGGATTGCGCAGTGCCGGCCTTGCTAGTCCTAGTCTATATGCTGTTTTTTATGTAGAGAGGTCCATCATGTAATTCCTTGAATATTCTTTTCTCAAGTCATAAATCGGAATGATCTGTCCTTCATACCTTCATTGATCACCACAGTCATCTTGGTGACCCTACCTTCTATGCTTCCTTCAGGCCTTTTACACACCAGCCACATGGCTCCAGGTCCTTCACTCTCCTAAATTACAGCAGAGTCCAAGACTCTTCGACACCTTTCATGATCAGCAAAGGGGAGCTTGTACCCACAAAATAGCAGACCAAACCACCAGTACGTGCATTTCTTCCGCCCTAATTTGAGTCCTTTCTTCAACTTTATGACAGACATTTCGACAGAGATGTTGGGTATGCTATATACATCCAATCTCCTTCTTTGCCCCTGTATTGATTTGCGTCTCAAGCAAGAGGCTAAATGAGTGGGCATTCCTATCTTTCACCAGAGAGGCCCGTACAACAGTAAGTGTTTTGGTATAACATATTCCGCATATACTGACAGCTTCTAGAGGAATTAAAAGTATATTGGACTTTCTGGCACTCAGCTGTCGCGTTCTGTACTAACATCTAGTTAGTACTGCGTGGAAGAAGCAGGGCCACTCAGGCCGCCAATGTTGGTTTCACCCCAACGACAAGGTATACATTGCCTTTGCTTTCTCCAGTTTTCAGTATATAGTGGGTACATACTGCATTTACTTTAGGGCAAGAGTGTGGGTTATTTACGACAATAAGAGCTGTCTATAGCTTATGATCATGGTGGAGCCCTGGTGTTAGCCGATCAGCCACTTCTCATATAAGCTCTGATGGACTTGGACGACACAATAGAGTTTGCGGGGGAAATCTCTTCATGTCGGAGCCAATACACAAATAAGTCCCATGATTCTCTTCTTTTTCTTTTTGTTCATTCTACATTCTGCCCCTCGTACTATTCATTCTACAGTCCAGTTCCTTAAGAGCACTCCCGCTAGAACCGTCATCATGTCGACCGGGCCTCTCAGTCTCTCCAACGAGGTGTTGCTCATGATCTTGAAGAGCGCTCCTGACCTGCCTACTCTTTACTCCTTGATATGCACTCACTCGGTATTTGCGAAAGTATTCGATCTTGACTCTGCCAGGATTGTCCGTAGACAAGAAAGGGCGCCTAGAACTAAGTTGGTGCGGCCGGGAATGTGACGAACATCTAATCAAAACTGATTGAGATTAATCGATGCGCTTATCGGTCGGTGATTTGCCTTAACCAGATCCGATGTAGGTATGGTTGTCCACACTTGAAGATGGGAGTAATTACTTTCCTACCTTTATCGCACAATTTTCTCAACTACTACAATCATCTAATCTCTTGTAGCCACAACACTCAAAACATCGTTTGAAGCAACCTTGCCGGTGAAGGCAAAGCATCCCTGAACAACTTAGTCAAGCCTAAATGCTGACCACTCAGTACCGTACACAGCAGCCTCTATGCGCCTCACAATATTAAACTTTTATCTCGTCTTTCGAATCTTCTTCCCTCAACATCCACTCTAAGTCTTCAACCACCGCGACCAACCATATCCTGCTAGCACCCACATATCCCGTCGATAACAGGATCCTTAATCTCTCCAATATCTCTGGTTCAGTTTTTTTCCCCTGCTCATTGTGGGCTCAGCAGGACCGTATAATGATGAGCTAATTCATTGAGGGCTTCGAGACGACGGGCGGAGGCTCATTGGCGCTCTATTGCAGGAGAATTGATCCTGATGAATGGCATGTTCTTATGAATACAGCTGAAGATTATATATGTATATGGAGTGTTCATTGTATGCATTCAGCTGAGGACCTTGGAGAAGCTTTTTAACTCTATATCTTACTCTCATTATTACAAATTACTCTGAATATATCTCACAACGACGTCATTAGCTCAGCAACGCATACTTTCATTTTATTTAATCTGCTTTTCAAAACATCAGTATTCATGGCTTGAATATATGTAAATAATGGATTTTGAGCCTACCAATTCTACCCCGGAGGGCCGGCCAATTGAACTATGGAAAGGTTAGCACTTCTTCCCGTGACTGAGATACAAACAGGCGACAAACAGGTCCAATCAGATGCTCTATATCTGAGTTAGCGACGACATAACCGACAATGCATTGAAATCTTTTATAAATACGTACCGCGATAGCTGCCGCAATAGCGGCCGAACCGTCCTCATTGGCAGCCTACAATCTGATCAGCAAGGAGTATTCGAAATACTTTCTCAATGGCATAATATGTGACTGACGGCCCTTTTCTCCTCCAATTCCTGAAGATTTAATGATTAGAATATTCATGTACAAACAACTGGAGTTTGAAGCCCACTTACTGCCATTTCGGCCTTGATGGCCTGTGTCAGGTCAGCGACACTGACACAATAAAGATACCACATGCACCCTTATGACTTACTGCCTTCCTTCTCGCCGCCATCTATAAAAGTGTTAGCATGTATATGCTTTTTTTAAAAAAAAACACATACGCTCTCCTTCTGGTCCTCATGGACCAATTCTTTCTCCAGATTCTATAGCTGCTTAGTTACTATGCCTCAGGTAAAGGCACATCAACACTAACCTTGATTCAATTATCGAAATACTAAAAAGCCGATAGTCAGCTATAAATCTGAAGGTGAACATTTGTCAATTAACACCTACTTGCTTTGAAGCCTGCAGATGGAAGATTAGCTTTCCACCAGCAAGAGCCATGAGGGAGATGAAAGTCAACTAACCTCGGGGACGGGGGACTGCGACGAAGGAGCCTGATATCAGCGACGTCCATCCTTAGGGACTTTCTGAACTCACGTCCTTGCCCTATGAAGCAGATTGGTACAGACTCCTTAGTATGCAGGAAACTGGATAAAGACAAGGCAATACTTACCTCGACGTTGGCGCAGAACCAACATTGGCGGCCTGTGTGGCCCCGCTTCTTACAAACAATACACTAGCTATATATTAATACAACGTGACAGCTGACATCCAAAAGGTTTAATGTACTTGAAGTTCCTCTGGTAAGGCGTCAGTATATATGTAATATAATAAAATACGAAAGCACTGACTGTTGTAGGGGCCTCGCTCTAATACGTAAGGCCTTAATAAATAGCCTATAAAATCAGTTTGTGAAAGATAGGGATGCTCACTCATTGAACCTCCTGCTAGAGACATAAGTGAATACAACGAAGAATGAGATTGGGTTAATGTAATATACCATCCACCAGATTGGTCATTTCTAATACAAAGTCAGTATCAATTCGACAAAAAAATGATAGGCAAACAAAGCCGTAAATGTTTGCCTTTCGCGAAGGACACTTACGCTGGTTCAATAATGTCAACTGGTCTAGAAAGTAATGTTAAGATATGATCAGACCGCAGTAGACACGTTGTGTACATACTCAAAATCTCTGTCGAAACATCTGTCGCAAAGTTAGAAAAAGATTTAAATCAGGGTGGAAGATATGCACATACTGGCAGTTTGGTCTGCTATTTTGTGAGTAAAAATTAACTCTCTGTTAGGTAGACAAAAAGAAGTATGTAGAAGTACCAGGGGTTGGCGCCGGGTTGGCTGAAACTATGCAAGTAAAATTGAGTAAAAGTAGAAGCGTACTGGCTTTATTCGAGAAACAAACCTTGAGCCACAGTGACTAAGTTTTGGCAGGGGGAAATTAGTTCAAGGAATATTATGCATGGTCTTTTCCAACCTACGGAGGGTGGCGGCGGCTTCTATATCAAATCAGCAGGTGGAAAAAGATATATGACAATGGTCTTGATTGCGTTGACGTGTACTTACGCTGCTCGTCGGCTTTTCATCGTGATGCTAGAGTTAATCTCAATATAGCTAACGAAAGACAGTTATATGACATACTGGGAGGGTCCTGGAGGGACTGGGGGAAAGGGGGAAAGGGGGGGAGGGAGAGTCTGAGAAAATGGCTATATATATGTTAGAAGGTTGCGAAGAAGCATGCCTGTGACACCTACAACTGCCCGAACGGGACACTTCAGCAGAAGTCGGCAGGGTTGTCGAATATATAGCAGTCGTTTAAGAGTTAAGGATACTGCTTACTGGTGATTATCGTTGGCTGCGGCAGAGTGAGCTGTGGCCCAGTAGTATACGTAGTCGAACATGTATTGTTGAAGGACTTACAGAAGTTCTGTCTGAGTAAGGCATAATTGTCAGAACATAGATCCAAACGAAAACACCATATCAAACTTGCAGCACGTACTGGTTGTTGGTGTGCACTGTACACGTTTATCCTCGTTAGCAAATAAATCCGGCCAAGGTCATAATCACCAAGTAGAATTCTGCCTTTAGACTGGTCGCAAGATATACAGTACCTGGTTCTGATACTGTGAAAGAGAAACAGTCAATATTTGCTTCCAATCGCAGTCAGGCTATGCGTTGGCGAGGTGTTTGCACATACGTCTGAGAAATCTGTTGGCTCTGGTAGGAATGAAAAAGGAAAAAGAAAAGGATTTTTTTTCCCCAAGATGTGAGAAATTTGTGTTGCTCTCCTTGCTCATCACTGAGGGAAAGAGTGGTCAAGGGGCGGGCAAGAGTTTGGGGGCCCAACCCCTACAAGTAACCGCAACTTATGATTTGGGAGCAGAATCTGAGAGACAGATAGAAGAAAGGGAATTGCGAGATAGACCGCTCCATAGAAAAAACAGTAAATAGACTATGGCTACTCTGCCGGTATAAGCACAATAACGTTGCCGTTGGTGTTGCCTTATGGAGCCCGACATGAGGACAAGTCGCAGAATTACTGTTTACCCATCGATGTTGAATACAGACTACCTAGTTGCCTTGAACCTTGGCTATATTTGTACTTCATTTGCTATTGTAGATATATTCTAGTCGGATGCTGGAGGGTGAATCTTGAATGTCCAGTCATTCATAATGAAGATGCTGTTTTCGTTTGGGAGCCTTAAGCATCAACACCTCCATCAATATCAGAATGTGCCATTGGACGTGGTGCCTGTCACCACATTAATCATTGGAAACGTCGAGATGCTGGCACAGGCCCGACCGTAGGTCTTAAGACTCTAGATTACGCGGGGTTTTGGCGAAGCAGAAATAGGCATGGCGTTTGCAACTGCTTGAGATGTTTACTGTACAGAAGATGCGGCCTTTATTTCTCTTCAATCGCCCCTGCCAGTCCATTATACCGCTGTTTTAGGAGAGCATGACCTCTTTTTCATGAAATTCCAATTATAATTCTCCACGGGAAGGCCAAACAACTGCCTACCCTGTTTATTTAACCGATGAGGCTTGGTGAGTCCAAAAGGCATTCCTAATTAGGCAATCTCAGCTCTTGGGTGGCCAAGACAAACCTGGATTGGGCATTACGGACTCAAATTAGTGTTTAAAAGTAGTACCCCAGCCTCTCTACTGTATTTAATACTAGTATTAGTAGAGGGCCGGGAGCAGTCTATTCCTGCAGAAGGAGTACCATGTTGGGAGATCTGAAGGCAGAGATGCCGATTCATATACTTTATATACGATATTGCACAACAAGCTTGCACGCAGGCTTCCCAGATGGCATGATTGTATGTGCCGCCATGTACCCTCACAGTGACGTAGTATCTTGCTTACATAGTACTCCGTACTTCGTAATGACCACTCGTCTTCCTTGCAGCGGCTTCAGCTTGGCCAGGTCCGATCAAGTGCCATACGCCACCCCTGCACTATAAACCAGCTCCTCCAGCTACATTCCCCTTCTTCTTCTCCCCCTCACACCACCCATATCGCCTCTGTCTTCTACTTCGTATCCCTTCATCTGATACTATACCAACGTCACCTCAATACAGTGACTGTCTCAATCCATGCCCGAATCGACGTGTTATTATGGCTGATCATCATAGCCATCCCCCTACCAATGGCTCGGGACACAGCGAGTCAACACCGCTCCTCCCAACGAGTACAGCGGCAGCTCATCACCATGACGAGGGCGAGAGCGGCAGAAGCGGTTTTCACCCTCGCCACTTTTTAATCGTGCTTTGGCGGAGCTCCTGTACAGCATCTATGCTGGTCAATATCCTGTGGCCTTTCGTGCCTGTGGCTTTTGTACTGCACTTTTTACCTGGTCTTCATATCTGGAAGTTTGTCATGGCATACATCGCTGTCGTGCCCACGGCAAACCTGATAGGCTTCGCGGGTCAGGAGTATGCGCGGAAGATGCCCAAAGTGGCGGGCATTTTGATTGAGACGACGTTTGGGTCCATTGTCGAAATCATCCTCTTTGTCATCCTAATCGCCCAGCACAAGGACGAGAGCAACAAGGGAAACGGTGATGAGGGTAACCTGATCCCCATCATCCAAGCCGCAATTCTAGGTAGTATTCTGACCAATCTGCTACTGTGCCTTGGATTGTGTTTCTTCTTTGGCGGGTTACGCCGGGCTAGCCAAAAATTCCATGCCATTGTCTCGGAAGTTGGAAACGGACTCCTCTTGGTCGCCGCTTTTGGATTGCTTATTCCCAGCGCCTTCTACTCAGCCCTCAAGACAGAGACTGTATCTGATCTTCCCGGGTTCCGCATCCTCCATGAGACCTTTACTGAAAAGAAGCTCCAAGACGACGTGTTGCGCATCAGCCAGGCAACTTCAATCGCCTTGATTGTGGCCTTCTTCCTTTACATCTGGTTCCAGGCGAGCAGCCAACACAGCATCTTTGATGAAGTTATTGAGCGTGATGAGCACCAGGATGCCGATCGGGAAGCAGATCTGGAGAAGCCCAAGTTCACCATGACTGAGACAATCATTGCACTTGTCATCTCCCTGACCCTCGTAACGATGCTCCTTGTCTTTCTTGTCGAGGGAATTGAGCATGTGGTGGAGAGCGGCGTTCCCGATCAGTTTCTAGGTCTGATTCTCCTCCCGTTTGTGGAGAAGGCCGCTGAGCACCTGACTGCAATTGATGAGGCCTGGGGTAAGTCTTTTCAGCCTACTTTGGCTATATTGCAATGGTATGGCCTGCTAACAGACCCTGTCCGTCTTGTAAAGATGGAGCCATCAATGTCGCCCTCTACCACTGTCTCGCTCCATCTATCCAAACAGCCCTCTTCAATGGTCCATTAGTCGTCATCATCGGCTGGGCCATGGGCAAGTCTATGGATCTGAATTTCGAGATATTCATGGTCGCCTTGCTTGTCCTCTCGATTTTAGTGGTCGGAAACTTCCTTCGTGATGGGGAGTCAAATTGGCTGGAGGGTGCATTGCTTGTGGTGGGTACCATCATCAACTCTCTGCCTCAATGCGAGCTAACTGAAGACAGATCGTATATGTCGTTGTTGCTATTGCGTGCTGGTATTATCCAAACCCCGATGTAGCTACGTCGAATGGCCTTGAGGGCTCGTCACTTGGCAATGTTACTATCAGCGTTGAAATACTTCACCAGCTACAAAAGCTCTTAAATGCACACTTGGGAGAATGAAGACAGAGTTTTACTGTTTATATGGCTGTGTTCTGATGCAAGAGTTCAAGTCGATCAGTCGGATCATCACCTGAATAACGGAAATGGGGACAAAAAAAAGAGAATGAAAGAAAAGATATGTTCGGTTTGCAGCAAAGGCAAGTCGCGAGATGTCCGTAGTACCGTATTAATCTCATGAAATCGGCCCCTCACTACGAAGCAAGCAGATGCTATCTAGATATATTCTTAATGTCTGTTGTCCGTACTATGCTTAAGCAGGTGAATTTACCGACTACATGCGAGCCGACCATCACAAAGCAATCTCATGAAGCTCATTCATTCTATAAATTGTCCAATCTGATTTATGCACTTGCGTGACCTCAATTAGCTCTTATCCGCCACCACATGCAAGTACATGCATTGCCAACCGACCAGACTGACAATTGGCCGAGCTGCTGCATATCTATTGCGTGCGCGTTACTGCGAGGCTACCATTCATATTCGATGTTAAATCCACGTTCATGTTGGTAGGTCCGCTTCCGTTATCTCCTGCATCTGCACTGTGGGACAGATGGGTATCGTGTCAAAGATCTACTAGTTTATGGGAAAAGCCACTCGCAAAGGGGGCCTCTTCCTAGGTCGCGTCCGTGAACACTGAAAGGGCATGGCTTGGAGGACTCACAGCCTCAATTGTTATATTCGGCCAAGACTTGACTTGTGCGACCCACGCAGTAACTATTGGCACACGTGCGCCATTCCATACCCTTGTACATATGCAGGGAATTCCATTTCGACCACCAAAACTTTGCTTTGATGTGATAGTATGCAAAGTCCATGAAAAGGGACACATGGATACTCCTATCATAAAGCGAGAACCGCTTGCGCGTCTACCTATCCTGCATATACGGGCGCACCAATCCATAAATGTATCAGCAAGTGGATTCTAGGCCTCCCGCCAGCAGATCGATTACACTAGACTATTATTATCCATTGACCAAGGCGGGGATGGTCGTTCTGAGACCCCCCAAGTAGCCCCAGCAATGAGTATATCACATTGGTCATGGATTGTAGATTGTAACCAACAATATTTCTGCGGGCAGAAATCTGATCAGCTGGGGATTCTGAGACACTAGACGCGATCTCAATGGCCAAGTCTTGGGATTATCCATATTACTTGTAAGTCAGGTAGCAACGCATATGGCGACTGGATGCGTGGAGAGTCTCCTCGATCCAATCACCATGTTCATCACTCCGACACGTCACATATGTTTACACAGGTGCTTAAAATCCGGTGCCAAGAAAATATGTGTGAGGAGAAGGTGCGTCTTATTGCATTTATGATTATTATTGCATGTGTTGTGTGCTTCATAGGTCATCGTTTGTTGGTCAATCAGTGGCATATGAGAAATTGGTAGATTCTATTGAACAGAACGACCCCGAAAGCACTTCTCCTACCTACTCGCTCAACCTCACCTGGAATTGTTAGCCCTAGGATATTTGATCATCAACGAAGACCTACTTTGAGAGTTCGATTCAGTCAGCCTATTAAATAGACTTTCTTTTACAAAGACCGCCAAAGCTCTCCTGGTTTCGCCAAGATGCCGCCGTATCATCCGGCCTTCCCCTTCATCATTTTTTTGCTCTCGGGCTACGCCCATGCGGATTCTGGGGATGACTTTTCCAACAACTTGTTCTCCGACTTGGCACCGTAAGTACTGGTAAAATTCTGAAACGGACCATTTCTCACTTCTTCCATATAGGATTCTAGCGCTCTTTGGTGAACGAGTGACGATGCAGTTTATGAGCCAGTCGATAAGCCTAGCTGATTGCATAATCCTAGCCATGGCTCCCCTAGGAATCATTACGATTATTGTCAGCGCCATTAGAGTCGGCGGTCCAGTATGGCTGCAGGCAATTATCGGAAGAGCACGAGAGAATCTCTCAGCGGCCGAAATGGAGTTGATGTCGTCCACTTCTGAGGAAGTGTGTGAACTCTACAACGGTCAAACAATAGTCAGGTGCGAAGGATCGGCAAAGATCTGGGAATTCATCTGTTTATTTCCAAAGGATCGACGAGACAAGATTTCGTCCGGCAATTGGTCCGGCGAATATCCCAAGATAATGGCAATGGAACTCAATGATGCCAAGGAGAAAGGCTTGCTCATTGAGGATGGAGACTTCACTGCTTCCAAACTTGCACCTGAGACGCTGGATTCTGGGACACCGGATTCTGAGACACCGGATTTAGAAACCGGGAACAGCAAGCAGCCACAGGAAGCAGCTGTCGACCCAGACGAAGATTTCTGTATAACAATCATTCGAGACACAAGCCCTGCGGCGCCAAATATATCTCTCAATCATCATAGCACACTCGATCAACGCGAAATCAACCCCGTTGCTATATTTGGGACCGTGTTGCAACTCGGCGTCCTTGTGTTCTTCGGCCTCATCACCTACCACCCAACAATTGCACCAAATTTCCAGAAAGACGATGAAGCTGTCGCCGCCTATGCTTTTCCTGCCACAGCCAGTGGCACTGTTCTCTTGGTGCTCGGAATGTTTATTTGTGCTTATGTTGTTAATGACCGCACTGAAGAGCATTACTACAAGGCATGTACAGGGAAAAAAATCAAGATGATATGGCTTCAGAAAGAACAGACTGTCAGCGACCAGGCTTTCAAGTCATTTGCGACATACCCCAGTTCAGAGTGCATGACGATCACGACATCGCGGCGAAGGGTCGCTGATAGTCAGGATGAAAAGCGAGGGCATAAAGACTTAATACCTGTCATCGGGTTGGGGACCAAAACGGTCATCGGAACCGTGATTGGTCTCCTGGGCTTCGTTACTCAATTTATTGGCTTGCGAGGAATGAATTGGTCTGCCACTGTCGCCCAGCTTGGGGCTGTCTGTCTCATGACTGTACTTCGGGCATGGATTCGTCGCGGGTTTGCCAAACATTTGGGCTCCCGAGAGCTGACTTCAAATTTCGAGCTCGACTGGTTGGCTATGAACTTACGGGATCTCGATACTTTGGAGAACATATCAGGGGGTGGGACCTCTGAAACAGACCCAGATAAAGAAAAACATATGTACATTCCCATTTCATGGATTGTCAACACAGGGCGGGGGCAAGACTATGCGTCCTTTGGAGAAGATGCGTCCTCCATACAAGATGCGCGTTCTACAGGAGACGTGTATTCTGCAGAAGTTGCACATTCTACTAAAAAAGCTCCAGAGAAGTCTATCGCACAAAGGATTTTAATGACACGGCATGAACTCAGTCGACTCGCGGATTGGCGTGGAATAGTCAGTATGGAAGCTGTGGGGCTTGCGACGGTCATTGAAACAGCCATGAACACCCTATTCCCACCTTCCAACAAGGACAAAAAGAGCGTTACTTGGTTTCTTGATGTCAGCCATCTGGAAAAAGACTCTCAAAAAGTGTTAATTCAGCTATCACATGACGGCAAATCCTGGAAGGTGCTAGCAGACGAGATTGAATCAGTCCTATCGCTGTGGATATATTCTATTCGAAAACAAGAGAAAAAAAGCCCAATTAAAGAGTTGAGGGGCTACCATTCTTTGAAATCCAAAGATGGTAAGGATAAGGATGAGTGGCTTCGTGCAAAAGGTCCACAGTCAAAATCGGGGCTAAGGTTGCTAGGCCCCAAGAACGAGGATCAAAAGATGCAATTGATCCAAGACCTCAAATGGTGGATACCGGGTGGCCTAGAAGAGCTCTTAGAGGTCAAAGAAATACCAAGGGGTGGAGGGAACAATGATGCTCAAGAGTTGGTAGAAAAGAGTAGGGTCGTTGGCTGCGGTCAGGCTCAGCATTTTGACAATGGTCGAGGCAATATCGAAATTGGACCCGAGAAGCGAGCGTTTCTGTTCAAACACATCACAAATAAAGCGAAAGACAATAACAAGGGAGGTCATCGAAGAAAGGAGCCTGGCGAAGAGCAATCAGGTCAAGACTACGATATTCTCGCAATCAAGTCTTTTGATCCGCTGGAAAAGCTGTATTCCAAGGACCTTTTGTACGCTTTCATGTGTTCAGCAGCGAGCACACCCCAAAGCCGTATCGAAAGCAAAGCTGAAACCCGTCCAACAGGAACTGGAAATCCTAATGACTGGAAGTCGGTGATGTTATGGAACAAGGATCTGGAGGATTTGGCCAGAGAATTCCAGAACAATGATTTTGGGACTCAACATGAAGCCTACCTGAGCATCATATCGCCTCTCAGCATGGCAGAGAAACTACCATATCCCCAGGCTATATTTGATTTAGTGCGGGAAAAAGCTACGGAACAAATCAGAGAGGAAGGGTTGGAGGGAGCTGCAGATTCATTCCTGTGGCTATGGGGCCAAATACAGTGCTTTCATTCCAGCCGCACAGATATCTGGACAACAACTTTCGCATTTCTATTGGAGTATCTCTACCTGGTGATTGATGAAATATCAACCAGGGAGACCGAGGGTTTGGCATCAGAGACATTGGTAGACGTGAAAAATGAACTCGAGGAGGCACTCACGAAAACAACTGAACAGGAAGATACCTTTGAGAGTCTCATGAGGCTATACAGAGAGCAGGGTCGTCCGTGGGAAAGGCTTCCGGCGCTGCTTCAAGACATGGACCAGAATGATGTTGGTGCTACACAAGAAGCTTACCCAGAACGGTTCAAAATTACGGAATTACACCTCAAAGCCATGAGAAATGGGGATTTTGAGTTTGATTATAGTGAGAAAAGCCACGTCTATGCAAAGGATATTTGTGGTTGGACGCCGCTCCATTACGTTGCCGCCAGAGGGTCGCGAAGTTCAGCAGAAGCACTTTGGTACAAGACCAGTCTTGTTGACTACGGTTTTCTCAACACCAAGGATCTGCGCGATTGGACGCCGTTGCACTACACTTGCTGGCGCGGCAAGAGTTCCATTGTCGAATTTCTCCTTCAGAGGAGGGCGAGCATCGACGCTCAGGGTATCTATGGAGTATCCCCTTTGCATTGCGCTGCGAGAAGCGGAAATCTGGAGGTAATAGAGTTGCTCAAAGCCGAGGAAAGAAAGAGGTCGACAACGGAAACACAATTGGGCATTTGTCAACGGTTGCGAGATTATAATGGACGTGCCCCTATTCACTGGGCTGTTGTTGCAGGACATGCCCGCGTGGTTGAAGCACTCAAAGCCGATATTGAGCTGCAAGACAGAAATGGTTGGACGCCCCTTCACCTAGCTGTTTTGCACGACAAGTCGGACGTCATAGAAACACTACTCAATAGGTTGTCCGCCAACACGGAATCCGTTGACAAGAAGGGTCGTACTCCGTTGATTTTGGCCGCCGAGAAAAAGAAGTGGGAAGCATTGGAAAAACTCAATCAAGCTGGTGCGAACGTCAATGCTGCCGATTTAGAAGGCTGTACACCGCTTCACTCTGCTGTCAGTAACGGCGCGGATAAAGACATTATTCAGATGTTGATCGAAAACGGAGCGAAAGTCGATGCGGCCGAAACGTCCGACAAGTGGACGCCCCTACATTACGCTGGTCTACGAGGGGATGCGGAGGTAATGGAGATACTCCTCAACGAATGTCCGACCGCTATAAATGGTCAAAGTGTGAGTGGTTGGACACCGATACACGTGGCGGCACTTGGCGGGGAATTTCAAGTCGTGAAGCTCCTTATCGATAGGAAGGCCGACGTGAACATTGCTAACAACAATGGTGACACTCCTCTCCATATTGTAGCTTTTTATCATGATGAGGAAAGAGCTGTAGAAGTGGCACAAGCACTTGTCAAAGGTGGGGTACTTTTAGAAGCTTAGAACAAAGGGGGGGAAACTCCACTGGATAGAGCAAGAGAAATGAAGAAGGGGAAAATGGTAGAATATCTTGAGTCAGTAAAAGGCGGCGAAGAGGCTTAAGAAATGATCAAAGAAAATATAATGGAAGCTATTATGTATGTAGAAATGGGTCTTAATTTCTTGAACCTACACAGCATCTCACGCTGAAACAGAAACACCTTGGCTGCTCTCACAAAGGACCATATTACCTGGTAGTATCTCCTAAGACATTAAATCTTTTTTATTGCTCCTATTTACGGCATCTTAAAGCTCAATATTGGGCCTGTCCTTGAAATATATATTACTCAGGAAGCCAACAATCCACGTCCAATTACGCAGCTGGGAGGACCCAGGTAGTAACCGACTGAGCCGGGACATTCCCACTCCACTGCTGCCCACTGTTAGTATTCAAGTGAATATAGACGTCGTTGTTAAACGCATTCTTAATCACAACTGTCCGCGTTCCATCAGGATTCAAGGACGCAACAGACTGCACGCCACTGCCGTCTTCATAAGTGTAGCTGCCCGTACCGCTGAGAACAGTAGCTCCAGGAGGCATAAACTTGCTGAACTGCGCCATCATGTAGTACGCCGTCTGGAAGGTATACTGGCCGTTGCTGACGGTGACCAGTCCCGTGCAGGAGGTGCATCCTCCGGGCAGGTGAGGGCCGTCCTGGGCATTGGTGCCGAGAGTCCAGGCTGCGACGCCAGATGCCCAGTTCTGGAGAGGGCCCATGGTAAAGTCCGCAGCCTGGTGCCAGGGACCAGTGGAGGGGGTCCAGCATTCCGTCATGTACTGCTTCACGTTCGGGTTGCTTTGCTTGAAGGTGGACAGCACAGTCCAATCCACGTTCTTAGCATAGCAGTGCCATGCCACCGTGTCGACATATTGACCCGCCATGTTGAGGACGGTCTGAGGGTACGAAGGCACATCTGCGGCAACGCGTGTGAGCACAAAACATCTACTTCATACATATCAAAGAAAGTTTTCATACCAGTGTTGTGGTCATACGCCCAGACCTTCGTGGCCAGCCCGGCATTCGCGAGGGCAGGACCGACGTAGTTTTGAATCAATGAGCCCTGCTCGTTCGAAAACATGTACATGGTGGGAAAGCCGGCCTGGCTGTTGAGAGGCTCATTCTGGAGCGTGATGGCATCGATTGAGGCACCTTTGGCCTGGAATGCCTGGATGTACTTGACAAAGTACTGAGCAAAAGCACTCGAGTATTGAGCGCCATTGTTGGTCAGAAACCCGTCATTCAGGTTGTTGTTGTTGGTTGATCCAGTGAGGGCATTGTTCAGCTTCATCCAGCCTGGGGCGCTCCATGAGGATCCGAGGATCTTCAAGTTGGGCTGCAGGGACTTCATCCTTGCGAGTATAGTGGCCATGGCATTGCCTCGATCGCCAATGTTGAACCCTGTAAGGTTAGGGTCGGCAGCACCTCCGTTGTCATCGTATGTGTAGGAAGGATCTGCGGACAAGTCGGATGCTCCAATCGTATGGCGCATGAGACTGAATCCCGCGCCAGAAGATGTCATCAGTTGATTAAGTAGAGTGGTGAGGGTGCTGCTGGATAGCGTGTTGAAGGCAGTGACCGTGGCATCAGTCACAGCAGCACCAAATCCGGTAATCTTCTGCTTGTAACCGGAGTTTGTATCATCGATGCTCAGGCTCCATTGCGATGTAGACCCGGCGTTGCCGGCGCCTTTGACGGGAGCTGGGACAGAAGATAACTTGAGGTTACCACCTGCGTTCGAGGCGTATGCGCTGGCCCCGGATTGTCGAGAACTGAAAGCATGCTCAGAAGGCAGGGCAATGCCAAAGACTGTCTGTCCAGCAGCGAGTGATACAAGTAAAGAGGCACGCATTTTGAAGTCTTGAATAGTTGCTTTGAATCTATGCTCTTGGCATCTCCTCCCAGTCATCTGGATATTCGCCCCCTTTAATAGATCAGAGCCAGAAGCCCCAAATGGCATTGCACCGATGCAGCACCGAAAAGAATGCCATCACTATGCTCTTTGCAGAACTCCGTATGCTCGCGAGTTCACCGTCCCGATTGAGGTTGTGGGGAGTTTACCCCAGAACCCTGCGTGCATATGATAGCGTCATTCTAGGTTGCTCTAATGGATGCATATGTTCATAGCGTGATTACCTACTACTACCGAATCCAGGATCCGGGGAATCAGGTGCTACTACGGAATACTACCAGATCGTGATCGTGGAGGGCCAAGACGACGGCAGTGTCGTTTCATACGCAACACCACCCGTAGCTCCAAAGATCCTTAAACAAGACATTGCTTGAGAATACACATTGTCTTCTCCATTGTGTGTAGCGTTGGAATGTGTCAAGTTGACCACTTTAGCAAAAGTGTCGGCCCGAGTTGCAAAGTGAAGTCATACCTTACGCGGCAAAATCCCGACTTCCAGAGCTAAGAAGGGAACAAAAAGGCTGTTGAAATGTCACTCGGCCAATCTATACACATCCATTATCCCCGTATTCAAAAATGCACACGTACACTAACGCATATATGACCACATGACCTGTCAGTTGTTACCCGCAAACACGATGCGGAGCGAAGTCTTTTGCGGAGTATGCAGTAACTGCACAGCTATACATCGCTAGATGATCAGCGTTATACGAAGGATTTTGTCTCCAATCATGACAGCTGAAAGGTGGTTACCTGCCCAATTGGGGTTAAGGATCTTATTATGGGGATTGTGGTTTCGCCGCGTATTTCACCGAGTTGATTATCCATACGAGCACGGATGACTAAGGTAATAGTAGTAATCCTTAAAATGGGAGCACTAGCATCCCCAGATATACAAGAGTTATTGCACCAATGACAGTGATTCAACATAGTTTGCCTGAAAGGCTGACGCAACTGCTCGTCGCTAGTCCTTACCGAATAAGCATATCGCATGATATCTAATAGATTTACGTTATGTATAGTATGTATGTTGTCAACTGAGAAAATAAAGTCTTGATTTGTCTAGCCTTCAGTCCGAGGTATATCCGAATTAGAAATTATTTCGGCGTCACTCATGAAATTTATCCTAGCGCTCTCAAGGAGCGGAATCTCCTTTTACAGTATGGTCTTGGGACTTGCGATGATGTTCAAAATCACTCTCGGTTATGTAAAGCAAGAGTGAGGAGAACCTTCGATGACTAAATCGATATCAAGAATCAGGACCCGAGGAGCGGTTCCTGACCTCGCTCTTTGGACTTGCAAGACCCTACCAGAATGCGTCCTAAACTCATTACAATATCTTTCCGCCCCAACCTTTTCGTCTATATCAGAATGATAGACAATCAAGAAATCTATTCCCTGGCCTTTTTCTGCACAACTCAAACACCTTGCATTTTCAAATCTCCCAACACATATGCCATATTGAGTAGATATTATGGACGTTAGCATGAAACACAGAGACATCCCTCTGGCTTCCTAAGCTCCGACAGGCCGAATAACGTTTACAACAGCGTCAAGATGTGGTGGTAGGCGCTCCCTATAGACACATAGATTTAGGTAAACCACAATCATTTTGTCTAGAGTGTGCCAGCGCGTAGACGGTCCATTGTATTGAGGGTTATTTACCCTATAATATGGGGCATATAATAGACCTCACTGCCAATTGAAAGCTTTTCTCAATCTCGCATTCAAATACACATTAGTAAGGGCGAATTCATAACACAGACTCGGGAGTCTCAGCATCGTCTATAGAAATTCAAAGCGAGAACTAGATAGAAAATATGCATATCGTATGTTTGAAACTGATACGCAGTGGAGCGGAACGAGTTACGAGTATCATTGATACTCCCTGCACTGCTCCGTAATGTTAATCTGAGCTGAATTGTCCAATAGCTCAACTACCCCTAGAAATTATTCATAACCTCGGTAATTAACCTATTAGCATCTCATTAGAATGATCAGATAACAGGGAATGGAGATGAGGGATCCAATTGCAGGGGTGCTCGGTAGGAAGCGGAGAAAGGGTCGGTACGTGAAAAAGCGCGCGAGAAAAGCCGACTATGCTCGATTTCGCAAATAAAAAGAGGACTATGCAGCCGGTGATTAAAGATCTCGACCTCCGTCGTTTAGGATGTGGGTAGCGCATATAGAGGGAACCGGATTAGGGATGTAGTATTGAGTTAGAATTTGTGTTGGCTAGCATGTCTCAATCCCACGTTGTGGCGATCATCAAGCCATTACTCGTATGGAAGTGCCAACAGGGGTAAGGCGATACGAATGGCGATAAAGTTTAGTGACCGTCATCCGGGTCTATGGATTTGGAATCATAGTTTTAGTATAACACAGGTGAGCATCCTCATGTACAGAGGATAACTTCAAAGCAGTGATGGCATTCATTCATGAGCTGTAAGACACAAGATCGCCGCATCGTATTAATTAATATCGCAGAGCATAGCCATAGCCTTCTAACGCCATTTTGTCTCTCGTTTTTCTCACGAGATTCACTCAGCCTCAAGATGCCCCACAGTCTTTTCATCTCATGACTCGTCGGATTCCCCGAACCATGCCTATCCATGTCTGTTCATTAATACCCTTTTTGACGAAAGGACGAGCGCATATTATTGATTGTTTGCCCTCGAGTGTCGTCAATTCATCAATATCATCGTCATCATCTAATGGCGCCATCTATCTGTGACTCAACTCCGAATGTTGATGCCCAACACGATAGCACTGGTCTCTTCCCCAAGATGCAGAAAAGCGTGGCGTCTAGCGCAGGAAAAGCTTAGATTCTTGCCCACTATTCGAAGACAATGTCGGATTCCAGATTTGTGGCTTGGGACCAGCCAGTTCTCGATTCGGCATGCAGCTTCCGCTTCAAGCAACGGGCCGGCGATCCCACGAGTTAGATGCGCTAATTTAGCAATAGTCCGGGATTCTAGAATCTAACGGCAGATGAAATCGAAAAGGAATGCGATTAGTACGGTTCATTAAGGGGCCATTCCGCGGAGCCATGTGTCAGTGTTGTTCCAGACTCCTACAGTTTGCTGTTAGTCCAGGAACATGACTGCGTAGTGAGGTGGCGCTTCATATCGGCTGAGGTGCGTCTAATATTGTAAATCTGGGCTGTGTGTTCTGCGTCGCCTGAATCGAGTTGCATTTCAGCGGCCCCATAACCTCGTATCGGGATATAGAATCGTGTGGCGGAGTGATGCTCTCCCAGGTATAAGAATAGATAGATCTCTTGACATCAAATGAACAACGCCATCATTACCTTGCCAAAATTCACACCTACGGACGACGACACATTCCCTCACGATGAGACTCACATCTTTCATCCCCTTATCCTTACTACTCGGTGCTACGAGCGTCGTCGCCGACACTCCCATCCCTGACAGTGACTTCACACAACGCAATGGCCTCGCTGCTGCTGAAGCCGCAGCGCCTATGTGGTACATGCCAAAGGGAACATGCATGCCCTCAGCCGCTGAGGACGGCCACGGCAACAGGACCAGGGGCGTCAACAACGACGCCTGTAATATCTTCAAACTAGACCACAACTGTCCCAAACCTCCAAAGTGGAGGGGTGCCAACACCTTCTATGGCAACGTCTCCGGAGAACCGTTTGCCAACATACCGACATACTACAACGTAAAGAAATGCGGCGGCCAATGGAAGATCCTCTACTACGTCTACTTCAAGAAGGATACTGGCCACAAGAATGATTGGGAAGGCATTGTGATTAGCTTCAACGACCAAGGTGGCGGCAAATGGACCAGAAATACCGTGGTTATGGAGCAAGGTACTTGACACAGACATGTCGTCGTGTATTCCAAGCTAACATCCTATAGATGGCCACCACCGCAGGATCAAATGGAGCGACGTCAACGATACCTTTAACGGGTGAGTACCTCATCTCCACCCATGGCACATGAGACTGGCCTCTAACGCATATTTCCATATAGTCCAGACGACTGGAAAGCTTTCCAACAGAAGAGCAGGAACCACGGAAAGTTCTACTTTGGCAAGTTTCACCACTCAGTGCATCAAGACTGGCACACAACCTTCAAGGATACATGTCCTCCCAACTCCCACCACGACTATCGCAACGCAGACTATCAATTCTGGGCCAAGGACCACCTGCGCCATGCCTCGGTCCTTGATCCCAAATGGACGTTTGGCAGGGCTGTACCTCCTTCTCATGCTGACATTTGCAAGTTTTAGGAGTCATTGCAATTCTTTTTCATCATCTTTTTCTCCTGTTTTCTCCCAGTTCTTTCTTACAGGCTTAATGATTCATGAAGCAAGGCGTTGGTTTGGCAGGGTAGTCATACGAACTGTTTTCCTGATTGTTGGTATAATAGACGCTGGAGAAGATCTGTGATAGAGATCCTACACTATTTATAGCATAGAACACTTTAAACTCGAAATACCTGTGTTGGCAGTTCAAACACCATTATACCAGAGTAACCGACCCCGTTCTCACTTTCCACGCAGTGTTTGTTACTTTAGGCCCAAGCATCATAGTAACGTGACAAAGGCTCAAAGAGCTGGGTTTCGTTGTCTCATTAATTTACACCCCAAAGTCCTGCATATTAAAAACTCCACTGTAGAAGGAATCCAACATTGCGTCCCAATCCAGATCCACCTCCCTACCCAAAGACGGCATTGAGATGCCCTCTGCCATCTCCATGAGAGACAGCTCGTGCCTCTTCATAGCCATCGAGTCCCGCAGAAGGCTTTTTGCCGTCTCTAGTGCCTCAGACGCTAGGTGCGTGTCTAATATTTGCACAATCTCCTCTAGCTTGGAGAGAACCCATGAGACCTCGGCGAGACTATCGGCGCTGTCAATGGCCAACAGCACGCAGAAGAATTGAAAGGTAGAACTCAGTATATTCCACCATGGGACGCCTCTCTGCGCGAAGTCGTAAGCCGTCTCCACAGCTGCGTGGCCAATGTTCAGAATGCACGATATCAGGTCTTTGCCAATTCTGACTTTGAGCAGACGCAGACGACGGTACAGACAGAAACAAATGTCGGCACGGGTGAGTGTTGGAAAGCCTCTTATATGTTCAAGATCGTGAAGCTTCTGTATTGTGCTCTGGAGCGTCTCGCTCAGGTCTACGAGCTCGCTGTTTGCATTCTCCTCAGGTATGAGCTGGACCATGCGAAAATGTATGTCAGCGATACTGTTCGCTTCGAGCAAAGGGTGCTGGCAGCTTATCCCATCAAAGGCCTTTCTCGTCCGACCGTATTCATAGGAGAAGATCGTGTTGATGGATCGCGCAATCCAAAACGTTCTTCTACGACTTTCCTCTTCCGCGCTGATTTGAGTGTCGAGGCCACGCGTCAAGGTCTCTGATTCCACGTTGCGATGCAACCCGATAGCTTCAGCCAGGTGCACGGCCATGGAGGATGCAAGCCATGTGAGGTGAGGCCTGGTGGTTGAACGTAGGTAAAGCGTCCTGAAGATCCACGCTTGGATCTGGTCGACTGATGGCTGTCGGCTGATCGTGGGGTCTTCGAGCACATCCTTGACATGCTTCACAATCTCCGCTTCTCGGGGATGACCCTGTCGAAATGCGAGGAGAGAGCCCAAGGCCATAGCACCTCCGATAACGGCCCCGCAGACAAGGTCAGGGCTAGGAGTAGTCCAAAACCGATCGCATCTGTGAAGAAAAGCGTCCTTGTCCAAAAGAGGGAATGTGTCGTGTGCGATGGAGAAAAATACCGCGACATATCGCTGGCACTCCTCGAGTGACACAAGCTCTGTCAGAGGCGTATGCGATGAGCGCAGCTCCTCCGGTCTTATGCCGCAGTTCCAGGCGAAAGAATGGAGTCGTGGGGGATTCACGGACTGGAACTCTGCTCCGAGCTGATTTGGGAACGCGACCGCGGAGCTCTGGTTCATGTATCGCGGTTTAGACAGGTCTAACACGCCTTGACTCACGTGGCCAACAGGAATGACGGGACCAGGACGGCTGCTCTCTGATGAGGCCGACGATATCTGCGCTTTCGCGTGATGGCGCTCGCTCTCTGCCTCGGAGAGCCTGCTGTGACTTGGCTCCGGAGTATCATCGCCATAGTGACATTGGTATTCGTATTTCGAGCACATGAGACAGGGGAAGTGTCCATCACATTTCCGCTTGCGCCTCCGGCACTCAGTACACGCCTTCCGAGCGCGTTGTCGTCGGCTGTGATGCCGACTTGGGGATATATCCGTTGCCATGACGGATTGGGTAAGGGTGACGAAGGATTCTAGCGCGAATCAGACTCGATATATGGAGTATTATATGCCTGTTCAGTCGATAAAAGGCCGCAGAATCACTCCTTTGAGGGCTGAAATGCCAAATGTCCGCCCCACCCGAAGCTATTATTAACCAGCCTCCACGGCCAATTAGTCAATTGTCTCCAATTCATTACTTATGTCTGATAATTAAGGGTGACGTAGCTAAAACGTGGTATACAGAACCGTCAGTGTTGGCTTTGACGCTTCCGACTCTCATACAGAATAAACAAAGTAGCTATAATAACGCCGAAGCCGCCGAGTCCTATCCCCACATAGAACGCACTTCTGCATCCCCTCAATAGCTCATCCTTACTCAGACCCGGACTGACTTGCGATTGCACCGTTCCAGCTATGCCAAGGCCAATAGAGATGGAATAGTTGATGACCGTGTTCACGAGAGACGCCGCAAGACCTTGATGCTCCTTGCGCATCGCGTTACTGAGGATGATTGTGGCTGCTGGGAATGACATGTCCCTGGTCGATTTAGCAACGATGACGCCAAAGTCAGAGACGGGGGGATACTTACATTCCCCACGGCATGATGAGGATCGAGACAAATGTTTGAGCCCAGTACGTCTGGTCAGCTGGCATGAAAGCAACCAATATTCCTCCCAGCATAAACGCCATCATCGCCAGAAACATGACCATGCTGGGCTTCAATCTACCCAGGAGCAGACCCGTGGTGAAAGCAGCACATGTGCCACTCACGGCCACGGCGCAAAACTCTGCACTCGCCAGCAAGGGGGTTTTGCCTCTGATCTGCTCGAAGAATTGCCAAAGGTAGTATAACCAGATACCAAAGCTTGACCATCCAACGCCGATGCACGCCAATACAAAAGCCAGTTGGCCGCTGAAGATCTCTTTCGGTAGCAGCGGAAACTTTGCCCGAGTTTCGATCCATGCAAAGAGGCCAAGCATGAGAAACCCGACAATCAGAAGCGCATAAACGTAGGGAGTCGTCCAACCCACTCCAGGTCCTTGGTTCCAGGCAAAGTTGACCAAGACGAGACCGATTACACCTGAAATCGCGCCGGGAATATCAATCAGATCCCATAGACTCCCTTGCGACCGCAGCATGGCAGTCGGAGGAGTCGAGGGGATGATTAGAGCACCAGCGACTGCGACGACGCAACAAACCATCGCCATGACCCAGTATGCCCATGGCCACCATGCCAACTGGGCGAATAGGGATGAGAAGACAGCTCCGAGGACAAACCCACCAGGTGCAGTAGCACCAAAGATGCTGAATATCATCGACTTTCTTCTTCCAAACGGATACATGCGTCCGATGATAGCAATTGCCGATGGCACAGCAAAAGCCGGTCCTATACCTTGAAAGGCCCGACATATATAAAAGAATATCGGAGAGGACCAAACACTGACGCCAGCCAGCAGGGACCACAGCGCATACCACACAAAGCCTATGATGAATATCTCTTTGTGTCCGAATAGATCTCCCAGTCTGCCCGCAATCAGGATGAACGTGCCTACAGTTAAACTGTAGGCCGCAGGCATCCAGCTGAGTTCTCCAGGATCACGTGTGTTGAAACTGTCCCCGATGATGTGGAGAGGGGCGATGGATTGTGCCAGGCCAGCTTGTGCCAACAGCTGTGCGAGGCACAAGGTGAATATGAAGGGAATCTCGACTGTTAGTGATTTGGGGGGCTGAATGCTGCTGGCTATCAGTTCGAGTGCGTTTGTCCCAGTCATGCTGTTAGGTGAATCCCTTTCGGGATCGAGCTCCTGTCGCCTGTCTGGCAAGGGGTCGGTCGGTTTCTCGGTGAGCGTTTCCGAAGTCATGTCGTTGGAGCTCAGAGCCATGGTAAGAGTGGCATGGCAACAAAATCAGTAGAACTACTGAACTCGAAATTACACATGCCTTAATAGAATCCATCTCTCCCTTTTCGTGATCAATATTTATATGTCTGGTCAAGCATGCACAAGTTCCGCAATATCCGCATCATCCGCTATGACGAACATTCCGCGTTATCCGCATTATCCGCAATGCCCGCATTAGATGATGTGAATCATGACGATTACCATTCTAAAACACCATAATGCAGAGTATATCTCGTGTCGTGTATAAAACAATTCTTAGAATCACCATATTCTCTGTAAGGAGCACACATCCTTTGGCGACAAAAGGCAATAGAAAAGAGTCCACGATGTCTCACAGCGCAACAGAGCCTACCATGAAAGCCCTCCGGCTTCTCCGCGAAAAAGCAGGAGAAGCTCCCACATTAGCCCTCAGCGCCGTTCCCAAGCCCAAGCTGATACCTCACCATGTTTTGGTCAAAGTCCACGCCTCGGCCATCCACCCGAGCGATGTTGGAAACGCCCAGGGACTGTTTCCATATACTCGATATCCACGGATCGTCGGACGAGACTACGCCGGAGTCGTTGAAGAGGGCCCCCGGGAGTTGGTTGGACTGGAAGTCTACGGAACCAGCGGCAAGACTTATGCATTCAGCGAAGACGGCTTCCAGGCCGATTACTGTCTCGTCCATGAGAAGGATATTGCCCGGAAGCCAAAGAACATTACGTTTGCTCAAGCAGCTACTCTCGGCGTTCCATTTACTACAGCTGCCTTGATCATGGAGAGGTCAGCGATCAAACAATCCGACACTGTTCTTGTCATTGGCGCAAATGGCTCAGTCGGCTCCTGTGTTGTGCAGCTCGCCAGGCACAAAGGCGCCCGAGTCTTCAAAGCCTCTCGACATCCCGGAGACGATGTGAACACGGAAAATGACCCAGAGCTTAAAGCCCTAGATGCTCTGACCGATGGTCGAGGCGTCGACGTGGTCGTTGATACCGTCGGATCCCCCTCGCTTATGCAGAACGCCATCAACAGATTGGCTAATGGCGGTCGTCTTGCCTTCATTGCAGCCCCCAGAATAGGTGCGACGGAATTGGGTATCGATATACGCCCATTTTATAGGGCCGACTTGAGTCTTCTTGGCTGCAACTCTCTGAACCCGTCTGCAGAGGAGATGGCGCGGCGATTGGATGGGCTGCAAGAGTTATTCGAGTCAGGTAGTCTCGCTCCCGAAGGTAAATGGACCCAAGTATCACTGGAAAACGCAGTGGAGGCGTATGAAAAATTGGCCAAAAAGACGAGCACGGAGAAATATGTTGTTGTCATGGGGTGACGAGGTCGATGCAGCAAGATGTGGAGAGTTCATGATCATGCCCGATATACCTGATGTGTAATGCCATAAAAATCCATTTCTGCTTCCAATTCGTCTTGACCCTTCACCAGATAAATGACAAGCTGATATGCTTCATGAAAGGATCCCGAGGCCCATGACAGCTTTCGTTAATCTCAACGGCTACCCTACCTCAAGACGCCATTCAGGAAAACTTTAAATCGGCCACTCTGCGCCCCTTGACTGTAGTATAGCTTCTAGAACATCGGATTGTCGGGACAATGGCAGAATCCGAATCAATGGCAGAATCCCTGACCTCACATGCAAACACAGCGAGGCCCGATCAACTCCCGAGAGCCAAGACACTTACTATGCATAAGAAGAGCTCCCGGTTCTTATGTAGCTTCGTAAATGCGCCTCGTAAACACAGCACTCGCAACGGTTGCCGACTGCGCCGGGCTGACCGTGCGGATCATGATAGAGCTGGGGTTCGACATGACGCGATAGCCGTAGATGCCACCATCCGCATCGATCCAATGTGGTTCACGGCTCTCGGCTCAATGATCGTCGCGCCGGTCTCACTGACGAGGATGTTGAGCGTAAGGTAGAAGTAGTACAACAGTCATCGGACATCGCAGAGGCATAGAAGTGATAACTGACAGAACAACTCAGCTGTTGCAGCCGCAATCTGCCTAACAAAGTTCAACTGGTTTTGCTCTAGCCTGTGGCACTATCACCACAACCCTTGAGCTGCTTGGCAATATGACCCAGATTCTAGTTAGTGCATTAGGGGACAAAAAAAGAGACACTACAAAAAACACAGACACAACTTAATAGGTCGTTAAGCAATGAAAGTGATCTACTAAGTGCAACAAGAGTTTGCTGCAAAAACGTAGATATTTTGAGACTGTTTATTGTCATCTGCTTATGCATCATCATCATCATCACGGAGGTCGCCTAACGAGCTGCAGACTTTCATTTGCAGATCAAGGAGCGAGGCGTGGAACTACCGAAATAATGGGAAGCATCATGACTAGTGTTCCTTGACCAGGTTGAAAAACATCCGCGTACGAAGTACAGTCAGGTCGCATTATCGCTACACAAGCCGAAAGAACTGCGAAACGCTGATAATAGACCATCTCCGTTCGTACTTCGTATTGCTCTGAAATTCTACTCAAGTCGAGATTATTTGTCATCTTCTACAGAGTTTGCATCAAGAGGACCGCCATCACCTCTGCGAATAACCTACCACCTAGACTACTACTTAGCTCAAACTCTCCCCTCAATACTCCGTACTACCGGCAATGTGGCTCCGACAGAATAGTATGTGTGGGAGACATAGGGCCTTGAAGCTAGGTAGTATTCTCGTGTGGCGTCTGACTTATGACAGCCAATCTTAACAATGCCTTCAGCAAGCCATCATAACTGCAAAAGCAAACACACCAAGACGCCCTATTATTAATAAATCTACTGTCATCCCGTTGGTTTGTTGTCTTACTATCTCCACCATGTCCTACCCGCCCCTCTCAATGAGCTCACCATGGGGGACCAGCAGTTATGGATGAGCAGTGGCAATGGAACAGTACATGTTTTCCAGGAAACGCTTCCCCCAATATGGGGTCGCGGGCTCGCCTTCATTATCGTCTGTGTGTTGATGCCTCTGATTGCGACCGCCTGGACGGGAATGAGAATATGGACCCGCCGAATAAGACAACTCTCGCCGTTCATGACAGAGGACATATTCTGCTATGCCGCCCTGGTCTGTTCTCATCAAAGCCCTGGAACTCCTTGGCTGACTTAAGCTAGATATCCTTTTGGGGGGTTTGCATCTGCTATATCCTCAGTGAGTTGCAAAAGCTATCCATCGAAGGAACAGGAACATCTTTCGACTGACGATTGAGAACCCTATAGTGGTGGTTCTAGGCGGCCTAGGTCACCACGTTTATCAGCTGCAACCAATGCATGTCGAACGCTTCTCGCAGGCGTTATTCACAGAAGAGATATTATACACTCTCACCCTGGGCTTCGTCAAGATTAGCATCATCGTCATGATTAAGCGCATCTTCTTCACACATTCATATGCCTACATCGCTAATATCATCATGATCCTCTCTATTTTGTGGATGGTGCAGTCCATCGCGACCAGCCTGTTCATCTGCCAGCCTATCTCTATCAATTGGGACCGAAACGTCCGCGGTCACTGTGGCAATCTCAGATTGGCCTTCACTGCCATCGGCATCGTGGATATCCTAACTGACTTATTGATCTTTATGCTGCCGATCAAACTGGTGCTGGGACTGCATATGAAAATCCTTTACAGGGTCGCACTGGGATGCGCCTTTGGCGGCGGCTTGGTGTAGGTCTCTCCCCTGTCGACTTGTTAATATAGCTCAAGGCGCTGTTTCTAATTCCCACTAGCACTATTGCGATTACTTCTGTCCGAGTCTATTACCTACTGGTTATCGACTTCGACGACTTACTATACACTTGCTACGACGGTTCCATCATGACCGCCATCCAGCTCGGCGTAGCCATCATGGTGGCCTCATCCCCAATGCTACGCCCAGTCATGGACCGCACGCTGGGTCGCTGGTTCAGCATCCAGTCGAGATACAGATCCAGCAACTCCAACATAACACCAAAGTCGCTGAGCAGCAACAACACAAGGATCTTCAACCGCGGGTCTGTTGGCCCCCCCACGAACCAAAGTTCGAGCGAGCCCAGGGGCAGCAATGCCTACAGACCCATGTCTGAGAGTGAGGAGCATCTTTCGTGGGAGATGAACGTGGTGCATTCGGAGAGAGGCAAAACCGAGACGGTTGTTACGAGGCAGCAGTCCGATGTGGAGAGCAATGGTGATGGCGAGGCACCGCTGCCGACAGACTGCATCAGAGTCACGCAGTCTACATTGGTTTCATAACATCCCAACATCAGGAAACTGAGTCTTCTGTCTGGTCAGGCTGAGAAAAAAAAAAGGGGGGGGGGGAGACGTCAGGCAGGTTAGACAATGAGCAACAACAAAAAAGCCATATAGATTTCAATCTTCAGTGCTCACAAGAAGCACAAGAAAGCAAAAGCCAAGGTTCAGACAGTCATGTCTCATGAACTATGTGTGTTCCTATATACAATTACTCACAATATTTTCCTTCATAGATTCATTACTTCATACCATGCCCCCCATATCAGTTCCTTTACGCAGCCTTGGGCAGCACCCAAGTAGTAACAGACCTAGCAGGCACCTTTGCATTCCATGTCTGGCTCTCAGACTGCGTACCAACCGACACCCAGACATCGTTCTTGAAACGGTTTTGAATGACTACCGTGCGGGTGCCATCGGGGTTGATCGTAGCCACAGACATCATGCCCGAGTTGTCAGGGTATAGGTAGGTGCCCGTTCCATCAACCACAACGGCGCCCTTGGGGATATACCTACTGAACTGGCCCATCATATACCACTCAATCTCCTTGGTGTAGCTGCGGCCATCCGGGCTAACCGTCACCAATCCCGTGCACACGCCGCAGTTGCCGCTGCCAGTGAGGGACGGGCCGCCGTTGGTCCAACTGCCCAGATTCCAGGCGATGATGCCGTTGGCCCAGTTCTGCAGGGGCATCAGGTTGAAGTTGGAGGCGTGGAGCCAGTCGGTGTATTTCTTGGAGTGCCAGCACTCGGTCATGTACTGCTCCTTGTTGGGGTTCTGGTTGTGGAATGCAGTCAGGACAGCCCAGTTTTTGGGATCGTTGCCGGCGTAGCAGTGCCATGCGGTGGCAGGGACGAAGGCGCTAGCCGCGTTGATGACAGTTTGAGGGTATTGAGGCAGATCTGCAATATCACAGTTGGTCAGTTATTCGGAAATGGCAACAAACAAGAAGCGGTCATGTTGTGGTACTCACCCTGGTTGTGGTCCCAAGCCCAGATAGGGGTGTTGAGGCCGGAATTGCGAAGAGCAGGGCCGATCTTGTCACGGATCAGAGCAGCAGCCTCGTCCTGCTGGATCAACAGGGTGGGCATGTCATCCTTGCTGTTCAGCGGCTCGTTCTGGATGGTGATGGCGTCGACATGAACGCCACCCCGTTGGTAGGCCTGGAGGTACTTGACAAAGTACTGGGCATAGGCATCCTCATATCGGTGGTCCAGCTTGTTGCCGGCGAGGTTGCCGCCAACGATGAGGCCGTTTTGCTTCATCCATCCTGGAGGGGACCAGGGAGAACCGAGAAGAGTCATGCCGGGGTGAAGCTGGCGCATCTCAGCCAGCAACCTAAGCATGGCATTGCCTCGGTCACCAAGGCTAAACGAGGTCAGGGCTGGGTCCGGCTTGTTGCCATTGTCAGCATAGGAGTATGCCGGGTCTTGCGTGAGATCGGAGCTGGCGACGGTGTGGCGGATCAAGTTGAAGTTGAGGCCGCTGGGAGTCATGATATCCGTCATAATCTGGGCGCGCAAGGCGGGTGGCAGCTGGTTGAAGACCTGAACGGTGCCATCGGTGACAGCAGCGCCGAAGCCCTTGACCACCTGCTTCCTGCCGGTCTTTTCGCTGATGGTGAACTTCCAGCTGCTGGGGACGCCTGGGTTGGGGGCATTCAGGACGGGCGTCTGGGCGCAGCTGAACTTGAGTTTTCCATCCTCACTGGAAGCCCAGGCGCCGGTGGCAGCGTTTGCTGTGCCCACGGCGGCAATGGTTGTAAGTACTGAGAGGAACAACATGTTTGCGAACCGCTGTCTGTATCTATACGGATTACTGGACGGCTTGTCTCGAGGCTGTCAGCTGGTTCGAGGAGAGGGTCCGTCAACAGAAGGGGATCATCGTCTCCTTTTATTCAACGGTCCAGCACCCTCGGTCCGAGCTGTACATGTTACTGATGCTGGGGCTTCATCTGTCCGGGCCCCTCACCAGTGCCCAGTGCCAATGTCCAAGAAGGTTTGGTATGACCTGACCTGCTCAGAGATTCTGGAGCTCATCCAGGCACGCAACCCAATCGGCCCTACCCCGGTGACCCCGTCTTGACGCTCGCTCTGCAAGGACGAATCATTGGACGAAGATTTGGTCTGGAGTATTGCCGATCTCCTGGGCAGCTAGTACCAGCACTAGAAGCAAATTGCCGGGGATAGTTCCCCCACCACTTACAATAAAACCTTGAGTTAAATGTGGGGGGTATGGAGACCGGAGACCTTCTTCCATTCACTGGCCTAGAGGTTGGGGGCATGCTTTTAAGTTTTGACAAGACCGAAGGATACGGGTAGGATTTTAGAGGTAGCATCGTCTACACGTACGCACGTGGACCGGAGGACGAGATCTAGGATTAGAGTAATAACATTGAATCAATCAAGTGTGGGCGTTCGCAGATCCCTCCCATGTAAGACGCCCCAATCCCAATGAGGCAACCCCGGATTCCTTAATACCTAATCCTCACACACGATCATCATACGAGTACTCTTATTTTAGTAGTGTTATATATTCTAATTCCTTGTCTCCAACGTCTTCTTGTATTATTATTCAGCAGCATCGGCTTCAACTTGATGAGTTTTTCCTCTTTGCTATTTTGCCTATTTCCTCGTTGGCTTCGCCCGTATCATTATTTCTTCCATCTACTCCATACTCCTCCATACTCCGTGCTCCATAGACTACTTCGGAGTATCTACAACGACGTAAGCTCCCCCACAGTAATGCCGAACAGACTGCAGCCGACCCTGAAAAGTCTTCCCCGCGTTCCCATGTGACGGGAATAGCTTTTAGCCGCACAGGGTACTACTGGTATGTAGTATTGGTGGTCTTCTCTGCATTCCAAAGACAACGGACTCAGAGATCCGGTTATAATCCTTGCTACATACATACATCATCAAATCATCTAGATAGGTAGGTGTTTGTTGGTTTTAGATGGCGCAGGGCAATGGATTGGTCCATGAAAAGGGTCAATAAAGAGGTGGCCAGTACGGGCCATTCTACGGACCGGGTCCGAAGCCTCCCATTATTATCCGTAGTATCCGTAGTATTTCTCTTCTGTGGCCAGCTATAATAACGTTATCCTCTCAAACCAACCCGCCACTCTATTCTAATATCGATACTAGTCCACCCGTACAGCGAGTTGCTATTTAATCAATCATATACATAGATACTATCTAATTCGGGCAATAATCCCGTCCCTGCTAGTCCCCAAGACCCCCGCGTACTGACCCCATAGGTAGTAATATATACCGATCCATAAATATGTGGATGCGAACCCACCGACATAATCAACCTGCTTCTTCGGTCTAGGTATTCCCCATACGCCAAGGCCAGTCGCCCCCGGTCTGTTGAAGAAACATGGTGGTCACATTACCACCAATCGCCAGGTCCCGGAGAAACAAAGGTTTCCTGTGCCTCCAGCACCGAAGCCAAACCCGATCCCTTTTCCACCGAGCCTGATTTATCATCGTGAGAGAGAGAGAGAAAACCCATATGTGCAAGGAATGTGATTGGTAGTGCCATTAGACCTCTGAGAACCTGGCAAATGGAAACCAGCCGGTTATAACTCTACAAATGGCGGCTCTCTTTCGTCGACCGTGCTCTTCCCAAGACCATAAACCAACTCGGACTCTCCGCGCGCCAATATCATAGCCACAGCTGTATTTCGTGTATACGGCCGCAGAATAGAGCCGTGAGGGGCCGCGTACCGGCGGGAATTGTGCGCCGCACCGGAGGCCTGGACATACATGCCACTCCGCACCATGTATGTTGACACATGCACGTGCCGTGAGATGCATCTAGATCCGACCCAAGAAAGAGGCCCAGCTTGGCCGCAAAACGGCCCGACTGCTCCGACCCCTCCAGCTAGTGGTCGTATTGTGAGAAAGAAGGACGCCTTCTTGTTGATATTCGTCCAAAGCCTTCATTGCTGCCAGCAAACGGGATGACTGCAGCAGCTTAGCCGTAACAGTCGTAGTCGTGTGACAACCAAGCCATTGCCAGTTGACAGCAGAGTCGTAGCACACAAGCTTCCCTCCATCCGCAGTCAGGGTTCCACCCCAGAATTGACCGAGCTTGATGCCGACTTAGTCTGATCAGTCCTCATCCGGACTACTTGGATGACTTCCGATACCGAACAGTCAATAGCTCGGGGCGACTTAATATATGATTGAGCAAGGAGTCACAGCTAAAGTCGTAAAAAAAACCCCGACACGCCACGTCACAACCCAAAGTGTGCATCCTCTTGCATCTTCGAGACTGTTCAACACGAGAGGATATTCAACACGAGAATGTGTCGATAGAGCCATGCAGGGTGCCACATGGTGACATGAGGTGCGCCAATAAGGCGGCCATTGCTCTCATAACGCCGGCCCAAACAGATCATCCGTACTCTCGAGTTTTCTGCGCTTCGGATCCCGGGATTCAACTTCTCCGAACACTGCAGAGTCGTTCTGACCATTGGTTGGCTTCTTTACTTTGGTCGCTGCTTGCTCTCGTCTCGCCCGCTGTAGAGCTACCAGGTCGGCTCTGTCGGTGTCTCTGCATTTCTGCAGCTTCTTTCGCAAAGGCTTCATCGACTTGACGATGTCAGGCTATTTTCCCGTTAGCTAGGCGGACTACGACCTCCACTGAGCAAGTTTTCAACTGACCGTTCCCCAATACTCTGTCATCCGCTCTGGGGGCTCCTGTTCCAGCATGGTGCGGCAGTCCTCGATTGTTTTCATGATCTTGTCTCGTATATCTGTGTTGGAGCCTCCGTTCTGAGTTGCTGGGGGGAGTAATATGTCGATCAGTCCCGCATCCACCATCAACAACGACGCCATCATGATTTGGCTCGGCGTAAAGTGAAAGTACGCGTCTGTCAGGAGTGGGCTAAACTTCAGAATCTCTCGTGCCCGACCGTGCGCCTTTGCAACGCGGCCTTCCTCAGTTGGGAGCCTCCTCCTCAGCTCCAAGATGGCGCCCTCAAGGGCCCGGAACGGATGTCGCACATCGAATGCAAAGCGCATGCCCTGGCAGAGCAGAAATTCGCCCGCAAGTATCTGCTCGCTAGTCGTATTAGGAAACATCTCGGCCAACTTGGCCAGCCGAATGTAGAAGCCCTCCGCCTTGCACCCAAAGAACAACGAAGTCTTGAGCAGCTCGGTGGGCGGATACGTCATAACCGAGTTGGTGATGTAGAACCGCCTCAAGAAAACGGCAGCCGTAGAGCGGATCTCGGTCGGGAGTTCGCAGAACTGGGCGGCGCGGATAAGCTCTGTGGTGAAGAATTGGACGAGCTTCGTCTCCTCTTCGGGCGTCAGGAACTCAGGCTGTGCGTCGGCTGGGAAACGAGGCGATATCTGCTGCTTGGCGAGCGCGTTTGTCTTTGCTCGAAGCTCCTGGAGGCTGGAGGGCGAGAAGGACCAGAGGCGGAACTGGCTGGATTGCCGATAGCGCTCATCCTCAGTAGCCATTTTCAGGAATGATTCGGTTTACAGAGGAGGCAAGGAAGGAAATGCAGTTATCGCAAAGCGGATTGTGTGGTGCCGTGAAGCTGCTGGCAGCACTTTGTTGTCGATCAGAAGCCCAGGAGGTTTGCACGTGCAACAGTACAGTGCCAAGTTGACTTTCGGCCACCTCTCGAAATCCAGCCGCACTGTATGGGATATTTATAAGCACAAATTATAGGCAGCGACTTGGCAGCTTGGATATCACCACTTGCATAACCTATTCATCAGATGTCATAATAAACAATTGCAGTGCATTTTGGCCCCGTTCAATACGCTTGATTGCAGCAAGGTAGTAGTATTTGATATTCACTTGACTTTTCTCAGTCAAGTCCAAGCAATTTCCCCAAAACGCAGCTATCATCATATCCTTCTAAAAACTAACAAAAAACCCATAACACACCATACAACAGAGCAACCGAGCAAAGGACAATCAGTAACCCAGACTAATCTTTCTGGGAACGGGCGGCGGGGGAGGTTTCCTCGACCTGTTCACAGGCGGTGGCGGCGCTTTCTTGCTCTCTAGAAAAGCGTTGTTGGGATTCCCTCGCAAGCTGCCATAGCTTGTCGCTGGAGTGACGCTGTGATCCACCCAAACTGGACTGTTATCGCCGCTGCAGTTTGACGTGTCATCGCCAAACACATCTTCGGTGCCTCTGCCACCCTGGATAGCACCATCTGTGACTGCCCTCGCCATTGAGATCCTTGCGGGTGCTGCTGGCGCATGCCTGGCTTCAAACGTGGTTGATCGCAAGACTGGCGGTCTCGTGGATGCTGGCGGTGGAGGGGGCGGAGGAGCAGCACGAGTTGACAATGTGCGTGTAGGCTTCCATTCTGGAACTCGAGAGCTCTCACGTGCCTCGGGAATGGCGATGTTGTTCTGGCGAGTTTGTGACCGAGTAGAGGCGTTGGAGTAGATTCGCTCCAGGCTTGACCCTCCTTCCCCCTGTGAAGTCGGGCGGCGGCCTGTGTCAACGCCAGTTGGCCATGCCTGGCGCAGTCGACGCAACTCATTGGCGGCACGCTCGTGGTATTCCAGCTCTGCGTCAAGGAAGGAGTTGAGAGCCCCGACGGTATCGACCTCAGCATCTTTGATGTCCTGCATGCGCTGGAAAACATCCTCAGTCGTATCGTCAAACTTGGTCTTGTTGACGCGCAGCTCCTCCTCAAGCCGAGGATCGTCTTTCTTCAGCTTTTGCATCTTGCCCATGGTGGCGTCGTAGGCGAGTCGACGGCTCTCAAGCTTCTTGCGAGCGATCTATTCGGTGATGGTAAGCATTCGATCATATATATATGTGTGTGTGTATAATGGCCTCTTCAGCTTCTGCTTACCTGATACTCCCTCATCATTGCGAGGTTTCTCTCAATCTGCTGGAACCAGATTGCGTTGGCGCAATCCACATAGCTGGTCTGAAGCTCAGCAATCTGCTCGTTGGCGCTGCCCATGGACGCCAGGCACCGGCCCAGCTCCGAGTCCTGCTCAAAGTCGGCGCCGTGAGCTGCCATGTTCCGTCCGAGCAAAGCCAAAGGGGTGCTGCGGCTTCTGTCCTCGAGGGCGTCGCAGCGACGAGAGAGCCATCGTGTGTAGATGTTCATGGACTTGTGAAGACGCTCCATGCCTGGGAGGGTGGGGCACAGGTCAGCCGCGCTCCATACGACGCATGAGCAAGGGATTACGTACCATCATGACGAAGATCCATCTCGGCCTCAAGCGATTTGAACTCTTCCGAATGGGTTGCCTTGGCCTCGGCACCCATCCTCTCGCCAGCCCACTGCATGGCGCGGTCGATCTTGCGGGTGAAGTTCATGGCGAATTCGATGAGTCAAATGCAACAGTATGGCAACGGTATGTAATGGATGTCCGAAGTAGGAGACAGAGACAGACAGAAAGCGAGGCTCGTATCGATCGATGGCTGCTGCTATGACTGGCTTTATAGGCGACGCGTCCAGCAAATACCTGAGAGAGAGAGAGAGAGAGAGAGAGAGCAATGGAAACGAACGAATAACTGTCAATTGGGCCAGCCCAACAAACAAGCATCAGTCAGTCAATGAACGAAGGACAAGAAGGAAGCAAACTTAAGAGTCCGTAAGTTGGCGTGAGAAAGGTAGCAGGTGGAAAGGACTGATGAATTGGCCAATGTTAAATAAATCAACAAATAAATGGCTAAATACAGAGAGGGTCGCGTGGCGTTGGCCCCTGTCGCACCCCGTTTTAGCCGCGACGCTTCCAGGGCGTAACAGGGGCCAGTCCACTTAATCGCCGCCCAAAAATGGTGACTTGGTGGCGGCGCTTCAGGGGGTGTCCTCCCGTAGTGCAGCCTCTAGGCCTCTAGAGCGTTCTTCTCCAGCGCTCTATTGACGGCTCCAGGCGCCTATGATCCGTCGACTGGTTGATGTGATGCGGTTCTGTTGCATAATCTTCATCATTCATACGCACGCATGTTGCACGTCTTCGTATTCGTCTCGTGTATGTATGTGTGTGTGTGTGGTAAAATTACCTACCAGATATGACATGACATGGGCTATTGATTGCTGTCCATTCCATTCCTGTCTCTTCTCTGCACGAGTTGGAATGGTTAGGAATGAAGATAAATGTCGTGGCATACAAAGTAAATGTCCTCAATATGACTCGCCATATCTACAACCGCCCAGACGGAATGGCTGCAGAAGGTTGCATTTTCTTCTCCATTGCTACCGCTTGGCGACCTTGTTTCGATCCAACGAACGAGCTAAGTGTTGAATTCCTTGGCAAAGGATCTTTACAACGCCGATAATCAGTGATGTTCGGTGATGGTCAGTGATAATCTCACAGTCGTATCATGATAATCACGATCATCAGGGGCGTTGATCACAACGTACAGGGAGTGCTCCGTACTTCGTTCGTATACCAATTAATCCCCGGTTTTTTAATAAAAATAACTCTCTTATCAATATCCGAGTCACTATAGCACATAATATATACTATCTATCAAGGAGGGCACGACTGGATCCATCACGCCCGTTCTCGTTGCTCTGCACCAATTATCGACATTCCAGATCTTAGCTTCCATGCACCCCGTGTTTCACCCGTTCGACTACTGCTAGTGGCCTATATTTGCATAGAAGACTATTCCACTACTACTCCGTATTCCATGCAGTAGCATCCATCGACTTGTGGCATATAATTCGTACCTCACGCGGCTCACCAGCGATATGATAATTTCAAGCCTTTCAGTTACAAGCCTGCCAGACACTCTAAAAATAGCCTTGCCTTTCCTTTCGGCAGATATTGAGTATTTTCTGCTTCTCAGCCTCCCCGCTAAGACAGACCGGTTCTGAAGCTTAAGCTCATCTTTAGCATCACGAGCGACGTTGGCTTGAAGCTGAAATTCCATCAACAAATAACGGCTAATCATCTGCCCTCCTCAGCCACACTCTCTACACTTCCACTAGGCCTTCTCGATGTCGCTCCAAGGCTACTTCGTACTGGGAGTACTAACTCGATGCATCACAAGAATCGTCACAGCCAACATCCTGGAGGCCTCCACTTTGGGCTGAAGATGGTTTATTTAAATCGTGGTTAAGGACTGACTGACTTCATTGCCTGGTTATGTTCCACATCTACCAGGAGAACCGTCACCAGACTTTCAGGATGAACCCGCAACAACCGCCATATGGCCAGCAAGGAGCTTACGGAGGCCCATATCCACCTCACGGCCCTCCTGCTCCGGGGCCCGGCCCAGTGGGGCAACCTCCGGCTCCTCAGCAGCAGCCCTACTACGGCTACGGCCAACAACCTCCACCCGGAGGCCCGTATCCAAACCAGCCTTATCCTGGTGGTCCGCCACAGCACCAGCAGTATCCCCCGTCTGGCGTGCCGCCGCAGCCGTATCAAGGCCAGGGCTACCCGACATATGGAGCTCCACCACCCGGATCTCAACATCCGGCTCCATATGGACAGCCACAACCCGGGGGTCCTTACGGACAGCCATATCAGCAGCAGCAGCCATATCAACAACAGCCTTATGGCGCTCCGGTAAGTGTTTCCGGTCTTCCTTTTACTGCTGAAGAAATACAAAGTACTCATACGTCAGATCGCAGCCCCCTGCTCAACAGTGGCAGCAACCACCTGCGGGTTATCCGCCGCCAGCACAGCAGTACAACGTACAACCAACGCCAGCATCTCCAGGCTACGATCCCGCACAGAGGCAATGGATTCAACACGTCGACACAGCCTCCGATGTCGAAGCCATCAGAAAAGCCATGAAGGGCATGGGATGCGATGAGCGTGCTCTCATCCGTGTCTTTACCGCCCCCAAGTACCAGAACCCTTGGGCCATGGCCCAGTTGGTGCGAGACTACAACAGCCGCTTCATGCGTGACCTGGCCAAGGACATCAAGGGCGAGACTCGGGGCAATTTCGAGACGGCTCTCTTAGCACTGCTACGAGGCCCGCTTGAGAATGATGTGTTAACCCTCGATAAGGCATTGGATCGGGCGGGTACCGACGAGGAGGCTCTGATGGATGTGCTTCTATGTCGATCGAATGCGGATATACGAGTCATTTCTACAGAGTACAGGAGAGTCAAGGGCCGAGAACTGCTACTAGACATAAAGGACGACGTCGACGATACCTTGTTCCGACTCTACAGCATGGTCCTCTCCGCAACACGCGCCGAAGACACCGCACCCGTAATCCCCTCCGACATCGACCACAAGATCACAGAGCTCCAGCGCGCCACCGAAGGCACCATCGGAGCCAACGCCATTTCTGTTGCGCAAATCTTCACAAGCGCCAATGCTGCGCAAATGCGCGCCATGAGCGAGGCCTACCACCGCAAATACCACCGCAGTCTGCAGGACGTCATTGAGCGGGAGTTCCGCGGCGATATGGAGGATGCGCTGCTGCGGATGCTGACGACTGCGGTGGATCGGGCCAAGGTAGATGCGCAGGGGCTGCGGGAGCCGCTGATGAAGACGATGTCAAAGGATAAGTTGTTTATTAACCGCGCGTTGAGGTTACATTGGGATAGAGATAGGTTGGTAGCTGCTCAGGCAGCGCATAGGAAGATGTTTGGGAGGACGTTGGGGAAACAGATAAAGGAGTTGTTGAGTGGTGATTATGAGGATTTGATGGTTGCTTTGGTTGGCGACAAGTAGACGTGCTCTCATAGATGTCAGTAATTTCAAGGAACATATCAAGATGTTATAGCATCAGCTCATACACTTAAGAATCGGGACTATAAAATCTCGCATTTCAAGACTGCTGATTCGTTCTGTCCACCTCTTCAATCCTTGACTTGCTCAATCTTTCCAGTCTTCACATCATATACATACCCAGTAACCGGCACATCCAGCACCAATGGACTCCTCTTCAAGAACCGCACATCGTCCCGCACACTCTCCTCCAGATTTTCAAATGGCAAGAAAGCAATGTGGCTCGCATCCTCACCCAGGTCCTGCTGGACCTTGGCCCTCAACTCATCATCCCTAAAGGTGAGCATACCACAGTCGGTCTACACGCCGTTTCATCAGTCTGCTTTTTTAATCCCAAGACATAAGAGGGACGGCTTACATGGTGGATGACCACGATCTCGCGCGTCCCGAGGAGCTGCTGAGAAATAATGACTGATCGGAGAGCTTCGACGGCGCGGCCTCCGGCGTTGCGGAAGACGTGGGCGTCACCCTCTTCAAGGCCGAGGAACTTTGCGGGATCAAGGCGTGCGTCCATGCATGTTAACACGAAGACCTTTCTGTGGTGCACAGTGTTACCATTGACCATCATGGGCGTCACGAAAGGACATACCGAGTAGGTGGAATGGCAAGATGGCCCTTTTCAAAGGACGCTTCGTACTGCTTGTTGGCCGTTTCGAACTCGCCGGCACTCGTCATGTTGATTGATTGCAGGTATATGGTTATTTTTCTTGGTGGCTAGTTCACGTCGCAAGATGTAGCTTCACCAACAGCGAGAGTAGGTGATTAATATAGATACAATCCGATCCCTCAAGCCAAGCCTTTCTCCGCATCTGTAGTCGAGCTCTTAACCCAATCTCAAGCACATGTCCCATTATTTAAGACAGATCCTACAGTCGTCATACGCACAATGTCTGTCGCCATGGGGGGCTACTTGCGGGGATGGCCAATGGAGGAGCAGGTGTGGCGGGTTTCCCCAGGTGAGCGATCCAATGAACGATTCTCAGCTCTGATTCGAAATGGTTGGTTCAGCTGGATCTTGGGATCCTGGATATCCGGCATTCGAAGGCATAACGTGCTTCGGTAGATGGAGAGGGGACAGTGTTGAAAGGCAAACTTGGCACTCCATGGCTGGATAGAGGTATTTGCTTCATAGAGTCTTTCTAGTCATAAACATTTATTGATACGCTTTTAATGAATATCTTGACAAGATTGCTAATCAAGAGTGTCTGTTCAGTCATCCGTATCTCGCACCGCCAATGAATGAATGTGCTTACCCTGTACATACATGACCAAATTTTCCAGGAAATGAATATGCAGACGTAAAACCTAAGATCCAGTAATTCAGTTTTCTGAGAGAACTACCTTAGTCACATTTTACTGTAGCTCTGTTTTTGTACTGTTAAAGCTGATGAAGAAATAAATGAGCAGACTGAAATGCTAGAATGATGTCATCGTCCTCTCGCCGAGGTTCGAGAGATTTCAAGATGTGATTATTCAGCATTTCTGATGACATGCTTCGATCATGATAATATGCGCTGACCACGAATGACATAACTATTCTAAAGTATTTGAATAATTCAACACTCTTCCCTCCCATTCCAATTATTTGGAATTATATCTCTCTCTTGTGTTCATTCCAGAGACTTCCAAAATCCTTCGCCAGCTGTCATCACTAAGCCGCGCATTTCCACCCCACCATATATCTAATCAATCTTGCCCCCCGCATTGCGCCATTCTCTCCCCAACACATCAAATCAGCTTCATCTCTTGACATATAAACGACTCCAAACCTCTACACTCCGAAGACGATCGACAGCATTAAACAGAATCTTAAAACTACTTCTCATCAAAGAACAACTCTTCACCACAGAATCCTCCAAAATGGGCGCCGACAACCTCCACCACATCACCTCAGCCGAAGAGCTCGAATCCCTCCTCAATAAAACCACATACGTCGCCGTCGACTTCTTCGCCGACTGGTGTCCTCCCTGCCGAGCCATCGCGCCCGTCTTCCAAGGCCTCGCTGATAAACACAGCGTGCCCGACGTTCTCGCCTTCGCAAAGGTCAACGTCGACCACGTCCAGGACGTCTCCCAGAAGTACGGCATCACAGCTATGCCGACGTTTTTGTTCTTCAAGGAGGGCCAGCAGGTCGCTGTGAATGGCCAGCCGATGATCCGCGGTGCGGACCCCCATAGCTTGGGCGCTGCGGCGGAGAAGCTGGGCGAGCTGGCGCAGAAGAGGGTTGAGGAGGCCAAGGCTGCTGCGTAAGAAGCCGTGAAGAACAGGGGAGCTGTATAACATCTGTATATACTGCATGCGGAGGGATCGAATGGAGATATCCATGAATTTGGGGGGATTACGGCGCATTGAAGGATCAATGCATTTTTGGTGTCAATAAAATATCAGCGGTCCGAAACCTGGGCAAAAGGGGGCTGATTAATATATCCTCCTCAAATTCTATGAACAAGGTAAATTATGTTTTAGTCTCTCTGTTTCACTCCCCTTCCTAAAATATGCTGCTCCACTGCCTCAACGCCAGAGGCACCGCCGTTTGAATGCTCAACTCCGCAGCATCCTTCAAAGCACTGTGACCAGACGTCTGATTCCCCCATGCTATCTCCCACTTCAGCAACTCGGCGTTAAACGCCGTCTGATTATAATGAGCCGGGTCTGTAGCAACCAGGTAATCCACAAACTTCTGCCACCGCGGGAGGTAATACGTGGAAACGAGGCCGGACCACGTCTTGGAAGCGTAGTCACTGATTTGCCCCGTGGGACCCCAGAGCGTAATCTGGTTGCGCGCCTCGTACTCGAGGAAATCAGCAGTCTTTGCGTCAGACGCAGAGGCGCGGGCAGCGGAGATCCACGTCGAGAGGCGGAAGTTCTTGTTTGTCGAGAGAACGAGATCCAGTGTCGTCAAGAGGTCGGTGAGCTTCTTGCCCTGCGCCTTGAGCTTGCTGTTGCGGGTGTTGGGGGTTTGGTTCGGGGTAGTGTAGATGCTGACGAGGGTCTGGTACAGGGGGATGAAGGCGTTGGCCAGGACCTGGCGCGTCCAGTCGACCAGGTCATACTGATACGCCGCGTTAGCAAAGAGCGCCGGGTCTCGCAGACCGGCTTGGTACAGATGCCGCCAGCCCTGGACCATGACGGCTGGGTCATAGTTGAGCAGAGTGGGATGGTGGCCAGTTCGGTTGATCAGGCCGCTGGTGCTGGGGACCAGCTCCAGGATTGCCTTGGGGACGGCGTTGGCAGTGAGGTTCGCGTTGTTGAAGACAGTCGTGCGCAACGTCTCCCAAGCCGTGTAGAGGTCGCTGGGAAGCGTCTTTTGCCTGCTACCGGCGGAATATCTGGTGGTCACCCAGTTGTGGAAGTATGTCTTGGTGTCGATGGGGGTGCGGCTCCATGCCTGGGACAGGAGCAGATCGTACATGATCTCATTGCCTTCCTCGCCCTCCATGGACAGTCCGAAGCCGACCAGCGAGCTGGACTCTGACAGCGCGTCGATGGGGTTGACGGTGACGTTCATAATCTGGCCGTACAGACCCATGTTGCCGCCGTAGTCGTGCAGCTCGCACCAGATCCAGGGCTTGCCGTAGTATGAGTTTGTGCGCTGCCACTGCGGCTGCGACTCGGAGAAGAGGTCGAGGATCAGCATGTCGCTGTTGACAGTGACGCCCTCGAGGAACGCCTCGATGCGGTCGTTTGTCCAGAAAGCAGCGGAAGACGTGAACAACCAGCCCTGCATGACCCAAATGGCCTGTGGGTCGGCCGCCTTGAGAGACTTCCAGGTGTTCTGGCTGATGTTGCGCAGGTAGTCCAGGTCGCCAGACAGGGGGTTGTTCTCGTTGAACTGGTCCAGAGTGTAGAAACTGGTGATGTTGCCATAAGCCTCTTTCTGCTTGGAGATGAAGCTAAGCTGCAGCTGCTCGAACAGGGGATCGAACGGGTCAAGGAAGGTATCGCTGGTGTACTGGTCTGGGAACTTCTCCCAAGACGATCCAACGACGACTTTGGCGTTTGGCTTGACGCGGGTGATGGCCGTCGGTACGAAGCCGGGGAAGGCCGGCAAAATGGGAGTCATACCCAGCTCAATCATGCGCTGGACGATCTTCTTCTGCAGGGCGAATTGGCTGTCGACCCAAGAGAAGGGCAGGTCGCCGCCCCAGGAGCCCTGGATGTTGCCAAAGTGATTCCAGGCCACAAAGGCTGGGCCGCTGAGGAAGGTTGAGATTTCGGCATCAGTTAGGCCAATATCCCGGAAGACTTCGATGAAGATTTTCTCGACACCGATCCAGGCCAGAGGGAGGTTGATGCCTCGAAGGGCCATGCAGTCAAGCTGCAGCTCCCAGTCCTCCCATGACCAGAAAGCGCTTGTGTAGGAGGTGGTGACTGGAATTGATTAGATTTTATTCGTGGACTAGCCGTGATAAAGGTGTGAATACCTGTGTTGAAATGATATCGGTAGGGGACAACACTCGATCCCTTCAAGGGGGCCGACAGCTTGGGCAGTGTTGAGGGAGCGCCACTGAGCTCACTGCCAACATACCACCAAATATCGACGTGGGCAACATCAGACAGATAAGAGTGAAGACTGCACTGTTAGCTTAATGTATTTTGAAATAAATTAGAGGTTTATTACCCTGTGAGGATCGCACTCAGCGTGTTGCCCTGGACGTGGATCTTGCCACACTTGGTGTTGACCACGGTGTATGTCTCATTCCGCTTCGAGTCGCCCGCAAGCGAGAATTTAAAGGCGTTTGCATGCTGTGGCAGTCGACGTTTCACCAGGGCCTCGATACCCGAAGTGCTTGACGTCGGATTGTGCTGAGCAGTGGAATGGAGGGCTGCGGCAGCGACGCCGCCAGCCCAGACAATGAGGCTGAGAAGACGCATTATGATTGAACGAAATCTCCTTGGCGTGTCGAACAATATCTGTGGCTGCAGCGGGAATGCCCGCGATGACGGCGTTGCGTATGCCTGGGGTCTGGCCTCACAGGTCAATCTTCCCACCAGATCTCGACCAAGAGAGAGGAACGAGACAACCAAGTACTGCAAGAAACGACGAGAAACGCTCACTATTTTATCTCTTCATTCACGTCATGGCGGTTGAATTTGCTCGGGCTGTCACATCTCAAAAGGTCGGAGATCTACATCCGATATCCATTTTCTTGCAGATAAGTTGTTCGTTCGGTGTCGTTTTGGGACACGGCGTGCTGCGTGGACCCAAGCGCTAACACGATAGTAGTTATTATTCCAGAGAGATATTGATTCCACAAGCCGATTAACCGTGGGAGTAACGTTGTAGTAGCGTCGTTGCTAGAGAGGATATAAAGCTGAGGCTTCTTTGTGTGAAACGTTGTGATGTGGTTGGACCTGGGCAGAAGTTGACGATTCAATAGTCGACGGAGAATAATATACTCTAATCCGTATAAGTACTCTAATCCGTATAAGAATCGATAGAGGAGGACCACAATACGAGTTCTCGAATTCCGCTCCATATCAGTATTTTGGCATCTCTCTCTCTCTGGTGAAGGAACATGGATCATCTGCTCGAGTCACCAGGGTATTGATGCCACCACATGATAGCGGGCACTAGAGCCTCGTGTTCCTCCATTGGTTAGCCTTGGATGGGGCACATGCTTCGTCTTATCGCACTGATTGACTGCAAATCTCATCTTCACAGCCTCTGATATTTTCTGACCTTATTTTCATTTTCATGCAAGGAACCGCAGTCTGGAGCCGTCATAGCCGTCTGCAATTCGCCCCTTACATCATTTCTTCTCATCTCTCTGCAGCTAATTAATTAATCACCCCTGAAATGCTGCACTCTGTCTGGTACCTGATGTCCCGCATTCGTGATATGGCGCATGCAAGACTCAGATAAGACTTAGAGCCTTTCCAGTAAGCCCGGGTAAACCCCCTCTATACTTCGGATAAACCCATCTGTATGAACCATTGTACTTTCAGATGATCCCAACCCACTTCGATGCACACACAGGTGGACCTGTTGACGCGTGTCTGTCCTTTTCAATGCTCCCTTCATTGGTCTTTTTTCGGCTCTCTGCAGCTTTTGAGGACGAACTTCTGCCACTGAATGAATGCACCTTTCCTTTCCGGCAGCAGCAGCAGCAGCTAAAGTGAGGCACTGAAGGCCCTAGTCACTCACTGCTGACTGCGCTGTAAATCTCTCTGGCCTGCCAGAAATGCTGCTGGCCTCTGCCTTTTCTCTGCTTCCCACACTCTCTCTCCCACTCCAGTTGGCTGCATCTTCTATTATTACATAGATAGATACAGACAGACCAGCCGGATTATACCAAGCCTGCTGCTCTTGACTGTTCTCGGATCAGTAGGAGTATCGTCGGCCATACCATTCCGGCCATTGGGCTTTTTTAATTCCAGCTCTTAGCCCTTGTCGAGCATCTCCGGCTGGCCTTCCGGAACGATGCCGTTGCATCTCCAGGTCCCGGAGCCTCAGCCCCGGCTAAACGATCTCCCCATATCTCCCACAAGAGTCACAAGCGAGACGTACAACGACAAATACGTCGTACTCTACGACTTTGGCAGCACTGGTGCGTTTTCCCCAATAGGCCCTAGGACAGGACTCCGCCCCCCCCCCCCCCCCCCCCCCCCCCCCCCCCCCCCGATTCTGACCCGGCTTGCCAAGCAGACTACGATGTGGCGGCAAAGGAGTTTAACGCCTTGCTCCACAGCTTGGAGGCAGCCGGCCTCCATGTTGAGGTGCGGCCAGGGTATGACCAGACCATCATGCTGTTTGTCAAGGCCCCTCGCCAGCTGCTAGGGAACAGAATCTACAAGTCAAGGTGCGTACTAGATAATTTGTTCGCCTTCTGTATTCATATTTATGCTTTGCTAACTTTTGACACAGGGTAAGAGACTGGCTCTATGGCATCACGCAAGCACGCCCGGAAGGCGACAAAAACACTGTTGTGTCTGGTGCGTTCGAGGCTGAGGACCTCTTGACCATGTACCACCTGGTCCAATGGCCGCAGTCAATGGGAGGAGCCGGCATCACTCCCGGCGTGGGAGAGTGGAAGAATGTCAAGTGCATATTTCCCCTTCACAATGACAAAGCCAACCAACTACTGCTACGGCATCTTAGTAGGCGGCTGCTTCTCACCACTGAGGATCTCGACAAAATCAGGAACCTGTTTGGATCCAAGGTCAGTCAGCATTGCATCTCATTCAACGTCACTTTCTCTAGCTAACATCACGGGCAGGTTGCATTCTACTTTGCCTTTATCCAGACATACTTTGTGTTCCTCACCTTCCCAGCCATCACCGGTGTTCTCGCGTGGCTGTTTCTTCCCAAGTACTCCCTCTCCTATGCCATCCTAACTGTTGTCTGGTGCACTGTGTTCTTGGAGTACTGGAAAGTCCGGGAAGCGGACCTGCGTATTCGTTGGGATGTGAGAGGCGTCAATAAGACCAAAGTCAACAGGTCCGAGTTCAAATACGAACAAATCATCCAAGACGAGGCCGGCCGCCCTGTTCATTACTTTCCAAAATGGAAGCAAATCACGCGGCAGATGCTTCAGATTCCCTTCATCATCATCTCTGCTGTGGCTCTGGGAGTCATGATTAGTGCCGTCTTTGCCATTGAGGTTCTTTTATCAGATTCGTATGATGGACCATATCAATTTTACCTTGTAAGGCTCTTCCGGACCTTTCCACAACACTGTCGCTAACCCAATGCTTGCAGGAGTATTTACCCACCATTATATTTGCCGGCGTCATGCCATACATCACCTCATGTCTTGAAGGGGTTGCTGAATGGTTGACCGATTTTGAGAACCACCGAACAGCCGACTACCACGAAATGTCACTTACCCAAAAAGTCTTCATCCTCAACATCATCACCAACTACTTGCCCATCTTTCTTACCGCCTTTGTCTACATCCCCTTCGGCAACGATATAGTTCCTTGGCTTGAGAGCCTTCTTGTGCGATTTATACCAAGCTTGGAGCAGAAGATTGTGGCAGTCCCGTTTCGCTTGGACTCGGACAGGCTGCAGAACGAGGTCATTGCTCTCACTGTAACCGGACAGATTTCGAGCTTCTTTGAGGAAAACATTCTGCCACTGTTGAAGCACAAGATGAGCGGCTGGTATCGGGAATACCGCCGCGCCTACTCCAAGGACGCTATGCTCATGTCGATTGTCGACGACGATGAAGACGAGGTGGAATTCCTAGCGCGATGTCGCAACGAGGCCACCCTACCTTCTTACAACGTCCAGGATGACATTGCAGAGCTGGTCCTCCAATTTGGCTACCTGGCACTCTTTTCGCCTGTTTGGCCTCTCATCCCAATGGGCTTCCTCATCAACAACTGGATCGAGCTGCGGTCCGATTTTGCAAAGATTTGCATGGAGCACCAGCGACCAGCCCCGACTCGAGCAGAGGGCATTGGGCCGTGGGTGGTTTCCCTGCAGATTTTGGTGTGGCTGGGGAGCATCTCATCAGCCGCCATTGTTCATTTGTTCGGCTCGGATGGCAAACAGAGCGGAAGTTGGGCGACTTTGCCCATCACCATCTTCATCAGTGAGCATATTCTTTTGTTGTTGGCTGCCGTGACCAGGGCCATCTTCAATCGGCTTGGTTCAGAGCAGATTCGAAGGGAGAGAAACGAGCGGTACGCAAGACGACGGAAAGTCTTGGATGAGTTTGAAGCAAATAAGCGTGCTGGACTCCACTTGGATGTGGATGAGAGGGCGAGGAGAAAGTCCATCCTGGTGACGGGCAACGAGACCTTCTGGACCAAGCAAGTGGAGGATGGTGCCAGTGCAGTGGCTGGGATGAGACTGATGAACCTTGCGAAACAGTGGGAGGAGTCGCATGGGCATTTGAAGAAGGAATGACAACAAGGACAATACACTCTGCCTCGAGTCGTTTCATGTATATCTTGTCCAGCGCTGGTTATGGGCCCTCTTTCGTTTAATCCCACGAGACCTCGCCGTACATCGAGGCAGATTAATCCATAGAACTTTATAAATGAGCAATCCAAAGCACAGACAAGGTGCATTTTCTCTATCGGCGGCCTCCGTGAGTAATCACCCCATGTTTCGGCGATATGCGGAGGATATAGAGATGAGGATCTCTTCTCCTGGGCTTAATTCTTACAGATAGGGCCGGGCCCGATCGAAAAAAATATTTCGAAACTGGATCTCTGATTAATAATGCCCCCGTAAATCTCGTATTACTCTCAAATTCGGGGAATCCGAATCCGAATCCATAACGGATAGTCATACTACTAGTACTCGCTAACAGCCTGTGTTTAAGCATAAATGACGTGAATCGGCATTTGACTTGATCCCTACTATCACAACCAATTCATACCAAACTCACCCAGTTCACCTCGAAAACGTCAATATCTGCATCACCGTATCTCAAAATGTTGCGTTGGGGCATCCTCGGCACGAGCTTCATCTCCGACACTGTCGCAAAGTCCATCCTCGCCAGCTCTGGTTCACGCATCGAGGCTGTCTTTGGACGCAACGAAGCTCGTCTCACCACCTTTGCGACCAAGCACAGCATTGCCAAAAGATACCAGACTATCGATGCGCTGCTGGAAGATGCGGATGTCGATGTCGTGTATGTTGGCTTGCCGAGCCATCTGCATTCTTCGGCTGTGATTGCGGCGGCGAAGAAGGGAAAGGCCATCTTGTCGGAGAAGTCCCTGGCGACGACGATGGAGGACTCTCGGGCGATGATTGAAGCTGTGCGGGAGGCCAATGTGTTCTTCCTAGAGGGACTGATGTATCTATGCCATCCATTGATGGACAAGGTCGCCTCGATTGTGCAGTCTGGTGTCCTGGGCACTATCAAGGGCATGTCCGGATACTACGCCGCCAACATCTGGAAGAAGGCCAATCCTCTCGGCATGGGCACTATCTACAACCTCGGATGCTACCCCGTCTCCCTTGTGCACTTCATCATGGAGACGGCGTTTGGACCAGACGCCTTCAAGGCCAGGCAAGTAAGCGGCCTAGGCAACGTCTCAACCACCGGCTCCGTACACGTGCGCGATGCATCGCTCAACGTGCGCTTCGACACAGGTGTCCTGGCAACGGTGCAATCGACTGATAGTTTCGGGAATGACTTCTCGTTCGCTATCCAGGGCGACAAAGCTGTGCTGCGGTTCAAGACGAACCCGTGGCTACCTCTAGCGGGCGACAATGTTATTGAGATTAGAACGTATGGGGGAGAGACGGAGCAGATTGTCGTGCCGGCGCAGTTGGATGCGTTTGGACACCAGGTGAAGCGCGTGGAGGAGTGTGTGGCCAAGGGCGTGAAAGAGGCGTCGAGGCCGTCGCCGAGTTGGGAGAATTCAGTGGAGATTATGGGGTTGTTGACGGAGTGGGAGGAGGATATCAAGAAGCGGAGCAATGTGTAAAAGGAGCGATATGAAGTGCATTGTCTACTAGGGAATCAGTTACTTGTGGCATGAAGAGGTCGTCGTGCTATGATATGCTATCATAGAGTCGATGACTCTTAACAGTCAATTGCCATCACATCATACAGTCTTGGTGAAAGTGCTAACAGTCTTGTAATATCATTAATCTATATATGCATCATATTCATCATCAACAACCCCCTCCATTAGATCGCCAATCCACCCGAGTTCTTCTGTCTCGGGTCACCCGCCGCCTCAAACGTTCCATTCGGCAATAGTCTCAGTCCCTGAGCTGTGCTCTGTCCCGGCGCAACCCAAGTGACATTGTGTCCCAGCGACTGCATATACGCAACCGTCTTGTTGTCGTATGCATACTCAAACGATATCCGCGGAGGGCTGAGCTGGTCGTGCATTCTCGGCATTGCCAGCGCTCCCGCAATAGTCTTCTTTCCGTCCAAAACATGAATCGTGTTCTGGACGTTGGCGGTCGTGATGCGGCTGCCGCCTGCGGAGCCGAGGGAGAGGTACAGCTTTCCATCAGGCGTCTCAGCAATAATGGGCGCGATGGATGACAAGGGTCGCTTTCCGGGACGGACGAAGTTGGCTGGGCTGGGGATGTAACCGAAGGCGTTGGTAACTCCGGGGATGCTAAAGTCGTTCATCTCATTGTTCATAATGACACCTGTCTCTGGCACCATGAGGCTTGAGCCGAAGAGGAGGTTGATGGTGGTGGTCAATGAGACAGTCATGCCGCTCGCGTCAGCAGTCACGATATGCGACGTTCCAGGCGTGGGCAGCGACTCAATGCCATCAGGATTGTAGTAAGACACATCGAACGTCTTCTTATCAGAGATCTTGGCACGGATCTCAGCGCCGGTCTTTGGAGAAATCATGGCTTTGGTGTATTTATCCAGCCCAGGAACGAAGGAGGGATCGCCGATCTTAGTACGCTGTCCGTATGCAAACTTCATGGCCTCGTCGAGTCGGTGGGTCGTCGCGTTTACCAGCTTGGGATCGCCAAAGCTGTTGTATCCGCTGACGATGTTAAGCATACTGAGAGCCACGGGACCACCAGATGGCGCGTTGGTGCTGGTGAGCTTGTAGCCTCGGTAGTTGATGTGAAGAGGTTCCCTGACAGCGATGGTGTAGTTCTTCAGATCCTCCAAAGTCATGATACCTCCAGACGCACGCAAGGCCTGGATGGTAGCATTAGCAATGGGGCCAGTGTAGAATGCATCTGGACCGTCGTTGGCAATGGTCTCCAACGTAGCAGCATAGCGCTTGCGGGTCATGGTCTCGCCCAGCTTGATAAGACGTCCATGGGGAGCAAAGTCAATGGCCCATGCGGGATCTTCGGTGAGGAAGTTGTTTGGCGAGGTGCCGGCGATGTATTTGAGCAGATCCTCGGTGACCTTGAAGCCGTTTCGGGCAGTGTTGATAGCAGGTTGCAACACATGCTTCCAAGGCAAGGTACCGTACTTCTTATGGACATACTCGAGTCCTCTAAGTTCTCCGGGAATTCCGCTGTAAAAGATCCGCCATTAGAGTCATCACAGTTCGAATTAAGGGAGGGAATTGGCCCGGCTTGACATACCTTGCAAGGCCGCCGCGTATACTCAGGTTCGAGTTCTGCTTGTACATGTCCTCGAAAGCTGCAGCTGGAGCCGTCTCACGGAAGTCGATGAACTCATAACCCCCTTTCTTATCCCGGAGGAGCAAGAAACCACCACCGCCGATGCCACTGTGGTACATGCCAATGACACCGACACAGAAGACGGTACCAACGAGAGCGTCGACAGCATTGCCTCCTTCTTTGAGAAGCTGGATACCGATCTCACTGCAAGCACTGCTTTCGGAAGCGACAGCTCCATTCTTGGGAATAGGTGTGCCATGAGGAGGGTTGTATGTCGGGGATGTCTGACCAAGTGGGAAAGCCGCGAGGAGGAGGAGCAGTGGCTTTGCCACGGACTTGAAGCTGTATGGAGTCATTGTGTGTACAGGAAGAGCTTGGTGAAAGCCCAGGCTTCACAACGATTCTGAGAGCCGAGCCAGAGGGGTTGACTGTAAAATCCTGTATGTCTTCCCACAGCGGATTGGACTGCATCTTAAATACTTGTATGTGCTTGACTGGGAGCCCACCCCATGTCCCTCACACGATCCCCAAGGAGTGGGGATATCCGTTGGTTGATGCAACACAACATCCTCAACAGCAGTATTACCCTCGACTGTGTACCACTACCATTATCACGGACTTCAACCGGAGGTGGAGTAATGACTCCCCGTCGTGAGTGGGCCGTCAGTAGCAAGGTCCATGGAGTATAGAAAAACCCGTGATATCACCTATCGCCGGCAGAAAGCGTTTTAGGAAACATGGGGTAAACCAGCATGGGCATGGAAAAACGGGCGCGTTGCTCTGACGGTGATAAGCTGGACTGAGATTAGGGACCAGCCAGCCGCACGCGCATGATCATCTTTCCGATAAGAGTTTAAGCACGAAACAAGAGCCATAAAGGAGGTAAGAAAAATATGCTTGTGCTGTGTTGTTGGTTTGTGAAGACAAGCTTTACAGCCTGTATGTATGGATCAGCTCCGAATGCTTGCGTCCAGCATCAGGACCAATATAGTAGGTGTGAAAGTAATACTCCACCAACACCGCAATCAGAAAGACCGTTGTTGATCAAGGTCTTGCACAACAATGTATCATGCGTGGCCAAGTCCAAACCAGGAATCTGGACCTCAATCCTCCCTCCGCCTCCGCACGAAATAGCGTTATATTGAGCCTCGATTCTCCACCTTCAGCTCCCCCCCACTCGTTAAATATTCCGCTCCTCATCGGTGTTTCCGTACACTCTTCCCTGCTTGCTTGCGCGTCCTATTCTTAGCGGTGGACTTGGATGGTGATAGGTTGTGTTGCTATGTGTCATGGCAAATCCTCAATCGAGACCGAGCGCACCGGGATCGTCCTATCCGGTTCTTCTTAGTTTTTCGTTGACCCTTACCAGTGGGCTTGGCATGAGCCGATAGAGAAGAGCTGCGCGAAAACTAGTGTATCATAATAGTATATCTACCTTAGTAGTGTTATACTACCTAACGGCAATGCCGGTCCAACACTGCTTGAAACAGGGTTATTAGCCTCGGTAGTACTCCGTACTAGTAGCGATAAGCTGTCAAGCGAGGGACAATACTCAAGAGGGTAAACAGGCAACTCTGAAGACCAGATCAACTCAATTAGTTTGGACAAGACTTTGGGCTAATAGGAATAATGGTGGCATTCGACGTCTCTCCATATCTGGCATAAACTCGCGCAATACAATCTAGCAAGACCTGCTTATCAAAGACTCTCAATGCTGGTCTGGAAATTGAGCTGATACGGGACCACAGATAACCCAAACCACCCTGCATGGGTCTTTGTACCTGATGTTTAAAACGATGCACTACGCAATACTGGTAAAATCCCCGTTACATGAATTATCCATCTGGAATAGTCCATAATAGGGCCTTTTGTGGTGTCCCTATTTTGTTCCCCACTCGCGATACGTGCCGTGAAGCAAATCTTCCACCTATCCTATGGTGAAGTTGCCGATACCCCAAACTCATGGAAATTAACACAAACAAGTCTATTTTTACGTTTATTCCATGTATTACTATCTGGGAGCCCATGATATTAGCCTCCAAGTTACGCGTGTTCTAGGATTTAATAGCCTGCCATATCCGTGTTGGCTCAGCTTTGCGTTAGTCCATCCTACTCCTCCTGCAATGCAGCTATGACCCGTTTGAGACCCTCACGAAGATAATCTTCAGGATGGGAAAAGACAATCCTAAACCAACCAGGCTTCTCGGACCCGAAATTCTTACCAGCTGCAAGGAACACCCTGTTCCTGAGCAGGGTCGCCGTGATGGCGTCATCTAGGTTCTCCGCTGCGATGTCGGGGTATCGCGCCTTGTAAACGCTTCCCAGGTCTGCCCATAGGAAGAACGCGGCGTTTACTCCTGGCTGATAGGTGATCCCATGTTCCTTGGCCCATGCGACGACCAGGCCGTAATAGTGGGCGAGTTGTTTCTGGTTCTCTGCGATGTACGAGTCAACCCACGCATCGTCTTCGAGAATGTTCGCAGTAGCGTGGTCCGAGATGGATGACGGCGAACTGTACAGGTTGACAGGCACAAGGGCATCATGCAGCGAAGGATTCGCCTGCGAGATAATCGCTCCCAATCGAACCCCGTTGGCGCCAAAGTCCTTGGACATTCCCCAGAGAACGTGAATCCGAGCAGGGTCGATGATGCCGGTGGGATCAATGCTCAGACATGATATAAAGGGGGCGGGCGCAGGACTCGTATCTATTGTGTTTTCCCAGACGGACAATGCATATATCTCGTCGCTGATCAGGTGGAGTTCATTCTTCTCGCAAAACCGCATCAGACCGACGAGCGCGTCGCGGGTATGGCAACGACCCAGCGGGTTATGTGGATTGCAAAGAACCAGACCGCGGACTTTTGTTCCTGCAGCCTGTGCCTTTTGCAGGACTTCCTCATACTTGGCGATGGCATCGTCACCGAAAGGGTCCACGTCGTGGAAAGGCACCTGGATCACCTTGGACCCAGGCCGCTCCGAGATGTCTGAAATGAAGGTGCCATAGTGCGGCTGGCCGAGAAGAAATGCCTCTCCAGGGTTGGCAAAGGCCCAGGAAAGATGCTCAATAGCGGCGCTGCATCCGTTGGTGATATTGACGTGGGCAGGTTCAATTGGCTTGACGGGTTTGAGGTGTTTGTTGAGGAACCGGGCCACAACGTCTTTCAGGCGCTTGGACCCGGAGACGCCATCGCCATACGTGAAGGCGTGATTCGAGAGGGCCAGACTGTCGTGGATGTGTTTGGACAGAGTGTCGTGCATGAGTCGATTCTCAGCGACCCCCAGACTGACAATTCCTGCGGGGTTTGTCTGAGGGTCCCACAGGTCTTGAAGGGCTTTCCATATCGTCAAGTTCTTGCCGATCTTTTCAGATTCCTGGCCGCGAGCTGAGAGAGACATGGTTATGGCTGTTGTGCTGTTGGTTCCATGGATATACCGAGAATGAAGAGGAGATGCAAACGATGGAACGAAATGCTTCAATGCTGCACTTTTGAGCTACGGAAATATGGCCGCATGAGTCAGATCGAGGCGCGTGGAGACGGACGAGGCCATTAAATGTCAAGAAGGCGTCTCTTATCTTACTAGGGGAGTTCAAGTCGTTAATCGTCGGCCCCTCGCGCCGTTCCCGGATGCTTTAACGCCTACAAACGCCCGGTCGAGCTGAATCGTGCTTCCAAGGGATTTTCCCTAACCTTTAGGCTCCTACTTGGCGCAAGCCACGCTTCAAGGCATCAAGTCTTGATCTTCAGGTGGGATAGATATCATGTACGAAGTGCTGCTACTATGAGAATTCTTTTTGGAAACTATTGCTTATATGGAAGAAAGTGTTCCGATTTCAGTCATGCTCATATTCCTGGGATGGTCAATGAGAAAAGAAAAAAAAGGAGAACAAAATGATTCGGATTTACGGAGTAAGGCTTGGTTGGATCAGATCGGCCCGCGCCCGATTCATTATCGAGATGCCTGCTAGTGCTTCGTGCTCGTATCTCATTTCTGGAGCCTGCGGCTATCAGTCCCGTTGATACGAGTAGACTCCGTAATATAAATCCGTTCCTAAAATAAGCCCATCGACATCTCAGTAATATGTATTATATAAACACGAAAGTAGATTTATACAGCTGTTTATAAATGTTTTCTTCACCAGATCATTATGGCAACATCTGTCGTGAAAGCATTGCATGGATCGCTATCATGGAATCCTCGTAGCCTGTAATCCTTTTGCGCCCTCTCGTCCTTTCGCGACAATGGCCCACCCAGCTCATATCGGAAAGGGCGTGAATGACAATGACGTAAGTCTTGTCCTACGCTATGGGATCCTTCATTACCTTTGTGGTTGGCGAGAATATGCACGCAGTCCCGAAAATCGCCAAATTGCCACAGCTAGCCGAGAAGCATTCCGAGTGATCGGGTGCCGACGCATAGATAGACAATCTTCCGTTATTATGGCTCGGAATCGAGATGCTGGAAAACCTCCGCATGTCAATGTGTCAGATACCTGGCTTTCTAAAATTGTTCTGTATTCTTGGGACGTCTTCTCTAGGCAACGGGGATACACTTGACTCTATTCCTCAAGCAGACTCTCATTGTCTGACTCGGGCTCCTTGGCCTTCATGAATGGGAGATGGCCGTGAACCTCGCGGAATCTCAAGAGCATAAGCCCTGCCATGACAACTATCCAATACACATTGTAAGAGATGACGGAACCATATGTAGCCGAATTCGTCCAGCCGAAGATGGCATTCAAGATTCCCCAGCCGCCCCCGCCATTCAACTGGGGGCTGCAGCACTGCAACGCGTTAGTGTGCTGTGGTAGTCGGGATATAAAGATGAGTACGAAGTAGTAGCACTTACATTCACATGCCATACACTCTTGTCAATGTCATAGGAGCCTGGTCCGTTGCCTAGTTCCGCTGCGTCGCCTCCAATGATCTTGTTCCATTGCTGCTGCTCAAGGAACCACACCCCTCTGGAGAAGAGTCCAGCAGCGATAAGATACAGGAAACACGTCGAGACGATGAGAAACACCTGAAGATTGGCCGTAGAGCCGCTCCTTGTCGAAATATTAGCGATTACAGACCAGACAGCTCTATGATGGACTCACTTGAAGATGATGAAGCCGGTAAGCGCGCCTACAAGCAATCCCGCGACAACAGCGAGCGGAACAGACGTCGCCGGCGCAGAGAAGGACACGCCAGCGATAAACACAATAGCCTCGATGCCTTCTCTCAGAATCGTAACGAATGGTAGCATAAACATGGCGTACTTTTCCAAGAGACGTCTCAGCCAATGTTGACCTGGCGTGGCTGTGATTGGCGCGTCCATCGCCTTGGCCAGTTTGATGCGCCACTTCTCTTGCATCTGACCGATACGAAGCAATGCAACTCCCATGACGGTGATGATGAGAGAGGAAAAGATAGAGAAGGCCCCCTCATAGTAGTACTCGTGGGCCTGCCAGCTATCCTTCCCGATGCCATAAAAGATGCCGATGATGATGCTGGCAATGATCATGCATATCGTGAACCCAATAATCGTGCCTAGCCAGACCTACAAGGCCGTTAGCGGGGAGTATTCCGAGATGCCCTCCGAGAGACATGCCTGGCGGCGCAACGCATTGTAGGCTTGGACATCTCGGCGAGGCCCATCGAGCGTTTGCTTGAGGAACGCGAGTAACACCGACACGATCACGCCCGTCTCCAGCGTCTCTCTGAAGACGACCAAAAAGACGGGGACGGAAAATAGCTCGATAGCCATGTGACGTAGTAGTGCGTCCCGGGAATGGGATCCTGGAGTTTGAGCACCGAGATAGGAGAAAATCTTTACTGATGTGAAGAAGCTAAGGTGAAGGGAAGTGGTCTATGGCTTTTTGTGGGCTCATATTGGTTCGGACTGGAGCTCGGCGCGCCGAGTCAGCTGCACTGTGATCTATCCAAGACGTGAGGCGAGCATTGGCGCTTACCTAGATCAGATTGATAAGATTATATACATCTATGGACCTTGTCATATTACTGCGTACAACCAAACCAACTCGTATTCTCGTAAACGCTCAAAGGGTACGCAGTATTGCGGTAGTGGTTACCTTGTATGTGGATCTTTGAGCAACGAGTTCCGGTTTTTGTGAATGTAGGATCAGACATCAGATCCTATTTTGCGCGGAAGGAATTGCAATAATGTCAGTACAAGGCTCTAGGGAAATGACCCCGGAAAATGCTAGTACTCCTACGCAAACATATATCTCAACTCTTAGTATTGATGACTGCAACGGCTATGCCTTGATGTGATTATAACCAGCCATAAATATCCTAAAAATAATGTTTCAGTAATATCGTGTCAACCGAGCTGGCGATTTTTGTCCCGCTCTGAGACTCGATCCCATTCTGCATCAGCCAGGCAATGATCACGAGGACATTATGCAATTTAAACCTTGCGCCTATGCAGTTACCAGTAATAATCTGTATTTCGGATAATGCAATGTTTGCCTGGCTACGCTGCTCCAGAGCGCGATCAGATCTCACAATCCTAACTCCTCAAAGATGCCAACCGTGCACGCGAATATGATCCATTTTACGAAGAAGTCGCTGCGTTTTCCGCAAATCCGTACAGCAGTCACCTATCTGCCTGTCTGAAGCAGCTGAAAAACACTCGAAACCGTACCTCCGCGATATAGCCAGGACGCTGATAGCATCCTATTGATCGCGTGTCCATCTTCCAACAATGGCTACAGTCATCGAATCTCTCGGCCGCGGCCCTATCACGTTCTACGAGGCGATAGAAGATAATGATAATCCCTGTTTATATCAGAGAACGCGATCAAGAACCAGCTTGGACCAGATTCTAAAGATGTTTCCACCCTTCGCATACATATATACGTGACTTCTCTCGAACATGCTGCCCTGTCATAGGCAGAATACTCCCAGGAGCAAGGAAAGGCCATCGCCACGACCTATCCCGCAGCCAAACTCATTCCAAAGCATGGCCCACTTCATCCTCTCGCTTGCTCGCATTCTTCAAACTGGGATATGTACTATTATGTATTTCGTATGCTCTAGTATGTCCACCGTCTACCATGTAAAACTCTCTTCAAAGTAATCTATCCTTGACCTACCACCTTCTAATGCTTTAACCACCGTTAGCCTTGCATCGTCTGCCATCCTGGCAGGGCCACAGGCCACCACAGCCAAACTGCCCTTCCCTGCTCTCTCTACAGCTGACATGACCACCCCAGTAACATCCGGGCGTCTGGGGTGTTGCCGTACCTGACTCGGCAACTCGTTGATCGCAACGCCAACCTCTTGCGACATGTATATATCGACGGAGATCTTGTCTGTGCCGAAAGCGTTGCCGATATCGTTCGACAGTACGTCTTGCACAAAACTAGGTTCCCGTACGGCCCAGTGCAGCTCTATCGACTTTGGCCCTCGCGTTCCGCTAGAAAGCAATGGCAAGTACGACAGGGCTGTTACAACGCCAGTGCCCCCGACGATGAATACAACGTGATCGTAACGGCCAAGTGGTTGTGTATGGCCGTATGGACCTTCGACTAAAACTCTCAAAGACTTATGATTTGAGCCCTCGCCTTCTGCCAGGTTTCGGAGGCGTGAGGTGAAGCTGTCATATGGTCTGATTAGAAACGTCATATGGTCTTTTCTGGACTCTGACTGCATCTCATGGTCATGCCCCATTGCTGTGGCATCGATGGTAGAGTTTAGCAGTGGCATATCTTCGCTAAGGGCTTTCGAATCCGGTATGCTTTGACTCGAAACAGACGCGACCGTAAAGGGATGGCTTTCCCAGCAACGAGAGTCGTCCAAAACCATTAAATAGTAGTATGTTCCGGGCCGGGGTTTGTAAGCAATCTTGTTGATGGGGACATTAAGACGGACAATGTTGGCGGAAGGGTCGTAAATCGCCAACGCATGGGAGGACCATGATCCCAGGTTGAAAGCAAGAATCCTGAATAACCGCCACGCTCGATCAAAGACCCATATGTACACGGGAACCCAGACGAAGCCGTCGAACTGGCCGTTGAAGATTGAGACGTGACTTTGTGTCTGTATTAGCTGTGCTTTATTTATAATTTCCATTGTTATATAGGACATCTTACCCGAGCATGGTGATCAAGACCAATATCGACAGCCCAATATGCAGGACCAAAAAGGTCTCGTAGTGACGTCGTCGTATCCAATAAAAGGAGCAGGCAAACAGTGCGCACATGAGGACTGTAGCCTGGTATCATTTATGAGCAACTTATGCACTTGATGCAACCTCAGAGCAACTCACCAATTCTCCAGCGTTCCAGAACCACCAAGTGAACCAATTAGCTAGATAATCCCAACCACCCTCTGAAAATCTACAATTAGCACGAAATCGACACTGACTGGGTGCTCTGCTGGCAATTCCATGACCCTTGGAAGATCATGCCTCGATGGTGCGGAATGGGTCGGCCAACTTACCGTCTAGAACTAGAACCGTATATCCAACAGAATGTATGACGGCTTGAAGGGTCGCTATTCGGGCAGCCCAACGGTGGAAATTGTTGTACGTCCCGAAATCCCATCCCGTCAGCCAGATGGCAAAATTGTTTCGCATTCCAAAGAGCCATATGATTGGAAAGTTGGCAAAGGAGATAATCCCCGTCCGATCGGAGGCGTAGCGAAGAATCTGGGCTCGAGCTGTAGGGAAGCTGTTTGATGTGATGGTCAGGCCTGGTGAGCAAAGGTACCGTCATGGTCTGACATACTACATGTTCTCAGATGTGATTCTATATCCGTGTATGCTCAATACGACGTTGATGATGAGAAATGCGAGAATCGTGAGGGTCTGGACGCGAGGGGGGATGGTGCACCACCACACATTCTGGGCACATCTGTATCCGAATGTCGCTGGAATAACCACATTGCGTTTGAGCCATGCCCTAGGCATATCGATGATCCCTGTGGAAGAGAAAGCAGACTTGCTGCCATAAAAGCGGGTGAGGGCCAGAAACAGCTTGTGAACAGCGCCGATGGCTACCACAACAACCCAGAAGACGGTCATGGCAAGCCTGGGTTTTTGTCAGCTCAGTTCCAGCGAGCGGAAGAGGTCTGCAAGCTACCCGTATAAGAAGTGATGTCTCTCGATGTATTCGAGAGCGTCCTGTGGCAGGGTTAACTTTGGCAAACAAACAATTTTGTCAACGGCCAGTGCATACCAAGGTCTCAAACCATGATTTAAAGAACTTATGTGATGGTAAAACGACCTCGCCGAGTGGGTTCTCTGCACTGAATGAATCATGTCTGCTAATACGTCGCATATGATCAATTTCATCGGATGTAAAATTAGCCACAATGGTAAAAGATGGAATGGAAACGCCAAGTGTTTTTTGACATGTCGTGTTGAGTGTCCGCAAAGCCACATCGCGAGCATCTGGTGCACAGTTGAGATCGAGACATAGATAATGCGATGACAAGGCAAGGCGACTTCGACATGACTGGGCAAAGGCCGAATCCGCAGGGTCCGTGTCATTAAATCGCACTGAACCAAAGCAGTTTGCACAGCTCTGTGCGCACAGGTTCCTGGCCTTCTTGGCCGCGCATCCGCATGACCACAAAAGAAGCGATAACAACAAGGCTGGTTTCAGTCTGGATGAAAGGACCCTCATGGTGTACTCCGTGGAGAGTTCGATATGGGCGGACGCGATTCCCTGGGAAGGGGGATCGCAGACTCGCGTTCGTCACGACGGTGCGTGATTTTGAAGGGGCGGCCGGTCCACATTTTAGCAGCGGACTCGTGAGTCCTCAGCTCCGAGTGACCGAAGTCTCATGATGCTGACAGGGGGCAACAGGGTTATCTGATTGATTGATAAGATCCACTTGCAAATGACAGCGTCCCCGCATGATGATGGATCGCGTGTCATTTTGATCTGATTGGCCTATGGCTAGCATGGAATAGAAGTGGATGAACTGGAAAATGATGGAAATTCTTATTGTTCACTAAATACGCATCACCATAGCCAGCTCCAATTGCAACGACTATTATCTATATTGCTGCTAAACAGGAGATCATCATGTACTAGAGATATATCAAGTCACAATCTAAAATTAATGCATCTCTTACAGAAATCCTCTTCCAAATTATCTTTGAGCATTTCATCTACCCCTTCTCATGCGTTAAACAACTCTGAATCAGAAAACTCCTCTGAAAAGTTGATCAGCAATAAGTGTTTTGAGTTGCAAACAAGAGCAATTTGAAATTTGCCGATTGCAATATCCCCCTCCCACCCCCTTGCTCGATATTCTGGAGGGAGCCAAATGATGCGCTGCCCATCCTTCATAATCCAATCGGAGTTTATTCCATAACCCCGATAAGAGATCTTTTCACAATCAATCGATTCTTGAACTTGATCAAGATTGAATTGATCTAGGTTGATCTCGCCCAAGTCGGTAGAGATGAGTGAGCTGTTAGTCGGAGAGGAAGAAAGAAAGGTGATACTTCCGTCGATAGCAATCGTTCGGAGGTGTTTCCCCGTATTAACATCTGTGATATACAGTCGGTATCCATTAGTTGAAACGATTTGTGCGGAGTCTCCGACTTGGCGCACATTGCCTGCTTTATCCCCGCCGGGCAATTGTTTAAGGCATTCGCCTGTTGTTGCGTTCCACAGCCTGATATGGCCCTTGTATGCGAATGATACAAGTCTTTCACTCCCAAAAAAAAAGAGATTCATAGGAGTACGTGCTTCTGTTCCCCCAATATGGCAGCAGCAGCAATCGCCCGTTTGAATATTATAGATTAGGATGCCTACAAGCCAGACACTTGCAGCAAGGCGCGTGTCATCTCTCGAAAAAGCCACTGAGCACACTTCCGAATTGGATGAGTCATAATTCTGGATGGGAACATTGGATGAAATGTCGCAGATCCCCACTGCGCCATTTTGGGTACCAAAGGCGAGTTTCTCACAGTCCCATGAGAACTCGATTTGTCGGACGTTATCACCCTGTAAATCTAGAAGTGTTTGCACAAAAGTACCCGAACTGCGCCATAGGTCGATTCTGGAGTTTTTTGAGATCGTAGCGAGCCATCTGCCGTCTTTTGAAAGACGGACACCAGAGATATGGCCGTTATTGCTGTCGCTATGCTTATTACTTTCAACAAGTCCACTGCCGCTCCCACTCACACTCCAGATTTTGATCTCATGATGCGTGCTGGAGGCGAGGAATTGAGAGTCGGGCGAAAACGTGAGGGAGTATATGGAATTTGTATGGCCGGCTAGCCTTTGGACGCAAATGCCTGAGGCAACGTCCCAAATGCAAATGCCACCTTGCAATGTTGACAATGCAAATAATCTGCTGTCTGCTGAGAACGCAATTTCGTCGACAAATGTTTCTCCTGTAACTCTAAAGAATTTCCCAGTGCTGAGAGTCCAGATGTCGACCTCCCAGGATGACAAGGGAAGTGCTATTATGTCGCCATTCTGGGAAATGATAGGGTCATCTTCGTAGACAGATTCCCCAAAGGAAAAGATGCTCTTTCCAGAGTTTAGATCCCAAATCTTGGCTTTACCGTCGCCGGAAATTGACAGCAGCCGCGAACTATCATTTGGGAAAGAGGCCAGGCGTCTTACACCGTTTGTTTGTGGAAGCTCTTTCACACATTTCCCCGTGTCTGTACACCAGACCTTGATTTTCTTTTCAAGTTCTTCGTATCCCCTCTTATTTTTCCAGAATTCATTTGGGGCAGTGGCAATGTATCGGCTGTCACCTAGGATACCGCTTGCTGTGGCCAATTCAACTGGCAATTCACAGAGAAGAGTGCCCTTTTTCATGTCCCAGACTTTCACGAGCTTGTGAGAGATGGAGGCGAACCTGTCGTTATTTTTGGAGAATTCCACCCGACGTGCATCATGGCCCTCGGCTGTGTCCAACCATCTTTCAGCTGTGGTATCAAAAATCTTGATAGGGATATTTGGATCCCACGACGTCCAAACGCATCTTGTGCCATCCTGAGATATTGTAAGCCATTCAAAAGGAATTTTATCTCCGTCATGTTGAACATAAAATTTCCGGAGACAAGAGGCTGTGCTTGTGTCCCTTATTTCGATGTCGTTCTTTGATGCCGAAATCAATCGATGGCCATCTGGTGAGAAGGCCAATTTCAATCTTTCGCCTGACAGGCCCTCGATTGTTTGAAGACAAGAATCCCATTGGCTTTTGACATAAAACTGCGATTTGACCCATTTTGGTGCTTCGTGCTCAAATAGACTTTTGATGATGCTCTGAGACGGGCTGAACATCATGGCAGATGTATAAATTTGCAGTGGAGCCTCCTCGATAGGTCGTCTAAATGAAAGAAAAATCCTATAGGCATCCCAAAGCAGGTTTGCAAGATCTTGCATTTCATGGTTTAGCTAAGCAATGTGAGTAAATCGAAGATTCAGGCTCTGAAAGGATGACGCATTGGTTTCCATAACTTACAGCAAAAGTCCGAAGTCTCTGAAGTGCTAGAGCTCCTTCCGACAGTGTGCCCAGGAGACTGAGAGCCTCCATCCAGTGTAAAAAGTGGGTTTTAAGGAATTCCTGTACCAGGGCTTCGTATTGATGATTATTGACAGAATCAAGGGCAAGATGCTCTGCCCAGTAGGTACAGGCATACGCAATCGGATCCAAAGGGTCAGGATGAGGTCGCATGCCAGACTTTGAAGCTCCTGGATGTTTCAGATCCCACATGTCGCGCTCGAGTGTTTTTTCCATAAGCTGGATACCTTGCTGGAGAATATCGTGGTTGATCCCAGCACGTGGCAATTCATCACTTTCCTTCGCAAGGAGGTAGTCCTTTGCTGATTTGTGCACAAAGTTGATTTTACCTGTACGAGGAGAAACTGCCAGGAAGGAGTCGCACTTTTGGACCATTCTCTTCAAATGTTCGGTGTCTTTAAACTTTCGCTGTGAATTGGTCAAGTCTAGAAACTCTTGCAGTGTAATGGGCCGTTGCACAACCAGGCTGACACTAAGAATTTCTTTGTAATGCTCTGCGTAACGGCTTTCACGAATTCTGTTCATCATCTTGCCGTACAGGTGATCTAGTCCCGGTGGCAGAGACTCAAGAATCGTGAGATCCCAACCATCAGACTCAGGATCCCTGAGCTCTTTGCAGACCAAGGCTACCCAGAGAAAGGTGCCCTTCGCATTAGCCATGAGATAACTGTGAATTTTGTCGCGTGTGTCGGCCCGATAATTTTTTTTTTCCGCCAGGATATCCACCTGTTTGTTGATGTAGATGGCAACAGCCTTCGACACTGCGTCTGCGGCCTCCTCTAGGGAGAGGTTTAAACATTTCGAGGCCGGCAGAAGTTTTTCATCAATCGATGGGATATTCCTGCGACTTGAAACTATCCACTTGACTTTGGATTTCGTGTCCGAATCAGTCATCAACTCAAGAAGCTGCACCAAGTCATTACCGCATTCGTCAAGGGCATCAACAAAAATGACGGCACCGTCCATTGCTTGATCATTCAGGATGGCGCTAAGAATCTTCTGAGCGGCAAACGGAGCGTTTTTGCCCTTGAATAGCTGGGGATTGGCCTGCAATTTATCCTGAACGTGGGACATGAGCTGGTGCTGCTGGTTGATGATGGTGTAGATGAGACCTCGTAATGCGACAGCACTATACTCGGTCGACTGAGACTTGGAAGCTTCGCAAAAGAAGTAGAATGATTTCTTTCTTTGTTGAAGTGTCTCAATAATGTCGCATACCAACATAGTCTTGCCTTTTCCAGGGTCGCCTGTGATCCAGAATAAAAAATGGTCAGGATCGTTCAGCCAATTCTGAAAATCCGAACGACCAAAGATCCAGTCACAGCAACCTGGAACTAAACCACCCTTCTCTTGTAAGATGCGTTCCTTATCGTCTTCGGGATTGGGAACATCTAGAGACTGGAGACATCTCGATTCCCTTTCATCCAGTTGAACCTGGTGTATGTCTTCAAGCTTGTATCGAAGCTGTTCGCCTTGGTATTGAATGATGCATTGTCCGAGCTCGCGCTCGCTGGCCACAATCCCCCCCACTAGTTTTCCCCAGTCATCCAATTTGACCGAGTTGCGAAAGAAGATGGCAAGAGAATTTCCGTGCAAGACAAAAACGCTTCGAATTTGGTACGAAAGAAGCTTCTTGTACAGACGGACTATGTTCGTTTCGAGCTCGTCTCGTAGCGCGGCATTCGGACTGCCCCCCTCGTAGCTTCTGAGCAGGCGTCCCGACAAATTCCAGTACCACCCCATTTTGTTGACGATTTTTTGGAGGCCATCTCTATTGGCGGTATTTTGAGATACGGCGTTGGAAAGCAACTTTGGTCTCATTAATGAACCGAGGTTGGGCAGTTTTTGTGGTATAAACAAAACTTACTGTAAAAGCAAGACATACACCTGCCCAAGGCACAGCAGCTTGAGGCACAAGCTGAATGGGACCGCTGATCAACGTTTTTATTCCATCAGCCACTTGAAAGACTTGGTCGAGGAGTTCCATGACCTTCGCTCTGTCTTTCGTTTTCGAGAGCTCCGAGAGGACAAAGCTTTGCATGAGGTCCCAGCCCTTGTCCATGGCAAACTCCTCCGAGGTTGCAGAAGTTGGCGGCTGAAGCGCATTGTTCATGATCTGCTCGAACTTTTGCATCATGTCCGATTCTTCGTTTTTGAGTTCACCATACGCCTTCTCCCAAACCCTTTGCTGAATGCTTTGTAGAGAGTTTTCGCTGCCATCCACGATGAGCTGCGACTTGGATGCCGTTGCAGGAGTGGCATTTTGTTCGTCTGGGCCAGACTGGTTGTCCCCCTGGGATTGAGGTTCTGTTGCAGGAGTGCCATTTTTTTCGTCTTGGGCCGTCTGGCCATCGGGCTGGGTTGTTTGAAGCTGGCGTTTCTTTCGTTTGAGCTTTCCGAAATCGAAACAGCAAAGCATTGTGAAATAAACAGAGGAACAAACTGTCGTTCAAATAATATCATGTCTTTAAAAACTGAGAATTCAATGATGCTTGTCTGTTATTGTGCTGTAGGCGATTGATGATATGGCGGGGGTATGCTCTGGAGGATTGACAGGGCGGTAATGGCTTGGGCATCAATGCTTCAGGGGACTGGGCCCTGATGGGTGATTATGACGGGCATCAACCGGACCTCAGTCCTGAAAGTAAATCGGTTTGATGCAGTAAATTCGAGGAGAAATAAATGACTGGATGATGTGATGGGTCAAGCTGCTCGAGTGGCCTGGCTGGTGGAAAGACAGGCATGGATGGATCCACGAATCTGTGCCATGGCTCATGATCTGTAGATATCAATGGCCAATTAACCGCTGTGGCTAAGTCGTGAATAACTGCAGGCGACTACGGAGTACAAAGTCTTGGTATCATTACTTGTTTTTATAGGAGGCTTGGCCCTGTTTCTCATGGCCCATTCGCTTCTACTTATAGTCTAAAAATATCACCAAGGCGCGCATTGCATTGCAAGGGCATATGAGATCGTGTCCCCGCATATTGATGGATTGCGTGGCATTTTAATGACACATAATAGAATAAAATGACTGGAAAATAGATGAAAATTCTTATTCAACGTAATAACGTGAACGGAGATTGGGAGCAAGGGCACGGCAATTCTACACCTCGTATTTAGCATAGATGACCGTTTCTACTGCACATCAAACATGATACAGCTAGTGGCTATATTGATACATAATATTCGACAAAATGCATATTTCTCTTATCTATCAGATTATGCTAATCCATAGGCTCAACGAATACTTTCCCTGCCCTATTACACCTTCACCGTTGCTTCGGTTTAAATGCTAATAAAATATATAAAGGAAAAGTACTTCGTAAACGGAAAGAATACGAAAGAAACGGATTCGTGGGAAATTGTGTCAATGGATTATCGTTCAGCCGACGCGTGAGACTTATCCAAGACCAGAGCTGCCATGTGTCTCAAACTTCACCAAAATGTCCTCGCAATTTACCAATTTTCCTCGACAAAGCAAATAAATTAGACGCGAAGTCGATTACTTTAGACCGGTATCGATGATATCTCGCCATTTATACGGAATCGTGCATGGCTTGTGTTCCGGAAGATCACCGACCCGCGCATTCAGAGCTTCTTCCACCTCATATCGCGACAGGCCAAACGCATCTTTGAGAAGCGGTTTTGCGATCAGACAATAGCTATTTTGTCAGATATAGCCGTCATGCGCATCCCAGCTAAAACCTCTCCACTTAATATAGTAGCTACTAGATCTGGAAACTACTATAAAAGGTCAAATCCCCTTCAGATAATAACACAATCAGCGTTCCTCCTCTAGGCAAGAAGGGCGAGATGCAGCGAGTGCGTCAGTAAAACGAGCTAATCAAGTTTCGGCAATACAGAACACATCTGAACTCGTCCTGCAAACTACGACTGACGCTGAGACGCCACGCCACCGTTTCCTCTTCCCCCTCTTTTGAGCGGCCAGCTGTAGGCGCCTGATGTAAATACTAACTACATTACATGGTTTGGCAGCATCTTTGTGTTCCATGATGATTCGTTGAAGTCGAGCCGTAGCGGTCTTGGCCATCCGGCTGGCCACTCACAAACACTGCGATTCGTCATGTTTCTGTTCCCATCTGCAGCTACCGATGGCGTCGTTGAGGGGAGCCGATCTTGGACATGACGAGACATGAACCGAGGCCGCATTCTAAAAAAAAGACGATAACCTCCAGAACTGGCTAGTGAATTTCAGGCAAACATGCTTGTGACTGACTAAACACCAAGTTGCTGTTGTGCTCCCTCTCCAAGTCCATTCTCATCCGCACATTGCTCATCTCGACCTGGCTACAAATGGCTCTCACGCCTTGCATTCTTGGAACCCATCCTTTGCTTCCATGAATCGATCGAAGCCTTCTCTCCCCATGTCCTACACTCCCCACCACACATACAGTCACTGCTCAAGTCCAACACATTCCCACTTGATCCGACGCAATGACGGAAGTAGGCCGCTCTTCTTCGCAGTTCGCCGCACATACTTCGAGCCGCGCTTGAGTATGCCCCCTGCAAGCGTGTGTGTGCGCGTTGAGTGCCGTTGCCCGTTGCCAGGGCTCTCAGAGCGTCGGCATACACCTGCTCACGACCTTTGTGGTCAAGATGTAGACGCGCCGCATTTCTGGGTAAGGGGGCCAGTTCCCTACACCGTGACCTCACTGCATCCCTCATGCTTACCAAGCTCGCTGCGTCGTCAGGATGGATTCGCTGGTTGCCACACACTCTAGCTAGCACCTCGATGGCCTCACACGAACGCAATGAACGCACACTCGTAGGGCACGCACACAATTCACCTCTTGTGCGTTCAAAGGTCGCACAAGCACTGCCCGCGACGGAGGTAATGTCAATAGCACCACTCGTATCTCGAATCACAACAGCCTCAAGCACGTCACACACAATGTCCATACACGCCGCGATGCCCTCATATCCAGCTCGTGCACCTACTGCATAGTAGCTGTTGTCCACACAGCCCCTCCGGGTATCACTGCACAGATCCCCTGCATCATGCCCGAGAGCTGCTGCGATGTACATCCACGGCGAAACTGGCTCCTCCCAATCCATCCCGCTGCCGAGTTCATAGTGCATTATGACGTCCCAATGACATGCGAATACCCACGCGCGCAATTCTAGGCCCCGGATCAGGCCCAACGTCGACAGACACCCAGCGTGCCAGTCCATTATTCCTGGCCACCGACGCACAAGCTCGTTAGCCGCAATGACCCAACGCCCTAGGCTCGCATGCCGCGAAACTTCACTGGCGTAAGCTGTGAAGTCGCTGTCCCGGACGTGTCCGTGGTCCAGTGCGGCGAGGTAGGTTCCAAGCAGCAACACCTCCAGTCCGTCATCTAGTGTGTTGATGTGGTTGTTCATGAAGAAGTAGTGCAGCATCACTGTTTCAACTGACCCGCGTGAGCCCTTGGCAACTTCTTGACTGGGTTTACCGCTAGCCTGAACTATCTGGCGACGCCCAGGCCCAGCTAGCCATATAGCATCTGCGAGAATCTGAGCTGTCGCGCCGGCCCACACGCCCCGTTCATATGCTAGTTCAAGATGCTCTCCGGTGGGTCCGTGACTGGCTGTGTCAGGAGGGCCATCAACGGCTCCGGGCCGCCCCGCCAATATTCCGATAGTCACTTCGGATGAGAGGGACTGCGTCTGTCCCGATGACTCCAGTTTCTGACTGCCGCAAGAGCACCAATGTGTCGTGGGCCCGTTGTCGTCCTCGATCGGCTGGTGGTATCTATACGCGCTTACAGCCGATCCGTTCTCCGCTGTCATGGCAGGCTCACGCAATTCTCTCGCGCCAACGTCCAGAGCCCACGCTGCCCAGCCATGTTTCAAGGCGTATAAGGCGAGTGTATTGCACATCTGCGCCCTGCGAGACTTGTCATGGCATCCAGGGGCGCGTTCTACTGCCCCATGGTGTACAACTCTTCCTCTTCCGTCCAACCACCGCACAACAACGGTGGTGTCACGGCGTGCAAGCTCTTCCCGCAGGCGCATCAGAAACTTGCTGGAGAGAGGTCGTGGCGCTCCTGATGTACACCCAGCGCAAACTGCCATCTCCTCCCAACATATACTCATCTTACACGCCGGACACAATTTGATATTCGTATCAGCTTGTCCCATGTGTTCCCCCCCTGCCTTGCTTTCTGGTTGCCAACGAGGGTTGCTGTCCTTCATTTCCGACATCTTTGTGTGATCTGTAAGGGAAATACGATGCTTGCTTGTGGTGGGTCTTCATCTCTCATTGGAATTGGACGCAGTCACCTACATTATATACCTGTTTTTTCACGACTATCCTTTGTAGACCCGGCAATTGTTCTCGCCATAGTCAACAATTTGACCGCCCAGATCGCAGATGCCGTGTGTGCTACGTACATCGCGTAAATATGCCGATGTGTTTGATTCTTCTTTCCCACTCATTAGCTATCCATCACTGGGCTTTTTCAAATCCAAGCGAGCCCGGCTGAATGGTCACACGCTTTTGCAATTACATGTGACCAACTGTCAGTGACGCTACTGTGGAAGCGAGGTTTTGGGCGCAGGTGGGTACACGACGGTTATCTCGTCTACGTGTGACGACATGATTGGGTTCCGGTTGAATGGTTTCGAGCCATATATTTTTGCGTTGTGTTCCTTTGTGTCGGTAGTTGCTCCTGGTTAGTCTCTATCTTCTTCGAAGCAAAGCCTCCATCTACCATCGGCATCATGATCGAGGACGTGCTCAACGTCTGGCCCGTTCTCACTGCTTTAGGCACATATCTCTGTCTCAGGACTGTATATCGCCTGTATCTTCACCCTTTGTCTGGAATTCCTGGCCCAAAACTCACAGCATGTACACACCTTTACGAGTTCTTCTACAATGTCATTCGACCGGGAATGTTCCTGTTCGAAATCGAGAAGATGCACCAGAAATACGGTTAGATATGTTTCTCAGACCGTTCGAAGCCACCACACGCTAAAACATCGCATAGGCCCCATTGTCCGCATCAACCCCCGGGAAGTCCACATTAGCGACCCTACATTCTATGATGAAATCTATGCCTCGAGCAGCCGAAAGCGAGATAAGGATGTTAAGTTCGTGCCTACATACGCCCTGCCATACTCTATGGTGACCACTGTAGGCCATGAACATCACCGCTTTCGACGAAGTATTTTGAAAGACTTCTTTTCTAAGCGTTCTGTCCTGGAGCTCTCCGACTTAATGAACGAACGAGTGCAGAAGCTTATGCAGCGTTTCGAAGAATTTCGGATCAACCAATCCGTGGTGTGCCTCGATGATGCTTTCACAGCGCTAACCTCGGATATAATCACGTATTATTGCTGCGGTAAACACTGGGGATTCATAGAGACTCAACACTTCCGCAATGACATTCGCCGGGCCACCGCGGATGCCATAGAGTTTACTCATATTAGCCGGTTTGTCCCCTGGCTAGTCTACGCAATGAGTAACCTTTCACCGCGAGTAATGTCAACCCTCATGCCAGGAAAAGCAGCGCTGTTTGAGTTTCTTGCATCCTTCTTGGACTCACCAACAAATGACTCTAAAACAGGGAAGAAAACCATGGTTGCCACCTTGGCGGATCCGAGCGTCCCGCTGAAGGAACGAACCTATAAACGACTTCGGGATGAAACGTTTGCTATTATTGCTGCCGGAACAGAAACGACGGGTCGTGTTCTAACTGTGGCTGCTTACTATCTCGCCCGCGATGGTATCCTACGAGAGAAGCTGCGGGCGGAACTGAAGCAGGTGATGCCCAAACTGAATAGCACGTCGACCTGGCCTCAACTTGAACAACTGCCCTATCTAGTGCGAAATACTTCTCCCCGAGATATACTCCGTACTAGCGTTATATTGCTAACCATGGATCACTAGAACGGTGTTATTAATGAATCCTTACGTTTGGCTTACGGAATAACCGGACGACTTCCCCGCGTTGCGCCAACAGAGGCTCTTAGATACAATGACTACGTCATTCCCCCAGGAGTACGTGATGAATGGCTAGCCTCTTCCTCTCCCCTTTTGCTCCCCCTTTCTAATGTACTGCTACTTGATGAAGACTCCAATGAGCAGTTCCAGCTACGTCATTCACCGCGACGCCTCTATTTTCCCTGACCCAGACAGATTCCACCCCGAGAGATGGGTCGAAGCAGCCGAGAAAGGAGAAAACCTCAAGCGGTACCTAACATCATTCAGCAAGGGAAGTAGAGCTTGCATCGGTGTAAAGTAATTGCCCTGAATACACGGAGAACCACAGCCTTGAGTTGAGCTTAGCTGACTAACCACTTTAGTCTCGCCTACATGGAATTATTCCTGACAGTTGCTCATTTTGCTCGTCGGTTTGATATGGAATTATACGACACGGAGCCAGAGGATGTCCGGATTGTGCGAGATATGCATATGGGCTGTACGAGACGGGGCAGCGTGACGGTTTACGCCACATTGTCATCAGCTGATGGGTAATGGAATGGTGGCGGGCTGGAAAGCTCGCTATTGATGGAGGGGGTGGTGTGTTAATCTACCCTAAGACCACGCTGTCTGGTGGCTAGAGGGTAATTTCACATGAGTGATGAGCAGTCATATATCATGTAATATTCCCTGTTAGAGAGGAATGAGGGTTTGTTTGGTGCTTCGGACTGCAAGTTTCTGTCGGGGGGGGGTTGGGGGATGGCCGTTGACGCAAAGTAATTACAATCACAAGCCACTTGAAACGCCTCTTTTTTTGCCATCCAAGTCTCCAGAGAGCTGGAGGAACGGCTAGCTACTCTGTTCTAACTGCCGTGATATTTAGGATTGCTGAATGATCCGTGCTTATGCACGAACCTCTTCAGCGCCATGTGTCACCCCTGAATTTACCTCAGCAGAGGTATCGAGCTCAGCGGATTGTCTTCTATTGGTTACCAAGCAGAAGAGCAACCCCTGGGAGCAAACCGAGGGAACGGACGGTCCAGTCAGTCGGGTTTTTGGCGGGGCTGTCTAATCTTTACGAGGCATTGCTTGCGATCCGTATATCAACGGCTGATCTTCTTATCTTTCTACACACCAAACCAAAAGGATAGGGACCGATGGTTGCGGCATGTCTCAGCAGGAATCCCACCAGCCGTAGAGATATTAGTCTAAGTCTTATGCCAGGAAATGAGATGTTAGCGATCCTAAGTTAGAATAGCTGTTCGAACTACTCCGTACTCCGTATAGTGTCGCAACGCAGAATGGCGAACTGCCTATCTATTAACCTTGGGTCTTTCGCTGGTATAGCGGTGAGACCTAGTGAAAACATCAAAATTGGGTAAGGGTGATATTATTAGGGGGCTTCCCCTCTTCCTTTCTTTTTCCTTTCCTACTGAGTCACTCCTCGTATTGTGTACTCGTAGATTTGTTCGGCCATGTCGCCTTGTATGGAGCTAAAGCCCTCCCGGTCAGCCTTGGGCTGTCTAAAATCGCCACCTTGTGTTAGCAAACAACCTTTCATGCATCTCGCCATTACGAGTATGATGCTAGAACCAACAACCAGAACGCTGCACCTTATACGAAGTAGCCGCGGATAGCAATGGACAGTCAAGCGCCCAACTCCCCGAGCCAACATGAAGCGCCAAACTCCCCGATAGAACTGGAAGAGAGCAGGCCTCTGCCGGATCTGCAAAACTTCCAGTTCACATTTGACCACTCGAATATTATTGAACCTGATGTAAGGCTGTCCCGCCTCCAGCTCCATTGTTAGAAGAGTGCTCACTCTACGGTGCGCAGTCATCATCAGGGGGATTGTAAGCGTATTCGGAGAGTATCCCGACAGTATTGTTGCATTCTAACGGGCGTGACTGGGCATAGAAGCGACTCGATATCTCTGACGGACAGTGTGCAGGATTTTCCCGAGGAATTTGGTCGCACCTATCACGCCTACCGAGCAGGATGTAGGACGCCCGTTCCCAACGCCTCAAGTTCAAACTGATCATAGCTACGCAGCATACGCTTACCCGAATGACCCTCCGGAACAGGAGCGACTAGCGCTCCAAGGTCCTATCATCAAGAAGCTCTTCGGCGACAGGCTCTATTTTGCTCCGCTCTCCACGTCGAGGCCTCCGCGGTTCATCCTCGATGTGGCCACAGGCGTGGGGGACTGGGCTATCGAGATGGGTGACTTGTTCCCCTCGTCTCAGGTCGTTGGCACGGATCTGTCACCGATTCAGCCAGACCTGGTGCCTCCTAATGTCAACTTCTATGTCGAGGACTCGTAGGTGGCCGACCAACAAACATGACTTGAACACACATCCCGACTAATCGTCCTCGCCTTGCAGATCCGACTCTTGGGACTACTCAGAAAAGTTTGGTTACATACACACCCGACTGACCGGCGGTAGCTGGGGTTCTTTTGAGAAAGAGATTGCTGAGCAGGCCTTTGAGGCGCTCGAGCCTGGCGGCTGGTTCGAATCACAGGAACTAGAAGGCGTCTTTGGTTGCGACGACGGTACTATGGACCTCAACGGACCTATGTGTACATGGATGCATGAAATGAGAGCCGCTGCACAAAGCCTTAATCGCCCTGCTATTTTAGGCTCCATTCTCAAGGACGTGTATGAGAGGGTCGGCTTCGTTGATGTGCAGGAGCGCGTCTTCAAAATACCAACCAACGCCTGGCCGAGGGACAATCGACTCAAGGAAATAGGGCGGATGTGGGAGGAAAGCTTCTCGCAGGGACTCAACGGCTTTTCCTTCCAGCTCTTGACCAAGGTCTACAAGCGAACCGCAGAAGAGATCGAGGTCAGCATCATACTCGAGTATTTCGATTTCATTATCCAGCCACGCCTGGCAACAGCGTCGAGGATCATCTTGATGGCGCGCTCTGCTGACTCTTTGTTACTAGGTATCCCTGATCGACATCCGACGGGAACTGTCCGACCCGCATATACACGCCTACATGCCTGTTTTCGTTGTGTGGGGGAGAAAACCATACGTTGGAGAGCAATCTGTTCCTGTAGATTGTCCAGCAATGGAGTAGATGAGTATGTAACCAGTGGCTGCATATGCTTCGTGTACGAAGTACAGCAAGCCACTCTTCAACCAGACCTTTGGGTCACCAAAAACCCACCGCCAGACTTGGACATTGGTGCCCGATTAATGCCACTAGGCCGTGTTAATTATCAATACGGTTCCTCCATGTGTGTCACATTCCAACAGGATGACGAATCCATCATCATTCCAGTCAATCGTTCCAAATCAGGAAGAACAGCCGGATCCGTCATGATCGAGGTCATATTCCGTTTTCGGTATTCCTTTAATCCGCTTCCGTCATCAGATGTAGTTTATTCAAGAGCCTGGTCACTGGCGAGGACGAGTTAGCAATACCTACACGTCTTACCGTCGCAGGCTTGTCGGCGAGACACGGCTTGCTAAACAACGTCAGCCGCATCCTTCGGAGCTGTACTGGAGTCAATAAATACCTGATATCCGAGGGTATGAGCACACCTTTTCATAAGAGTAATCCTACAATATGTTGGAGCCCTCTCTCCGTAGTTCTCCGTTTCACCAGTGCATCCTATGCTACTGCTTCGGTGGGCTGGAGTGCTTGTTTAGGGAGACAATGCTCCCCATGCTTGTTCCCTTAAGCTACCAACACGTGGCTGATTCTTGGATATACGGCCAGCTGAACAGCCTCCTGCAGCCAGCCACTATGCACGTTGCAGAGCTTGTAAAACTGGCAATACGCAAGGCTGTGGTGCACAATACTCGACCATAATTCAGATGTTTTAGTAATGACGTTTACGTGGAGCTAGTTGTCGAATTGAGGCTCGCCCTTGTTATTGTCAGGGGACGAAGCCAGCCAGACAATATTAATAGTACATGTTCATTTCCACCCAACTCTACTTTCAGTCTGTCACCCAGAATAGCCGTCTGCTTTTGTAATCTATTGTCTATATTAAGATCTGATTTGCCAAGCTTGGATTGTCTAGTGTAAGATGTGTCACTTTAGGTTCATTTTGACAAGTCAATTAACCAGTTTCAATGTCAGTTGTAAGTTTCATGGTGTTGCGGAGGTTAGGCCGTTTTAATAGATATTGCCCACATTTTCTTTTCTGGGGTTATTTTGCATGAGCTAAGAATCTTTAGGAAAGCGCCTAAAGTAATGCTAGTAATAATATGTATTAAGGCAGATACCATATATATATAGAGGCAGGTTTAACGCTAACACCAACAAGTAAACTAAATATTTATTTATACCCGTGGGTAAGCGAGCCGAGCATTCGAAGCTTCTTTCACTTTATATCGCGACAGTCCGAACGTATGAGAACCGATTTCGCGGGCAAACGATGGCCATCACGACTATTGTTTGTTCGTGTCTGTTTCCGTGTATCATTTTTGTTTAGTGACATGTCTCATACCCCCATCAAACGCCTAGGTATGGGAATATGAGAGGCTTTCCACTCTCCATATTAGCTCTCAAGTGAATCATGAGGAGCTCTCCCATACCAAACGAGACCGCAGCTCCCAGCCATTCCAATGGATCGACCAACTCAAACTCGCCGCCATATATCGCCTGCATCCGCTGTGCCATCTCAGTAAACGGCACACGGACGTCACTGCTATGATGGCGGAAGCAGACCAGCCCAGCGATCGCGGGAGGCTCACAGGCAATCTCAGATGCTACTTGAACCACGTCTTTGAAGTCAAAGAAGCCCTCCGCCGTAGCCACTTGCGGTACCTTGAAACTGATGCGCGAATAGTGCACCACGGAGTTCATTACCTCTTCAGCTGGTGCTCTCTCCCCTGTCAACGCACAGTGCCGATGGATCACTACTGGAAGACCCGTCTCTCGCGACACATTCTCGAGGAAAATTTCGCTGGCCCATTTGGATGCTGTAACGCCCTGGGTGCCATCGGTTGGCGGTTTGTGGGCAGCCATTGAAACGGGTCCTCCTTCATGCCGACCAGAGAGGAGGACAACACGAGGCGCCGAGACGAAATGGAAGGGAATTCGTCGTGGGACAGCCAATCTAACCAACGATTGTGTTGACAGGTAGAGCACTTGCTTGACTGATGAATAATTGTTCATGCAATGACCCTGGACCGCTGCATGCATGATCTGGTCAATGTTCGACTGAAGAAACGCTGCTTCTTTGCCTGACAGGCCCAGGTTGGGACTCAGCAAGCTACCGGAATAGACAATTACCTTGCCGGTATCGTCAGATGGGATCTTGTGTCTTGCATCTTCAGGCACTGCAACGCAATGAATGTTCACAATGTCGTCGTCCATGATTAAGCACCGGAGAATCTCCCCACCTAGGAAGGTTGTTGAACCTGTGAGAAGGACTTGACGCTTGTGTTTTCGAGGCTCTGGAACGGGTATATCACTGTGGGCGGCCTCTAAGATATGCGTAGGAATCGCTGTCTCCGCATTCCAGTCGATTGTCTCCTCAGCGAGGAGGCCACGTTCTTTGTGCATGGCAGCTGCCATCTTCCTCAGTGTGGTGGCTTGATATAGTTCTTGGAGCGATAACACGACACCAGTCTTCTCCCTGATTGCATTCTGCAGACGAACAAGAAGAAGTGAGCTTCCGCCGACAGTGAAGAAGTCCGAGTCCGGACCAATATTTGCTGCACCTGCGGCTTCGCCAAGCACTTCTCTCCAAACGACCAACAGTTCCCCCTCGGGCACCGTGAGAGTCGCTTTGTTGTCGTTCTCATCTTTTTGCGCGGGCAGCGGAAGAGCCTGCAATGCTCTTCTGTCGACTTTCCCGTTTGGAGTCGTTGGCAGACGATCTAATGCTACTATTATCGAGGGAATCATGTACCGAGGTAGTGGAAGGTCTCGACGAATCAAGTCTAGCTGAGCCTGCTCCAGATCCTTTCCTCGCGCAAATACTACATGGGCTGCGAGATACTCTGGGTTGCCGCGAACTGTAACCACCGCATCAGCGAGTGAGTCCTCCGGGGCTGCTTTGAGAATGGCGCCCGCCACTTCGTTGAGGTCGATACGCAGGCCACGGAGCTTGATAACTGTATCGCCGCCATCAGTCCTACCAAGGAACCTAAGTGAACCATCTGGCTGCAGAAGACCCTTATCACCAGTCTTGTACATGACACCCCATCCCCGAGCCAAGTCTTGAGGGGTTGCAAATGGGTCATGGACGAACTTGGCACTGCTCAGTACAGGATCTAGATAGCCTTTGGCGACTCCAGCACCGGCGACGCAGATCTCTCCTGGCATCCCGGGAGGCAAGGCAGTGCTGCCGTCTTCACTAAGGATGTAGATAAAGGTGTTTGGAATAGCCTCACCAACTGAGCTGGTTGTGTCGCCTTGACTATCATGGGTCTCATCAACTGCCTCAACACCTGCATATACTGGGATACTCTGGAATGTTGTGGCGCAGGAAACCTCAGTAGGTCCGTAGCAGTCCGTCAAAGTCAAGCTGGGAAGCTCTAACCGCTTCAGTGCAGTGATGAGCCTCTCCGTGGCAACTTCACCACCAGAACAGGCGTGCTTCCAAGACGTGCACTGCTGCAGGCAATCGGCGGCGTAGGTAGCAAGCATCAAGTACTCCGAAGGTGTGCACAGAGTAAACTCGATGGCCTCATCAAGGATTAACCGGGCAATCATGCTTGGATCCCCGCGGGCCTTTGCCGGAGCGACTACAAGTGTTCCTCCGTTCGCGAAGGCATTGAATGCTTGGGCGATGGCCATGTCAAAGGCCACAGAAGTCTGCTGCAATACTTTCACTTGGCCAAGATCAAGCTTTGCTCTCTTGGCGGCGGCGTAGTTCATGATGCCGCTCTGGCCTAGTCTGATACCCTTTGGTGTGCCTGTGGAACCACTTGTGAAGAGGAGGAAGCTGTCCCCTGCCGTTGTCGATGGAGCAAGGAGGGTACTATTTCCCTCAGCAGATATGTCCAAATTCGACAAGTTGAGCGTGGGAGTCTCGCCATCGCCGTGATCTTCGGCAGCAACATTAGCCGTGGCAGTATGGAATACCAAGATGTCCGGCTTGCATGTATCAATCATGGTACGGCGCCGTGTCGCTGGAAGGCTGATATCTAGCGGGACATACACGGCTCCGATGTGGAGAATGGCAAGCATCGTCGCATAGGTATCGATGCTTGGCTCACACAGAACCGCGATGCGAGATCCCAAACTTGCCTTTGCATCAACGAGCGAGGCAGCATATACACTGACGCGCTGGGCCAGCTGCTTGTATGACAATGAACCTTTAGCATCCTTAATGGCCATCGAATCCAGGTAAGCGGAACAGACTTGTTGAAACCTATCTGTCAACGTCTTCGGCCACAGATATTCTACTGTAGGGCCTCTCCCAAGAGTGATGGCTCGCCGGACCTGAGTGTCGCTGTACAGCTTGCAGTGCTTCACTTTGGCTGATTGATCGCGACATAAAGACTCAACCAAGCCGATATAGGTCTCCATGATGAACTCGGTGGCAGAGATCGAATACAAATTGTCGGCAGTAATACACTCCACAAGATGGCCCTGTGTGGCAGTTTGGGTGACGTTGATTGTCAAGTCATGCGGAGTCTTCACATCCGCATACTTTTTCATGACCATGATACAGTCGCCCAATGATCTCTGCAAGATGTCACCTACACGGTAATTAAAGGCCACCTGGAAGAGAGGCGTATGTACTGGAGAGCGTTCGATACCAAGTCTCTCTAGAAGTACGTCGAAGGGGACCTGTGCATTGTCGAATGCGCTTAGTACCGTGTGCGATGTTTGACTTGCAAGCTCTGCAAAGGATTGCTCAGTATTGATCTTGAATCGCATTGGCAGGATATTAGCAAAATGGCCAATGGTATCGGCAAAATCTCCAGCACGACCGCGGCCACTGTCTGTCACACCTATGCAGATATCCTCAACATCTGCAAGACGAGATAGGAGGACCTGCATGGCGGCTAGGTAGAATTGCATCGAGGTTGCTCCGCAAGTTTGGCTGGCCTCTCGGACACTCTTTGCCATGTCACCAGTCAACTCCCGTGAGACAATGTGGTTCCCAAATACACGACGAGCCTGTCTGGTTCTGACTTGGGAGAACGGCAATAGAGGGAATAAACTGGCAATTGGGTCAAGTTGGCGTTTCCAGAAGTCCGTGGGTTCGTCGAAGCGACCGTTATCCAGGTCCTCAATCTGCTGGCGAGTAAAGTCTAGGTATGAGCTCGAAGGCAATGGTAATGGCGACATACGGTATGCTCTATCAAGGTCGCGAAGGAAAATACTGAAGCTCAGAGCATCGCTGGCGATGAGGTGAAAGCCAAACACCATGGTATGAGATTGGGAGTCATGCGAGATGAGTATGGCCCGGAACGTCTCCCCGTACGCCAGCGCGTACTCACGTTTTGCGACTGTTTCGAAAGCATGATCTTCCGCCTGTGATATCGAAGAGTGGACGTGGACCAGCCGGTTCGGATTGATGTTGCGTGCGACATGCTGTTTCAGCTGGGGACTGCCTGGGTCAGCGAAGAAGCATGTCTGGTATGAACCGTGATGAGACAAGGTTTTCTTCATGGCGCGTGTCAGTCTATTGACGTTTAATGGCCCCTTGATACTATATTGTGCTGTTACGTTGAACGAGGTCCGGTCTTCCAAGAAGGTATGGAGGAAGTGGATGCCCGCTTGTGCAAATGAGAGGCGTTCGGTGCGTTTGTAATCTAAAGCAACTTTTGGGTTCTCCAGATCCGGAAGTTTTATCTCCAACTCGTGCAAAGATTCTGGCGAAGCTGAAGATAGCTTGACTGCTCCAGTTTCAGGTTGCGCGCAAAGAACCTTGGACTTGGTTAACATGACTTCGTCATTGGAAGATGTTGGCGTAATTGGAGAGTCTAAAGAAGCCTCCGAGTCATTGTACTGAGAGTCTTTTGTTGGTGTTTCTGGTAATGCTAAGTGTTGGGTTGTGGCAGGATTGTCCGTTCGAATCTCGAGGATCGTTGTCCGTTCAGCTGGTGCTTCATCTGTCTGTTCCCCTTTCTTGTCCACGAACTTTTCCGCAACACTTGCGCAAATTGACAACATGGACTCCCTGCCGAGGATTCGGAGAAGAGGCATGTCAATTTGCATCTCCTCGAGCAGCCACTTTCGGATATCTATGCCATTAAGAGAATCGAGTCCCAGGTCAGCCAAAGGCGCATTGGTGTCGATTGACGCCCTCGGAACCTTGATCATCAACTCAATCTTCTTGTAAAAGAGCTCCTTGACTGCCTCGGTAGCTTCGTTGATGTTGCTCGCTTTGTCGAGACTCTCGCGCAAGTGCTGCATGGATGACGATGAAGCGTTGACAGGCGTTGGACCGTCCGCGGCTGTAGGCTCATGAACCATGTGGGAGAAGAAGGCCTTGTCTACCCATAATGGCTTATCTACTTTGCCATCATCGACATATGGCTGCATTCCCATGATCACCTCGCCACTTGCCGAGTTTGGCCTTCCGGACACGATACCCTGCAGTACAACATGGTGGAATTCCGATTCAGCAAGCGGAGTCACGAGTAGGGAACGGAGACGTTCTTCTATATCGGTGCCTTCGGACCGGTCCATTCTGGCAACGTAGCCGACATCCACCAACAATCCGAAATGGAGCACAGATGCTGCCTGCCCACGACGCCTTCGCTTTTCTACCAGACTCGTCATGAACATGTTGCCAGCGTGGTACATAGCCTGTCCTGGATTGCCACAGACAGTCGCCAGAGAACCAAAAGTCAGGAAAAAGTCCAGGTTGTCCTTGGAGAACTCTTGGTCAAGATTTACGGTGCCATCAACCTTGGGCTTCAACTGTTTTTCAATATTTTCAGCAGAGAAGTTCACGAATAGCCCGGGTTCAAAGACCAATGCTGCATTTGCAACTCCTCCAATCTCGGGCATGTTTTGACGGAGCATGAGGACTGTTTCCCGCACTTGTGCCCGGTCTGTCACGTCCATCTTCACAATCTGAATATTGGCGCCCATTGATCGCAAATCCTTAACCCAATGGGGATCGTTTGTAGGATTACGGCTGGCAAGAACGATATGACGTGCTCCGCCCTGGATCATGAAGCGGCAAAGAGATTGGCCAAGTTCACCAGCCATGCCTACCAGAAAGTAGGTCTTATTCGGAGAGAGAAGATTGGTCGCCTCGAGTGGTTGTATGATTGAGTTGACTGGGCCATTTCGTTTCCAATCCACCACAACAGAGAGGCGTTCTCTATGAGGTAGAAGCTGTTGAGGCGCATCCTTGATGTTGACAATGGTAGCTTGAGGGACTTCTCTTTGCGCAGTAGAAGCTGTCTTGTATGCCTGATAGGCTTTTGCAATGACCGCTTCCACTTCCACCGACTGTCGAGGTATGCAGCTGGTATCAAAGCTGCGGACTGCACAGTGTTTGGGTAGAGACGGCAAGATATTGTCTACGTCTGCGTCGGAGAATCTTAGAAGGGCTGTAGTATCGCAGGGGATCAGTCTCCGAACAGCCCGTTCTGCGGCACGTGGATGCACAGTTATCCAACCTGGTCGTTGATCTCTTGTGGCCGTGGTGACTGCAACAAACAACACCTTCCGCCCTGTCTGCGCTGCAGCTGTCGAGATTGCCTCTGCCATGGCGTCCGATGCGCCGCACATGAGAGCTGTGCCATAGCTCGGGATGCTGGAAAGCACAAATGATGCAATAAGGGCAGATGCCACTCCAACAAGTGTGTCGGCATCAAATAGCTGTGGATCTATCGGCTTGAAGAGACTATCCGTGTTCACTACGACAGTCGAAGAATCTGTCTCAGACAAGACCAAGACAGCCTCTGAGCTTGCGGCACCCGAGTTTTGCAAATGCCCGAGGCAAAGCACGCACGGCTTTTCCTGGCCTGAGTGCAACGCCACAGACATGTTAACATCAACAGCGACATGAGTGTCTGGGACATCGATGGACCTGCACTGAACGAGGCTTGGTGAGGCATCGTCGTACACAACTTCAATCCTGTCTGTCGGTTCTGCAAGTTTGTTGATTCGGCGGCGCTTCGCGTTGAGGCTTTCATTAGCCATGCTGTCTTGCACGATACGCGGTACTAGGACTTGATCGCCCCTAACTACTACTTCCGGCTCTTGAACCCAGAGCATCTTGTGATCCTCGTTCTGGAATGATGATGCTAGAGCTATTCGAAAGAGATGTTGAATAATCACGTCAAGATCCCATGGAGTGGTGCTATCAAAGTCGAGGAACTGCATATTCACATGGGGCAGCTCAACAGCCAAGGCGCGGCCAATGCCAACCATCATGTTGGAATACGGGTCATCAACAAGGCATTTCGCTGTGACCCATAGGATGTTCCGCGCAGTGCCCAACATCTCTTGCAGGTTCTCAAGTCTTTGAGTAGTCAGTGACTCTTTGAAGAATGCCTTGTCGAGGTCGGCGAGGCACAACACAAAAGTTCCAGGGAGCATCGCCGCGGGATCTAACTCATCTATGCTGTCGCATGATGTGATATTCGATGCCCAGCGGCGCAGCAACTTTTCTGCTCGGCGCACCAGCTTTGAAACAGTCAAAGTCTTGCCTCCTATGATCAACACCGGACTTTCCGGGATACCATCGATTGACATAAGTGGGTCGCGTAGGAGATCGAAGCGGTCGTCAATTGCCTGAGTGGCAAAGACCGAATAGCTGTGATGGGAGACATTGGGGTGGTCGTGAATGATGAAGTCGATACCGGAGAAGCCATGTCGTTGAAGAATATCGTCCCAATTCTTTGGCTCCATTCCAGGACCCATAGTCCTTCCTTCATCAATGCCGAGCCACCAGCTCTCCAGGCCTCCCATGAGACCGGTTGTGTGGATCATAGACCCCGTCGCCTCGATGGTGATCAGGAAGCCTCCAGGACGCAAAAGGGATCTAACATTCTGCACTGCCTCTGAAACCTTTTGGGTCGTGTGTAAAGTGTTGGTTGCAATGACAACATCATAGCTCCCTTCCGAAAAGCCTTGTCCCGCTGGTGGACTCTCAACGTTGAACACCTTGAAGTCGGCCTTTGACACATGCTCATCCGGTAACCTCTCTGCCAGTTCATTCAACAGACTCTCGGAGACATCGGTGCATGTGAATGACGAGTAGGCGTTGCCAATGGCGTCCAGCACACTCAAAGTGGTGTCTGCACCGATCCCAAGAATCTTGGTCCTGGGATATTTGTGGGTAATCTGACGCATGAGATCGACCACGTACTTGGTGCAAGCCATCAATCCACTGCTTTCTTTGTACAATCGGCTGAGCAAATCGTCCTGCATCATATGCTCCAGCACCTCAGACTCCCCTTGGACTACGGAAGGCAGATTCTCGCCAACCACCATCAACATCACGATTTCCACGTTGCTAGGATATCGATCGGCAAGTTCAAGCATAGCATCATGGCTGTCATTCAACCACTCCTTGTTCAAGATGGGGTGATTCCCTTCTTGGACCATGGTCAGAATTGCGTTGATATAGCGGATCAACTCTTGGTGATGCCATTTTGCTGTCGGTATCTCATCCGGACGTATCTGACGGATGAGATTTTGCATAAAGAAGAGAGCTATGCGCTCATAGGCTTCAATCATGTCTACCGACTGCTTCATGTCGACTTGTACTGGCGATGGGGAAGTCAGACCATATGCGACGTCAACGCCCCAAATCGTCTTGACAAAAACATTTCGATCATCTGATGGCTGTGGCTCCGCAATCGCCTTGACTATTAAGCCATCTATTTGTATTCCACAGGCATTGCTTTCACTGTCTGGGCCGGCACATACGTCGATATCAACTTCAACCACTGATTTAGTCGAACGCGCCATCCGAGCCTCAATATCAACGGTCGCCTCTCCCAACGCGCTCATGTATATCTGATTGGGATTGACAATCACTCGTCGAATTCCGACAGGCAGGTATGGGCCCACCATAGTATTCTCGGCAACAGACACAAAGGTTGCTAGACCTGCCTGAAAAGCAATGTCTAAGACAGCGGGATGTAGCGTATAGTTGACGTCGAGTTCCCCCTCAGCCCATGAAGCGGATGCCTTCGCATGGCCCCATAACCTATTAATCGAACGTAGAGAACGGAAGACCCCCTCGTACACAAGCCCAAGGTCCGAAACTGCACCATGGAATTTCTCCGTACTGAGCGGCGGGAGCTCGGATTGAGAGATTGGGTTCGATGGCATGTCGCCTGGCTCTGCTTGGCCAAGGTGGATGAGTAGGCGCCCATCGCAAGATTTGTCCAAAACACGCTCGTCTGTACAAGTGCAGCAAATGAATTCTGCCTCAATGATTGAGTCATCTTGTACAATGGCGGCGCGGCTCTTGGTGCGGATGGTGAACAATATTTCAGCACCACTGTCCTCACTTACAACGAGCGCCTTGGAAATATTCATATCTTGAACCTCCACTAACTTGATCGAACGATGTTGTACAAACGCTTTTGCGGCCTCCACCACCAGGCTCACATAGCCGGCTCCCGGGAACAGGACCTGGCCTTGAAACATGTGTCCTTTTAACCAGGGCATCTCGTTCAGATGGATGATGTTTCGCCACGTCTTCTCGTGCTGAGAATCTTCGTGAAGACGCCCCAAGAGATTGTGCGGTGGTCGACTACCTAGTCGATAGTTGTGAGAGAGGCGTGATTCCCGCCAGTGAATCTGGTCATGGTCCCAAGCGTACGAGGGCAGACCTTTGAGCATCTGTGGCTGGCCTATTAGGCCAAATGCCTCCCGCCAGCCGCAAAAGTCGACAGAAGATGGTCCTAAGTAGCTCCATAAGAACCCAAGTGCCATAGACATGGTTTCTGTGCTGTCTTTGCCACGTTCCAAGCAGCCAGTGTGAGGGAGAGGGGAGGCGATCAGAGGCTTTAGTGTTTGGTTTACCGGACCTTTAAGAGCTGGATGTGGACCGACTTCGAGGGCGACTGCGAATTGTGCTGGGTCACTTTTGACAGCGAACCCAAGGGCTTCAGAAAAGAGGACTGGGTTTACCATGTTGTGAACCCAATACTGGTCCCTGAGTTCGTCGACAGGCTCCCGGAGCATATCGGTATTCACTCGCACACTTGATGACCATACACAACGACTGCCATGTTCTGCCGGCTTCTGTATGCGCACGTTCAATTTCTTGAGATGTGCCAAGTACGTCTCCGCGCAACGAAGCATATGATGCGAGTGATAGGCTGTGTCAACACGGAGCTGTCTGGCCTGGATCTTCTTCTCATCTAGGAAAGCCTTTATCTCTTGAATGACGTCCATGTCGCCAGAAAGGGTGACGCTGGATGGAGCGTTGCTAGCGGCGACACCCACTCGACCAGCAAACCTAGGCTGAGAGCATAGAGAAGTCGCCTCGTGGAATGACATGGCTGCTGCCATCATGCTACCTGGCTTGCCACCAGGACCTTGCGCCAGGTGTGCAACGTAGCCTCTGTAGTACGCTACACCCATGGCATCACGCAGACTCAGAATGCCAACAGCATATGCTGCGCCGATCTCTCCAGACGAGTGACCAACGACGGCAGCGAACTTGACACCAGAAGCTCGTAAGAGGTCAACCAGTGCGATCTGAACGGCAGTACACAATGGCTGGGAGATTAATGCCTCTGAAACGCGCGTGTTTGCTTCGTCGGCGGACAGCTCTTCCAGCAGTGACCAGGCCGGAGCCTCGGGCAAGGCTGCCAATGCTTCTTGACACTTCATAATGGACTCCTGGAAGAGTCTACAGTGAGAAAGGAGTTGTCGGCCCATCTGTGCTGCTTGCGCGCCCTATGAAACATGTGAATCATGACCTCGGTCTACCTAGTTGAGGTGTTCATGTTAGCTTACCTGGCCGGTGAAAATTCCCAGAATTCGAGGCGACTGCCCAGGATCAGCGTCGTTGAGTGCTCTAACACCGAATGGACCATCAGACGACGAGTTTGCCGCAACAGCCAACTGCTGTTCCAGGTTACCCATGAGTCGCTGACGATCCGAGACCGCAGGAATGGCTATACGATGTGAAAAAGCACTCCGCCTTGAGTGCAGCACCCAACTTAAAGCGTCTAGGTCCAGCAACGGGTTCAGGCGGATATGTTCCAGCATTTGCCCAAGAGACCTGATCAAAGAAGGGCGGCTTCTAGCTGAAAACACAAGTGGCCCTAGAAGCTCCGGTCTGCCCGTCATGTCATCTACGGGTGGTGGATGTGGTTGAGGAGGAGGCTCATAGCTCTCAATGATGGTATGTGCATTTGTACCGCCGAAGCCAAAGCTGTTGATACTTGCGCGGCGAGGCTTTCCATGTGTCTCTGGCCATGGTAGCAGCGATGTAGGCACACAGAGGTTTCCATAGAAAGGCTTGACTGATGGACTGAGCTCGTTAAAATGCATATTTGGCGGTATTGCCCCGTGCTGAATCGCCAACGACGCCCTGAGAAGACCGGCCAATCCAGCACAGCCCTCGAGATGGCCGACAATGGTCTTGATGGAACCACAGTACAGTGGTTCACTGCTCTCAGGGACATCGGGGCAGTCTATCGGGAAGAAGGCATCACGAATTGCGCGGGCTTCGACCGGATCACCAGCCTGAGTCCCCGTTCCATGACACTCGAAATATTGACACCGATTTACAACGGGATCCAAGCCGGCGTTTTTGTACGTCTGCCGAATAAGGGCAGCCTGTGCCACCGGACTAGGCATGGTAACGCCATTGGTGCGGCCATCCGAGTTGACGCCAGTTTCTCGAATGATGCACTCTATGTGATCACCATCCTGAATCGCCTTACTGAGTGGCTTCAACACCACAGCAGCACAGCCATCCCCTCGGGCATAGCCGTTTGCATTCTGGTTCCACATGCGCGAGCGAGATTCGGGAGAGAGCATGTGCAAAGATGATTCTGCAAGGAACCAATATGGGTCCAACAGCAGATTGGTCCCAGCGACGATGGCCTGAGAGGCTTCTCCACTGCGGAGGCCTTGGACCGCTAAATGCAGAGAAACAAGTGAGCTGGAGCACGCCGTATCTATTGTCATAGAGGGTCCCTTCAGGTCAAAGACGTAAGAGATGCGGTTCGACAGGATGCAGCGTGAGAGACTGGTAGCAGCATGGCTCCCCAGGGTTTCAGGATCCCGCGTTTGGATGGTGTAGTAATCATCCGTCATCACTCCAACGTGCACCGACGTCTGTGAGCCTTGGACGGCGTCGAGTGACCAGCCCGCCGCTTCAAGAGCTTCGTACACCGTTTCCAGCAAAATACGGTGCTGGGGGTCCATGCCAGATGCCTCCTTGGGGTTGATGCGGAAGAAGGCGGCGTCGAAGAGGCGGACATCTTCCTCAAGCAAGTAAGACCGCTGATGAACATCTGTGAGACCATGTGCTTCGCCATTCTGGCTGTAAAAGTTGGAAAAGTTGAGTCTCTCGGGAGGAAAATCTTTAACAACGTCTCTGGGTGCCTTCAACAGGTCCCAGAGCTTGGATGGTGAACTGGCAGAGCCTGGGAAACGACAAGCCGTGCCTACGATTGCAATTGGCTCGGTCATTTTGTTTGTCTTGGCGAGCTTCAGCTCACTGTGTTGATGATGGGCGAACTGTGAGGCTGAGGTGGGATGCTCGAGGAGAAGACTCGATGCAGAGATGGTCCAGAAGGATTCCTTTAAATGAATTCTAGCAACACACTGTCGGGACTTGTTTGGAGACTGGCCATGACATTGTTAATGTCGTTAACGATGAAATCTGCGTCAAGTGGGCTTGAGATGCGAAACATTCGTGGATATGATTTCAACCTGGTGCTGCATGCGTCCATGTGACATACGAATGATGCTTGTCGTGTAACCCATACCACTATGATTCGTATTGTCACAGAAGATTCCTGACTGGATATACCAGAAGTGATGTTTTAGTTCAGCTGAGCCGCCAATGATAATACGCCTGCGCTAAATTGGGGAGATTCCCAGCTAATTACCTCGTGGTGGAACAAGACCTAGAACGATTCCAGTAAAGGTAACTGGTGGTAGGATCTATTGCATTTATTGGCTTGCTCCTTAGTGTCTGGAGCAAGTTGACAGCTGGGCATCCGCCTTAGTCTGCTCATAAGCCTCGTCGATAGATCGATGTCTAATCCCGAGACTTCCTCCGTATAGCAGATTGGATTCTTTTTCTGCTTGTTCATATAAGTGCTCTGCTCTCCAACTATGACAATGTCTAGGACGCAGTCTGTGGCGCTTCACTGTATCAGATTTGTGGCTGATCAGGGTAGTATCAGGGTATCATGGTGCCATTACCAAGACACATGGCATCGCGTGTTTTTGTTGCGGTGTGCGCTCAGCACCGGCAATGTGGTCCATTTAGCATGGTTGACGTGATATCGAAGACGGCTGTTTCACTTTCAAGAGATAAGGGCTCCTGTTCTGTTCACGACCCCGGCAGAAGGTGACATAACATCAGTAATTGTCCTCCACGACGCCTTATAGTGTCGTCGCAGGCTTCCATGCAGAGTGCTTTTAAAGACAGATGGATGTATGTCATGTTTCTTTTCACGCTGTGGTCGCGATGTCTTTGATGAATGGCGTACTTGTATGATATGCAGTACTATGGGTTACTACCCAACAACATGACTTCGCTGCATCTTCTTCCCTTATACACACCAATGAGCATCGGCCATTCGGGATGATTGCTGGCGACAAATCAAATTCCTTTGATGGGCGGTACCGGCAATACAGCCGGCTCGGTCGGTACGGGCCTATCTTCCATATGGATGGCACTTTTGTTACCCCCCTGTGAGACACTACGTACTCATATATGAGTCGTGTCGCAAAAACAATGAGACATAGTTTCACCATCACATAACTAGCCCTTGCCCATCCCAAGAGTCTGGTCCTGTGATGTAGAACAAAAAAGTGCGAAATCCCGAGACACGGTAGTCTGTGTCCATTCAATAACCCTTGCCGGCAGTTGACCTCGGTCACGGCTCATGAATGATACATGCCACATTGCCTACAGTTGCAATTATGAGGCCATTGCCCGTGGGTAATCGTAGTATAAAACTTCACTTTCAATGATCATTATGGAATTGCCTCTTGCAATGCCAGGATAAAGGCTTGCCGCCATGAAATTGGCGGTCTAATAGATTATCATCACTAATTTTTAGAGTTAATATGCCTAATATCTGCTTAATTCATTGGACTCGAGACATTATGGCCCTAGAGTTAGGTGGAGTGTTGGCGGCGATGGTCTCATATTTTACTCGCCGTCAGCGACAGGTGTGGCGTTGACGTCCGTTCAGTGGCTTTTCTTCCCCTATGTTCTGTCCTCATTCCGTCTTCATTCCATGAAGGTAGCCCTCTAAAAGCCTCTAATACCCCTCCCTCGACAGACTCTTGTCCCTGGAATTTATAGGCTGGTGGCTATTTATGCTCAGAGGAACGAGCCTTACTGCCGGATCTACGGTCATGGTAACTCACAATCTCCAAATAGGAATGAACTTGAGTTGAATGACGCTCTCTTCCTTTATTCTCTCAAGTTGTCAAAGCCACGTTGTGATTAAGTCGACATGTAGAATATGGAAAGATATTCTTCCGGAATTTGTTGCATCAGGGTCTACATTAAGGACACATTCAAAGTTATTTTCATTTCTTCACTACTAGCGAGCGCACAAGATTAGACAACTTCTCATGGATAATGTGATATTTAACAATGCGTTAGGAGGCTCTTCAAGTAGCATTTCAAGCCCAGTCTCCGGCAACCATCTCTTAAATGTACCCAGCATCACGAAACGCTCGCTCCAGAATCTCACGAATCACAGCCTGCTTCCGCTGATCGTACTCTCCAAGCTTGCCACTTTCCATGAGCGCCCGCTCAGCTGCTTTATACTTGACTTTAGAATATAGCAACTGGTCGTCTGAATTCTTTACTATTCATCAGTGGGATCGGAGACTGCGATGTCGATGTTGATGACGAGCTTTGCTGGCAAGTCTGGCACGCTGATAGAGCCTGTGTGGGCGATTGTGAGGATATTGTAACCGAGGGAAGACCGAATGCGAGCCTTGAGAAGCTCATAGGTTTGTGGCCATTCAGGATTTGGAGGAGAAATTTCCATCTTGTTTGGGACTTTGCGCTCAGAGACACGCTCAAGCTGCTGAGGCTTAAACTCGAATTGTTTCAGAATACCTTGCACCGATGGAGCCATAATGGGGAGCGATTTAGGATATTAATTATTGTACAATCGCAACTATAAAACAGGGCATCAATGATGAGCGCAACTTGTTCGAGTGAAGATTAGTTTCTTCTTGGTCATCATCGAACTACCGGGTAGGCAGTGAGATGCAACCATGAGGCTCGTTTCGCGACTCACTCGCCGACCATCTACAAGTTCAGAGACTCACTGCTTCAGTTCTACAAATGGAAGAATACTAATAATAGGTCACCACTGACTTCAATTTAATCCTTAAGGTACTATTCACATTCTAAGCGGGCCCCGCATTCACTGTGAAGATATGTTGTGTCCCATAACTAAGGTAAGGATGCTTCAAACAGCGCTAATTGCAGAGTGCGGAGCACTATAAAGGCAAATTCCATCTTATCTATCTGTTGGTTCTGAAGGTCTTATCTCATCGCAATTTAGCGACATGCTAATCATCGACTCAGTGGACTTTTCCCCATTACTACTAAGATCGTGAGCACCAAAGGGGTTCCGCTGGCGGCAGAAAACTTTGATGACAATTACAATTATCCATATCTTTGATCATATAGTGCCTCGTAGCGCTTCTCCGGTCTGAGGCAAAATGCCATGATGCAGATATCGCTGCTCATCCCCCACTCCTTGAAGCTGTTTCTCTCGCCAAACACATTCTTTCAAGGGTTTGCGATCAGAACATCTAATTTGTCAGGACGTTGCAATTCTTTTCGCGTTTTCTGCCATACCGCGCCATTCAACTCAATATCAGCGTCCGATGATTCCACGCCCAAGGTACAGTACGAGCACATAGAGGATGTTGAGAGATTTGAAAGATATCGGCCTGGAGGTTATCATCCCATGAGCATCGGCGATGTCCGAATGGATGGTGAAATGGGCTTTGCCAGGGTATGAAAAGGTTCTACTAATGAACGACAGGTAGAGCCATCTGTACAGCACCTTGACACTTGATAGTACGAGCTGTGATGCGCCCCCTTTACTCAGAACTGGTGTAGTTGGTCGCACACTGACTCCCTTTGATGTCACAGCAGGAGTGTCGCTGTGGAGAAAATAGTACATATCAGATAAATAGCAGAGAATTGAGTTACATGAACCGTTTACATATAAAACCCAGCGACTGACTCGAAGCTGTCGCGATGCCCATCATGGCAATATCTTAAAAAGCCCCCTAACACTCAGAAACGTTGACCGTAGCCCATCACTCCGCCAACCCATTGTCGTCATTTGATGTGCCCCCGAGGCTGGCAGTAAAAGTGTGGCTTCGTGATGCGATAAGATTTTTTGAGTTCTCTTCCTCATTCTTGACAGGTCGTAAAACATTCCCTCATTCAACAGGGGCAAGTCTTGAGCCCCCCCCTCTGCCACTCTCTCTACCTAGCACCAACGAGGGCATCTGCAGTCAGATCTTCCACCCCCATTATTCTTGCAGCACTGGAAAAACAGTCCCAGCTTGTTGCTGATTGCGCGGGCTGGGCAATCATCTCCGACTATCTTTTGTCCGTTTCCAGCCTTCATGCAGCACCAGTTTGTGGCTTTCAGGTCAATTCTGTTGCCGACCATGCATTTGCAAGCATCTGTGGTAGCGAACAGAGTGACAGTGGCAACAAGAGCGAGGCTAATCTTCATTTTGGCGATGGGGCTTGAGGGCGTTGAAGGTTGGTTGGTGGATTGGCCTTTGGGGAGAAAAGCGCTTTGGAGGTGTGGTTTTTGAGTAACGCTTGTTACAACCGAGTCAATAGACTCATTCTGGTGGTCTTCTTTGTGGCCTCTTATACTTTTTATGCGTTCTTTTTCGCCTCGGAAAGGCTGCGGACTTCTTTCCGGAGACCTCTATCCGCCGATCAGCGTCGATCAACAATAAATGGACGACCAAAGATCTTTATTCACGCTTGGCAGTCAGCTTTAAAGGGGTGCTAAGCGCCAGGAAACTGTGCCCGAATTGGGTAAGAAAATCGAAGACTACCGACCAACATGGCACGGCAATGTTATTGACGGCTTATTGTCACCAATAAGAAGAAGGTTTCTTTGAGCATCTACCCTTGCCACATTGCACAGACCTCATTGATTCAATAATGCATGTTGGACAACAAAGGCGGAGCGTTATGCGGAGCATCAACCGCGGTCGCTCTTATTTCCACAAAGAAATGGCTATTGCCGCAGTGCGAAGCGGATCTGGGGTATAATGACACTCTGTATATGGACAGCTTTCTAGGATATCACTATATCTGGGCCATTGAGACAATTGTTGCTTGGCCTTGAATACCTGAGTGCATGACTTTCGACAAGCTACGTACAACAAACGGATCAATCCGTCGGGGCGTGTTGGGCATCACCGTTGAACTATTTCAAGACCGCACCACCCCGATTTCTTTGAAGTGTAATGGCACTGGCTTTTGCCAACCAACATAGTTACACTAATGTGCTTTCATTCAGCTCTGGCCAGCACACCTGCGAGCCATGTGTGTCGCACGTGTATCATGAAACGGTCAGGGTAGATGAAATCGCAAGTCTATGAATAGTGGCATACATGGATATACGTCATCAAATAGTGACATACATGGATATACGTCATCAAATCCTCTCCCCTCGTCCAGGGAACATGATCTCTATCTCTCAGTGTCACAAATGACCATTCCTGGGATCTCCTTAGCAGTCTGATTGTCAATGTATCGGAGTCGGATTTTTCTTCATTTTTCTTCCTTGTGCAGTTCACGTTGCACTAGTCAGTATAATGTAGGTCTTGGTCTCACAATCTCCTCAAGCTCTTCTTAGCCGAGGATTTTGCATCTTAAAAGTGGTCTCTGTTGTATAAATAATCAGATGCGATACAGACTCCCAATACATAAGCCCAACAGTTTACTTGTTGTTCGCCGCTGTGACTCGTAGGGTAATTAGCACACGATGGGAGAAGGCCAAGACTCAAAGGCATCATCCAAACTACTAGATGCCCCAGGAGTTGATGGCGTAAGTCTGTTAGAAATTGGTAGCCAGCCCCCCATTTTCTAAGATTTCAAGCCGCTGAATGAGCAAAACCACTCTGGGTGACAACATAACCCCTTCTTTTGTCTCCGCTTATAAGCTGTAGCAAGGTGAAAGATTAGAGTGGATTCAGTTACCCTTTGTAATGATATTGGTTGTTGGGGTTCATTTATAAAGGTATACCACGGTTAATGTCTATCAATCACAAATCAACAGTATGAGGGCTCATTTAGTGGATTGAAATGATTGAATTCGACCCTCTTGCTGATCCCAAGTTAGGTGGGAAAAGCTGCTGCTTAAATGCATGAAGTCTTGCTAACTAATTGATCATGACCATCCGGATCTAGGAAATCTAGCTGTTATTGATATCGTCATTGACTTACACATCCGGCTGTTATTGCAAGCTAGTTGGGAATCAAGGAATGTTTGTTGGAATGAAGGAATGTGCCGTGATGTGGAACTATCCGTTACTGAGGTTGACAATGGCAAGGTTGAATCCGTCCACAGCGGCACTAGCAACTGTTGCCCCGTATTTAATGCCGAGTTGGGTGCGGAGGCTAACGTAATAGATATTAGGCTGAATGCTTATTGATCCTGTCACAAGCAATAGTACGGAGTACACTTCAACACATCACTAATCCCTCGTCCGAAGGTACAGATGTCTGATAGCCTCGAGAGACGTGGGAACGGCATGCAGCAGCCTCCCGAAGACGAGTTCGTCTAGTACACACGTCAGCTACAGTCGTTAGTCCCACTAGTGCTTATAACGATCGTCAGGGACCAGTTTTTATGGCCCACAGCCTCCCACATGGCATTGTTTCCTCTCGACTCTATCGAGAGCCTCGGTCCTCTCGCAAGGTAGTGAAGACGTAAGCCAACTCCCCGATGGCAATGGGACATCTACAGTATCCGATCTGATCTTCTAATGCCTTTCAGTTGTCCTTTCTACCGCTCGTGGCCCTTAATCACTCCACGGATCAAGTGGTCCAGCCACAGACTTGGCATCGCAAAGATAAGACACATCCAACTTGGCGCGTTCATTACGTGTCCGCTGTGCCGTTTTTACCTTATTTCCGAAAACGGTATATTGTCAGCAGTACGTATGATTGATTCATCTTCCACAGCCACGCAATGTCACGCAATGCCGCGTAGTCAGCAATCAGAATGAGAGCATACCATGAACGGAAGAAGGAAATTTCCACGTATGACAACCTAAACCCATATGGGCTCTCAGCACTGCTGACGCGGCATCATATTGCACGTGGCACATTCAGGCTCCTCTTCCACGCTAGGCAGTAAAATCCGACTAGCGAAGCGAAGCGAACGACAGATGACGGGGTCGGAGTTCGGATACCAGATCAAGCTAGTAATAGGACTTTAACTTCCCGTCCTGAATAGATCATCGATCTGGTTAAAGTCAATTCCGTAAGACGGTAATACTTATCAACAGCTCACAGCACAAAGCTGGCAAAGCCGGGCATTACGTAGGTTTTGTTAGCTACCATCTCTCACCAAAACCCACTATGTATAAGAGCTATCCATGATAGCCACACCTAACTGGAGAATAATTACAGTGGCTTGACTCTCCACTCAGCTGCCGTGAGCCATTTATTTGCCAAGACCTGAACTGCAAGACGTGTCACGAGACTGACTAGTAAACCTAGATCGAGGATACAAGGGCATCTATCTCCAGACTCGGAGGGAGCAGGAAGACTTTGCTCCGTAAAGGTAATACTGATCGCAAATACTATTCCGTACTTCGTACTTGGTACCGAAGTACGAAGGTTGAGGTCAAATGAAAGGCGTAGGTTTATGACAAATATATCCCTGTCATACAGTATTAATTTGCATCTTCTAAACAGTATTTTCCTTCCAATATCAGGCTAAATCTCTATTAGACTTGCAGTATAACTGCTTCATAAATAATGCCCTTTATAAAGCTAGGCTTTTCATTTGACCTCAACCTTCGTACGGACTTCCTGTATGGCCCAGCCACGCAGCCACTCAGGCTAGCTATCGTTCCAGACTCATCTGCACTATTACCCCGATTGTCTCACATGCTTGATATTTGTGAGTAATAGTGCCAAGCCAGCCATGGAGCGTCGGAAGATTTGATCCTCTGGAGGGTGGATCTATCCGCAATAAGCTAGGCTTTCATTCCATTTGCTGAGAGTAATATTTAAGCCGCACCACCTGAAGGGTGGCGGCACATCTATATTGCTCCAAGGTTAAAAGCTAAGGCTGCCTCTACTCCGCACAGAGTGTTTTCCTTTTGAACATGTCGGGAAAGATGCACCGCGTCTTCTCTACACGACCAGCAGAGCCACAGCGATGACTGACGAAGATGACATCGGACTCGACTCCCATGATCACGACCACGACTATGACCCCAAAACCCACAGACACCGACGCGATCATCGCCACTGGCGCATTCTGACCCTCCCCAGCTACATCAACCTCCTTGTCCGCTACAGCAAATCGCACCACGAAGTCGTGTACCTCCTCATTCTCCCAGCGCTGTACTTCCGCTTCTTCCCTTTCATATTGACGCACAACTCTACGCCGTTGAGTGTGTACCTCGCCGTCGTCCTCGTGTATATACCCGTCAAGGTAGTCCAATTGGCATGGGAGGTGTACTCGCCTTCTTCCCACATAGGTGATGGGTGGAAGAGGAGGAGCGGCATCATGCTGCCGTTGAATGGATCCCCTGCGTCATCCAACCCTTCTCCCACGTTGTCGAGAAGCAGCAGGGTCGAGAAGGGCCAGGGGACGACTAAATCGTTCCTGTGGCTCTGTGGCGCCGTGTTCAGTCTGTGGGTTTATACGTGGGGGATTTCTTCACCATTTCCAACCGCGTCGTCCATCATATCCTCCTCTCCGACATTGCGAGCGCAACAGGCACGAAACGCGAGCTACTTCATTGCGGTCTCCTTCTGGAACAACGAGGATATACTGGATGCCTGGGCCGCGGAGACACTGAAGCTCATTGACGCCCTCGGCCGATCGAATGTGTACGTTTCGATAACGGAGAACGACAGCGAGGACAATACAGCCAGTAGGCTGCTGCATTTCGGTCGTGAGCTCACGCGGCGCAATGTGACGCACAGCGTCAATATAACGACGGACATACGAGGGTACCCGACGGAAGACCCCTGGCGGGACATCAGGCACAGGATGGAGTATATGACGAACCTCCGCAACGGCGCCCTAGAGCCGCTGAAGAGGCTCAACAGGCGGTTCGAGAATGTCGTTTTCATGAATGACGTTATGTACCACCACACGGACGTGCTCAAGCTCATCGCCGCGGTAGGAGGAGATGATGTTAGCGAGGACCACTACAAGTACGACCATACTGGCACACGTGTGTTCGGCGGCAGGCATCAGACGGGGAAGCCGGTGAGGAGACGGATGGCGTGCGGCGTGGACATGGACGGCGCATCGTTATACGACTCATGGGTGCTCCGCGACCGCTGTGGAGGGCCTGTCAGCGGGTTCTGGCCGTTCTTCTCGTCTTCAGAAGACAGGAAATCCGTCCGCAAGGGACGCGTGCTGGAGGTGAGCACCTGCTGGAACGGCATCGTGGTCCTCGATGGGGATATGCTTGTCGACTCCCGGTTCCGGAGCAAGAAGGCGGATTGGGACGCGGACACGTTGCGCTTCCAGAAGCCGCCTGGGTGCATAATCTCCGAGTGCGCGCTGCTTCCTGTAGCGATCACGAATGTCACGGGCGGTGCGCCTGTGGTTGTAGATCCCACAGTCGTGGTGGGCTACACTGTCAAGTGGTGGAGGTACTACGCCGTCTGGCTGCGCATGCCAGTAGTGCGGCTCTGGATGAGAGTCTTTGAGGAGAAGTATTGGGCTTTCTGGTGGAAGATGGGTATGGGGAAAGATTTAAGATGGACGGGGCTGGATGACGGAAAGGAGAAGGGGGAGTGCGTCATTGAAGGGTGGCCGAAGTGTGGGAGTAGGGACATCATCGAGAAGGGGGCGATAAGGCTGAGGAACCAGACGCGTGAGCTGTGAGGGGGGTCACGAAGTAAAAGATGTATATACCCATGGTTGCTTTTGTATATGGCTTATGCTTTCAAATATCCGCGGAGGATAAGGCAGCTGATAAGAGCCTCCTACTATTTATGTTTCTAGTTATCATACCACATATAACGAGTATAGTAGTTATTCTATGTCATTAATGTCACGATGGATGAGCATGATCGTTAACCTCCTTAGACTGCTGTATTATGAGATCTTGGTGTCAGGTCCTAGGTTAATGCATTGCGCGACGCCTGGCAACTGCAGCACAAGGAATAATAGCAAATCTTCCCCTATCTCCACTTTTGTTCCAATCACCTTACCATTGTCATTATTAATACACATCGTAGCAACTGACCTTGGCTGCGGTGATGTGGAATTCAGCCAGACGAAGAGGCATGGCCGCGAGGGTGACGGGGGGATCGTAGACCTTCATTTCAAAGTTTGATGCGTAGATGTAGAAGAGAGCGACGAGACATGGTTATTTAACATGTATTGAGTGATGTTAATGAAGAAGGATTCAACGGCTAGGATAGGATGACGATAGTCAATAAGTGAAAGGACTGGTGAAATATTGTGACAAAATGCGAAGGACTTCAACGGTTCCAAATTCAGGCCAAGACGAGAATTCATCAAACCTTCGAAACGATACCAACAGTACTTCCATCTTGCAGAAATTGTAACTGATATGAAAGGTTAATGGCAAGAACGGTGCGTCAGAAGCAAAGAAAGAAGACTTTGCGCCAGAGGAGTAAGGACTATCATAGTTGACCAAGTTCCCATGCTGTTGTTAAATAAGTCTCTTGTTTGCAACTGGTCTGCGGCTAACGTTAAATCTACTGGGTATTCCAGATCCATTGAATATTTCGGCCCAGTATCGTCTCTATAACGAGCTGATTATATGGCATGCCTACCCTGGAGTAATGGCCGTTGTCATGGTAAAAAAGCTTTACAACAAACCTGAACACTTGTAGTTGACAGAATCTTTCTCCATATTTCAGAACTTGAAGTCTTGGTGAACTCTGATGTAGATGTTTGACTCCTAAGAAGGCCTAACAATTCATGATCTCTTCATTTTGGTGACCGTTTTGACAACTCGGTTCGACGCAGCTTGGCGTACCGGACCCGGGAACCTCCGAATCGCTCTAATGTTACAGAAATATCTTTGATCATACCCCTCCCTGTATCTACATTCTGGGTAAATAGATGTAACCATATTCCATGTTCTGGTCCTCATCCTCGCATAGTCGTGCATACAACCTTGTTTCGTAGGGCTAGATCTTCAAAACAACTATTGCGTCTAATGTAGTTAATCTAATTGCATATACACTCCGAGGCCACTAAAATCGGGCATAAAGAACAATTTGGACACATTCTTTGGTTTAAGCCTATCCAATGTTGAGTAGTTGATCAACCATTCTAAATGCGAAGACATACCTACTACCACGTGGCTTGGCTTTCGGTGGTTGCCGTTTATAAACGGGCTGCTGTGGAGGATTGTGTCGTGGAGAATCAGCTACTACCTAATTTAAGCTAGGTATCGGTTCTAGGAGATGCATGTATGTTGATTTCAACATTGTTTTGACACGAAATATACGATAATGGCAGACAGACAAACTATAGGATAGTACGAGGAGTTCGAACTGGGCCAATTGCCTTTAGTTAGACTTGAACTACGATCATCACTAATTTTCGACTAGGAATTGGAGATACTAGTTTTAAATTTTGTGCAGCATGGACGTCTCTTCATTCACTTGTCTTCTCTCACGACCACCAAGACCACTAGTCAGACATTGCTGCAGGATGAAGAAGCTGGGGCAAGGTTGCATGGGAATTCGACAGGTTCTTGCGCACTGACACCAATTGATGTCTAGATATCGTCTATGCCTCATCGCTTATATTTGGCGCGAGTCTTGGCTACGCATGCAAGCTGGAAGGATTTCATCATGCACACAAACGATCCAGGTTCGGACGATGTGCATATGCATGCAAGGCTCAATCCTGTCACTCCCTTTGCAGCGCCCCATGATACTCTTTTCAGCTATACCAAAATCTAAGCTAGCTGTTGTTGGTTGCTTGAGGCACTCTCGGGTCGAGGAAGCGAGTTATAATATCCTTTGCATGATGCCCAGTAACGCATGAGACTTTAAGACTATGCTTGGCAACTTGTAGCTAGTACTACTAGGATTGAAGAACCTTGATACACCCTTCGATTGATTGGCTACCCTGGGTTTAAATCCCCTTTCTCCATATCATTTGTAATCCCTAAGACAACCTCGTACTGGACCCGCCGTCCCACTTCATTCATATGCACTCTTCCATATGACCCCCTGATGAGGAACGGACCACATAGTGGCCCACACTCTAAAATATGCGTACATACATGCTATTCTACCTCTGCCTCTGCTCCATCATCTCGCAGCACAATATCAGGACACGTTGAGCTGCCTCGCCAATGGCCTTGGCAGTCTCATGAGGACCATATCCTTGAAGCATGGCCCCGATATACGCGTCAGCGCATGATCCCACGAGAAAATCACGCGCCGAATTGGCTCCTCTCGACATCCGGACCCGATACTCCAACACAGTCATGGCGCATCGTACCACGTCGCGAAGATGGCGCCAGCTTGCACCAGCCACTGTTGGAAAGACGTTCTCCTCGAGCTCACTGATGAGGTCAAAGCAAAGTGTTAGGGCTGTTCGCCGTAGAAGCCTGGCGAGAGAGCCCTGCCCGTGAATCCCAAGCATTGCGAGAGCGGCCGTAGTTGCATCACCTCTGGGAATTGTTAGGGAAATGCTGTCAGTACTGGCTACTGCTTGCATTATTGACGGATCAAGTCCGATTTGGTCCCCTAATGGGTGATACCGGGATAGTAGCAACCCAGAAACCTCCATGCGCATTTTGCGAGAATAGTAGTATGTCGGGTTGCTTTTGGTGCAATCAGCAAATGTTGAGTGCGGCGCAAGCACAAATGGCCAGGTGAAGACGTTCAAAACTTTAGTCTGGAAGTCTTTGAGCTTCATCTTCATGGTGTGGATGACCCTCAAGTTGTCACAGTAGGCAGCCCTCAGCTCAGCCGCGAGGCCATGGCTGTCCTCATAGGACTTGGTTGCGCCTGGAGAATTGACCAGATGTAAAATTCGGAGACGGAGTCGTTGTGTCTGGGCTAGGAGCGCGAGAGGAGTTGATCTTGTTAGGTTGTTCTTCATGAGGCTGTCTCTTAATGTCGGCATTGCATCAGCGCTTGCGCTGCTCATATCCTCATCCGCTATGTTCGATGGTGGCTCGCAGTCATAACTCTCAGGAGATATAGGGGCAGGTAGTCCTTCGTCCAGACAAAACTGTAGTGAGAGCTCAAGCATAGTCGCCCACAGCCGACGGCGCATCTCAACTTCTGTGGCCGACATGGAGGCATTACAGGTCAACGGGTCCCGATGTAGGCCCATCTGGATAGCCAACCGGGTCAAATCGTGATCTCCAAGAAGCAGAGAGCCAGCAGGGGCTGTATTGCCAGAGTCCGTATATCGCGCCAGAGCAAGTAGACATACGATCTGTGCCATTTCCAGATCTGCTCGTGAACCAGCCATCATTCTTTTAGCGAGCCATTGCTTTACATGTGACAGCCAACCGCTAGCCTGTTCGCGAATCGAAACATTGTTCCGCATTGTCCCCGGGATAGAGTTGCCGGTGTTGTCCAGGCCGGGACAGACGTAAGAGCCGAGTGCAAGAATGATCATCAACTTGCACAGAAATGGTTCCTCAGCATCCACGGATCGAGGCAACGGTGGGGTGGCCCAGAAACGCCTATACTCACTCATGAATGTCGGTACATGTAGGATGCGTAGCACCGACTCAAAGGTGTTAGTGTATGCGTCGAGCAGCATGTCGCACGTCGCCTGAGGTGGGAGCAGCTTTCGAGGCTCATACGCTGGTAGTCCTATACTCGCAGTCGCAGGCCAGCCGAGAGCCAAGTTTAGTGTCGGCAATTTTGGTTGACTGTGGCGTTCAAGTTTTGTAAACTTCTCCATCAGAGGCTTCAAATGGTCGTGTTGAGGGTCGTCGTTATGATAGCCGCCAATTCCGTGCATAAGAAACCGTAAGTTTTCGCACTTGACGACCGAGTCCTGCCAATGGTTCTCACGCTCGCTCGTAGTGTCTTCAATGCTATTTTTGACCTCTGCGTCGAGGTCTGAGCCTGAAGTTGAAGCCCAGGATGGAAAGTCGCCCCCGTGGACCGGCATCGATCCAAGACCCGTACCCATCGCCTCAGAAAAGGCGACGCTGCTGGCCTGTGTATTTGATTCGCCACTGAAGCTGGAACCATTTGGTGATCCTGTGGAGGCAGCAGAGCCATGAGAGTCGTGAAGCCCAAAGTAGGTATTGAGCTCGATCCCTATATCATCCAGCAGTTTCGTAGGTAATTCCGCAGTGGTCGTGTCCAGCGTATACACGTCCCAGTCCTGCAGGTGGTTGTCTTGAAACGTATGTTGGTTAAACTTCGATGGGGTGCTACCCAACAGTGAGATGTCCGCTTGCACGATCTGGTGACTGCTCTCGTTCAAAGCCGCAGTGGAGTTGTGGTAGATACATCTTGGGTTTGATGATTTGCGACAAGGACCACAAGGGCTGGCACTATCACATCGGACCTTTCGGCGACGGCATTGAGTGCATGCTGTGGCCGGGCGCCGCCGCTTGTAAGCCGGACCGGGATCCATGATCCATGCGGAGACAAATGATGAGCTGTCGATTAAGATGGTGAGTTCTTTTAGCTTCCTAAATGTTTTCTTATTAAATACTTGTTGCTGAGGATCTTTGCAAGTTTTCGAAAGACCCTCGGGTAGGTATTGTATGTCCTCATAGTAAGAGTAATGCAAGCACGTATTGCATACCACCCGCCAGCGGAAGGCGGAAGCAATGCCCAGAAGATCCTACGGAGCCACCAGCCAATCAGGCAGATCATATGTAAGATTATAGTGTGTATGGAGCGAATGGCGGCATGGATTCGCGGCACGGGTCGAGTAGAGAGCGCAAAAAGACCGCGAATCGCTGTGGAAGGGTTTACCTGATGAGATACGAGGTCCAAGTACTTCGCAGACCACTCTCAGCCTACTCCCTGGACTGGGGAGTAGGTCAACCCCTGATAATTGGTGAGTTTAGTTGATACTTGCCACGTTACATAGCAAGGGTTAGGAGAGTGCTCTCATAATGGTATAGGTGCCAAGTGCAGGGGTAATTTACTACTACAACCAGCAAGTCAAGGTAGAGATACCCACCACCTCAACAGCATGTCAGCCCAAGAAAAGAGACAAGGGAACCCTGTCACTATGTAATTGTTAGCAAATTCCGCCAAGGCCAGTTTTACTGCAGCTTCCAACGTTCAGATCCTTGACCAGCATAAAAAACAAAATAAAATATTACATATCACGGTGATTTGATATTGTTGTTGCTTCGAAAGCAGATTGATAGCTACACTTTGCAATTCAGGCTGTTGCGTTGGTGTTGACTATAAAGGGGGCTGATGAGAAGGGGCCAGATACATTTCGGCTTGCTCGCAACTTAGGACTGTTATCGAGTCCGGATAGAGCTGCCTGATTTGCGATAAGCTAAAGCGCTACGGTTAATGAGATGATGGTTGGACTTTTAGCTCACCACCGAACGTTTCCCCATCTTACTGTCCTTGTGGGCCTTGACTACTAGTAGTAGTAGTAATGCCAAGTTCGTCGATCAGGCAGACCAAGTGGACCATGGTAAGGTTGTCAGATCTAACCGTGGACCGTCACCGTGACTATTCTCGTATAACTCTCTCTTGAAGCTAGAAAATAGGTAAACGAGGGGCCGAAAAGCGTCCTCATTCGGGATATAGGCAATTGGGTGATGGACAATACAGCCTTAGCGGAAACACGCGGCAAAGGGGATGATAGCCGAATACGAATAATACGGTAGAGGTGCTTTTGCAATCTTGGTATCATGCCTTGCAAGGCTTCCAGATCTTTCTAGTTGAACTCCATGGGTGTAATCCTACGTCGGCATACCAAGTCCGTAAACCCACAGAATGGGTTAGTAATAAAAACAAGCTTATACATAAATGCCACACCTAGTTCTAATCCTAGTATTAAACCCTGGCTCGAAGAGTTGTGCTGTTTATTAGGTCGCACTACGAATAACTGGGTCAAAGCTTGTTCATAAAAGCATCGAGACCCTACATTCAACGCTGCCGTCGGGCCGAGTTTGGTCTAGGATCGCTCAATATTGGTTGGAATTGGGGTTAGCAGTCTCGCAGGATCAATATATTTGACAAATCGTTAATCAACAAAAGCACTTAGTCTGAGCTTTCAGCTACTATCAGGGAGTAGTAGTGCGTTCTAGGGTTTCACCTGTCGTGCGCTTTGACCGATTTATGCGTCTTGATTTGATCTGTCCTCAGCTACTACTTAGTCTTGACACTCTCAATCTTAGCTCCTGGCTTCGTTGCACTTATCGCGACAAATCTCCAACGCGATCGGCCAACATAGCCGCCTGTGGCGCATATCATGTTGACAAAGTTTTTCTCCTGTCGCAATAACCTGAAGATGTAGTATGGAATAATCACCAGCGTATAAAACAGTCGTAGGATTGGCATGATGTTTGGCTGCCAGTCCCGCACCTCCACATTCTCAAATCCAGCCTCCTCGAGAAGTTCTTTGAAGTAGCCTTCTCTAGCAGCCTCGTTGGTCGGCATGACGGTATACTCGTTCACCATCTTCATCTCCCTAGTTAATCTGTCATTCGGATCATCATATTCGGCAGCAATTCGGCGCTCTACTTCCACCATGGCGATCCTGCCCCCGGGCCGAAGGATTCTAAAGAAGCCTGCCATTGCCTTTTTCGGGTCTACAGCATGACCAAAGGCCTGCATCGTGTACACGCCATCGTATGACCCGCTAGCAATAGGCTCTATGTCGTGATAGTCCATCTTCTCCACTGTCATCATGCCATTTGACAGTCCGGCTCGCTGGGCAACGCTCCTGGCCTCTTCAATCTGCCAATCGATGATGTCGATGCCCAGTACACGCATGCCATGCTGGGCCATGTAGCGTGTAACATGGCCGACACCACATCCTGCGTCTAATATGTGAGAGCCTTCAGGCAGCGCTATGATCTCCAGCAGCTTTTCTTCCATGCTTCATCCTCATGTAGGTCATTAGTGTGTGATAAGGCAATTGGAAGAAAGTGGGAGATACCGTCGGAGCTTAGAGCCAAGTGGGAAAGGCCAGTATGTATCCTTTTCCCAGTATCCAAAGTGCTGGGTGCCGCCCATAATAACTTGGTAAACGATGCGTGAATCCCATGATTCATAGTAGGCTCGCAGAGCAGCGTTGTCTGGCATAACGGAGACGTTCGGGTTCTATAGTTTAGGCAGAAAAAGTGGCTTAGAATAAAGATTGTGCTTAAAGGAGAAGCAACCGGCGTGATCATACGTCTTTTCTAGGTTGCCATACAACACTCCTCAAACTCGCTACTGACATTGGCAAATTGATTTCGGCAATTAACCTCAAAGTCAAGTGTCAAACAAGCCTCGTATGTGTCTGTAAGCGCACAGCCTCAGGAGCTTGTCCATTGCCGTTCTCCACACACACGGAGGTGTTTTCCGAGATCGCCAAAGAATACTCCGCATCAGCGGTATGCAGTGCGGGATTCGGGAAATCCTACGAATATTTTACAGACTATGACTGACTACGTCAGCAGGTTGTTCACAGAGCAATAGCAGGCTTTGCAAAAAGAGTTGATAATAGAAGTGTCGTTTGGCATTTACACCAATCAGTGTGCTACCCTGACACCCAAAGGATAGAGATATTTTCTTGCTGTCTTGATGAACTCTGCCATAAATTCTTATCAACAAAACAAAGCCAACCTTGATACATGAGAGTTTGTTTGGGACATGATGTTGATCCTCCAACGACTCAACGATGCAGTCGGTTCGCATAGTATTCCGGCGATTGCTATATTCACCAGCATCGTTGCTATTCTCGTGAGTCGACTACTGGGTAGCCGAAGCACCAAGGGCAAGGAGTTGGGCTGCAAACCTATAACAAGCGTCTGGCAATGGGAGCCCTTCTTTGGCTTTGACATGGTCTACAGCCAGCTCAGAGCACTGAAACGCAACTACTACCTTGACTGGCTGAGGAATTTGCATCATGGCAGGCCAAAGACCTTTTCGATCAAGTTCATGGGTGTACGGCAGATCTGCACCATTGAAGGCGAGAACCTGAAGGCTATCCAAGCAACCAACTTCCAGGACTTTGGCCTCGAGCCAATGCGTCGCAAGACCAAAGGTGCCATGCCTTTTGCCGACAAAGGCATCAGCACGACTGACGGCAAAAACTGGGAGTTTGCCCGGTACCTTGTCAAGCCATTCTTTTACCGGGAAGTTTACGCCAGTATTGATCGAATCAAGCCCTACATTAGCAGTTTCCTCAAGCTTCTGCCTGAAGAGGACGGCGTCACATTCGACGTCCAGCCTCTGATTCAGCGTTGGGTAAGTGACCCCACGAAGTGAAGGGTGGTTATTCGGTTAAGCGCACAGAGCTAAGACAGGGGGATATTGTCAATCCTATAGTTCCTGGATCTCACTAGCGACTTCATTTTCGGCAAGTCCATGGATTCAATGACGCACCCAGAGCGAGCTAATATCACCTGGACCATGATGACCGTTCTGCGGGGTGGTCGCTTGCGCATCCAAATGTACAGGTTTCTGTGGGCTTTTAACTGGAATTGGTGGCTGAAGGCTGTGTACGAAGTGCATGATTTCGTCAACGTGCATATTCGCAGCACTTACGCAGAGATCGAAGAGCGCGAGGACCGCATCAAGAAGGGCCTCCCGGTTGGTCCCGAACGGACTGATTTGCTTTGGTTCATGGCGACAAATGTGCGGGATGAAGAGGAGCTGCGATCGCAGCTCTGCCTTGTCTTTGTGCCCAACAACGACACCACGTCCATCTTCATCAGCAACTGTCTCTGGCACCTTGCCCGCCACCCTGAGACATGGAAGAAGCTCCGCCAAGAAGTTCTCGACCATGGAGACAAGGAAGTGACTTTCGAAACCCTACGGAACATGCCGTACATCAACGGAGTGATGAACGAGAGTGAGTGGGCTCATATCTGCGGCTAAGTTAGGCGAAGCTAATGTGGAGAACCCCATAGCCCACCGTCTCACCCCAAACAATGTCGTGCAAGTCCGGGCTTGTCTTAACGATTCGGTATTGCCTCTCGGGGGCGGTCCGGACGGAAAATCCCCCATGTATGTCAACAAGGGAGACCTTGTATCGGTGACTAAAACAGTCATGTATCGGGACCCAGATGTCTGGGGTAAAGATGTGGACGACTTTCGGCCCGAGCGCTTCTTTGGAATGCGCGGAACTTGGAACTTTCTTCCGTTTGGTGGAGGTCCCCGGAGATGTCCAGCACAGATGATGGTGCAGACTGAAGCAGCGTATATGTTGTTTCGCATGGCTCAGTCGTATGAGCGGATTGAGGCCCGTGACCCGGAATCGTACAAGGCTGTGATGCGAATTGGGCCGTCTAATAAGAATGGCGTTAAGATTGCTTTGTATAAATGAGCTAGGTAGGGGTATGGCAGGGGTTGTAGATACTAGTACTCGTAGTCTTCATTCCTTTCATTCATACAAATCTACACCATGTACTCCATACTAGGTACTCCGTATAATCCCTGATACAAACGAATAAGGTCCACGTTTTTTTCGGTAATACTATAGTCTCCGTGTCGGGAGACAATAACGACAATAGACGCCACACGTGGTATGGAAAAGTCAGTCCTGGTCAACACGCGGCTAGGACTTCGTACTATGTAGGGAGGGTAGCAATACAGTTTCCCCCCCCCTTGCTTGCACAGAAACAAAGCTGGCTCTCATCTTATGCACGGCGGGCAAAGCAGTAGTAGTCTTTCATGTTCGTCCTAACGGTTATGATAAATATTAATTAACTTTTACGTAACATTACGGAAATCATTTCTCAGTTATGACATCTGCGTGGGTCTGTGTCGAAACCGCTTCTGGACGGCTGAAATGTTCGGGAGATCGACCATGTTGGCTGCCTCTGACCAATTGCTCCTAATACGGCTAGCAGCCGTCTAGCTTATCGGAATAGTCTATGTCAATCTCGGAATATTCCGTTATATGCCATGCAAGGTTCAAGGAGAGCCCGAACACTATCTCCATATATTACCCCTGACACATAATAAGACTGCAGCTCTTGCAGAAAAGGATCAGGGCTAACAACTAGCCTTACAAAAGCGTACTCACGGCATGCGTAATGCCGCATCACATATCCCGAACAGCTTCCATTTAGAGACGTACCATATTCATGGACGGCCATTTGGGAAGCCACATAAGTAGATCACCTACCATATTCGTACAAAGGAGTTGCAACAAGTGGAACGTAAATCTCACCTGAATTATTGTTGGAGTTTTTGGTCCTGCCATCGACAGAACACAAAGTTACGATGGCGGACTTACACATTGCCCGACCGATAACGCTCAGATGTGGGCTCACGCTGCCCAACCGGCTAGTCAAAGCCTCAATGTCTGAAGGCATTTCCACCCGGAGAATGCTTCCCGATGAAAGATTCCGCAACATTTACCGTCACTGGGCTGAGGGTGGTTGGGGCATGGTCGTCACAGGTACCCACAGCAAGCATGGATTCAATAAGCCGGACTATCTGACACTATCATACGATCAACAGGCAATGTTCAAGTCGACGACAGATACCTGGGCACAGCCAATGATTTAGCAGTCGATTCCTCTCTAAGCGACGACGAAATCATACGGTCATGGAAGGCCTGGGCAGATGTGTGCAGCAAAGAAGGTACCCCAACACTCATGCAACTCAACCATCCTGGGCGACAATGTCCCATAGGCGCTGGTAAGCACGGGTTCTTCGGTAAAAATGTCGCACCGAGTGCCCTTGGGCTTGACATGGGCAAGGGCATCATTGCTAAGACAGTCTCTGCGCTTGTATTTGGCACCGCGCGTAAGCTGATTGTGTCAGAGATCGATGATATCATCAAGAAATTCGTGCGGGCAGCGCGACTCGCGTTCCAAAGTGGCTTCGCTGGCATTGAACTTCATGGTGCCCATGGATATCTGATAGATCTGTTTCTTTGCCCAAGAACAAATCAGCGGTCAGATGCATATGGAGGCACGCCAGAAAAGAGAGCCAAGTTTCTGGTAGATATCATCAAGGGCATTAGGGCGGAAGTGCCGTCTCGTTTTTGTGTGGGGATCGTCTTAAACTCAGTCCATATCCAGTGCCAAACTGATTTCGAGGACCGGATCAAGCAGCTGGAGTTAATTACAAGTGCTGGAGTGGACTTCATACACATCAGTGGTGGCACATTTGAGAACCCAACTGTAAGTATCAATGTCCTATATATATCTGCTACGCGCATCAATTGACAGAGGTTATCTCACAGATGTTTCTAGGCCCCGAAAAGTCTGAAAAGTCTGGCCAAGGAGACCAGACAAAAACGAATGAGGCCTTCTTTATTGACTTTGCTAGGGCAGTCAGGCCTCGCTTCCCAGATATCCCATTCATCGTGACAGGTGGATTTCGGACGCGCGAGATCATAGAGGGAGCTGTGGCTGATGGAGAATGTGATATTGTTGGTCTTGTTCGACCAGCTGCGGTAAATCCTCTCCTCCCGAAGACGGTTATCTTCAATCGCGAAGTTAGCGATCAAAATGCAACACTCTATTCACCAAAGATCGAAGCGCCATGGATCGTTAAGCAGATGGGTATCACGGCTCTTAACGTCCACATGGATAATGTAAGTGCTTATACGCTGAGGTCTAATAGTAAAAGGACACGCTGACATTAAGCAAGGCATGGTATCTTGGGCATGTGGAGAACATGTCAAAGGCAAAATAGAACGCAATAAGCAGCCAAGAAAGTGAGAGGCAGAAATAACAGACTAGGTATAATGTCTGGTGCAATTGGTCTACCGTAATACATTGCCTATCAGCTACCATTATTGAGGCGTACACTTCAATGCCGAAGGTAATTTAATTATCTTGTTGGCCTTATCAATATCCACAACCATATTTTTGCACTGTTTCCTGATAGTAAAAATTATTAATCCCGGTTGATCACCGATATGGCAAGTCTCGTTCCAAGTAAAGTTATCTGCTAATTCAATCCTTAATTCTTAGCACATCATAGTTCGATAACCAAGCACTTGGCTTTCCTTTATTGTCGAAATCCCTCATTATGCTGTTCTTTATCGCCGAAACTCTCCACTATGCTTAACAAGTAGTTCTCGCTAGGGTAGTTCGTATATGTAACAGTTCTCGAGGTAGGAAACAAAAAAAGCGTTCTCAACCGCACCGATGGTTGGAGTAGATAATCGTATACTACAAGAATTGACAATCTGATACCGTCAGGGGCACAGCTTTGTTGGATGCCATGACAATCCTACATCAGTCGTGTGTCGGACGATTGCATCTATTTCCTCTTTAGGCAACTCCCTCCTCCTTACAGCCCGCTAGATAAGATGGTCCACCTGTCAAATTGAAAGCTCTTGGCTTAACAAGGGTTGAAGTAGGCCGACATAATCAGTTCTGCTTTTGTCCCAAATCTCAAGAACACACTACAGTAGACAAGCCCGGTTTTCCTGATTATTGATCGTATTCAGTAGCTCTGCTCCAAAATCTGACACTGTTTTGCAATCGCAGATAATCTACTCTGTATGCTTCAGGTAATCTATCATGCAACCAGACTCACCGGTTCACTATCGACAACAGTATATACCAATCTCTTCCCCTTAATTTGGCCTCTCCGTACCTCCTCCATTCCCTCAGGCACCGCCGACAACCCTCCCCCCCTTTTCTCTATCGGATGTGGTTGGATACGACCCTCGTCCACCAGTCTTTGGGCAACGATATACCACAACTCGGCGTACTTGAGATCATGTGGACGGGGCTCCAGGTCATACGGAGGTGTCCATCGGATGGCCTTGCCGAATTGTGTCGGTGTGCAAACCCACTCAGGCACGACGCTGCGGCGAGTATGACCACGGACTGGGAAAGCATCTAGTGCTACATAGCGTCCGCCTGCAGACCCCAGGGCTTCGTAGCATATACCCATCGATGCTGTATCTGTGATACAGTCTAGTGCGAATCCGAGAGAATCCCCCGTGTGTTCACGGATATCGGTACCGCATGTTGGGGACTTGTAGTCGAACCAGGCTTCTGCCCCGAGGTGCATGACATGCGTAACTGAACTGGAAGAGCAGGTCGTGATGACTGGGATTCCTGCTTCCTTGAGTACTTGGATAGCCATTGCACCTGTCGCTGTTCCTCCGCCATACACTAAAACTGTAGGTTTCTTGTCCGCTTCATCTTGGCCAGATATTGACCCGAGGTCTGAAATTGACGGCAAGGGAAGGGCAAGATAGTTGAATAGTGACAACCCAACTGTGGCTAGTGCGGCTCCAATAGTTGAAGCCGTTGCAAAGTCCATGTCCTCGGGTATATGCCAGACGAGACGCGCAGGAACGGCGACATAGTCAGCGAATGCACCGTTGTGGAGGCGGAGGGGATCATTTCCGAAGACACCGCCAAATACACGATCGCCAACTTTGACAGGTCTCATCTTGTTGTTGGATCGCCAGGCATCGGCCTCGACGTCGGATCCCAGAGCAGCAACAACGCCTGAGAAGTCGGTTCCGCTAGTCGCACCAGGCTGTGGTGACATGTCTGCTGCTTTGCCGTCCACATGGTTGATAGAGACGCAAATAACGCGAACAAGGATGTCTGATGGCTCTGTGTTCGGTAATGGTGAGTCTGGAAACACAGAAACCGCATTGGGTCCAGTAATCTTGAGAGCTCTTTGCGTATCTGGAAGAGAATTTGGGACCAGCATCTTGAATAAAAATATATAAATTGGGAGTTGAGTTCTGGAGATTCCGCGATATGTCAAGCCAGACTGGACTTGGGCAAGCGATAGTGCTTCGATCGCAAGAGCTAACCCTGGTGCCGACGATGCCAGTTTCATACCTCTGCACTTCAGTTACAGTTATTGAGTGTCATAGCGGAATGGTTATTGGTCTGCACTATTCGGATGGTGTCGCCACCAAGGGAGCTCACTCTGTGCATGACAGCGGCACTATTTCCCCAGGCCTCGGAGAATCCTTCCAACGCTACTCGTACGTGTCAGATCCAGAGGCTCGGGAATTGAACTCCATAATACATCCTACCATTCTAAAATAGGAATTCAGGGGGATTTTCCGAGCCAAATTTCCCCGCCACTAGGACAGGGGGCCACGCGTGGGCCGTCTTACATGCCAAGGCTCCTTTGGTCAAGAGAGAATACTCGTAGGTTGAGATTTGTGAAAATTGCAAGCGAAATTCACCCATGTCTGTTTTCTCCGTGTGACATTTTACACGGGTGTATCTAAGCTAGCATCGGGTTGCTTTGGCAGAGGCGAGGAGGATCTACTCCGTATGCAGGTCAGCAAGATGTTAACGGGAATTTCGTCAGCGGCGAGGCTGGTGGGCTCCAGAATAGCTCGCTTCGGCTTTCAAATTCTCGAAAGTCGACCTCGTTGCCATACTCTTTCGAGATATGTTATAGTTAATGAAATAGGTTGGCATTCTCTTGAAATCCAACACCGCAAACGTCTTCATTCCAACTGTTGCAGCACCATCAAACTCCCTTCAGCCACACTCAGAGTCTCGGACGAGAGACACATTCATCACCATGGATCAACAACAGCCACAACATACCCAACAACCCAATGAGTCGATCGCCATTGTTGGATCGGCATGCAGATTCCCAGGAGCTTCTAGTTCGCCATCCAGGTTATGGGAGCTGCTTCGTCAACCTCGCGATGTTCTGAAGGAATTTGACCCAGAACGTCTCACCTTGCAACGCTTCTACCACCCAAATGGCGATACCCACGGCGCCACAGACGTTCAAAACAAGTCCTATATCCTTGAGGAGGACACAAGGCTTTTCGATGCCTCCTTCTTTGGCATCAGCCCAGTGGAGGCTGCGGGTATGGATCCACAGCAACGGATCCTGCTCGAGACAGTCTACGAAGTCTTTGAGTCGGCTGGCATGACCCTTGAGGAACTTCGAGGCTCTTTGACATCAGTTCATGTAGGATGTATGACTTCCGACTACGCGACCATTCAGTCTCGCGATACCGAGACAGTAGCCAAGTATAATGCCACTGGTTCAGCCAACAGCATCCTATCCAACCGCATTTCCTACATCTTCGACCTCAAGGGTCCATCAGAAACAATCGATACAGCCTGCTCCAGTTCCCTGGTGGCATTACACAATGCTGCACGCGGGCTGCTCAGCGGCGACTGTGACACTGCCATTGTGGCTGGTGTCAATCTCATTTTCGATCCGGCTCCATACATCAACGAGTCAAAACTCCACATGCTTTCGCCCGACGCAAGATCCCGCATGTGGGATAAGTCTGCAAATGGATATGCCCGTGGCGAGGGTGCTGGTGCATTGCTTCTCAAGCGCCTCGATCAGGCCCTGAAAGACGGCGACCACATTGAAGGCATCGTTAGGGGCACGGGGGTCAACTCGGATGGCCAGAGTCCGGGCATCACTATGCCTTTTGCTCCCACACAGACCGCGCTTATCCGTCACACTTATGCTCGCGCTGGACTGGATCCAGTCAAGGATCGACCTCAGTACATCGAATGCCACGGTACGGGAACTCCTGCGGGTGATCCAGTGGAAGCTCGTGCACTAAGCGACGCTTTCGTCGGCGGTCAAACTTCCTTTGATGATCCTATCTATGTGGGATCTATCAAGACCGTGATCGGGCACCTTGAGGGCGGTGCAGGTCTTGCTGGTGTCATCAAGGTGCTCCTCGGCCTTAAACACCGTGTCATTCCACCAAATCTTCTGTTCAAGGAACTTAATCCGGCACTTCGTCCGTTCTATGGCCCTCTTCAGATACCCACAACTGCGATTCCCTGGCCGAACCTACCACCTGGTGTCCCTGCTCGCGCCAGTGTTAACAGCTTTGGGTTTGGAGGCACCAATGCTCATGTCATCATCGAGAGCTTTGACAATGAGTCAGTCTTGAGACAAGACGAAGCCACTCCAGAATCTGCTGAGGGTGTTCCGGGACCTTTGTTATTTTCGGCCAAGTCCGGAGCATCACTGCTTCGAACAGTTCAGGCACATTTGGAGCACTTGGAACAGCATCCTTCGCTTGATGTGCGAGACTTGAGCTCGCTGCTCCAGACTAGGCGATCTACTCACCGAGTTCGCGCTCACTTTTCTGGCTCATCTCGGGAGGCTATCCTGGAAAGATTGACCGAGTTTGTAAAGATCAACGAGAATGCTGCAAGCAATACAATTGGACATCAACCCCAACTGGTCAATCCAAAGGAGGTTTCCGGTATCCTCGGCGTCTTCACTGGCCAAGGTGCGCAATGGCCTACCATGGGTCGGGAGTTAGTTGAGAAATCACCACTCTTTCGCCAGACTCTTGAAGAATGCCAGGCTGTTTTGCAAGAACTACCAGAAAATGATCGCCCAGAATGGTCTCTCATGAATGAATTGACCGTGGAGGCGTCCTCTTCCCGGGTGTCTGAGGCCGCCATCTCCCAACCCTTGTGCACAGCTATTCAGCTCGCCCTTCTTAATCTTCTTAAGGCTGCTGGTATTAGCTTTGATGCAGCTGTTGGTCACTCTTCCGGCGAGATTGCAGCGACTTATGCTGCGGGTATCATCACTGTCAAGGGAGCTATGCAGATCGCCTATTACCGAGGCTTGCATGCAAGAAATGCAGGTGGTTCCAATGGCGAACGAGGTGGCATGCTGGCGGCTGGTTTGTCTATTATGGAAGCCCGAGAATTCTGCAATCGCTCAGAGTTCAGCGGTTGCATCAAGGTGGCCGCAAGTAATGCACCAAAGTCCGTGACCCTTTCGGGCGATCTTGATGCCATCACTAAGGCCCACGAGCTGTTGCAAGTGCAGAACACCTTTTCGCGCCAGCTCAAAGTCGATACCGCATACCATTCGCACCATATGCAACCTTGTGCGGAGCCATATCTCCAATCACTACTCGCTTGCGATATCGAAGTCAGACAGCCTACAGGCCGGTGCACATGGATCTCAAGTGTGCGTGGTGATACCCAACTTCTCAAGGGTGACCTCAGCACTCTCAAGGGTCAGTATTGGGTAGACAACATGGTCAGGACGGTACTCTTTACCCATGCCATTGAGTCGTCTATTTGGCACGGAGGTCCGTTCGACCTGGCAATCGAGGTCGGCCCTCATCCTGCGCTCAAGGGTCCGACTGAACAGACCATGAAGGCGTCCTATGGATCTGTGCCAGTGCACACAGGAGTACTTAAGCGCGGTGGTAGCGATATTGAGGCATTCTCAACGGCAATAGGCGTCGCTTGGTCACAGCTTGGCCTGACGTTCGTTGACTTTGTAGGGTATCGCAATGCTTTCTACGAGACGCAGCCACTACCTCCCAAAGTCCTTAAAGATCTGCCACCTTATTCTTGGGATCATGACAAAGTTTACTGGCGTGAAGGCCGTTTATCTCGCAGATTTAGGCTTGGTAAAGATCAATGCCATGAGCTCTTGGGACGCCGCACACCGGATGACAACGAAAGCGAACTGCGTTGGCGCAATGTCCTCAAGCTGAGTGAGATTCCTTGGCTGAGTGGGCACGAGGTGTTGGGTGAAGTCTTGCTCCCAGGTGCCTCATATGTCTCAATTGCAGTGGAGGCTGGTAAGAGCATTGCAAATGGGAAACCAATTCGAATGATCGAAGTCGAGAATGTTCATATCATACGCCCCGTTGTTGTGCCAGACAATACTGATGGTGTTGAGACGTTATTCACTGCTCGCTTGACTGAGACAACCAAAGAGCGCATACGAGCGAAGTTCTCGTATTACGTTTGCCCCGATGAAGCTGTTGGATCGATGCTTCAGACCTGTCGCGGTGATCTCTGCATCGATCTTGAAACGCAATTGCACGCCGTGTCTGAGGACTTGCTACCCTTAAAAGAGTTGACGCCTCCAAATCTGACAAGCATAGATACTGAGCGAGTTTACTCGTTGTTCAAGGATATCGGACTGAACTACTCTGGCTATTTCCGCGGAATCTCAGCCATAGACCGCTGTCTCAACTATGCCAGCACCACCAGTATCTGGACCGAGGGCTTGAGTGATGGATACGTTGTTCACCCTGCAATGCTAGACGTTGCCTTCCAGACAATGTTCATTGCCAAAGCCCATCCTGCCAGTCGTCAAATTTCTTCTGCTCTGCTCCCGTCTCATATCGATCGCGTCCGTATCAATCCGTCTGTTCCCATTTTACAGCCAGATGGTGCGCAAACTACAGCTGAGTTTGAGACGTGGGCTGTTACGCAAACTGCAACTTCACTGATAGGCGACCTGAACATTTATGATGCCACAACCAGCAGGACATTCTTGCAAGTTGAAGGCCTTGCTGTAAATGCTGTTGGTGAACAGGATGCCTCGCAGGACCGATCGATGTTCTCCAAGACAGTCTGGGCAAATGATGCCTCCCTTGGTGTGCTCGAGCCCCCCCGTGATCCCGTCAAGGATTCCCAGGGATTGCGCATGGCCCATGCTGTTGAGCGCGTTGCACTATTCTATGTCAAACGCATCGTGGATCAGATTGACGTCGAGGAGCGGAAGAGTTTCCAGTGGTATCACCAGCGCATGTTTGAGGCTTTTGAGGAGCATCTAAAGATTGTCAAGGATGGCGAGCACCCCATCATCTTGAGCGAGTGGCTAGATGACGAGCCGTCAGTCTTGGATGAGATTAACGCAGAGCACGGTGATACTATTGATCTGAAGCTACTTCATGCTGTGGGCAAGGATCTGGCAGATGTGGTCCGAGGAAAGAAGCAGATGCTGGAGGTCATGACCAAAGACGACATGCTCAACCGCTTCTACATGGAAGGCTATGCGTCTGTGCCGACGAACAAGTCCGTTGGCGAAGTGATGAAGCAGCTGACGTACAAGTTCCCACGCACGAGTATCCTCGAAATTGGTGCAGGCACAGGTGGTACAGTAAGTCTCTCATCCAATAGCTCAATCCATGGCAAGATTACTGACTTGATGATCGCGACAGACATGGAGTGTGCTGAATGCAATCGACAACTCATACGATTCGTACACGTACACTGATGTATCCTCTGGCTTTTTCCCAACAGCAGAAGAGAAATTCTCCAAATTCGTAGACAAGATGATGTTTAAGGTACTGGATATTGAGAAAGAACCCGCAGAACAGGGCTTCGCCGAGCATTCCTACGATATCATCGTCGCGGCTCTTGTTCTCCATGCTACCCATGATCTGGAGAAGACAATGCGACATGCCCGGTCGCTGCTTAAGCCAGGTGGCTATCTCATGATGGTGGAACTTACAGGCACAATGAGCGTCCGTGCTACCTTTATTATGGGTGGTCTCCCAGGATGGTGGTTGGGAGAAAACGATGGTCGACGACTCAGTCCACTGGTCACTTCTATGGAATGGGACAGAATCTTGCAAGACACAGGATTTTCAGGTTGTGATACCGTCATCCACGACTTAGCTGACGAGGACAAGCATTGTACAGCGCTGATTGTTAGCCAGGCTGTTGATGATGACTTCCAGCATCTGCGTGCGCCCCTGGCTACCGTCACGGAACTCTCTTCCCCCATCGATCCATTGCTTATCATCGGCGGGAAGCGGCTCTCAACATCAAAGATTATGAGGGAGATCCAGAAGCTGTTTCCGAGACAATGGGAACGTCGGATCCGATACTCTAAGAGCATTGACGATGTTGACGTGTCCAAGTTGACTCCTGGAGTTGATGTCATTTGTCTCCACGACGCCGACGAGCCTCTATTCGCAAATACCATTACAGCATCTCGAATGGCAATCTTCCAAAGCCTCCTTATGAATGCTAAGAATATGCTTTGGGTCATTGGCGCCGGCAAGTCTCACGTTCCACGAGCAAACCTCATTCACGGCATCATGCGTGTGGTTCCCTCAGAGCTGCCTCACTTAAATGTGCAGGTTCTTGGCCTAGAAACTGGAGAGGCCCCTGCTGTTGTTGCCAGGCATTGCACCGAGACCTTCTTGAGACTCAGGGCCGCGGGGGCTACCGATGGCAACACCAGCAACATGCTCTGGATGACTGAACCTGAGCTTGAGATTCTTGCAAGTGGTGAAACTGTGATACCACGAGTTATTCCGGACGTCGCCATAAATGAGCTCTACAATGCCTCGAAGCGAGCCATCACCAAGGCCGTTGACGCAACTGATATCGCTGTTCAGGCCGTTCCCAGAAACGACAAGATGGTACTGCAAGTTGCCAGCACGGACAATGGGACTGATGGTCACCGCATTCGAGTTGATGTGAGGTACGCCTTGCACATTCCTGGCCAGGGTGGCAACAGCCTCTACTTGGTTTGCGGAAAGGCTGAATCCTCCTGGGCTGTGGCAATTTCCAATTCCAATGCTTCTGTTCTCAACATCGAGCCCTCAGAGCTTGTCACCATCGATGAACATGAATGCACACCTGGCAATCTTGCTGGCATGGCCGACTTCATGTTCACATGGTCCATTGCAAATCTGGCCGCCCCAGCAAGCTCAGTGCTCCTGTATGAGGTCGAGGATTCACTGGCTGACATGGTGACCTCAAGGATTGCGACACAGGGCGGCAAGGCATTCTTTGCTTCGTCGAAGAGTGATGCCTCTGGTAACTGCATCAAGATCCATGCGCTGGCGTCGAAGCGCACTGTTCAGCGAGCTGTTCCCCGTGACGTTCAACTCTACATCGATTGCTCCGATGGAACCCCTTCCGCTTCAAGCACACTTCGAATGAGCATGGCCGCTGGCTGCAGGGTCCGACAGCTGGATCAGGATCTTCTCCAAGAAGCATTCCGCGCTATGCAAAAGGAGTCTGCAGAACTTGTACAAGAATCGTATACATGGATCAAGGAATCGTCCAGTTCAAAGAAGTCATTCAACAGTGATATTATTGAGGCTTCACAGCTTGCTGGTGCCAATTCATCATCCCTCATGCGCAAGAGACATGTGATCGATTGGAGAAAACGAGATTCTCTCACTATCACAGTGCAGCCACTCAATCTCGAGGGTCTGTTCAGGCCTGACATGACATACTTCATGGCCGGCATGGCAGGAGGTCTAGGTCTGTCCATCTGTCAATGGATGATCCGCAATGGAGCCAAGCACATGGTCATTACAAGCCGGAATCCTCAAGTTGATCAAGTTACGCTTGATGAAGCTCGCCATGCTGGTGCTTCTGTGCAAGTTTTCCCTATGGATCTGACCAACAAAGCTTCGATTGAGAGTGTGGTTCGACAAGTGCATGATACAATGCCCCCGATCGCAGGTGTCTGCAATGCTGCCATGGTCTTGAAGGATGGTTTCTTCATTGACATGGACGTCGACCAGTTCAATAACACGCTTGCAGCCAAAGTCCTAGGTTCCGAGCACCTCGATGCCATTTTTGCCAACACACCCCTCGACTTCTTCATTCTGCTTGGATCCGTTGCATCTGTCATTGGCAACGTTGGTCAATCGAACTACCACGCTGCTAACTTGTTCATGACGAGCCTCGTTGCACAGCGTCGCTCCCGAGGGCTCGCTGCATCAATCATTCACATTGCCTATGTCACTGACGTCGGTTACGTGACGCGCGAGGAGCGAGATCGCCAGCTTGACTCCCACTTTCGCAAGGTCCGACTCATGCCTACCTCTGAGACAGACGTTCACCACGCCTTTGCGGAAGCTGTTAGAGGAGGCAAACCAGGCAGTTTCTCTGGCTCACACGATATCATCATGGGAATTGAGCCACTGAACGAGCCTATTCCTCTTGACCAGCAGCCAGTGTGGTTGAAGAACCCACGCTTCGCCCACTTTGCTCAGCACACTGTCTTACATGCCCAACAAGAGCGTACTACTGGAGGTAGTTCCGGTAATGTCAGAGGACAAGTTGACGAGGCAAAGACTGAGGAAGAAGCAATCTCCGCAGTAATGGTGGCCTTTTGCGGCAAGCTGGAGTCCATTCTACAACTCTCCTTTGGCAGCATTAATGTCCAGCGACCCATCACCGACTTAGGCATTGACTCGCTCGTCGCGGTTGAGATTCGAACATGGTTCCTAAAGGAACTTGGAGCTGATGTGCCCGTAGTCAAGATTCTAGGAGGCGATACAGTCCTGCAGCTCTCTACAACAGCCACCAAGAAATTGCTGGCCAAGAACATGGAGGCAGACGCGGCAAAGTCACGAGATACGACGCCGGCCGACACTGCAATCCCGACACCCACCAGTTCCCAACAGTATGTTCTTTCGTCTCAGGTCACCACCGGATCATGTGATGTTTCTTCTTCTACCGGCAGTTCATCTGATCCTGTCATCACGGTATCGAGGGCTGACAGCGATCAACTTCTGCAGGTAGTTAGCAAAAGAGGCTCCGAGTCTGATAATGCCAGCGTCTTAACCGCCACCAGCAGACAAGAAGGCTCAGTCACCAGCATAAGCTCGTACAACAAGGCTGAGACGGAGGAAGCAGACACAACATCGGATATTTCCAGTGTTTCTGCTCATGGGGAGTCGGAAGAAGAGAAGCAGATCAAACCAGATATCCTCCGCGAGGAACGCATGTCACCAGCCCAGTCTCGTATCTGGTTTCTTTCCAAGCACCTAGAAGATGCGACGTCTTACAACATGGCTTTTCGCTACCGAGTGAAGGGGTCCATCAGCATTGCCAGACTGCGACATGCACTCTCAGTGACAACACACAATCACGAATCTCTAAGGATGTGCTTTTACTCACGTCTCGAGGATGGTCACCTGGTTCAGGGCGTAATGCCCTCATCATTGTACAAGTTCAACCATATCACCAACGCTGAGGATATTGATGCCAACAAGGAAATGGCTCGACTTGCCACGCGACAGTGGGATCTTGAGCACGGCCACACGTTTGAAGTGGTATTGCTTAGTCGCAATTCTGAGGAACATGATCTCATTATCGCCTATCACCACATCATCATGGATGTTGTGGGATTCGGCGTCATCTTACAAGACTTGAATAAGGCATACCTTATGCAAGCACTGGAAAGGACAGCGGGCTCATACATAGAATACTCGACACAGCAACTCAAGCAGCAGAGTCAGGGTGCTTTTGACGAACATCTCACTTTCTGGCAGACGGAGTTTGAGACTCTGCCTGAAAACCTTCCCCGACTACCATTCGCTCATATAAACAATCGCCTGACAACGTCTGGCCGTGGAGGCCACCACGTGTATCGAGAGCTCAAGGAAGCACAATTCACTGGTCTCAAGGCTACTTGTCAGCGTCTTCGCATCAGCCCATTCCACTTCCATCTATCTATTCTGCAGATTTTACTCGCCCGCTACGCCAAAATTGAAGACATGTGTATTGGTATTGTTGATGCTAATCGTAATGACCACCGCTTCGCCACGACAGTCGGCTGTTTCGTCAATATGGTTCCAGTCCGCTTGCGTGTGCCTGCGGATGCTGCTTTTGCGGACATTGCGCGCAGAACCTCCAAGAAGGCTCTTGAGGCACTCTCCAATTCTGCAGTGCCCTTTGATATGATCCTCGACCATATAAAGGTTCCGCGATCGTCCGATAGGACGCCATTGTTCCAGGTCGCCTTGAATTACCGCACTGGATCAATCTGGGAGATGCCCCTGGGTGAGGCGAAGATGGACATTACGGATGTCAAGGACGCGAATAACCCATACGACATCAGCCTGGGAATCGCAGAGACGCGAACTGGTTGCATAGTCGAGATATACGGCTTGTCTTCCATGTACGGCGAGGAAGCATGCAACACTATGTTAGACTCATACATGCGTCTGCTGAGTGATTTTGTCAACAATTCGGACATGCAGATCAATATGTGCAATATTCACGACGAATTCCAAGTCAGCCACGCACTTCAGCTGGGAACAGGTCCCAAGATGGACTTCGGATGGCCATCTACCCTCTCCCAGCGCTTCTTGGATATCGCCCACATCCATGCCTCTCATCCTGCTATTACAGACAAGACACTTACTCTCTCATACTCCGATCTGGTTATTCGTATGCACACTATCGCGGACGCAATAATCCGTAGAGGGTGCAACCCGGGTGATAATGTCGCAGTCTTGTGTGAGCCCTCAATGAATGCTGTGGCAGCCATGTTAGCTGTACTTCACGTTGGGGGTGTTTATGTGCCCTTGGACGTCAGCTTGCCTACCGCACGGCACGCAGCCATGGTGAAGAGCTGCAGCCCGTCACTTATTCTGACTCACTCAGCTACTGAGAGTCACATGCGCGATCTTGTGGATGAAGTTGGATTAATCGAGGAAGTAATTGTAGATACCATCTCTGGGGACTCTTGTATCGAATTACCGTGTTCCGCAAAGCCAGATACCTACGCCGTTCTACTCTTCACAAGCGGCTCAACGGGTACGCCTAAAGGCATCTTACTTTCTCAAGCCAGCTTTGTCAATCATCTAGCCTTGAAAACGCACATGCTACGTCTTGGCCAGGGAAGTGTTTTGCAGCAGAGCTCTCTCGCTTTCGACATGTCCTTGATACAGACCTTCTGTGCACTCGCCAATGGTGGCAGACTAGTCATTGCACCATATGAAATGAGGCGCGATCCTATCGAAATGACAGGTCTCGTGGGCCGCGAGCAAATCTCACTCACTATCGCAACCCCGTCTGAGTATCTTGCTTGGACACGATATGGGCCTGATTCATTGAAGCAGAATAAGGGCTGGCGCCATGCTTGTATGGGCGGCGAACCCGTTACTCAACAGCTGATGAATGAATTCCGTCGTCTGGGTTTGGACCATCTGAAACTCACAAATTGTTATGGTCCAACTGAGATCACGGCTGCCGCAACTTTCCAGACGATCCGACTTGAGGAGGAACATGGTGAAGGAGATGATCGAGCCAAGTATGCAGTAGGCAAGGCGCTGCCCAACTATTCCGTTTCCATCTTGGACGCATCTGGTCAGCCTCAGCCAGTTAATCACACTGGTGAGATTTGCATTGGAGGCGCAGGAGTGGCTCTAGGCTACCTCAACGGAACAAAGGAGTCACAACAGAAATTTATGACCACAGAGTTGGGCAGACAATATCGCACTGGCGATCGGGGATGCCTCATGTCTGACGGAACCCTGCTGTGCCTTGGCCGCATTGATGGCGACACTCAGATTAAGCTTCGAGGTCTGCGTATTGATCTTCAGGAAGTTGAGGCGGCCCTCGTGCAAGTTTCGGGTGGTCTGCTCTCTACCGTCATCGTCTCTCAACGAGGAGACGTGCTTATCGCACACGCTACCTTGTCAGTGGGCACAAGTGAGGACAAGATCAACGAGGCAGAGTTGACCAGGATTCTCGGCCAACTAAAACTACCACAGTATTTTATCCCAGCCAGCGTCATAGTGCTTCCCACACTGCCTACCAATGCCAACGGTAAACTCGATCGCAAAGCCATTGCTGCTCTTCCTTTGCCAGAGAGTGTGTCTCCGTCAGGCACGCTTTCGGGGTCACACGAAGAGAAAATGACGGTCCGAGAAGGAGAGTTGCGGCTGCTATGGGAACGCGTTCTCCCAAGCACAACTATTACTCGCATCGCGCCATCGTCAGACTTCTTTCTGCTGGGTGGCAATTCTCTGCTACTCATGAAGCTTCAGGCCGCCCTTAAAGACTCCATGAATGTGTTCATGTCGACTCGCACATTGTACCAAGCTAGCACCTTGCGAGAGATGGCCCGATGCATTGAAAAGCAGAGAGAGGAACAGGCCGTGAACGACCCAGAGAAGGAGATTGACTGGGCGGCAGAGACCGCTATACCGAAGTGGTTGCTAAGCCAAATCCGCAAGCAACCTGGTTCCACCAGAAAGCCAAAGTCAACAAAATCTCGGAGCATCGAAGTCCTGATGACTGGTGCAACAGGCTTCCTTGGTGGCCATCTCCTGAATTCTCTCATTCATTCCAGCAATGTGCGCAGAGTTCATTGCATCGCCGTGCTTGCTGATGATCAAAACCTGTTGCCTGCGGATGACAAGGTTGAATGTTACACTGGAAGCTTGCTCTCTCCAACTCTTGGACTTACTATAGCCGAGCGTCAACACCTTGAAGAAACAGTTGACGTTGTTGTGCATGCCGGTGCTAATGGCCATTGTCTCAACACATATGCGTCACTCCGCACCCCAAATCTGCTCTCTACACAATTCCTCGCATCACTGGCTCTGCCTCGCTCAATCCCACTCCTTTTCTTGTCTTCGAACCGAGTTGTTCTGTTGTCTGGGAACACCGCACCACCGCCAGGTTCTGTTGCTGCGTTTCCGCCTTTGACAGATGGCCGTGAGGGTCATATGATGAGCAAGTGGGCGAGCGAAGCCTTTTTGGAAAATCTTGTGAACCACATGGAGGTTGGTTCTCGACAGGGCCGTCAGACACCATGGACTGTCTCTGTACATCGTCCTGCTGTCATTGTCAGCGATCAAGCTCCAAATTCAGATGCATTGAATGCAATTTTGCGGTACTCATTATTGATGCAATGTGCGCCGCGAATGGACCGAGTTGCGGGTTATCTGGATCTCGCACAGTCGGACAAAGTGGTGGAAGAGCTGTCACAAGAGGTTGTTAGGCTTGCCCTAGCTGAAGACAATAGTCCCAACCCCAACGGGAGGTCTCAAGACCAAAGTTCAGCCGCTTTAATTCGCTTCCAACACCACTCTGGAGGCGTCAAGGTGCCAGCCAACGAACTGTGGTCGCACCTGGAAAATGTCCATGGCGTTCGATTCGAGGAGGTGGAGATATCTGAGTGGATGGCCCGGGCGGAGAAAGCGGGAATTGATCGTTTGATCACGGCATATCTTGAAGGAGTCCAGAACAACGGTGCAACGATGGTTTTCCCATTCATGGGAGAGGGAAGTGGATGAGCTGGGAATAGTTTCCTTGAGTTGTTGAGCCTTTCGTGGTAAAGGGACTTGATTGAGAGTTTCTGGGTCTGGTGCATGATAGGACACTTGCAAAACATTGGTCAGAACGGTTTTTTTTATCACGAGGTGTTCGCTCGTATTTGCTCCACTTTGGATGAACAGATGATAAGAAAAGTATTCATAGATCTCCAACACTCCCCTTTCTCGCATGGATACTAGCTAGTCGTTAATATCATCATGAGTTACCAACCCTCGAACTTCCTGCTCCGTTGACTTAATTATTAATTAGGGGCCACGGCCCACAACTGATATAATGCTTGTATGTTTATACTACGTCTCAGTCCTTTGCCAACATAAAGATATTGAGTAACGCGGTAGTCTATATACTGCCCGTGAAAATCTCCCCATAACTCCTTACGCTATAACTAAAATACTGCACTAATAGGTAGCTACAGTAACACTTTTGTCAGGAGCCAGCTGAATGACTACGGAAGCAACACCGTATTACAAAAGACTGCGAGGAGGAACGCCCGCACTAACAGGAAGTCACGGGGGAAAAAAACCGACCTTCAGAGTATAAGGACTATAATAGGGGCCCTTTCCTCCTAAAGGAAAGGGCAAAGATCAATCCTTAAGCTGACTATTCTTCCGGCTATATAGTTAATACAATTTTATTATCAAACTCTTTTTTAATCTTTAAGTCACTCTTGCTCTTTTCCTGTAACTGCTGCTATATTAGCTATAACTGTTTTATCTGTTATCTGATAATACTATTAACTCTATTACTGCTATTGCTGCTATTAGAGATTTTTGGTGGGGTATAGGTTATCTGTGTAAATAGTAATTTCTATCTATATAAATGGTATTACTTTACTAATTAATTTATATATATTATAATAATATTACTTTTTAGCTTTAATTTCTATATATTTTTATTCAAGCTTCCCTCCTACACCTACAGGTACCCCACCTTTTAGGTGCCTACTCACCAAAACTCGCAACCTCTTAACTAGCTATTAAGAAAAATAAGTTTAATAACGCTCCCTCGCCCCTCTTAGGTATATAGAGAAAGATAGCGAATGCTATTAGACTCTAAGCGAACTAGGGATAACTGAACCTCGCTGCTGCTGGGCAGGCAGTAATCTAGCGACTTAAGAAAGAGAGCACTCTTTCAATCCTAGGATAAAGAGGGACTATAGTCCTCCCGCTTACTCTTAAAAAACGCCGCATCGACGATAAACGCATTGAAACTGACATCCTTAGACTTAATTTCGGTTTTAATATAAGACCTAGCGTCTCTCTTTTCCTGAAAGGGACTTAAGAAGGCCTCTTTTCCTCCCTTTAAAGCAGGCTAATAAAAGCACCCGCCTTTAATAACGGCAAGCAGTCTACTATAGCTTATAAAATCTTCACTTAAATTAAAGAAATTAATGCAATTCAAAAAGCTAGATAAGAAATTCTATTCTCAGTAGCCTAAGCTATTAATAACTGCTTAGCCAAATATTAAAGAAAATACTATCTCTTAGCTGCCCTATAAGTAAGTAAGGCGCTTACTGATACTCTTAAGGGCCTCTTTTCTCTGGGGGCCTTTATAGACCCCGAGAAGTTAGGCAAGAACCCCCCTCTAGCCTAATTAATAACTATATAGCTAGTTAGTAAAAAGACTTACTAAAACGTTAAGCAATAATAAATTAAACCCTACCTTTTAACTTAGACTAACCTAGATGCCTCGCCAGCGACTAATAGCCTGAAGCGAGTTATGTAGGCTATAGTCGCGGCTATAAGTATAAATAAAAATCCCTTAGTATAAGGAAAAGGAAATAAACCTACCCTTTAAAGTAATAGCAGGCTGGCCCCTATTACTTTTGAAAATAAATAAAAATAAATGAAAATTACTTTAAAGACTAATAATAGGATTTTCCTCTAGGTCCCCTTAAATTATAGCTAGAAGAAGATTACTGCTATTAGCGCTAGGTAAGAGGTTATTAAAATTGGTAACTTTAAAAGTAAGGATATTATTTACTTCTAAAAAGTAAAGTCTGGCTTTATACTTTAAACTAAAACAGAAGATATTAAAAAAAAGATTTTTGCCCTAGCCTTAACTGCAGAGGCTAGTAGCCTAAAGATTAAGGAAGCGCGCATATAAAAGAGCTTCCTTATATGCGGTATCCCTAAATACTATACTGATACTTTAGGCACCTCCCTTATAGATACGCTAATCCTGATCGAGGCTAAGGCAAATGCTGGGTCTAAAGAACCCTTAATCTTCTATTAAAAGGCCCCCTTTAGCGAGACTACTAATACCTGCTATTACTTTATTTTATTTAGAGAAGATATTAAAGCAGGATTTAAACTTTTCGGCTGCTTAGCCCCAGTAAAACTTTAAGTCTAGAAAGCCTAAATAACCTAATATAATAGATGCCTCAGCTTTTATAACCTTTAAGGGTATACTGAAACTATATACTATAAAAAGTGCAGTAAGCCTGCCTTTTAATACGCTAATGAAAATAGGAACTGCAATAACTTTACTTAATACACTAACTGCTTTAGACTTTACTAGTCTAATGCTTTAAACTGCTATATATGCCTGATTATTAAAGATAGTATAAAAGTATATGCTATTAAAGAATAATTTAAGAGTATTAGAGAACTCAGGACCTAGGAATTCTAGAGGAAAAACCCTGCCCCCCCTGCCTTTAAGCCTAGACCCGGCATACTTAAAAGAGGAGCTCTTTAGGCTGCCCCGGCTAAATCTCTTACTGCTTTTAGGGCCCGGATTTAAAGACCCCCCCCTTTAAATAGGATAACACCCCCTGCCCCTGCAATAAGGCCCCCCTAAAATGAAATCGACCTAATAAATATCCTTAACGGCTCATTAAGGGAAAGCTTACTGGCCTGCTCTGCAGTAGAGGTTGCCAATTTTAACGACTTTATAAATAATGCCCTAAAAGAATCCTTTAAAGGAGATAAACCCTATAAGTCTAACCTATAAATAACAGACCCTATCGAAACCGCTAAAAAAACTCTAGCCTAAAAATCTTCTAGGCCAATATAAAAAAAAAGGGAAAGTATTATAATATAGCCCTTTTATTAGCCTAGGAAGACAGCTTTAACATTATACTAATCTAGGAGCTATAGACCTGCTAAGATGCTATATCGTCTAAGAGATAGATAAAATCTCACTTTAGCTTTTAAGCATTTAACCTATTTAACAACTAAAAGGAGACCAGACCCTTTATCCTTATATATATCAGAAAATCACTAAATCTACTATACTAATAACTCTCGCCTTTAAGACTAGAGAGTAATTATATTTATTAGGTAGAAGTCTATGGCTGTGTTATTATTAACATTTACTGTAGGGCTTCCCTTAATACTGCAATAGAAACCCTTAAAAGGTAGGGTTAGCCCCCCCTGAACTTAATTATTGCAGGGGACTTTAATGCAATACACTAGATGTAGCAGCCAGGCCGAGTCCTAGACACCGCGGGCAATAAACTGGCTGAGTGGGCGGATAAATATAACCTAGCCCCCGCCTTTATAGACGCCCCTATAAAGGATTCTGGGAAGTATATTGACTTTGTCTTCTTTAACTGCCTTATATCGACGACTATTGCAAGAAATTTAAACACAGGCTTAGACTACTATACAGTTACCACTACACTCTTAAGTCCTGCTAGGCCAATAGCCGGCGTAGGAAAGAAATATGTTCCTTTTAAGAGCCTATAGGAGTTTAGCCAGCTAATGCATATGCATGCCTAGCTCTTCCCGGAGGTAAATACAACTAACCCAATTAAAGAAGACCTAGACGCGGCAGCACGAGCACTCTAAAGACTCTTCGCGGACTATATGCAGTCGGCAGGCAAAAAGAGATATTAGAATAGATACAGCGCCCCCTAATAGGATAAAGACTGCCGGACAGCCTACTTAACTTTCATTATAGCGCCTACCAGGATTAATAAACGGATTAAAGTAAGGAAGATACTATATAATATAGTCAGACGCAAGAAACGCAATTACTGGGATAAAGTTATAGCTAAAGCCAGCCTAAGTAAGGGCATTTAACAGGTAGCTAAATAGTATAAAGCTATAGACTGGTTTTAACCCCCCCCTTTAATAGATAGCGATAAAAGTATCTTAAACCTTAAAGAGTAAGCGGCCTTCTTTAAGGAATGCCTATTATAGCGAAAGGGAGCAGAAAAAGACATTAAAAACCTATAGGAACTGCAGGCATTAGAGAACCCTTAAATACTGTAAAATAAAACAGTTATTAAAGAGGAGGTAAAGAAGGCTATAACTGGAGCAGGGAATACTGCGCCTAGCGCGGACAGTATATTAATTGCCCTTTTGCATTATACGTGGCCTACTATTAAAGAGTTTGTTATAAACCTCTTTAAGGGCTGTTTTAGGTTAAAGTATTACCCCCTCCCTTTTAAAAACGCTAAGGTTACTATTATTCCTAAGCCTAATAAACCTAACTATATAGATTATAAAGCTTTTAAGCCTATTTTACTATTATCCTATATAGGAAAAGGCTTAGAGAGACTGTTTACTAAAAGAGTATCCCTTTTAGTACTTAAATATAAGATTTTCTTAAAGTAATACTTTAAGGCCTTCTTTAAAAAAGTGGCTATAGATTTAGTTACCTGCTTAATTTATAATATTAAAGTTGCTTTAAATAGAGGGGAAGTTATAACCCTTTTTACTTTTAATATCTTTAAGGCCTTTAATATTATTATAAAAAATAAATTAGTCCTATAGCTTAAATAATAAAACTAGCCTGTCTAGTTTATAAAATAAGTAGAGTCTTTTATAAGTAATAGAACTATATTTATCTGTAAAGGAGATAAAACTAGTTTATTAAACCTTACCCTTAAGTGCAGTGCTTTATAGGGGTCCTTTATCTCTTTTATTATATTAATATTGTATTTTAGCCTAATCCTTTAACTTAAAGATTAACAGTTTTACTTTAAATATACTGATAATATTGCTATACTTATTACAGGCAGGTTTACCCAAGAGATAGCTACCCTTGCACAGTAGGCGCTTGATAAAATGCTGGAGTAGGGAACAGAAAATACAGTATCCTTTAACTATATTAAAGCTAAACTGCTGCACTTTTACTATATAAAAGGCTAGATGTATAAAAAAGGCATTACAATAAAGGGAAAACTAGTTGAACTTAAAAAGGATATCTGGTAGCTAGGGGTTTACTTTAATTTAAGGCTTTCCTTTAAAAAGTATATAGAAATGCTTACGGGCAAAGTATATAAAGTCTTTAACTTCTTTAGGTCACTTAATAAGACTTAAAAGGGCTTACCCTTTAAAGCTATAGTATAAGCTGTAAAGGCCTGTATCCTCCCTATTACCCTATATAGGATAGAGGTGTAGTAGCTAAAGTATAAACGACAGTTATAAACCAACTTTAATAAGCAGGTAAATATAAGAGTATTTAGCCTAGTAGATAAAATAGATAAAGCCTTTAAGGCTGCAGTAAAGGCAGTCCTCCTAGTCTAGAAGACTATAAGCATTCCCGTCTTATACAGAAAGTCAGGGGTCCCCCTAGCTAGCGTCGCCTTAGCCTAGGCCTGACTTAGGTGCGCGGCAAGATTCGCGGGACTAGATCGGGACCACTTAATTAGTTAATGCATTGATAAGAAACTCCCTCCCCAGCTACTATAAACCAGGCTTTAGTATACCGCCGCCTTAATTGGCAGGACTATTAGACCTATACTCTTTGCTAAAAAGTCCCTATATATTCTCCTTAGTCTTAACCTAAGAGGTATAGGTAAATTAACTACAGTAAGGAAATACCTAGAGATAGTCAAGTCTCTCCCCCCCCATTTAATTTTAGCCTACTTTAATAAGTCTTAAATTAAAGGGAATATAAACTAAAGAGCAGTTATTTACTATAAAGTAAGAGCAACTATAAATACCAGACGCCTTAATAACGCAGAGGTCTATAACGCGGAGGTATAGGCTGCCCTAAAGGCTATAGAGCTAGTGGCTAGGCGTATAGAGGAAAACTGTATAATTTAAATAGCCTACCTTTTCCTAAATAACTTATTAGTGGTCGACAGGCTGTTTAGCAAGCCCCCCCCTTCTATATAAAGAGTATATATACACTTCTAGAAACTAGCATAAAGCATCTCGCCCTGCAGGACCTTTGTTTTATAGGTTTTAAAATATAAAGATATTATAGGCAATAAATAAGCCGACTATTTAGCTAAATAAGGCGCGGTTTTCCCTGCTATGCTATAAAACTGGGCTATGATTATATATATTAGAAAATAGATTAAAGAAAAAGTCGCGGAGGTAAAGGAATAAGACTGGCTTAGCAAGACCTTAAAGGGCTATAAACGATAAGGGCTTAGGGCCCTAGCTTCCCCCCCGGAACTTAAGCTCCTATGCCTTATCCTCTACAGGCTCCTGGCAGAAAGATCAGGATATAGGGACTTCTAAGAATACTATAAACGCTTCAAGCATAACAGAGAGTCTGTCTGCAAGTGCGGCGAACTAAAGAGATAAGGCCATTTCGCGGAATATAGAATAGTTAGGCCTTTCCTCCTAGATATCCCCCTAAGAGAAACCCCCCTCTCTTACCTACTCGGACCTACAGGAAGCAAAGCCTTCCAGAAACTAGTGGAAGAAGCGGACCCTTATAGCCCTCCCCTAGCGGAAACAGATTAACACTACCCAGATTAACCCGTTTTCCTTTATAAATTAAAACTCAGCGAACAGCGGCGCAAACCGCCAGCTCCTAACATCCTATTGCCCATAAGGGATTTGTATAACTAGCTTACTTAGTGGACGTAAATAGTAAAACAAACAAACAAACATATATATTTTTATTATTTTTAACTTAACGCCACTCGCCCTTGGTCTTTTCCAGGTATGATTTATAATATCTTTGCTTCAATTTTATCATGTCAGAAGTGCATGCCTCTGTATGAACGCTACTCGCCTTAGCCAAATCGTCGATATATCGCCGCCCCGAAAGAAAATGCCGAAAAACTCATGGCTAGCTCTGAGCTTAACACGGCACTTATTGCCGTGGTTCTCCGGTATTATTGCACGAAACCGGCTCAACTCCCGCGACTACCTAGTGAAAGATGACAACTTTACCCAATTGGATTTATGCTAAACGCCACACTGGAGATCAAGAACTGGGCTATTTATACTCCACGAATGCCCCAGTTTTACGCCGCTAAGCTGGCAGAATCATAAGTAACTGGTGTCACATGTATTCTGATGAAGGAACATGCCATATGTTCAAATTTGTGTGCCCTTTAACTGAATGCTGTGTCTCAAATAAGCACTTAGCTAACTCCCCTTGTCATTCCTATGTAGTATTTCACCATTATTACGGAAGGCTATAAGACAATGCTTTGCAAAACCCCCCAAAATCAATACTAAAATGCACCTTAGGGTAATCTAGCTAACCCTACTAGACCCTGGTAATTGTACGAAGATAGTTGCAGGATACGAGATGATACTAAGTATTTTCTGTATTTCCCAGGCATCTGGTGCTTGTTAGTTAGCTATTTATGTTAATTAATAACGTTAACACAATATTAGTCCAAAGGCCTTGATTATTGCTGTGAGAGATAGCCCCTTTTCTTTTTTGTTTATTACATAATATATCATATCACTTCTTATATTACATTTTTAGTCAATCTTAGTTAGGCTGAAGATTATACCTTATATGATTACTGAACATTCGACATAATATAGAAATCAAAATATATCATAGAGTATTAATGTTTTTATTCAGCTACCCTATGGTACCTATTATGAAAAAGACGAGTTGAGAATTTTTTACCACATCGACTTACAGCCTTTCGTAATTCTATTACATGCCGAGCAAAAGTCGAAAGAGCTTAGACCAATTGCAGGTGTCACAAGCATCGTTGCGACGAATGTCAGCTATGCCAACACTGCATCGACAAAGGGGTTCGATTGGATTGCACGCTGTGTTGCCCGACTCTCTCTGCGGCTCCGATTCTGTCCACCACTAACCCTAAACTTCCTGATGCCGGACGCTGGCGAGCCTAGGCTACCGTGTCCACTAGCCGAGGCGTGCAGCCTAATACTCCGTGGCCCTTCCATTCCCTCGGCTGTCAAGTATGATCAAGGGTGGCCAGGAGACGTTCACGTTTATCGGAAATTCCGTAAACCTAAGTTTCTTCGCAATATTCATCGTACCACTCCTGAAATAATGGAAAAATTGTCCTTTATAGACGATCCTTTAGGTCACTACGTGGTTAAGATGTCCAAGTAGGGGGATCACAGTCTCATATTGAATAGTTGGAAGGATCCCACTATAAAACTGTAGAAGAAGTTAAATAATTGGCTGGGTAGTTCCAATATGCGACAAACTGTGTCCTGCTGTTTGACTTCTCCGAGTTGTGTGAAGCCCTGAGTAGGATGAAGATATTGCTGATTGACAATTTAATTTTAGCCGCTTTTGTGACATTGGTGACTCTGATCGACGATCCGAGCATCGTTAGCCCTCATTGTCATGCTCTCATCGTCAAGTATCTCCTCACCGGTTATCGAAGAAATGAAGCGTTCATGTGTTTGGAAGAAATGCATCAGGATATTATTTCTCTTTATGAATGTCTCTCTTGATCGCCCTCCTGCCATATCAAGGACACGCAATACTTCGGACAATGAAAATTAATTGGCTTCAACTGACTTGTGATTCGTATGCTGATTGGTGTATATGTAAACTGTCGTATAAAATTTAAGATCACTTATCTGCAGGCATAGTTTGGGCTTACATTTTGCCGGACTTTGGTCTGACACAAACGTATCATCACCACCGAAGGCCTGGAATGAATAAGCTGGCTGCATCAGACATTGACGGCACTATTCGGCGATGATTAGTTCACTCTGGTTGCTCTGCGAAAGACTACGATCTTGTAGAGCCGGTGTGCCGACGAAGACGACATTGCTTTAGTATTTGTTCGCTACGTTTTCCTATTGATAGTCAAGATATAATGCACTGGCATTGGACCTGGGATGGACCCTCTGCCCCCAACACATGCTTAGTCTAGCCGCAAGTGTACGCAAGGGCGATTTTAGGGCTACTATAGGTACGCTGGCCAACATACAGTATGGGAGCCAGGAGAACGGCTGCATGCCCGTACAGGAAGGCCGTGACAACCCAATCTACCACGCTCAACATATGGACTCGATTTAACCAACTTCCTATCTATGAACTCTGTGCTTTAAGATAATCGAAAATAGTATGCTGTTTACTACGAGAGAAAGTAACATGTATGACTCACAGGCCCTTAGGGTAGCAGTTGTGGTTACGAGTAGCAACTGAAGGAGGGAAGGAAGCTCTCTGTGGTCGACTTTATATACCCATTGAAAGTATCATCTGCAGGTGCTATTTATCTCCTACATTTCTCTTTCGCAAGAAAAACCATCTCTATAAAGTAGATGGCTCTCAATCCGTGATATGCCTATAACTTGCTGTCATAAACTTGCGGCCTTTCTAGCTTCTCTGCGAGCAGCTTCTCAGACTCCTCGATCACACTAAGCAAAGATTTCTCCACATCATGCTCCGACAGCCAGTCTAGATTTGGTCTGTTCTTCATTCTGGTTATCAGCGCTTCGTTCTCTTCCTCCAATGTCGCAGACTCAGGTGCCTTCTTATTAATTTGGTGATGGACAATGTTCAACAAACGAGTGGTATGAGGTCTTCGTGTCTTATCATAGAGCTCAAAGGCCTTCTGAATGTCGCTGGACGATAGTGAGGATGTTGAGGCTCTGGATGAGACGACATGTTTCAGCGCCAGTGCAAGAGCAAGAGAGTCGTTAAGTGCTAATGATCCACCTGCAGCAAAAGCTCCTCCATGAGTATGTGCTGCGTCGCCGATAAGGGCCACTCGTGATGCGGGGATCCATGTTGGTAGGGGTTCACCGGCGTAGTTGGGATAGAGGCGCACGCTCGGGGTCAACTCGGCCAGTGTTTTGACAACGGGGTGCCAGTCCTAAGGCATAATCCTGAGTTTCATGTTTCCAAAGTATGTGAATAGCATTTCAAATACCTGGTACTTCTCTCTGAAGAACTGAACACTGCCTTGCTGATCCCAAGAGACGGACTTTTCCAACTCTTCAGCACTGCGTTCCTCCTCGTAGGAACCCACTGTGGTGTATTGACCCTTGCCTTTGCACTGTTAGTCACTTAAATCTTGAAGCGATCATGGGCATCGATCGTACCGAGTCTTGAAGCAAAGAAATTGTCTTTGGGTCCCCACTGTATCAATTAATCAGCCAAGTTCGACCAAGTTGACCATGGTCTGACGATGCGTACCCAATGAACTGCGTCTGCTGGCAAATCAGGTACCTTGCCCTCAACCAGTGTTGCATCGAACGTTGATCTTATAAAAACCTTTCCGCTGAACTTCAACTTGTACTCGGGGAAATACGACTGTCTCACTTTCTGCGACTCTTCAGTTAGCATGAACCGATTGACGTTGTCGCAAATGACCCACCGATCGGATTCCATCAGCTCCAATCAGTATGTCTCCATGAACATTACTGCCATCCTCAAAGTACAAGATTACTTTGTCGTTTTTGGCCTCTGTATGCACGATTTTCTTATTGAGATAGATTGAATCCCGTGGCACGTGCTCAAGCAGTGCGGCGTGTATATGGCCTCGATGAAAGCGAGTTGTGTAGTGATGAGGGTCAGGCACATTATGGTGGGTGTCTACCGAGACGACCTGGTTGGTTTTCCAGTGACTTCACTCTTAATCAGTCATGTTCAAGGATCTCGATCATCCAAAAGCTCGCCATACCGATATATTTGGGGGATTCCACTTGGGCCTCTGAAGCCAAGTTCATCTGTGAGTGCAGAGTGTATACCGAGCTTTTCGAGCGTTCGCATGCCCTGTTTCCAAGAACAATCAGTTACCTATGAGTGATACAAATCAAGTGGATTTCGCAGGAACAAACATTGGGGCTGAGCGCAATGCTGGCACCGATTTCGCGCAGTTCCGGGGCCTACTCATATAGCCGGATATCCAGATCCGGGATGCCTGAGATGCGCCTAAGCAGTGCTGCATAGACACGCTATGAAACTGAAACTGGGGTGAGTTTCAGTTTCATGAAACCGGACGCCAGTATAGTTTCAGTTTCATATGAAACCGGTTTCAGTTTCATATGAATCAATATCTAATTCCTTTGTTGTTTCCCCCCTCTCTTTGGCAAGCTCCGAGACACCTTACCACTAGGCACTCAAAGATGTCTGGCATTGCCTGCCTACCTATGCTACCAATTCGCCAGGCTCGCCATCGCTTTCTTCCCCCTTGCCCATCTCTATATCTTCTTGGAGTATCCTTACAGCCGCGTCGATATCATCCACTCCCCTAAACACCCCTGCAAGAAGCGGCCTGCTTTTTCCCTTTGGAACACTTATCCAGCTTTTAATGCACTCACATGCCTCTACCATTTTGGCAGACATGCTACTTCTATCCCATGTAACCTGCCGTCTTGCGCCTGAGAAAATTCGCTCTGCTTCCGTAGACATCGGAGGGATGCAGAATATGTCAATGGCCATACGGCAGAGGAGGGGAAAATTCTCTCGCTGGGTCGGTTCAAGCCACCACTGTAAGGCCGTTTGTTGTCCAATCCCAACTTGTGAGCCCTGCGAAGTATCGTCAAAACCTGGCCATTAGGTAGAAGGCTTCAAATTACTTACATAAATAAAGCGGTCGAATTCATCCTTCACCTCGCTCGCTGTGCTGTACACCTTCTGCCTCCAGCGATCGAACTCGTCGAGTTCTTGCCCTTTCTCCTGTTGTTGATCTTGGAGCTGGTAGCTCTTGTACTCTGTGGACCAAATCTTTCTGACAGACTTCACGGCATTGCTAACCCAAGCTGGGTTTCTCTTCCACTGCTCACTCAGATAGCTCTTTCGGAGTGCTGGGTGGAGGAGGATACCGGCCACGTACACGGGGGCCTGCTCGGTAAGCTGGTAATACTTCTCGAACTTTAGCCAAGCCACGTGAAAGCGAGCGTAGAAGCGTGGGTTACTGAAAGCCTTGTCTTTAGCCTGCGTGAAGTGATGATGGAGGAAATCCATATGAGATAGAACTTCATCGAGTGTGTTCTCCCGGCCTTGGCGTACCGAGATCTGGTGAAATGGTTGTAGAAACGCATGGATGTCTCGGAGCTCGTTCCAGTCGTTGTGGTCTAGTGCATCTTTCTCGATCTTGGCATGATTTTCTTGAATCCAATCCATGAACTTTGCCCGCCTCTCAATTGCCACGTCAATAAGACGAAACCATGAATTCCAGCGTGTATCATTGTCCCTCGGCAAGGCCCTGCCAATCTTGGCCTTGAAGTCGTTGCAGATGCTGGTAGAGCTCCTTGAATACATGCACAAGTTGTGGAGCTTCCCCAGAACATTAAACTCCCGCCAGTCCTCGGTGGCTTGTGCCTTCGTAATGACGCCCCCTTCTTCTTTTTCGGATAGCCTGCACAGTCGCTCATACGCCTCGTCAATCCCCTCTTGCTCATCCCCCTGAATCTTCTTTGCCTTACTCCGAAAGAGGAAGGCTTGAACGATGAGGTTCATGATGTGGCCACTGCAGCGTAGTCGCCTGGCAACCGGATCTAAACCATCAATCTCTTTTGCGATATCGTCAAGCATAGTATCGTTGGCATCGTGATTATCCATCGTAAAGTAGCCAACCTTTCCGCTGAGGTTGTACTCTTCGACAACATCCAGGAAAGCCTTGGCTTGCAATTTCCCGTTGTGGCTTCCTTTGAACTCGCGCAGTGACAATAACACTTGAGCGACTTCTCTCGTCTCCGCATCTACAAAATGGACCACGATTGCCTGGTATGCCGCCTTCTGTTCCGATGAGGTCCACATGTCAATGGTGAAGTGAACCATGGATGAGAGAGAATTATGAAGCTTCTTGACGAGGCCTTGTTTGTGTTGAGCGAAAGTCTTTTCGAGAAGCTTCGGCACCGCACTGCGGCTGCGTAGGAGGACGTCCCGGGCCATATAGTTACAGCAGAGTATAACAGCATGAAACTCGGGGTATTCGATGAATGTGTGGGCGATATTGCGAACCGCAAGAAGCCTGGCGAGTGCTTCCTCGAATGCAGGAATATTAATGGCATTTGCCAAATATTTTTCCTCATTAAGGTCTCGATTGGCTTGACGTTCCTCCTGCCTTCCAAACAAATCCGTAATGGTGCCATGTTGCCGCTTCTTCAGATCCGACCTTTCTACACGCTCTATAACCCGGATGCCATGAAAGTCCCGCAGGTGCTTGCGGGCTCGGCTCAGGTTCGTCGTTACCGAATTAGGCTTTTTCGTGGAGTTGCAGTGCTTGCAGTACCAAATTTCGTGGTATGAGGTATCGCGAGCTTTCTCCCCTCTCTCTTCATAAGGGTCACGAGCCTCGTTCCAGGTGCTTTTGTTTGTACGGCCTTTGGCGCGCTTGCTAGCCCGATCAGAGGGAGAACGATGCAATGCGCGCTTGGCGGGAACGGGAGAGTCAGGCGAAGCAGGTCCCAAGACCTCGTCAGAAAGCCCCGATAACAAGGGAGCGGGAGAAGCTGATGACATATTTACTGTTAGCAAGTTTCTAACTGCGTTGAAGGCATTTGGTTTGTGAAATTTTCTTGGTTAAGTACTAAGATATTTGGGTCTCATCGGGCGTATATGAAACATATGAAACCGACTGAAACATATGAAACTGGGAGAGTTACAGTTTCATATGAAACTGGGTCCAGGGACTGTTTCAGTTTCATATGAAACAGTATGAAACAACACGCGTGGCTATACAGCACTGCGCCTAAGTGCTACAGCTGTAGCTAACCCTGCAATACCAGCACCAGCAATCAGAATTCGTAGAGGTTCACTTGTTGTTGACATTTTTAAATGCGATCGTGATGCGTGAACTGTGTGGTGTGATGATCTCTACCAACCTATTGAAGTCAATATCTGAGTCAATAAGTAACTATACAGCGCGACATGACTCTTTTCAAAGGTCGCTAAGCATGCGTTATCCCTACCTTCGGACCTTGACCGGACTCCAAATGGAGAGTCCACTATTACAGAGAGCATGGGGGTTATCAATCAGGACGCTATGATTTATAATAAAAGGATTCAGGTGGAGTTGAAGTAGATTGCAACACCGAGTACCTCCTTATGCTGCAACATTCGGGACCCAACTTATGAGGCTGTTAGGACTGCCAGCTGATTAACCCTATTGTGCTCTACCAGGGATAATTTGCGGATAAGGCTGGGTAAATAACGCTAAACAGAAGAGGATAGAGGTCACGTATTTTCCCTATATCGGAGATATTCCGGACTTGAAATTGTGCAGATCGTATCCAATCGCAGCCATGCAAATCAGCCAATATGGCAGCTGATAAGCCGTTGCGAAGCACGTCAGAGAGACGACCATGACGCGACACCGCTATCACAGAAACACCATCTTGAAGCATTTATCCGCGGCCCGGATAAGTTGTTTTTATATGTCTTCCTAATGTTTTTATTTAATGACCCGTCAAAATATTGAAGACTATTGACTACCCACTCTTCCCGCGGAAATATAGACTGGATCTCAAAGCCGAAGCGAACAATGACGATAGACTCCTCCCGAGATGGCGCAATTGCATGCTCACATCACTCAATTAAGCGTAAATAAAAGAACTTCGCTTAATAGCCAGTAATACTCAGATGCACCTAGGAAGATTGTTAGATTTCTGCTGCATCATCTCAGTAGTTGCTGCACACACAACATGGCGGCCTTAGCACAAAAAAAGGTCTTCGAGGAGACGACGCAGCCCGCGGAAGGGTCACAGACGGAAGATGACTTCACAGATACACCTAGGCTCCCCGACCGCTTTGCTGATGAGAGCTACAAGCTCTTCTCCAAGGTCCAAGTAACAGACCCGACGCCCGAAGAAGCCAGACGGATTCGAAACAAGTGCCTGTGGCGCATCCTGCCTTTCTTATGTATCGGATATCACCTGATGTATGTTGACAAACAGACGGTATGTGAATTCCATCATCTTTTTGGTTCATACCAACAGAGTAAACAAAGGATTAAGATGATGCTGACAGCTGGTGGTGCCGGTGAATATAGTTGGGCAGTTCAGCAATTCTTGGCATCTTGAAAGATGCAAATCTGAATGCAGACCAATACAACTGGTTGTCTTCAATGTTCTATTTTGGCTACATGTTTGCAGAATGGCCACAGAACTGGGCTTTACAAAGGTTCCCAGTGGCCAAATGGTTGGCCGGTAATCTGGTCATCTGGTTAGGATATCCCATGTTGTTTCTAATTTGTCATAACTGACTGGTGTCACAAGGGGCGGTATCACACTGTTACATATCCCATGCAACAATTTTGCTTCTCTTTTCGTCGTCCGGTTTCTACTTGGACTGGGAGAAGCGTGCATTGTACCTGCGTTCCTTCTCTCAATGTCCATGTTCTTTACATATAAGGAGCAGGCCGTCATGATGTCAGTCATGTGGTCAATAGGCAATTCGAGCCCCATCACTTCGGGTTTATTGTCATACGGTGTTCTGTGGATTGATACGGAAAATTTTCATCCATGGAGATGGCTTATGAGTTGGTCGTTGGTATCATTAACTACGTATGACTCCATTACTAACCCGACTAGCTATTACTGGCGTGGCCACCATTTTTTTCGGCGTCTTTGTTTGGTTTCTGTTTCCCGACGGTCCTTTAACTGCTAGCTTTTTGACGCCCGAGGAGCGAGCACAGGCTATCCTGAGAATAAAAGAAAATCACTCCGGCATTGAGCAGAAACGGTTTAAGAAGCACCAGTAAGACCATTCTCTCAGCACTACGTGCGAGTTTATCGGCTAAGCATCATAGGTTCATCGAGGCTATGAGAGATCCCAAGACCTGGCTCTTTACTATGCATTCCCTTTCTCAAGAAATTGCCAATGGAGTTACGAATCAGTACTCTCTGATCATTAACTCATTTGGATTCACAGTTCTTCAGACCACATTGCTCGGCACAGTCACCGGAGTCGTTGCCTTCGTATCGCTTAGTTTGACTGCCTTCACATTGTACAAGACCAAGGTATGTATGACCCAGTTAAGGATTTACTAAGACATATATGTCCTGACATATCAGAACTCTCGAGCATGGATCTCCCTTGCTGGTTACATACCAGCAGTTTTGTGTAGCATTCTTGAATTGAGTAAGCCATTTTTACTACTATTATTTCCCCTTCAGCATGGACGGGCCACTGATACTACATTCAGGTCTTCCCTGGGAAAACCGCTGGGGGCTCATTAGCGGTATCTGGATGAGGTCTACCATTGGAGTTCCCTATGCCGTCGTCATGGTCTGGGCAGCGAATGCCACTGCTGGGCACACAAAAAAGACGACAGTTATCGCACTTTATCACATTGGGTACGGACTGGGAAATATCATTTCTCCTCAGCTATTCCAGCCCCAGTGGAAGGTGAGTACATGCGTGATTCTCCAATACCTTATGATGCGATGCTGATAATATGATTCAGCCACGATACAGGCCAACTTGGATCATACTGCTTGTGGTGAGCAGGATCCCCCACGCCCGTGCATGCACCAACTAATTTATCCCAAGGTTGCCGCCATTCTCCCCTCCATCATCATTATTGTCCTGCGGGTCTACCTTGATCATGAAAACAAACGTCGTGACAAGCTCGAAGCAGATGGCCAAATCACCGAAACTGGAATCGTCGAAACCACAAACCCCGACGGTACCAAAGACGTTCACTTTGTTGGCACCAATCAGCTAGATTTGACAGACAGAGAGAATCTGGAATTGTGAGTCTGGATCCAATCTGGAAAATTCATTCATTTGACTGATCGTTGACATTATCGCAGCCGCTACGTCTTATGATCGTGGAAGTCTTGGAATCAGATGCAACTGCGTTGTAGGAGGAAAGGCGTTTGAAGACGGTGTTTCTAGTTCCAATTCAGAAGTTAATAGAATTGGAATTGGTTGATGCCGTGTGTTGATCAAACGAAGAAAAGAACGATGATGCATTTCACTGTTTAATACGCTAAGGAAGGCACATCTAGATGCTTCATGTTGAGCGGCGCACTTGGGACACATGGCTACATATTATAAGATCATGACAAAACTACTAAACAAGAAACAAAGTCCGAGTATCTCAGAATGAGATTTCTCTTAATATCAGCCAAATGTGACTCTTTGGAATAGTGGCATGGTCTTATAGGAGATTTCTTACCCTACATTTTTAGAAGAGACGGTTAAAGTGTTGGATTATCAGAGACTTGTCCCGTAACGCGTGCATGTTGTCAGCTATCATCCCACGAGATAGGTATTGTTGGTATCTGTATTCCATCTGTATTGATCTCTCATATCGAAGTACGAAGACGAGTGTTCTATCACCTACGGTTACCCGGCTAGCCAATATCTACAATATAACCCCTGATTACAGTCTTCTTCGCATTCCTAGACGGGTTAACGAGAAGACCTTTACGGTGTGAATCTGGTCACATGACGTGGCGCTCAGGGGCGTTCTGTCAGTCTGGACTTGCTTCATGTAAAGTGCTTATGGTGGCTTGGCAGAGCGGAGTATAGGGCTGATACTTAACAAACAGTATGGGGTATCGAGAAGATTTTCCGGGGTCAGTACGAAGTACTCCATAACCCGAACACCGTTCATGGGTATACCGCAAGCCTAGACAATAATTACTTTATATGGTCTCAACTTGCGTAGTCGGTCGAATACTTTGAGACACCTTCTGGAGAAATGTGATTCTTATCAGACATCTTGTTTCTTTCCTGTCCAAATACTTCACCGAAACAGCTGACCCAACAAAAAAGAAGCTGACAGGTCACTCTTACCGTTCGAGGTCCCAGGGATAATAGCCGAATAGTTATAACCGGATAGGACTGTGAACTAGTCCGGCAAATGCCACTTGGAAACCAACACTACCCCAACTAACGCTAACCCTATTGATCTCAATCTCATTATACTACTACTTCGTACGAAGTACTTAGGACATCTAAATTAATTAATTAAGTAACAAGCCAAGATGCGTGAATTATGAAATATGAATAGTTGAAAAAGTCAAGACATTTGCTGAAATTACTAGTAGTACGGAGTATTAGCTAGAAATATGTCACTAGGACCCGCACTTTTTGGACGCTATTTATACAAGATGAATAATAACGGACCCCTTAAATTTTCTATTTGGCGCATTTGGCGATGCGATAATTGGAAATCATATGTACACAGCTCGAATACAACTAATTTTCCCACTTCCCTCAATCCAGCCTTCTTCTCCTTATACGGACAGGCACCTTGCGATCAAATCCGAGTGATCCGAAAGGAAAGCTAGTCATGTTGGACCGTGTCTTTCCAGCCTCCTGGGCGTCCACTGGCTCAATGTCGTACATGTTTAGAGTAATGGCGATAGCCGTTATGATTTCGTGTTTAGCAAAAATGCGACCAGGACACATAGAGACGCCTCCGCCGAATGGAAAGTAGTGATTACTTAACCCCTTGGTAACAACTGTTGCCCGTCTGTCATCTTCTGGTGAACGCTGACGGTCTATCATCTTGCCGGCTTCTAGAGTAGCCATGCTGGCAGCGGCAGGAGGAGGCGAATCCTCAGTGAGGTCGTGTTTGGGGTTTCGAATGGGCCCGCTTGTTGGGTCGTTGGGGTATGACAGGAAGCGCTCTGGCCAGAAGCAATCAAGTGGGTGCTCATACCGGTTGTTAGGAAGACGGCGCCCCCTATTCCAGAAAGTCTCGTCGCGACCGGCTAGCCATGATGTTGCCATGACTACTGCGTCTTTAGGGAGAATCCAACTACCGAAAGGGAGCTTTTCGACTGTGCATACACGTGCAACGGATCCAGCACCGCGAAGACGCATAGTCTCCATGAAGATGGAAGTCATCAATGGACCGGAGCATAGTGTTGTGATATTAGGTGTGGTAGAGCCGGGGGAGAAGGCACTGCTGATCTCGGAAAGGACACGAGATATTGTGCCTTCTGTAAGGATAATGTCCAGAATGGCCCAGATGACAGCGGGGACTTCATTTGCATTTGATCTATTTTTAACGAGACGATTAGTATTTCTCTAGTGGAGAGGGGGCCATTATCAATAACGTGTCGGTGAAAGGAAAGCACAACATGATAGAGGAAGCTCATTTGGATACTTCCAGGGCGTTCTTCCAGGCGTTGTCAAGGTTTACTCACGCTATCAAAAAACCAAGGGTATTAGCTGCCTTGCCTGTATCTGTAAAGCCAGCGGCCCGGTATCTTCGTTGCATGGCACGATTCAAAGATGAACCAAACAGGGGTTCATATTCGATACTGCTGTCATCTGCATCCCAATCAAACCGCTCTGACGAGTGTTTGTACCACATTTTCAGGTTGTCGTGCATCTTTTCGCGGGATTCATAGGCCTGCGGTGCCCACCAGCGAGGCAACTCTTTGACCAAGGCGCCAATTGAGCCTTCATATGCCCAGAAGTCCTCATTGAATGTAGGGCAAATTTTATACATATATTCGCCACAGGTAGTTTCCACAGACGCACGGAAGAGTCGTCGCCGCATAAAGTCGTAGAGATCTGGAATATATGTCCACTTATCGTCCGTTATCATAGTGTCCTCCAAGAAGAGACGGGAGAGTCTGTCGGCGAAATTGTCGGACATTATATCAAGATGGGTACCTTGAAGAAATGTAAGAAATTCCATGCGTTGGCCGTAGTGTACTCGTAGATTCTTGTCCATGTGCTCAAACCCGGGGGCCGGTGTGGGTTGATAGCCTGACTTGTCATCCTCAAAGATCTTGATATCCTCCCTAGGCATACCAAAGAATTTAAGAAGAGCCGTGAGGAGGAGGGGTGTACCGAGAAGTTCGTTTGACCGTGCAAAGAGAGTTCGTATCTGCTCGCCGTGCGCTACATAGTACAAGCGCTTTGGACCAAGCTGGAGTTGAAATGGCACCTGTCCAAGGTTCTCTCTGAAAGTGGTTTCTGTTAGGCATGTATCCTCCACAATGGACAGCAAGTGTATTTACTGTAGTCTGAGCAGGAACTTCTCAGTATTAAAGAACATGCTGAAAGCATTTCCAATAATAGGGATGTAATAGGGCACCTGGGGTGGTCTCCGGCTCTTATTTCTCAGGACTTGCGAGAGAAAGTATTGGGCGCAAGATTGCAAGTAGGTCAAGATAGGAAGTCCGAAAAGAAGCACAGCAATCCAGTGGTATCCCGGCCGGAGCCAAGGGTCAAGAGCACTGGGCACTGAAAGAAGAGTTGTAGAGAGCATGGTGATCGATTCAATAGGTACGAAACACAGTTGGGTCTTTTTTCGTGGTTTTTCCTGCAGATATGTAACGCAATATATACAAAGCTTTCTTACCAGCCACCATGCGCTTATGCTCTAACTTCCATGTATGGAGTACCAAAGATGGCTATCACGAAAGGAATTTACGTTCATCGTCAACAGGGAGATTGTAGTACCTAATCGATCTTGTTGTCAGGATAGCGCGTCCTGGCTGCGGGCCGCTACCTGCTTGACAGGGGAGGTGCGTTAAACTGACTGAAAAGTTGACCAGGTCATCGGAAAACGCGGGTATATTTTGGAAAAGTCAGCTAGCTGTAATACGGGAGATTACAAGGGTCCTTCGTAACACATGGAAGATGTTTTATTCCCTGCGCTGGCACTGTAAATTGACTAGTCGAGAGCCCATTAGTGATACGAACACGAGCTTTCCTCATTCAATCATCGGAGAGGCCAATAGAGATGCAATTGATCGTTCGTATGACAATAACTGCTCAACGCGTAACCGGCATACGCGCCAGTTGGGCAAAGGCTTTTTAGGCTGACAGGTAAGTAGGAGTCGAGAACCTAATGGTTCGTCCGAGATGGATCCAGGTATTGTCGGCAGTCATGCAATCAAGTGGGTCCTTTTCAACTCATATCGCCATACGCGGTCATATTATGATCTATCGTTGTATATGGAGTAGTTCTCCTATACAGTCACAGCTACGGAGTACCAGGCTCCGCTTCGAAACTTGACAGATTACATCTCTCCTGCCCCTCTTTCGTATTCTCAGTCTCAGACAGCCAATGATTGTTAAGGTGGCTGATGATTCCAACGGACGGTGAGATACGAGCAGGATGACAAGGACCCTACAGCTCCTTTCTTACTGGCCGAAGAAATTAAAAATGTGTGACTATTACTGCTGGAGACATAATAAACGGGAAAAAAGGTTACCAATATCTTGATAACCTGAAAATGAGTCTATGTCCCAAAATCTTGAGCTACTTCTTTTCCGACAAGGTTCCTCAAGGCTCAAACTAGTATATGCTCATGTGTCTCAATGACCGTAAGGAAGAGAGTATATGACCCCTTATTCGTAATTTTCTGTTGATTAGCTTCACCCTCAGTTACCAGTACACCAACTGTCAGAGAATCTTGGGCACTGTTGTCATCAGGAGTGACGGGGCTAGGGGCACGTTACTAGCCCGTAAGAGAAACGAAAATATGACCATCACGATGACTGCATTGATTTCTACAGGTATACAAGGCCCATTGGCTAGAAAAGAGGCCTTTCATTCCTTGAATCCGGTCACATGACAAGCCCAGCGAGGTTCCGTGACATGCCCTCAGTCTGGACCCCTGACAATAGCCGATTCGTGAGGACATATACTCCTCGGAGATCAATCCGCGTCTAATAAAAAAATGTCAATACAGTCATCCTCCCTCCGATCTCATTGCATGCCTCCAGCATACCTCGTACAAGCACACCGCTTATGGTTACTCGTAGTCTGACAGCAATGGAGAAAGTTCTACCCTTGCCTCGGCGACGAGTACTTTACACCAATACCAAGAATAATAAACAGTCGAACCAATACCGGCACTGATGTCACAAGAAACACCATCCAGTCCTCTATTATCCACTTTGAAACGTCAGCCCAGTCAGCCCAGCCACCAACGGCCTGTGCAGTACTGTGGGCGATGAAAATATCACTGATTAGCATGCTGGAACAAAGGAATCTCCACAGGCGCAGATCGTCAAAGGCTCGCATTATTACAGCCTCAATCAAGGCCAGGAATAGCCACCCTCCAGCCAGGGAGGTATATAGGAATATGGTGTCAGGCGCAAACACGCCTGTCCCGCGCGTCATCGTCGATAGGAACGACTGTGGCGTAAATGCCGCATTCACGGCTCCCAAGATAGCACATATAGGCTCGAAATAGAGAAGGATAATGCGAAAGGCGGGTGGGAGGGAGGCATTGGCGGAAATAGTGATTTGTGACGGCGACGCCATAGTGTGTAGAGAGAGGTATTCTAAGAGTCCGTAGGCGAGACGGGAAAGTAGGTGTCCTGAATCTTTACCCCCAGTAGGAGATCACAATGGTTGTATAGGGGAAAAAATCTGGCTATAATGAATTATAAAAGACGAGAAACAAATTACGGATGTCTGACGTGCCCGGCTATTTAATAAAGGCTCCTTTGAGTAGTTTCCGTTGATGGTAGCCGGCTGTCCTAACAGCCTAAAGGCATCTTTTAGGTAATAAGAAGAATTTTAATGTAGACTGTGCCCCAGTCTTGGATAATACTGCGCTTTATCCGTATAGTCTGGAAATGCGGCAAAATTACGCCGTAATCTATGGTCAGTTGGATCAAGACGTGTTATTATTATTGAATTTGATATTAGGACAGTCAACCCTAGCTATAACAATACCTACGGTTACAGTAATTCTACTAATATAGGTAGGTCATATATACATACAACTGCCAAATGAGGAAGGAGTCCCGCTTTTATTAAGGAAGTATTAGTAAAGTTTAAGAAAAGTACAAGATCTAGGGTAGCTCTATACCGGAAATAACTACTTCGACACTTTATATATTATTTATTTCTATACAAACCAATATACGTAATATTTATGTCATAAATAATGACTAGAACTTGAACTAAGCAATAGTCCTCCTTATTGGGTAAAATATCATCGCGTATAAACTAGGTAGGTTCAGACCACAAGAAACCACTCTACACATGAATCCAAAATACCCACTCTTCCACCTTGATAGGAAGTATTCTTCACAAATATACACTATCCATGCATGGGGTCCATGTCACTGCTAGGACAGATACCCTTAGTCAACTGCTTAGTCATCTAGACCACAGGCTCGGCCCCCTAATCTGTCTATTACCGAAGCTCCCTACGACGAATCCTGATCGTCTCAGAGAGCGGTGGCAAAGGCGAATCTCCGAGAACTCTCATCTTCGGTACAGGTCCAGTTGCTTGTATATCGTAATTAATGGCAATATAGGCCATCATTACCTTTGTTAGATGAACGACCAACCAACGACCCGGACTACAAGTGGATTTAGTCAGCCACGTGGACAACAATGTTCCTTCGGGAAAGGACGGTACGAGTACTCACCAAGCGTGCCGTCCGTATCCCCAACCCAGATACCTGTCATTTATTTGACCAGCGTGAAGACCCTTGGACTGGCCACCTTTATTTAGATCGGGTTCCTCTTGCCCAGGGGTTCCAGGACCGTTGTCAGGGACCAAAAAGCGGAAAGGATCGTAAACAGCCCCATTAGGATAATACCTACTATCTGTGTGAACGCTGTAGATCGGTACTCCAACCCATGTTCCTGTCGGGATCAGTATCCCGTTAGGTAATCTTAGTCCGTCCGGCTTTACCACCTCTCTGGTGAGACCGTTGATCAGGGGTGGGTGGATCCGCAGACTTTCTCGTATCGCACTGTTCATGGCTTCGAGACGCTTGATCATGGTGGCGTCCTCCCAATCCTTCGGGGCTTGGAACACCGATTCTGCTTCTTCTCTCAGTCTCTCGTAAACTTGGACATCAGGGGAACAAGTCATGATATCAATGGTGAAATGTGCTAAAAGAGACGATATTGGAAAGCTCGCACTAAATCCCTGATGGATAAAAGTGAGTCAGCAATACAGAGTATAGGTAGAAAGAATGAGACGATAATAAATACCAAGACTAGCGCTTGCTGAACAAGCATTGTCGGACTAACAACATCTCGGAGGTCTTTATGCTTTAACGTTTCTCTGATGCATTGCGCAAGCACGTCGTCGTCATCTCCGATTCTGTTCTCTTTCTTCTCGATATCGGACAACCGACGCCGAACAACTGGAACAAGGACTTTGAATATCTGTCTCTGGTAGTACCATAAGGGTATGCTGAATAAAGGTCCGACTATAGCCCTAAGTGGCGCCGGCAGTTGATTGATCACCATTGCACCGATACCGATTGTTGTCGTAAACTTGCAATACAACCTTAGGAAGTGTGGATCATGGCACACTGGAGCCCCGAACATGATCCGGGCCACAACCCTACTGTTAATCTCCTGCATTGTACTGTAAAGGTTGAGTGTCTGCCAGACGGCGTCACTTTTGCCCAATACATCGTCGACACTCGAGCGAACCTCGTGGTACATGGCCTTATGCAACATGTCAAGCTTCCGTGTGAGACTGTCGTTGACGATCCTGGTCATAAACAATGTGGTGGACTGGTCATCTATGCCAATTCTCAAGTGTTTCAGAGGATGGCGAATATCTCGTACTTTGCTAGTTGAAACGTCCGACTCTTGTTGCGCGGCGAACCATTTAACGTGCTCCGGAGGCAACATGATTTCATCTCGGAAATCAAGGTTGGGAACGAAGAAAGGTTGCCCGGTATGAGAGTACTGCGGGTAGACCCTCAGTCTTCTTTCTTTGTCTGGCTGCAAACGTACTTACTATAGTATAGCCATAATTTTGTACGCTTACACCGTCTCTGAGCTGGCGAAGGGCAGCTCTGAATGACTTAAACAGCTCATTCCGAATTCCGACTGTAGGAATCAACTTGTGGAGGGTCGTCTCGACTTTGGAACGCCTGAAAAGACCCATGTATACCAACAGAGCCAGGAGCGAAAGAAGAAAGATGAGAGGAAGAGCCATACTTGATGGAGAGAGTTGCTCGCCGTGTTTATGTTGCAGGTACTGATGGATAGTTCTAAATTTTGGAGGCTTAAATACAGGTAAAAAAAGCAGCAGTAACACGTAATGCAATATACCCTGGTTAGAATAAATACGTAAAACTCATGTGTACAAGCCTGTAAAGGCCTTTTGGTCATTTACGGATCTGGCACAAACTAGATCTATATAAGGACTAGAGGCGGCCACGGATGGATTTCAGAAATCAACCTTTCTTCTATCTTCGGATAAATTATGCTATTCAATTAGAGTGCCGTTAGTGGCTAATTGTGTAGCAATTACATGAGGTCTTTCTCTGATGACCAGGCAGTCTCTCCTTCTATCTCCTAGCGCCATTAGCCATGCTCCCCGCACGCCTAATACTACAGTTATCACGAGAACTGTTCTGATATATTGTGAGAATTGTTTTGTTTGTCGTTTCCCCTTGATTTGGACTGTCTAATCAGTATATCAAAATACCAATCATTTGCTCTTGGGGGTCCATCACATATTTATTTTTACGGTTACTCATATCTGGGACGGCATAATTTGCCCAGTTATTTTGGCGGGGGAAGCGGTCTTTCCCCCATTTTGCTTATCCTTTCCCTTTTAGGTAGTTGATTTCTTAGGTCTTAGGCTTTAAAAGGCCTTTTCGTTAGCTAGATCAGAATAACATTCCACATAACAGACTTGACTTTTCGAAGGATGAACGTTGCGCTACTAGCCCGTTGAGCCATCGGCATTTTTGCATTGACTATGATCGAATGATACCATTCATCTGTTAATTGAGAATTGCCAGCTTCATGACTCTATCCGTTGTGTTAACAGTACACGTGCATTACAGCCTTTGTGGGCCTTGGGTATAGTGTTGTGTGGTGTGCACGTTTCCTCCATCAAGCTATTTTATTTTATAGTTAAACTTCTAAACTTTTGTTGTCAATATTATCTTGAAATGTGATAACAGTAAAGATAATCGTTGAATATTCAAATTAAATGTAAGGAGGGGTTTTTCTTATTCTTTTAATATTATTACTATTAATACATTATATTCTTTCACTTATAACGACTTCCCAGTTGATATTAGCCCTTACTCCCTACTCAACTAATACTAGGTCTTTTTCATTCTTACGAACACCCTTTCTAAGATTATACAAGCCTCTAAGCCTATTAGTCCTTACCAGAAACCCCTGCCCCTAGTCTTCTTGCACACTAGTATTGCATCTATTAAGGGATCTACACCGCCCCTTACGGTCCTCGTAACCTTCTGTCGTTGCCTTAGATAGCATCGCGCTGGTTATGAGAGGAAGCCTACCTTGACACGGGGAATACGAGGTATGTGGCTAGGTCTGGGGTTATATATAAGCAATAGTGGTATTACTCCGTATACTTGGTAGAGGCTCTACACTCACCCTAGCTACCTATACAATTGTAATAAAAAGGATCTTATAAATAGAGTAAAATTGACTTTGATGGGATTTCTGTAAACAATTTGAGAACAATTTGATATTCTTTAAGTATTTTTTTTTTATTCTTGACGGTTTTGAATATTATGTTTAGCTATATTTGTAGTTGAATAATCCTTGATTAGCAACTCTACATCTTTTTCCAATAGAAAAGCTACTGTAATTCTGGCTTAATGCATGTAGATCAGCCCAATCTGCTTATCCATGATTCCATACTGTTACATACAAAGAACGCCCGGTCATTGTGTGGCCAAGAAACCAGACCAGTAGCGATACGTGGGATTCAAGCGCGTTTATACGAGGGAAGTAGAGATTGAATCCAGGTACCTCGAGTCTCATTGGTTGACGCTACGAGGTGACAGGTAATATGATACCTGAAGACTTTTGGAATTTAATGATCAAACAAGCTGAATGGAAGATGCTACGTTCCAGTCAACTGCTATTATACTGAAATTTTCAATGGGGATGATGCTACAAACAGTGTGTCACGTCAGGTCATGTATCATTTCTACACAATCTGAACTTCAAGCAGTTTGATGTGTCTTTTCTCCCCATGACCAACCCCGAGGTCAAGTTATTGGATCCCTAACAGCGCCTATTGACAGGGGTTGTGTGGGACTGATAGAGAATGCTAGCCAGATTAATTGACAAGGCGCCAATGTCGGTTCAAGTTTCTTATCGGAGTCTATGGTGAAGACTGGAATAAGTTGACTATAATCGTTATGACAAACAGGAATCTAATAATATATACGTAATCAGCGACCGTAGTGATTTTATCCACTCAAACAGACTCCAATACCACTAAAATCTCAAAGGACCTCGGTGCGGTTCATTAAAAATGGCGTTTTTGGCCATGGACCTTTTGACTACGCGAGATTAACCATTATTAACATTTGGACAAAATACTCCGTACTCTTCGACCCTAATGTGTCTCCACCAGACTTGCCAAGCCTTTGGAATCTGTCCCAAAGGCGAATCGAAAGCCATAGATTGTCAACAGTATCAAGGGCCATGTCAGTAATCAAGTTAACTAGCCTGTAATCGGATACAAGAATTTTGATATCAATGGTGATGAGGAGCGATTGTCTCGTTTGTGCCCCGTAGCGTGTTAGTTAGTAAACTGCCGTGATGCAAGCTAGGGGCTTCAGGCATCTCACTTTCAATGCCACCGATACTTCGTATTCATCCCCAGTAAGACATGACTGTAGAGGTTTGTTCCCTAATCTTGTGTGCCTTTTCTGGCTAGCCCATTTTAATGCCTGTGGAAGTAGTACTCCGTACGGTACTTCGTACTCGTTGGCGCAAGCATTACAAATAAGGGTGAATATGCTTAACTACGGTCCACCGCGTATTCCCCGTATTACAACCGTCTTCAAGTGCTAGTCTAGTTTTAGTTATCCTGCAGTTGTCGCGTAACGCGGTTCCATAGTTACCCATCGGCTCGCCCGTTTGGGGCCGACTTTCGCGGAAGCTTGGCCGTTGCCGCAAACGCCGATGGGTAGTCCGAACACATCACAATAATGGGGCGTTCGAGGCACCAGAATTCCACTCAATTCCACCGTGTCCTATGTGTCTTTTAACTTGCTTCCCCATCCTAATTGGTTTCCCATCCAGCTATTTTATCATAGAAGGAGAATGTCGCGCGTTCTGTTTCACCCCACGTAAGTCCACCCGATTTCAAATGATTCCAACTAGACCGACGTTATCCGACAGGTTGCTGGACTTGAACTCATCCTGCCATATCACATCGTGTATCTAGTTTTGCCTATAGGATCTACATCTCAATTCATTACCATCATATGCCACAGCTTTCAAGATTTCATCAAGTCACAACCTGCAGCTTACAAGCGAGACGATCCTGTCTCTGCCCTTGATAGTGGCCGTGACCGGTCTGGCAGTCACCACGTCACCCACATGTCTGAATGTAGGTCACTAGTGTGCAAGATACTGTTTCCAAGTGTCCATTATTCCTCACCTCGTCCACTTTCACGAGGATGTGTATTCTTTAACTTGTCTGGGAGAGTCATCAATTCTGTAAAACTTGAGCGTTCAGTGTGAGGATTGAGACACAGGGGGGGTACATGTCTAGTGCTGCGTCCATTGTCACCAAATTGGGTCCGCAACCCATGCTTTCGTCATGCTAGCTCATAATCCTGCGTGAACGACAAGATGCTCTCCACCATACTCATACCGGCGCTAACATCAAATGGCAATTGGACGAGGCCATAACCAGCCAGGAGACCAGGCTCGCCTCAACATTCAAGTTATCGAATATGTGCATGGTCATCAAGAAGCCCATATCGTGTCATCAGCTTGAGAAGAGGTATTTAGATAATATGCCGTTCTATCCGTACAATGAGACCGATTGTCACATAGACCAAGTTCTCAAGACGGGCTCCAACGCTCACACAAAGCTCAGCGCTAGTTGTATTACGCGCAATGTACAGTTCGGGTTAATTGACGAGCAGTCAGCCCAGGGAGATATTGCAGTGTTTGAGCATGTGTTTGACATAATTGCTAAGCCTTCGAAACCTTGAGATTTGTTAGATAACGTGGATTGGTGGAAAAAGTCCGATGAAGATAACACGAATTAGAATACGAGGAGGGTCTAAAAGGGTAGAGAAGAAGAACGCGACGCGTTCTTCTAGCATTATAAATTGGCTGGCCGGGAAACTATCAGTAATCAGGACCATGGTTCCTCAGACATTAAAGGGAGAAATAAATAAAGTAGGAATTTAAGTGCTATTTTGATCCTTATAAAGTGAGATAACTGCTAACTATATAAGGCTTATATACGTAATAGTTATAAGCCTAAATATGTATATAAAGGCTACTGCAGATATAAGAGATAAATATTTCCTTTTATTCTTAAAAATATTAAAAGAAATTAGAATAACCTTTATTATATAAAACTTTAAATATAGAATTTACTTTTTAATAATATAATATAGTAGTATAACTGCAATTATAGGGCCTAAAAAGATTAGTATTATCTTGAATAGTAGAAAGGATTAAGATAATTGGCTAATAAATATTAAAAATAATATACTGTCTATACTCTTAGACCTAACTGTCGCTAGCTGGTTAGGACGTGGTGGAGCGTGCCGTTGGAATAAGGTAATTTCTCGTGATGTAGATCTATTCCTAATATTGATACGATTACATTGCAAAGGTACATGTTGACGATCTGTCGCATCACTCAAAGGGGCGGGGGGCTGCATTCCTTGAGAAATATGTGATAAATAATGAAACTAACTACCAAAGTATAAGAAATAACAAGAAGGAACTGAAAGAGAAAAGAAATTTTGAAAATGTAGAAGGGATACACTAAGAACCCTTTCCAGAATGAAAAGAAAAAGGTTATCCAACAACCCATTGTCTCCCACCATTAACTAATCTTGTCATCCATATCTATCTCATATTTGAGCGATGGAATACCTCGCGTTTCGGCCCCGCGATATTGAATACAGAACGACCTCCAAGGGGTGACTGAATAAACCCAATGTCAATGAGATAGCTAACATTCCTCCTAACGACCTCGCTAAGCCGTGCATTCTCCTCGGAGGCAGGTTTCAAGTGTTGCGGAGGCGTATTGCCAGTGCCAACGCGACCTAGGAAGTGTTGAACGGGCCAGAGAGGATGTGACTCGCCCACTTTCTCCATATGCTCCAAAGCCGCTTGAGTCCATTCACCCCAGGGAAGTGAACGAAATTTGACACCGTCTGGACTCAGACCAGTGCGAACAATCTCTTCTTCGATCAGATGCCAAAACTCAGGCACTGTCAAACCGCTCTGGATGTCAACAAAGGTGTTGACTGGGTTGGAGGTGTCGGGATTATCTGAAGAATCCAAGATAATCTGATGAAGAATTGAAGATGCTATACTGGCTGAATCTTCAAAGTAGAGCCAGTGGTCTTGAGGTTCTGATGGATAAGCCCCAATTGCAACCGCCGTAGCAACAACACGCCAGATATAATCATCAGTGTTCGCGACACTTTGAATTCCCGAACCAAAGACAGCGCCAGGCTTTACAATAGAAACGCGATTCTGCTGTCTCAGTTGGGTGATTTGGGTGGTCGAGGAGCTTTCAGGTCGCAGGAGAGAAGATGTTGCGACTTCATGAACCACACTCTCGGCCAAGAACTTGGTCCGTACATAACCGGTTCCCGCCTTTGACAGTTCAATGGCTGCCACTGCTTGGTTGGCTTGAGTGTCGACAAGCTTGACACCACCAGATACGTAGACAAACTTTGCGCTGCTCGAAGAGGTGGCAGCAGCTAGCAGGTCCACTGTTGAGTCGACGTTGGCGGAACGTAGGGATTCGAAATCAGCATGCCAGTTAACAACGGCACCATTGTGAACGATTGCATCAATGCTTGTGTCTGAGGAACTGGATCCAGAGAGTTGTTTCCATTGTTCAGAAGAGAGACCCAGGCGAGTCAGAGACAAATCTCCTTTCCAGATTTCCAGCTTGCTCTTGTGATGATTATCTAGTGTTGACCACCAACCAGCAATCTGGGCGGCTTTCTCGATGCGTTTGAAGCCTTGCTCAGTAGACTTTCCTCGGACGAGAGCAACAACTCGCTTGACACCAGATGATGCCAAAAGCTGCCGTAGAATCTCGGTTCCTAAGAAACCAGTAGCACCAGTGAGGAACACTGATGCGTGCTTTCGGAGAGCAGTATTGGGCTGGTCTAACCACTCAGGTGAACAAGCCTTTCTGCTCAAAGTCTTTATTTCCTCAGCAAGGTTAATATTTACCACGTTTGTTGATTGCTCCATGACGGCTGAGTCGGATGTTTCTGTTGACTTGGAGGATTCGATGGCGGATGCAATTTTTGCAATCGTCGTGTTCTTCCCGATGAAAAGCCCCATGTCCAAGGCAACACTGTACTGCTGTCTGACTCGTTTAGACATTGTAATCACACGAATGGAATCACCACCAAGCTGGTAGAAGTCATCATCTACTCCAATAATCTCCTCTTTCATATGGAGAATGTTTGCCCAGAGTGTACGAAGACCGGCTTCAAATGAAGTAGAAGGCTCCCGGAATTTCGAAGATTTAACAGCCGAGCTGCCCTCCGAACCTGACTCGGTTGACGTCACGAAGTATAGTTTGAGATCAGATCTCGATAGAGATCCCATGAGCTCTCGCAACGCCTTGCGATCAATCTTGCCCGATGAGTTCTTGGGCATATGCGTAACGGGAACGAAATACTTCGGGACCATGTAAGTCGGCAAAACCGTTCCAAGTTCTAATGAAAGGTCACCGAATTTCAGGCGAAGAGCATCCGTCATCATCAACATCATAACTGGTGTGTCCTTGGCGCAATTAATTCCAGTGTAGTTGAAGGTAGCGACCAGCGCCTCGCGTCCATCTTCGCAGAGTAGATCAACAACAACATGATCTACACTTCCCTGGAGAGTCTTTGCAGTCTTGAATTGGTGCTCAATCTCTCCAAGTTCAATTCGTTGTCCGTGAAGTTTAACTTGTGTGTCTTTGCGCCCCATATACTGGATCCTGCCATCATCAGTGTATCGTGCGAGGTCGCCAGTCTTGTAAAAGCGCTTGGTGAGTTGGGCTACTGTGCCGTTAGATAAGCTGGTTGCCATCCAATCGCTCACGTCCAGCTCAACGAAAGCCTTCTTCGTCGCAACTTCGTTATTGAGATAGCCTCTGGCCAGACCGGGTCCTTCAAGGAGTAGCTCACCAACACAACCAATCGGCGCGAGCTGTGAAGCGTTATTGGAGTTTACTACCCACAAGTTGAAGTTGGAACCACGTCCAATAACGGCGGGATTGTCTGTTACATCCCTGAACTCGGAAACACTACAGTAAATGCAAGCCTCCGCAGGTCCATAGCCATTCACGACCCTGACATGGCCGTGCCATGTTTTCAAGTTGTCACGAGTTGGGGCCTCGCCTCCCAGTACCATAGTCTTGAGGCCCGGGACTTCCTCTGGAGATAAGGTGCTGACAACAGAAGGCGTTAGCATGGCGACGTTGGCGCGGCTCTGGGCAATGAACGCTGGTAGACCACTGCCAAGTCGATCGTTATCGGAGGGTACGCAGACAGTTCCTCCGAAAGCCAGGGTTGTAAGGATCTCTCCCAAGCTGACATCGAAGACGTAGTTGGAGAATTGAAGAACCCGAGACTCGGAGTCCAGTCCGATATCTCGCCCATGGCCGATGATGCTGGAGCATAAGGCACGGTGCTCCATAACCACACACTTGGGTTTACCTGTAGAGCCAGAGGTAAAGATGGCATATGCTGCGTTGTTGGGAGTAGATATGTTGGCAACAAATGCTTCCTCAGCGCGGGGAAGTTGTGCGATCAAAGATGATGAAAGAGTTACAATATTGTCTGCCAGGCCCTCGCAGGAAACTGCCGTAGAAGGAGAACAAATTACGACGTTGACACCAGATATGTCATCAACCAAAGTCTTGCGACGGCTGAATGGATGGGTCGGGTCCAGAGGAACAAATGCACCACCAGCTTTCATGACAGCCAGCATGGCGACAATCGTCCACATACTCTTCTCAAAACAAATGGGCACAAAAGTCTCCGGACCAACACCGAGCGTTGTGAGATGTGCGGCAAGACGTGAGGATAGTTGCGCAAGCGCGGTATAAGTCAGGGTTCCATCCCAAGCATGAATGGCTTCCTTTGCCGGTTCTGATGTAGCAACATGTCTGGAGATCAGGTTATACACGCATTCATCCGCGGCTCGAACTGGATGGGCATCATTAACCGCCCAGGATTTGACCTTCGTGATATCGTACTGAGAGGTCAGAACGATTGATGAAAGAGGTACATCGGTTGGTGAGGATGCAGATGTGAGGAGCTGTGTCACTACATGGGAGAAGTGGTGGCAAATTGCCTCCATTTTCGATGACGACAGATTGCGCTTGTCGTAAGTTGCAAATAGACGAATCGACTGAGCTGACTCCAACACACACTGGAACACAAGAGGGTAAACGTGATATCGCTGCTTGTTGCCAGATGACGAGGATGTCAAGTCCTGTATGTTGAAGAAGTCAACCTTGCCAGGGTCGCTGTTGTCTACCTCGCTATCGCCGGCCTGTTGGCGACCACCAGGTTGTATGATGAATAGGTTTTGGAACCGGCAGGCCTCCTTTAGTTCATCGCTCATCTGGGCAATGCTCTGCAGCCCCATGTGCTCGTAGGGAATCATGGCATTGCTCTGGTGTTGCATTCTCTCCAGGAATTGTCTCACTGTGGCTTGCTTATTGGTGTCGTCTTCACTATAAATTTGTACTCTGACCGGGAGGGTACCAATAGTTGGGCCGAGAATTTTTGTGATATCCTGCACAGGCGCGTTACGTCCTGAAACAGTGTTGCCAAACACGACGTCGTCTGACTCAAGATATGTAGACAATACAAGGGCCCAGGCAGCACGGAGAACAGTTGGCAGAGTGACGCCAAATGACGACTCTGATTGCAGAGGAAGTGCGACATCATGAGATATCGTTGCGTCGAAACCGTCATCATCCTCAGTATTCTGTGCGTCAACATCGAACGACGTTTTCGGGAAGTGGGAAATGCTAGCGTTGGAGAACTGCGAGCGCCAATATGATCTATTTGACTCATCATCTTGAGACGCGTCGAGAACATATTTGACGTAGTTGCCGAATGGGGTGGGCTTGATCGCCTCGGTGAGGGTGTTGTTGTAAAGGTTCTTAAGAGTATCCAGCATGATGCCCATTGACCAGCCATCGTATATTGAATGGTGAATATCCCAGACGAGATGTGTCTGGCCAGAATTATCATGAATGAGCCTGAAAAATGTGAGAGGCTTTCCAAACCCTGTAGTGGAATTGAACTTGTCTCGGTTCTTCTCAAGGATCAGAGCAACGGTCGACTCGGTGCCATGAACTTCACTCAAGGTGATCTGTTCATCAAGAACAACTTGTACAAGGTTATCACCACCGAGAAGGACTATACGAGTCCGCAGGTTTGAGCAAACGGAATACATCTGGGCCATGGCATCTTTGAAACGCACCAGATCCACATTCTTAGGAAGCGAGAGCGAAAATCTAGCGATATAGGACCCGGGTTGCTTTTCTGCGAGGGCGATAAGACCTTCTTGTAGTGGCGTGCATGGGAACGCATCAGAGATGAGCGTCGCAGGCACTCCGCATTGATCTGCTGCTTCAGCAATCAGAGATTCACGGGAAGCTTGTGAGGGAAGAAGCTCGAATTGGTGGAGACGGGATGACGGACTTTGGCTGATGTCATCACTAGCCTTTTGATCAACGCACATGGCCATCGCCGAAAGCTCGAGATTCGCAAAGACTTCAGACGCTATGAGGTTGATGCCTTCTGCTTGTGCCATTGAGACAAGTTGAATAGTTGAGATTGAGTCACCGCCCATTCTGAAGAAGTTGTCTTGCCTTCCAATTTGCTGTGTGTCGTCAATGCCAAGTACTTGTGCCCAGAGAGCCCTCAATCGCGATTCTGTCTCCGTGAGAGTGGTGTCATTGCTTCGAGAGTTGGCAATATTTTCACTGATAGATAGTGATGAGAATTGCTCTCCAGAGAGTTTCTCCAGCTCATGAATTAGAGTTGACCGGCTGGGTTCGCCGGTCGAAGGAATAATAGGCATGGCCTTGTCTCTAACCAAAATGAATTCTTGCGGAACCATGTGTTCCTGGACAACAACCGGCAGATCTGCTATGAAGTCGACGACTTTTGAGCGTACACGTTCAGCAAGGGACAAGATGGGAATGAAGAGGTTGTTCTCGATCGAATGCGAAACCTCTGAAAGATCATCGTCATTCACAGATAGGAAAGCAGCCAAGCTGCCCTTCGAGGTTCTTGCCACGACGAATTGCTTAATATCCTTTGGTAGTGCGGCTTGGATGCGTTGCTCAGTGTTGCCGGAATTAATATGACCGACAAATGTGATCGTTCCGTCTGAGGCATATTTGACTAGGCACCCAGTTCGGAGGAATGGCTGGGGAGAAATGGCTTCACCCGCAACATGATGCCAAGGAGCCTGTTTCGTGCTATCTGGATCCACAAACTGCTTACTAGATTCTTCAGGGTCGTTCAAATAGCATGCTGCCAGTGATGAGCTTTGTAGGATAAGCTCGCCAGAACAGCCAATTGGTGCAAGACGCTGATGGTCCATTGGATCAACAATCCAGCATTTAGTATCACCAACCGGATGGCCGATTGTCCATACTGTATCGGCCGTGAACTCGTAAACGGTGTTGAAGGATGCAGTTTCCGGTATACACCAGCCGCCGAGCAGCTTGCGATCTTGTGAGGCACTCTCAGCCCACTCGACGAGATCATCTGATGGGGCTTTTATGCTAGCCAGAAGTAGGTTGTGAAGGTTAGGAACCTCGCTTGGCTTCAGACGTGAGGCGTCGCGCGGAGACATGATTGCCCAGTTCACATTGGCTTGGTTGATGAACTGCGCGAGACAACCGTCGACTTGGGATGACTGGCTAGGAATGCAAATTGTTGATCCCGCAGAGAGTGGTGCCATTATTTCAGAGATGATGAGAGAGGAAGCACAATTGGACAATTGTGCGAAGCGATCATCTGGCTGAAGGCCTAGTCGATGGGACAGTTGAAGGTGTCCAGCACATGCGCTCTGGTGCTTCATGACGATTCCCTTCATTTGGTTTGAAGCATCATCGGAAGGCGCAAACACAACATACGCCACGTCACTGGAGGTAATATCGCCACTTGGAGGCTCATCTGCATCGGGGCAGAGAACATCTGCTGAGAGCTCTACTACATTCTCGACCAATGGGGCAAATTCTGCAACCATGTAGTTTGGCGAGCACAGCACTGTACGTGCTTTAGTGTCTACAACGATCCTCTCGATTTGCTCGCCATCGGATTCCTGGTCAAAGATCACAAAGGCAGCTCCAAGTTTATTGACAGCGAGAATGGACACTGGCAACCAGAAGGAATTCTGCTCATACAGAAGCACAAGCTCACCACGCTGCACCATACCGTTTTGATGAAGGTAGTTTGCCAAGCGGTTAGCAGTGGTATCGAGTTCTTTATAGGTCAGATCGCCGTCCCATGAGTGCACGGCCAGGGAATCTGGGTGGATTGAGGATTGCTTCTCGACCAGACCATGAAGCAGATGCTCAGAGTGGTCCAGACCAGATTGGTTATGATGTCTTGTGTTCCAAGCAATTGCCATCTCTATATCCATCTTTCCAGCCAGCGACAAGTCACCGACTTTCTTGTCCTCGATAGAAAATTGGAGCAACTGATGGACGATATGCTCGTATTGTTCCGTAAGCATGAGAAGCTGTGCCTCATCCAAGTAAGCAGTATCGTAAATGAGGTGTAACTGGACATCTTTATCGGACATGTGGCCCTGTACAACGAGTGGATAGGTGAAATAATTGCTCAGACCAGGCTGATCAGCCGCTGATGAGGCATCATCACCACTAACGAGTTTCATCAATGCCCCATCATCCACTTGACTTTGACCTGTGGCGACGATATGCTTGGGTTGGATGACCAGCAAAGTCGAGAAGTCTACTGCTGCCTTCGCACTCGCACTCAAACGTGCGATCCTCTGTAGACCAAATTGTTCATGGTGAACCATCTCAGTAGCCTGACGCTGAACGCTCTTTAGGTAATCGGCAACCCGCTGTTTCTTGTCTAGACGAATGCGGATAGGTACAGTTGCAATGAGTGGGCCAGCCATCTTCTCGATGCCAGGGACTGGTGCCTGACGACCAGAGACTGTCGCACCAAAACATATATCGGAGGAATTATCAGAGTATGCTGCGTGAACAAGGGCCCAGGCAGCGCGGAGGACGGTTGCTCGCACCACTCCTGTCTTGTTGAAGTCAGGGAAGTTGATGGTTCGAACAACAGTTCTGGTCGCAGACTGCTTCGACTTCGGTAGTGAAGGAGGGAATGATGCCCTTGTGGCCTGGTGGAGCTGTGTTGTCCAGTAGTTAGATGATGACTCGTTGTCCAGGCCCTTGATGTATCGAATGAAACCCGAATATGGGACTAAGGCGGATGAACCGTTGGTAGTGTCGGAAGAGGCTGTAATACGTTTATATGTAGCGTCCAAGGCCTCCAATATGAGGGTCATGCTCCAGCCGTCATACACAGAGTGGTGGATATCCCAAACGAAGTAATAATCATTTTGAGAATCACCCTGTTGGTAGTCTTTTCCTCTCACAATAGCGTGCCGACTGAGCTCAGAGCCATACGTCATGTTCATCTTTTGTGTGGTTCTCATGTATGTCATCAAGTCCATCTCATCGGTCGCCTGCCAGTATTCGTTACTCTTGGTAACAGTCTGCACAGCCTTGCCATCCAAGAGCCTGACAATTCTAGTCCGCAGATTGGGGCACATGTTGACCACTTCCTCCCATGCCAGCTTGAATTCTTCAACATCGACGCGGGAGTGAAGACAGTAAATGAAGCGAGCAATGTAAGAACCTGGCTGCTTAACTGAAAGAGCCATCAGACCCTCCTGAAGAGGCGTGCAAGGATAAGTATCCTCGATTTCACAATTATGTGACAGACCGCATTGCTCTTGGATGATGGGGATAAGCTCATCGATGACCACGGTAGAGGGCATCAATGCCCAAGGTTCAGGTGCGAGGGATCGTGACGAAGCGGCCAGGTCATCCGAATTGTCGATGAATTGTGCCGCCTCAGCCACCTTCAATAACCTTGGGTCGTCAAAGATATCTCCAACAGAAATGCTAACATCGTGTTCCCGGGCAATCGTGGTCAACCTGATAGCAGCAATTGAATCACCACCAAGGGCGATAAAGCTATCGTCTCTTCCAATGCTGGCAGTGGGCACATCCAGTATCTCAGCCCATATTTTCTGCAAAAGACTTTCCATGGGTGTCTCTGGAGCACGCTTGAGGCTGTCAACGAACGAATAGCGCATCAGCATATCCTTTGACATTTGCAATGCTATATCGCGGAGCTTGTTACGATCGACCTTTGTTGAGGTGATGAACGGCATGTAGGCGCATGGAACAAATACAGTGGGCACCATATATCGGGGCAAAGTGGCACCAAGCTGGCCGATCATGGCTGCGATTCGAGCCTGCAAACTTGGTATGACAGGCAGAACAATGTCCTCGGCAACCACACTGAGATCTGGATCAAGATCAACGCCAGCAGTCTTAGAATCATGAGTCTCGCAGAAGAATGCAACAAGCTTAGCACTAGCGGAGCTGGCTGAGTTGTTCACCAACACGACAACTACCTGTGGTGCATTATCGAGACAGCCACGAACGTGATGCTCAACTTCGCCAAGCTCGACTCTTAAGCCGCGGATCTTGACTTGAGTATCTTTTCGACCACAGAATTCGATCGTGCCATCGGGGTTGTAGAAACCGAGGTCTCCGGATTTGTAGAACCTGCTCCAGTTGGGGTCAGTTCGCATGGGCGCCCATTCTGGAAGCATATCTCCCGAGATGGTCGTTGCCTGTGTCTTTGCCGGGTCAGAGAGGTACTCTCTGATGATGGTAGGGCCTTGGATAACAATCTCGCCAATGCAGCCAGCAGGCAACCGTCGATGTGGATTTGTCGCGTCTACGATCCAACAGAAACAGCCTACGGGCTTTCCAACTGTCACGGATGACTCCTCGAGTGATGTCCACTCCTGCAAGGTGCTGAAGACGCAGGTCTCTGCTGGGCCCCAGCCATTTACCAGGCGTACTTTTCCAAACCAGGTTTCCAAAATATCTCGTCCGACAGCTTCACCAGCCAACAGCAAGAGTTCCAAGCTGGGGACCATATCTGGAGTGATGGTCCGCACAAAGGCAGGAGTCAAGAATGCCCAGTTGATGTTCTTTGTGCGAATAAAGTCAGTTAGTTTGTTCATTCTGTCATGTTCAGATGGCACACAGAGGCAGGCGCCTGTGATGAGTGGGGCGATGATCTCTCCAATACAAAGATCGAAGACGAATGCTGCGAACTGTAGCATTCTCACATCTGGAGTCAATCCCAGGCGCTTCACAATGGCAGTCTGGCTTGTGGCTACTGCGCGATGCTCCATGACAAAACCTTTAGGTGTGCCGGTGCTGCCAGATGTGAAGAGGACGTAAACAGTGTTGTGAGGCTTCACATCAGCAGGCGGCGGAATGTGACTGTTGACAGTCGAGTTCGGGGTCACCTCATCAGCAAGAAGCTGCTTATCAAGCTCTGCAGTAACTTCAATGGTTGTTTCAATGAGTCCGTCGAGCAGATGCTTCTGAGCAGGCGATACAAGGGCAAGCTTGGCCTTGCTCTGAGCAATAACCTGCTGGTGGCGTGTTGTTGGATGCGACGGATCAAGAGGTGCCCAGGCACCACCAGCTTTATTGATAGCCAAAATGGATACAAAATACCAGATTGACTTCTCAAAGCAAACGTGGACCAAGGTTTCGGGTCTCACACCATGCTGGTGGTAGAGTAGATGAGCAAGTCTGTTGGCAGCACTGTCGAATTGCTGGTATGAGAAATTTCCATCCCAAGCCTCGATCGCTGGATCGTCTGGTCGCAGGCAAGCTTGATTCTGGATCAAAGTGTGAATGCAAGTATCTTGGATGGCTGGAGGATCTTCATAATTCCAATCAGCAAACTGCTTCACATCTTCGGGACTGGTTAAATTGAGCTGCGAAAGAGTCAATGGCGACATATCTTGCTCTGTTTGCGGTTCGACAGCATTCTCAACAAGCTGCCTTACTGCTTGCTTGAAGTGACCAAGGATCTGCTCTATCTGGACCAAGGAGAGAACCGAAGAGGCATAGGTGACTGTAACGCCAACCTCTCCATTGCCCGCTGGCAAGTGGCATTGGAATACCAGGGGATAAGTGAAGAAATCCCTCTCACCACCGTCTTCATCTTCACCTTGTTGCCTCACTTGCGTCAGCAAAGGTTCGTCTTTCACAAATTCGTCGCTTTGGGCCGCAAGTTTGGGAGGCTGAACAACCAACAATGTGCGGAACTCGCAGGCCTTTCTGGCACCCTCACTAAGCTTGGCGATATTCTGCAGTCCAAATTGTTCATACATAATCATATCATTGCCCTGTGACTGCATTTCTTGAAGGTAGGCCGCTGCTGTAAGTGACGGATCGAGACGAACACGAACCGGGAATGTCGTGACAGCGGGACCGACGATGCCTTCGATGCCATTGACAGGTGCGCTTCTTCCAGACACAGTAGTGCCGAAAACAATATCTTCAGCACCGCTGATGCCATCTCCGCCTGCATGAGCAGAGATCACAAGAGCCCAGGCGGCCCGTATGATCGTTGCCTGTGTCACTGACACAGACATCGAGGAGCGAGCTGTTGAAGTGAGTGAAGGCATTTCAAAGGTTGCCCGCAAGGAAGCATCTGTGCGACACTTTCTATCCATTGACAGACTCAGATTCGAGCGAGGAAAGCTTGTCTGTTGAGCGCCTTGTAAAGCCCATCGCCAGTACTCTGCACCTCCATCACGAGAACGCTCAGCATGCGCAACGAAGTGGGAATAAGGAGTGTGAGGAAGCAAGACTTTGTTCTCCTCAGTGTAGTTGTAGGCTCTCACAAATTTGTCGCGGACAAGATCCAATGACCAGCCATCGTAAACAGAGTGATGGACGGTCCAGACAAAAATTGTCTCGTTCGTCTTGGATGAGGCCAACAGTCCATACCTGGACAGAGAGGTTCCATATCCCATGTTGATTTCTTTGTCCTTTTCCAGATACTCAAGCAGGGTTTCACTGATGTCGGTGTGATCATTTTCAACAGTCGTCCAGAGCACAGGTTCGCGCAAGACCACTTGAATGGCACGGCCATCAGCTAGTGGAACAATGCGGGTTCGCAAGACCGGAAGGTCCTCGATGACCATCTTCCAGGCAGACTTGAGGCGGTTAATATCGACATGATTAGCAAGGCGGAAAGGTATCCGCGCAATGTAGGTTCCAGGCTCCTTGGCTGTCAGAGCCATCATGCCCTCTTGGAGTGATGTGCAGGGGTAGGCGTCTTCAATGTCATAAGACGAGTCAAATGGGGGGCTTAATGCTTTCTTCACTAGCTCTTGCATGGAGCCAAAAGGAATAATATCCTGAAGCAAGGAGAATGGCTCAATGACTTCATTCATGGCGCCGGCTGCACCAGTGGAGGACCGCTCTTCACATGCCTGAGCCATGCCTTTGAGCTTGGGGTGCTTGAAAATAGTGGCGACATCGAGATCAAGATCCAGGTCTCGGGCCGCAGTAACCACACGGATTGCTGAGACTGAGTCGCCTCCGATTTGTAGGAATTCGTCATCACGACCAATGGATTCGGCAGAGATACCCAGAACCGAAGACCAAAGAGACTGGATCTTCAGTTCCATCGCTGTCTCAGGCTGATTCTTTACAGAGCCAACGCTTTCTGAGCTAGTGGAGGAGTATTGGACAAGATTTTCCCAAGAGAGATCCTTTGTCACTGTTTGCAGGACTCGTTTATCAGTTTTTCCAGAAGTGTTGATGGGAATAGACGTAACCGGCAGGAAAAGGCTGGGGATCATATAAGTCGGCAGCTCGAGCCTCAGCTTCTTGACAAGCTCATGGATGGTGGCCCGGAACCTTTCAGTTGATGGAAGTAGCGTCACTTTAGCGGGATTTGCTTCTTCCATATCATCACCATAAAGAGACTGGCTGAGCCGGATATAGGCAGCCAACTCAGCAGCCCCAACTACCTTCACATCTTTGAGCAATGTGACTATGACTTGCACATCGGGATTCCCCGTGGCTTCATCTGTCTCTGACAGTGCAATCATTATTTGATGCTCGATCTCCCCTGGCTCCAGTCGTTGTCCACGAAGCTTGACCTGTGCATCACGACGAGCAACGTACTTGATGTCTCCATTGGATGTGTAACGCACCAAGTCACCAGTGCGGTACACACGAGAGTCCTCTGGGCTACCAGAAAGCCAGGATGGTCTGACGAATGCCGCATTTGTCTTTTCTTCATCATGAAGATAGCCATCCGCCAAACTAGGTCCTTGAATCAGCAGTTCGCCAACACAACCGACCGGTGCTAATTTATTGAAGTCGTAGGGCATCGTAATCCATAGATGGCAGCCAATTTCCCTTCCAATGACATAAAGATCCACTGGCAAGCTCACACGGTGATTAAGTGTCATCACACAAGTCTCCGTTGGGCCATATGCATTGAAAAACTTGACATACGGCAGCCAGGTATCGACGTTTTCTTTGCGTAAGACCTCACCTCCAACAACCAGAACCTCCAAATCTGGAACATCCTGGGGCTTTATTGTTGTGGCATATGCGGGTGTCATAAAAGCCCAGGTCGTCTTGGACTGGGCCATGAAGTTCGCGACCAAACCATTGAGTCGCATACTCTCAGAAGGAACTGTAACACAGCCACCTACTGTCCAGCATCCAAACGTCTCGATGATTGCAGCGTCGAATACAAATGACGCAAAGTTGATGGCTCGCGCTGATGATGATATAAGGAACGCTTTCGTCTGAGTGGCCATTCCTGAGCAGACACCTTGATGGGACATGACGACACCCTTGGGTTTACCAGTGCTACCAGAGGTGAAGATGACATATGCGGTCGACATCGGACTAACCGAGGGGAGGATAATCGTGCTGGCAGTTGGGTAACGACTCTTCAAGGACTTGAAGAGATCAAGTGAAATGGGAACAATATTTACTCCTAAACACGAGTGATGCTCCAGGACGTCGGCTGTGAAATGCTCAAGGGTATGTGGGTCGGTAAGGACAACCTTTGCATTCGTATCTTTGATCAACTCCACACGGCGATCAGCCGGGTGACTGGGATCCAAGGGGACGAATCCTGCACCAGTCTTCAAAATAGCCAGCATAGTAACCAACGCAATAGCTGACTTCTCCATACAGAAAGGTATCAGAGTGTTCGTTTTGACATTGAGTTCTGACACAAGATGCTGGGCAAGAAGGTCGGACATGGCGTCCAGCTCGGAGTAAGTAAGGCTAAGATCCCAGCCATAAATAGCCTCCGCGTCCGGACGAGCCATTGCTTGTCGCTTAATCAGGTCATGCATACAAGCTTCCAGCTTCACGGGTGGATTCTTTGACTGTTTGGCCCAACCCGTGATGATCTCATTGTCAAGATCAGTAAACAGAGAAGCAGAACCAACCCTGGGTTTCTCTGCACTGACTCCCACAGACGTCAGATTGATGACCGCTTGGCGGAAGTGATTGGTCACTGCCTCCATGATGGTATCTGGAATCACATACGCATCGTAGTGTGCAGTTACCATGACCTTGTCCGCCTGCATGGAGCATTCCATGGTAATCGGGTAAGAGCGCAAGATATCATCTTCTCCAGTCTCTTCAAGCCGGATATCGGAAACATCGCCAAGCAGTTGATTGGAGCGAGATAGATCTTCTCCAGGAGCTTGAACAACCAGCAATGTCTGGAACGTGCACATGTTTTTCGCCTCGGGGCCGAGCTCTCGGATTTTCAGTAGACCGAATTGCTGATGGGGGATCATGTCAATGGATGACTGTTGGACATGATGCAGGAAGTCATCAATCGGGAGATCGTCTTGAATATTGAATCGGAGTGGTACGGTCGCGAATGTAGGTCCTGCAATATTTTCAATTCCTGGAACAGGCACGTTTCTCCCTGAGATAGTGACGCCAAAGATCACATCCTTGGTGTCGGCATGAGCTGACAAGGTGATAGCCCAAGCTGCGCGCAGCAGGCTGTTAATTGTGACGTCTTTGCTCACACCAGAAGAGCTGAGTGGAAACTCTCTCTTGAGCAATTTCCAATCTGACTTGGACTTCTCATCCTGTCGACCTTGGGGGAACAGACAAGCCTCCACTCCTTGGCTCTGCTCACGCCAGAATTCTGCGGATGCGGACAGGTCGCAATCGAAAAGCGCGTATTTAATGAAGCGGTTGAATGGTGCCGACTCATGTGTCTCTAGCTCATTGGATTCGTAGGCTTCGAGGACATGTTGGGTGAGAACCCGGACACTCCAGCCATCGTAAATGGCATGATGCAGGGTGAGAACCATATAGTGATCACGACTGTCAGAATTCCTGACAATGGCATATCGCACCATTGGCTTGCCAAAGGAGAATAGGTTCGCTTTGCACCGCTCAATATAGTCTTCAAGATTATTCCCAGAATGCCATTCAATCTCCTCGTCGTCGCTGACAACTGCCTGGATCATCTTCGCTTTAAGCATGACCAGGCGAGTTCGCAGGATCGCATGGTGGCGATGCGTTGCTTGCCAGGCACTCTTGAGCCTACCAATATCCACTGATGAAGGGAGCTTGAAGACATTTCGGGCGACATAGGCACCGTCAGTCTGAAGTGAAAGACTCATAATTCCTTCTTGCAAGGCTGTTACCGGGTAGGCATCCACAATTCTTGCGGGCTCCAGGCTACATTGGCGAGCGATTTCATGTCTGACCAATTCGGGATCATTCGTGACGGATGATAGTAAACAAAATGCTGACGGATCATGAATCATGTCCTGTTGACTATCATCCATCAATGTTGACGCTGCCGCCATATCGCGGAGAGTCGGGTGTTGGAAAATCGCGGCAACACTCAAAACAATACCCTTTTCTAATGCTGCGCTGACCAGCCTCATGGAGGAGATGGAGTCACCACCCAAGCGAATGAAGCTACTGTTAAGTCCTATTCTTTCTGGGGATGCACGTAAAATATCAGCCCAAAGCTGCTGTAGCGTTCTTTGTAGGTCCGTAACTGGCGGCAGAATAGTATCGTTTGTATCGTCGAGGGCGAACGCTTCACGAAGAGCTGGGATTGACATCTGAGAGGCTTGGCGTTTAAGCATCTTGCGATCTGCCTTTGTGCTAACCATAATGGGCACGAAATTCAGCGGAATGTAGAGGGATGGAATCATGTAAGCTGGAAGAACAGTCTCGAGACGCGCTACTGCTGAGGACAGCTGCCTCTTCTCATCTGTTGTGAGAGGCCGAAGGAGATTCTGCTCGTCCTCCGAGGAAACGCTTGTGCGAACATCATCATGAGGAGAGAAGAACACGACAAGACTGTCCTCGTCTTTTTCGAGTTTGGATGCTGGTCTGAGAATACCCACAACAATGTGTGGGATTTCAGGAAGAACAGATCGCAAGTGCTGCTCAATATCGCCAAGTTCCACTCGTTGTCCATGCAGCTTGATTTGAGTGTCTTTACGACTGACATATTCAAGGTCACCGCTCGGACCGCTATACCTCACCAAGTCGCCGGTGCGATACATTCTGGTACCAGCATTCGCCAGTCCTTGAAAGCCCCAGTCGGGTTGTGGGATGAATGCTGAGGCTGTCTTGACTTCGTCTTGCAAGTATCCGAGCGCAAGACAAGGTCCTTGAAGGAGCAACTCACCCACGCAGCCAACCGGTGTTAGCTTGGTGTGATCATTTGGATCAACAAGCCAAGTGCAGTAACCGATACCACGGCCAATGATCGAAGCCGTCTCAAGGTCGGTCACAAAGTTGGTGGTTGTGAAAATACATGCCTCCGTAGGGCCATAGGCGTTGAGAACCCTGACACCAGCTTCAAACCATGGGCGGACGATACTGGCAGTGACAGCTTCGCCTCCAACTACTAGAGTCTCGAGATTTGGTAGCTTCGCCGGGTTCATCAGCTGGGCCACGATCGGCGTGAGGAAGGCCCAGTTGATGGAAGAAGCATTCATAAACTCAGTCAGAAGGTTCGGGTCCATCCTTTGGGCTTCTGTCGGAATGCAGATGGTGCCAGCATAGAAGAGTGTGGCAATGATCTCGGAAACGCTGGCATCAAATACATGTGAAGCAAACTGAAGAACGCGATTCCTCGGGGAGCGGAATGGAGCCTGCCCTAAAGGCTCATAATGGTTTCTCACAGCGGTGCATAGCGCCTCGTGTGTGATCATGACGCCCTTTGGTTTTCCTGTACTTCCGGAAGTAAAGATGACATAAGCCAGGTCTGAAGGCGCTGCTGGGCGCAATTCCGTCGTTTGCTTGGAGATTTCTTCTTGCTCACTCAGCTCCTGGTCCAGTTTGGCTGAAACAGAGACGACAATATCAGCCAAACCAATGGATGAATCAGCGCCTAGTGGTGAGCCAAGCAAAATCTTTGCATCTAGCTGACTGACGATTTCCTGTCGGCGTTCTTTGGGGTGCATCGGGTCAAGGGGCACGAACGCTGCGCCGGCCTTGAGCACGGCCAGGACAGCCACAACATACCAAGCTGAATGGTCAAAACAAAGAGGCACCATATTTCCAGGCCCGACGTTGGCAAGTCGCTTGATATGACGAGCAAGTCGATCGGATGCGGCGTTGAGCTCAGCATAAGTCCAATTACTGCTGCCACCAGCTGTGATAGGATCGGGGAACGAGCAGATAGCTTCAGCATCGGGGTTGTCTCGAACAACTTGCAAAAAGATCTCATGAGCGGTGTTTTTGTCTAGCTCCATGTTCCTAGCAGCCTCGAGATTCCAGGATAAGATTTCTTCCTCATCCTTGGTCGTCAGCAAGGAAATATCGTGTACTGACATATTATCGTCAGACTCGATCAACTGTTGCACAACAAACTCGAAGTGTCGACAAATCGCCGTGGCATGATATTGAGGGAGTACTTTGAAATCAACGGACACGCGGAGTGTGACGCCTTCACCAGGACTCAGAAGACACTCTACAAGCAGCGGATAGTCAAGATAGTTGCCATGTGCGTCAACGGTTTGAGCAATCTCAATTCCCAGAGAGTTCTCGTATTCGTGGGCTGGCTGAATGACCAGTAGATTCTGGAAGTCGCACGCAGCCCGGGTAGCAGGGTTCAGACGTGCAATATTTTGTATACCGAAATGCTCATGGGGGATCATAGCATTGGAAGCAGATTGAATCTCAGACAAGAAGCTAACAAGGCTATCCTGATGGCCCAATTCGGGAATGCGAATGTGCAACGGAATTGTCGCAAGCGTCGGTCCAAGCATTGTGTCAATGCCAGCGACAGGCGCATTTCGTCCGGATACAACGGTTCCGAATGCTACATCTGGCGACTCAGACCATCGTGAAAGAACAATAGCCCAGGCGGCGCGTAGAATTGTCGAGACGGTGAAGTCTGAGCCAGCGCGTCGAATGAATGGTATGTGGTGATGCAAAATCTGATGTTGGCGAGCCTCAAGAGAGGAATCTACACTCTTCTTGACGATGGGGAAGTGAACAGGAGGCGCTGTCTCCCCAATAGAGAGTTGACGTCTCCAGAACTCGGCTGACCTCTCAACATTAGATTCCAAGACATATTTGATGTAGCTTCTGAATGGACTTCTTTGTTGGGAGTTGGCAATAACGCTCTCCTGACCTTCAACATACACACGTTGGACAAGACCGAATATTTGCCACAAAGACCAGCCATCCGTAACTGCGTGGTGAATGGTCCAGATGAGGTAATTGCTGCCTTGCTGATCCCGTACCAAGGCAAATTGGGACAGTCGAGTTCTGTGGGACATGGATGCCTTGCTTCTCTCCTTGATGAAGGTCTCTATATCAGAGCAGACGTGAGTTTGCCAGTCAATTTCTTCATTCACCACCGCCTGAATAATCTGGCCGCCAGGGAGTTGGACCATTCGAGTTCGGAGGCTGGTACTGAGAGATGCTGTTACTTCCCAAGCATTTCGGAGACGATCGAGGTCAATACTCTCTGGAATACTGAAAACGTGGCGGGCAATGTAGGAACCAGTTTGCTTGAAGGTAAGCGACATCAAACCTTCTTGCAGAGGTGTGCAAGGGTACGCGTCTTCTACCATACCAGGCTCGATATTGCAAAGAGTAGAAATGGACTGAATGATACCCTCCTCTTCTACTCCCGGAATGAGACTGAAGGGACGGTAATCGGCATCGGTGGATTCATCTGCTGTCGTCATGGCAAGACTCATTTGGCTGAGTCTAGGGTCAGCAAAAATGAGTGCCACCGACAAGCATAGCCCTTCATTCTTTGCAGCAGTAACCAGACGAATGGCCGCAATAGAATCGCCTCCTAGCTTAAGGAAGCTTTCGTCTTTGCCGATAGAGTCAACTGGAATTTTGAGAATCGAACTCCAGAGTGATGCCAGGCGCCTCTCAGCATCAGTTGTCAGCGCTCGCCTGCTGGTCTCAGCTAGTGAGTGAAGGGTGAGCTGCTCCTTGGAAAGCTGAGTAGCCAAACGACGCAAGCAAGCGCGGTCCAATTTGGTGGAGGTGATGAATGGCATGAAATTGACCGGTATGTAGATATCCGGAACCATGTATTGAGGCATCAATGTACCCAACAAGCCACTCAAAGCTAGAAGCTTGTCATTGAGCTTTGCATCCATGGGCTGTAACATGGTATCGAACTCCTCTGCAGCTGGGTTGTTCATACGTGAAGCTCCAGAGAAGCACAGGTACGCAGTCAAAACACCCCTTCGGTCATCATGCGTTGGCTGTACCACTTCAACTGCGACTTGCTCAACTCCTGGAAGATTGGCTCTGATGTGATGCTCAATTTCGCCCAGCTCGATTCGGAAACCACGAACCTTTACCTGGGTATCCTTGCGACTGATGAACTCAATCGTTCCGTCCGAATTGTACCGGCCCAAGTCTCCCGTCTTGTAAATACGTTTGAACATTGCCGTATTGTCATGGGGCAGCCAAGTAGGAGGTTCCTTGATGTAAGCCTTTGCAGTGAGTTCTGGCGCTTTGAGATACTCTCTGGAAATTGGTACTCCCTGGACTACAATCTCACCAGTGCAACCTATGGGAGCAAGCTTCGTGTGATCATCTGCTTCGACAATCCAGCACAGCCCTCCAACGTTATGGCCAACTGTCAGAGGAGAGGCGTTGTCAAGCGTAGTCCACTCATGCAAAGTGCTAAAGACACAGCATTCACTAGGACCCCAACCGTTCCAGAGGCGCACATGACCAACCCAAGTATTGAGAATGTCCTGTCCAACGGCTTCTCCTGCGAGAATCAGGTTCTTGATGCTAGGAATTTGGGATGGCGATAGCAGCCGAGTGAAAGTTGGCGTTAAGAAGGCCCAGTCAATACGCTCGTTGTGGATGAAACCGGCGATGTCATTTAGTCTGTCATGATCCGAAGGAATACAGATGCAGGCTCCGGTGATCAAGGGCGCGAAGATTTCGGAAATGCAGAGATCAAAGACATAAGAGGCAAACTGCAGGACGCGAGCCTCCGGGATCAGTTCGAGCCTCTTGCAAATGTCAATCTGAGCTGTACAAGCTCCCACATGCTCCATAATCAGACCCTTTGGTGTACCTGTTGAACCAGATGTGAAGAGCACATACGCTGCGCTGTGCGGCGATACATCCGATGTTGGGCAGCCAGAGTGACCTTGAAGCTTTTGTTTTTGCATGCAGGTATCCAAGAATTGGCCAGTGACTTCGATGACAGTATCTGAAATCGTGCTGCATTTCGCCCTCGTATTTGGTGATCCGAGGATGATGTCGGCCTCAATCTGCCCCATGATGCCCTTTTGACGAGAATCAGGGTGTGATGGATCAAATGGAACGTAGGCAGCTCCAGTCTTCATAATAGCCACCATTGATAGAATCGCAAGACCGGACATTTCGAAGCAGAGTGGGACAAATGTGTTGGCTTTGACTCCATGCTGGGTAACAAGATAATGCGCCAATCCATTCGCAGCGTCATCGAACTCACGGTAGCTAAACTTGCAATCCCAGGCACTGATAGCCGGAGCCTGAGGGCGGATGACCGCCTGATTCTCAATCAACTTATGTAAGTATGTCCATTCAGGCTGAGGATAGGAGTCATTCCATTGGAGAAGCTTCGTCTCATCGTGAGGGCCATAAAGCGTGATATCTGCGACTTTTTGCTCCTGTACTCGGCCATCCAAGAGCTGTTGGACAACATGCTCGAACTGGTTGCAAATCGTTTCAATATCGGCCTCGGCATGGATGGAAGGATCGTACATTATGGTGACTTGAATCTTTCCGTCATGGATGGCGCATTCGAACACTATAGCGTAAGTGTGGAAGGATTCCGCTTCGTATTGCGCATCAATGGCCCTCATGATGCGGCCGCCAATATCACGGGTTTCCTCCCTATGAGGCTGAACAACGAAAAGTGTTTGGAAGTTGCATGCTTGTCGTGCATCTTCACTGAGCTTTGTGATCTTCTGCAAGCCCATTTGCTCGTATGGGATCATCGTGTTAGCCTGCTTCTGGACCTGTTCAAGGAAGTCGAACGCCGTGTCAGCCGTAGCCAAGCGGACTCGTAGCGGGACAGTGGCAATAATAGGTCCAACAACAGACTCGATACCATCCATAGGAATATGGCGGCCAGAAGATGTCAGGCCAAAAACAACATCTTCAGAAGATGAGTATTTTGCCAAAAGTAATGCCCAAGAAGCTTTAAGAACAGACGGTAAGGTGATGGTCGATTGCGGGTTTCTCACGGCGTTGAATGAGTAGCTAAAGCCGCCTCGAGCTTGTGGTATATAGTTGGCGGAAGGCAATCGGGGAAATGCTGGCGGTTGAGAGTCTTGAAGCTCCGTGCGCCAGAAGTCAGCAGCACGTTCAATGTCTTGCGACATATTGTAGGAGACCAAGTTAACAAACGGCGTTGCTGGGCTCTGGTTCATTCCATGGTACAACCTTTGAGCACTCTCCAACATGAGATTGAGAGACCAGCCGTCGTAAGCAGCATGATGGATCGTCAATACAAAATGCCACTTGTTTCTTTCATCAACCAGCCCATACCGGGCCAAGGGGGTTCCGAGTTGCATAGGTTTGGCTCGATCCTGCTCCAAGAATAGCGAGAGATCCTTGCCGTGTGTCCATTTCAGCTCTTCATTGAGGATAACTTGCGTGAAACTATCATCGGTTGAAGAGACAATCCTCGTGCGCAAGATTGATGTTTGACGAACCAGTTCTACCCATGCTTCCTTGAATCTTTCGATAGCTAGATTGTCTTCAAGTCTAAAGACCATTTGTGCCATATAAGTACCAGCCTGTTTGCTGGAAAGCGCCATAAGACCTTCTTGCAATGCAGTGCACGGGTAGGCGTCCTGGATTGCGTCGACGTTGGTGTTGCACTCTTCTGCGATCTGGTTCAGCACATCAAGAGCGGTTCCCAAAAGGCCAAAAGGCTGGATTTGCAACCGTGCAGAAATTTCTTGGCTTTGAGTAACAAGTGCCATCTGAGAAAGAACAGGGTTGTCGAATATGATCCCCACGCTGAGTGAGAAACCTGCATCTCGTGCGAGGGTGACGAGATGGATAGCCAAAATCGAGTCGCCTCCCATGAGGAGAAAGTTATCATCTGCTCCAATCTCTTCTGGTTCACACTTGAAGATTTCAGCCCAAAGTCTTCGCAGCAAAAATCCCTTTTCAGTCAAAGGCACGCGTTTATCTTTGGATGTCTCTGCCAAGGTATAGGTGGCAAGGTCTTCTTTGGTCACATTCAATGCCAAGTTCTCCAACACCCTCCTATTAATCTTTCCAGCTGCATTTTTCGGCATAGAGGAGACTGGGAAGAAAGCGGTCGGCAGCATATATCTGGGCAATGTCTCGAGAAGAGCTGTCACGGCTCGGGCCAACTCCTGACGTATCTCCTCCGTCATGGGAAGAATGGAATCTGACAAGCGCTCACTTTCCAAGCCTCCCTGATCAGGCATGAAGAATGCGACCAAAGTTGTTTTGCTTCGGCCATTGAAGTTCTTGAGAGCAGAGACTGCCACCTCTTGAGCGCTCACAAGCACCTGGCGCATGTTGTGTTCGACCTCTCCGATTTCGATTCGCTGGCCATTAATCTTTACTTGAGAATCCTTTCGTCCAAGGTATTCGATCAGGCCGTCGGCTGTATATCGCACCAAATCACCTGTCTTGTAAAATCGACAGCCAGGAGCCAGGCCGGCAACAGCTGACCAGGATGGATTCTGGATGAACGCTGCAGCGGTTTTCACATTGTCATTGAGGTATCCACGAGCCAATGTCGGGCCATCAATGAGCAACTCCCCTATGGCACCAATGGGCGCCAGGCGATTGTGATCACTCTGTTCCACAATCCAACAAGAACAGTTGAGCCCTTGGCCGATTATTTTTGCGTTGCCGTTTGCTTGCCAATGGTAAGTAGCGCTGTAAATGCAAGTCTCTGTTGGGCCATAACCGTTGAGTAGTCGAAGCTTGTCAGCCCAGATGTCAATATCATCTTGAGCAGCGGCTTCACCTCCAAGAACCAAGGTCTGCAGGCTTGGAGCTTGAGTGGGAGAAATAAGTCGCGCAACAGAGGGAGTCAGGAAGGCAAAATTGACATCCATTTCCTGAATCGCCTGAGAGATGTTATTCATTCTCATTTCATCGGACGGGATGCAAATAGTACCACCCTTCACCAGGGTTGCGAAAATCTCAGCGAGAGAGACATCAAATACAAATGCTGAGTACTGCAATACCCGAGACGTTGGTGTAAGACCCATCTTCTTGCCAATGCCTCTTACACTGGTGCAAAACGATTGGTGTTCCATGACTACACCCTTGGGAGTTCCGGTACTTCCAGATGTGAACAGAACATATGCTGGGTCCTTGGGGGTAACTGCAGAAGATGGAACATCGAGCGGCGTTACTTGAGCTCTCTGAGATAGCTCAATAACAGCTTCAGCAAGTTCAGAACATTGAGGAGCCATTACCGCGGATGCGAGAATGACCTTCGGTTTGATCTGCTCAACTATCGCCTGTCGTCGATCAGATGGATCTTGATGACTCAAGGGAACAAATGCTGCGCCAGCTTTGAGAACACCAAGCATAGCTACAATGGGCCAGCCCGACTTCTCGAAGCATACCGGGACGAAATCTCCAGCGCCAATTCCAACTTGGGAAAGCTGCTCTGCAACAAAGTTGGACTGGCTCTCTAGTTCTGCATAAGTAAATGTTTCGTCCCAGGCATGAACAGCCACAGCTTGAGGGGAGATTATTGTTTGCTGGACGATGATATCCTGGATGCGCTTGCTGACGAGTTCAACAGCTTCATTGTTCCAGTGCTTTATCTGTGAAATATCATGCGGACTGCACACAGTGACGCTTGTGAGATGTGCCTTATCATCGCTCTGGCAAAGCTGCTGGATAACATGTTCAAGCTGGTGCGCTATATTCTTGATCTCTGTCGGTGACAGACGGTTCGAGTCGTAGAGAAATCCGATGGAAATCTTGTCCTCATGAAGTGAGCATTCCAGCACAAGCGGATAGGTCATGAATCCCTTCTCATACTGGCCCTGATCCAAGGACTTGATCCCCATGAAACCGTCCGCATCTCCTAGAGCGCTGGGCTGAATGACCAAGAGGTTCCGGAAGGCACACGCCCCTCTGGCGCTGTCGCTAATCTTGGCAATGTTTTGCAATCCCGTCTGCTCATATGGGATCATTCGAATAGTCTGATTCTGAATCTTGTTCAGGAAATCGTTGACACTCTCATCTCCCAACTGGATGCGAACAGGGACAGTCGCAATGGTAGGTCCGACCATACTGTCAATACCAGATACTGCCGCATTTCGACCAGAGAGTGTAGAACCAAAAACGACTTCAGGCGAGTTGGAGTGGCCAGCAAGAACCATAGCCCAGGCAGCCCGAATGATGGTAGAGGCGGTGATTCTAGCGTCAGAAAAGCCTGGGTAGGCAACCTCAAGACTGAATGTCGCGTTTGTCTCGTTGCTCTGTTGTCCAAGGCTATTGGATGGTGGGAAGGGGGCAGCTTGAATACCCTCTAGTTCCTGAGCCCAAAATGTGTTTGCCTCACTGGAGTCTAACGATATTGTGTGTTCAACAAAACTCGAAAATGGACTGGGCTGCGGGACAGGTTCCCCGAGATAGGCGGATTTGACCATTTTAAATATTTGTGATAGGGACCAGCCATCAATGATAGCGTGATGGACTGTCCAAATCAAATGGTTGCCATCCTTCTCATCTTGGAGCAAGGCAAATTGAGAAAGAGAGTCGCCATATGTCATAGGCGGTTTTTGGTGCTCGCCAAGATAGTTAGCGAGACCTACTCCAAGATGGATCTTCCAGGTAATACTCTCTTTGACTACTGTTTGGACCGTCATACCATTGATCTGGACGATGCGAGACCGGAGACAAGGGCAGTAGGAGGCAGTTGCTTGCCAAGCATGGCGGAACTTGTCTAGATCCAAACCCTCTGGCAACCTGAACATGTGTTGCGCGATATATGACCCTGGTTGCTTGACGCTAAGTGACATGAGACCCTCCTGAAGGGGCGTGCATGGATATACATCCTCAATGAGATCGAGGGAAATGTCACTGCTTATTGTTTTGACAAGGTCACCTCGCACTGGTTCGGGGATCAGACTGAAGGGCTGATATGTATGGTCAACAACCTGCTCCTCTATTTTGATAACGAGGCTCATTTGGTGGAGTCTAGGGTGATCGAAGACTTGGGGAACAGTCAACGTAAGACCACTTCTCCTTGCTGCAGCAGTGAGTCTCATGGCAGCTATAGAGTCACCTCCTAGGCCAAAGAAGCTGTCATCTGCGCCAATAGTTTTGGGGTCAACCTTCAGCACTGTTGCCCAGAGCGCTTGTAGCTGCAGCTCCTTTTCAGTGGTTGCAGGGCGCTTTTCGCTATTTTGGAGAGAATAAGATGCAAATTCACTGGCAGAGAGGGCGTGGATGATGGCTTGAAGTCTCCGTCTGTCAGCCTTTCCAGCGATTGTGAGTGGCATCTTCCGAACGGGCACGTATAATGTGGGAACCATATATCGAGGGAGTCGTAGAGAAAGCGCAGCTTTCAGGTCGCGGACGAAATTCTGCATTTCTTTGCTGAATGGAATGACTAGGCCTTCCTCAGAGACCTGTGAGAGATCGTAATCGCCCGGACGGAAAAACAATGTCAAGACTTGGCTCCCACGACCCTCTAGAGGACTGCCGACCTCAGCAATGGCATCGGTACTAGATAGTAGAGCATTCGAATGACTCTCTATTTCACCGAGCTCAATGCGTTGACCATTCAGCTTGACTTGGTTGTCCTTTCGACCCTGGAACTCAAGAGTGCCGTCCAAGTTGTAACGAACTAGATCACCAGTCAGGTAGAGCCTTCCGGGGGTATCTGAGATCTTGTTCATCCATGCTGGGGCGTCTTTGAACACCTTATCAGTTTTCACTTGATCGTTGAGGTAACCTCTGGCAAGTGTCGGACCCTGGACAGCAAGCTCTCCAACGCAACCCAGTGGCGTCAGTTGGTTATGATCATTGGGATTAACGACCCAGGCCACACTGTTCACTGCACGTCCAATATTGGATGGAGAGACATCCAAAGACCGCCATGGGTGAGAAGTGGCTCCAACACAGGTTTCTGTTGGTCCGTAACCGGCTCTGGCGTCAATGCCAATCCAGGTGTTGACCAGGTCTGACCCATTGGCTTCGCCACCAATCAGCAATTGCTGCAAACTTGGTACATCTTCTGGCAAGAAAAGTCTCGAAAGAGACGCCGTCAATGCAGCAAATGTGACATCCATGCTATTTATGGCTTCTCCCAAGTCATTCTGGCACTCGGAGTCTGTGGGCACACATAAGCATCCACCAAAGAAGAGAGTTCCGAATATCTCCAAGATGCAAGCGTCAAAGACGAATGGGGAGAATTGCAAGGTTCTTGTTGACTTGCCCAAGCCTAAATAATTTCCAATACCAGTCATGCTTGAACAAACAGCCTCGTGCTCGAGCATCACACCCTTTGGAGTGCCAGTTGTTCCAGATGTGAACAATACATACGCAAGTTGATTGGACTCAATGTTGGGCAATTGTGTAGGCTCCGTCGGGAGATTGTTGATAAAGGAACCGCATATCTCCAGTACAGTAGGAACCAGGTCCACGAAATTCTTTTTCGTCGATGATGAAGCTAGGAGTACGGTAGCATCGAGTTGGCTTAAAATGGATCTCCAGCGTTCAGGTGGGTGTGATGGATCCAATGGAACGAATGCACATCCGGCCTTCAGTATTCCAAGCATCGCGACGATTGCCCAAGGCGATTTTTCGAAACAGAAGGGAACCAGTGCCCCATCTTTAGTGATGTACGTCCTCAAGTGAGCAGCTAGTCGATCCGAAACGATATCTAGGGATTCGTATGTGAAGCTCTGCTCCCTTGAATAGATGGCCGGAGCATGTGGATGACCTTGGCTTCTAAGCTTGATGTACTCGGGAATACAGTACTGAACGACCTCGGGGTACTGGTTATTCCACCTGGAGATGGCTTCCAAGTCCTTTTCAGTAACCATATCAAGCTCTGCCATGGTAAGATCATCGTTGACAGTTGATAATTGCCGAACGATGTGTTGGAAGTGTGAGCAAATGGTCTCCATGCGCTCCTTAGGCAGGAGTGCAGTGTCATAGACGACCTTAACATCAACGCCATCCGACTTCAGTTGACACACAACAATTATGCCATAAGTGTAAAGACCAATACCTGAATCAGTAATCGGCCTTGCTTGGAAGAGCCTCATGTCATTTTCGACGTCCTCGCGTGGCTGGACAACCAGGAGAGTTTGGAAAGACGACGCATTGGCAGTGTCTCCTCCAAAATGCGCAATGTTCTGGATTCCAGTTTGCTCATATGGAATCATATCGGTCATCTGCTTCTGCAAAGTGGATAAAAATGCTGGAACCTTGTCATTATTGTCGAAGTGGATTCTTAGCGGGACAGTTGCGATTGTTGGACCGACGATGCGGTCGATTCCAGGGATTGGAGCACTACGTCCAGAAACTGTTGAACCGTAAATAACATCATTCATATCCGTGTTCTTCGCAAGTATGATGGCCCACGCTGCCCTGAGCAAGTTGGACGTTGTGAAGTCGGGTCTGGACCGATCGGGCAAGGTAAGTGTAAAGTCCATGTAGTCTTCAGCACTCTTGTGGTCTCCCGATGATGGCGTTGGCGGAAACAACGTTCTGACTGATCCTTCGAACTGCTTCCTCCAAAAGCTTGCCGCATCTTCATCATGCGTGGACTGCATAAGGTGACCTATGAACCGCGAGAAGGGAGTTGACTCGCTCAGCACGTCTTGATTATAAGCAGATTGAACCTGGCGTAGAAGGAACGACAAGCTATGGGCATCGAAAAGCGAGTGATGAACCCTCCACACAAAATACCTCTTTGCATTTTGGTTCTCAACAAGAGCCCAGCGAGCTAGGGGTTTGTTCACTTCCATTATCAAGGCTGTCTCATCACTCAAATATTCCACAATATCGGTAGAGTGGTCCCAGTGAATAGGCTCATCAACAACGACCTGGACGATTCCAGCGCCCTGAGTATCTACAAACCTAGTTCGAAGCATTTCGTATCGCTTGTAAACTAAGGCACAAGCTGCCTTGAAACGGTCACCGTCAATGTCTTCAGGCAATTCATAAGCCACAACACCGATATATGACGATGGAAATTTCAAGGACAAAGCCAGCAAACCGGCTTGCAATGGTGTACACGGATAGGCATCAACAATGTTATCCTGGCTAACGGCACATAGAGAACTAAGCTCCGATCGCAGCGATACCAGGTCAACGCCTTCCTCAAGAAGACCATAAGGCTCTGCAGCTTCTTCGGTCGAAGCAGACGACGCCCTCAAAGCTTTGGCCATATCTGCAAGCACTGGGTTTTCGAATATGGCAGCGACACTCAGAACATGACATTGTTTGTAAGACGCTGTGACCAGTCTGGTTGCTGAAATGGAATCGCCACCAAGGCGGAAGAAATTGTGGGAGCGTGAAATGAGGGCAACATCCATGGACAAAATCGATCCCCAAAGATCGCGTAGGAGCGTTTCCGCGGGAGTCAAAACCTCATCAACAGCAGGTCTGTCCGCAGAGGAGAAGTTGGAGATTTCCTCGGCGGATAGGCTGCTGACCATCGCGCGCAAGGGTTTTCGGTCGATTTTGCCAGATATTGTTTTGCTAGGCGTTCCAGAAAGTGGCACAACCAAGGATGGGATCATATACTGCGGCAGTCGAGTTGGAAGAGCGCTCATGACTTGGGAGATGATCTGGCGTGTTTCTGTCGATATATTTTGCATCGGCTTTGCTGCATCAGAGTCTTTGGCGAGCGAGAACCAAAGGATCAGTACAAGAAGCTGCCTCGAGTCTGCCTGGCTAGTCACCAACTCCACAATGCCAATCACACCATCGGGGAGGATCTTGGCTACTTGGCTTTCGATCTCCCCCAGCTCAATTCGTTGACCATGGTACTTGACTTGTGTGTCCTTTCGTCCGACGTAATCGAAAGTTCCATCAGCATTGCGCCTGACTAGGTCTCCAGTCCTGTAGACCTTCTCACCACAATTCGGAATGCGAGGCAGCCAACCATCATTGGTCATCCAGGATGTATTCCCAGGTTGGTTCAAATATCCTCGTGCAAGCAGTGGCCCCTGTACTAGAAGCTCACCTGTACAACCGAGTGGAAGCAATCGACGGTGGTCGGTGACATCTGCAACCCAGAATACGCTCTCCATGGGAGTTCCAATGTTGGTGGATTTGCCAACCGTGCCGAGGTTCTCCTTCCATGAGCATATAGAGCATTCGGCGGGGCCATATGCTCCATGCAGTGCCACAGATGCCCATCGATCGGCTGTTCGCTGGGAGACGGCCTCGCCTGCTAGTACCAGGGTCTTTATGGTGGGCACCTCTGTAGGCTCAAGAAGGTCGGCAATTGTAGGTGTAAGCATTGCAGTATTTACAGACATACGTCTGATCGATCCCGCTAGGTCATTGACACGCTCATAATCGGATGGCACACAAACGCAGCCTCCAAACATAAGAGTCGTGAAGATGTCGAACATGCTAACGTCGAAGGTATACGCAGAAAACTGCAGCACACGGGATTCTGTGGTAAGGCCCCATAGCTTTGCCTGTGCCCTTGAGCTAGTGCAGATGGCTGAATGATCCATAATGATACCCTTGGGCTTTCCGGTGCTGCCTGAAGTGAAAATGACATATGCCACATTTGATGGGGAAACGGTGGATGTCAGCGTGAGAGTCGAGAATTCTGCACGGAGGCTCTCGAGCAAAGTCACATTGACTTCCACAATGTCTGGAACAAGATCAGGGAATAGATGCGCATGCTTGCTAGAGGTCAGGACCAGCGTTGACTGGGCATCCGAGGCAATGCTTGTGAGACGACTCTTTGGATGGCTCGCTTCCACACTGACAAAACCTGCTCCGGTTTTAAGGATTGAAAGCATCGCCACAACTGCCCATGCAGACTTTTCGAAACAGCAAAGAACCAGCTTTTCAGGACCAATCTCGAAGCGCTGTTTGAGATATGCAGCGAGACAAGTTGACAAGCTTTCAAGCTGCGCATACGTGAAACGACCGTCGTGGGCGTCAATAGCGTGTTGCTCTGGATGGCGCGCCGCCTCTAATGAGATCAAGTCGTGAACGCAGACATCCATCGGAATTGGCGTTGATTCATAAGCCTTCTGCAGTCTCGTCAAATCGCTATCACTGAGAAGATTGCACTCGATAGCAATTTTCTCGAGGTTCTGGAGAATTAGCGATACAGCGTTTCGGAATGACTCTGCTAAGCTCTCAGCTTGGGACAGAGACAGCATCGAGGTGTCGTATCCAACACGAACAGCCAGATCGGTAGAAGAGCTTATAGCAACAACAGTGATAGGATACTCCGTGGGAGTGTACTCTTCCAGTCTGTGCAAAGCAATCTCGCTATTTGAAGCCTCGTCGAAATCTTGCACAAAGGACACAAGGGTGTTGAAGAGAGATCCACCAGAGACACCGAGGGCATTGTGGATGTCTGCAAGTGAGCAATACTGATACTGAAGGCCCTCACCGATATCATGCTGTATCTTCTTCAGAAGCTGAGAAATCGTTGCATTGTTGCGAAAGTCGACACAACGAATCATGAGACGAACAAAGACACCAACAGCATCGTTCAGGCCGGGGAGGGGAGCATCACGGCCCGAACTCATGTAGCCGAAGCAAACTGCGTCTGATTGAGTGTAGAATCTCAAAACAAGTGACCATGCGGCCTTGATCAAGCTGGCGACAGTGATTCCCATGGTCTTACATGATGATTGGATCCTGCTTGCATCGCCAAGATCAACGAAGACGGATCGAGTTGATGGCACCTCTCCTGACTCCTGGTTCAGAAACGGAAATTTTGAGAACTCGTTCGCTCCAACGTAGTCTTTCCAGTATTGCACCGATTTGCTCTGGTGATCAACGTAACGGAGGTGATCGGAGAGGAGCAGCTTTGAAGTGTGTGGGAGCTTTCCACTGTAAAAGTCGCCCATCTCGCGTAATATCACGGACAGAGACAATCCGTCCACAATCGTATGGCTCAACTCAAACTTGCAAAATACCCTTCCATCATTGCTTGTGCAAATGGACAGTTGGTGGGCAGGCTCGAGAAGTTGAAAGACTGCAGATGGGTGGTTTTGTAGTGTCTTCAAACAATCATCTCCCATAGAGTCGACAAGTGTGATTTTGGGCCTGATATTTTGTAGGACCACCTGTTCGTAAGAAGCACCGTCACGAGCGCTTGTCACGAAAATGGTGCGAAGAGCAGGATGGCGATGGACAACCGCTTTCCAGGCGTCACAGAGTCGCTGAAATTCCACAGGAGCTGAGTGTTGGTTCCGAGTCACTTCAACTGTCCACTCAATTCTGTAGCTTTCTGGATTCTTGATTCTGGCCAGCATCATGCCCTCTTGAACAGAGGAACAGGGGTACACAAGCTCAACGTTTCCAAGGTTATGGTCGCCAATCTCAGGGAGAAATTCCCTTTCAAATGCGTTCAATTGATCGAATGTCAGAGGAAGAAGTGGATAGTCGCTGAGAGTGCTTCGCCTATCTTGGCGACGCAATTCATCAATAATGTCATTGAGTTTTCTTTCACACCTTACAGCCAAGTCATCAAGTCTAGCTGTTAGGTCATTAGAAGTAAACTCGAACCGAGCGGTCTTGTCAATGTCAAAATAGACACGGACAGCTACGACGCTTGTAGAGGGACTTTCCCGAATCCTTTCATCGGAAACCTCAACATCACCACTCTCAACCTCGATGCCGGCCGCCTGTACCCCAGAAAGGACGTTTTCGTGTTCACCTTCATAGGTAATAACGAGCGGTTCACTCTCTGAGGGCAGGCCAGAAGAGGTGTGGAAAGGCGAGGCTTGCTCTCGCAGAGCTGTCTTTAACGCATCCTTTGTGTAGCTGACTGCGCCGACGATGTCCTCTGACGCAGATACTGACGCATCCAATGATAAAGAAAGATCAAAGAAGCCAACCTCTCGCGACATGTCGATTTCACTGGTGCTTACGATATCCCTGGCGCTGGCTCTCAAGATAAATGAACGAAGGGGTGAGCTAGAGAAGACTTCAGCATATGAAGTTGTAAGTGCCGCAACGGCTAGATCAATCGGTCGTGTGCCCAAAGCAGTGTGACTAGTTTTCAGCAACATGTTGCTGTATTCTTGTCCAAGAGAGAAACCCTCAGCTACAGCTGGGGGCTGAGCTGTGGGAGCGGATGATGGCCGACGCAAGAAGCCCTCGACACTTGCATGCTGTAGGCGAGATACCATAACACTCTGCTCCCACGAAGAATGTCGGTGGTTCGTTGTTGACTGGTTGTCGGTGTTTGGCGAAGGTTCAATGTGTGCATCGTTGTGGCTGGTCGATACAAGCTTCCTGGCCAAGTTGCTCAGGAGGATCGACCAGGACTTCTTATCCAAGAGAAGCTTGTGTGTCAACAAGGCCAGCTGTGCTGACTCAACACCTCTGATTTGGAATAAATGTGCTTCGAAGGCAGTTTCTCTGCCTCCCATCTGTGTTCGCAGCTCTGAGATCTTCTTATGCATGTCCTTCAAGTCCTCCACCTGATGTATGTCTTGAGAAGCAATTCGAACCGTCTCTGTAGCTCCATGTTTCGCGCTGCCTCGCAAGACTGCATAGTCTTCCAAAAGCGATTGCAGCGACTCGTAAGCCCCGTTTATGCCGACACTTGAAGGCAATTTGAGCAGAGTCGTTTGCACAAACTGATCCAAGGGAACTTTCCACAGCGACTTTATCCACTCCGAGGGCTCTCCAAATCTGCTACGGAGCGTGCCAGGCGCCGTGGCTCCAGATGTTGCGTCCTCGGTGCGCAATTGAATATCTACAAGCCTTGAACAAGCAAGAAGCTCGCCGACAGTCACAACAAAGCCTTGGTCAAAGAGAACAGCCATGACGCGAATGGCGCTCATCGAGTTTCCGCCAAGCTCAATGAAGGACTTGTTCATGTCGACCTCCTCGACAGGGACGTCGTGGGCTTCCGCAAAAGCCGCGCGGAGTCTTGTCTCCGGCTTCACAACAGCCGCAGCAGCGCTTGGAGGTCCCTCTGGTTGGCTCACTCCTCCTCCAAGCAGCTCCTCTAATTTATTCTCGTCTAGCTCACCAGCCGCTGTGAGCGGCATATTTTCCACAACGAGCCATTGTTTCGGGAGGGGTCGAATCTGTGTCGAGGTTCGAACCCTCTTGCGGACATACGAGATAATCTCGCGTTGGGATTGTCCAAGTGAGAGGGTATGATGTTTGTGCAATGACAGCGCCACCGCAAGCTGGCCACTACTGGTCTGGATGCATTTGGCCTGTCGCACAAGTTCTTCGGATATCAGCACGCTTTCAATGGCGCTGATAGCATCTTCGGGGGTATAGGTGTGGTTCTCCATCTCTATCGAAACCGTTACGTGTCAACCGGAGGCAAATTAAGGTCGTATGCAGGGAAATAACAAGGCGTTGGTGTACTCCGTATAGTCTTTAACACAAGTTTCAATGGGAAATATTCGAGAAATGAAGATCTAGTTGCTGTAAAAAAGAACGAGAAATGTGCAACAGATGAAAAGTCGATTCCTAGTGGTTGCGAACGTCTCATCTTGAATCCTACGACGGTGACAGATCCTCCAGCCTCGTCACGTCACACTCCCCCACAGGGTCTCCCGCATCATGGTAAGAATCCGCCACGCCCCACAGCAGCTCTGGAAGTCTTGGTCATGTATTAGCCTCTCCGGCTGCCGGCATTGGGACGTTTGCTGTGTCAATACGACACTACACGCGGCCATGGCTTCCATGTGGCGTGGCATAGTAGTATGAGAGTGACTGGACGAGTCAGGGTTTAACGTGGGAGCTTGACTGATACTCTAGGAGGACAGGGATAATCCTTCTAGCGTGGCTCAGCCCGACTTAGTCAATGGGACTGCCCTTGCATCATCCCCACCCCAGTTATCCAGAACACTGTCTTTCCCGCTACTCCATACATACGCTCGTAACGCCAGATAGTGGGGGTAATCAAGTAATATTCTGAAACGGCAATGACGAGGATTACATAAAAATCTGGAAGCAAGAACAGGTGCATATTTGGTATTATCAGTGGCATAGAGTGGTATACAGAATTATTTTGAAGGCTAAATATTCAAGAGAGAGAGACATAGATCCAACAAGCTACCACTTGGATTTACAGACGTCATGACAAACAAGTCAAGTCATCTCTGCAGAAAGCAGCCACAATATGGTGAGCTCTTATGTCACATACACATCCTAAACCTCCGTACCCCACATCCTAGTCATATTGACCACTGTCAAATTAGGGTCCTAAATCGGATCATAAGATAACATACACTAAAAAATGGCACTATCGACAAATTCTAGGGTTACAGGAGACGGAGAGAAATCGAGGTCCAATATATGATATAGGTTTATATGATAATTGGGCCCGGTCCCCCAATTCAACAATCAAAGTTGAACTTCCCAGATAACCATGGGTTTCGCTCCTTTGCCACGAAAAGACCTCAGTAGGTCATACTTCCTTCATATTCCGGGATGTTTGCTGTCTGACTCTCTCAAGATTGGAACAAGCTCTCTTCTAATACACCAACAAACGGCCATATTCAGTCCCGATGGCATCGTGATACCGGTGTCTGGACAGAGCCTGAATTTGTTCGAGATCCATTTCTGCGAGTACATGGCCTGGCACCTGTGTTTCACTATGGTTCGTGATTTGCAAACCTCACCTCATTTTGGGCAATGGCTTATTTGAATCAGGCCAAGAAGCTTATGAAGGGCTGAAAGGTAATTACTTTTCACCATCGAGTATTAGCTCTCCCATGGTATGTCAAATTGCTAACTATCAAAGCCTTCCGAGCGCCAAATGGCGAGATTAATATTGTTAGACCCGATTATCATGCCCGCCGACTGATACACTCATCTTCATTGGTCTCCATCCCGCCGGTCCCGGTAGATCATTTCCTTCGATGCGTTCAGCTTGCTGTTGGGATGAATGGGGATTTTGTTCCTCCTAATGAAGCTGACGGAATGCTCTACGTTCGGCCGGTGGTCTTTGGCACAGGATGCAAAATTTCGCTTGAGCCAGCTGACGAATACCTCTTCTGTGTCTTTGTTGCAACAGCTGGCGCTTTCCATGGAAGCAAACCCCTCCCCGCGTTGATCCTCGAAGATTTTGACCGAGCTGCTCCGCGAGGCACAGGATCGGGCAAGATTGGAGGTAACTATTCGCCAGTCATGCAATGGAGCAAACAAGCAAAGAGTGAGGGGTTTTCCGTCACACTGCACCTTGATAGTCAAACCAGGACTGAGATTGAGGAATTCTCTACTTCTGCCTTTGTTGGTGCGAAAGTTGACGGCGCAAAGGTCACACTGGTGGTGCCTGATACCCAAAATGTCGTGAACAGTGTCACTTCCGATAGTGTTCAACAGCTAGCGAAACATTTAGGATGGAGTATAGAGCGAAGACCAGTAAGTTTTTTTTTAATCCCTTTACTCCTGTTTTTGCTCTTTTGCCACCATGATACTAATCGTTACATCAAGATCAAATATGAAGAGCTTCCCGAGTTTTCTGAGGTCATGGCATGTGGAACAGCAGTTACTATTCTCTCCATCGAGTCAATCACAAGAAAAAGCACACAGGATAAATTTGTCTATCAGAAAGAGGGTGCTGAGTCTGGGCCTTGTGCGCAGAAACTTTTAGGGTTACTCCAGGACATTTATAAGGGGAGGGCGGAAGATATATTTGGATGGCTCCTCAAAGTCAACCGACCGGTTGGATATAATGGGGTAGGGGCAGATTGAGACATGCCTTTTTCTTGAATGTCACAACGGCATCAGAAGAAGACACCTCGTAGTCAAAGCATGTTTTGCGTATTCTCGGTAGTGCAATTAACAGATTTGAAGATGACACGAGAAGTATGAGCTATTTTCTAGGCCAATAATGTGAATTTTTACGTTGTATCCCGAGCCGAAACATATAGGAGGCAAATTCCCTGCTGGGAGTATAGCAAGATATCCCATTGCGGTTTGATCCATTTCTTATCTCTTGTATGAGGTCTACCCTACAATTTGTTGTGGACCGAAAAGAAAATATGATCTATTATCTGCCTGCAAGATAGACTTAGTAATAGCAAAAGTTGAATTCATATTTTTTATTGAGTCTATATTCAATTAAAAAACCTACTCTCTAGTAACTTTGCAATACATTCTTGCATCAATCGGTGGTTGATCTCAAGGTATCTACGATACAGAATGTTTGGAAATGGTGAGAGCAGCATCACTGGGTTATTCTGGGTTAGGGTTAGAGCATATGATTAATGCGGGTTAGGGTTACTATTCAGCATAGTAAACAGGGTTATGGACTAATATGAGCCAGCATGAGTAACGCAGCACCATATATACTATCTACTAATGTCCTACTAGTAGCTAATGCTTGTACTACTCGTCAGCTAATGCGCATTATCCTTGCGAGCAATAAGCAATCTCATGCATGTAAGAGAGATATGCTAAGTTGGTCGTATTACAAATTACTTCTAATCCCTTGCCTTGCACAAATTTCTCATTCCTACGACACCCAAGCATCTTCCCTCAGGTGAGACACCAGTCACATCAAGATCCTGGCCATCACTCATAGCCAGATCCGCCATTGCGCGCCCAAGCTCTTGGGATGAGCCCACAACACTCGACAGTCCGATGCGACGGTAGATTGGGATCATGACATAATTTGCCCACTTTTTGATCAGTGTGAGCGGCTTCACCCAAGGCTTAATCTCGGCGTGATTGCTGTAGTCAATCAAACCTGGTCGAATAGAGTAAAAGTTGAAGGAAGGCAATGCTTTCTCATCCACCACCTCATCGCCCTTGATTGTCAATCTTTTGCTCGTATCATGATGCAATTGGAATAATTTCTCCTCGGCTCTTGCTTTAACATCCAGGATCCAGATGGCTCGTGCATCGTGGCAACCGTCATCTGCATAAGGTCAGACAGACATTCATTCAGCAACATTTGTATGTGTATTGGGGGACATACGAGAGATATAGACGAAATTAAACTTCTCATTCAAGCTTGCGTAGATCTTGCCTGCAAGCACCGGGAGATCAATGTGGGCATACTCGTACTCTCTGCATGCTCATGTGTCAATATACTCAGGTGTAACACTTTCAAGTGCAGGATGAAATCTCACTCTTTCGTTACACTCATCGCTGGCGGGCCAACGGCCCAGATACAGCCTTGCGCCCCTTGCAGCTTGGCAAGGGTTTCTTCGCTGTAGACAGCCAGATCTTCATGGATGATGACGGTGACTTTTGCATGACCCTCAGCTTGGGGCACAGGCTTTCGACTGAGGATGCTGATCTTGTCAATGGCCTCATCGTGTAGCATAGTCTCTAGGGCAATGCTGCCCACGAGGCCAGTGGCACCGGTTAGAATAATGTGCATGATGAGTGACCAAGAAACGAGATAGAGAAAGATGCGCCTAATTCTGGTACATGGAAATTAAGGCGAATGAAGAACTAACGTGGTCTAGCTAAGGGGAAGGATTGTCTAAAGTGTTCACAGAGAATATATGGGTTTTGTCATAAGATAGATACCATGTTGCGTATACTCCATAGAACCATGCCTTCTGTAATTATGGCACTAGGATTATCACACCAGCTGAGTCCTTACGTGCCTGTGTACAAATTATTAGCGTAAGTGTTTACTGAATGCTGGCATACGCACGCGTCAGATCTCACATATTCGTCATGATCGTTCGAAGAGCAACGCCACACTTTCAAAGGAGAAATAGAACATTGATAAACACGTTTCTTATGCGTAAATGGATTGACATATGCCACAGGATATGTGAAATAATCATTTATCGCGCTTTATACGGTTCTTTTTTAGTGATTGTGTTGGTAAGGTTGGACTGATGGATCAGGGCTGACTGGGCCATGAATAATGCACCTACACTAGTATGGAGTGAGTACACTGTACTCCGTAAAAGTTGGGTAAAGCCATGAATAATCTTGGGACACCAACTGGTCCGTAAAGAACCCCAAAACCTCGTTTCACAGCACATTGTGTGTACCACTGCGTATTCCGGTATAAGCAAACCCTTCACGTTCATACTTTCTCCCTCAAGTTGTTTGGCAATCACGCTGCCAGCATCTCCAATCATGTCGTTGGCACCATACATTGTGTCTGTGAATAAAGTGGCTAATAGTCCAGCACCTGAAGGTGCTGCTGAAAAGGCACACCACCACAAGAATGGAAAGAAAATCTTCCATAACCCATGGCCGAGCTGGCAGGATGTCGATCCAGAAGCTGTGAAAGCGCATCTCATGCAGTGAGCACATAATTCCGGCACCAATTTTGACAGCAGCGCAGCATTCTGACAATCTTCAAGGCGAAATTGGCTCGCCACATGGACTCAGTGAGTTTAACGAGTGAGGCCACTGAAAGCTGAGCTAACAGGACCTACCAATATAGCCCTTCGGCGTCCGAGGCAAAGGTATGGGCAACAACACTTCACTTTGATCAAAAGGAGAGTGTCTAACCAGAGATAATTTTATCCTTCTATTTGTAGATTCCAGTTCTAAAACCGGCATTCTTCACTGAACGATTAGGCAAAGACGCTTCAAACCTTCGAGCGACATGGCTTGGACACGCGTGTTACTTGGTGGAATTTCCATCAGGTTTGCGCGCCCTCTTTGATCCTGTCATGACAGATCGCTGCTCGCCTTCATCTTGGATGGGACCAAAACGATTCACCAGTTCTCCATGCCATATAAAAGACCTCCCAATTGTGGATGTTGTAGTCATCTCGCACAACCACTATGATCATGTAAGAAAGACCATGTTTCCTGCTAATACTCTACTGCGCGCTGATCAATTTTGCTCATAGTTAAGCCACCCGACCATCATGGAGATTCACAAACTCCACCCCAAAGCACACTTCTTTGTGCCTCTCGGGAATGAGGCCTGGGTTCGGTCTTGCGGCATTAAGAATGTCACGGAACTAGACTGGTGGGAGGAGGCCGACATTGTTTTGACCCCAGAAAGCACTCAGAATGGCGAAAAAACGACCATCTCGAGTCGCATTTCGTGTTTTCCAGCGCAGCACACCAGTAGCCGCACGCCATTTGACACGAACAAAACTCTGTGGGCATCATGGGGTGTCAAGTCATCATCCACTTCAGCTGATGCTGCATCTGTCTACTTTGCTGGCGATACTGGATATCGCTCAGTCCCTACCCTCCAAAACCAGGAGGACGACTGGGCAGAAGAGTATGCAGACCGGCCTGTATGCCCAGCCTTTGCGCAAATTGGAAAGCTCTACGGTCCTTTCTCGCTGGGTCTGTTGCCAATCGGCGCATATGAGCCCCGAGCTTTGATGGCGCCGATTCACGCGAATCCCCGGGATGCCGTGGAGATCTTCAGGGACACAGGTTGCAAGCGGGCATTGGCGATGCATTGGGGTACTTGGGTCCTTGGTGATGAAGATGTGAGAGATCCCCCGCGAAAGTTGGCCAAGGCACTGGCTGTAAGAGGACTTCCTAAGACAGGGGTCTTTGACGTCTGTGATGCTGGAGAGAGTGTTTTGATACCAGTGTGAAGATTTGTGGTATGGGTTATTGGGCATCTAGGTGTATGTGATGATGCGAGGTCTGCCACTTTTGTTTCAAAACTAATAGCCGCTAATTTGATGTCTATAATAACTGCCAAATATGCTCAATGTGAGGTTTTCTCTATTCTAAACTGTCAAGTAATCCATCATCTTATCCATGCAAGGTCTTGGGACTTTTCGTTCAACGTGGCATTCCCAGCATCCAATAAACAAATAGAAGGGCCAAAAAGTCTTGTACTAATCTACAGTAACACCCAATAGTCCAGCAACAGCATCCTTCATCTCCTTCATTTGCCGATCCTCGGCCTCCTTCAACTCCTCCTCAAAACCGCTCCCGTAGCCAAAGTATTGCCTAATCTGACTCCACAAGAACACCATGTCAAGCGTCAAAAGTGTGACTCGCGTTGATAGAGCCTGCTTGAACGTTGTTCGCACTCCCCCGTCATTATTCACGGCGCGCACCGCACACAGACCGATGAGCTTGATGCGGTTGACAGGCGATCCAAGGAACCTATTGTTGCCCTGGACGATGGAGATGTTACGCTCAAGGAAGACGATTTCGCGCGGAAACAGCTTTTCGTCGCCGAGATAGGCCGCGGCTTCGTCAATCATCCGTTGCTTCCGCTCTTCTGGCGTTTCCTTGGTGCGCTTCCATTCAGCTTCGTCACTCTCGGCCTGCGACGGACTCTTGTAGGGACGCATCAGGGATGCATCCGCCCAGGCATTTGCATTCTTCATGCCCCATTCAGTTGAGACCTCCTGGAGCAACGCATCATCACCGGTAACGAGAGCCTTCCAGAACCGCGCGTACTGCCTGCGCATCTTGTCCGACATCGTCACGTACAGCCCATGATCGAGAAGAACCACTTGCGGCTTGCCAGTGCCGTTGGGCTGACGGCGGATGAGAATGTTTCCGGGGTGTGGATCGCAGTGCACAAAGCCCCAGACGAACATCTGGGTAGAGAAAAGTTCGATGGCAGTCTGCATGATGTCGTTGAGGCGGAGGCCCAGGCCAGGAGTCTGAGAGGCCTTGCTGGTGGCAGTGGATGATATTGATGACGGCTTATATGGCGCTGTGATGGTGTCTTTCTCCCACAGCTGCACTCCGTCAATCCACTCCGTCGTCAGGACACGCTTTGATGACAGCTCGTGGTACACCTTCGGGATGTAAACGCGATCTCGAAGCGACGGATCTGAAGCGATCAGAGATGCCGTTCTCTCGGCATTGTTTGCCTCGTGCTCGAAGTCTGTCTCCTGCATGACGCGATCCGCCACATACTCGCCCAGATCTCCGAAAGGCAGACCCGTTGCCCAAGCCGTGTAGTCAGTCATCAACTTCATAGACCACAGGTCCCACGACACATGTTTGGCAATCTGTCGCCTTTGCACTTTGACAGCTACTTCACGGCCATCAGCCAGACGTGCAAAATGCACCTGTGCGATAGACGCTGAAGCTCGGGGCACCTGTTCGAAGGTGGCTATAGTATTGTCGCCATCGCCAGAACTGTCAGAGGCGCCAGCACCAAATACCTCCTCTACACTTCGACCGAAATCCTCTTTGATGACCTTTTGGACCTCCGACCACGAGCCATGGGGCGCATCGTCAAACATCTCGCCAAACATGCGCTGATATTCTTCAGGCAAAACACCGCCCTGCATGGCGACAGCCTGGCCGGCCTTCAAGTACAGGCCTCCGTTATGCTTGAGCATTGTGCACACGCGCTGGGCATTGCGATTGTGAATGTCTTCGTCTCGGTGTCGCGAAAGCAAACAATCGCGACCAAAATGCAGCTTGTAATCGAGCCCAACACGCGCCAGCACGCCATAGGCGATGGTTGTGCGCAGCAAGACGCCGCCCAAGACATACTTGTCGAAGAGGTAATCGCAGATGCAGAGCTCGCCGAAGAGAATGAGCGCTTTCCAATGCCATTTCAACTTCGATTTGGGCTTGGTCTGCTTCTTCGTGTCTTTCGCTGCGTCATCGCTGTTACCGTTCTTGTCGTCGGTATTCTGATCGCTTGTAAGTGCTATTGTGGCACTAGTAGAAACGCTGCTATAGCGACGTCTGAGGGAGATGGCGAGGCCGTGAGGACTCTGAAAGGCGAGCGCCCGCGATGCTCGTGATCGCGACAATGGTTGGAGCAACAGGGCTGTATTTCTGATCTGAGACGGACCATACGTTGAGCTGGCCAGCCCATTGGCCCTACGAAGTAGATGGACAGTTCTCATCGCAAAACCATGGGAGGGTTCCGTGCCTTGCGATCAAGGCAGAGTGGGAATTTGCGCGATTTACTAGGTCAGAAGACAAGGAGGACCTAAATCTTTCTGTTTCGCGTCTGGGGGAAATATCTTCGCAAGGATTACGTGCAGCGTGCGTGCTGCTTTGTGGTGAATGGTGAACAAATCACCCAGGAAGTGGCTAATTCGAGACCCTGATATTGCTTACCTCCAAGATAAGCCCTGTTATTCAAAAATGTCATACTACTCGTAGTCGAGAATGAATTACGGACAATAGAAAGTCAGCCCTTAGGTAACATCTTCCAGGGTACTCAGAATAAGCTAGGGCTAAGCAGGGGGGCGGCTTAGAGCAAGGTGATTTCACATGGACGCCGTCAAAAGTTGGATCAGCATCCTGGCTCTTTTCCGCAGAGATAGTAACATCACTAGAACTCAATAAGTATTAGTCAGTGGATCAATTCTTCCCCAGACATTGTTCGATGCGGGACAATGATAATAGTTTATTTTATAGAAGAGTAGGTATTGGGAAATTGTTTAAAAAAGTTTGATGGAGTGTTGGCGGTTTTTATGCACCCAGCACCAAGCATCAGGCATTATTGCTGAATCATTATCGTGAGAAATATCAAAGCTTTGGGCAAAGCTCTTTCTTGTACCAGCTCTCAGAAAGAAGAAAGAAGCCGTTGGTTTGCAATCCTAGCACCCAGTGATTTTACAACATCACTCAGAATCTTAACCATGATCTTCGAAACCCCCCCTCGCATCCCTAAGCTTCCATTCCAGCCTCCAGACACCGTCCCAATTCATGACTTTCTCTTCAGTGAGGGAGATCGATATGGACGACATCCAAAGGCGGACTCAAAGCCACCATTCACCGATGGCCTCACTGGTAAAACTTACTCGGTATTTGAAGTGGCAGAGCGCTTCGAGGCTCTTGCTCGCGCTCTCGCCCAGGAGCTCGGATGGGAAGTCAATACAGGGGATGAGATGGATAAAGTCATAGCCTTCTTTTCTCTAAACACTGTAAGGTTAATTCCCTTCATTTCTCTGACTCCTTCTGACGGGAAAATCAGGTAGATACCTTGACTGTCTCATGGGCGGCTCATCGTCTCAACGGTGTATCATGTCCAATCAGCCCAGCTTATACCACCGAGCAAGTGGTGCATCAGTTGAGCTTTGCCGGTTGCAAAGCAATATTCACGAGCGCACCATTCATCGATGTTGCACTTGAGGCAGCCGCCACCGCAGGCATCTCTAGAAACCATGTCTATGTGCTGGAAGTCCCGCCGAAAGCTGCGAAAGGAATGACACCACCCGAGGACCTGAAAACAGTCGACCACTTAATCCAAGCGGGAAAGAATTTGGCATCCATTCCAGAAATAAAATGGACAAAGGGGCAGGGTGCGCGACAGACAGCGTTTCTCTGCTCATCCAGTGGCACTTCGGGCCTTCCGGTGAGTTCATACGGCCATGGGTTTATTCCAGGAAGCTCACAACTGTGATATAGAAAAGCGTAAAAGTTACGCACAGGAACGTGATTGCCAATGTCCTTCAATTCAACACCCTCCAAAGTGTCAATGAGCGCAATGGGCCGGAGTTTGTGCTTGGGGTGCTACCACAGAGCCATGCTTTCGCTTTAATCGGCACAGCTCATATGAGCATTTACAGAGGCGACGGCATCGTTATACTACAGTCATTTGACATCCACGATCTGTTACAGTCAATTCAACAGTACCACATTGGCACACTATGGATGGTATGGCTCAACTGATGAGATGTGTAGTTGAGACTCCGTTATCTGACTTGGACTTATAGATTCCTCCATTCATTGTGGCAATGATCAATGCAGCCATCATTGTTCGCAAATACGACTTGAGTAGCGTCAAAAACATCATTGTTGGAGCAGCAGCTCTTACCAAAGAGACACTCGCACAATTCAGCGAATTGCTGCCGAACCGTAACTTCATCCAAGGCTACGGTCTTACCGAGGCCACATGCATTATTTCTATCACAGATAGTGGCGATGTCATGTTCGGCTCGTGTGGTTACCTGTTGCCAGGTATCGAGGCTCGCCTTATTGATGCGAATGGTAAGGAGGTTGAGGAGTATGACGTTCCGGGCGAGATGCAGGTCCGAAGCCCCAGCATAACCCCGGGCTACTTGAAGAATGAAGAGGCAATGAAGGAAATGCTCACCGAAGATGGCTGGCTACGCACTGGCGATCTAATCGAGATGAGGAAGAGTGCCCAAGGGAACACTCATCTATTTATTGTAGACCGAATTAAAGAACTTATCAAGGTCAACGTGAGTGGGACACCAAAAGCTCTGGATGAATCGAAGCTAACCACGCAATGCATCAATAGGGAATGCAAGTTGCTCCCGCAGAGCTGCAGGGCTATCTACTCCAACACCCAGCCGTAGCTGATGTCGCGGTTATCCCTGTTCCCAACAAATTTGCTGGCGAACTGCCACGTGCATACATCATCAGGTCTGAAGCTTCAAGGGACCAGACTGAAAATGCCGTGAAGAAAGAGCTGCATGCCTACATTGATGAACACTTCCCTGCATACAAGCGACTTGCTGGTGGCATCGTGTTTATGGATGCATTTCCCAAAACTGCCAGTGGCAAGATCCAGCGGGGTGTACTGAAGGATATGGCCAAGGCATCAGTTGAGGCCAGCAAGAAGGCAGTAGAGGACATCAAAGCTCGTAATATAGTGGTAGGGGTCTATGAGTTTGACTCTGACGATGATGATGATGAATAAGTATGGGGGAATTGGGCTATTAGTGTAGATCATGATCGCAATAAATCTTGATGAAATACTGAGTTTTGAATATTTCCATTCTTCTGAAGACCTCGAATACAGTGACTAAAAAATGCACACAATGATCTAACTCGTGGCCGGAGAAATGATAGTCGTCTATCTTGTCTGTTGAAGGTGCTGTTATGTGATACGCTTTGAGAATCACCATTTTCACGAGAAAACGACACAGCACGGTGAATCCCACCTATTACTCGATGGTACCTGATCCAACATGAAAATCTTGAAGTGATTTGTCCAAGATCGAATCTAACAGCCAGGTCATCGCCATCAGTGATCGGATGGCCTACCCTATACGAAATGGAAACTGAACCGGGTCGTGCCAGTTCTACAAGTAGACCACGTAAATCACTTTAGCGGTCACCAATTAAAAAAACGCGAGATGGCTTACAATTTCCGCAATATTAGACCCATATTGAAGTGTCCAATTTTAGATCAAAGCTTTGGTCAAGGGGCCAATCCGCAAAAATAGAGACAACCCTAACCCTCGCAAAGAATGAGGCATGGCTTATTACCACATCCATCAGCTCATGATCCTCTGACGAGATCCGGACGAGTAAGCAACCTACCGCCAGCTACAAGCCACGGCTTGCTCACTATCCAAATGCTATTGATTCGTACTCCTCCCTCCATGGGTTTAGTACACCACAGGCATCACACACAGAGCGGGAAATGTGTGTAATCCTGAAATCTCATATGTGATTTATAATGCAAGTATTATGTTCGCACAAATATTTGGCAAAAAATATACTTCAATAGCAAAATAAACGGCAAAAAGTATAAGTTTAACATCTATTCAAATAGCGTGCTATAGTAGTAATCAAGTGGGTATTATTGAGCAAGTGCTTTGGCTATAATTTTGTTAGAAAATGTGATATTTCAGCAAGTGAAATACAAAGCAGTGTTGTCAAGCTATTTGTACCATGCTAACGTTTGTGATCCTTGCAGCATGTACTAAGCAAAGAGAGGAATAGATACGGAGGCAGATAATGGATCAGCGAGTTTTGTGTGGGTGGCCTTGTGCCGTGGAGCTTCAGCCCCAAGATCGAACAGCCATATCGATTGAGAGGAACAAACCTAGGCTATATTGTTTCCACATGAATTTCTTCCCAATTTAACGTTTGTTTGCCCTAACTTCGCTTTGGGCCTATGCCACGGTCTTGGAATATCTTCAAAATGACCTCCACCAGACCACTGTTGGAGGGGCTGGGGTCCCGTGCTGGAGTAATCGCCATTGCACCTCTTGTTGCCATTCTAGCGCTTGTATGTTCTCATTATTAACGTATATGCTGCCCAATGGCTAAAATGAATTTGTCTAGGTGCTAGGAATCGGTGTATATCGCGTGTTCTTTCACCCATTGGCCAAGTACCCCGGACCTTTTCTCGCCAAGCTCACCAATCTTTATTCTGCCTACCATGCATGGAAGGGTGATATCCATCTTGACATTTATGAATGCCACAAAAAATATGGTTGGTAACCACTTCATCCAATGCGACGCGTTTTGGGATCGGTTTTAACATCCATTTAGGCGACCATGTTCGCTATGCTCCAAATCGGCTCATCTTCAACACTGAGCCGGGGCTGAGAGGTAAGCGCGTGAATTCCCCTTCAATGTGGCCAAATCTCTAAACAGTTTCTTGAAAAGATATTTATGGCCATGGCTCAAAGGTCGTCAAATTCAAGAATTACGAAGTCCTGTCTCGGCAGGCTGCAAACCTGTTGACCCTGCGAGACAAAACTTTGCATGCAAAACGGCGAAGGGTTATTAGTCAGGCATTTTCGGAGAACAGTCTGAGATTGTTTGAACCTAAGATGCTGTCAGGCGTTAATCGCTTCTGTGAAGTTCTTCGCAGCAATCAGGATGGGTCACCGATTTCAGCAGAGAAAGGCGAATGGTCAGGCCCTATTGATATGTCTCATGCCTGTAAGTTGAAATTGATCGCAGGCATCTGATACAGACACTGACTGTGACAGTCAATAATTTGGCATTTGATGTCATGACAGCAGTATCTTTCGACACTGATTTTGACACCATGCGCAATCCTGAATATCGATATGCAATGAAGGCCATTGAAGACTCCAATGTTCGCCTTGGAGTGCTCTTGCAAGCACCGGAGTTGGCAATTGGTAATCTCGACAAGAAGCTGTTTCCCGATGCCCTCGTAGGACGTTATAGATTTGTCAAGTTCATCCGCATGGTGTTGGGCAAACGTCTTGCGGCTTCGAAGACTACTTCAAGAGATATCTTCTCCTTCTTGCAGCAGTGCAAAGACCCCAACACCGGCAAAGAATTGACAACTGCGGAGCTAAGCACGGAGACAGCCACTTTCATCGTTGCAGGTATGTACAAGATTTTACGAATAAACGCTAGAATAGCATCTAATGAACCACAGGAGCCGACACATCGTCCACCAGCATGGCTGCTGTTTCCCACTATTTGACGGGATCATCAAGTTGCTATCAGAGGGCGGCTAAAGAAGTTAGGGAAACTTTCTCTTCTGTTGATGAGATTTGCATGGGTCCAAAATTGAACTCATGCGCTTTTCTCCGCGCCTGCATCGACGAAGCTCTGCGTCTCTCACCTCCCGGTGGAAGTGCTCTGTGGCGTGAGGTCGAAAAAGGAGGCGCCATTATTGACGGTCAATTCATCCCAGAGACCTGCGAAGTAGGCGTTGGCATATACAGCATTCATCACAGCCCAGTCTACTACAATGATCCATTTTCCTACGCCCCAGAGAGGTGGTATCGGCCAGAAGCTCTGAAATCCGCGAGGGCCGAGTCATCAAAACTGCCATACATGCCCTTCTCGGTTGGACCACGGAGTTGCGTCGGAAAACCTCTTGCCATTGCTCAGATCATGATTGTGTTTTCCAGGCTTCTCTGGGAATTCGACTTCCGACGAGCAGATAACGAACCTGGCTGGGAGGAGAAGGACTTGAAGCCAACGGAATACGTGCTGAAAGATCACTTAACAGCATGGAAGGAGGGGCCAACGTTACGCTTTCGACCTCGATATTAAACTTATGGGGGGCTGAATGGACGGCATCTTGAACCGCTGGTGGATCTGGATGGCGGACTGTAATAGCATACAGATAGAGTGTCTTTTATTTAGATTGAACATGGATACATTGCTACAACCTCAATTCTGGAAATCTTTGCTTCTACGAAGTAGTGCTTTCTGCGAAATCTCAACTCAAGAACCGCTATCGCTGCACTGGAAAATTCCATCATATTCATGTAGTATGTTAATGATAGAGGTAATCCATAATAAGGAGAGTTCTGAAAGTCTCGCGCTCTACGAAGTAGTTATCAATCACAGATCAACAGTATGGGGGCTCATAGGTGGATTGGAAATGATTGAATTCGACACTCTTGCTGATCCCAAGTTAGGTGGGAAAAGCTGCTGCTTGAATACATGAAAACCTGCTAACTAATTGATCATGACCATCCGGATCTAGGAAATCGAGTTTTCATGATATCGTCATTAACTTACCCATCCGGCTATTATTGCAAGCTGGTTGGGAATGAAGGAATGTGATGTGATGTGGAGCTATTATCCGTTACTGAGGTTGACAGTGTGACAGGGTACATTTGGCACCAAGTTCAAGCCCTAGACCAGTAATCCTCCCATGGGATACGAATACCAATAGGCTACAGCTTTCCATGCCATGACTGACAGCGTTAATAATTTCCAATCCATCCAAGTACAACATGACTGAAGATCTTTATGTTGATTAATTAGAAATTATTAATTTCGTTCTTCAGCTTGATTCCATTTGCATTCCATTACTAGTAGCCTGTGGTGTTTGAACTTGACTTGAACCTAGATATGACCTTCTCGGGTAGGGAGCATGGGAGAGGCATTCCACGGTGCCGTGAAATCGGCTGATATTGTGACATACATGCTCGTGAGACACCATGTGGTATGCCTGTGCCGCAAGACCCTTGGCCCGCTAGAATTATAGTACTAGATGACACGGGGCCGTTACAGCCGCAGTAGTTTGAGCACATCCACTTACTGTTTCATAGTACTACTAGTAAAGGCTGATAAAATTACTACTACTAGTATCTACCAGGATTTACTCTAAAGACAAGTACCTTGATCGTATGGCATGGCGTGCTCCGTATAAGCGACCATATTAGTGGTCCCTTGATGCAGTGAGCCTCGGACTTACGGCTGGCCAATCACACATCACAGACCCGCAAGGATCATGTTTGTCAGATCGTGTTCAATCCTTCGGCTTCCAGAACAGGCCACTTGCTTCTGACTAATATGGTTAGGTTTACCAGTCGTGAAGAGAACATCCACTTCGTGCTTGTCTGATAGACAAATGCGTCAAGGGATTGTGAATGTCGATATGTGCCACTTACTCAGCTCCTGAATCATCAGTCGCCACACCGCCGATCCTGGCCCTGACAGCGCCATGACAGGAATGAAGGCCGTTTGTTCCATGAAGGTGGGCTCTGGTATTACTGGCAAGTCATGGGAATGTCGACTGTTGGCGTCAGATAATAGGATTCAGCTGTAATATTAAGTACGGGTCGATGTAAAGACAGCATGGAACCTTTCCCATTTATCTGCTAGCTGTGCTCCGTTTCATCTCACGGTTGCTACAAGCTACCAATTCTATACCACATTGTTCTGTTCTTTGTTCTTTATTCTTTCTAAGAGACGGAAGTTACGCAAACACTCACTAGACTCCCTATGATACCATAAACAATCTGCATCATGCCGTCCCATGAAGAGCCCGTCCATACCCTCCCACTACACTACACTACTTCTTATGATTCATTTTCAGATATATCGAGCACAAACACCAAAGGAACCGATGATGTATCCGAACCGCCTGAGCCTATTGCCGTTGTTGGCATGGCCATGCGGCTACCGGGTAATGTTCACAACGGAGATGATTTCTGGCGGCTGTTAGTTGAGAAGAGAAGCGGTCTTTGTGATGTCCCCAAAGACCGATTTAATGTTGAAGGCTTCCATGACCCTTCTGGAAAGCCTGGGACATTCAAGATGAAGAAAGGATATTACCTGCAAGACGTCGATATCCAGCAGTTTGATACTTCATTCTTCTCGTTATCGAAGACAGAACTCGAGCGTCTCGACCCACAGCAGAGACAGTTGTTGGAGGTTACATACGAATGCATGGAGGATGCCGGCGCAACCTCTTGGAAAGGCAGCGACATTGGCTGCTATGTTGGTGTTTTTGGTGAGGATTGGCAGGACCTGAACGCTAAAGAAACGCAACATCGGGGCGGATATCGTGTCACCGGTTATGGAGATTTTGTTCTTGGAAACCGAGTATCATATGAATTCGACCTCCACGGACCAAGGTATGTCATTTCCACCCCCCACTCCCCCCATTTCATGTTAATTCAGAAGCAAATTCTCACACTATCAATCAGTATGACGGTCAAGACCGGTTGCTCTTCATCACTAGTCTGTTTGGACTTAGCTTGCGAGGCCATCAGAAAAGGTGACTGCGAGGGAGCGTTGATCTGCGGTACCAGTCTGATCTTCTCACCCACAATGACGCTTGCCCTCCAGGATCAAGGCGTGCTTTCTCCATCCGGAGTATGCAGAACTTTTGATGCCGCTGCAGACGGCTACGGGCGAGGCGAAGGTGTCAACGCAATTTACATCAAGAAGTTGAGCCAAGCTCTGGCAGATGGGGATTCTGTGCGAGCAATCATCCGCGGCACCAGCGTCAACACTGACGGTCGAACAAATGGAATGCTGACACCCAGCCCCATAGCCCAGGAGGCTTTGATTAGACGTGCCTACCGTCAGGCTGGCATTAAGGATCTGTCTCAGACTGCCATTGTTGAGTGCCATGGTACTGGCACTTCTGTCGGAGATCCGCTCGAAACGTCTGCTGTGGCCCAGTGTTTCGGAGACAAAGGGATAATCATTACCTCTGTCAAGCCCAACGTCGGACACTCTGAAGGCGCAGCCGGCCTTACCAGTCTCATCAAAGCTATTCTTGCTATTGAGCACCGACAGGTGCCACCTAATATCAACTTCAAGACTCCAAACCCAGACATCCCCTTCAAAAGATGCAAACTCCACGTGCCTGTTGATGTTGAAGATTGGCCCCAAGGTCGGGCTGAGCGAGTCAGTGTCAACTCTTTCGGCATTGGTGGTGTTAATGCCCATGTACGTGATGAATATCCGATTAATCAATCTTCAACTTTTTGCTGACATTTACAGGTTATTGTCGAGTCATTGGAACAATATGGAAAACACAATCCCAGGTTCAGCCCCGATGCAATCCACACCAACAGGGTTGCCCGTGCAAATAATTCCATTGATAGTGCTCCTCGCAATGCTCATTCTAATGGAAATGGACATTCCAGTGGCAATGGGTACTCCAATGGCAACGGCTACTCAAATGGAAATAGCCTCAAGGCCCTCAAGGGCCAAGTCTACTCCAATGCAGACAGCAAAGTCGAGAGTGGCGATGAGACTGAGAGTACCACCGACAGAAGTGATATCGTTGAGGTTCCTGTGGAAATACTACCACAGCTTCTGCTCCTCTCTTCCAGCACCGAGGCAACTCTGAACGAGACAATCGAAACCTATCGAGACTATGTTTCAACCACCAAGGAGAGCCTGAGGGATGTAGCATATACGCTGGCCAATCGTCGGGAACATAAGGCTTATCGAGCTTACGCCATCGACGGGCCCCAGACTTCCTTTGAGATATCAATTTCAGACTCTGTCAAGCCACTTCCAACTATTGGCTGGGTCTTCACGGGCCAAGGTGCTCAATGGCCGGAGATGGGAGCCGAACTAATTGATCGCAATTCCGTGTTTAGGAAGACGATCAGGGATCTGGACACCTTTTTGCAAGGGCTCCCAACGCCTCCTCCTTGGAACATTGAGGAGGAGTTGCGCAAGCCCTCGGGCGAAAGTCGTGTTCAGAAAGCAGAGTTCGGTCACCCCTTGTCTATTGCTGTCCAGGTTGGACTTATCAATGTCCTTCGTTCTTGGGGAATCAAGCCGGACTTTGTGCTCGGACATTCTTCCGGTGAAATGGCTGCTGCTTACGCCAGTGGCGCCATTACTGCTGAGGCTGCCATGGCCGCGGCTACTTTCCGTGGCACCACGAGCGGTGAGACCAAATCTGAGAAGCGAGGCTCAATGGCAGCTATTGGATTGGGTCCCCATGAAATGGCTCCCTATATGGAACCAGGTGTCGTCGTAGCCTGCGAGAACAGTCAATGTAGCGTTACTGTGTCTGGTGACAGCGAGCAGGTTGAGAAAGTGGTCCAGAATATCAAGGAGCAGCGCCCTGGAGTCCTTGCACGCTTCCTGAGGGTTGAGAAGGCTTTCCACTCGCACCACATGCTTGAGTATGGGCCTCTGTATGAGGAACATCTGGAGCCATATATCCAGAGCGTTTCGCCCCCAATACCTTTCTACTCTTCAGTAACCGGCAAGAGACTCACTGGAGAGGGAGACCTTGGACCAGCCTACTGGCGTCAGAATATGGAAAGCCCGGTTCTGTTCAATACTGCACTTCGATCAGCACTCGCAGGTCGAGAGGATCGAGTGCTTCTGATTGAAGTCGGACCTCACCCAGCCCTGAAGGGACCTGTTAGTCAGATTCTCAGAGATCTTGATCGCAGTGCTGATGTTCACGTGGGTACTCTTGCAAGAGACAAGGGACAGGAGGAGAGTCTCTACCACCTTGCAGGCAAGCTCTTCCAGCAGAACCTTTCGCTCAAATATTCCGCTATTTGCCCACCGGGTAAACACGTCAGCACGCTCCCGCGATATTCTTGGAAGAAGGACAATTCCCACTGGGCTGAGTCCCGTATTGCACGCGAGTGGAGGTTCCGCAAACACGTGCCTCATGACCTGCTTGGAGTCAGAGTTATTGAGGTTTCTAATGAGCCATGCTGGCGAAACAGGTTGGCTCTCCAAGATGTCCCGTGGTTGACTGGCCACGAAGTCAGTGGCCAGATTGTGTTCCCGGGCGCTGGGTATATCTCCATGGTTGGAGAGGCTATCAGGCAGTTGGATGGAGAGTTGACCTACAGCCTTACCAACGTCAGCATCACTGCCGGTTTAGTTCTTGAACATGACAAGGTCACTGAACTAGTCACGAAACTAACGCCATCTGTCGTTGACTCCTCAGACGAGACACCATCCTATACGTTCAACATCAGCTCTTTCGATGGAAACAAATGGGTGAAACACTGCACTGGAGAGGCAAAAGCGTCTGTGGACAAGTCTGTCAATCTGACCGCTCCTGAGTCAATTCCTCTGTCCCGAAAGGTCGATGAGGGTGATTGGTACGGCATTTTGAACAGTGTCGGTTTCAACTACACTGGGCTTTTCCGAGGCCTTCGGAGAATTACTGCTGCACCTGAGAGAAGTCGCTCCGTTGCCACAGTGTCTACAGAAGCGGCCAACGTAGGGAAGAAATATGCAATCCATCCTGCTGTCATTGATCAATGCTTCCAGCTTTTCACCGTATCTGCGTTCCGGGGCCTTCGACGAAACTGCCGCACCATTGCAGTCCCAACTTTCATTGAGGAGATTATTGTTTCGCCAACCTCGCAAGACTTGACCGTCACTGCAGACATCAACTCTGTTGAACGAGGTTCGTTTGTCGGTGATCTGGTTGCTCAAGATGGTAATCAGATCATTCTCTCCCTCAAGGGCTTCAAGGCCACTGCTCTCACCAGCACCGACTCTGCGGAAGACAACGTGCCTCTCGTTACACAGTTTGAATGGCGGCCTCATGCTGACTTGGCCCGACTGGACAAGTACATGCACCCTCGTACTGACCAACCCAAGGAATGGGCTCTGTTGGAGGAGTTGATGCTCCTCTGTAGTTTTGACCACCTTGAGAGGGTTAAATTGACGGATGATGCGCCATCTCATCTGTTCAAGTTCTTCAAATGGATGCAATACCATGTTGAGCGCTATCAATCTGGGTCTAATATTTTCGTCTCCAAGGACCTTGAACTGTGGGACTTGAGCCGTGATCAGAGAGTGGCAAGAATTGAGCAGATCGTTGCAGAGGTTTCTAAGTCGAAGTGGGCAGTCTTCTCAACTGCCATCTATCGTCTCTTCGAAACCGCTGATACACTGTTCACTGGCGAGACGCACGCTCTGCACGTCCTTATGAAGGATGATGTCCTCACTCAGTTCTACCTGGTTGGCGACTCCCTCAACTATGGCGATGCGATCCGAGCTATTGCGCACACGAATCCGCGTTTGAGGGTCCTTGAGATCGGTGCTGGCACGGGTGGAACCACGGTCAAGATCCTGGAGGCTCTCAAGTCTTCATATGGCGAGCGCATGTACAGCAGCTACACATACACTGACATCTCTGCCGGTTTCATGACGGCAGCCAAGGAGCGCTTTGCTGACTATGAGAGCATCGAATACGCCGCCCTTGACATCACCCAAGATCCTATTGAACAAGGATTCCAACAAGGTGGCTATGACCTCATAATTGGATCAAATGTCGTTCACGCAACCCCAAGTCTTCAAACATCTCTCGGAAACTTGAAGACCTTGCTCAGCCCTGGTGGCAGACTCTTCTTGCTGGAGCTTTGCCCAGAGAGCAAGTTTGTCAACTATGTCATGGGTTTCCTCTCTGGTTGGTGGCTAGGCGCCGATGACAACAGAGCCGATGAGCCATGCATTTCGCCTGAACGATGGGCGGATGAATTGGTTCGTGCGGGATTCAAGGCACCAGACGCCATTGTCCTTGATGGAACTGCGCCTTATCACAATAGCGCTGGCATCATCGCGTCACCGGACATCAAGAGCAGCAAGCCTTCAACGGTCACTTTGTTATCCTACTCCCCTGACGGTCCATATGTCGATGAGGTGAAGGCTAGCCTTGAAAGACAAGATATCGCCGTCGACATCCGTATCTTTGGCCAGCCGCTCCCATCCAATGATGTCATTTCTCTGCTTGATCTCCAAGAACCCTTGGTTCACGAATTTACTGACCAGTCGTTTAATACCCTGGTTGGTCACTTGAAGGCCCTCAACTCAAGAGTTATCTGGGCTACGAGATCATCCCAGGTTGCCTGTGAAGATCCAAAGGCTGCAATGACCCTTGGCCTCGCCAGAACAGCTCGAAGTGAACTCTCTGTCAAGCTCTTCACTGTTGAGATTGACAATGCCACGAGCTTCGTGAGTGTTGCGGATATCCTGAGCAAGATCCTCTTGCGTGTTCGCGTCCCAGAGTTGGATGCTCACAGCATGGACCCCGACTGGGAATATGCGATTATCGATGGGGAGATTCTCGTCCCCAGATTGCACTGGAACACTTTCTCCAAGGCTTTCACGGAGACCCATCAGGAGAAAAAAGCATCCACAAAGCAAATCACTGTCAGGACGCCCGGATTGCTTCATACTATGGAATGGAGTGAAATGGAGCGTGAGCCTCTCGGACATGGTCAAGTTCTTGTTCAAACCAAGTCAATTGGTCTGAACTTCAGAGTTAGTACTTCCCCCTCTTGGTCAACTGCGCAATTCTCACACTTTTACAGGATGTTCTCATCGCTCTGGGTGTTCTTGACAATAGCACTCGAGAGATCGGTCTTGAGGGATGTGGTGTGGTTGTAGCAACCGGTCCTGGAGTCAGCAAGCTCGAGGTCGGTGATCGGGTAATGTATATGTCCAGCGGGTGCTTCTCTACGCACATCATACTTCCTCAGGTCTTGTGCGTTAAGATTGATGGCTCCATGACCTTTGAACAAGGTGCTGCTTTGCCTTGTGTGTACGCCACTGCTACCATGGCACTGGCGGACAAGGCCAACTTGCAGCCTGGCCAGGCAAGTTCTTCTTCTCATCCATATCTTACTAGCTACTAACACATGGTGCTCATAGACAATTCTCATCCACTCTGCTTGCGGTGGTGTCGGCTTGGCTGCCATTCAGATTGCCCAGATGCTCGGCGCAGAGGTCTTCTGTACCGTGGGTAACGACGAGAAGGTTCGCTATCTCATGGAGAATCACAACATTCCGCGCTCCCACATCTTCAACTCTCGCGACTCTTCATTCTTGCGCGATGTCATGAAGGCTACCAACAACCAGGGCATGGATGTTGTCCTCAACTCCTTGTCGGGTGCTCTCCTACACGCCTCATGGAAGTGTGTTGCTGAATTTGGTACCATGATTGAAATCGGAAAGCGAGATTTCCGTCGTCGCGCCAAGCTCTCCATGGAGGCCTTTGAGAAGAATCGTACTTTTGTTGGCCTAGATCTGTGGCAGGTGTCTCAAGAGCGTCCGGAGAAGGCTGCAGCGTAAGTTATCCCTATCGAAATGCCAAACATCTCCTTATTCTTGTTGAGTCCAACTAACCATCTTCAAGGCTTCTGGAACGCTGTGTCAAGTGGATCCGTGATGGCGCTCTGAAGCCTGGTGCTATTGCCAAAGTCTGGGAGGCCCACCAGGTTCAAGAAGCATTCAGGTTCATGCAGTCTGGACGTCACATCGGCAAGATCATCATCAACATGCCCGAGGACCCAACAACCCTTGCATCTGTTCATGCCGCTCCCGCGCCAGTCATGCGAGGGGACCGCAGCTATCTCCTCGTTGGTGGTCTGGGTGGCTTGGGACGGTCTGTCGCTACCTGGATGGTTGAACGGGGAGCGCGCCATATCATGTTCATGTCACGATCGGCGAAATTTACTCCTGAATTGCAGGGCTACATCAAGGAGCTTGGCGCTCAAGGCTGCCAAGTTCAGCTCGTGGCGGGCAGTGTAAGCAACAAGCTCGATGTGGAGAGAGCTGTTCAAAATGCAGCAAAGCCACTTGCCGGTGTCATCAACTTGTCGATGGTCTTGAGGGTAAGAACTGATCATTTGTGTTTCATGTCAAGATTGGTAGACTAACATGACATTCTCTAGGATATTTCTCTGAGTGAGATGTCTTTTAACGATTGGACCACAGCTGTGGCTCCCAAAGTACAAGGCACCTGGAACCTTCATAACGCGACCACTGAGTTGGACTTTTTTATCCTATGTTCATCGTACAGTGGTATTGTTGGTCAATGGGGTCAAGCCAACTACGCAGCCGCGAACACCTTCCTAGACGCCTTCGTTCAGTATCGACATCACAAGGGCCTCGCTGCCTCTGTTATTGATATTGGCGTCATGGGAGAGGTGGGTTTCGTTTCGAAGAACCAGGACGTCTTCGATCTCTTCCAAAAGTCTGGTTTGCGTATCCTGAAGGAACGGGATCTCCTTGACGCTATGAACCTGGCTATTCAGAGATCTCGGCCTGTCAAAGCGCGCACTGAGGACGGCGCTTATATCAGCCCAAGCCAGGTCCTCCTGGGCCTGGTTACCACTGTGCCGATCGTTTCACCAAGCAATCGTGTCGTTTGGAAGGCTGATGTTCGCATGAGTGTCTACCACAATATCAATGGCAGCGCTGAATCATCTGCAAACGCATCAGCCAACGCAGCCAAGCAAGATAGTGTTGAGGGCCTGGTGGCCTCTGCTGCTTCCAACCCGGCCGTTCTCGAGGAGGAGGGCACTTCTACGAAGATTGCTAAGGGCATTGCCTCTGCCCTGGCTAACTTCCTCATTAAGGACGAGGACAGCATTAAGATTGAATACTCACCAGAGAACGTTGGCGTTGACTCGCTGGTTGCTATGGAGCTCCATAACTGGATCCGTCAAAACTTCAGTGTTGAGACAAGCGTCATGACCATCGTTCAAAGCGCTTCCCTAGTTACTTTGGCAGAGCATATCCGACAGGGCCTCATTGAGCGTTTTCAGTCTTCATAATTGTAACGGATAATATTGTTAATGGGGATTCTTAAATCACATGTTTTTGTATTTCGTACAGTTATATAGCCTACCTAGACAATGGAGTTTTGAATTTGCATACTATGTTTACCTTCGCACTAAGGCGACCTTTAAACCAACGAGCGACCAAGAGAAAGGTAACATAATTAAAATCACGCTTTGATCTTCCATTTTATGCTTCTAACATCATTAATTTTATATCAGGGTCACGCTCCTTGATCCTCTTGGTGAGAAGTAATCGTAACGCTATTATTAATTCAAGTTAATCCATCGATTGGCGGCTCAGCTTGAAAACAACATCGGGAACATTAATTAGTCTGTTTCGGCCGCAAAAGCAAACGTATATTGACTTTAGTCTGATGAATGTATGTCAGGCTTTTGACAAAAGACCAAGGAAGGAAGCCAGAAATATATGCATCCGTCAAGATCTCATAAGGGGCAATTTTCCAGACGCCAACACATCCCAAATTAATTATGTTATTGAAGTTGACGTTCTGGGATAATTTCGATAACTTTTTTTTCCACCTTGTTCAAAATTCATGGCGCCATCATTCTTACTCGAAACTTGTGATAGCCTGAAAAAGTCTATTGACAACGTAATATGTGTTGCCACATGGCACGGTAGCAACAGAGACTCAAGGGAGAGCACTGACTCCTGCAAGCCACACGTATGTCTGCATCTTCTAGCAGCTCATGATGTCACAAATCTCCGAGAAACTAAGCCCTTCACCCTGAACCAGTACTTCGGGATGCAATTAGACTATTCTAGAATCTTGAAACGCCGCTGCAGTGAACATCTACCAGTGTGGCGGAGGCGAAATCCCTGCGAGTCATGTTATACTTCACAAGTCTTGGCGCTTTATGCTATTATTTATACATTCCATATTGATGTTCTGTCATAGCTCAGTCCATATTAGTTTACGAAACCTCCGAGGTACTCATGATTGAAGATGTACGTTGCAGTTAGTCTCCAAGTTGACTTTTGTACTCCATCAAACCTACAATATATAGATGAAGCATACACTTTACAGTTTATATTTCACTGACATTATCCATAATTTGTTCAAGTAAGTTCATCACAATCAAGGGATCCAAATTATGGATAGTATTTCTGTACTTTGAGCAGCTTAGCGGCCAATGTGATATTAAGCTCTGCATCTGAACGCCAATCTCCCACAACCAACAACATCCGTGCGCATTGTGAAACTGTACCTGCAGTATGTAGTATCACTCGGATCTTGGCGAGTCGTATGCAGATCTCGAATGCTACCTTGATTGATTGATAGTTGCCAAGAATAGGGTTGAGCGATCTACAATGGGGTCAGGGCCTCCGGGTACATAGATGATTTCGAATGTCTCACATTCTATATCACTGGCATCACGATGTATATGGAGGAGTGGTTCGAGGGCAATTATTGGAAGTCATACATGACATAGGCTTAGGCAACACAAGATATGGATAGACACGAATATCATCTGAACAGTTATTTTACTACACCCCGGGTGATTTCTGTTTTGCTACCCTCTCAGTACTAATCGAAGGGGTGCTAGTGGGAACGCCCTTTAATATGTCTAACAATGATCGAGTTTTTATTATTCTCCTTCTGCCGAGGACTTCAGAGCAGTATTTTGGGCCATAGGACGCAGATATGCATCGAAATAGAATGCATACGAGTAATAGCTGTGTTTACTGTTAGAATAAAGCGCTTTGTGTGATTTCACTATAGGCCCTTAATAACCTTCACACCCCCAAAACTAAAAAGGGAAGAAAAAGTCTACTATGGGGTGGCAATACGACTCACCCGAGGGTTTGGGTAGTGGAATTTGCTCATCGAGACAAGGGTCAAGAGTCGTGACTGAATAAGGAAACTGGGAACCCAACCGGGATACACTCGCATTGAGGCGAAATTCAAAAGCAAACTTGGCAAAGGATCTGTCATTTGCGGAGCTTTTGCCAACTTTGCCAATCCCTGCATACCAACGTGGCTATTAGATGCAGTATTTCGTTTCACACGGACTAACCACTGTCGCCGTGTCTATCATCGTGTTGTTGCTACTCATACTAATCAAAAGTGATACTATTAATCAGTCATATAGAATCTATAGTCTTCGGCAAACGATTAGCCGTACTGTATTATCGTGTTTAATTAGCTTCATTTTGCCCTTAACGCTTATCCTGCGCCTACTTTGCCTACTAAGGATGATCCACACACCCTTGCAATCCTTCTACATATTTTCATGTTCCGCTCTAATAGTTTCGAGTTCCGCAGTGCTTAGTAATTTCAAGCAATGTGCTCCACATTACTCGTATAGGGTGACACGGAGAAGTCTATTTGATTGGGTATTCGTTATTTTGTGAGTAGGGAGGATCAGGCCACCTTCTGAATCCTTTCGGGATTATGGCAGGCATCCGGTCGGCAATAGCTGTTACGCTAATTGTTACTACTACGAGTACTACTCCGAACTGAAAGTAGTATTCCGTTTGCCCCCACGGGTTTCGGGTGAATAAGGTCCCCGTAAAGAATTCCCCGGCAGGAGGTGTGGACCGACGAAAGCTGGCTTCTATCAAGGGTAGTAGTAATAGAGTACGAGTATAGAAGAAATGTGTCAGAATCCCAAGAAACGCCGCAGTACCATGAACACGATGTGATACACGGTACATTACTTATCGGCTGGTATTTAGGATCTTTATCTCCAGCTACTATAGATACGAAGTACGAGTACAAACAAGATCCAATATCTTGAGGCTATGCACGTTCCTTGGCGCGCACACGTACTTCGTAGTGCTAGTAGTAGTAGTAGTAGTAGTAGTAGTAGTAGTAGTAGTAATAGTAGTAATAGTAGTAATAGTAGGAGGAGAATTCGTAATCCCAGCTAATACTACTACTTCTTGGCATCCTGCCAATTGGCCAATGCAATGTGGGCCAGGCTGGAGCAAGGGACCTGGCCTATGCCTCTTGTTCTCGGCCAATACTGCTCCGTACTCCGAGCTCCGTACAGCTTGCTGAAGACCTTAAATACGAAGCCCTGTCAATCAATACTGGCCACTTGCCAATCATGTCATGCCCTATCTGTCAACTACCACCCAGGTATCCAGTACGTGTATGATCCGAATGGCCGAATACCCGAAGAAATACGGAGTAAGAGGATGCAGCATTGGCGGGGCGTCAATTCAAATCTGGCGGTGTAACTCACATGCGGAGTACTCCGTACAAGTGGTAATATTATGATGCATTGGGAAGCAGATAAATATAGAATGCTAGATGTTGCGCGACATGTTGGCCTTATAAAGCGCGCGGCTGTCAATCCGTTACTATCTATCAAATGACATGATTAATAACACGTAGTGTCTCGTTCCCAACAAAAAAAAACTTATGCCACGGAGTACTCCGGACGAGGAGTTAACCGGATGTGCAGGGGGTCTGTTAACCGCTCCACTAATGTGAGAGAGTAACGCCTATCAAGCTAGTACTTGTAGCAAATGATTCTGGACGCGCTGAAGAACAAATCAGCACACCCTCCCAATACCTGCATACCCATACGAAGTACATCGTTCCAAATGGGCATAGAACACTGCTCGGTACCGGTCTCTTTGTGATCTCGGAATGGAAGAGAAAACTACCCAGTATGTATTCAGAACATCAGCAAGCTCATATTACTACTAGTATATCTACTCATACACACCTCTATTTATACATATGTACGACCTAGTAGATGGCGTGGTGGCGGCGGGAACTTCTACGAACCAGCCACTCAGACAACGCCAACAGCCGTGACAGGAACAAGGTCGGCGATTAACTGCAGGATCCTTGGGTTAATCGCAATACTCAATGCGACAGCAACCATCAAAGCCACGGGCGGCACGTGGTTTAGGTATAAAGCAGCTCTGAGCATGCTGTGGCAGGCTTGGCTCAGAATCCGTGGCCCTCGACCTTACTTGCACCATCACTCCGTACTTCGTATGAAGTACTCGGAGCAGATATGAGATATGGGGGCGTAAGACTCCATCATACTACTAATAGTATACGAGTACTACGAGTAGTAGTACTCGTATCTTATTGTACGGAGTACTCCATAGATATGAAGCCCATTGCCGCTTACCCTCTCTTAGGATCGAATTGCATCCCCACATACACGTGCTAGATATCCACCCCCCTTTCTTTCACGCATGCCGCTAGGCTGAACCCGATAAGAAGATCTACAAAGCACAACCTCTTGAATGACAGACCACCTACCTGGAGGCTCTGGAGGCCTTTCAGTTCAGCACTAATCCCTTAGGGGCTAGAGATGAAACACGTCTCAATGACAACACTACTCATTACAGGTAGACTCGATGGCTTAATCCTTGCTTTCGACGACTACTACGAAGAGTATGTCAGATCCAGCCATGCAGAGTAACAGCTTATTCTCGCTTAACTCTCAACTGAAGCTATCTAGGAACTAGATCTACCAAGGAGGGAGCCCATGAAAAGATCACGTGATAAAAGAGATGATAGCCTCCACCATTAGTACTATCTTAGGTAATCAGCATTAGCAGTTCTTGAATAAATGACTAATCTGTTTATGTCTGATTTTCTGCGCGATTTTTTACTTTCACGCAAACGAGTGTTCCCTGAGCTACTCTTAAAAAACTTAGCCATTGTTTCAAAGACTGCTATTGGGCCTTTTCTACCGAGTAGACTCTACGATAATAGGCAGGTCGCTTCATCGCGCTATTGTGGACAGATTCAGCGAGGTCTTGCAGCAGCCATAAAGGGTTGATGATCTCACATAGCACATAAGTGCCTAATAGTACTACACTGGTTTGACAGTGATGCCCCCTCTTCAACTCAATACTAACACATCGTCAAAAGAACCAGTCCATGGATACTATTCTTGGTACTTCTTGAGATTTCAGCTCGTGCTGGCAGTCAACAGAGCCTCAACAGGAAAGGAAACTATATAATACAGAGCGGCTCAAAAGAACCGTTGCATGATTTGGAATACCAGCGTCTGCCGGGAACGGGCCTCCCGTCGCCATCAGTGGCGAGATTGTGCTTGCTCCCACGTGTAATAAGTAATACTACGGAGTACTAAATGTGAGGTTTGCATCATCCTTACACCGGTGGCTTACGAGTACTTTGCGCCTACTTTGCGGCCCACAGATGGACACTATTAGTAGTAATACTAGCACTCCTGGAATTGGTAAAACAGCAGAAATGAGACACTACCACTGGATAGTATCTAGTTTATCGGATCCGGAGTAAGCAGGGGGAAATTGCTATGCTAAAACCATGCGATTGTCCTGTTTCCGGATTCTAGCATTCATCGTCGTCGATCATGTCGGGCGGGTGTCATCACTTGCAGGGTATCATTTCCAGGGTGTGGTTTATGATGGGACGACCAAGGAGTTTCGAACTAAACAAACGTCTACGAAATAGGAGGGAGAGCTTACTACTGGTAGTATTGGGATCGCGGTGAGTTTGTGATAGTGCACACCCGATTAGAGTATATATCTGCTTTTACGTCAGAGGTCGCTATTAATAGTCATGTACGGAATATTCTCCGTTGAAATGCGGAATGCGTTGGGGTGGGAAAGGCGAAGAAAACACTGTGAGTGAGTAGCTCAAGACATGTGCACCGTACGTACTCCGTATACTTCTTACTTCGTAAACAATGTAAATTCATAATTTTAAAGCAATATACTCGTAGACAGTTGTGCTAGAAACCACGTGGGGGTGAAACGGCAATATCTGCGTGGTACCAATCAGGTCCTATTAGCCGGGACTTGAAAACATGGTAATCATCAGCATGATTACTAGTATGCGGACATATAGATATACCTACCTATTCCATATTCCGTGTATCCGGACACGACCCTAGTCGCCGGAGTACTAAACAGGGATACCCAGGTTTAGCTGCACAAGTAATATGGAGGTACTTATAGTTGGCGAGCTGGGCGTCAGCAGTAAGGGTTCTTCGTTAATACAGGAGTGATAGTACTAGTAACAATACCTTGATGGGTCAGTAGGGATGATTTGATGCAGTCTTAGTGCCAAAACGCAATCCAAGCATGTCACAATGCGCTTCAAAGGAGTGACAGAACTGCAGGCTTTAGCCAAGTGTGGGAGGTAGCAAACCGTGGCAAGAGAGTAGGAACTCGTTTAAAGCCGTGGCACACAGGTTGCTGACATCGTGCTCACTCTGCGTCGGCCAATGCTAATCCCTCGATGCAAGTGAGAATTTGGCAGCCCCAGCATTCCTTGCTCATGCACCCCATATTGACACTAGCTCGGGAATACTACTACTAGTAGTAGACTTTAACAAGTAGTACTAGTATTACGATATGGCACTTCTAGCACGGCACGGGCCTGAGCTTAGACAGGATGAAATTAGCAGTACGAGTCCTAGCTGTGCGCGAGCCAGGACAAATGGCTGTCTCGCTCTCGTACAATGATCCAATGATGGGCTCTTCCCAAGTTCTGACAAGGCATTCCCAAACCAGACCAGGCCAATGCTTTCTTGTTTATTAAGTGGGCTTCTAGAAACCCTGTCATTAAGGCTGACGAGCACGATCACTCCACAGGAGCTGTTTCCAGCCTCCTATGGCGGAAGGATCGCCATCTTGCCAGGCGGGAGAAGAAAGGATCGTTTCAAGGTTCATTTGTCGAGAAACAGGGATGCTCAAGGGATGCTCGAGGGATGCAGAGTAGCTGCAGTCAGATTCTCAAAACGCAAGCCCCACTGTGATTTTATGAGACAGGGCTTGCCACAGCCCCGTCAGCTTCTTGGTGTCTGCCTAGTATTATTCCATGGTACGGAATACCGATGTCTCCGTTCATAATAAATAATACCTATAGGTAGTACATGATATTCCATCGTCACGTATGTGGCTGTCGTCATTGGTTCACATCACAAAGCTGCTGCTGCGGATAGAAAACAAATTTTCGAGACAGGATTCTTTTTCAACATCTTTGACAAAGGCCTTCAACGACATCTGCCTACTTACACAATGACAAAAGAGGACTGGTCGACGGTGACAGATCGAAGTCAGAAGAAGAGGATACAAAATCGGGTTGCACAACGGACATACCGTAAGTCGATCCCTATTTGCTTTTGGCAGTGGAGGTGGTGAATAGGGCCCTTGGCGAGGGGGTGATGTTCATCTGGGGAGTTCATATGCCTGCCTGACCAGAATACTAATACAATCCAGGCAACCGAATAAAACAACGTGTGGAGGAGCTGGAGAAGGAGGTCAGCGAGTACCGACGCAGAGCTCAGGAGCAACAAGCCGCCGAAGAGATGCAAGACGGAGCAAACGCAGCCGTGGGAGGCACCATCAACGTCCATGTTAATGGGAACCAAAGCACATCCTCTAACGATGGCACCGTGAATCCGGCAGCAGATCTCGTGGTGGGATCCTGCCTCAGCCCCAACAGCACGAATATCACTGCTTCGCCATCCAATAGCATCAACACCATTGGTATGAACAGCAATAACAGCATCAAGAGCAAAAGCAGTCCTGTGGACACCGACAAAGACAAGCCCGGAGGCCAAAGCAGCAGCGCAAGCAGTACTTATGCCATAGAAATGGACACAGATGCCGATGCCAGGTTGGCTGCCGCTGCATCACACGAAGCGCCCGTTGCTAACCTCATTCCGCAAAACAACCCTGTCATTCAACCGCAGGCGCTCACACAACCGGCTCACCAGCGGGCGCAAATTCAGCCACAATTACCCTTTACCACATCATTCCCCGGGCTGACATCACCATCATTACCCCAATCCTACAATCTGGGGGCAGACTGGCCGTGGACGAATGCACCAAACAGCATCTATCGAGACCCAATAGGGTCGCAGCCAATACCAGGTATGATCCAACTCCACCCTTGAGCCCCAATGGCATCACAGCAAGGCAAGCCTTGAAGTATGTCTGTGGTGTTGTACACTGAAAAGATAGCTAATTGTATTTCTCAATCCAGGCTTCCCTGGGATAAGGCAGGTCAGAGGCGACCATCAAGATGGTGGATCAGATGCCTCGTTCCACCTTTCACCAGATAATGGCGTCTACGTGGTCCCGCATAGTGATCATGGACCTCACCTCGCTCACCCTGAGCAAGAGACGGATGCGCCGACCACATCAGCAGATAAATTGTCGGACACCGGCTCGAGCGACATAGGGAGTCCAAGCAGCCCGGCAAGCTCAATGGACAGCCTACCCCTAGGAGACTACGACACGAATCTGGCCCGAATTTTGGAGGGTCAGGTTCACGGAGAGCAGCAATTACGAGACAGGAGCCTGGAAGAACGATTCGACTTCATGCGACAGTGCGCTTCTCTGGCAGGGTTCAATAGTATAGACGACGTGCTGAGGCAATACTACATAGCCGATTTCAGCCATGAATCCATCATGTCACGAGAGCAACGACAAAGCAGACATAGCCAATTACCCCAGCTATTATCCAAGCTGCGGAAGGGCGTCAGAACATGGACTCAGTGGGAGGCCCACCGATATCAGTACGAAGTCATCAAGTCAGCACAGAGCGTCATTCACGACGAGCAAGGCGAATTCACACTACCCCATTCTACATACGTAGAGGTGCTTTCGGAGCTGGACAAGATTGCCTTGGGAGCAGGTGGCGATGGTTTCATGGACAACGCCGCCCTATCAAGGGCGTTCCGGCCACTGATTAAAACGTTCCAAGATACAGTAAGTCTTGAACACCTTGTTTGACCCCATCCCAAAACAATTACTGATATCCTCTTGCTTTGCAGTCACCGAAGCTCTGGAACCTCACCGAGTCGTTGGTGGGCAATAACAATACATTAAGTCAAAAGCAGCGCACATATACTTCGCTCGCCGTCATGCTGCTGCTTAGCAGTTCAAATCACATGCACAAGGCCCAGATTACAGCCTTGGTAACGAGTTGCCTAGACATTGCCCAGGACAATCTCAGGTAGTCCTTTATGAGATCAATGTAGAAATGTTTTCCGTTATCTGTTTTCTGGTTGGTCACGGTATGCGTGTGTTCATACCCATGGCGTATGGGTGAATATGGGCGCAACGATAGACTTGCCATTTTCTTAGAACTGGTTTTGATGTCTGAACTGCGTCACAAACTGCTTCAATACATATTTATTAGTACAAGGCCTTTTATGAGCAACCCGTCCCATAATCCATTCACACACCCCATATCAGTCCACCTCCAACGATGATCCGTGGATTCTCAACTCCATCAATCGATGATCTTTCTGCGAGTGAAGACGAGATTCAACTCCTCTGAGTGAAGCATGGCATAATCCTTGGACTGCTGTGTGAGTGTCGTACCATCCTCACCAGGCGCAAATTCCACATCAAACTGTAGGATGATTTGCGAGGTTAAGACGCTGATCTGCATGTACCCCAGTTGCTTGCCAATGCACGATTCAGACCCGACGAGGAAAGGCATAAAGGCATCCTTGTGTTTGACCATCTCCGGCTTAGAATACCATCGTTCGGGGATAAATTCTCGACACCGCTCATATACGCTTTCATCTATAAACAAACGTTGTGTTAGCCTGTGCATCTCTTGTTAATCTTGACTGTCGACAGTGAGGTTATATACCTAAAGCCATAACGTGGGGAGGTAACTGGATAATCGTATCCCCTGGAACAAAGATGTCGTTGATATGGATACCTTCCTTTGGTGTCTTTCTGAAGAATCCAGAGGGCGCAGGGTAATGCATCCTCAGAGTCTCGCTGATACAAGCATGGAGTAGTGGTGCATTCCGGATCTCCTGATACTGGATTTGATTGACATTTGATATCAAAGGTGCCACTTCATCGCGAAGACGCTGGGCAAGACCGGGCTCGGAGCAGAGACGATAAAAGAGGTGAATGAGGGTTGTTGATGTTGTATCGCTGCCCGCAACTATCAACATGCGCGAGTCACCCTGAAGCATAGGAAGCGCCACATTCTGGTCGTCCTTTCTGAGGTTTTGGAAGTGCCCAATCAGCGGCTCTAGCATGTCTGGGTGGGTTGTCTTTCCTTGCTGGTGAATGCGATCGTCGAGCTGGTCGATACAGAGTTGCACAAACCGTCGATAGCCTGAACCCATTCCTGGAAGCGTTGCGAAAACCCGATATAACCAGGGTGGGAATGCGAAGCCTTGGATGTGCAAGCCATCTGCGAGTAACTTAATCGCCCAATGTGTCTCGCCGCTCTCAAGCATATTGAATGATATGTTGAAGACGAGGTCGCCCATGACGTCGAAACCATGGAGACCAAACCACTTGGTCACATTCATGGACTTGCCTGCAAACTCATCAAGTCTTGCAATGAGTAGATCGTGAAACTTCTGGGCCCGCAGCATATATCCCCTCAGGGACTTGTCACTGAAGGCAGGACTGAGGATTCGTCGTCGTCGATCGTGTGCTGCTCGGTCTCTGGTCGTGTTCGTTGAGATGTAGGGCATGTCCTGTCCATACCAAGCCGACTTTCTGCACTTTGAGTTTGGTCCAAGTACAGGCACCATGCCGTCTGGGTCGACGACAGAAAGGTCATTGGGGCCGATTCGAACATAACGGCCATACTTCTGATGTAGCTCGTACAGCACCTGATGACCCAGAAGGCCTGACTGGGAGTTGAGGTAGACAAAGTACAACTTGCTTAGCCTGGCAATGTATGGACCAGGAAACTTGTTTAAAGGGTTAAAGAATAGACGATAGATGATCACGCTCAACGCCAAACCAGCGAGGTAAAGAGATGTGAGAATAGTGGTATTGTACGTGGCTGTGAAGATGGACAGCTGCAAACGATACCATTGTAACCCCCATAGAGAGATACTGGCTGTGACAAGAATCAAGACGTAACGCCAAGGGTAGGCGTGGCGCTCTCCATGCTTAAAGTAAAGCAGGTGAGTTGCTACACCCCCCAAAAGAGCAAACGCTGGCTCGTACTTCAGCGTCATGTCTCACTCGTTGTTGACGCTAAAGGGCTGGGTGCATGAAAAGACTGAGCAATCTATTAGGATAGTATCAAGGCTTGCGTTCATTAGTATATGTTGTCAATCTCTATACAAGGATAGAAGATACCTTACAAGTATGAACGGAACTTGACTCGTCTTCACGATACACAAACGATGGGCCCTGGAGAGGAGAAATGGACTAAAAGGTAGTTGGCACGACGGAGTATTACTTTTGATGAATCCTATGGAGAAGTCTCAGTGCATACAAGACTTTATTACATCATCTATGGACTACTGAAAGATATCATTCGACTGTGGGCAACTAAGCCTGGTGTTTGCTTGCTGCTTTATTAACGCTCCAGTTTCAGAGAGCAAGAATGCACCTCCCATACAAAGGGGAATTTTTGCTTTCTACCATCTTGTCTATGCGTCTATGCATGTCTCAGCTTTGTGGATTGGCTGAGTGAGTGAAGAAACAACGTTTCGGTGCTATTGTTGCTGCTAGGGATTGTTATCTAGCACACTGCCACAGTTATTTCCTTCACTAAGCAATATGCCAAACTCCCTAAAAAGCAATGGCGTAAAAATCATGCTGCTCCTCGACATGCCACCACACAGTCGATACTCAGCAAAGGTGTCCACGGCGTTACGTGATTATGACCAAAAGGATGCCACTACCCATGTATTATTGTGGAGGGCCTAAGAAATCCTCTGCTACACACACGCCCAGAGACCGAAGACAATCTATTGCCACTTCCAATGCCGCACGTGGACACCAAATAGCGTGGCGCTTACTTCGTAGTACAAGCTTGAAGAAGGATCAAACACCGGCTTACGACACACCCTTGCTGCGTTCGGGCCTCGGGCCTTTTAGATTAGGGTTGTGCAATCTCGATATGGGCTTGGATCATGGATGTGGATCATGCCTGGGGGACAGGGTTGATCCATGAAGCCTTACAAATGCATTTGCATTCTGGACTAGAATAGTAATAATAGGAGTAATAATAGTAGTACTATAGTAGTGCGAAGTAGTAGTAAGACATTTGGAAGGACCATATAATAACCTCGTCCTCTCATCACATCCTGTTCCATTACGGAGTATTGTTCCCTGCTTAATTCTTGCCACTCGTGATTACCGTGATGATGCTACAGAAGCTGCTGACTGAAAGGTGAGATCGAACCATCTCGGCGAAATTAGACGACAAACAGTCATGCTTTTCCGAAAAGCATTAGTATTAGGCGAGAATTGTGATGCTGAAATTGAAATGGATTTATCTTGTGGGCCAAAAGGAGTCTGCAGGGCTAGGGTTGTTTGGGTCACTAGCATTCAGGGTTGTATAGGGTTGCTAAGGGTTACATAGGGTTACTAAGGGTTACAACTTAACGCCAATTACATAGAAGCACAGTAATATCAAGAACCCAACTAAGGTGACCATGTCTAGAATTCATTGCTAATTTCTTGAACCACTGGACACTGGTTTTGGGCTTGATGCGTCCGAAGTGACCCGGCTTGCAGTACCAGTACTTTCTACGGTACAGCATTGTAGTCAGTGTGGCTTATAGCTTTTAACCGTGATCGTTGGCTTGCGTACCTCTCATATCTACCTAACGTGGCCATTGACTTGGTAGTTGGACCACACATCATCATGTCAGCTGAATTTTGATGGCTTCTCGCAGACAGAGAGACGTAGTAGTCACAGGCCCTGACGTTTTGATCATATCGGAAAGCCCCTACCTCACCATACTACCACCACCAAAATACTCCAGCTAACCGAGTACGGAGTAAACAAAGATGAGATCCTCGTTCTTGCGGCTTCTCTTTGGTTAGTGGTTCTATGCCCCGCAAAGTCAACGTTAATCTCTCTTTGCATTCGCAAATGGATTCGAACTCCGATGAAAGGAGGGAAAAGTAACCAAGTCGCGTGCATTCAACAACTCAACCGGGCTGTTGCCCTCTAGATTTTCGACACATCTCACGCTCACGGGAGAGGGATACCCGGAAGTGATACCTTGTCTACATCTATATCTCGCAAAGCCCGACTAGACTGGTTAAACTTGGGTCGTTCTGGTACACCACGTTCACCAATACAATGGCAACCGAGGTTTGGGCACTCGACGTGCCATCACTACTATCTTCATTGAAGACCAGCGCCGTTCCTTTTATTTGGTCATGGCGCGGTGCTGTTCTGATCTTCGCCCTTTTAAACGTCAAATCACTGCCCTTTGTGTGGACGGCACGGACGTACTATCATCTTAAAACCTCGTTTGGGAGTCAACGCCGGCGGCTGATTCCCTCTGCCAACAACCCTCAAAAGAAGGTTGTACTGGTCAAGAAAGAAAAGTCATCAGATCCTGTTGCAAATCACCCCTTGTTTCAACCAGATGTCATCAACACCCATGTTCCACTTCTGGAAATCGACATGAATTTGCACAAGTCCAATTCAACCTTCTTCACAGACCTTGATGTCTCCCGGATTAAACTCATGGGGCGGATCATCGCTCCAGCCTGGCCGATGGATTGTATGGACATCGAATACAAAGGTCGAGACGGTCAACTCAAACGTGAGAGGATCAAGGGCCAGCCTGCTCTCATTCTCGGCGCGACCCATACCTCGTTCAAGCGTGAGCTCAAGCCATTTGCCTCCTACAATGTAGAGTCACGGATTCTGGGCTGGGATACACGTTGGATATACGTTGGATCGTGGTTTGTTAGTAAAGGGAAGCCGAAGGGTAATCCTAAGCAGATTTTCGCCACCAGCTTGTCAAAGTACATCATCAAGAAGGGTCGCATAACAGTGCGACCAGAGCAATTTTTAACTGAGTGTGGCTGGATACCAGCGAAGGCCAGCGATGACAAATCGTTGGACAACCAAAACGGCAATTCTTGGTCGTGGGATGAGATTGAAGCATACAGAGTGAAGGGAATGGAGATTGTTCAAGCATGGGGCGAGACCGATGTATTGTTAGAGAGAGAGTACAACCATCAGTCTTGATAGTTGAGACATAGGGCAGATGTAAGATGTTTCTTTAAAAAGAAAAAGAAATTTCCTAAAATACCGGAGCCATCAGATCTTTCTCACAGGCTTGTGATTTGTAGGATGTGATGACACTCATCTAAACTTTTGATTTAACAGGAGAAGCATAAGCCCGTCGTAGAACGCATGTAGTCATGCAATTTTGACGGCACATTTAAAGATTGTTGAAATATTGAGATGATTCAATGTATTTTCTCTTGTGACATCAAAATCAAGAGGATGGGAATTTTCGTCGATATGCTTCTTCTAATTATCAAAGTGCACATGACCAACCAACGTTTTGGCCGACTTGTTGATACTCCGTACTAAGATTCCTGACTCAGACACCTGGGGAATGACTACGAGATGCTCATTAGGAATTGCACGAAAGTTATCCAATCCTCATATACGTACGCAATTTACTTCTTTGTCGCCCCTAATCGTATTTATACGTATTTATACTACCAATACCATGGATTTGTTACCCAGAACACCCTGTCTTGCATGTAAATTCTTGTGGTAGCAATTTTCCAGGCTGTTGGTCGAGTGTGTGTATGATGCCATGTGCGCGTGATATTGAACTTGGAGGATTTGGGTATGTCAGATGTACTACAAATCCCTCCGCTACCTGCTTACGACGCCATTTCCCCGTGGATATCCATGTATCCATGCTGCTGATGTGACCAGGCTTGTACATGGCCTTCTTATTCTAGACTGTTTCGAGAAATCTCCCCTGACCCAACACTCAGAGCCAAGCAACAGGATTACGGGTCCGCCCTCAGACCCTGTGGATGCCGCGTAAACGACGCCTACAGGCCAGAACTAGTGCTGAACCTCAGGCGGCAGGGCTGCTGTAACAACCCGAAGGCCATCCTTGCCTTGAACTAGATATTTCCTTTCCCTCGGCTTCTTCTTCTTCCAGTGACACACTATTTTCCCACAAGCGCAGCAAAAGCAGCATAAATGCAAGACATTTGCAAGGATCTCTTCTCTTTTTCCTTGTAGTGTCTGAGAATTTCGATGTCATTATCATTATCATGTCCAGACGACTCCTTTGGCCCGTGGGCGGGCTCCTTGTGTCGCGGCGGCTTCGACTTCACTCAGCTTTTTGAAGAAGCCATCCTCTCCATTCTGCTCTCCGGTCTATTTATTGTCGCCGCACCAGTGCGCATAGTTGCGATCTTTGGCGAGCCTGCGAAAGTCAAGTCAACCCCTCTGGATTGGGGCAAAAAGGTATGCGCTATCGCTATCTATGGGCTGGCTATCATGTATTAGAGGCATCTCTGCCATGTGATCGCGGCGCAGAGAAGTTCAGTCGCTTTCGTCTCGCCTGAAGTCGGATGCCGTCTTCATATTGCCATCTCCATACGTATAGTAGCTGACAAAATCCTCCCAAGGTTGCGTCGATATGTTTCATCGCCCTGAGCGCTGCCCTCGTGGGCTTGTGGGTGACAAACTCCAGCGAGACGGCGGCCTCCGCGATAACCCACACGCGCGCAACGATTCCGAGCGCTTCCTTGGTCCTCGTGGTATCCCTCCTCTACGCAGTGTTGTCTGCGCTTGAGCATCGCTCATCAATCCGTCCCTCGTTTCTCACCTCCATCTACCTGGGCCTCTCGGTTCTGTGCGACTCAGCCCGCGCGCGCACTCTATGGTTGCAGGGAAACGCCAGCAGCAGTGCTATCCCACCCGTTTTTACGACCAGTTTGGCATTGAGAGCCATCATGCTTCTGCTAGAGTCTACTGAGAAGCGATCCATCTTGCTGGATGTCTACAAGGATGTTTCGAAAGAAGGTGCCAGTGGACCATACAACCTGGGCGTCTTCTACTGGCTCAACTCCCTGTTCTTCACTGGCTATCGAAAGGTTTTGGAGCACCCTGACTTATACCCTCTAGACGATGAGCTGCGATCAGAGCCTTTGGCGAAAGTCATGACAAAAGCATGGGATAACGGTAAGTCTGACTGACTCCGGCAACCCCATCACACTGGCGCATCTTCTCGAGCGTCTCGTGCCGGGAAATGTTGTCAAATAACTGACAAAGTGGGTAGTCCCTGATAAAACTGCACCTGGTGCACTCTTTAGTGCTTGGATTGGCGCCTTCATGGGGCCGATACTCATGCCCGTCATTCCTCGAATCTTCCAGATCGGCTTCACTTATGCCCAACCATTTCTTGTCACAGCTGCGATTGAGCTTGCGGTAACACCGCAGGAACAACCATTCAACAACAACGGCTACGGACTGATTGGAGCCTACATCCTTGTGTACGGAGGCATTGCGGTAGCTCCTCATCTCATCATGCCTCTGCAAGAGAGACTTTGTCGCTGACCTCTGCCGTTGCTTCTAGGTCTCTGTTGGTCAGTATGAGTGGCGCAACTACCGCGCTGTTACGATGATGCGCGGAAGTGTGATCCCTCTTGTCTATCAGAAATCTCTGCTTGTCGACTCCTCAGCCTCTTCCACATTTAGTCCCACAGCGGCCCTCACACTGGTTAGCACTGATATCGAAACCATCTCTGGCGGTATCCCGCAGCTTCACGAGACATGGAGCAACCTCATCGAGATCGGACTAGCCATCTATCTGCTTTCCAGACAGCTCGGGGCTGCTTGTGTTATGGGTGTGGGCTTTGCGATTGGTGCGTACGGAATGGCCTTGGTGTCAACTCCCACTATGACATGATTCCCTGCTCTCTTTGCTGACTCTTTTGCTATTCTTAGTTGTCATGATCGGGTCGATTTGGCTTGCTGCACCGACAGGTGCTCATCAGGCAGAATGGATCGCGGCATCGCAGCGCCGTGTGACCACCACCTCAAAGGCTGTGGGAAGCATAAAATGGTTGAAAATATCCGGCTTATCAGACATCGCCTTCAACTTGATTCAAGATCTTCGAACCCGCGAACTCGTCGTCTCCACGAAGTTTCGTCTGTTTCTTGGTATCTCTCTTATTCTATGTATGTCTGCCTGTGGCGTATTCTTGCCGTGAACCCTCTCGCTCATCTGTTTATCAGCTCTTTGCACTCCCATCTTGGGCCCCCTTCTCACGTTTGCGACCGCGGCAGGCATTGCTTTGCGCAGCCAGTCCGATTTGACGATATCCAAGATATTTACCTCGTTCGCCATTATTGTGCTGCTTAACAGCCCACTGTCCAAGATCATCATTGCTCTTCCACAAATTGCGGGTGCTGTCACCTCATTCCAGCGCATCCAGGACCATCTCAATTCCAGTGAGAGGAAGGACACAAGGCTCACGTTTAGCCAGGTGGCTGGTGATAAAGAGGCCAGAGAAATGACTCCCTCCAACGCCCCATCGGAAACTACGGCAGTAGGTGATCTCGATGCTGCTTCAGTAGCCAGGCCAAAATCCCAAAGCCTTCACTCAACTTCTTTGGGGCCAGAAGTCATCGCTTCCATCAGCGGGAAGTTTTCTTGGCCAGAAGAGACTTCTAATCAAGACACCCCCCTTGCCGAAAATGAAACAACCCCGGAGAGAGAGCTAAAAGAAATCGCCCCCGTTATCGATGTTTCACCCCGTCTTGACATCCCTCGCCATGCATTAACCCTAATTCTCGGACCAGTGGGTTGTGGCAAGTCAACGCTTCTGAAAGCCTTGCTTGGAGAACTGCCAGCCTTTGATGGATCCATCAGTGCCCATTTTTCTGGTGCCATCACCTTCTGCGACCAGAATCCATGGCTGCCCAACGAGACGGTTCGGGAGATCATCTGCGGGAGGCCATCTGAGAGCGAACGTGAGCAAGAGAAATCCAACACTGCTGATGATGAAGCATGGTACCGAACTGTGGTTGGCGCATGCGCCTTGGAGCGCGATATAGACATTTGGCCCCGTGGGGACAAGACTCCAGTAGGTTCCAAGGGTATCTCAATGAGTGGAGGACAGAAGCAGCGTCTGGTAAGTTCTCATTCTATTACTCTATATGTTCCCTTGGCTCCTTTTCCTGTCACTGAAACACATTCCTGTACTAACATGCTCAACCCCTTCGCAGTCAATGGCTCGAGCCGTCTATGCACGCCGTGAACTCTTGGTTATGGATGATTGCTTCAGTGGCCTCGATGCCAACACTGAAGACTTGGTTTTTGACAACCTCCTTGGCAAGGATGGTCTCCTTCGCAAGGCTAACATGACCATTATTCTTACATCTTCCGATTGTAGGTTACCATCCAGAAACCGCAGCTACTTTCTCTGCCTTTGTTTTTGCTAACAGACCATCTCAGACCGCCGAGTTCCCTATGCTGATAAAATTGTGTTATTCAACGAGCACGGTCAGGTGCATTTCTCAGGCACGCCAGATGATCTGAAACAGAATTTGGATCTCAACTGGATCATGGGAGACGATCATACACGACCGGCCAACAAGAACAAAGATGCCAAAAAGACCAATGCAGTGGCAGAAGCAAGCGCTGCTGTCCTTCAAGAGGTCAATCTCACTACAGAAATACAGACAGATGCTGCTCGGCAGATGGGCGACACGGCAGTCTACAAATTTTACGCCCAGTCGGCTGGCTGGCGGACACTTGTGGTCTTCGTGATTTCAATCATCGTCTTTGCCTTTTGCGATTCTTTCCCGAGTAAGTCTAAGATGTAAGGAACAGAAAAACCATGACAACTGACTCCGTTTCAACACAGGCATCTGGCTCAAATGGTGGGCCGAATCCAACGCTACAAACCCGAATTCTGATCTCGGCAAATGGCTGGGCGTGTATGCGGCTCTTGCTATCGGAGCCATCACTGCTTGTCTGTTTGGCACCTGGTGAGTGGATTGAATCCCCAAAATCTTGCAATGGCTCTCTGGTTCAAATCACTAATAATGTGTGACTTACAAGGCAACTGTTCATAATCACGATCAACCGCTCTGGTCTCTACTTTCATAATGTTCTGGTCAAGGTTGTTTCACGGTAAGAGATGAAGACTGGGTGCACCGTGACATATACAACAGCAGCTAAACACCAATCTCTAGGGCACCCATGTCATACCATACGTCGACAGACAGTGGAATCACGATCAACAGATTTAGTCAGGATCTGCAGCTCATCGACATGGAGCTGCCGGCTGCGGCACTTGGCGTAACAATGGGTGAGTAACCACTTGACATCAGGACAGACTAGAACCCAACAAATACTCACATCTTGATAGCTCTCTCTTTCGGCGTCGCCCAATTCCTTTTGATCTGCGTATCCTCCAGATATATGACCGCCATTCTGCCCCCTCTCTTGGCTGCCCTCTACGCTGTGCAGCACTTCTACCTGCGCACCGCCCGCCAGCTACGTCTTCTCGATATTGAATTCAAGGCTCCCCTTTACTCACAGCTCATGGAGACCGTGGCGGGTCTCGTAACTATTCGCGCATTCCACTGGGAATCCCGCTCCATTGCCAAGTCCATGAAGATTCTCGATGATTCACAGCAGCCTAGCTACCTTCTTTACTGCGTGCAGCGATGGCTAGTATTCGCCGTGAATGTCATCATCATGTTCCTGGCGGTGGTGCTCGTAGTCCTCACAACTACTCTGCGCGAGAAGATTGGTCCAGGATTTGTCGGCATTGCGCTGAGTAACATTCTTGCCTTCAGCGCCACCATGCAAGCCACGATCAACAGCTGGGTGCAGCTAGAGATTTCGCTTGGTGCGGTGGCTAGGATCAGGAGCTTTGAGATGCAGGTGAAGAGTGAGGACGACGAAGCCGTCAAACTTTTGGCAGAACAAGGACGAGATGAACAACTTGAGGAGCCCAATTTGGATGCCTTTGAGGGCAAGATTTGGCCAAACAAAGGCCATGTCGAGTTGGATGGGGTTTGTGCTTCATACCCGTAAGTTTTCCTTCATCACTAAAATTAGGTGTCCAAGCCAATAAAGCCTCTGAGACGTGGAGGGATCTTTTCACGTTAATTTGATTGGCAACTGACTTGAGTAGGTCCTCAGGACGAGTTCTGGATGATATTAGCCTGTCCATTCAACCGGGACAAAAGGTAGGTATCTGCGGTCGAACTGGAAGGTGAGTAATCGACGATTGCGAAATCCACAATACATAAGAATAGTCGTCTAATTGATCCATCTGTGCAGCGGCAAATCCTCTCTCTTCCTCAGTCTTCTCGGTCTCATTGCTCAAGACTCTGGTACAATCACCATTGATGGCGTTGATCTAGCCACTCTCCCGCGCGAGTATCTGCGTTCTCACCTCGTCGCTGTCCCTCAAGAGGCCTACATCCTCGATGGAACCGTGCGACTCAATGCAGATCCCTACCACAGCAACGATAATCTTGGTAGTGAGACTAACTCACAAAGCCGGGATGATGAGATTATCCGTGTTCTTGAAAGGGTTGGGCTCTGGGGAAAGATCAAGGCTCGCGGTGGTCTTGACACTATCATAGATGAAAAGTTCCTTTCTCAAGGTCAGGCGCAATTGATGGTCCTCGCGCGAGCCATGCTCAGGAAAGGGGAAAGTCGAGTTTTGCTCTTGGATGAGGCAACCAGCAGGTGAGTCAAGAGTGCACTTTATCTACAATCCAGTGTCGATGATGCTAACACAGCTACGCACCTTTAGCTTGGACGAGTCCACCAGTGCTGTGATCGATGATGTAGTTCGGACCTGGTTTCAGGGCTGGACTGTTCTCGCCATCGCGCACAAGTTGGATGCCATTCTTGACTACGACAAGGTTGTGGTTTTGGATGCTGGAAAGCTAGTCGAATTTGACGAACCGCGGAAGCTCTTGGCCCAAGAGGACTCTATCTTCAAGGACCTATACCTGCTGTCCACAAACTCGTCTACTATTCCGAAATCACTATCTGCATCACCTGAAGAGTAGCTAACCCATGGATAAATCGCGGGAAGGAAATGAAACCTATCATCCATCAGAAGATGAATGGCCGTATTTGCTCCCCTCAGTTCCCTATACAAAGTAAATAGATTGCATTATCTCCACTTATGCCACTTTTTGTTCTTCATTCTTGTCATCTCCTATTGTGTTATTAATTTGGTGTATGTCAAAATATTTATTGCATAGACTAGCATCTATTATCCAAGAATATATCTCCCCTATAAAAGATGGGCAAAGATGGGCCTTGCGCAAAACCCTGAATGTTGTAGTTTGAGATATAGTTTCATCCGTGTGTCAAGCTCTCTGATGTAAGGACCTCAGTAGAGGCATTACTCCCCGCGATAAGTATGTGTAAGCGGGGCAGATTAGAATTAGACATGGAGGGTAATGCATCGTCATAGCTGTAGTAAGACAGATGTGGCTTGGTGTCAAGCTGTGTCCGAGTATGAACGCTTTATAACGCAAGGGTTAGAGTCTCCACTATGCCATGCGCTTTTAATACTCCTCGAGAGCCCATTCCAGGAGACATCGATTCATTCATCTCTGAACTGTGTCATTGATAGTTTACATACTCAGATCACACTCATACCTGCAACTTACTGATCAAGCTACAAAAAGTAAGCAACTTCATTTTGCAGACATGTTTCCCGAAGGCCCCAACCCATACAAGCTACAGACCAGACCCAAAGGCAGCTCAAAATTGCCCTTGGTTCTTATCCACGATGGTGGTGGCACCACAGCCGGCTTCTGGGGTCTTGAACCTCTCAATCGCGATCTCTGGGTCATTCACAACCCCAATTTCTGGACCGAAGAACCATGGGCGGGCGGCATGGACGAGATGGCCCGGCACTACATAGGCCTCATTCAGAAAGCCGGCATCAGTGGTCGGATCATACTGGGAGGGTGGTCCTTGGGCGGGTACCTCTCAATAGCTATGGCCCGCATGCTGGCAGAAGATAGCGCTACAAATATCACCGTGACAAGCCTCATGGTGATTGACGTGCCATATCATATTCCCTGGTACGACAAGCGCTCTCCAGTCGTCTCGCCGCCGAAGCTTGTGGGTGTTCCGCCCAGGGTGGAGCGGGCTCTGGAGTATTGCAACGTCTTGCTTCATGAGTGGCCGGTGCCATCGTGGGAAGGGCCATTTGGTGAAGACATGGATGTGCAATTCACTGTCGAGGGAGCTCAGTACCAGATTGAACCTGGCCATGTCCTTTACAAGGCTTTGGGGGGAGATTGGAAGATCAAGGCATTGCCGAAGCCTGAATCGCCAAAGAACACGACAAAGCCCAAAAACGTGAGGAAGCCTGTCGTTCCCCCGCCAGCTGTTTTGCTACGATGCATCAATTACACGCCAACTGTGGATGGTGGGGACAGAAAATGCCACATTGATCTATTCAGAGATGAGCCTTTGCTGGGCTGGGAGAAAAGGTATCCGACCTTCATCAAGGCAGTGATGGAGATGAAGAAGGATCACTACACACTGTTTGACACGACCGATTCGGCGCAGGTAAGGTCCAAACTGATGCTTTACTAATGACGCGAGAGATGCTGATCATGGATGCAGATGAAACATATCACGAAGAGCATTAATGCAGGTTTGGAGATTGTGGAAAGTCTCGAGGTTCTGTATGATTTCATGTGAGATTGGGGTGGATTCATGACGGGCTAGCTATCATTCGAAAAGGTTATGTGTTTATACACTGGAAACATCTCAAGTGGCTCTATTTCTTCGTAGGAAGTCATTTGATGATGGAATTCGCATATTAAGTGTCAAAATATAACAGTTGTCTAACAGCGGTATTGTACCTCATACTCACACGACATCAACGCTCGTGATAGGGAGATGATTGAATGGATTCAATGCAGTGGTATATATAGTAGTCTGCTTTTCTATGCTCCAATGCTAGTCATTATGATAAATACGGTTCTTTCATCTATAAGATATAGTCTTCCAGCTCCCTCGCTAAAAAGTTGCGATGAATACAAAAGCCAACTGTGAGTGTGTAGGATATCAACGTTTGCGCATATATTTTATATCAAAAACTCCAACCTCCCCCAACTTTACCCATCATTATCGCTTAGAAGTGAGGGGCATTGAGGAAAAGACCCATGAGAACACCACCGATTGTACCGGCAATGGGGATGGTCATGATCCAGGAGAGCAGCAGGAGACCGACTCGCTGGAAGTTGACGGCCTTGAAGGTGCCGTTGCAGAGACCAACACCAACGGTGGCACCAGTGATACACATGGAGGTGGAGACGGGGAGAGAGTACTGCGAGAAGACGAGGACGGTGATGGCGGCACCCATTTCCATGGAGCAGCCTCGGGAAGGCGAGTGGTAGGTGATCTTGTTGCCCATGACTATTGACATAGTTAGCATTGCGTGGTTTTCGTACACATACGTCGGACAGTAACTTACCCTTCATGATGTTGTATCCGTAGGTGATGAGACCAATGGAAATAGTGGCGGCCAGAACAGCGAGCTGCCAGACAGGGACAGGAGCCTTGGCAGCAGCGGCACTGCCAGTGGACCAAGCGGAGTAGATGACAGCCCAGGGACCGACAGAGTTACCAATGTCGTTGGCACCGTGAGCGAAGGAGGCAGTGCAAGCAGTCAAGATCTGGATAAAGGAGTAGGTGTGCTCGACTTCGTTGGGGTACTTCTCGGCATTGGCGTAGACACGCTTCATGCGCTCACCCTCAGGGGTACCGGCAATGCCAGTCTGGGCGGCGTGGATATCGTAGTTGAGACCGTAGAGAAGACCGCAAACGATCATGGCAGGGACACGCTTGGCGAGGATCTTCATGTTCTTCACCTCGTAGACCTCACCAGCACCGACAGGGTTGTCGCGAAGGGTGCGCATAGCCCAGCCCAGGGGACCACGCTTGTTGAGGAGACGGTCGTTGAACTTCTTCTCGCTCTCCTCCATGAGTTCCTTGTAAGTGGCCTGGTTGGCTTCAAGGGCACCAAGGTTCTTCTCGTTAGATCCATTGGGGGTGGTAACGGCGGTGATTTCTCCACCGTCGGCATTCTTGGGAACCTCGTTGTCGCTGACTGATCCCTGGGAGTGAGCAGAAGAGACCTGTTGATGCTGTTCTTCCTCTTCCTGGACAACGGCGTAGTCGGGGACGAAAGCACGCTCAGCATCAGGAGGGGAAGGGCGGGTGAGCAGAAGAGGGCCGTAAAGAAACATCCACCACTTGACAGTGTAATCCCTCTTGACGATCTTGGCGTGGACAAAGGGAACGAAGAAGAGAGCCGACAGAAGGCAGACACCACCACCAGTACCCATGGTAACGGCAACGATGTACCACGCGGGCTTCGAGCCCAGGCCAAGATTAGGGGAGCCCTTGTAGACAATGGACAACGTGCAGATGGTACCGGCAATCAGGAAGAAGAAGGGGGAGGTGTACACGGCCCACTTAGCAGGATCCTTGCGCATGTGGACGACGACCTTGATGAGCAGGAAGATGATGGCTGCAAAGCCTCCAGAGATGATGGGAGCCATACCCAGACCAGCAAAGATGGCACCAAGACCCTTGCCGCCGTTCCATCCCCATTGGACCTGGGAGGCACCAACAGTAGCGACACCAACACCAGCAACGGCCGAGATGAGCGAGTAGGTGGAAGAAACGTGGGCAGAGTGCTTGGTGCACCACATGACCCAGGAGGAGGCAGCGGCGAGGGCGCAGGTGAAGGCCAGCATCTGGACGCCAGCGTTGCCTTGGAAGGCCGAGTTGGGAATAATGCCGTTCTTGATGGTCTCAGCGGTTCGAGCACCAACGGTAATGGCGCCGAGCATTTCGAAGATGGTGCCGAAGATCATGGCCTGTCTGTACGAGATAGATCGGGACGAGACACTGGTTGCCCAGGCGTTTGCGACATCGTCTGTCGAACCAATTGGTTAGCTATGCATGCCAAGGGGAGGGAGAGGGATTGGCGAGGCGATGCCAAGTTTGAGGCGTCACTCACTTGCGCCATTGTTGTAGGCATCGAGCATGGCAAACAAGGTGCCAATGGCAAAGACGTAGGTGTACTGATCGAGCGCCATCTTGACCGGCTGCTACGAACTGTGATGAGATCCTGAAGGGACTTGAATAGTGATTGAGGACTAGAGAGCCGGGAAGGGATCCAGGAGAGTAACACGGGGGCCTTTTTAAATATTATCTGCAAGTGCCCATCTCCAGTGAGCGGCGTAACATCACATAAGAAAAAACCAGATAGGGCCTCGGTGCGTCTCTCTATGGAGTCCATTCAAGGCCACACCCCCCATGCTTTTCCCACTTGGGACACCGAGCGTCGGGGATTGCTGCGTACGAGCATTGCAGTCTTCGGTCTGCCTGTGGCAAAGAATCGTTAGTCCAGCATCAGAAGGGCTGGCCAGAACTATCAAAGAGTCCCAGATCGCCAAGAGGGCGTTGCTGAGTGAGTGCGGCGCGGCCGCCTGCAGATGGTGTACACAACTCTCCCTATCAAAGTCGCGGAAGACCCCACGTGGGGATGGAAACGGCTGTTGGAGGGATCATGGTGCTAGAGGGGAGTCAGGGTGGCCCCCTGTCGAGGCTCCATCAGGTCGTGGCTTCGGCCCAGAGCTGCTTGAAAAGAGAATATCTCCGTAAGGCGGGCGGAACAAGTATACTACTCGTAAATAATGGTGGACAGACAAGTTCTTTCGGTATCTGATACGGTTGACCGAGACAGTCTGTATTTACGAGTGATCCATGTGATAAGGAGAAACGACCACCACCCTGAGGAAGAGAGACATTACTCATCACGACAGAGCACGTGCCCTCTTGCAAAAAGAGAGACATGGCTGTCGTAGCCTGACTAAACGCCAAATTTATCCGCATTAAGGTTGGTTGAGTGATGGGGCAACTGGATAAAGTTAAGCATTAAGCTTGGCAGAAAATGGAGCGTTAGCCACTTAGGCTGCCTTCAAAGGTTCAGCTGGAGTGCGAGTGGATATCATGGGGCAATGGAGGCCAGGGGGTCTGTATGATGGAGCAAGTTGGTGATGCTTCACAACGTCTGATAGGACAGGATGCGACAACCACACCACACGTGCAGGACTTCGGTAACCGGAAAATAACACGCCAAGACTCAGACACTGTCGCAAGAGTCAATAGTAGTGGTATTGGAGCAATCTGAGCGCCATCGAGGTTCCATACCCGTTCTGTTGTGGGCGATTCTCGGTTCGTTTTTTCGACCTTGTGTTCCATGGATTCCATATTGACCCACCGACTGGAGACGCCCGCCATGGCATGCAGGCTTATTGAAACGCTGCCCTTCAGCACGTGCTCCTCAATCTCGCCCCTCAGAGTCAGCACTATGGCCATGCCCTACGAACACGAGCATCTACTAGTATTATCCCTTGTTTTCATGTCAACTCCATACTCCGTACCCTGAGGCCGAACGGGATTCGTTAGGTATCATCTTGCGTTTAATGCCTTGGCAACTGCTTTCGCCTCTTAAGCCGGAGTGCCTGTACGCTGTTCTCGGCACCACGTGGGTGATGAGGGCCACATCGTTTTTTAAATGAAGAAGTATTTTTTCTTCACCAACCAAGAAGACCAAGTGGAGATTACGATGCAGAGAATCACTGCTACGTCGAATGGCCGATGCTTCCCGATTAACTAATAAGCATACCTCATTAGTATGTATGTATTAGATATTATACTAGATACCGATGCGTCCCGCTCATGAAATCGTAGCGCGCCGTGTCTCACTTCCCCCATTGCTTACGAGCGCATCAGTGGGAGAAGTCGCAGAACAAGACAAGATCCCAGAAAACTTCCTCCTACGGAGTACATGTATCTACTAATCGTTTGCACCGTTTGAGACTAACAGAGAGCAGTGTAGAACGAGGCCATGACCTGCTACAGATACGAGCCATAACCGCTTCTCGAAGAACTCTCGACGCTCGGGCGAACCCTACGATGTTCGCTCCCTCCTAAGCCATCACAACAGCGACCTCTACGATCCCAAAACCTCTTCGACCTCAAGTCCGGCGCATAGAGGCCTCGGTCAAACTGCCAAATATATTCATTAAATTTATAGCCGAGGGGAGATCGTCTGGCATCTCTTTCAATATTGGGCAAAATACAGGCAGCGATGCAGGTGTCGCAGGCAATGACACCCTCATTTTTCGCGATCCATTCGGGAAGATGGGCGTGTGCATATTCCCTACATTGACGACAGCTCCTCTATTGAGATGGCCAGGATCCTTTCGTGGTGGATTCTTTCTGGCTACGCCACACCACCTACTGCGCAGCTACGCCAACAGGCATCGTGTCATCACAGGGGAGTTTGGGGTGTCGATGGCAGCTCTTGTTCTTCGTTGTCGCTACTTTTTCCCCTTTTACGCTCATCTTCTTTCTGCCCTGGTTCTGACAGCATCTGGCCTCAATTTTGATGTTCCATAAAGGCACTCGTCATGTGGAAGAAGCAATGGTAGGCCTTTACGAATCCAGAATTAAGCATCGACCCCGAAGGCAAACACCAAAATGGCTCAATCGGTGTCCGATTGATCTAGCCACATAGCCAAGCTCCTCGCCAAGAATGCACACGATACCCTTGAACTCGGTGCGAGCTGCCACAAGCCGTCGCGAGCCATAGTAAAGCGCCTGCTCCTTAGCATTGGCTTTTACGTATGCCCTCCACGATATGGATCCATTCTACTTTGTAAATCGTGTCTTATCGTTGAGCGGCCATCCAGACGGATACCCCATTGCGCCATCCTCGGTGGATGAGATTTGTCTCGTCACGCCAAGTTATTCACGCCCTGTTGACGTCAGATCTGGCATCATCTCAACAAAAATACTCGCGCTCCTCGAAGAGCCACGTTGGAGGAACCCGAGCAATATGGTCAGTGTGATTAGCGGCACAATCTGGCAAGGGATCTGACGGTTCTTGGGCCAATTTCCACCTTATTAGAGTCAGCGAAATGCTCACAGAGCTAGGCCTGTCTAGCACTTCTTGGTATTAGTGCTTCGCAGTTGCTTTCATACGAATGATCCATGGTAATTGTGTTGCAAATGTTCCAGTGTTTTTGGAACATTGCTGTCATTGCTGCAACTTATCCAAGACTTCCACCACAATTGCCCACAGCCAGACTGCTTGTCTTAGGTCTTGTGAGTGGCCCATGGATCGTTTAGTACTATGCTACTAGTAAAGTAATATGATTCGAAAATTACATATTGGAGAGTGGAAAAAATCGCATAGATTTGGATGTGCAAATGGATGTTTGCGCATTGTTCGCCCCTATAACTGTATTTGTCTGCTAAAAAAGGTACTTTGCACGTCGAAAATATTAAACGTAGTTACGACACTATTCTACCTAAGAATAACAATTCAAGATAGTTTAACAGAAATTCAATCAAATTAATTACCGATAAGTAAATTTTTCAATTCTCCTAGATATCCTATTATTTTATATTTCCATTGAATTCTTTCCTTTTACTCCGTATATTTCGACAATTTCCTTAACTGTAGGGTAGCACCATACCATTCACCCTCTCAATACCATCCATTACGCGTCACGCGCCTCCACGCGACAAAATAGGTACTACGCGATATTAATAAGCTGCCTCCTATTCTCTCTCAATACCTAGTGCTATCCATCACATAAACACATAGATACAGAGTACGGAGTAGCATATGGAGTATATAATTCATATCGCCGTGATTCCCTTATAAGAATTTTACCTTTAAGATCGCATAATCCTGCACTCCAGGCTAGGTCTGCTTAGTCAGATAGTATAGGCGGAATAAATCTAATCCGAACCTTTTAGAATACAATGCGACTCCGTACTCTGCACTCTGTAGATATGTTTGATGGAAACCAATGTTGACTTATTTCATTCGTGGCAGCACAGTTTTCTTATTCTACCAGTTCAATCTAATACAGAAAATCCGAGTCTTGAATACATACTACTACCAGTACAATGCAGTACTATTCTTAATTCCGGATGGATGCGGACGCGAATAGTATTTGTAAACTCCGAGGCATCCGAAAATCTCAGCATCAACACTAGGTAAAGCTCTCCTATGGCCATAAGGATCTCCCTTCTCGGTGGCAACGATTACTATTCCTTATTAAATAAGAGATTACTACCCTCCCGTTTATTGCCGTACTGAGACCGTTAAACCGAAATAAGGAGTGAGATGGTGCACTAGAAGTGTGGCAACTTGGCCATTCTAAGTGAGCGACGAGTTGACATAAACGCACTTCGCAGCCTGCTAGGCATGTCAGCACTATTTACTAGTCAAATCATGAGCTTGAATTGTACATAATGGATCCGAACTCTACAATGTAGCATGGGGTGCACAACGGCAAGCTCGAGATTTGTGTCCCCACTCCATTCACAGCTGAGCGACCATCGGTTCAGTACACACAAACTGCTCTCGACATAAGCATCGACGAGGACCCCTTGACTAAAACGCTACCAGAAAATACAAGTCATCTGTCCGTATATGCTGGGCCTGAGGATTTCCGAAAATTCGCAGTGTGCGCCGATGCCCCTTGACAATTGAGGATATGATCACACAGGACAGGCCGCTATTGTCCTTTCACGTCACCACTTTATAGACGTAACATTAGTTGGCATCATGTGGCCGCATTTACTCATTGATGACAGAGGAATACGGGAATTTATAAAGGCGTGGTGTCTTGTACTGCATGGCCGCCTGGCAACATCGCTGCTATCTCAAGAGCGGATGCAAGAGAGCTAACTAGTACGCTTCTAACAAACAATGCGACGGGACAAAGATGGCGGTCGAGTTTTGACTGCCATTTTAGCAATTGAAAAACATTCTGGTGGTATTTAGCAACTGGACCAAAGGAAATTGTATGGGAATCGTTGACTTCGAATCCGCGATCATGAAGCTAAGCGGCAGGTCACACGAGGAGCAATCCTCCTGGAGCCATGCTGTGACATTTCTCCTCTACGCTGACCAACACGGATGGCGAGGAACATAATATGTATCTCTGTGGCAAGGAATGTGAGGATAACTACTGGCTGTCTGGTAGACTAATTGCTGACGTTTGAACTAGGGTAGAGTATGAGTTGGCGAGACTGTCATCAGAGTCATAAGTCAGCACCAGCAATGTAAATTGCAAGTCTTGGCCTTATTTTAAATTACTCATGGGTTGAATTGATGCGTGGTAGCTAATGTAATACACAATAGAGAGCTTAGGGATCAAGGGCTCATGAACACATGAGGCGCACTGCTCCTTCTCAGCCCTCACTGCTACGCCTCTTCGATAAGGAATCCTGCGCTCATGAGGATGTCAGGCGTGACCTGGTAGAGGAAGATGGTGTAGATGATGAGGGTGTCCTTCATGAGATAAGGATCCTGTTGGGGGGCTACTGGAGTACCAACAGGGATGCGGCTGTCGATCCAGGAGAACAACCCATTGAAAAGAGCAGAAAGTTCGGGCAAAGATGACCGCCAGCATTACCAGTGGATATACGTGAGCACACAGTTGGGGTGTTTAGAGGCTCGGGTTTACGAAACCTTCAATGGGCAAGCTGTGCAAGTAGCGTCACGGCCTCGTCGTGGTGGTATTACTGGGTTGGTGGAGTCGACACCTCATGGACAACTTGTTGGTCAGACCCGAAGTATCAGCCATCTGGTAACCGATATGTAATATTACCATGTTCAGGATTGTCAATGGTTTCGAAAACCAAGTGATCGATGAAGTGGGTTGCGATTCTCAGAAGATACAGGGAGTGGGCGACTATCGAGGCAAAAATAACATTGAGGCGAACAGTGTTGAGGCAAACAGCGTGGCATGGCGAGAAGTGCATGTGCCATCGAGATGCTTGAGCTTGTTAATAGCGGAATCTGTTTGATTGGAGCATAAGTGAGCACACGCAACCAGCCCTGTGTGATGACGACTTCCTACGGGCTTCAGAAAACACATATGAGTATTTGAAGTAATAGGTCAGGGCGCTGACCAAGATCTCTTGAATGGGCTTGCTATTTGGGGTGACTCTCTGACTGAAGTAGACATGTATCTTGTCTGCACTACGTTACAAGCTGTAGGTCGCGTGATGGGGCAATGAGACCAGGAAATGCAGGTCTAATATACCACTTCTCAAAATAGTAGTCTACTCTGCTAGTTATGTGGAACTATACTTCGTAGGTCGGATGGATAAGCATCCGAAATCCTGGAGTCCGCTGCTCGGGCAGCCAAATTTGTTGCTGCCACAACATTAGTATTTTTTACACACCAAACGCAGAATAATTACAAAGAAGAGGAAGCAGTAGACCGAACCTATTCATGTGTGTTTTTGCATTGTCCTATCCAACCTTTTGAAACGTCTTTCATGGTAGGCCACCACGAAGAATGAAGGCCAACGGTCAAAATAGTAGGTGATTTAGACTTGGCAAACGAAATGACAGCGTTACAATGGAATGCTATTCATCAGCACTAGACGATGAATGATGCCAATTTTTCAAGAGTCGGGCAAATTTGCCAAGAGAAGGCTAGAGTGAGTACCTACCTGGGCAATGGTTCGTTGAAATGCACAGATGACATGCGGCGCACACTGTCCAGCTTGTTTATTTTCTGTATATCGTTCAGGGATGACCTCAATAGCCACCAAAAACTCTATTACCACGTAGTATTTCCGCAGCTTCAATACTTTGCACTATGATCTAATATCGGGGCAATATATTCTAGTTCACGGGTGCGATCCCTCCGGACAGAAGCCACCTTTCCAGCACAGCCAAGGTGCTATTTTTAGGACTTTTACAAATCGGTATTACCATATTGGGGCAATGCGCTAATTCTCGGCAACCCTCATTCTATGGCCAAGTATTTCCTTAGACTTATTTTCAACCTTCTACTACTACTCCGTAGTGGTTCGACTACTGCTACTTCGAAGTACACATGCCGTGGCTTCCGGAAAACCGGTGTTAATTATTATTACAGCGGCTCCAACAGTGGCTTAGCGCAGACACGATTTTGCCCGACATCAATAAGGTATACCAAATTAGAAGACGCTACACGGTTATCATGCTTACTTACAGGCGAAAGAATTTGGCATCATGATGCTCAGAGCCATGGAGGAACACACAGGGGGGTGAAGGAGAAATATATAAAGAGGACCTGGATGTCGACAATGAATTCGTTTCCTCAGCATCACACAGCAATCAACCAAACAACAACAACTACTACAACAAACCACATCTTCTACAGTTCTCTGCTCTTTCCACCAAGAGCCCATCTTCATCAGAAACAACACTTATCACAACCGTCATCACATACAAAATGCAGTACTCTCTTCTCCTTTCTCTTCTCGCTGCTGTCGGCGCCATTGCCGCCCCAGCTTCCTCAAACACCGAGATTCGTGTCTCTCTGAGCGACCAGCGGGAAACCGGTGCTCAAGTTACCTTCCAGAGACTTGTCCGCTCTGAGGCCAGACCATCTCAGTCGGGCCCTTTCAGCCAGGTCACCCTCAACCTTGGCAAGGGCGTCGCGCAGCAGAATCTCCGCTGCCAGATCCTCGATACCGCCGGTAGGCCTATCACTGTCAAGCGTGGCGCCAATGTCGATGTTACCTTTGCCGACGGCGGAAAGGGACCTTGGTCATTCCCTTCTACGAAGGTCAGCAAGGTCATTTGCGATCCTGCCTTCAAGCAGATTACTCCGCCAGTCACGCCCCCTCCGGTGGTCAAGCCTCCTGTTCGCGTGATCCTCCAAGACCAGCGCACCGAGACTGGTTCTCAAACTGAACTCCCATTCGGCCAGCGTGTCGAGCGCAACCCAATCGGTACCAGTGGTCCCTTCTCAACCGTCGAACTTAAGGTTGGCGATGCCTCCGAGCAGGCTCTCCGCTGCCAGATCCTCAACAAGGTCGGCAAGCCCATCACTATCAAGCGTGGTGCCAACATCGACACCACCTTCTCCGATGCCAACAAGGGTCCTTGGACCTTTGCCACCACTGAGGTCAGCAAGATCGTTTGCGACCCTGCCTTCAAGTCTGTCAACGCTTGAGCATTTAATTGAGGGGAGGGGTATTAGTTATGTGGGGATATATGTATAGGCGGGATCAACAGGTTTGGAAACGGAATTTGCATTGGCATTAGTGGAATGGTTTTTGTTTTGCTTTTTAGTCCATTTCTATCATCTACATTCATTACGCCAGCCACACACACGCACACACGTGCACACACGTATATATATATATATATATACATATTTATAGGTACATACTTCAAATCACAGCCAGTATGAGCATGCTTTTGTGCCTTACTAGAGGGCACTCACATGTGAGGCGTATGGATTCCAGGAATCTGGATTCCTAGATATATACGGAGTATTAAGATTCATTCAGGGGAGACCTGAGACACAAGCCGCTAGGGTTTGCACCTAGATATCCTGGGATAATACGGAGTAATATGCTCGGACCGGAGTCCCTGGACGATTTTTGACGGCCAACGGCTCCAAGCGGCAAAGTGGAATGCGTAGTCGAATAGGTCTACTGGTATTGCGTTGCGTCACACCAAATGTGAATGGTCATTGATGAATCGTGACGCTTGTCGTTGGAATGTAGGTACGCGTAAATGGGTACGTGTATGTCTAGAATGCCTATTGTGCTGATTGATTCATACGCAAGTATGCATGTGATATATCTGTTTATACTCGTATTGTCTCCTTTTCATTGTCTTATACAAGGACCACTTGTCAGCACCAGTCACGTATAGGGTTAGACTTTGCACCATCTTTGGAGACTTCGGAGGAATTTCGGCGCTATTGCATAAGTCTGGCAGGTATAATATGATGCTTAATGCTGGATAGGATTTTATGTAACAGGGGCATGTCCATAAGAGGGAAAGGGGCCGAAGGAAGAAACAGCCTGATCGCCAGGAACATGAGATAACAGGAACGAATACGCGCACAGCACCAAGTCGAATTCTAATAGATTGATCCATAATGCTGTACAGGCCCCCTTGAAATGTCTAACATTTATCCATAGGGAGTAGTCCTCCGAAAACTGGTTGGTATATCCTTAGGCCTTCTATTTGTAGAGTTGCAGCGGCTGGCAAATCCAAACTACTGGGAAGTTATACCCCACAAAGACCAGAAAGCATCGGAGCGTTTGTTTCACGATTACCCGCTTTCACTCAATATAGCCAAACAATCCTCTTGTCGTAGAATGCGTGGCGAAGGATGACAACTTAATAAACTTATGACTCCGTAAGAGCTACCAATTTGCAGATTTCCTCGTCTCTACAAGCCAATCAACAATGTTCTACTGGAGCTATGATGTGTACCCAATAAGTCTTTCCTTGTCCTTTTTGATCCTTCCGGCCATTCTACATGAAGCCCAAAATGTCAGCAAATAGGCAACAGTACGCACTGAACTCAACATAAAGAGAAGAAATGGCTGAGGATATTTACACATAAAAGGGATTGGGATCCCAGAGCACGCATCTTAGAACACCTTCCTCCAACACAACTCACCCCAAAGAAATATCAAGAATTAAATATATTATTCCGAAAATGAAGCTTTCTACAGCAATTGTATGTCTTGTTTATGCTTGTCTGAAAGAAAAGTTAAACTAATCTTTTATCTAGATCCCCGTCCTTATTGGAATTGCAGGTGCTGCGCCAAAACCAGATCTTACATCTCAGGATGTAGCCGTATTCAACGAAACAACAATGTCCTTCACCCGCGTTGCCGATATCAACGCTGTTGAGAAGCGTGCTCTAGTTGGCACGGTCTGGAAAGATAGACTTGGAACTACGCGTGCTCTTTTCACGTTGCAAATAACTGCAGCACTGATCCAAGCTTTCGACAACTCCGGCTATAGCCTCTCCAAGGCTGTTCTCTCCGAAATCCTCGTGTGGGCTGCAGCCAATGGGTTTGCCAACTCGGTCCGACGAAACAGCTGGAGTGCCCAGTTTAACCCGGGTGCTAGATTTATTAGGGGTGTACCATATATGACTATTGCTATTACGAGCCGTGGCTCAGCGTATGGGGTCGACGCCAGCGCGGCGTTGCTCTCTGGTTGGATGGCCCAAGGTGGAGGAGGGATGAATGTAATAGTTGTCGACAATGCACTCAAAATTACGACGAAGAGATCCGATGATGGTATGGAGGAGCTTCTTGAGGAGCGAGATGCCTCTACACAAGAGAGTCAGCTTGGAAAGAGAGCGGACTATTGTGGTAGCCCGATCAAGGGCTTGTACAACTTGTGGATCGTCAGACAACATGAGCGCATCAGCCTCGACACATCCTGCTGTCAAGCCGGCCTAGGGTGCTGAGCAACAATCAGGTGCCGTCGAATTGTCTATCTAAAGCTAGAGGGCTGAAGGAAAGAAGGGAGCTATCTAGCTATATTTAAATGAACAACCATCAATATCTATCAGCAAGCAAGAATCTCCAAAACGCCCTCCCCACAAGTAGCCCATCATGATCCAGATCAACACTCTCCATTCCTTCGTCAAAGATTGCCTGATCATATAGCCCTTCTGCATGCATTTTCACTAGTATCTCACGGAGCACATCCTGCGTGATCTCCGGATGGGCTTGTATAGAAAAGTATTTCCCCGGTTTGAACAATCCTTGCACAGCACAGCGAGCTGTCCAGCCTAGGTTGTGCACATCCGAGGGGCAGAAGGGGACGATGTCCTGGTGCAGTAATGGAAGTATCTGTTATTTTTCATTAGAATTTTAGTCATGATCACAAGCGCTATTGCATGGCTTACCAGCTGGTCTTTACCGAACAGAGCCTTTCCAGTTGGTGTCAGGTCAATAGGCAAAGTAGCTGCCTCCCATCCCATTCTATTCACGCTAACTTCCAATCCCATCGCGCGGGCCATGAGCTGGTGTCCGAAACATACACCCATGACCCTGATATGCGGTGTCTCCAGAGCCGCAGCTGTGAAAGAGCAGAGTTTGTTGATCCAGGGAATATCCATATACGCTGAAGCAACTGATCATTGGGTTATCAGCACAGTCATTGATGGAGCCATAGCAATGCAGCTTTTCTGCTAGGGGGTTGGGGAAGTTGGAAATTTTATTGCTTACGCGACCCAGTGATCAGCATTGCATCTATCTCGTTGAGATCAGGATATTCAGTATCGTCTTGGTCAACCACATACTTCGTGACAGTGACCTGCTCAATCGGACCCGCCTTGGGGTTTTGCAAGAAGAGTGCATCAAATAGACCGCCAATGGTTCCATAGCGGGATTGGGTTTCACCAAATAGCGGTTGACACTCGAAGATTGCAAAACGGATTGGTGCTTCTGATGGCGTGATGGAACCCATTTTCAGTAATAATGAGTCTGATTGTTTTGGTGTATAAGAACAGATAAAATAGATGGAGTATCGTGAAGAAGAGAGAAGAATAGCGAAGAATGGTGAAGAATGACGCCAACCCGCGGGGCCCGATCATCGGGATGTAACAAATGCTCCGGTCCCGTTTATGTTGTTGCGGCTTTATGGAATATACTCTTATGCTTATTCCGTTCATGCTTATCTAAAAACTGAATCTGAGCAACATGCGTGTCTTGCACATTAGTGCTTATCTGGATCCAAGGCATACATACCATCAGGAAGCGGCACCGCACATCCATTAGAGCAAATTTTTCAAGTCTCTGATACTATTCCGTTTGTATCACCAAAAAGATCGTTGATTCCTTTTAAACGCCCTATTTCCCTGTTGCATCTGATCTCAGACAACCAACAGGCCATCGCGAAAGAGATGTGTGGGGTATTTTCTTACATAATCGGAGTCTCCATTACTAAATCATGCTTTCCAACAATCGCCCAAACTGTAGGGATTGTATGAGACAAAGCGTTCCTTAGATATGTCTCATAACTATCGCTGAGTCGCAGTGGTATACTGCGAGAGTCCAACCACCACGCATCGCTTTATACTCCTTACAGTCTAAGGCAGACAGCTTCACGAGGAATATTGATCATTATTGACGCTCTTTTCTATAGCGGCCAATAAAAACCTTCAACATTAGTAGCGTGGGGCAGCAGTCGACATGATAGAGGCTTCTCCATGGTTGCAGAAGTAGGTACGAATGTGGGAGTATTGGAAATCACGTATTGACGGACCCATGGGTTAGTACTCACGAAATTAGGGGTGTACCCTGGGATGTCAACGACGAGGTGCCCCCCATCAGTATCTGCGAAAACTGGGCATTCATCAGGCTGCTGGGTAGGTTGAAGATGGCATCCAACGACGCCAAGATAGTGATGGCCGTTCTGTTATCAAGCTCTGGAAGTAGACCGGCCTGCTGGAGCTCGACCACAAGTTTGTCTTGGCCCAAGAGCATTTATTGGAGGTGTATGACAAATAAACCCCTCGGCGGAGTAAGGTATCTTCAAACCACAGATCAATTAATGATAGAAGCACCGATTCACAGCGATAATAGTTGTTGGAAAATTGAGATGTAATCAAGGCACGCTGCCAGATTAACAACGCCTAGAACCCAGTTACTGAAGCCTTAAGGCTGCAGTCACGTCGTATTTATGTGTTGGGGATTAGTCCGTCCTGTAGCAAACCGAGTGAATGGACCTAATCTTATTTGCCTTGCTTGACCACAAAACCCACAGTAATTGACAAACAAACACACAAATGCCAGAACTAACAGAACCTTTGACAGCAGTGCGAAGAAAGTCTGGTTCTAAAGCCACTTATCATGGCGTCTCTCTTGCGAAGTCGCGTTCCTTGCGCTTCCGTCTTGTACCGAGCATTGAGGACGAAACCGAGCATTCTATCGCGACCTATTTCTGAAAATCTCAATCTACGCTATGTATCGCAGAAGGCAAGACCGACGAACGGTTATGACGAAGCTTCGTCGGAGTCCTCCAAGTCAGCGCGGCTTCTAGAACAAGCTCGTGAAGTCCTAAACAACACCTTCGGCCTGAAGTCATTCCGTTTTGAACAAGAGGCAGCCATAGAACGTACTTTGAAGGGCAAGAACACACTTGTCATCTTTCCCACTGGAGCTGGAAAATCACTTTGCTACCAGGTTCGTCGACTTTAGCTGTTGCTGTGCACACCCAGACAATGCCTAACGGTGGCTCTCCTTCAGGTACCAGCCATGCTCCTGACACCAGGCATTACCATTGTTGTATGTCCTTTGATCGCCTTGATGAAGGACCAAGTGGATACTCTTCAGAAACTTGGTATCCCAGCTGCAAGCCTAGACTCTACGAAAACTCCCGAGGAAACACAGTTCATTCAAATGGGATTGGAAAAGGGACAGATCCGGATTCTGTACTGTGCACCTGAGAGGCTTACCCCGGATTCTTTCTTTAAAAGCATCAAAAAGATACCCGGTGGTGTCAGACTCTTGGCTGTCGATGAAGCTCATTGTATATCTGAGGTGAGAAAATCGATCCACAAGCTCGTCCTCATCTAACACATTGTAGTGGGGGCGGTCGTTCAGACCTGACTATCTCAAAGGTAGGAAATCTCATATCATTCGCCCAATTTACCATGCGTGATTCTGATACTGTCCAGTCGCTCGGTTCGCCAAGGAGATTGAGGCCGAAAGGGTCATCTGTCTCACAGCCACGGCTACCCCAGACGTTGCAGAAGACATATGTAAAGCGTTTTCTATTGAGGAGGCCGGAGTTTTCAGGCTTTCCCCATATCGACAGAAGTGAGTTCACCATGCTTGACACAATTTCGCTTCTTTTAACGTGAACATGACCAGTCTCAATCTGCATGTCAAGGTAGTCGACAACAGCAATGACAAGTACAATCAAGTCTTGGACTTGTTAAAAAATCGCCAGGGTTCTAGTCTCGTTTATGTAACTGCCCGGGCAGTAGGCACCCATTAGCCCCCCTTATTCCTAGATTTTGAGCTAATCATTTTAAAACGTTCTAGAGCGCCGAATCGCTTGCAAAACAGCTTCGAGACAAAGGTTTTAACGCCAATGCCTACCACGCTGAGCTGGAATCGGATAAAAAGCGAACAGTACAAGACTGGTTCCTGTCTTCCAAGGATGGAATTGTAGGACAATTTCCTACTTCTTACTCTTGCCATTAAATATGCTGTGCCTACGCTAACTGCCACATAATCAAGGTTGTGTCAACTATTGCCTTTGGGATGGGTATCAACAAGCCTGGTAGCTATTGTCGGAAATTCCAATTTTATATACTGGCTGACGCATCCGAATCTTGCAGATATCCGTCATGTCATTCACGCTGGCCTACCTGCTTCAGTTGAACAGTATAGCCAACAAATTGGACGTGCTGGTCGTGATGGTTTGCCAAGCGATTGCATCCTTTACCTTGATTCCCAGGATATATATATTCAAGAGTGCTGGGCGCATGGAGGTCTGCCATCACGACTGTCCATCCGTCGACTCCTTAAGGATATCTTCAACGACAATGTGCTTCAACTACAGGTTGGCCAAAGTTTCAAGAAGAATGCCTTTATTCAAGGACAAATGTGTGACGTGGATCAAAGTCCTTTGGGGGCTATCTATGCCCAGTTGGAGTTGCAATTCGGCCTCATCAGGGAATTCAAGACAGACCACAAGCCCTCTGTCTTTCGGATCACCCCAGGCTATGAAAGAATAATCGGATTAGAAAAGTCTCCAGCAGCGAAGGCAATTCGGCTGTTTTCGGAGAAGAAAGCAAAACTTCATTACATCAACACCAAAGAGGCAGCCGAGGCTATGAACATCCCGATTGGAGACATCAAGAAGAAGCTCATCAAGTTGGACCGTAGAGGTGCCCTTATATTGAAGGATTTGGGACAGATAAACGAATACCACATTCATGGTAGTCTCCCTGAAACCGATGAGCAAGTCGAGGGGTTGGTTGATAAGCTCTACAAAGAGCTGAAGGACCGTGAAGGAGAGACATTGCGTCGTATAAATGAGCTTGTGGCTCTTTTCACAACGAAAAAGTGCATCTCCTTGGCACTGGCAGAGTATGCTGGGATGGGTCTTCCAGATGGAAAGGTCAAGTGTGGACACTGCAGTTACTGCTTAACGGGCAAATCTGCCATAGTACACCCGAGGGAGACTCTACCGTTGAACCGTGATTACATCCGTCCCATTTTGAATGCATGCGACGTCAGGGATGATCCGAGATTCTTAGCGATGTTTGCCTTTGGTGTCCACAGTCCAAGGATGAGGAAGTTGGGCTTGCACAGGAGAAGGCGAATCTTTGGATCTCTAAAGGATCATGACTTTGAGGTGTGAAATTTCGATTTCCGTGTTTAAGATGCACTCGCTGACTGTTCTATACACTATTTTAGGAACTACTCGACGAGTTTAGCAAGGCATGTGATGATGAGCCTGGGTCAGAGGACGACTAAATCTAACGACCGACATGAGTCCCGGTACTACCCAGGGCGAGCTCTTATCAAAAGCCGGTAAGAGTGAGTGTATGAGATCAGAAGAGTATGAGATCATTCAGGGCCTTTAATTTAACTCAGTCACGTTCTCGATTGAGGTTACATTGTGCACATAGCCGTGTATTCGGAGAGCAGCCAATACGCATGTGACGGCATAGCCGTAGACTATCCCTTTACATTGTTATCTTATTAAGAAGCCGCAAATCGAGCCAATTCACCGTGATTAAATGCGTAGTGTTGTAATTGAGTGACATTGATCTTCCAACTGCCTGGGCTGTAACCCTTCCAAGTATAAAAAATCGGTCGCTCAGGTTATACGAAATTTTCATCATAGATACCATCACTATGTGTTTTGGATCATTGAACTCAAGGGTCCTTATTGGACAAACAGCAAATGGAATCTATTGTCGCCGATGCACCGTTGAATGTCCAAGCTCTGAGGTGCTCTGTTAGTCACAGCCAGCACTGCAAGTCGTTGGGGGTGATATTTTCGATCCCCTCGCGTATTCTGATGCAAGAAAACACATTCAAATACGGAAATGCCATCTTCCACAAGAAATCTTAGTAAAAGTTTCCAGGCCGCTACCTTTTTTCATGTAATACCTGTATTAATTACACCCATTGTGGAACCACCCGCTTACAAAAGTTCATGAACTTCCAAAATCCGACCGCGTGTTCCACATTGCCTGCAGGATCAGTGACCTTCTCCGGAAAAGCGATGCCGGCGCCAAACAGCCCAGGGATATAGGGACGGTTTTCAGATGCTTCTGAGCTGAGAGAACGAGTAAAGAAGCGCCCGGTGAGGCCGTCATGCTCAAGTTGCAAGGCTTCGGGTTTGGTACTCGGCCGTGCAACTGAAGTTAGCTGAGGCAGAGGATTCCTCTGATAGCCGATCGCCTGAATGACATGGGTACACGCGGGAAGCTCAGATTCGTAGACATCCTTTTCGGCATTGGGAGGTGTCCAAATCCTCGTAATGATCTTGCTAGCGGGACTGGCCGGGAACGTTTCATCCTCCAGGTTGTCGCGAGCCCATTGAGCAGCCTGGCCCTTGAGGCCGGTATTGTCATACATAATCCATCCGTCCATAAACTTGGCGTAGCGCAGGTTCTTGTGTCGGGAGAACCATTTGATCCGCAGGCGTGGGTGTGTGGTTGTCGCGAGGTTGAAGAGGTTCATTAGGACAAGAATAGCAGAGTGGGAGGCGCCAACCACTGCAACTGTGGCATGATCATCCTGCTTAAACGTTTCTGTTAAAAGTGATGGCTTTAGAGCGGTGTCCAAGTGCACTGCTGTTATACCGGATTTGAACGACCGAGACGTGTTATTCAAGATCGGCAACGGTTCTGCAATCGGACTAGATCCAGTGCACAGAACGAGCCGAGGAGTAGTCACAGGTTCCGAGTTGTCCATTACAACAGTCCACTGATTATTGAGCTGTGATATCGAATTCTTCAGTCAACAGAGCCCCTCAATTTCACGTTTGAGCGGGAGCTCGGGGCGCATACATACCCTGTCGAACTCGGCCGCGGTGACTTGCCCGTGATGCTGCTGGACATGGTTGAAGTGGTGAGCAAGGCCATCCGTGAGCATCTGACATAAATCTGCAGCATAGCCAAGCTCGCAGCCTTGGTCCTGTCGCAGGTCACTCAAAGTAGTGAATGCATTTGGTGTTTCAGTCTGGTTGACGATGTGCTGAAAGGGCTCAATGGCAGTGGCAAACTTGAGGAAGAGGTCGACTTTGGTATTACTGGGCACTTCTCGATAGCGGTCATTCACGCGACCAGCGCCAAACGTAGGATCTACCCAGAGCTGGCGATGCTGTTTCGGAAGATGCTCAAGCAGATTGCCCACAACAGCGATGCCACTGGGACCGCCGCCAACGACCACAGCGTCAACTGAGGCAAGCCGATACAGGGGCCTAGTGAGCCGGAACATGATTCAGGGGGTGTTAATAGGGCTGTATGCGCTGGCGAGGAGCTATTATCATCAGGCCTGATGTCTTGTGAAATGTTGTGTATATTTTTAGAGTCCCCTTTTTTTCTCTCGCATTTTTGCGGGGAAACAAATACTGCTAGTACTGTGGAGATAAACGGCCCAATTATTGCACAGTGGGGTTCTTATGGGGGAAATAGCGCAGTTGTTCCACTGAAGGCCTGAAGGACAGTTCTATTAGGCTGTCTGGGCGTTATTTAGCTCAGATGGTGGCGGCAAACAAGCATCGCACTTCACATGCGCGTGGGAATGAAGGCTCTCTTGGCTTGTATAAATAAAGTATTAGGAGAGAAGCAAAAGGTGTGGTTTATACAATGTCAATATTGTGGCTGTGGCGAGCGGTTCGAACATTCGATCGCACGCATGTTCACGAAGGTAGCGTCACTGCGAAAATAAGACCGACTGGTCAAGAAAGACATCAAGAGAGATCTCGAGCCTGGTTTCTGAGCGTTACCTTTTGGCACTCCTGATTCTGCTTCAGCTCTATAGGGCAACATGTCCCAGTGATCTTCCGGTCATTGAAGTAACAGTCAGGTACGCTGAAGGATGGGATCGAAGGGAAAACCTGCAAATGGCCCTACCACAGCAGTATTATCTACCACTTATAATAAATCATTAGCAAAACATCACATCTTTTCCGATGTGGACAACCTTTTATTTGGTGCTGTGCCTTCTACTTCTGAACCATATACACCACCAAACCTCTACAGCGAATATCCAGACAGTTCACGACTTCTATCTCATTAATGCTCAGCCTCTGCGGCGCTCATTCGAGCTCCACCGGCGAGAGGGCACCAGAGATATCCCCATCTTTCGGCAAGCAGTATTAACCAGCAAGGGAACTATGCGCACATTTGCCACCAAGGCACTCTCCTGGTACAAATAGACTAGTAACTGGTTAGGCAGCTAGAAAGAGTATTCTATAGGCAAAGGAAGAAGGAAACAGAGGTAGCTTGTAGCTATAGCTATTTACATAATTGCCAGCCAAAATTCAAAGTAAATGACTAACCATTAGCAGATTGTGAGCAGTCCTCTAATAATTCAAGTGGCCGCACGCCACGAACATCCATGGAATTTATTTCCCGATTCTCCCCTGTGCGTAATAGTGTCACACCACTGTCCACACCTGTTGAAGATCACGCGGTCTGGACCAGGACCATTGCGAGAGACACCATTGAAAATGCGGTTACCCTCCAAAACCGGATACTCATACCAAGGTCCGCCAGGGCAATGACGGTGCACTTGAGCAATCTTCTCGCTGTTGTAAAAACGCTTTGGCCAAAAGTTCGTGTAATAGGAGAAGAGCCTTATAGCCCTAGGGAGTGGGCTACTTTGCTGACACTGTAAGTTCTCTTTTCGGCAATAGGTGTTATGAATCTATAGTAAGATGGAGTTAGCGTTGAATAAGACACAGTGGAAAAGAAAATAGCGATGCTTCATAGGAGGTGAAGCTACTGAGGTGCTAGGTACTTAGACACTTGAAGAAAGACTTGCTGGGCTGTATGCCAAGTCCCATCAGAGGGAGTTGTAATAATTTAAGATTATAGTGCTTACAACTAAACATCTAACTCTACAATATATGCTTATGTATTATAACCTTGAATTTGCCAGTGAAGATCCACATACATTGTTTCTTAAACGCCTTTTACTGCATCCGCAAGTATATCGTGGCCCATATAACGTCAGGACACTTAGATAGTTAGTAAAGATAGTGAATTGTTTTGCTACTAGTTAAGGGAGCCCCATACTAGAACCAAAGATGTAAAAACAATAAAACACGTTAATTACAATGAAGATATAAAGGGATAATATTCCTCCAAATCTAAGGCTCACTACCAAAGCATCATATCATTAAAGCAGTACCTTTTTTTATTCATACTCTGCATAATCCAACGTGTTCGCTCCTAAGCTCACAACCTTTGGCCTCCTTCTCCTTGGAAGGCTGAGCACTGCCTTCAAGATCACAGATGAACACGCGCCTGGTACCTACGTTCTTTCCATCTCCGATAGAGATCATGAGGTCTATGACCTGGTTGACGCCAACGTCAACTTGACAACGCTTGTTCCGCCGCCCCCCCTAGTAACGAGACCACATCTAATCTGAGTGCTAGGAGCACTCTACTAAGGGGCTTGTATGCCACATGCAACCGAGATGGTGCAGTTGTGGACTTTTACGACTTCTACAATGTGGCTTATGAACAGTTCTGGGCCGCCTGCTCAACTGCTGGTAGGATTGGCAATGGAAAGGCTGTTGTTGCCATTACGGAGGGCGGCACCATTGCTTTTATGTGCTCATACTCTAATACAAACCCCCGCAACGCTCAAGAATGGGCGGACTCCATTAATGAGATTTCGAAGAGATGTACTTACAGTCATCAAAACTGGAAAGCAACCGGTAAAGCTTGAATATCTCCTATCCATTTCCATTTTGTCGGTTGTTCAATCCTAGCTAACTAATACCCCTTCTTCTAGGCTGGGAAACCGTCAAGGGATGGCACAAGACGTATGGTTTTACTGCTACAGGCTATAGTTTCTGCTAAAAGTGGTGTTCCTTGGACGACATAGGTGAATGTAGTTAGCCTAGCTACATGGATAGCTGAAAAGGATGGCAGCTCCTATTTATGGGAGCGATTGATGGTAGGAAAGACACATCTCTACATAGGAATGTCTATATTATCTTGTGTTATTTAGACTACAGTACATATATTCGTTATTTTGTCAGCACCAAAGTCAATAAAATATGCATGCATGGTCTCAAAAAGAAATGGACAAGCTACGTTGGAGCCTATGGCATTGCTGACACTTTTGGTTACCTCAGGCAAATGTTCAACCAGCTGACTTGTCAGAGTTGTGAAGAATCGTCGAGTATTGCCCTGATCACCCTCGCTCCTCCTGAGTAATTAGCTTGCACCGAGGTGGTTTCTGTCCATAAGTTTGCGGGCCGCGGAACCGGAATCGTCGACTTGCTGGTTCTAGTTTTGTGTTAAAGTTAGTATTAGATACGCTTTCAAGTCGGGATGTCATCCGCAAACCAATAATCGATCTAAAAGCTTTGCAGCCAACATCAAGGGAGAAGTCCCTGAAGATTCGTGGAAAATTCACAAAGTGGCTCAGTTTTGGGCCGCGATGCTAAAGACCGACTCTAGTAGCTGTAATTCCTTCCAGGGAACCTTGCCCGACCTCTCCAGGAAGCTCGAATGAGAAGCAATAGAAGATGAATCTATAAGAGTGATTATTGGGCTAATACCATGTGAAATTATCAATGGCCGCATCACGCTCTGAGTCATGAAGACCGGTAACTAGTTGGTCCAGCGCGGGCAGATATGTCCTATTGACAGAGAAAATGTCAGTAGGCGAATGTGGTAATGAATCCATGATGAAACGCATCTTGGTAAGCAGATGATTGACGCGGGAGGCTTTTGTCAGGGGGTGTGGTTGGACCGCATTCATTATATCTCCGTAATGCGCGAAGGCGACCAAGTTGCAAAAGTATACTCCATTGCATGGAATTATTCTCTCCTAATCAGAATTCGAGATATTCCGCCACACTCGCAGGACTCATCCCGCACACGGCATCTTCCATCAGATCCACCCAATTTGCCTCGGACGTAAACATAAAGGCTTTTTTCACAGGTGAAGCGAGAACGTAAAAGTATCCCCCACAGCAATTTATCTAGCATCCACCTGATTAGAAATACGCGTTTTCGGTATAAGTGGCCGATTCACCTTCCTAGTTTGGTTGGTTAGATAGTGGGGAGAAGAAAGTTTCGGTAACTTTGGTAAGGCGACTAACTCTATAGACGATTAATCGAAACTTTTTGCGTGGCACGTAGATCCTTTGTTTTAGTGATCAAGGCTGGGTCTGCTGGTACACGTCTATCATTACAAACCTTAGAATTGTGAGTCCAAAAACTGAACGATTCTGTGAAGTCTTACAAATAACTAATTTCTAATTTGTCAATTAGGAAAGAAATGACTTAACTGTGTCATTCACGCTCAGGAAAGTATACCATGGTATTGTATATAAAAACAATGGGTTCTCGCCGCCTTCTAACTCGCTTTCCCTTGTATTAAGGACACTTCCTCCAAGGCTTTTGTTCCAGTTATTCATCGCTATGTTGTTCCAAACGCTTTTAACATTCTTAACCCTTGTTGGCTTTGCCAATTGTCGGCGAATTGCTAGCCATCGCGGCCTACAGGTCGATGTCTATCACGCTGCCCCTCAACGTGTTGTCTATCAGAATTCGACCAATCTCGAATTCTCACCAACTGTGTATACCCTCATCCACGGTCGTCATAGTGCAGTTCTGGTGGATGCACTGGCTACGGTCAATCTCTCCAATCAGCTAGCGGACTGGATTGAGAAGACTATTCCTGGCAAGAAGCTGAGTGCAATCTATATCACTCACGGCCATGGAGACCACTTCTATGGTTCAACTATCCTCTAAAAGCGATTTGCTGGTGTCAAAGTATACACCACACATGGTGTCCTCCAACATATCGAAGAGGAACTGGATCCCGGATTCCTGGCGTTTTTTTGGAAATCTCTATTCCCAGGCCAGGTAGCTGACGGAAAGTTTGATACGACAATTCTTCCTAAGAATGGCGAATTCACACTGGAAGGCCACGTCATGCGGGCTGTAGAGGTTGGCCAGGGTGATATCATGAACTCGACTGTGCAAGCTTCCCTCCTACACCTACAGGTACCCCACCTTTTGGGTGCCTACTCACCAAAATTCACAACCTTTTAACTAGCTATTAAGAAAAACAAGCTCAACAACACTCCCTCGCCCCTCCTGGGCACTTAAAGAAAGATAGCGAATGCTATCAGACTCTAAGCGAATTAGGGATAATTGAACCTCGCTGCTGCCGGGCGGGCAGTAGTCTAGCGACTTGAGAAAGAGGGCATTTTTTCGCTCCTGGGATAAAGAGGGATTATAGTCTTCCCGCTAACGCCTAAAAAACGCCGCATTAATAATAAATGTGTTAAAATTAATATCCCTAGACTTAATTTCAGCTTTAACATAAAACCCAGCATCTCTCTTTTTTTAAAAAAGATTTAGGAAAGCCTCTCTTCCTCCTTTTAAAGTAGGCCGATAGAAGTACCCGCCTTTAATAACAGTAAATAGTCTACTGTAGCTTATAAAATCTTTATATAGATTAAAGAAATTAATGTAATTTAAAGAGCTAGACAGGAAATTCTATTTTTAATAGCCTAAGCTATTAATAACTGTTTAGCTAAATATTAAGGAAAATACTATCTCTTGGCCGCCCTGTAGGCAAGTAAGGCGTTTATTGATGCTTTTAAGGGCCTTTTTTTTAAGGGCCTTTACAGACCCCGAGAAATTAAATAAAAATCCCTTTTTAGCTTAACTAATAACTATATAGCCAGTTAATAAAAAGACCTATTAAAACGATAAGTAATAATAAACTAAACCTTACCCTTTAACTCGGATTAACCTAGGCGCCCTGCTAGCGATTAATAGCCTAAAGCGAGTTATATAAGCTATAATTGCGGCTAAAGGCGTAAATAAAAATCCTTTAATAGGAAAAGAAAATAAATTTATTTTATAGAATAATAGAGGGCTAGCCTTTATTATAAAAAATAAAGCAATTAAATAAAATATAACTTTTAAAAAACCTAATAATAAAATCTTTTTTTAGGTCCCTTTAGACTATAGTTAAAGGAAAATTACTACTATTAAGGCTAGGCAGGAAATTATTAAAATTGGATAATTTAAAAATAAAGATATTATTTACTTTTAAAAAGTAAAGTTAAGCTTTATATTAAGAACTAATAATAAAGAAATTAAATAGAAAATCCTTGCCTTAAACCTAACTGCAGAGGCTAGCGGCTTAAAAATTAAAAAAGTATATATATAGAGGAGTTTTTTTATATAAGGTATTTTTAAATATTATACTAATACTTTAAATACCTTCCCTATTAATGCGCTAGTCTTAATTAAGGCTAAAGGGAGTATTAGGTTTAAAGAACCCTTAATCTTCTATTAAAAGGCCCCTTTTAGCGAGACTATTAATACCTGCTATTACTTTATCTTTTTTAAAAAGGAAGTTAAAATAAGCTTTAAACTCTTTAACTATTTAGCTTTAATAAAGCTTTAAACCTAAAAGGTATAAATAATTTAATATAATAAGTGCCTTAGCTTTTATAACCTTTAAAGATATACTAGAACTATATAATATAAAAAGTGCAGTAAACCTATTTTCTAATATATTAATAAAGAAAAAAACTATAATAACCTTACTTAATATATGTGGCGGAGCGCGGCACAGCTATGTGGAGCATAGAGAGATGGGAAACGAAGCTTGATTCTATGAAAGAGAATATGCCGTAGTGGCCTCACTATATATACACATAGCTAACACAAAGAAGAAGCTGTGTGCAGGCGCTTACAGCGCCTGCATAGTCTGACACATCGCTTATGCGATGTGTGTGTCAGCTCGTATCTGCTTACATAGCAGATAAGAGCTCCCTAGCGCTGATAAGCGGTAGGGCCCCGGCCTACTCAACCCAACAATATATTAACTGCTTTAAACTTTATTAATTTAATACTTTAAACTGCTATATATATTTAACTATTAAAGATAGTGTAAAAGTATATACTATTAAAGAATAATTTAAGAGTATTAAAGAATTTAAGATTTAGGAATTCTAGAAAAGGAACCCTGCCCCTTTTGCCTTTAAGCCTAAAACTAGCGCGCTTAAAAAAGGAGCTCTTTAAGCCGCCCTGGCCAGATCCTTTACTGCTCCTGCTCCTAGGGCTTAAATTTAAAGACCCCTCCCTTTAAGTAGGATAATACCCCCTGCCCTTATAATAAAGCCCTTTTAAAATAAAATTAACTTAATAAATATCTCCAATAGTTTATTAAAAGAAAGCTTATTAGCCTGCTTTATAATAAAGGTTATTAATTTTAATAACTTTATAAATAATACTTTAAAGGAATCCTTTAAGGGAGATAAACCCTATAAATCTAATCTATAAATAATAAACCCTATTAAAACCACTAAAAAAACTCTAGCTTAAAAATCTTTTAAATTAATATAAGAAAATAGGAATAGTATTATAATATAGCCCTTTTACTAGCCTAAAAAGACAGCTTTAATATTATATTTATTTAAAAGCTATAGATTTGCTAGGATACTATAACATTTAAAAGATAAATAAAATTTTACTTTAACTTTTAAGTATTTAATTTATTTAATAACTAAAAGGAGACTAAACCCTTTATTTTTATTTATATTAGAAAATTATTAAATCTATTATATTAATAACTCTTGCCTTTAGGATTAAAGAGTAACTGTATCTGTTAAGTAGAAGTCTATAGTTATATTATTATTAATATCTACTGCAGGGCTTTTTTTAATACTATAATAGAAACCTTTAAAAGGTAAAGTTAGCCCCTTTTAAATTTAATTATTATAAAAGACTTTAATATATTATACTAAATATAATAACTAGGCCAAATCTTAAATACTGCAGGCAATAAATTAGCTAAATAGGCAGATAGATATAATTTAATCCCCGCTTTTATAGATACCCCTATAAAAGATTCTAAAAAATGCATCGACTTTGTTTTCGCTAACTGCCCTATATTGACAACCATTATAAAAAACCTAGATATAGGCTTAGACTATTATATAGTTATTACCTCGCTCTTAAGCCTTATTAGGCTAATAGCCGATATAGGAAAGAAATATATCCTTTTCGAGAGCCTATAGGAGTTTAGCTAGCTAATATATATATACGCCTAGCTCTTCTTAAAGGTAAATATAACTAATCTAACTAAAAGAGACTTAAATGTAGCTGTATAAGCACTTTAAAGACTTTTCGCGGACTATATATAGTTAGCGGGTAAAAAGAGATACTAGAATAAATATAGCGCCCCCTAGTAAGATAAAGACTGCTAGACAGCCTACTTAGCCTATATTACAGTACCCCCTGGGACTAATAAATAGACTAAGGCAAGGAAAATACTGCGCAACGCGGTTAAATATAAAAAATGCGATTATTAAGATAAGATTATAGCTAAAGCCAGCCTAGGTAAGGGCATTTAGCAGGTAGCTAAGTAGTGTAAAGCTATAGATTAGTTTTAACCCCCCCCCTAATAGATAGCGATAAAAGTATTTTAAACTTTAAAAAGTAAGCGGCCTTTTTTAAAGAATACTTACTATAATAAAAGGGAGTAAAAGAAAATATTAAAAACCTATAGGAACCCTAAATACTAAAGAACCTTTAAATACTATAAAATAAAATAGTTATTAAAGAAAAGGTAAAGAAAACTATAATTAAATTAGGGAATACTATATTTAATGCAGACAGTATATTAATTACCCTTTTATACTATATATAGCCTATTATTAAAAATTTTATTATAAACCTTTTTAAAGGCTGCCTTAAACTAGGATATTACCCCCTCCCTTTTAAAAATATTAAAGTTACTATTATATTTAAGCCTAGTAAGCTTAACTATATAACCTATAAAGCTTTTAGGTTTATTTTATTGCTATCTTATATAAGAAAAGGCCTTAAAAGGCTATTTGCTAAAAAGGTATCCCTTTTAATACTTAAATATAAAATCCTTTTAAAGCAGTATTTTAAAGCCTTCCTTAAAAGAGTAGCTATAAACCTAATCGCCTATTTAATTTTATAATATTAAAGTTGCCTTAAATAAAGGGGAAATTGCAATTTTATTTACCTTTAATATCTTTAAGGCCTTTAATATTATTATAAAGAATAGATTAGTTTTATAGTTTAGATAATAAAGCTAGCCTATTTAATTTATAAAATAGGCAGAGTCTTTTATAAGTAATAAAACTGCTTTTATTTATAAAAGAGATAAAATTAATTTACTAGACTTTACCTTTAAGTATAATACTTTATAAAAGTCTTTTATTTCCTTTATTATATTAATACTATACTTTAACCTAATCCTTTAACTTAAAGACTAATAATTTTACTTTAAATATACTAATAATATTATTATATTTATTATAAAAGGGTTTATTTAAAAGATCGCTACTTTTGCTTAATAAGCGCTTAATAAAATGCTAAAGTAAAAAGCAGAGAATATAATATCTTTTAACTATATTAAAGCTAAACTACTATACTTTTATTATATAAAAGGCTAAATTTATAAAAAAGGTATTATAATAAAGGGAAAACTAGTTTAATTTAAAGAGAATATCTAATAGCTAGGGGTTTACTTTAATTTAAAGCTCTCTTTTAAGAAATATATAAAAACACTTATAGGTAAAGTATATAAAGTCTTTAATTTCTTTAGGTCGCTTAATAAAACTTAAAAGGGCTTACCTTTTAAAACTATAATATAAGCTGCGAAGGCTTATATCCTCCTTATTGCCTTATATAAAATAAAAGTATAATAGCTAGGGTATAAATAATAATTGTAAGCTGACTTTATTAAGTAGGTAAATATAAAAGTGTCTGGCCTAGTAGATAAAATAAATAAAGCCTTTAAGACTGCAGTAAAGGCAGTCTTTTTAGTCTAGAAGACTATAAGTATTCCTGTCTTATATAGAGAGTTAGGGGTCCCTATAGCCAGTGTCGCCTTAGCCTAGGCCTAATTTAGGTGCGCAGCGAGATTTGTGGGACTAGATTGGGACTACCCGATTAGTTAATGTATTAATAAGAAACTCCCCCTTTAACTACTATAAACTAGACTTTAGCGCACTGCTACCCTAATTAGCAAAACTATTAAACCTACCCTTTTCGCTAAAAAGTCCCTATATATTCTCCTTAGTTTTAACTTAAAAGGTATAGGCAAATTAACTGTAATAAGGAAATACCTAGAATTAATTAATTCCCTCCCCCTTTATTTAGTCTTAGCCTATTTTAATAGGTTTTAAATTAAAAAGAATATAGGTTAAAGAGCAGTTGTTTATTATAAAGTAAAAGTAACTATAGATATTAAACACTTTAATAACGTAAAAGTCTATAATATAGAAGTATAGGCTGCCTTAAAGGCTATAAAGTTAATGGCTAGATATATAGAAGAAGACTATATAATTTAAATAGCTTTCCTTTTCTTAAATAACTTATCAGTTATTAATAGGTTATTTAGCAAGCCCCCCTTATTTATATAAAGAGTATATATATACTTCCAGAAACTAGTATAAAGCATCTCGCCTTATAGGACCTTTATTTTATAGGTTTTAGGATATAAAGATATTATAGGCAATAAATAGGCTAACTGTTTAGCTAAATAAAGCGCAGCCTTTTCTACTGCGCTATAGAATTAGGCTATAATTATATATATTAAAAGATAGATTAAAAAAGAAGCTGTAGAGGTAAAGGAGCAGGATTAGCTTAGTAAGACCTTAAAGGGCTATAAACAGTAGGGACTCAGGGCCCTAGCCTCCCCCTTAAAGCTTAAACTCTTACACTTTATCCTTTACAGGCTCCTGGCAGAAAGATTAAAGTATAAGGACTTTTAGGAATACTATAAACGCTTCAGATATAATAAAGAGTCTGTCTGTAAATATAGCGAATTAAAGAGGTAAAGCCACTTTATAGAATATAGAATAGTTAAGCCTTTCCTTCTAGATATTCCCTTAAAAGAGACCCCCTTTTTTTACTTACTTAGACCTATAGGAAGTAAGGCCTTCTAGAAATTAGTAGAGGAAGCGGACCTTTATAGCCCTCCCCTGGCGGAAACAGATTAACACTACCCAGATTAACCCTCTTTCCTTTATAAATTGAAACTCAGCGAATAGTAGCGCAAGCCGCCAGCTCTTAACGTCCTATTGCCCATAAAGGATTTATGTAACTAGTTTACTTAGTGGACGTAAATAATAAAACAAAACAAACAAAACAAACAGAACTCGACTGTGCTTCATGTACCCACCCTGGACCTTGTTGTCACTGGTGACGTGGTCTATGGGAATTGCTTCTAGATGTTTGAGGAAACCAATACTACGACACTGTAGGATCTTTGGATTGAGGGCATTCACAAGGTCAAGGTCTTGAGACCGAAGATTGTAATCCCATCGCATATGCACCCTGACGAAGAATACGGACCAAGCCATCTATGGAGAACCGAGAAATATATCTTGGACTGGAAAAAGGCTGTAAAGTCTTCTCGAACGTGGCAGGAGCTTGAGTCGAAGATAAAGCACCGATATCCTGAAAGGACGGGTTCATTCATCCTTTGTGTTAGTGCAGACAATTTTCAACGCAATCTTTTGAGTGTGGTGGTATGAACCAATATATGGTTACACTATAGCCAGCCACATTTAGTTGAATAGAACTACGGAGTATATGCCTGGATAGATATAATAATACGGACAGGAGAGTTAGGCTCCATAATTACTACGGTGCGCATGAAACCCATAAGTGATTTGTTGCCAGTGCGAATTAAAAGAGAATTCCCATTTACACACAACTACTCTAGCTGTTCTATAAATAGACCTCTTGTAATCCCTTGACTATGGGTACTAGCCATTTGTTAATACAATTAATTCACTACGAAGTAGAGCTAAGTACTCTACTTTAATTCGTGACACTATAGGGAGTAATCCCTTAGTGTATGCCCTAGTTACCTGCTAATATAAAACCGGACTTACTGTCAGGAGACCGGAAGCTTCGGGGCTCTCGGAGGTCACGTGGGTCGGAATGTGTAACTACTATTGGGACCCCTAACTGCTAGTTCCTTGTGATATACCAGCTGTTCGCTTAGTTGTTACCTGATATTATCCTCAAGTCTTCTTCACTCTTCTCTAGGGCCAGCAGGCTTTGCCCGACTCATCTATATAATACCTAGCATTCGGGATCCAATAGGCTAGTTTTAAATCTCACGGGACCTACTTCGTATAGGTAGGTATTATATTATGTTTGTTTGTTTATTTTATTATTTACGTCTACTAAGTAAATTAATTATATAAATCCCTTATAGGCAATAGGATGTTAAGAGCTGGCAGCTTATACTGCTATTTGCTGAGTTTTAATTTATAAAGGAAAAAGGGTTAATTTTAGTGGTATTAATTTATTTCTGTTAAGGGAGGATTATAAAAGTCTGCCTCTTTTATTAGTTTCTAGAAAGCTTTATTTCCTATAGGTTTAAGTAGGTAAAAAAGGGTTTTTTTAAAAAGGGATATCTAGAAAAAAAGGCTTAATTATTTTATATTCTATAAAATAGCTTTATCTTTTTAATTTACTATATTTACAGATAGACTCTTTATTATACTTAAATTATTTATAGTATTCCTAAAAGTCTTTATATTTTAATCTTTCCATTAAAAGCTTATAAAAGATAAAGTATAAAAGTTTAAGTTTTAAAGGGGAAGCTGAGGCCCTAAATCTTTATTATTTATAGCTTTTTAAGGTTTTATTAAATTAATTTTACTTTTTTACCTTTATAACTTTTTCTTTAACTTATGTTTTAATATATATAATTATAGCCTAATTTTATAGTATAGCAGGGAAAGCTATACTTTATTTAGCTAAATAGTTAACTTATTTATTACCTATAATATCTTTATATCTTAAAACCTATAAAATAAAGGTTTTATAAAGTAAAATATATTATATTAATTTCTAAAAGTATATATATATTTTTTATATAAAAAGGGGGGGCTTATTAAATAGCTTATTAATAATTAATAAATTATTTAAGAAAAGGAAAGCTGTTTAAATTATATAGTTTTTGTTATATATTTAACTATTAACTTTATAGCCTTTAAAGCAGCCTATACTTTTATATTATAGACCTTTATATTATTAAGGCGTTTAATGCCTATAATTACTTTTACTTTATAGTAAATGATTACCTTTTAGCCTATATTCCCTTTAATTTAAAATTTATTAAAATAGGTAAAGATTAAATAAAGGGGGAAGGATTTAATTATTTTTAAGTATTTTTTTACGGCAGTTAATTTACTTATACCTTTTAACTTAAGACTAGGGAGAATATATAACGATTTTTTAATAAAGAGTATAGGTTTAATAGTCTTATTAATTAACGCAGTAATGCGCTAAAGTCTAATTTATAGTAGTTAAAGAAAGAGTTTTTTATTAATATATTAATTAATTAAATATTTTTAACTTAATCCTATAAATTTTACTATATATTTAAGTTAAGCTTAAATTAAAGCAATATTAGCTAAAGGGACCTTTAATTTTTTATATAAAATAAGAATATTTATAGTCTTTTAAGTTAAAAAGATTGCCTTTACTATAGCTTTAAAGGCTTTATTTATTTTATTTATTAAGCTAAATACTTTTATATTTACCTATTTAATAAAATTTATTTATAACTATTATTTATACTCTAACTCTTATACTTTTATTTTATATAAAGCGATAAAGAGGATATAGGCTTTTATAGCCTATATTATAGCTTTAAAGAGTAAGCCTTTTTAAGTGTTATTAAACAATTTAAAAAATTAAAGACTTTATATACTTTACCTATAAATATCTTTATATATTTCTTAAAGGAAAGCTTTAAATTAAACTAAACCTTTAACTATTAAAAAAGATTTTTGAATTAAATTAATTTTCCCTTTATTATAATACTTTTTTTATATATTTAGCCTTTTATATAATAAAAGTATAGTAATTTAACTTTAATATAGTTAAAAGATATCATATTTTTTATATTTTACTTTAATATTTTATTAAATGTTTATTATATAAAGGTAACTGTTATTTTAAGTAAATTTGCTAATAATAAATATAGTAATAGTATTAAAATATTTAAAGCAGGATTATTAGTCATTAAGTTAAAGGATTAAGCTAAAGTAGAGTATTAATATAATAAAAAAGATAAAAAATCTTTATAAAGCTTTATATTTAAAGGTAAAGCCTAATAAATTAATTTTATTTTTTTATAAATAAAGGCAATTTTATTATTTATAAAAGACTTTACTTATTTTATAAATTAGATAAATTAACTTTATTATTTAAGCTATAAAACTAATTTATTTTTTATAATAATATTAAAAGGCTTAAAGATATTAAAAGTAAATAAAGTTATAACCTCCCTTTTACTTAAAGTAACTTTAATATTATAAATTAAATAAGTAATTAAATCTATAACTGCTTTTTTAAAAAAGGCTTTAAAGTATTATTTAAAAAAAATTATATTTAAATATTAAAAAGGATATTCTTTTAATAAATAGTCTTTTTAAGCCTTTTCCTATAAAATAGCAGTAAAATAGGCTTAAAAGCTTCATAGTTTATATAATTAAATTTACTAGGTTTAAAAATAATAGTAACTTTAATATTTTTAAAAGGGAAAAAGTAATACTTTAATTTAAAGCAGCTTTTAAAGAGATTTATAATAAACTTTTTAATAGTAGGCTATATATAATATAGGAAAGTAATTAATATATTATTTATACTAAGCGCAGTATTCCCTGCTTTAATTATAGTTTTCTTTACCTCTTTTTTAATAATTATTTTATTTTATAGTATTTAAAGGTTTTTTAATATTTAAAGTTTTTATAAGTTTTTAATATTTTCTTTTACTCCCTTTTACTATAATAAATATTTTAAAAAAAGCTATTTACTTTTTAAAGTTTAAAATACTTTTATTGCTATTTATTAAAGGGGGGGTTAAAACTAATCTATAGCTTTATATTATTTAATTACCTATTAAATACTTTTACTTAAACTAGCTTTAACTATAATTTTATTTTAATAATTGCATTTTTTATATTTAATTATATTATACAATATTTCTTTACTTTAATTTATTTATTAATCTTAAAGGGCCCTAAAATATAAATTAAATAGGCCATTTAATAGTCTTTATTTTACTAAAAGGCATTATATTTATTTTAATAATTTTTTATACCTGTTAATTATATATAGTCCGCGAAAAGTCTTTAAAGTATTTATATAGTTATATTTAAGTCTCCTTTAATTAAATTAATTATATTTACTTTTAGAAAAAGCTAAGTATATATATATATTAACTAGTTAAACTTTTATAAACTTTTAACAGGGATATATTTCTTTTTTTTATTAACTATTAGCCTAATAAAACTTAAAAATATAATACTAATTATATAATAGTTTAAGTTTATATTTAGGTTTTTTATAATAATAGTTAATATAAAGTAGTTAAAGAAAATAAAATTAATATATTTATTAAAATCCTTTATACGGGTATTTATAAAGGCAGGGATGAAATTATATTTATCTGTTTATTTAACTATTTTATTGCCTACAGTATTTAAGACTTAGCCTAGTTATTATATTTAATATAATATATTAAAGTCTTTTATAATATTGAAATTTACAAAGGATTAATTTTACTTTTTAAAGGTTTTTATTATAATATTAAAAAAATCTTTATAGTAAATATTAATAATAATATAATTATAGACTTTTATTTAATAGATATAATTACTCTTTAATTTTAAAAGTTAAAGTTATTAATATAATAGATTTAATAATCTTTTAATATATATAAAAATAAAATGTTTAGTTTCTTTTTAATTATTAATTAAATTAAATACTTAAAGGTTAAAGTAAATTTTTATTTATTTTTTAAATAATATAGTATTTTAATAAAGTTATAGCTTTTAACTTAATATAATATTAAAGCTATTTCTTTAAGCTAGTAAAAAGGCTATATTATAATATTATCTTTATTTTTTTATATTAGCCTAAAAGATTTTTAAATTAACGTTTTTTTAATAGTTTTAATAAAGTTTATTATTTATAGATTAAGCTTATAGGGTTTATCTCCTTTAAAGGATTTTTTTAAAGTATTATTTATAAAGTTGTTAAAATTAATAACTTTAATTATAAAGTAAGCTAATAAACTTTCCTTTAATAAGCTATTAAAGATATTTATAAAAATTAATTTTAATTTAAAAGGGCTTTATTATAAAGGCAGGGGGTATTATTTAATTTAAAGGGAAAAGTCTTTAAATTTAAGCTTTAAACGCAGTAAAAGATTTAGTTAAAGTAGCTTAAAAAGCTCCTTGTTTAAATGCATTTAATTTAAACTTAAAGGTAAAAGGGGTAAAGCTTTTTTTTAAAAATCCTTAAATTTTAAGTTTTTTAATACTTTTAAGTTATTTTTTAATAAGATATACTTTTATATTATTTTTAATAGTTATATGGATATAGCAGTTTAAAGTATTAAATTAATATAGTTTAAAGCAGTTAATATATTAAATAAATTTATTATAGTTTTTATTTTTATTAATATATGAAAAGGCAGGTTTATTATACTTTTTATAATATATAGTTTTAATATATCTTTAAAAGTTATAAAAGTTAAAGTATTTATTATACTAAATTATTTGTACTCTTTAAATTTAAAGTTTTATTAAAGTTATATAATTAAAACGTTTAAAGGCTATTTTAATTTCCTCTTTAAAAAAATTAAAGTAATAGTAGGTATTAATAGTTTTATTAAAAAAGGCCTTTTAATAAAAGATGAAAGGTATTGTAAATTTAATACTCTTTTAAACTTTAATTAAATTTAATATATTAATAGGGAATATATTTAAAGTATTAATATAGTATTTAAAAATACTTTATATAAAAAAACTCTTTTATTTATATACTTTTTTAATCTTTAAACTGCTAGCTTTTATAGTTAAATTTAAAATAAAGATTTTCTTTTTAGTTTTATTATTATTAGTTTTTAATATAAGGTTTAACTTTACTTTTGAAAAGTAAATAATATTTTAATTTTTAATTTTTTTAATTTTAAATAATTTTTTATTTAGTTTTAATAATAATAATTTTCTTTTAATTATAATTTAAAGCAATTTAAAAATTTTTATTATTTAACTTTTTAAAAATTATAGTTTATTTATTTATATTATTTTTTATAATAGAGGCTAGCCTTTTATCATTTTATAAAGTAAATTTACTTCTATTTTTTATTAAAGGGTTTTTATTTATACTTTTAGCTATAATTATAGTTTATATAATTTATTTTAAGCTATTAGTTATTTAAAAAGCATTTAAATTAAGTTAAATTAAAAGGTAAACTTTAATTTATTATTATTTATTATTTTAATAAATACTTGATTTACTTATAAAATAACCAAAAAATAATCTTTTGTTTAATATTTAACTAAACAGTTATTAATAGTTTAAGCTATTAAAAATAAAACTTTTTATTTAACTTTTTAAATTATATTAATTTTTTTAATTTTTAAAAAGATTTTATAAGCTGCAATAAATTATTTACTATTATTAAAGGTAAATGCTTTTATTAGCCTACTTTAAAGGGAGAAAAAAAGCTTTTTTAAATCCTTTTTAAAAAGAAAAAGATATTAGGTTTTATATTAGAATTAAAATTAAATCTAAGGATATTAGTTTTAATATATTTATTATTAATATAGTGTTTTTTAAGTATAAGCGGGAAGACTATAGTTTTTATTTATTTTAAGAGTAAAGGAGTACTTTCCTTTTTAAGTCGCTAGATTGCTGCCTGCTTAGCAGCAGTAAAGTTTAATTATTCCTAGTTCGCTTAAAGTCTAATAGTATTTACTATTTTTCTTTAAATGCCTAAAAGGGGTAAAGAGCGTTATTAAGCTTGTTTTTCTTAATAGTTTGTCGAGGGGGAATTGGCACTCCAGAACACACACACAACACACACACACACCCACACACACAACGGTTGGTATCGAGCGCGGGAACCGCGCTCCTGACAGAACCACGAAGCGGCAATTAAGTAATATAGGGACTAAAAGATACTGCGGATCATTTGATCATGATGCCAGCAGCCAAAAGCAACCAACGGTTACCTTCATACGCCTCAGCGGCTGTGTACTCACAGGTGGGGTTATGTGTTGAAGGGGGAAGAAGGTTGATGTGTATTAAACTAGGTCTATCTGTATATCTTTATACTCCTAAGCTTTCTTAATCAAGTAACTGCTTAAATAAGCAGCCGACTTTTTCTCGAGTAAGCTTTAACGAGAAAAATGCAAGTGCGTTGGGCATGTCAGTTACCCCCGACAAAATAGCTAGTTAAAAGGTTGTGAATTTTTGGTGAGTAGGCACCTAAAAGGTGGGGTACCTGCAGGTGTAGGAGGGAAGCTTGTAGGTATTATATTAGCATGGCCAAGTAAATTTTACACCTTTAGCTAATGCATTATATTTATATTATCCAACAAGCATACTTATGAGAGCTATTTGAACTCAACTTTCCAATATGTCTATGGCCTGCCTAGGGACAGCCTTATAATATGGAATGCTCGCTTATATAGTCTTGCGCAGACTTGCAACTCAACGCCTTATTTAACCTCGGCGTATGTCTCCAGCGCGTCGTGCAGCCGCCCAAAAACACCGTCATGCCAGCGTCTCACCTCCTCCCACTCTGGCTTGGGCAAAGTCACCTGTGCCATCCGCAACCAGGCGCCGACAATGAAATCCGCATAGCTGGCCCGCTGCCCTAGCAGAAAAGGCCCGTCGGTATTCTCGAGGAACAGCTTGGCCAGGTCGCCCAGCATGCCCCGAAAGGATTCCATGACCTTCTCGCGCGCCTCGCCGGTCAAGGCGAAATCATCCCAAGAGCTGACGCCGGCACGACGGACGAATTCGGCCTTGGTTTCCTCAGCGGTGGCCGGATCAAGCGGCAGGCCGTCAACCATGAGCGGAACGTGGGTGCTAAAGGCCGCATCAACGTTTGTATTGAAACGGGCATACTCGGGAAAGCCACCATCTCCGCGCTCCGACAGCGGCGCCGGGAAGCCGAACGTCTGTACAAAGGTGTAGTCGAGGGTTTGGGCCGGGAACAAGTCGCCGGCGCCCGAGTCGGGATATGTGCGCTGCAGGTGGACGGCGATATCGAAGGAGTCGCCGACAGTGGCGCCCGTGGCAGTATCTTGGATCACAGGGAGGGTGTAGAAATCAGTGCCGTCGGCAAACTTGCGAGTGACAGTCTCGCTAAGGCCGCGGCGCACTTTCGAGATATCGGGCATGCCCACCCACGACGTCGAGTACGGAACGCCCTTGAAGTTGAGCGCAAACCGGCTCTTCCACGGGTTTGGCGAGCAGCACGACTCCACTACGGGGGGCTTGTGGGCGATGTCGTAGAGGACAATGGCGCCCGAGGAGGTCTTGGTCGTGGTCGTCGCCATAGCAAATAACAGGCAAGTGAGTGTATGTTAAGGCAGATCTCGTGGTTTTTGCGTGGCGAGCTAAACGAATACTTACCGGGGAATCTGTCTATCGGATGAAGTTGGGCACGTAATGAGGCCTACCCCCCGCAACGCAGGCATGTAAACTACGTAGTCCACTGCATATGTCAGGGGGGGTAGACCCTATTAGTAGCGCCGGCAGTTGTCATAGGCTGATGCGTATGTAAGGAACTAAGCTATGCCCTAGTTTGGTTATCCCTGCATATACGACTGATGCGGCACATTAACTGTGACGATCTGGCTGATTCCCAAGGAACAAACCGAGGTTCGTGGGTTTATATTGGCAGAGAGGTTAGTATTTCATAGAACTGGTGGATTCAGGTAAATAATTATATTAACGACTGTTTAAGTAACCATACTAAATGAGTGATAAGCCAGTTGTATATATACAAAGGAAATTTCCTTCATCATCAGAAGATGTAACTACGTCTTTTATGATTTTGTGTCCTCAATTATCTAGATATATTGTTGGGACTAACTGACATGCCCAACACACAGGCATCTTTTCTTCTTAGCTATAAAATATAAGCAAGTAGTCTTAGTTTAATACACATCAACATTCTTCTCCTTCAACTCTTTAACCCTAACTTATCAGTTATAGGCTCTGGAAACCTACGGAGCCAGAGATTGTTCAATCTGGCTGTCAGCATCATGATCAAATCATCTACAGTGTCATTTATGAATTATCTCCAGCCGCTTCATGGTTCTATTAGCGGTGCTACCGCACGCCCTACCTATAAGTTCGCTTCCTGGGTGTGGTTTGTGTGTGTGTGCGTGTGTGTGTGTGCATACATTTCCCTCTCGACAAAGTATATTATCGATTACTAGGTGATCTGGTATATGCTTCAATGATTGCTTCTTTTGAACATCGGATTAGTCCGTTGGTCCTATATTGATCCACGGTACATACCGTCCGAGACCCTTTATACGGCCATAAGAGTATCGGGTTATAACAATATTGTACACCTTCACCTATTGAGTCTCCCGCGTTGCTTGCAATCCAGGCGATGGCGATAATGGAAATCCCGATGACGGCGGTCCAGTGATTTCTAGTGGCGCAGATGGTGTGTGAGCTGATGCAACCGTTCGCTAATGAGGGTAGACTGAATCGAACCGATTGCTTGACTCCCTAACTGCGGTTAACATATATGAAGGAACTGTGCGATCCTTCAATCGGGAAGACTCCACGATGGTGTCCAGGCCTCGTCATTGTCGTCGATGCGAATGTTTCATTGCTGAATGCTGCCATCTCTGCGCAGTTGTTGTTGTTGTTGTTGTTGTAGGGGTGGTGGCTCTTGTTGTCCCCATCAAAGCGACTGAGACATCACTCTACATCAATCCTTTCAATGATTCTAATCAGATTGACTGCGATTGATGGTAATAAATCAGAGCACCAACTCAAGTTATATGGGTTGACAAGAATATACAGTAAAAGTGCTCTATACTAATACTAGTACCACCACTACTACTCGGAGACCCACTGACATGCGCCCTACGCCTTACTGTCGTCGTCGACCCACACTTTACAAGCTCGTGCAAGACTTGAGTCAGAAGCAAGCAACCAACTTGTTGCTGAACATTGCCAACCAAGATTCCATCTCAGTTTCCCCAACATGGAGATCCCGGAAAATCATCCAAGCGAGGTGAGCGTTGGCACAGTTGATAGTTACAGTTTCTATTGGGATATGGAAGACTGGGGGCCAGGCCAGACCTCCGGAGCTGTCGGAGAATCGTCGCAATACGGGCACACAGCAAGCCCGCGTCCCGAGAACACTTCTTTAGCTACATTAGAGAGTCTTCAGCTCGCAATGGGCACGATACAAGATACACCGGTCTATCTTTCAGAAGGCCATGGGAATGCAGTTGCCTCAAACAACCCGTCCGCGGATTCATCGCCGCGAGCCAGGATCCGACCGCTTATCACACAAGACTCCGTCAGGGTCCTGAGGCGCTGGTACGCAACAAACAAGCATCATCCATACCCCAGTAAAGAGGCGAAAGAGACTCTGAGTAGCGTGACTGGTCTTGACATGACACAAATTACCAACTGGTTCGCGAACGCAAGGAGGCGTGCGAAAGCAGCTGCGGCAACCACTCGGCCATCTTCCACACATAACGAGCAGCCTCCAGCGGGCATAGATATCCCCCCACGACATCCGACTCCGGGAATCTTTGAGAGTATGGACCCTCTTCAAAGATGGGCCAACTCTCCTCCGGAAGACGAGCCAGCCTCCGCGTCAGCCATCTCAAGGGCCATCAATGCAGCAGACCCTGCTTTGGAACCACAGGCATACGCTTCCCCCGCTCCAAGGTGCTCTGGCGGCAACTCAAGCGCATCATTGAGCAACCGGTCCTCCGCTAGCAGATATCATGAACTGTCGAGCGATGGTTCTATCGCCTCTACGCACTCCTCAGCCAGCGGAATAGCTCCATCGACCTTTCCGATTTTTCGTCCGAGTCTAAGACGCCGTCGTCGTAGAAAACAAGCCATTCAACACCGACAAGAGCCTCCTCAACAGTCAAAAGGGCTTTTCCAATGCACATTCTGCACCGAAGAGTTCAGAACCAAATACGATTGGCAACGACACGAGAAAACATGGCACCTGCCGTTGGATCGCTGGGTTTGTGCACCAACTGGACCACTTTCTCTGCATCCAGACACAAACGCCTTGATGTGCGTCTTCTGTGGCAAGGAGAGCCCAGATGCGGCGCACATTGAGTCGCACAATTTCTCTCTGTGCAACAGGAGAAAGGAGGGGAGGACATTTTATAGGAAAGACCACTTGATGCAACATCTCCGACTCGTTCATCACGTCAGCGTCCCCGGAAATAGCTTTGATTCATGGAAGGTATCTGCACCTCAGATCCGATCGCGATGCGGCTTTTGCGGCCGTTGCCTAGATGACTGGTCGATGAGAGTTGAACATCTCGGGGAACATTTCAGGACTGGAAGCACGATGGAAAACTGGCGAGGCGACTGGGGATTCGAGCCTTCTATCATATCGTCACTTGAAAACGCGCTTCCTCCTTGTAAGATTGAAGCAGCGCGCGACGACTCCTGCTAGCATGAACGCACAGCTGACTCGGCTTTGCAGATTTACTTCATTATGAAAGGAATTCTCCATTACCATATAAGGCTGGCAAGGCTACGCCATGGACACCGAGCACCGCATATGAGCTTTTAAAGATGGAACTTCAGTATTGGATCATTGACCAGATGGACGACGTTGGCCGGACCCCAAGCGACTCCCAAATACAAGAAGAAGCATGTCGAATTATTCTCAGTGCAGATCTCTTGTCGAGCAATGACGCGGGAGATGCTTCATCATGGCTGCGCGATCTTGCAATGTCCTCAACCGAAATCATGCAGAGTGCGATGTTTCAAACAGTACGTGGTCAGGCCGAGAGCCGATTATCCAGCCTTCGAATCAATGGAAAAGACAATATATTTCAGAATTGCAACCTCGAGAGTCAATTGCAAGACTTCTACGTGGATGCAATGCTTCATAGACGTCCAATTTCAGACAGCCAGCTTCAGTCTGAAGCTGCCCGAATCATCCGTCTGACTGAAGAGCTGTCCAACGCGCCATCGGAGGTTGTAGCCAGTTGGCTTTTGCGCTTGATATCTAGCTGTACGGAATGGCTAGGACAGTTCAAGCAAAGAGCCGCCAAGTCAATGTCTCCAGAGGCGGGTGGGCTCCCTCGCGAACTCGAAACCTTACTTCCTTTGTGCCAGGCTCACGGTGAGCACGACAATGAGCCCATTGCCAGTCTGCAAAACTTCCATTTATCGCCAATCGAGGTATCAATGGGGGCATTGGGTAGCCATGGGCCCTCTTCTGTGGACCAGGCTGGCTTTTTCATGGATCCATCTGGTGGTATGGGTGGTATGGGCGGTTTCGATGAGTTGGATCTAGTAATGGAACATGCTCCAGTTGATCCACCAAATCCAGAAGATGAAAGATCACCTTTTGCGCAACATCCTAGAGCCAGCCTTCCAACCCAGATCTCAGATCCAGAATCACCACGGCTGGGAAATATCACGTCCACCCCGAGTCCCGGGCCATCAACTTCTACCAAGCGGCCACCTTACTTTCCAAATGACGGAAATGCTTATCGCCGCCTTGCTCGCGACTTGGCTCGGTTTGTTGCATCGGCCATGTCTGAAAAGAATCCCAATAAGCACGTTCCTACGGACGAAGAAATCAAGTACCAAGCTCGGTGGCTAGAGTTCGACGAGTAAGTGCCCTTGAAAGTTTTTAAATGGAAAGCTTTTAATAGATTGGCCATAGTGATGATCCTTGGAACCAGACAGCAGCCGACAATCCTGAGTGGCTACTGAGGTTCAAGCGTGATGTTGGACTCCTACCTCCAGATTCCGGCCCGAGCTTAGGCCTGGTTCAAAGAATGATACCCAAACTGCATTGATTACTCCATGATTCATCAAATCCAATCTCATCCTGACAAGGAAAGCTGGGCAGCGGGCTGACTGGGTCATTCGCTAATCTCATGTAGGTCTTGTCCTTTGGTATGAACAAGTGGTGTCTCTGCGATTTGCATACTATTACAGTTACTAAATCAAGCATAATTGTCAAGTTTTATCAATCAATCAAGTGAATTATCTTGAAAATTGATATAACAGAGAGGTTCTAACAAAAGTCTCCGGCTCATAATAGGCTATATGCTTATTCCTATTATTATTTTTAAGGTGAAACACCATATATATACACACATACACCACGCAAGCAAACCCGCAAGGAAACTATAAACAGACGTGTGGTAGCACGGCTAATTGGACCATAAAGCTAAGGATAACGGGTAAAAGACGCTGCGGCACTACTTAATCATGATTCCGATAGCAGGAAGAGGTGCATATTGGGCTGACAGCTCTCGTTTATTCGTCATAAATGCAGCTAGGGGTTAAGAATCGATGGAGAAAGAAGGTTATTGTGTAAATTATCTGAAAGCAAGTAATCCTAACATGGTAGTTCCTGAATGCGGGAATTACGTAGGTCCGTATTCGGCAACTGCCATATTCAGCAAAGGAAAACGGACTGGGACAGGAATGACGAATATTCCTGACAAAGCATTAAATGCTCAACAAGGAGATCAAGTCACAACTTCCTATAAATATCTTTCTCTTCTACATCTTGGCATTACGGATAATCTTCTCTATTCCAACACCAAACAATTGTCTCGCGTCACGCAAAATGAAGCTAGCTCCTATTGTACCGCTTTTCGGCTTGGTCTTTGGCGGCACCTCCCAGGCTCCCCCTGAAAATGAGGAGACGATTTTACTCATGAGTTTCCTCACCCATTACTCAAAAACAGCTAACTAACAGAACCTTTTTCCAATCATACATCAATGGATATGGAATCAGAAAATGGCCTACGCGAAAACTTCCCAGACCGTTTATGGTATTTTGATCACCCTACTGCGCTAAACGCAACCTAGATATTTGGTGGGCACTCTCAAACGCGAATGGCACCGGCCCAGTATTCTGGATGAAAACCAAACCATTCGACTTATAGAAAACATCTAGTTGAAGCAACACGGTAGACGACACAGGCGCTAGTGGCACTTTAGAGCGGTGCCTTTTCTCTTATATCAGGTTTCCTAAAACAATAGGTGCAGTGGATTGGAGACATCCGATTGCTTTAATCCATTTGCATCTACCTGTTACAGTAATGAATCTGGAATTAATGCACAAAATGTTACGATCTCTACATTCACGACTACGGATATTTTTGTTCCCTATTATGTAAGGGGTTGCCCTCTCGCAGCCCACCTCCGACAACCTTGGGATTTGTTGGATGCCTTAAGATAGTTGGCTATATAAACCCTGTTATGGTTTGTTGTTGTCTTAGGCATCCTGCTCCCCAATTGGGCAACTTTATAGAGCAAAGTAGGAGGAGGAAAACATCGTAGGGATTCGAGAGTAATCAAGCTGTTAAAATCTCGAGATAATATATTGTGAGTAATGCTATGCAGACAGATAGAAATTGATATTTGCACAGATGATTTATGCACCACCCGCGAATATCTCCCCGCAGCTCATTACACCACATAACTGAAATACTGCACCAATAGGTGTTCAGTATGGAGTATCCCTTCTATCTGCTCTATACAAAATCTCCCCAAGCCGACTATTCTTCCAGCCATGTTGTCAGCATAATTTCATCAAATTCGTCTTCAATCCCTAGGTCGCCCATACTCTCTCCCTGTGACTGCTGTATTTGCTCTATAACTTTTATAACTTTAATGTAAGATCAACTCTATCCACGCTGCTGCTGCTGCTGTTCAGGGCTGCATCCCCATCAAATCAAATCACATATTCTATCAAACAAACAAACAAATGAAGCTATTCCCAATGATGAAACAGTCAAATGTATAAGGCCTGATATTTGACCTATTTAATTAAATAGTTTAGGGTAGTTTTCCTTCAGGAAATTATTATTCTAGGCCTAGATATATAAAAAAAATAAAAAATATAGCCTGCAGTAGGAATTAAACCTATAACCTCTTTATAATAGTTATTTTTAGAGATTATACTATTATATAAATATTCCTATTAGTTATTAACTATACCCTTTATTATAATCTATATACTATATAGCTTAGCTAGCCTTTAATGTAAATCTAGCCCAGTAACGCCGCTTTATATATATCGCGATACTATATACATTATTGCTACCTAAACATATTAATAACACAACCTTATTTATATATACGCCCTTAATATAATAAGTCTTTTAATTGTTAACTCGTCTCTTTATTGCAGTATTTTATTGCAATTCAAAAATGCCTTTTAAGTTATCTTTAACATTAACCTCTCAGCGACTTCCTATAAAGCCATCAACACTTAAAAAGGTATAATGCTTAAAGAATTAACTGCGAAAAGGTGCAATTACACTTAAAGGGAATTTTGTTCTTGAGGGGGAGAAGTAGAGCGATTAAATCGGTATTAACACTAAGGAAATTAAGGGATAAGGGCACTGAGGAATTAGGAATAGCATCACCTAATCAAATGTATTAAATTAAATTAAATCTGGTCAAACAGTCAAATGTGGCATCGAAATTCGATCAAACAGTCAAATGTAGGGTCCAGATTTGCTTTGTTTGATCGGGATGCAGCCCTGCTGCTGTTAGAGATTTTTGGTAGCGCATGGAACATCTGTGCAAATAGAAATTTCTATCTGTGTGAGCTCTATATTATATATGAATTTATCGTGAATATAAAACATTCTCATATATTATTGTATATGAATAATATTATTTCATTGTCACTTTTCAAGGCTTCAAGTAAAAATCTCTTTCTCTCTCTATTGTAACATGTCTATCGCTTAAATAAATAGCATTAAGTGTATTAAGTAGCGTCTGATACTACAGTGGGGAGAAGAAAGTTTCAGTACCTAAACTTTTGTAAGCCAACTCTATAGAAAATTTACCGAAACTTTTTGCCTGGCACTGTACGGAGTACAATCACCTAATTCCAGTGACTTGGGTACTGACTGCACTGACAACACTCGGAGAAGTACGGAGTACACGCTAATGAAACTTTCAATGGGTAAACTATAAATGACATCACATTATGCCAGGTTATAATACTAGCTTCGTGTTTCCCCTGAAGATGTGCAAGGGTATTCTATCCGCTATTCCCTATGAGGGTGATTTGAAGTGTATTCCTACCAAGTGCAATCGGCATAATTTTCATGTCCTTGTGTAGAGAGCTTATGCAACAGTGTTCCCATTTAGGCTGTCGAGAAGGGGAAACAAATTGAATGATGAAAAATAACTTCCCCTTGAATAAAGGGATTATGAAAATGGTTTGAAGAACCGCACAAAGGTTAATAAGGGGATATGATGTCCGCCGTTTCTAGTTTCTTCTGACCCGAAGATCATAATTTTCAACATCTCCATTGAGAGACCATTCCCAATATCCACCAGATAAAGTTCCTGAACCTTGAAGACATTGCGAGATGATGTTGTCTATTGCATTCTATTACAATAGTTGATCTTTATGTAATCACAAATTGTGGCGTCACCTTTAGCTTACTCGGCATTGAGCCTTCGAACCAGTCCCGGAATATTGAGCATGAACCCAAACGCGGGTTCCGCTGCAGAAGTAGTCGTGGGAAGTGGACTGAGAGTTGCAGATTTGGTATGCGGCCTGTTGAAAAGCGTTGAGGTTGCAGCCCCGAATTTGGTCCGAATAGCATTGAGCAGCATTTGCCGTAGTGCTAATGAAAGCGAAAGAGAAAGGGAGGAGAGAGCGCATCTAAGAACTTTGCGATAATATCAAGAATTGGCGCTTAGGTTTAAGAAGAAGCGAATAAGGCGACTTGGTAGTTTAAAAGGGAACCTACGTCTTATATATCTTATACATCTAATAAAAGTAAAGTATAGATAGTATGTACGCAAATATTCAGCACTAATGAATCATATAAGCACTTGACATGCTACTGCATATTTAACCTGGTAATTCCGAACTGGAAAAGCATCCACCAATTGCTGTTGGGCGAAAGTCAGACGGCTGACTAGCCCGTTAGGCAGCTTTGACGGTCTCACCAACGTTCTAACTTATGATATTGAAGCTTTTCTCCTATTAAACGGGAATTTGAAAAGTATTATAGCAGTTCCAGAACTTTGTTCTCGATCTTTCTATTGAGTGTATGTTTGCTAGAGAGAGCCATGTTGTTGGAGCCTAGTTTGTTGGGACTTGACGATTCAGATTTACGTTGCAGCCACGGATAAATGATTCGACCGCAACCCTGTTCCGGGCCAATTCTGTGGGAATATTCTGTAGAGCCAAGACAATCGGGCGGGTCGTTCTATGAACATGGTTATGGATCAGTGGAACTCCTCGTAAAGACTTAGATTATCCAGGGGTCCTGTAATCCGTCATCAGGCTTTGAATAACCCTTCATTGGCGTGAATTAATATGTGTTATTGTAAAACGTGAAGATATGTCGGCCAGAATGTTTCAGCTTACCCCAAGCCTTCATACAATCTATCAATTGTCTTGCTGCGGTATTGATGTATCTGTGTCCTCTAGTTATTCTCTTTCCCAGTATTAGCTAAAATTCACTTATATTACCACCATAGCGCCCGCTGCTAATACGACATAGCGCCCGCTGTAGCTGATGTTTGAACATGCTATTAAATTAACTCATTTGACTACTATGTAGTAAGGACCAGGAGGACTTCCAAGACAATAAATAACTTACTATGCACGGGTTATTAGAATCCTCAAAGAATTTAAACCACGTAAAGGAAATATGTGCATGAATCTATGGTATCCATCACCTAATTGTTAAGGACATTTAATTGAGGCGAACTACCTTCTACACCAGTGAGTGATACCTTTGACTGAGAAAAGACTCAGTTGCCCTACCAATATAAACCCAACTCATACAGTTTATTCCCGAGGAAATAACCTGGGTCCTTTTATAGGGTCTTGGTTTTATTCGTATAGTACTTCTTTTAGGCCTGACCGAGAATATAGTGTGCCCCTAAATTAAAGGTAGGGTCAGAGGAACCATGGGCAAGGTGGGATCGCACCTCCCTACATAGACAAACGAAGAACCACCCGGGTTACAGGACCTTCAACCCCCTAGGGGACTGGACACAAGACCCCCCCTCAGTCCTCACATACATCAGGATCTCGCCCAACCTACCAGCGACCCAACTCCAGCCAGTTGGACTTAAGGACCGCAACGTATACTGGACACGGGTCTGCGACTACACCATCGTCAACATCTACCGCAGGGCAACTGAAACCGTCACGATAGATATCCTCGAGGGATAGGGGCGCCCCCCTCCGAGAACCATCGTGGCCGGAGACTTCAATGCGATACACTAGACCTAGCAACCCGGCAGCAAGACTAATACCGCGGGAAACTAAGTGGAAGAATAGGTAAAAGGAGCGGGTTTCTCTCCCTCTCTTATAGATACACCGACTAACCGTCACGGCAATATAATCGACTTAGTCTTCACTAATACAGCCGCTTAAACAGTAATAGACAGACAACTAGACACAGGGTCAGACTACTTTACACTTATTACTACTCTGCCAGACCTAACAGCCCCGCCAACTACTAAAGGCAAGCTTTATATCCCGTTTAAATCCCTCTTAGACTTTAGCTAACTAATGCATAGCTATAAATCCTGCCTGCTAGACCTAAACCTTAACAGTATTATATAAAAGGATTTAAATAGAGCGGCCTAGGCTTTATAAGACCTCTTTACTACTACTATAATAAGGGCCGGGAAAAGAAGGCATTAAAATGGCTATAGCGCACTATAGTAGGACTACGACTGCAGAGAGGTATAGAGGGCTGTAATAGCGACTGCTAATATATCCGAGGAAAGAGAAGCCGCCGAGAAGACCCTGCATATAACTGTCTTATAAAAGAAAGCAGCCTATTAGGACTCGATTATAGCTGCGGCAGGATTAGGCAGAGGTATATTCTAGGTAGCTAAATAAAGGAAGGCCACTAACCGGTTTTAACTATTACCTTTAATAGATAGGGACTGCTAGGTTATAGACCTAATAGATAGAGCTACCCTCCTGCAGAAGATAGTCCTTGAACGCAGGGAAGCGTTTAAAGACGTTAATACCTTTTAGGATTACTTAGTCTACCCCTTTAAAGATATCCCTTAAAATAAAGAACTAAATAAGGAAAAAGTAATAAAAGCTATTACCGGAGTAGGGAATACTGCCCTTAAAGCAGATAGGATCTCGGTAAAACTTTTTAAAATAGCCTAGCCAGCAGTCTATAACTTTATATATAAGCTCTTTAAAGGATACCTAAAAATCAAATATTACCTAGCCCTTTTTTAAAACGCTAAAGTAACCTTTATATTTAAGCTAAATAAATTAAACTACTTTACGTATAAAGCTTAATAGCTAATCTTACTTTTATTATATATAGGCAAAAGTTTAGAGAGGCTATTAGCGTAAAAGATTGCAAAAGATGCATTTAAGTATAAAGTGCTTTTAAGATAATATTTTAAAGCTTTACTGAAAAGGAGCGCTATAGACCTCCTTGCCTGCTTTATTTATAATATTAAACTAGTACTTTTTAAAGGAGAGGAGGCATTAATTTTTACCTTTAATATTTTAAAAGCTTTTAATATTATAATAAAGAACTATATAACCTTTTAACTTAAAAAACAGGGATAGTTAAATTAGTTTACTAAATAAGTGGAGTCTTTTTTAAGCGACTATATAGTCTCTGTCTAGAAAAGGGATAGTATTACCTTCCCTTATAGTAGACTTAAATACAGAACTCTTTAAAGATCCCCTTTTTTATTAATTTTATTTATACTATATATTGCCCTGCTTTTAGGAATAAAATAGGCCAGCAATAAACATTTTAGCTATATAGACAATATTGCCTTTTTAGCTATAGGCCTTTATATAGGCTATACTTTGGTAATATTATAGAATAAGTTAAACCAGGCAGTTTAGTAAGGTTAGGAAAATATAATCTCTTTTACTTTAAATAAAGCTAAACTCCTTTACTTTTATATGAGATATAGACTTAATCTTTAATACCTAGTAATACTAGAAAGAAAACAGGTTAACTTTAAAGAATATATAAAATAGCTTAGCATTATTTTTAACTTTAAATTATTATTTAAAAAATATATAGAGGCCTAGGCGGGTAAGGCCCTGAAAACGGCTAATTTCCTAAAAAGCTTTAATAAAACCTAAAAAGGCTCCCCCTTTAATATAGTAGCTATAGCAGCTAAGGCCTATATACTACTAGTCGCCCTATATAATATAAAGGTATAGTAGCCTAGCTTAAAAAGAGAATCTAGGAATAACCTAGGCAAGATAGTAAGTATAGGCGTTAATAACCTTACAGTAAAACTAGATAAGGCCTTTAAAACTATAGCCTATACTATCCTTTTAGTTTAGAAAACTACCCCTATCCTGGTACTTTACAGAGAGTCTAGTATCCTGCCTGCATTTACAGTTTTTGCCTAGGCGAAACTGAGAAACGCTGCCCGACTTATAGGCCTAGACTAGTCCTATCCGCTGACTAACAGGATTAATAGACTAAACGTCCAGCTCCCTGCGACTCGCCTATAGAGGATAGCCAGACTTATCAGCAGGTCTATCCGACCTACTCTCTTCGCCTATAAACCCTGTTTTATTAAAGCTGGCCTAAGCTTTAAAACACTTAGGAAAAAGGTGGCTACGCGGAAGCACCTTAAACTAATAGACTTGCTACTAGCCTTAACGGCAGTGGCTTACTTAAATGGCTCCTAACTCGATAAAAAGACTAGATAAAGAGCAGCAGTATATTACAGAGCTAAAGTCTATAAAGACTGCAGGCCACTCACTAATATAAAGGTCTATAATATAGAAGCTGTAAAAGCTGCTAAAGCAATTAAAACAGCAGCCAGACTTGCAAGGAATAACCCTAGAATTAATAAAATATATATCTTTCTTAATAATATATTAATAGTTAAAGGCTTACTAGGCAAAGCCTTAACTTTATTATAAAAAGAGTTTATGCAGTTTTAATATATAATAAAAGAGATATACCTTTATAAAGTGTTTATTTCTTAAATGCTAGGCTATAAAGATATATAAAGCAATAAAATAGCAGATAAACTAGTAAAGGAAGGGATAGCCTTTAACCTTCCTTTATAAAGCTAAAGTACTTTAATATATATTAAGCGCTAGGTAAAAGCAGAAAGAAAAACCCTTTAAAAGAAATACTAAAAGGTAAATGCCCTAGAAAGCTATTAACTGTAAAACCTAGGAGCACTGCCGAACCCCCTAGAACTAAAACTCCTTTAACCTATTTTATATAAGCTGCTGGCAGAAAGGTCTAGTTATAGAGACTTTTAAAGCTATTATGACTGTTTTGGCTATAATATGCAATCCTATTATAAATGCGGCTCCCTTAAAGAGCCAGGGCACTTTGCCGAATACTGTATAATAAGGAGCTTCCTCTTTAAAACACTAAAAGGCAAGAGACCAGTTATATACCTACTAGGACCTAAAAGAAGCAAGGCTTTTTAAAAGCTAATAAAGGGGGTAAACCTATATAGCCCCCCTTTATAAAATATAGATTAAGAATATACTAAAATTTTCCTTTATCCAGTAAAATGTAGCGAACAGGGTCTAGACCCCTAGCTCCTACTGACCTATTTGCCTAAATAAGGCTATTATACCTAGATATAGAGTAGTCGTAAATAGTAATAAAAAAAAAAAAAATAAAAAAAAGGTAGGGTCAGATAAGTACTTGGTAATAATCAAGTAATAGGACTAGTAGGGGTCAGCTTGATATTACCGATAGGGTTTGAGATTCAAGTTAGCTGACTCACCAGTGATATTTTGGCCTGCCGCGACATAAGCAGTAAGGTATACCGTCTTCGGTCCCTTTACCCTCCCTAAATACATATTTTACATATATCTCAGAAAATTCCTATTAAGCTGTTGTAGTAGAAAGGGTATGCTGTCGTCTATTAGATGCTATCTAAATTCCACATTAAGGGCAGTAATCTACTTGTGTCTCCTTTTAGGTATTCCTGCCCAATCCACCCAATCCACCCAATCATAATAACAAGACGCATTCGAAAACTGTCACTTCTATCTCTGTAGTTTCAGTTTTACCAATTGCCAGCGCCTTTACGAAATATGGATGTTGTTTAGGTGCTGGGAATCAGTTCCATGAAAACCTTATAGTAGCAGAGCTTACTCCTTCCCTGGTGGACCTATAGGCCCTCTTTGTGTTTAAAAGGCTATTTAAAGGTTTATAAATATTAAAGAAGTTTTAATAAACTACTAATAGACATTCGCGAAGCTTAAAAAGTATTAGAGTTTATAGAGGTTTAAAGGTCTTTTTCAATTTATAATTGCAGCCACTTTTTTAAAGTTTATTTTAATATTATTATTTATAATAATTAAATTAAAATATTTTATTTTTATTATTTTAAATTTCTATTCTTTTATATTAACTTAAAGGCCTATATTAATTAATTTATTTATAACTTTTTTTATATATAATTAATATTCTTTTTATATAGCTAAATAAACTAAAATATTATTAAATATAATAGGTGTAGCCTAGCTGGAAAGTATACAGTTAGGGCACCTCTGTATTGTCTATTTATAGCTGAAGGAAAGAAGCTTTATACTAGCTATATATATATTATATAGTTGTATGTATAGGGTTGTGGCTGAGGTGGTTTCCTAATTAGGTAAGCGGTCTAGTCTTGGTCGTATTTCCGGATTCGGCGTAGTCGTGATTCTAGGAGATATAGCCTAGCCTGTAATATTACCCCCCTTTCTTATAGTGGCTCTCTCCTTAGGCGCTGTTGCTTTACTGGCGTATAGCTGTTAAGTGGCCTGTTATTAGATTTAATTAGGCTATATTTAGATATATAGTTGTCGAGGGCTGCTGTGTCTTTAAGTATGTATATCGGTTCTTAGGTTGGCTCTATATATCCTTTCTACTATATTAATGCTTTGCGGAAAAAGCTGCGACCTTGCTGCTTAGTTTTTGCGCAAAGGACTTCTTTAACTTCCTATTTATCCTCGCTATCTATTTATATTAGTAGTAGTTAAGGGTTATTTAAAATCTAGCCTAGAAAGGGGTTATTGGCCGCTCTTTTTAATAGGTTAATATAAAATCGCGGGTATATACCAGTTAATATACCTAGTTTTACTATATAAAGGCTAATAACCTTTATTACTATATATTTATAATATAAGGCATTAAGCTTCTTAGAAGGCCAGGGAGTATTATAGTTGCTAAATAATAGCTAAACTTTATCTCTTACTTTATATCTCTTAAAAGGGCCTTGCCGCTAATTTATAGAATCTTTATAGCGTTATTGTATAGCAGTAAATACTGTTTAGGTAAAGGCAGTTACTTTTTTTAGTCTTTTAACTATTTCTTTTACAGCCTTCTCCTTTAAGTCCTTTAATTTAATAGCTTTATTTTCTTTTATATATAGCTAAAGGGGTTTTATATAATAGCTATGTTTAAGGAAAAAAGGGCTTATTTAGATAGCTGTATATTTACAGTTATTTAAAGCTAGTTGCACTGCTAGGAGGAGGTTTCTTTAATTGCTTTAAAAGTAGTCTATATATACTTTAAAGTATACTTGGATCTTTTGGTTACTTTTTTCTAGTCTGCTATTAGTCTGTAAGTAATATACTGTATTTAGGCGTTACTAGGTTTCTATTAATTTATAGAAAGCTCTCTAAAAGCAGCTAGTTTAATTAAATCTTTAATTATTAACTATAAACTGGGGTATCCTATAAAACTAATAGTAGTATTAAAGGAACCTCTTTATATCTACTTTTACCTTTATATTTTTTATTACTTTAAAGGTAATATTGTTAGTAAACTAGTTAATAATAATTTAAAGGTATTATGCTTTTATTAATTTTATAGGTAATAGGTTAACTATAAAGTCTATAGTTAGGTTACTGTAAATATATTAAAGAATAGGTAGTGGTTTAAGGAGTCTTTGCTTATAGCTTCTCTATATCTTCCCTTTTCTATATATATTATAATTATAGAGGAATTATTAAACTATACTATTAATTCCTAGCTAAAAAAACCTGCAAGAAATAATAGCTAAGGTTTTATTATAACCTAAATGGCCTAAAACTGCAGCATTATATTCTGCTTATATAATGCAAGTGCGCAGCATTTCGCCTTTTTCTTTAATTATAGCCAGTACCTAGATATAGTCTCGGAATATTAATTTCTATTCTTTATCGATTATATATTCTAATATCTATACTTTAAGTTAAAGGTCTGCAAGGAGGGAGCGCTTTTTTTTCCTAACTGCAGTATATACCTATCAATATACTAGGTCCTTTTGAATTATTAGGTTTTATAGGCCCTGTAATTCCTTATTTCTATTAAATATATACATTAAGGGGAGATTAGTATTGCTGTCTTTAAATTTCTATATTGCTAGTGTAGCTGGGATAAGTTATATATAGCGGCTTAGTTCGCGCTTATTGCTTTTATTAAGTAGAAGGTTTTATTCCCTGCGGCTTAATGCGTTAAGAGCGGCTGCCTTACTGCCTAGCCTATATTGGATTATAAAATTAAACTAGGAAAGGAACTCTGCCTAGCGTATTTATTATTTAAAAAGTTTCCTGTATATTATAAAGAATTATAAGTTTTTATAGTCTAAAATAACTATAAAAGGGTTATAGCTATATAACTCTACTTTTTACTTTTCCAAATAGTAAATTACTGCTAGTATTTTTTTATTATAAATAAGATAGTTACATTTAATAGGGCTTAGCTTTTATAAGTAGTAAACTATAGTATAATATTCTCCCTTTTTATTCTTTTATAAAAGGACTCCTTTTAAAGTATATTTTAAATAATCTACTTTAATAAAGGTGTATTTTATAGGATCCTAAACTTATAGTATAAAGGCTTTAATAAAGAGGCGTTTAAGCTCCTAAAAGGCTACTTCTTTTATACCTTTCTACTAAAAAGGGGTCCCTTTTTTAATTAGCTTTATAAGCAGGTAAACTATTTAAAAAAACCTAGGGATAAATATCTAGTAATAATTAATAAAGCTAAAAAAGCTTTAAACTCCTATTACTATTATAAATGCCTACTACTCGCTAATAGTTTACTGCTTTTCAGGGTTATAGGCAATTCTTTTACTAATATATATAATAAACCCAAAGTATTTAATCTCTTTCTATATAAATGCATACTTCCTAGGATCTAGGTATAGCCTAGTATTAATAAAGGCGTATAAAACTTACTAGACTTTGTTTATATAATCCTTTTATAACCTATTAGTATAAATTAAGATATTATTAAGGTATATAGACGCGAAGTTGTTTAAAAAAGGGTATAGTACTTAATTAATATACTGTTAAAATACTATTAGTGCGCCAGTAAATTTAAATAAAACTACCTACTATATATATAAGTTATAGTATATATAGAATACAATTTTATATTCTTCTTTTTTTGCGACTTTAATTTTATAGAATACAGCTATTATATTTAGCTTTATAAACTACTTTACTTTTATTAAGCTGTTAAGGGTTTTGGAAAAAAGGGGGAAAGGGTAGTAATCTCGCTATATTATTGCATTTAAGGCACAGTAGTCTATATAAAAGCAAATTCCTCTTTTAGGTTTCTAAATAAAGAGGATAAAGGCTGCAGCAGCTAAGCTGCTAGCTTAAATAAATCCTTTATTAAGTAAATTAAAAAGGGTCTTTTATAATATTAATAGTTTTTCGCGTAATATACTGTAAAGGGGGCCTTAAAAGAGTTCTAGTTCTTTACTGTATTTATTGGCTTTTAAGGGAATCTGTAAATTGACTTTAAGGCAGTATAATAAAAGGTTAATAGCTTTTTTTATAAAAAATAGCGAATAAAACTCTTTATATAGTTTAAGGGGGATATATTCTTAGGGATTTATAGGTTTTTTAGGCTAGAGTGCTTTTTTAATATTAAATAAGCTAATAGTTTAAAGAAAGTATATTTCCTTTTCGCTATTCCTTTTAATACAGTAGTATTTTACTTGTAATATTAAAGCTAATATAAGCCAGGCTCTTTATATAGCTTTAATATTCCCAGGCTCCTCTTTATTTATAAATTATAGCTATAGGCTAGCTTTTCTATAGTTAACTTCCTTTTTAGCTGTATAATATACTATTTAGTTAGCTTTAGCTTAAAGTTTATTAAAGATTAGGTTATAATCTAGTTTATTTACTATATAGGTGTATTAACGTTTAATATAGCTCTATAGATTTAGGTAAATAATAGCAATATAGCTAGTTTCTACTATTTTATAAATCTTAATAAATGTCCTAATTTTCCTTTTAGTAATCTTAATTTACAGGAGGTATAACTTTTAGGTAAAGGAGGAGTTTATAATAGTATAAAGGTTATAGCCAATATTAAATAGTACTGTAAATAGGTATATTCTCTATTTTGGCTTATAATATTACTGATTTGCCAGTTATTTACTTTTTAAACTCCTTTTATCTTTTTAATTCTTCCTTTATAGGCTCTAATACCAGACTTTGCATTAAAGCTAATCTTTTAACTTATCGCTAAAGTTATTATTTTCTTTACTATTAATATACTAGTTATTATTATTAAACTTGCAGTCAGCAATCTAGACCTAATATACCTAGGCTTTATAGCCTTTTTTGCAAAACTAGGCAATATATCCCTTTTTCTTATAATAGTAATATATAGCCTCCCAGGCAATATCTGCCTCATTTATTAAAAAGCTATATTAGCGCTAGTTCTTTATATAATTTACGCCCTTTATTTAAGTATTGCCTTCTTTATTAATTATTTATATATAGTCTTTTAAAGTGCAATATAGTTAAGGCTTATTATATTTTTTTTACTAAAAGTAGCCTATTAAGGCGGCTCCTGTATTCTATTAGTCTAGATCTAATTGTTTAATGCAGTTAGTAATATCCTAGACTTTAGTAAACTGTTTACTATAGGTAAGCGGCAGGTTTACTGTTATTAAATAGAATTATAGTTTTAAAGATAATACTCCTTTAAAGAAAAAAATCTTAACTTAGTTAGCCTAGTTATTGCTGCCTACTTTAAAGACCTTTTATTTAAAGTAGGGAAAGAAAGATAAAAGTAAAGTTTTATCTCTTTACTTAAAAGTATATAGCTTTTGCGCAGTTTAGTTCCAGAGTCTTTAATCTTTATAGGTATAGTTTAGGTATTATATAAATTCCGCTAGGTTATAGTTCCTGTTAGTTCCTTTTAATATATAAAAAGTAGCGATTACCTATTTAGGTATAGCGTTTAAGCAGGAGTTAATAAAGTATTATTATTCTTTATTACTATTATAAAACTTTTTATTAAGTTTAAGCTTTTTGCGTATATCTTGCGCTTATATAGTATACTCTTTTTACTTTTTTAAGAATTTAAATAGGTTAAAAAGTAGCTTCCTTTTAACTTTAAAAGCTTATATAAACTTTATTATAGAGGTTAATGCAGGCTTTATAGTTGCGGCCTGCGCAGGTTTTTACTTAGGTTATAGAAAGAATAATATCTTATTTTCCTGGCTATTTAGCCTTTAAGTCACTAGTGCTATAAAGTCTAGCTTTCTTATTAGTGCAGCTATTTATTCCTGTAAAAGTAGAACAGCTTGCTTGATCCGCGATTATACATTATCGCCTTTAAAGGCTTAGTTTCCGAAATTTACTATTTTCCTTTTGCAGTAAGAGTTTTATTATTTACTGGCTAGGTAGTAGCTGAGCTATAGATATATAATAGGTATAGCCTAGCTGGAAAGTATATAGTTAGGGCACTTCTGTATTATTTATCTATAGCTGAAGGAAGGAAGCTCTATACTAGCTATATATACGTTATATAGTTGTGTATATAGGGTTATAGCTGAGGTGGTTTCCTAATTAGGTAAGCGGTCTAGTTTTGGTTGTATTTCCGGATTCGGCGTAGTCGTGATTCTGGGAGATATGGCCTAGCCTATAATATTAAAATAGGCTATATAAATGTTATTATATAAACTATATAAAGTATAGTTAATATAATATTCAAAAAAGACTAAAGTATTATAAAGGCTAAAAGGTATAATAAAGGTTTTAAATAACTTAAACTAGGTTATAAACACTATCTTTTATTTATATCCCTTTATAATTTTAAATTTATTAAAGGTGTAATAATCTAGGTTGATTCTTAAGGGATAAACTGAGGTTTGTGGGTTTATATTAACAGAGAGGTTAAAGATAAATACTAAGTAGGGTAATATAGTTATAATTCTATAGAATAGGCAGTTTTAGTAAATGTAATTGTTAACGACTATTTAAGTAACTATATTAAACGATTATGATTTATCTAGTTTTATATATAAAAGAGATATATAGTGAATATATTTAGATTATTTAGATCATAGCGATCTTAGTAATCCTAGATTATAGTTTTATATAGTAATCCTTTTTATAGGATTGCGCTTATAGTTATAATCTGTTAATGATTGGCTAAAGGTTCCGATATTTTACTATAATCCTGTAACTAGGTCTTTAATATAGTTGGGTTATAATATAATATCCCTTTTTTATTAGTTTTATTTTTAAGACCTATTAGCTTTTATAAGTTTTACTTATTTTTATTCTTTTCTTTTTCCTATATTAATATTATAATAGACTATATTACTAAACCTTGCGCTTATAAATCTAATAAGTATACTTTATTTACATTTTTAATTTTTTCTAAAAGTAATCCTGTTAATATACTTTATACTTTTGATTTTTAAAAGAAATTAGTTTATTGGATAATAAGTAACTCTTTAAAGTATAGTGAATATATATATTAAAGCTATTTTTGCAATAGTGTTCTAGTTACTTTATTTTATATATTTTTCTTTTTTTTTTTTCTATATTTTTTTATTAACTTTTTTAATTATATATATATTTAAATAATAGAAAAGGCTTAAATTAGAAAAACATAAAGTAGGTAAAAAGCTAACGGGTTTTTACTTCTATTTAATAAAGCTTTAATTGTAGATTATAGCAGCTGTAGGGCAGTTAAACTATATTTAATATATTAAAAAGCAAATATATAAGTAATATACTAAACTTTTTAAATAAAGGTTATAGGGTTTAGATAAAAAGGATAATATACTGGTTTTTTTATTTATTTAAAAGGTAAAGGTAGTAATTAATCTTTAATTATTAAAGGTGCCTGTTAAGGTAAATTAGGCTTCTTTAAGGCTTAGTCATAATTTTATGGATTTAAGTTTTTTAATTTTAAAAATTAATGAAACTATTTAAGTTTAGTTTTAGTATTTAATAAATATATAGTAAATTCTTAACAGTTATATTCCTTTTTATAGTTTTTTTATTTAATTAAATATTAATATTTATTATCTTTTACTTTTATAGCTTTAATTTCCTTAATTTTATATTTTTCTTTAACTAATGAAACTTTAATTAAGTCTATAATTAGTTTTTTTTTAATGTATTTTATAATGCTTTTTTAAGTAATAATATATAAAATATTAAGTGAATTTAAATACTATATAGTAGTATAAGTTTATAAGTGACTTTTAAAATAACTTTCTTAATTAGGTAAAGTTTAAGTTTTTTTAAAATTTAATTTATTGCTTAATTGCATTATTTTAATATTAATAGTCTTTTTTTTAATAAATAATAGTATAGGTAAATTATATCTTTTTCTTTAAAAATTAATCCCTTTAATTTATATTTATTAATATACTTTTTTATTCTGTTTTATATAAAGTAAAGGTATACCTAGATTTCTTTATATAATTATTTTATATCTTTAACTTTAATTTATACTGTATTAATATATAGCCTTTTCTTTAGCGCTTTATATATATTTAATGTAAAGTTATAGTTAATATATATAAGGCTAAATCTAGTTAACTTTAAAATATTACTATTATAGGATATTTATACAATTAATAGCTTTTTTATTTAATTATTTTAATTAAAGTTAATATAACTGTTTAAATAAACTTTAATAATCTAATTAATATATTTTATTTAACTGTTTATCTGTAGGTAATATATAGTATTAAGCTTATAATTTATATTTAATTATTTTATAAATATTTATTAGAATTTAAAGATAAAGGTTAATCTTTAGTTAGAAATAATTTTAGCTAGAATTATATAGTTAAGTGTAATAAATTATAAAAATATATAAATTAGTATTTCTATATTTATTATTTCTTTATGTAAAAGGAAATAAAAGTATTTAATAAATTAGTTTATAATTATTAAAATACTATTATATTTAATCTTTATTTTTAGTTTAATAGATAATAATAGTTTAATAATAAAGTTTAATAAAATTAACTTTTATAGTTACTTTAATATTAGTAAAGGTTAAAGTTTACTGTATAGTTTATATTTTAAAGGTTTAACTGTTTTATAAATTATATAGTAAAAAATAATATGTTATATTACTTTTTTAAGTCTTTAAAACTTAAAATATTTTTATATTTATTTACAGGTTTTATAAATACCTTTATATCTATATATTAAATATTAATAAACTTCTATAATTATATTTTTCTAAAGTTTATTTAAAATTTAGATTTTTTTATTTTATTATTATATTCTTTTTTTATTAAACTCTATATTTTCTAGGAATCTATTATTATTTTAAGTAATATAGTACTTTTTAATATATAAAATATAGTATTATTCTTAAATACTTTATATATAGCTTAAAGTACTATTTATTAGTAATATCCTTTAAGGGTTTATTTTAAAATCTACTTAGTATATTTAATCTTTCTTCAGTTATAATTAATTTATTTATTAAGTGTATTTACTTATTTATTTCTGGATTCTTTTTAGTAAATTAGGATATAGTTAAATTTTAAAAGGTATTTTATATAGCGGATTTATCTTTTAAAGAGTTATTAAACTGTTGTGAAATATATAATATTCTTATAGTTAATATATACTTTAACTTTATATATTCCTTTTAATAAATAATAATATTATTTTTTAAATGTAAGAATAATAGTAAAGAATTCTTTATTATATATTAAATAGTTTAATTCTATACTATATAGTGCTTTAAAGTAAAAGGCAATAGGGTATAGTTTATTGTTTTTATCTTTTACTTAAATTAAACGTTTATAGTAAAGTTAAAAGTATTTATTTTAATTTTTTTTTAGATAGGTTAAATGTAATCAATATAGGTTTTTTTAAAATAAGCTGTTTAAGTTTATTAAATGTATTTTATATATTTAATGCCTATAGAAACCTTTAATCTTTTTTAATAAATTTATAGAGAGTTTATATAATATTTTTATAGTTAATAAATTATTAATAATAGTTAGTAAGTTTTAAAAAGCTTTAGACTTTTTTATTTGTCATAGGTCTAGGCTAGTCTTTTACTGCTTATACTTTTAATAGGTCTATATAAATTTCTTTAAAGGTAATAATATATTTTAAAAAAGTAATTTTCTATATATAAAATTTGTATTTTTTTTAGTTTTATAAATAGTTTAATATTTTATAGTATTTATAATACTTTATAGATATATACTTTATATTCTTTAAGGGTATTTAAAAAGATTAAAATATTATTTAAGTAAATAATTATAAAAATATTAAAGTACTTTTTTAATATATTATTAATTATTTTTTAGAATATTATAGGGGTATTAATAAGGCTATAAGGTATAAGTAAATATTGAAATAAGCTGTATTTGGTTTGAAATATACTTATTTATTTATATATTCTTTTAATTTAGATAAAGTTATAAGCGCCTTTAAGGTCTAGCGCTATAAACTATTTTTTTTATATAATCTATCCTATAATTTTATAATTAATAGTAGTAGGGTTTTATCTTTAATAATAGCTTTATTAAACTATTAGTAATTTATAATTAATTATAGTTTACTTTTTGTCTTTAATATAAATATAATAAAATAGCCTGCTTTTAATAAAGAGGGTTAAATATACCTTTTAGCTAATATATTATCTAAATAATTATATAGGCTTTTAAGCTTTTTTTTATTTAAATTATAAATTTTATAGAAAGTAATCTTTATATTATCTTCAAGTTTAATTATATTGTTCTATTAATTATATTTTAGTAATTTTATATTAAATATTTCTTTAAATATTTTATTATATTTTTAATATTCTTTAAAGATATTCTATAGTTATTTGAGTAATACTACTGTTTTAAGGCTTTTTATTTTAAGTATTTTATTAATATTATTAAATATTTTTTATAAAAAAGTAATTATTTTTTCGATTTATTTATCTTTCCCTTTACTTTATTTAAGTTTTATTTTTTAATAAATTATTTCTATAATTAAATTAGAGCTAACCTTTTTAATTCTTTTCTTTAATATATTTAAGGGTTTTATATAGGATTTCTGCCCCATAATTAAAGCTTTTTTTAATAGTTTTAATCGCTAAAGGAGCTTTACTATTACATTAATAAAGCTAGCCTTTTTTTAATTAATATTAAGCTTATTGCATTTTAATTAAAGATAACCGAAAATAATATTATATTTATCGATATTTGCTATATTATAAAGAACTATTCCTTTATATTTAGCGATTTTAAGTTTAAGATAATTAGTCTTTTACTTAACTTATCTATTATTATATATAAAAACTTTCCCTTTTATTTAATAAAGTTAATATAGTTTAGTTTTCTTATTTTAAAGTAATTATAGGTAATTTAGAGTTATAGGTATAATAAAATTGCGTATTACTTTACTGTCTATTAAAATATATAGCTAATATCCTTTAACTATTATCTTTAATTTAAAATATAATAAATCTTTATTATTACTTTTATTATTTAATCTTTTAAAAGATATAATTTATTGATTATTATCCTATAACCTTTTTATAGGTAATATTAATTATTTCTTAATTATTTTCTTTTTATATAGATTTTGCAGTTAATTAGGGTTTTTAAAGTAAATACTATTTTCTTTTATTATAGGCAGTTCTTTTATAGGTAATAAAGTTAAACTGGTTTTTATATAGCTTTTTTATAATTTAATTAATCTTTTTATCTTTTAAATTAGGTTTATTCTTTATATACTTTTATATTTACTATTTTTAAACTTTTTCCTATAAGTAAATAATATATTTATCCTTTTGATAGTATATATAGTCTAGTAATAAATATAAAGCATTATTAGTTTATTGTAAATGCTAATCCTATAATTTATTTCGCTTATATATAATATACTTTAAGCTATTATACTTTAAATAGTATTATTAATTATATTTAAACCTTTTATTATAGCGAAAGGATTACTTTATTAATTTCTTTTAATAGTAAATATAATATCTTTTAGATTTTTATCCTTTAAGTTTTTATAGTTAATAATATTCCTTTAAGGTTTTAGTGTTTAATTTAATAATAATAATTTTAAAGTCTTAATATTATATAGTTATAACTGTTCCTTAAAAGTGTTATCATCTTATATTTATTTTATAAAGTAAAATAACATTTTAATTAGAAATATATTATATTTTATTTTCTTTTAAAAGTATACTATATACTTATATATAATATAAATAACCTAGGATATAGTATAGTGCTTTTTATAAGTAGGATTATTTATAGTATAGTCTTTTTATATATAGAAATATATAGGCTTTGCTTATATAGCTAAATGTCATGACCCGAACATGCGGCCTATGTATGTAAACATTACGTGTATATATATATAACCAGGACTAACAATTAGGTCGCGGTCCCCGACTCTTATATAACAGACCACGCCTTTAGTGGATTAGTCTACAATTTAAGGATATCGGTCTTTAATGTATTTCCTTTATATATATATAACTAGCTTATCACTTATTTAATATAGTTATTTAAATAGTTATTAATAATTGCATTTACTAGAACCGCCTATTTTATAGAATTATAATTATATTACCCTATTTCATATTTATCTTTAACCTCTATATTAATATAAACCTATAAACCTTAGTTTATTCCTTAAAAATTAACCTAGATTATTATATATTAAGGACTTTTGTTTAAAAGGCTACTGAGAATCTTAAGTAATATTGTAAGTATATCTACTATAGTATCCTCTCTTAATAATCTTAATACTCTACCTTTTACTTTACCTCTTTATTAAAGATAAAACTATAATAATAATAATAATATAAATAAAAGTAAAAATAAAGATAAAGTTAATAAAATAAAATAATTTTATATTTATATAAAAGAAGCCTTTTAATATATAAAAGCTAACTGTATAAAATAAAAATAATACGATTAGTATTGAGTTATTAAAAATATTAGACTTTAATAGTAAATAGCAATTATAAATTTATAGAATTAAATATTACCTGCATTTAATCTAAACCTTATACTAAACTTTAAAAGAAATGAACCTTTAAAGGACTTAAAAGAATTACTTAAAATATAGCCTTTTAAGTACTTTAATAAAAGTACTATAACACTTTAACTATTTTTTACTTAACTATATAACTAGTTTACTTACTTTTTAACAAGCTTTAATATAAAGACTAATAAAGTTTTTTTAGCTGCTAAATAACTTAAAGGGAATACCTTAAAGTAGTTTAAATTTATTTAAAGGGATTTCTTTAATAATACAGTTAATACTAATAAATAAATATAAATTATATTCGCTAGTTATAATTAGTTTAAAGAAAAGTTAAAAAATATCTTTAATAATATTAATAAAGAATATACTATAGAAAATAAACTTATAAACTTAGTCTAGAAAAGTAAATACTTTAACTATACTATATACTTTAAAAATTATACTTTTAAAATTAAATAAAGAAATTTTACTTTTATTAAATACTTTTTTAATAAACTTAAATTAAAAATTAAAAGGGAAGTTTATAAATTCCTTTAAAATAAAGGTTTTATTAAATTTATAAAGAAATACATAAATATAGATAATTTACTTTATAAACTTTATTTAAATATAAAAAAAGATAATAGTAATCTAAATATATTTATAAATATTAAGAATATATAAATTAAGATAAAAAGTAATAAGAATATATTATTAGCTTTAATAATAAAAGATTTAATTAAATAGATTTAAATATTATTTAAAAGGGAAAAGTAAAGGTTATTTATTATAACTATAATAAACTAGGATATTTTTAAAGGACTATAAAGCTTAATAAAAACTAAGAATTAATAAACTTTAAAAGCTTATACTAAAGCCTAGATAAAAGGTTAATATAGTTTTAAAAACTATTAATTATATATTATTTAGCTAGACTATATACTATAATAATAGCTGCCTTATTTATAAATCCAGTAAAGATAAACCAGATAATATTTAAAATAACCGAAAAAAATATTTATAATAAACTAAAAGGGATGCTGGTTAAAACCTAGATCTTTAACTTTTAAAGGTATTTTTAAAGAAGATAAAGTAAACAGGTATTTACTACACTTAGACAGTTTAATAAAATAAAACCTAAACTCTAGTTATATAGAGTTAGATAGGGATAATAGTATCCTGGATAAATAGATAGTCGCTATAATCGACTATTAATATTTTAATTAAATTACTGCAGGTAATAAAAGATAAATTAATAGCAGTAACTTTAATAATAAAGATAAAAATAACCCTTTATAATATAAACTATTACTATATAATGCTATACTTTTAGAATTAGAAAATATATTACTTATAAATAATAACTTTAAAAGTAAATTAAATAAATACTACTTAAACTTAATTAAAAAAGTTATTATAAGTATATAGTAAAATAGGTTAAACTTATACTTATCTAAATAGCTTTATATACAAAATAAAGTTAATAATAAAATAGCCTTTAAAGCTATCCCAGCTACTTTAATTATATAAATAAAACCTATAATTTCTATATATAAAGAGACTATATTATAAATAACTTTATTTATAAAAAATACTACATTATATTTTAACTTATTTATATTATATATAAGTATATAGTATATTCTTAACAGAAAATAATATATAATGCATTTCTAATTAAGATATTAAGAGACTGGAAGCTTTAAAGCTTTTATAATATTATATAGGCTAGAATATATATATAAAAGTAATTATAGTCTTTCAAAATATAGAACTTTAAAGACTAGTAAATTACTGCTATTATACTTAACTATTAGTTTTTAGTTTATTACCTATTTATTAATATTTATCTCTCTTTTAAGTAACAGCTTTTTAACCTCCTTTACTTTTCTTTAAAATTATAGCCCTTTATTTAATTTATTTACTTTAAAAAAAGTTTTTAATATATTAATCTTTTACTCTTTTTAATAAAAGTAAACAGACTATTAAAATTAAAAATATTTTTAGCAGTAAATAATTAATTTAGTTTTAATAAAGAGGCTATATTTTAAATATAAAGACTTTTAAATAAAGTTACTCTTTTAAATTATTAATTAAGCTTTTTAAATAAGACTTTACTTACAAAAGAAAAGTTTAATATTTATATTTAATAAATAAAAGATAAATAGTAAATATATTTAAAAGGAAATATTTAAATACTTTTTTTTAAAGGGAAAACTTTTTTTTTAAACTTTTAAAGATTAAAGGTTTATTGCTTATAATTAATTTATTATATACTATTAGTTTAAAATAACTTTATAAAGGTAATTAAAGTAAAGTATAAATTTAAGCTGTTTATTATAAAGGAAAGTTTTAAATAAAACTATAGATTATTTTTACTATTATTAAAAGGCAGTTTAAATTATCCTTTAATACTTTTTTTAAGCAGTTTATAAGATTACTTATACTATTTTTTATTTAAAAAGAAATATTTTATAGTAACAAGTTAATTATATTAAAAAGAAAAGTAGACTTATTGAATTAATTATTTAAAATAAATTTTATTAATAGCTTAAAAATAATAATTGCAATAGTTTAACTAAGTACTATAAAGCGACTTTATAGATTTTTCGCCTATATTAAGCTGTTAAATAGAATTCTTAATTATTCCTTTTTTGATTTAAGATTATTGAAAGCAAGTTCTATTAAATAACCATTTTATAGTTTAAAATATATATATTTTTATAGTATTTTTCTTTTATAATAAATAAATAAATATTTTACTATAAAATGTTTATAACCTAGTAAAAGTTAATTTATATTAATATAATTGCTAAGAGCTTTATATATAGCTGTATTAGTAATATAAATAGCTTTTAATAGGAATTTTAATTTTAAAGAAAATATAAAAAGACTTGATTTATTAGTTAATAGGGATTATATTAAGATTATACTGCTAATGCTTTAAAGAACATAATAATTAAAGTATTTAAAGGTTTAAAAGAATAAAAAAACCTTTTTAGTTTAGTAATTTATGAGAAATATAATAGTCTTTATTATAAAACCTCCTATTAAACTTTTAATTGTATAAAGTATAATAGTAAATATTACTTTATTAAAAAGTATAATAACCTTATTTAGCTATACTTTACTAGTAGAAATGCTAAATTTATAGTTTATTAAGCCTAAAAATATAATTATTATATAAATGTATTTATAAAATAACTAGAGAAAATGCAGTTAAATAGCTCTTAGTAATATATAAATACTTTATTTAATCCTAGCAGTAATATTTATATTATTTCTTTATAATAAAAGGATTAATTAAAAAGTCTATTACTGGCTTTTAAATTTACTATTATTTTCTTAAGTATATTTACTATAACCTATAATTATATAAATATATTTATAAAGATAATTAATAATTGAAGACTAACGAAAAAGTAGTTATTTTATTATATTATCGCTAATAGCTTAAAAGATTCTATTTTAAAAAGACTTTAATTTTAGGAAATTAATCCTATTCTTTTATAAAAGTCTAATTAATAAAATTATCCCTTAACTAGGGATTTTATTACTTTAATAGCCTTTAAAAAGCAGTTATAATAAGCTATTAAAAAAGCTTGAATAGCTTTTATATTAATAATTAAAAAAAAGCTGGAAATTAAGTTAAAAGCTTTAAAAGATTTATTATCTTTTAACTTAAATAAAGCTACTTTCTTAAAAGACTATAAGTTAGCTTTATATTTAGAATTGCTTTTTATATATTATAATTTTACTAATATTTTCTCTATAAAAAAAAGTATTAATATATTAGTAAATTAATAGTATACTATTAAATTAAAAGATAAAAAAACGCCTTTATAAACTTTTATCTATAACCTAATATTTAAAAAACTAAAAGCTTTTTATAAATATTTAGAAAAGTATTATAAAATATATAGATTTAGCAGTGTATTAATCCTATAAGTGCCTTTATAATCTGTTAGGTTAAGTAGGCCGGGGCCCTACCGCTTGTTAGTGCTAGGGAGCTCTTATCTGCTTACAAAGCAGATACAAGCTAATATATATATCGCGTAAGCGATATGTCAGACAGTACAGACGCTTACAGCGCTATATACAGCTTCTTCTTTATGTTAGCTATGTGTATATATAGCGAGGCCACTATCGCATATTCTCTTTTATAGAATCAAGCTTCGTTTCCTATCTCTTTATACTTTATATAACTGTGCCGCGCTCTGCTATAGTTATAAGCCCAGGTAGTAACTATTAGAGTTACTAGAAACTTCTACTTCGATATTATATCTCTCTTTATACCCTTTACCTTTACTTTTAAGCTGCTGAAGTTATCTTTTATAATAGATAGCGTAAGGGATATTGCTTTTATAAAGCTGGAATTAATAGTCTAGTGGATTAAATAGATTACTGTTTTGACTAACTATATAACTATTATTAGGGTTTAGAATAGGATTAATCCTGATTTCCTTAATTAGCTAAATAACTATTTCCCTGCTATTAAACTACCTACTTTAGTAGAAGTAAAAGAGTATATAGTATAAGAGTTTAGTCTTAATGCCTCTATAGTAGATATCTCTGCTTACTATAATAGTATGCTTTAAGAGTACTAGTTTAATATTACTTTAAATAAAGAGAAGAGGAAGGCTAGCGATGCGATTCTGAATTAGATTTAAAAGATAGTTAACTTTAGCATTTATACTTTAATCTTAATAGACCTTAAAGCCGCAGCCCTAGCCTTTACTGCTACTAGAGCAGCCTATAATAATAATAAAGACTTTAATATTAAATTTACTATTTGCTAAATTATTAAAAGTTTAAAGATTAACTAGCTCTTTACAAAGATATAATATATAAAGAAGTATACTTATCCTATTAATATATATTATATAAAATAAAGTATAGGAATATTAGGCTAAAAGTATAGTATATTTACTAGGCGTATATTTATATAAATACAGTAAAGTATAAGCTTTTAAAGGTTATAGGAATAGCTTTTTAAATAGCTTTCTTTGAAGCTATTAAAGTATACTTTACTTTAAGCTTTACTGCCTATTATTTATACTATATAGACAGTTTAATTAAAAGCAGTAAAATAAATAAAATCTTTTCCTTTAATTAATTTAGACAGCTTTTTTTAAATACTTTAAAGAATATAGAGAACGATATTTATAGCTTTTATATAATATTTAGTAACTGCTTTAATAATATATTAGGCAGTAGCAATATATATTTAAAGCCTCCTGTTAATAAAGAGTGCCTTTATATACCTAAAAAGTATATTTAGCCTTTAAATAACTATAGTAAAGTATATACTATATTTACTGGAAAGCTTAATAAAAAAGGGAAATATACTTTTACGCTGAAATAAACTGTAGAGATTTATGCGCACCTGTAAGAAGATAAATAGCAGGTTACCTGTAAAAAGTTTAGTAAAAAGGGTATTAACTTTACTGCCTTAATATAAGGAGGAATAGCTTTAACTGTTATAGCTGCTTTAATCTCTTTAAATTTAATTAATAAAGAAAATATAAGCCTTATAGTATATTTAATAAGTATATTAATATATATTAATATATAAGATATACTTTACTGCTTTTTTTAAAGTACCTTTTTTAATATATATAATATTATTTATTTTATAAATAACAGGAACTACTTTATTTCTAGCTCCTTTATCTTAAATATAGAAAAGGACTATATTAAAGTAAAAGGAGTTAGCTATTTAATAATTAAAAAAAGTTATTGTTTATTAAAGGATACTCTTTATAATCTATATTAAAAGATAATGCGCTTTATTAAGTTTTTAAATATAGCTGTAGTTAAACGATTTTATATTAATATTATATTTTTATTAAAGCTTTAGAAAGCAGGGATTTAGCTAATAAGGTATAATAATATACTTTATACTAGTATAGCCAGTTTAAATACTATTATAAAGAAAGTAAAGTATAAGTATAGTCTTTTATTTCTTTAATATAAGCCTTTATTACTTTATATTGCCTTTATTTTTAAGTATATTATACTAAGCAGTTTAATAGCTTTTTTTATTCTTTTTAATGCAGATTATAGTATTTATGCAGTATTAAGAAATAAAAGAAGACTAATATATAATCCCTTAATACTATAATATAACTTTAAAGAGCTCTGGCATTTATAATTAGGATATTTAGGCCTAGAAGCGCTTAGAGCGCTTATAAAGAATGCGAGGAATATGTATATTAAGGGAACTGTAACGGGTGTAGCCTAACTGGAAAGCATGCAGTTAGGGCACCTCTGTATTGTCTATCTATAGCTGAAGGAAGGAAGCTCTATACTAGCTATATATGCGTTATATAGTTATGCGTATAGGGTTATGGCTAAGGTGGTTTCCTAATTAGGCAAGCGGTCTAGTATTGGTTGTATTTCCGGATTCGGCGTAGTTGTGATTGTGGGAGATATAGCCTAGCCTGTGACATTACCCCCCCTTCTTATAGTGGCTCTCTCTTTAAGCGCTGTTGCTTTGCTGGCGTATAACTGTTAAGTGGCCTGTTATTAGATTCGATTAGGCTATATTTAGATATATAGTTATTAAGGGCTGCTATATCTTTAAATATATATATTAGTTCCCAGGTTAGCTTTATATATCTTTTCCACTATATTAATGCTTTGCAGAAAAAGCTGCGACCTTGCCGCTTAGTCTTTATATAAAGGACCTCTTTAACTTCCTATTTATCCTCGCTATCTATTTATATTGGTGGTAGTTAAGGGTCGTTTAAAATCTAGCCTAAAAAGGGTTATTGGCCGCTCTTTTTAGCAGGTTAATGTAAAATTGCGGGTATATACCAGTTAGTACACCTAGTTCTATTATATAAAGGCTAATAACTTTTATTATTATATATTTATAATATAAAGTATTAAGCTTTTTAGAAGGCTAGGGAGTATTATAGTTGCCAAGGTATAGCCAGACTTTATCTCCTACTTTATATCTCTTAAAGGGGCCTTACTGCTAGTTCGCGGAGTCTTTATAGTATTATTATATAGCAGTAAGTGCTGTTTAAGTAAAAGCAGTTACTCCTTTTAGTCTTTTAATTATTTCTTTTATAGCCTTCTCCTTTAAGTCTTTTAATTTAATAGCTTTATTTTCTTTTATATATAGCTAAAGGGGTTTTATATAGTAGCTGTGCTTAAGGAAAAAGGGGCTTATTTGGATAGCTATATGTTTATAGTTATTTAAAGCTAGTTATACTGCTAGGAAGAGGTCTCCTTAATTGCTTTAAGAGTAGTTTATATATACTTTAAAGTATATTTAAATCTTTTGGTTACTCCTCTCTAGTCTGCTGTTAGTCTATAGGTAATATACTGTATTTAGGCGTTACTGGGTTCCTGCTAGTTTATAGAAAGCTTTTTAAAAGCGGTTAATTTAATTAAATCTTTAGTCGCTGACTATAGACTAGGGTATTTTATAGAATTAATAGTAGTATTAAAGGAACTTTTTTATATATATTTCTACTTTTATACTCTCTATTACTTTAAAGGTAATATTTTTAATAAGCTAGTTAATAATAACTTAAAGGTATTATACTTATATTAATCCTATAGGTAATAGGTTAATTATAAAGTCTATAATTAGGTTATTGTAGATATACTAGGGAATAGGTAATAGTTTAAAGAGTCCTTACTTATAGCTTTTCTATACTTTTCCTTTTTTATATATACTGCAGTTATAGAGGAATTATTAGATTATACTGTTAATTTTTAGTTAAAAAAACCTACAGGAAATAATAGCTAGGGTTTTATTATAATTTAGGTGGCCCAAGACTATAGTGTTATATTCTGCTTATATAAAGCGAGTATATAGCATTTTGCTTTCTTTTTTAATTATAGCCAGTACTTAAATATAGTCTTAGAATATTAATCTCTATTCTTTATTAATTATATATTTTAATATCTATACTTTAAGTTAAAGGTCTATAAAGAGGGAGTGCTTTTTTTTCTTAACTGCAGTATATACCTGTTAATATATTAAGTCTTTTTAAATTATTAGGTTCTATAGGTCTTATAGTTCTTTATTTCTATTAAATATATATATTAAAGGGAGATTAGTATTGCTATCTTTAAATCTTTATATTACTGGTGCGGCTAGGATAAATTGTATATAGTGGCTTAGTTTGCGCTTGTTGCCTTTATTAAGTAGAAGGTTTTATTCCCTGCGGCTTAATGTATTAAGAGCGGCTGCCTTACTGCCTAGCCTATATTAGATTATAAAATCGAACTAGGAAAGGAACTCTGCTTAGCGCGTCTATTATATAAAGAGTTTCCTGCACGTTACAAAGAACTATAAGTTTTTATAGTCTAAAATAACTATAAAGGGGTTGCAGCTATATAGCTTTACTCTCTACTCTTTTAAATAATAAATTACTGCTAGTATTTCTTTATTATAGATAAAATAATTATATTTAGCAGGGCTTAGCTTTTATAAATAGTAAATTATAGTATAATATTCTCCCTTTTTATTCTTTTATAAAAGGACTCCTTTTCAAGTATATCCTAAACAGTCTACTTTAATAAAGGTGTATTTTATAGGATTTTAAGCTTATAGTATAGGGGCTTTAATAAAGAGGCGTTTAAGCTCCTAAAAAGCTGCTTTTTTTATACCTTTTTACTAAAAGGGGGTCTTTTTTTTAATTAGCTTTATAAGCGGGTAAGCTATTTAAAAGAACTTAGGGATAAATATTTAGTAGTAATTAGTAAAGCTAAAGAAGCTTTAGACTTTTATTACTGTTATAGGTGCTTACTATTTATTAATAGTTTACTGCTTTTCGGGGTTATAGGCAATTCTTTTACTGGTATATATAATAAACTGAAAGTATTTAATCTTTTTTTATATAAATGCGCACTTTTTAGGATCTAGGTATAGCCTAATATTAGTAAAGGCGCATAAAACTCGCTAAACCTTTTTTATATAGTCTTTTTATAACCTGTTAGTATAGATTAAGATATTATTAAGGTATATAGATATAAAGTTATTTAAAAAAGGGTATAGTACTTAGTTAATATATTATTAAAACGCTGCTAGTGCGCTGGTAAATCTAAATAGAACTACCTGCTATTTATATAGGCTATAGTATATATAGAATATAGTTTTATATTTTTCTCCTTTTACAACTTTAATTTTATAGAATACAGCTATTATATTTAACTTTATAAACTACTTTACTTTCGTTAAGCTGTTAAAGGTTTTAGAAAAAAGGTGGAAGGGGTAGCGATTTTGCTGTATTATTGTATTTAAAGTGTAGTAGTTTATATAAAAGTGAATTCCTTTTTTAGGTTTTTAAATAAAAAAGATAGGGGCTGCAGTAGTTAAACTACTAGTTTAAATAAATCCTTTATTAAATAAGTTAAAGAGGGTTTTTTATAATATTAATAGTTCCTTGGATAATATACTATAAAAGGGGCCTTAAAGGAGTTTTAGTTTTTTACTGTATTTATTAGCTTTTAAGGGAATCTGCAAATCGACTTTAAGGCAGTATAATAAAAGCTTAATAGCTTCTTTTATAAAGAATAGTAAATAGAACTCTTTATATAGTTTGAAGGGGATATATTCCTAGGGATTTATAGGTTTTTTAGGCTAAAGTGCTTTTTTAATATTTAATAAATTAATAGCTTAAAGGAAGTATATTTCCTTTTCGCTATTCCTTTTAATATAGTAGTATTTTATTTATAATATTAAAGCTAATATAAGCCAGGCTTTTTATATAGCTTTAATATTCCTAGGCTCCTTTTTATTTATAAATTATAGCTATAGGCTAGCTTTTCTATAGTTAACTTCTTTTTTAGCTATATTATATATTACCTAGTTAGCCTTAACTTAAAGTTTACTAAAAATTAAATTATAATTTAGTTTATCTATTATATAGGTATATTAATAGTTAATATACCTGTATAGATTTAGGTAAATAATAGTAATATAGTTAGTTTCTACCTTTTTATAAATTTTAGTAAACATTTTAATCTTCCTTTTAATAATCTTAATTTACAGGAAATATAACTTTTAGGTAAAAGAGGAGTTTATAATAATATAAAGGTTACAGCTAGTATTGAATAGTACTGTAATAGGTATATTCTCTATTTTAGCTTATAATATTACTAATTTACTGGTTATTTACTTTTTAAACTCCTTTTATTTTTTTAGTTTTTCCTTTATAGGCTTTAATGCCTAACTTTATATTAAAGCTAATCTTTTAACTTATTGCTAGAGTTACTGTTTTCTTTACTATTAATATACTAGTTATTATTATTAGACTCGCGGTCAGCAATCTAGACCTAATACGCCTAGGCTTTATAGCCTTTTTTGCAAAACTAGGTAATATATCCCTCCTTCCTGTAATAGTAATATATAGCCTTTTAGGTAATGTCTGCCTCGCTCGCTAAAGAGCTGCATTAGCGCTGGTTCTTTATATAGTTTACGCCCCCTATCTAGGTATTGCCCTCCTTATTAACTATTTATATATAGTCCTTTAAAGTGTAATATAGTTAAAGCTTATTATATTTTTTCTGCTAAGAGTAGCCTATTAAGGCGGCTCCCGCGTTCTGTTAGTCTAGATCTAATTGTTCGATACAGCTAGCGATATCCTAGACTTTAGTAAGCTATTCGCTATAAATAAGCGGCAGGTCTACTATTATTAAATGGAATTATAGTTTTAAAGATAACGCTCTTTTAAGGAAGATAATTTTAGCTTAATTAGCTTAATTGTTGCTGCTTACTTTAAAGAGCTTTTATTTAAAGCAGGGAAGGAAAAATAAAAGTAAAGTTTTATCTCTTTACTTAAGAGTGCGCAGCTTTTGCGCAGCTTAGTTCTAGAGTCCTTAATCTTTATAGGTATAGTCTAGGTATTGTATAAATTCTGCTAGGTTATAGTTCCTGTTAATTCCTTTTAATGCATAAAAGGTAGCAATTACCTGTTTAAATATAGCGTTTAAGTAAGAGTTAATAAAATACTATTATTCTCTATTACTGTTATAGAACTTTTTATTAAGTTTAAGCTTTTTGCATATATTTTGCGTTTATATAGTATACTCTTTTCGCTTTCCTGAGAATTTAAATAAGTTAAAGAGTAGTTTGTCGAGGGGGAATTGGCACTCCAAAACACATACACAATATACACATACACCCACACACAACGACTAGTATTAAGCACGGGAACCGCGCTCCTGATAGAACCATAAAGCGGCGATTGAGTAATATAGGGGTTAAAAAGATACTGCGGATCATTTGATCATAATGCCGGCAGCCAAAAAGTAACTAATAGTTACCTTTATACGCCTTAGCGACTATATTCTTATAGGTGGGGTTATATATTAAAGGGGGAAGAAAGTTATTGTTTATTAAACTAGGTCTATCTGTATATCTTTATACTCTTATACTTTCCTAATCCAGTAGCTGCTTAAATAAGCAGCCAACCTGTCTTGGGTAAGCTAATAAAAAAAAATGCTAGTGCGTTAAGTATATTAGTTACCTTTAATAAAACCCTCCCTATAAGTATTCGCGAATGAAAGTAGCAAATCTTAATAAAATGCTTTTCCTATTAATCCCTTTAATACTAGTATAATAATATTTAAAGAAAATATAAATAATATAGGAAAATAGCAGAAAGAGTATTATTAAAAGAAAGAAAAAAAAAAAAAAGGGAAAGAAAATTAAAAGCAAAACTACTGCCGTTTATATTACTAATTCCTCTTTATCCAATCTATATTAAATTATTCCCTTCCTATCAGAATTATTATAATTACATAGTCCCCTTTTATTAATCTCTTTATTACTAGGCATTTTAACCTACTATCTGCTTATCTTATATTAATTATCCTATTATTCATATAAGTGTATAAACTTATTCTTAAATATTATCCTAAATTAATTTATCTATTAGCCTAGGTAAGGTTAAGCTGTAGTATATATTTAAGGCTGTAATTTGCTGGATTTAGGTATATTAAAGTGCAGTTTTCCCTATTACTGCTGCAAAAGCTACTATTATAGTTTACCCTCTTTCGCCTAGTTTTAAAAAAGCCTTTTTATTGTTTTTAATTGCTTGCTAGTTAAATTTAGTAGTAACTCTTAAAACTCTTTTATCCTTTAAATTTTAGTTATCCTTTAATGCATTAAAAAAGCTACTACTTTCTTTAAAGGAAACTAACTTTGCATCTAAAGTTTCAGCATTATTAGCGATAGCTAATATAGTTAGTGGGGGTCCTATAGGTTATAGTATTACCGAGAAATGCATCGACTTACTCCTAGTCGCTGGTCCTGCTATTGTTTTTGTAAAAGACGCTGTTTATATTGCTAGGCTAGCAGTATTGTTTTATTTCTTTATTATTAATACTGTTTATAGAGTAAGGGAAAATACTTTTCTTTTCTTTTACTATAACTGGCTTAGCTATATAACTAAAAGTATAGGTATTATTAGTATAAAAAGTTGCATTTTAGGTGCTGGCTGCTATTATTAGAATTTTCTTTAGATGCCTAGAGGTAAAAAGGCAATTGATTATTAAAAAAGACTATTATTATAATAGATTAACCTATTCTCCTTTATAGGGTTATTTACTAGTACTTTTAGGTCCGCTAGGCATTAACTATTAATTTTTATTATATTCCTTTTATAAGTTATTTTAAAAAGAGCCTATTAGCTTTAATTTAACTTAATTAAATAGTATTTAATTAAAAAAAATAAGATATCTTTAACGTTTATCCTAGAATTTATAATAGTAAGTTTATTTACTGTTAAAGATTAGTGTAAAACTTAAATAATATTTATATAGCTTTTAGCTGAGTATTTAAGGCATAGGTATTAATATTAATCCTAGAGTAGAAGTTTAAATGCCTTTAAGTTAGTTATTTTATGCTTTTTAAGGCTAAAAGAGATAGGGATCCTGCTTAAAAGTCCTGCCAGTTAATTTAATTTAACGCTAATAAGTCTATAAAGCGTTTACTGGATCTAGAATAAGCTTAAGTAGCTATATTTATTAGCTTTAGGTTATTCTATATACAGGACTATATAAAAGCTAAATAAATAAGGAAATCCGGCTTTCTTGACTGTATAGGCCTATAAATCGAGGAACTGCTGCGCTTTGCGCTTACAGTTATATCTATAAAAGTTAAAGTAGTAGAGGTACCTGTATTTATTAAAAATATAAATATATTAGTGTTTAGGGAAATAGATTAACCCTATAAGAATTTATTATCTTTTAGTAAAGTGCTAGAAGTTTTATAGTTTATTAAAAATACTAAAAGCTTAAAGTATTATTTAATTAAAGGCAAGGGTACCTTTCAAAGTATCTATAAATACTATTATTTTAACTTAAACTGCTTTAATAGTTATTAGTCTTTTTACTATTATATAAAGTATTGCCTTTAATATAAAGTTTAATATTTACTTTTTATAGGAAAGGTTATATAAAAAGTTATAAATATTTTTAATATAAAAGCGCTATTTATTTACTTTAAAGTTAAGTATTAATATAAAATTCTTATAGTAAATATAGTTTAAAGTAATTATTATTTTAACTAGTAGTTATAAATAGCTGGTAATATACTAGTTAAATTAAAGGTAGATTTATAATAGTTAATAGCTATATTAATTTATAATAAAATTAATAGTAAGGTTTTATTTATTTAGCTTAAAGAAGTTTTTAGCGCGGCTTAGGGATATTTAGTTAATATTGTAGGGGAGCAGAGTTCTTAGTTTATCTTTTATAAGCTAGAAAAATAAAGTAAAAAGGTAAAGGTTTTTCTTTAAATAGGATATTATAGTAGAGAAGGAAGAAAGGTATAATTAAATAGTTTTAAAGCGGGATTTAAAGTAAAGGTAATGTTTTAGTTATAGTAAAACGGGATTATATTTAAGTGGATAAAGAGAAAAAAGAGAGGCAGAGTATAATATTATTTTTATCTTTTTATAGGTGCAGGTATATAGTTTGGTATATAAGGTGGTTTCTTTATTCTATATAAATTACTATTCCTTTAAAATAGCCTTTATAATTTATTTATTTTTTTATTTTCCTTTCTCTCTTTTTTTTCTTTTCCTTTTAATCTTTCTTTAACTATTATTTAATTATAAAGGATCCCACTAAAAAAGCCCGCTATTAGTTGCCTAATATGGCCGACTTTATCGATATACCTGTTATAGGTAAAAAAACCTTTAGCGAGATTTCTTTATCCTAGAAAGGTTAAACCTAGCTTTATCTCTCTGCTTAGCCGTCTACTTTAAATAAAACTTTGGTAAATGGGTATTATTTAATTGGCATCTTTATTTTAACTTTATCTAAGTCTAAAAGTATTTTACTGTTTAGATTATAGGTAGTATTAATATTAGTTAATTAAATTTACTAATCTATTTAAAGATTGCTTTCTTTCCTTTATTTGCATTATCTTTATTACTTTTATCGTTTATAAAAGGTTATACCTTTAAGGAATATTTTTAGCGCTATACTTTTAAAGGCTTTTAGTTATATTTTTAGAATATTATGCGCGCTATTGAAAGAAAGCTTCTTAAGCCTGTCTATATCCCAGCAGAGATTTTATATATTTATAGGTAGTTTTTTTATACTTTTCTTAAGCGGATAAAGTATATTAAAGTCTTATTTATATTATTTTATAGATAGCGTAATCCTTAGTTCTGCTAAAGGTGCCTTTAAACTTAGTCTATTACTATTACAACTGCTAAGGAATATATCTTATTCCCTTTTTATAACTGTATCTTTATCCTAGGTTTCTAATAAAGGGACTATTTAAATTGCCTTTAGTTTAAGGCCTTTTTTTATATTTGGCGATATCTTTTTAGTTATTAGCTTTAATAAAGTAATTAAAGTATAGCTACTACTTTCCTTAAAAAGGATTAAATATTTACTTCTATTAGGCTAATAGTCTCTAGCTATTTTAATCCTTTAATAGCCCTTTATTTTATAAAAGACTTTTTTTATTTTAAAGGAAATAAAAAGGTAGAGAGTTAAGCGATTTAGCAGGTTTAAAAGTTTATTTTAGCTTTTACTATTAAAAAATAAGCAGTTAATAGGGAAATATAGTTAATAAATTATTTAATTTTACAGTTTTCTTCTTTATAGTATGCTTAGGTTATATTTTTTATAGGCAGGGCAGTAGACTTTAGTTAGCGGCTGTCTCCTCCCCTTTAAAAATAGCACCTAGTAGTTATTTTTTAAGAATATTGCCGCTTATCCTCCTTTATATATCCTTTATATAAAGGTAATTATTTTAATTTATCTGGTTTATTCCAGGAATAGCTACCTCAAAGTATTATAAGGGACTGCATTTTAATTGGAATATCTCTTTTTTTTTTAATTTATAAGTATATACTTTAATTTTTAGCTAGACTATTTAATCTTATTAACTATATATTCCTTTAATAGTTAAAAAGTCGCTATAAAGCTTTTTAAGTTTTTGGTTATTAATAACTTTAATTATCGCTCTATTAACTACTTTATCTTTAAGTAAATCTTTATCTGCCTTTAGGTTTTAATCTATAAAAGTCTTTTTATTATCTTTAGCCACCTATTAGCTGAATTTATTTTTTATAAACTTTTTTAGATATTTACTTAAATAAGTTTTATTAAACAGGACCCTATTTAATATTTTTAGTTTATATACTTTTATTATATTTGCTTAAGATTTAATCTTAAATAGGCTTAGTTAATGTATCTTTAGTTTCGTATCTTTTAAGAGGTCCTTTTAATGCTTTGTATTATAGAGTAAAATAAGGTCGCTAAGGAGGAGTAGTTTAGCCGCTTTCTGCAGTAAATACTGATTATTAGTATTTATCCTTTTAGCTAATATTTAGCGAAACGCAGTTACTCTCTTTTAAGTTATTTTAATATCTCCCTTTTTTTTTTTAAGTATATAGATACACGCTATTAATTAATCTTTTATTATATAGACTTTATCCCAGTCAATTAGCTGTTAGGTAAATAGTTTTACCTTTAAGGGAAAAATTAATTCCCAGCTAAATAATAGGTAAAACGCAGAGTACCTTATTAAGCTTTTCACTATATATTTATTAGCTATAATTGCTTTATTTAAATTCTAAAACTACTTTTTATTAAGCCCAGCTATCTTTTTTAATACTAATATTAAGCTTTAATAACTAACCTTTACCGCAGCGTTAGCTTTAAGGTTATATACCAATATTTAAATAATCTTAATTCCTAGATTAATTAATACTTTTAAGAGTATTTTTTTTATTTCTAGTCCTTTATCTATAATAGCTTAAATTATTGTATTAAGTTAATATATTTATTTAAGTATAAACTTTATTATTACTGCTAATAATAAAGTAGGTATAGGTTTTACTTTTATTTATCTATAAAAGTTATATCTTCCTTTAAATAGGTAGATATATTTATAGTTATTTAGGATATATTAGATATTAAAATAGACCTTCTTTATAGGCTTAGTTGGTTTTATTGTAATAGCTGGCTCTTTAAGGTGGTGTGGATTAAAGCTTTAATATTAGGGGCATAATATAACTGCCTTGTATATATTGTTTAATATCTGCGGCTATTAGTATCTTTCTTTTAGGAACTAGAAAGTTACCTTTTAGCCTTTATAGCCTATTTTAGTATAGTACTGCTAGATAGCTGTTTTCTTTAAGGTTAAGCTGTTAAAGATAAGTGTAGGTTAGCAGCAGTGTTTTATTAGTCTTGCCTATAATTTCCTGTCTTTTACAATAAACCTTTTTACTTTATTCTTAAATTGCTAAAAGTCTATAATTAAAAGATTAAATAGTTTTTATATTATTTAAAAGTATTGCGTAATTTATTAAAACTCTTTACTATACTTTTCCCCTAATAGTATAAATAAAATTATACTTAAGTATATATTTATAAAATCTTTTAAGTCCTTTTTTTTTTAGCTTTAGCTTTATTTATAGCAGTTATTAGTTTATAGGATAAAGTGTCTATTATAATATTTTTTTTTAAAGATATATTTAGCAGTAAAGTCAAAAAGAAGGATATAACTAATCTATTAGGTTATATACCTGCTAAAAATATTATTAATTCTACTGTTTATTTAATTAATAATTACTTTAGCGTTTATTTTTAATATAAATAGAAGCTTATAGATATAAATATATAGCCTTTTAAAGGCTTAAAGTAAAGCTTTGCATTTTTTTTTTATAGCGTTATACTTTATTTCCAATAAAAGCCAGTATTTACTTTTATATTAAATTAATTATCTTTTCCCTTTTATAATCTATATTAAAATAGCCCCCTAGCCTATTATACTAGCGTCGACTATAAAGATTACCTCCCTATATCCTTTACTTACATTTAATATTACTAGTATTAGGGCAAAAGTAATAAGCTTTTTAAGTTTATTTATAGCTTGCTGTTATTCTTTAGTTTACTTTTAAAGGGCGTCTTTCTTTAATAGGGTTATTAAAGGCTTAGTAATCTATATAAAATATTCAATCTAGTATCTATAGTAGCTAACTAGATTAAAGAAAGATTAAACTTTATTAATAGTTTTATAGTTCTTTTATTCTTTAATTTTAATAATTTTTCCTATAGCTGGTTAGCGCCTTTCTATTCTATATAAATACCCTATTAATTTAACAGATTCCTAATAAAAGACTAATTTTACTGCCGAAATTATATATCCTAATAGTTTAATATTTACTAGGGTTTTATCTAGGTTTTGCAGATACTTTAAAATATAGTGTCGAACCTTAGGTATTGCTTCTTTACCGCTATATATAGACTTTAAACCTTATACTGCAATATTATTTAAAAATAGTTAGTAAACTATAGGTATAAGATTAAATAGTATTTAAAGAATAATATATTAAAATTGCGCTATTAAGTTTATAGCGCCTATTAGAAAAGTGCAGTATTTTAAAAGGCTAATAGGGCTTGCAAATATAGTTATATCTTAGCTTTTCTTATTAAAAGGGATTTAATTATAGCTTAAGAAAAAGTCTAGTAATAACAGTATTATATAACCTGTAAAGTCTTTATTAAATTAATCTGCATTTAAGGGAATAAAGGTATCCCTAATAGTTACTTTATTTATCTATATAATAGAGTTAATAAAGCAAAGGCCGCTATCTTTTTTCTATATTAAGAAAAATAGGTTTCTATATAGCCTATAGCTTTCCTTTAAACAACCTTTTTTAATATATACTTATAGCAGGTTAATTACTTTCTTCTTTATGCCTTTAAATATTAGGATATTACTGCTCTGTTAAGCGTTATACTTTACTATATAAATAGTCTATAGTAGGGTAATTTTAAGGTTTAGCTTTTTATATTCTGTAAAATCCTAGGAAAGTGCTATTTCCTTGTTTTTTAGGATTTGTATTAAAATCGCAGTTTTTTATATTATCAGTTTCCCTTCTATCATCTTTAAGATCGCTGCCAGGCAGTCTAATATAAATCTTAACCTAGCTTTAATTAATAAAAACTTTAGCGTAATATATTCAGCGAATAGGGTATTAGGGTTTAAATTATCTTTAACTTTATACTACTTTTTTTATTTTTAATAAAGACTTTTAGCAGGAATAAAACTATTAAATAGGGTATTGTTTACTGGATAGATTTTTATACCTTTTTTTTTATATATAGTATTAGTTTTAATCCGCTTGCGCTTTCGCGCTTTCTTTTAGGACTTTCTCTTTTATTCCTCTACTCCTTTAAATTCCTTTACTGCTTTCTTTATTGCTTTTATTTAATCTTTTAATTTATCGGCTAATAGTAGCTGAATTAAATCCTCCTTAGCTTACTTTAATAGTTTATATAAAACCTCTTTTTTAAAAGTAAAGTAAAGGTTTTTTAAACTTTTTTCCGCTTTATTAACTTTATACTTAAATATAAAGTTAATATTTATTTTAGCTTTAAGTTATATAATGCCTCTATTTTATATTTTTAATAGATAGCTTTAGCAGCTAAGGTAATAATTTAAATGTTCTTTATTTTGTATTTTATATATAAATCCCTATTCTTTAGCGTATAATTAAATATTAACTACGCAGCTTAAATAAATAGTATTTTAAGGATAAAGGGTATTAAGATATTATTAAATGCAATATAAAATCTAGCTATTATTTAAGTATTACTTATATATACTTAAATAACAGTTTCGCTATATATATTTATTTACTTATTATTAAATATAGTATTAACTACTTTATAAAAGTATATTATTATATTATATTTTACAGCCAGCTAATAAAAGATAATATTTCCCTTTAACCTTAAGTTTATAAATATTTTAATAAATATACTATTAGGCTTTTTTAAATATACCTATATCTATAGTAGGTTTTATAAGTAGCGGAGGATTTTTCTTATTTAAACTATATAAATCTAGGTTATAGACTTTTATAACTAATTTACCTTATAGTTAATAGTTATATATAGTTGCTTTAGCTTATAAAAATATATTTTTAAAGGTAGTAATAGGTTTAAGTCTTTAAAATTAAATAATTCTTTATTTAATAATCCCTCTGTTAGTAAAGGTTGCGAGGTTATAGTTTTAAAAGGTTAGTCCTATAGTAACTAAACGATTTATATAGTTAATTCTATATATATAGCTATTATATCTAGTCTTTTTAATAGTTTTTCCTTTAAAGGATATTTATATATAAAAATAAATATTATTTAATATAAAGTATATTTAAAGATAATTAAGTTAATTTTCTTATAAAACTGTATTTTAGTAATCTTTTATAATTTTGCAATTAAATCTGCTTTTAAAGTATTCGCGAGTTTTAGAATAGTATTTAAAAGAGTGCTAGTTTTAAGCTTAATTGCATTATCTAGAATTGCTGCTTAGATTATTATTTTAGCTTACTTTACTTTTAGTAATTCCTCTTTATTTTTAGCGCCTTTAATTCCGCTTTCTTTATTGCATTGCGGTCTAGACAGTATAGCCTTTAAGGTTATAGGTATAGGGTTTAAATGCAGTTGCTTTTTCTCGATTAGTTTTTCTATTTAAGGCGGCAATGGCTCCTCTTCAGCTTGCTTATCTGCTTTATTAATTATACGAATACGCTTTTGTCCCCTATTAGTTATAGGGTTAGCGAGGAGAGTTTAATTAAATGATTCTTTAGTTAAGCTAGCTTAGTTATATTTATTTAAGGGTTTTTCTAGGGAGGCTGTTTTAATTAGGTTTATAGAAAAGATTTTAACCCCTTTTACTTATATATTATCCCTTTTTTCAGTAATTATTTAATCTCTACCTATAAAGTATATAATATTTATTATTAATCCCTTTACAGGAATTATATTTAACCTTTATAATGCCTGGATTTTAAATATCTCCCTATATATTACTTTATTATAGATAATATTAAAGAGTTTAGCCTTATAGGTAATTAATTTTTAGTCGAAAAAGCCAGGTTCTATCTTTTTTACAAGTAATAGGCTTAAAGAAACCTTATTTTAAGCTTTAAACAATTCTACTTAAAGCGCTAGTATTTTTTATATATAAGTCTTAATAGTTATAATTAATATAATAAGTTCAGGCGGGATTAAGGTTTTCTGCAGGCTTACTTAAGCTATTTTTACTGTTAAGTTATATATTATAAACCTATAGCCTTTATTATAGGCTAACTTAACGCCGTTTTAAAGAAAATAGTCTTTATCTTTATAATATTAGCAGTATTTAATATTAATAACTGCCTTTAAATAGTTAATAAAGACAGTATTTAATATATTATTATATAAAGGGTTTATTATATTAATATTATTAATAGCAATTATTAAAGTAAAAGGTTTTTATTTAAGTTTATTGCTACTAGTAGTAATACAATAATATTCTTTTTCTTTTAAATTAATTGCTATTTCCTTTTACTAAAAGAGCTGAATTGCTAGTTTATTGAATTTTTCGGATAAAGCATTTATTTAATCTTTAAGCTGTAAAGTTATAATTAGTTCTACAGGTTTAGGCTATTCTTTTTTTTACTTTCTTATCTTTAAGCTTAACTTTAACTTAAATAAATCTAATAAGTCTTTAGTTTTAAATAGTCTTTTATTAAACTCTTAAAAATAGGCTCTTTAAATGTTAAGCTCTGCTAGTATTCTGTTATAAAAAAGCATCTAGACTTTAGTATATACTAGATCCTTAAAATCGTTAATTTCTTTAATCCCTTTAAAAGCTATTACCAGCTAAAGTAGCTCTAATAGTATTACTTTCGCGATATTATAGGAATATAGTATCGCTATCCTTTAATTTTTTTTATTAAACTTTTAATAAAGATATTAGTATTAAAGTAATTAATTTATTATAGACTATATTCTTATAGGTTTATAGTAATAAAGGTTTTAGAGTTATATTATATATAATTCTAATTAATCTTTATCCTATTACTTATAGTATCGCAAAAGTTTTTTCTTTATTTTATCCTAACTAGTGCTTTCCTTAATAAAAATCTAAACTATTTTCTATTCTTTTATTTTTATAAATAGTTCCAGGTACCTCTTTTAATCCTTAATTAAAATTCCTTAATCTTTTATTTTTTATTTATAGTTTTTGAAAAACTAGGATATATTTTTATTATTAAATTTACTTATAAAGTTAGTCCCTATTAGTGGCTTTATACCTTAAATATTTTTAAAGGCTTAAATAAAGAAAAAGAACTTTTAGGATAATAATTTCCCTTTTTTTATTAAAGAGTTTAATCTTTCCTTAGATTTTATTATAATAGATATAGATATTGTTAATATTAGGTTAAGTGTATAATTAAATAATTCTTTAAGTTAAAGGGTTAAAGATAGAGTTGCGTCTAGTATTTTAGTAAATGGAGGTTATTAGTTTAATTTAGACTTTTTTACTTTAAATTAAAGTAAATTATTAGAGTCTTAATTAAATAGTTCTTTAGTGAAAGAATGCCTTTTCTTTTATAGATTAAAGTTATCCGATTTAAATAACTAGCCTTTAAAGGAGTATTTTTTTTTCAGTTAAAAAAGGGATATGTTTTTTTAGTAATAAAGCTGTAGTAATATATTCTATTAATATAAGGAGTTTTTTTGTAAAGAAGAAGGGTTGCATTTATTTATTTAAAATAAAGAAATTAGCTGGTCTTTTAGGGATAGCTTCTTGTATTAATACTAGTTGCGAGATATTAGGTTATTGTCATTCTTATATTTTCTTTAAATGTCTTTAATATAGGTAAAGACGGCCTTTATACTAGAGATTATAAAAGCAGTAAAAATAGTGCTTTTATTTAGAGTTAAGAAAAACTTGGCCAGGAATATTAGTAAAATTAAAATAAAGTCTCTATACTGGGAGATTAAATAATTAATATATTTTTTATTAGCCCTTTATAGCTATTTTACTTATTAATTTACCTGCTAATAAATAAAATAGGGGTTGTAATAGTATATTAATATTTTAAGGGGGCTTAGGTTATATAATACTGACTGTTTTACTTATATATTTACTTTTACTGTAATAACTGGTCTTTTAGTAATTTTCTTTAGGATTTTAACTTTTAATTGGCAGGTATTGTCGACTAGTAGTTTCTTAAAGTTCTGCTCTTTTATTATATTTTAGCGCATTATACCTAGGTTAACTAATCCTAATATCTTTTTGGAAATTGCAATTAAATAACCTGTGTTTTTAAAGTTAAGTATTATATTAATCTATATTAAATAGCTGTAGAAGGGGTTTTAGGCTATTTCCCTTAGCTGATTATTTTATATTTATATAGAGACTAGGTAAAGCTAGTTTATAATTCTATTAGTAGTTAGGTAAAGGTAGGTTTTAATGGCAGTATAGAAGTGCCTTTAGTGATTACTTCCTAGGATATAATCCCCGAGATTTCCCTTTATCTCGGTTACTAGTTTTATTAAAGGGGAATTGGCACTCTAAAACATATATATAATATATATATACACCTATATATAATAACTGGTATCGAGTATAGGAACTGCGCTCTTGACAGAACTATAAAGCAGCGATTAAGTAATGTAGGGGCTAAAAAAATACTGTAGATCATTTAATTATAATGCCAGCAGCTAAAAAGTAATTAATAGTTACCTTTATATACTTTAGCGACTATATTTTTACAGGTAAAGTTATATATTAAAGGGGGAAAAAGGTTATTGTTTATTAAACTAGGTCTATTTGTATATCTTTATACTCCTATACTTTCCTAATCTAGTAGCTGCTTAAATAAGCAGCTAACCTTTCTCAGGTAAGTTAATAAGAAAAAATGCTGGTGCGTTGGGCATATCAGTTACCCCCGACAAAGTAGCTTCCTTTTAACTTTAAAAGCTTATATAAACTCTATTATAGAGGTCGATATAGGCTTTATAGTTGCGGCCTGTATAGGTTTTTGCTTAGGTTGTGGAAGGAATAATATCTCGTCTTCCTAGCTATCTAGCCCCTAAGTTGCTAGTGCTATAGAGTCTAGCTTTCTTATTAATACAGCTATTTATTCCTGTAAAAGTAGAACAGCTTGCTCGATCCGCGACTATATATTATTGCCCTCAGAGGCTTAGTCTTTGAAATTCGCTATTTTCCTTTTATAGTAAAAGTTCTATTACTTACTGGCTAGGTAGTAGCTAAGCTATAGATATATAATGGGTGTAGCTTAACTGGAAAGTATGCAGTTAGGGCACCTCTGTATTGTCTATTTATAGCTAAAGGAAGGAAGCTTTATACTAGCTATATATACGTTATATAGTTGTGTGTATAGGGTTATGGCCGAGGTGGTTTCCTAATTAGGCAAGCGGTCTAGTATTGGTTGTATTTCCGGATTCGGCGTAGTAGTGATTCCGGGAGATATAGCCTAGCCTGTAACAGGAACTATATTTATAGAATATAAGGCTTATACTTTTATATATGTAAAACAAGTTATCTCTTGTAGACTATTTAATAGATAAGTATTAAGACTGGTCTTTAAAGTGCATTAAGATCTTTAAGATTATTTTAAAGGCTATAATAAAGATAACTGGCTTTTAGTATTTAAAGACAAATATATTATATAGCTATATATATACCCTTTATTAAATAAAGAATGGGAAACTGTTTTTAATACTTTATTTAACTTTATAAGTATAGTAAAAATATAAAATAATATCTTTATATACTTTTTTAGGTAAAATAATAAAAAAGCTGTAATTGCAGTTAAGAGTTTATTATACTTTTAGATCTAGGCTAATATAGAGGGTATTACTTTAAAGCTTGCCCTTTTTTATATATATAAGCCAAATAGCGCTTTAGAATAAACAGGTTAAGAAGTTATAAATAAGTCAATTAAAATACTGGAAGCTATAGGTCTTTTAACTGATTTATAGCTTAAAAGTATAAGAGCTGCAGTATATATTATTAATATAAGTCTTACGCGCAGCTTTAATATAATATTACTTATCGATAAATTAAAGTAATAGTTCCGCGACTTTATACCCCTTTTAATAAAGGAGCTTTCCGCAGACTTATAGCTAGATTAAAGTAGGCTTTATATATATAGCTGCCGCGCCTATATACTAAATAGAGACTGTAAAGCTAGCTGGAAAAAGAGAGAATTTAAAACTAAGCTTAAAGGGCTAATTAAATATTTTATTAACTATACTGTAAATAATATATATTACATTTAATTACCCTGCCTAATAAAGGTAATTATTATAAAAAATATATAGTTTAATAAAACTAGCTTCTTTAATAGTAATAAAGAGATTGCAGATAAATTATCTATAACTAAATTAAATAAGCTATTTAATAAAGTTAAAGAAAATAAGCTAGAATTTAAACTTTTTTTTATATATATTCCTGCAGTAAAAAATACCTTTATAGGTAATATAGAAAAAGAAAGTATATTTTTAAAGGTAATAAAAATATAAAGCATTAAAGACAGCTTAATAAATACTTTAAATAAGCTATTAGCGTATTTAAAAGGACCTTTTAGTCTTTAAATACTAAAGGCTACCCTAAAATAGTTAATTTTTATAAATAATACTAGCGCGCTAATAGGAACTTTAGGTAATACTTTAGCGAGCGATTTACCTTTTTCTATAGAGAGGGATATAGTAAAAGAACGGCTTTATATATTAGGGGTATATAACCCGATAAAGGAGGATAGTCTGCTAAGGCTAAAAGCAGACTAGTATATAAGAGACTCGCCTATTTTTATAAAAAAAGAGTAGACTTTTAAGGAAATACTAGCTAGTAATCCTTTAAATAGCAGAGCAGTAGCTGATATTTATAAGAGTTTAAGACTTTAAGGGAAGTAACCTGCAAGAAAGGCCAATAAATACCTCCTAGTATATAGGATTAAGATATATACTTTAAATACTGCTTTTAAAGATAATAAGCCTAGTATATACTTAATAATTACTAGGCTTTTTAGTTTAATGCTATATTAACTGCTGTTTAATTAATAAAAGCTAATAAATAATAAATTAAAAAGTATAAAAATAGTATTTACTGTTTTTAATATAGTAATAAACTATAAATCTTCTTTTTAGAAAAGTATAGCTTTTAATAAATTAACTATTTACTAAAAAGACTTAATAAAACTGCTAAAAGATTAAAAGGAGTTTATAAAATACTTATTTAAAGATAAGTTTAAGTAAACTATATATAATAAAATTAATTTTTTATATATAAAAGGAACCTAGTAAAAGATACTATATTTAAAGGCAATAATAAAGCTACTATTAGTATATTAGGTTTTTACTTATAAGTTTAATTAAAATAGAAATCTAGAATACTGTAAAGTTTACTTTATAGTCTATAGGGATTTATAAAAGTACTTTACTATAAAGAGTATATATATAGCTATATTAATAGTGCGTTTTTTTTATATATTTATTACTTTTACAGTAAAATTTAACTTTAAATTAAAGCAGTATGATATTAAAAATACTTTTCTTAATGCCTTAAAAGATAAAAACTTAAAACTAATTATATATAAGCTCTTTAAGGGTTTTTGTTAAAAAGGAGGGCTAAAAAGTAAGGATTTTAGTGTATTTAGGTAACCTTCCTATTCTGGCTAGACCCGGAATTAGGCCCGACGCTAGGACCGAGTTCCGGAGGAACTTCGGTGTAAGTCAGGAAATTTCTGTTATCTTCAACGATAACAATTGAGCTAGGACCAGCTACCCCGCCTACCCTAGACTCAATATAATGGCCACAATGGCTATTGTGAAAAATCTGACCAAAATGGTTTCCTGTTTGTATGGCCGTGAGTCGATTTGGCCGATTTCCCATACAAATGAATTTTGCGGAAAATAGGAACGGGGCCACGAACCCAATTCTGCCGCCGCATTCCTATTATCTAGTCGGAGGACTATTGTAGAAGACAAAGCTATTGTTCATACAATCACTTCTACACCAGCCGCATATCACTAGATATTCTATAGCTTTCTAGCTATTAGTTCAGTTACAATTCAATTGTTTATTTATTGTTAACCCAATTAGACTCTCAGTCGTTTCCTTATTGCTGCGTTGGGTGCACCTTCCTAGAAGCTGTACTTAAATGAGGTTCAGTATAACCTTGTTATTTTAACAGTTTTAAATAGCCGAATATTTATCTAAAGCTTGCAAAAGCTTTATATAGCTTAAAGGATTTACTAAAGCTATAATTTAATAAACTATTTTCGACTTTAAGGCAATAAAGGTTAATCTTAAGCTTTAAAAAGCCCTATCTCTTTTATAATAAAGCTTAGAAAATCTTTATTATATTTTATATAAATAATATTTTAATTATATATTATGATAATAATAAAGCTCTTTATATTAAACTACTAAATACTTTAAAAGTAAAGTATAAGCTCTATAATAAAGGAGATATATAATAGTTTTTAAAGATTAAAATTACCTATAATTATATAAAGTATAAAATATACTTTTCCTATAAAACTTATTTTAAAAAGATTATAAAATAATTTAAGCTTAATAAAAGAATATAGCTTTTTATAATTCTAATATCTATTATAAAGCGTTAGAAAAGTATATTATAAACTTTAAAAATAACTATTAAAATATATTAAAAGAAAGTACAATTAATACTTTATATAGCTATTATAATAAAGCCTAATATAGCTTATAGCGCTTTAACTTTATTATAGTTTTTAATTAACCTTAATAAAAAGTACTTTAAAGCAGTTAACCAGCTAATTTACTATTTATATATATAGTGTTTTTTAGCTTTTTAATATAAAAAGAGAGGAAAAATATAAATCTTAACTGCTTTAAATAATACTTCCTTTACTAATAATATAAATACTTAAAGATTATTTTAAAGCTATTTTATTATACTTTTTTTAGGCTTTATTTTATAGAATATAATACATTAAAGTACTATTAATATATTAATAATAAAAACTAAACTGCTTACCTTTACTTAAATAGTAAAAAAGGCTATAGGTTTATATTGCCTTTTCTAAAAGATAAAATTTAACCCTAGTATTAATTAAAATATTAATTATAATAATTAACTAATTATATATTTTATAATTAAAGAAAGTATATAAATTAATATTTACTGATATTATATTAATATATAAAATAGATAACTTTAGCAGGAATACTAGAAAGTATTATTTACAGTTTTTTATTTTTCTATTAACTTTATACCTGCTAATAAGCTTATTAAAGCTTTAGTATAGTAATACTTTAAAGACTTTAAAATACTATTAAATTTAATAAATATATAGTTACTAGAATAGAATATATAAAAATACAGGAAACTAATTAATTCTAGCCTATAGGCTATTAGCTATAAAGGTATATCTTATTACTATAATAATTATTTTCTAAAAGTTTTCTAGCCTTTATATACCTATATATAAAGGGTATTATTATTATTATTGCTACTGCCTAAAATAATCGCCTTTTTAAAGTAAACTAAATTCTCCTCCTTTAATAAATTAAATTAAAAGTATAATACTTTCTTATATTAAATTACTATTTAATTATATAAGCTTATAAATATATAAAGAAAAGAAAATATATTTATTTAATTATCCTTTTTATTTATAGCTTAAAAAAGCTAATATATAATTAATATAAGTATTAAATAACTATAAAGTATATAATTAAATAAAATAATATAAATAAATTAAAAAGGAGTTTATTAAAAGGTATATTAATAATTACTATTAAAGTAAATAGTATATTATTAAAAGCAGGTAATAGAAATATATTAAAAAAGGTCTCTTTTACTAGCAATTACTAACTTTAAATAACCTTTATAAAGAGGGGATAATAGTATAGCAGTAAAGGCAGTAGCGGGAGTAGTAGGAGGAGTAGCAGTAGTAGCGATAAAGGCAGGGCTTAAAATAATAGCAGTAGGAGGAGGAGCCGATAAAGATAAAGATAAAGCTGCCTTAGCAGCGAGGCGTATTTTATAAACAGCAGCTAAGTATACGTTAAGAGCAGTAATAGCCGCAGTATACCTAAACTGGCCAGGACTAGCCAGCGCAGGAGTAGGAGCCAGCGCAGGAGCAGGAGCGGGAGCAGCAATAGGCGTAGCCGCTCAGCCAGCTAAGCGACTAACGCCGCGATAAGCCACCTTCAAGGGGCAACCACAACTACACTTTACCGACAAGGTATCCTTCTTTTGCGATTTCGCTATTAGCTAATAAATATACAGTATAAAGGAAATTAGTCGGAAGTATAATATTTACAGTAAGGGCTATATTACTATTAATATTAATATTAATATTGTTATTAATATTAATAATAATAATATTAATAACTAAAGAAGAAGAGCGAGGAATAAGGGCTAGGGGGCAGCTAATATACCTATTCTAGCTATTTAGGACCGATTTACCTACTTAAAAGCTTTATTATTCAACTTCCTATTATTATAGAATAATAATAGCTATAGCGCTTATATTCCTTTCACCTCTATAATAGAATATTAATGCATATTTATAATAAGGAGCTTTTAACTAAATAAAAGAGGCTTTAAGAGCGCGGCCAGTCAATTATAATACTATAGATAGGCTAAAGTAGCAGTTAATAAAGCATTAGGAATAGCTTTATTAACTGGGGGGTATATTAGGTTAAGTAAGCTAAGGCCTTACCGCTTATTAGCGCTAGGGAGCTTTTATTTGCTTATAAAGCAGATACAAGCTGATATATATATCGTGTAAGCAATATATTAGACGGTGCAGACGCTTACAGCGCTGCATACAGCTTCTTTTTTGTGTTAGCTATATGTATATATAGCGAGGCCACTACAGTATATTCTCTTTTATAGAATCAAGCTTCGTTTCCTATCTCTCTATACTCTACATAGCTGTACTGCGCTCCGCCACATAATCTTTATACTAAAAAAAGGTAATAAACTGTAAATATATATCAATTTCTATACTTTAAATAAAATAATTTATAAAAACTGCGCTCTTTTACTATTAATTTCTAAAATTCTTAATAAACTTTTATATATTGAGATTTTTGTTAAACTTAATTTAAAAACTATATATTACTGAATATTTATCTGCGAAAAAATAAGTAAAAGATAGTATTTTACTTTTAATATAAATACTTTAAATGCAATATTATACTGTTTAACTTTATAAATTCTTTTATAACTTTTCAATAATATATTAATAATATACTATAAAATTTAGTTATTTTTATTTTTATTATATATTTTAATAATATATGAATTTATAGCTATACTTTCAAAAAGTATATATAATATATTTATTAGGTTTTTTAAAAGTTATAAAATATAAAGCTATATATTAATATTAATAAATATATTTTTTATATTACTTTAATACTTTTCTTTAAATATATTATTATATTTAATAAAATTAAATTAGAATAATTATATATTTAAACTATTATTAAATAGCCAATATTTAAAAGCATATATAATATTTTTATATTTTTAGGATTTATAGGGTTTTACGATTACTTTATTAAAAAATCATAGTAAAATTATAGTATTTTTAATAGATTTTACTTATAAAAAGCGAAAAAGTTTTTTATAGTTAAAGCCTAATACTTTTAAAGCTTTTTAATAGCTTAAAAGGAAAATCTTTAAAAAAACCTATTTTAATATATTATAACTTAAAGGTATTAATTTATATAGAGATAGATATATTAAACTATATAATTAAAGCAGTATTAGCTTAATATTAATAAAATATTTAATACTTTATGGTATATATATTAAAAAAGTTAAATAGTTTTAAATTATATTATTATACCTTTAACATTAAATTTTTTACTTGTATAAAGGGTTTTTAAACATAGAGATATTATTTAGTTTATATAGGTATAGAGATTTAGGTTATAATAAACTATTTTAATTACTATTACTTTATAAATAAGTAAAAGCTTTTATACTAGTAGGTAAAGGCTATTAATAAACTAGCTTTATTTAATTTTTATATTAAATATAGGCTAAAAAGGTTTAACCCTGTTAATGCTTTATTTTAATACTTTAATTTTTATAATTTTATTCAAATTACAGAATTACAATAAAGCTATATATTAATAATTTTATAGCGTTTTATAATATCAAAGCTAATAGTTTATATAAATTCAAGGGATCTATAGTAGTATATTATAGTTAGTAAAAATATATAAGGTTACCTGTAAATAAAAGTATTACTTTAGTATTACTTTAAGTTAAAGGATAAGGATTAAATCTTATTTAGTAAATAGTTTATTTATAAAGTATAATAGTTAAAGTTATAACTGCTAGTTTATAGGTTATATAGTAGATTACTGTAGGTTTATTGCTAAAATTATAAAAGTCTTTACGCTTAGTTATTTTATAAGCTTAATAAAGAGATTATTTTATTTAATAGAAAGTTTAAAGTTAAAAAGTAGTTAATATATTTTATAGTAATAATTAAGTTATTAGTAATAATTAAGTTATTAGTAATAACTAGCTAATTTACTACTGAAGTAAGGTTTATATACTAATAAGTTTTTATATTAAGATTTTAATATTATTTTATAATAACTTAACTATTAAATATTAAAAAGTTAATTATATTTTAAAATATATTATATTAATTTATTATTAGTAAAGTATAAAGTAAAATATTAAACGCTATATATCTATATATTATATTTACTAGATAATAAAAGCAAGAACTTATTAACTTTATAGTAAACTTACTTTATTATTAATACTAGAAAAACCTTTTAAAGAAATTTTTATAAATTTTATTATAAATTTACTAGAAATCTAAAACTATAAAAGTAAATATTTATATAATATAATATTTATTATTATTAATTAATATACAAAATATACTTTAGATATACCTATAATAGTATATATTATAAATAGTAGAGTTATTAACTTTTTTATAAAATATATTTATTTAATTTTTAGAATATTATAAATAATTATCTTTAATAAAAATTAATTATTTTAAATTTAGATTTTAGCGAAGTTTTTATTATTTATTTACTTATAAATAGCAATTTAGTATTATTTTTTATTTATAGACTAATAGTTAAATTAAAGAGTAGAATTAAGCTTTAAAGTATTATTTATATTCTTTTTATAGTAAATAATAAAATAATTAACTATAAAAATTATTTTTTATTTAATTTATATATAATAGTATTAAATATTTTATAACTAGTGATTTATTAGCTTTTATACTGCTTAACTATAAGCCTAATACTTTAGGTTATAATAGATTAATTTATTATAAATATTATACTAATACTATTATAAAGGTAGAAAAGCTTTAAATTACCTGTAAAATAGCTAAAAAATATAAAAAATAGTATAATATTTATTAATTTAAAAAGAAATTTACTATAGGCAATTAAATATTACTTTTTATAAAACACTTAAAACTCTAGCAATTTAATAAAAAACTCGCTCAAAAATATATTAACTTTTACTAAATTAAATATTAAATTAAAATAAATAGATTAATATATTAAATTTATATTTTATGTTCTATTAAAATTTATAATATCTTTAATATTATAAATCTTAAACTATATTATAGCTGTAAAAGAGAACTTTTTAAGTGAATAAATTACCCTTTTAATATTAAAGAGATATTTAAAATTAAAAAAATTATTAATTATAAATATAAAGGGATATAATACTTATATTTAATTAAATAAAAAGATTATTTGAAGATTAATAATATTTAATAAAAGAAAAGTGATTTTATTAATATTAAATTAATTTGAAAGTATAAGCAGCAATTTACTAGTAAATAATTAACTATTGCTATTAAATGTTATAAAATTAAAAGGAGTAAAATACCATACAGTTTTAATTAATTAATTAAAAATAGAAAATAAACTTATAATAGTATATATTTTATATTAAATAAATAGCGATATTACTATTAAATAATAGCTAATTTTCTTTACCTTTAAATAATACTTTATTATAATTGTTGATAATAATAGGATATATTTAAGGAAATATAAGAATTTCAGTATACTAGTATATTATATAATAATTAACTAAAAACTACCTATTATAAATAAAATATATATATTAAAATAAAATTATATATAATAGCAGTAATAGTAGTGAAAGAGTTTATTTAATTAAGAGTAATTTAAAGGTTGAAGCGCTTTAAGTTTTAGCAGCAATACTGTTTATTTACTATAAACTTTTTCTCTGTTTATTTTTTAGCTAGGTTTAACTTTTATTATATTAATAAAAAAAGATTTTATATTAAATTTATAGTAGTGCTATTATAGATTAATTATTTATTAATTATTATTATATATTAAAAAAGTAATATTAAAGTATTTACTTTATTAATAAAAGTTTTTTAAGAATATTCAATTAATACTTTAATAGTATTAATTGTCACAGGCTAGGCCATGTCTCCCGGAATCACGACTACGCCGAATCCGGAAATACGACCAATACTAGACCGCTTACCTAATTAGGAAACCACCTCGGCCACAACCCTATACGCACAACTATATAACGCATACATAGCTAGTATAGAGCTTCCTTCCTTCAGCTATAGATAGACAATACAGAAGTGCCCTAACTGTGTGCTTTCCAGTTAGGCTACACCCGTTATATTAATAAATTAATAGGCAATCAAATTATATAATTTATTATTTAAAAAATAGTAAAAATATTTTTTAAAAGCAGTTATTATAATATAAATTAATATAAGAAGTTTTACTTTTTAATTATATAAAATTTATATTTATTATTATAATATTAAAAAGGTTTTTCGTTTAATTTTATTTTTTATTTAATTAAAAGGTTAAGATAATAATAGTATAGGGTAAGGCATTTATAGTAAGTTAATAATTGTTAATAATTATATTTAAATTCGAATACCTATTACGTTAAATTATTAATAGTTTTACAGCATTTTATTAGTAAAGGTATAGTGCTCTTAAGAGGAGGGTATTTTAATAGAAATATAATTAAGATAATATTAACTATAAATAACAATAAGCTTACTATATTAAAGTTTTCGGATATTGCAGGATTACTATTATTTTTTAAAATTAAACTATAAGTTTATTAAATAGGAAGTTATAATAAAAAATTAATTATAAAAAACTTATAAAGTTGTAATATTGATTATAAAAAGAAACAAAGAATTTATAGTAGTAGGCTAAATTAAAAAAAAAACTGCTATTATATAATCGGTTAGCTAGTAATAAAAAATAAAAAGAAGGAATATTTATCGAGAAAGCATTTATAAAAAGAGAGAGGGTAAAAAAGAGAGAGATAAAACAAAAGAAAAAAAGGAAAAAAAGAGTAAATAAAAATTAAAGGCATAAAAGAAAAAGAAAATAAAGTAAAAATATATATAATATATTTATATATAATAATAAATTAAAAAAAGAAAAATAAAGTAAATTATTTATATATTAGCAGTAAAAGGTTAATTTATAATATAAAATTTCTCTATTACCTTTTGAGTTTAATTATATAAAAGTATATTTTTAAACTATAAAGTTACACACTTTTTAAACTATTAAATATATATTAAAATAGTTAAGTTTAAGGCTTAAAAAAGCATTTATATAAAAAATAGTTACTGTGTAATATAATAGTAGGGTATTAAAAGCCGGAAAAAAGCTAATTAAATATAGGGTTTTTACTAGCATTAAAGTTAATACTATAAAAAGGGGGGCAGCCTATTAAAAGACAAAAAGCTTTAAAGCTTTGATAATATTATATAGGCTAGAATATATATATCAAAGTAATTATAATCTTTAAAGATATAGAATTTTAAAAACTAGTAAATTACTACTGTTATATTTAACTATTAGTTTCTAGCTTATTACCTGTTTATTAATATTTATCTCTCTTTTAAGTAATTACTCTTTAACCTCCTTTACGTTTCTATAAAGTTACAGCCCTTTACCTAATCTATCTACTTTAAAAAAGGTCTTTAATATAAAATTTTATTTTACTTTATAAAATAAATATAAAATTATAATACTGTTAAAAAATAAATTATAATTATATAATATTAAAAGTTTAAAAATATTATCATTAAATTAAATACTAAAACTTTAAAAGAATATTATTAACTATAAAAACTTAAAGGATATAAGTTTAAAAGATATTATATTTGCTACTAAAAGAAATTAATGAAATAATACTTTTACTATAATAAAAGGTTTACATGCAATTAATAATATTATTTAAAATATAATAGCTTAAAGTATATTGTATATAAATAAAATAAATTATAAGATTAGTATTTATAATAAACTATTAATATACTATATTTATTATTAGACTATATATACTATTAAAAATATAAATATATTATTTACTTATAAGAAAAACTTTAAAAATAGTAAATATAGAAGTACATAAAGTATAAACCTGCCTTAAAATATAAAGAGATTAATTAAATTATAAAAGAACTATATTAAAATTAATATAACTTGATTACCTATAAAAGAATTATTTATAATAAAAGAAAATAGTATTTAGTTTAAAAAACTTTAATTAACTATAAAATCTATATAAAAAAAGAATTAAAAAAGAATTAATATTATTTATAAAAAGCCTATAAAGTAATAATTAATAAATTATATCTTTTAAAATATTAAATAATAAAAGTAATAATAAAGATTTACTATATTTTAAATTAAAAATGATAATTAAAGGATATTAATTATATATATTAGTAAATAGTAAAGTAATAGGCAATTTTATTGTATCTATAACTATAAATTGCCTATATTTACTTTAAAAAAAGAAAACTAAACTATATTAACTTTATTAAATAAAAGGAAAAGCCATTATATATAATAATACATAAATTAAATAAAAGATTAATTATTTTAAATTTAAAATTATTAAATATAAAAGAGTAGTTTTTTATAATATAGTAAATATTAATAGGTATAATATTATTTTTAGGTATTTTTAATTAAAATGCAATAACTTTAATATTAATTAAGAGAAAGGCTAGCTTTATTACCGCGATAATAAAGCTCTTTTAGCGATTAAAACTATTAAAAAGGCTTTAACTATAGGGCAGAAATTTTATATAGAACCTTTAAATATATTAAAGAAAGGAATTACAAAAGTTACCTTGAATTTAATTATAGAAATAATATACTTAAAAATAAGATTTAAGTAAAGTAAAGGAAAAGATAAATATATTTAAAAACTAATTGCCTTTTTATAGAAAGTATTTAATAATATTAATAAAATACTTAAAATAAAAAGCTTTAAAATAATAGTATTACTAAAATAGCTATAAAATATCTTTAAAAAATACTAGAAGTATAATAAACTATTTAAAGAAATACTTAATATTAAACTATTAAAATATAGTTAATAACACTATATAATTAAACTTAAAAATAATATAAGTATTACCTTTTATAAAATTTATAATCTAAATGAAAAAGAGCTTAAAAGCTTATATAATTATTTAGATAATATATTAGCTAAAGGGTATATTTAACTTTTATTATTAGAAACAGGCTACTTTATTATATTTATATTAAATAAAAGAAGTAAACTATAATTAAGTATAAATTACTAACAGTTTAATAAACTTACTGTTAAAGATAATACTCTATTATTATTAATTATAGAATTATAGGATAAATTATATAGAAAAAAGTAGTTTATAGCGCTAGACCTTGAAGGCGCTTATAACCTTATTTAAATTAAAGAAGGGTATAAATAAATAACTGCCTTTGAAACTAAATATAGCTTATTTAAATACCTAGTTATAGCTTTTAATTTTATTAATACCCTTGCAATATTTTAAAAAGTAATTAATAATATATTAAAAGAATACGTTAATATTATTATAGTTATTTACTTAAATAATATTTTAATTTTTTTAAATACTTTTAAAGAATATAAAGTATATATCTATAAAGTATTATAGATACTATAACATATTAAACTATTTATAGAATTAAAGAAATATAAATTTTATATATAAAAAATTACTTTTTTAAAGTATATTATTACTTTTAATGAAATTTATATAAATCTGTTAAAAGTATAAGCAGTAACAGACTAGCTTATACCTATAATAGTTAAGGAAATATAAAGCTTTTTAAAATTTAATAATTACTATTAATAATTTATTCAAAATTATAAAAGTATTATATAGACTCTCTATAAATTTACTAAAAAGAATTAAAAGTTTTTGTAGGCACCAAGCGTATAGGACACCTTTAATAAACTTAAACAGCTTATCTTAAAAAAACCTATATTTATTATATTTAACTTATTTAAGGAAATAAAGGTTAAAATAGACGCTTTTAACTTTACTATAGGAGCTTAATGTAATTAAAAGGATAAAAATAGTAAGCTATACACTATTACCTTTTACTTTAAAGCAGTATATAGCGTAAAATTAAATTACTTAATATATAATAAAGAATTCCTTACTATTATTTTTATATTTAAAGAATAGTAATATTACCTATGAGGAGGAATATATAAAGTTAAAGTATATATTAATTATAAAAATATTATATATTTCGCGATAGTTTAATAACTCTTTAAACGGCAGATCTGCTATATAGAATATTTATTGAAATTTAATTATATTTTAATTTATTCAAAAGGATCTAAAAATAGAAAAGTAAACGCGCTTAGTAAATAAGCCGACTATAATTAAAGAAAAATTAAATACACTAAGCAGATCTTAAAATAGACCTTTAAAAGATATTATTAAGAACTAGTACTTTAAGCTATATATAAAGTATTTAATAATAATACTATACTTTAATATATTAAAAAGCATTATATTATTTAAAATAATAATAAATTCTTAAAAGATATAGAGTTTAATAAAAAAAGAACTTAATGATAAAACAGAAAGATCTAGATTTTAAATAAACTTTAAAAGAATACAATTATAAAAGTTTATTAATATTTAATATATAGATATAAAGGTATTTGCAAATGCTATAAATAAATATAAAGGTATTTTAAGTTTTAAAGGCTTAAGAAAATAGTATAAGATATTATTTTTTACTGTATAATATATAAAATAGTTAAACCTTTAAAATATACACTATATAGTAAACTTTAACCTTTATTAATATTAAAATAACTATGAAAGTTAGTTTTATTAGACTTTATTGTTGAACTATGACTATTTATTAAATTAGGAATAAAAATTAAATATAATAGTATTTTAGTAATTATAGATTAATTTATTAAATATTTTTATTTTTTGAATATAAAAAAGCAATAGATATGGAAATATTAGTTTATATATGTTTGCAATTTGTTGCAGTTAACTATATAATTCTAGCTAAAATTATTTTTAATTAAAGATTAACTTTTACGTTTAAATTCTAGTAAGCATTTATAAATCAGTTAAATATAAATTATAAGCTTAATATAATATATTACCTATAGATAAATACTTAAATAAAATGCATTAATTAGATTATTAAAGCCTATTTAAAAAGTTATATTAACTTTAATTAAAATAATTAAATAGCAAAGCTATTAATTGTATATATATCCTATAATAGCAATATTTTAAGGTTAATTAGATTTAGCTTTATATATACTGACTATAACTTTATATTAAATATATATAAAGCATTAAAGAAAAGCTTATATATTAATAAAGTATAAATTAAAGCTAAAAATATAAAGCAGTTATATAAAGAAATATAAATATACCTTTACTTTATATAAAAGAAAATAAAAAAGTATATTAATAAATATAGATTAAAGGGATTAATTTTTAAAAAGGGAGATATAGTGTATTTACACTATTATTTATTAAGAAAAAACACTGTAAATATTAAAATAATGTAACTAAGCGATAAATTAGATTTTAAGAAACTTAAACCTTACCCAGTTAAAAAGGTTATTTCAGAAATTATTTATAAATTTATATTACTAGACAGTATCTGGATTTACTTAGTATTTTATATTTTATTACTTAAAAAAAGCATTATAAAATAAATTAAAAAATAAATTAATTATAGATTTAATTAAAGTCCAATTAGTTAAAAAAGAATATAAAATTAAAGAAATTAAAGCTATAAAAGCAGAAAATAATAAATGCCAGTATTTAATTAAATAGAAAAACTATAGAGAAGAATATAATATTTAAGAACCTATTAAATACTTATTAAACGCTAAAATGAAACTTAAGCAGTTTTATTAATCTTTAAAATTAAAAAACCTATATCCGCAAACTCCTCGCCAATCCCGAAAAAAAACTAATTTATTTTATAAATAACTCCCAGCATTTAAATATCCTTAACTATATATTACTTATAAGCATTAAAGGCAAGAAGAATATTATCCTTTGCATTAACCTCTGCTATACCCTAATAAACTAATTCCTTACTTTACTTTTTAGTTTTTTTATAAATCTTACAAATCTAAGCTAAATAACCTACCGCTATAGAAAAATATTCCTGCAATTTAAATATCTACTGCTATAAATTTATTAAATTATTATTAGCCTTTTCCTTTTTATAATTAAGTTTTTTCTATTAATTAAAAAGATAAATAACTAAAAAGAAAGGTTAATAAAATAAAATAAAAATGTATAAAAAAGACTTATAAAATAAAACTACTAGTACTTTATTGCAAGCCTTCTTTTAACAGATACATTTAAAATAAAATGAATTTCCGCTTAATATCTAACAATGCAGTTTATTTTTAAAATAATATATATATAGTATATTAGCTAAAGAACCTTAAATGGAAATAAATACTAAAAGAATATTGCGCTTATAGTCTTTATAAATTAGTAACTAAAGATTTCTTTAATATACAGTTATTTATAATAAATGTATAATGAGATAGAAGGGGGTAATATATAATAGAAGGAGAAGGAAGAATTTACAGTCTTAAAGGCAAAACTATTAGGAGGGGGGTATTATATTATGACCCGAATATACAGCCTATATATACAAATATTATATATATATATATATGACTAGGATTAATAATTAGGTTGCAGTCCCTGACTGTTATATAATAGACTGCGCCTCTAGAGGATTAGTCTATAACCTAAGGACATTAGTCTTTAATGTATTTCCTTTATATATATATAACTAGCTTATTACTCATTTAATATAGTTATTTAAATAGTCGTTAACAATTACATTTACTAAAACTGCCTATTCTATAGAATTATAACTATATTACCCTACTTAGTATTTATCTTTAACCTCTCTGTTACTATAAACCCATGAACCTTGGTTTATCCTTTAAGAATCAACCCGGATTGTTACTAAAGCAGTTAGGATAGCTTTAATAGTTATTTTATTATTAATTTAATTTTATATATAGAGCTGTTTATATAGGTATAGATTTAACCTATTTTATTATATACTTATAGTAATTCTTTTAATTAAGTTTAAGTAATATTTATTTAATTTACCTTTAAGGTTACTGTTTATAGGTAGTATATTTTCTAATTTTACAGGTATAATACTGTATAGTAATAGTCTATATTATAAAGGGTTATTTTTATTTTTATTATTAGAGTTACTACTATTAATTTATTGTTTATTATCTGCAGTAATTTAATTACAATATTAATAGTTAATTATAGTAATTATTTATTCATTTAAAATATTATTATTTTTATTTAACTTTATATAATTAAAGTTTAGGTTTTATTCTATTAAACTATCTAGGTATAGTAAATATTTATTTGCTTTATTTTCTTTAAAAATACCTTTAAAAGTTAAAGATTTAAGTTTTAATTAATATCCCTTTTAATTTATTATTAATATTTTTTTAAATTATTTTAAGTATTATCTGCTTTTATTTTTACTGGATTTATAAATAAAGCAGCTATTATTATAATATATAGTCTAGTTAAGTAATATATAATTAATAGTTTTTAAAATTATATTAACCTTTTATTTAAGTTTTAATATAAGCTTTTAGGGTTTATTAGTTTTTAGCTTTTATAAAGCTTTATAGTCTTTTAAGAAGTATCCTGGCTTATTATAGTTATAATAAATAGACTTTACTTTTCCCTTTTAAATAGCATTTAAATCTATTTAAATAAATCTTTTATTATTAAAGTTAATAATGTATTTTTATTACTTTTTACTTTAATTTATATATCTTTAATATTTATAAACTTATCTAAATTACTGTTATTTTTTCTTTATATTTAAATAGAGTTTATAAAATAAATTATCTGCATTTATATATTTCTTAATAAATTTAATAATACTTTTATTTTACGGGAATTTATAAACTTCCCTTTTGATATTTAATTTCAATTTATTGTAAAAGCGTTTAATAAAAGCAGAATTTCTTTATTTAACTTTAAAAGTATAGTCTTTAAAGTATATAATATACTTAAAGTATTTTCCTTTTTAACTTAAATTTATAAATTTATTTTTTATAGTATATCTTTTATTAATATTATTAATAATATCCTTTAACTTTTTTTTAAATTAATTATAATTAATAAATATAGTTTATATTCATTTATTAGCATTAACTTTATTATGAAAGAATTCCCTTTAAATAGGTTTAAATTACTTTAAGGTATTCCTTTTATGTTATTTAGCAGCTAAAAGGACTTTATGAGTTTTTATATTAAAGTTAATTAAAAAGTAGGTCAAATAGTTATATAGTTAAGTAAAAAATAGTTAAAGTACTATAGTACTTTTATTAAAGTGTTTAAAGGGTTATATTTTAAGTGACTCTTTTCAGTCCTTTAAAGGTTAATTTCTTTTAAGGTTTAGTATAAGATTTAAATTAAATATAAATAGTATTTAGTTCTATAAGTTTATAATAGCTGTTTACTATTAGTGAATTATTTATTAAAGTTTAGCGTTTTTAGCGATTAAATATTAATAATGTTATGTTTATTTTATATAGTTAGCTTTTATATATTAAACGGCTTTTTTTATATAAATGCAGAGTTATTTTATTTTATTAACTTTATCTTTATTTTCGCTTTTATTTATATTATTATTTCTATAATAGTTTTATTTTTAATAAAAAGGTAGAGTAAAAGGTAGAGTATTAAGATTATTAAAAGAGAATATTATAGTAGATATATTTACAATATTATTTAAGATTTTTAATGGCCTTTTAAATATAAGTTATTAATATATAATAATCTAGGTTAATTTTTACAGGATAAATTAAGGTTTATAGGTTTATATTAATAAAGAGGTTAAAGATAAATATTAAATAAAGTAATATAGTTATAATTTTATAAAATAAGCAGTTTTCAAAAATATAATTATTAACGATTATTTAAGTAATTATACTAAATGATTATAATTTATCTAGTTTTATATATAAAGGAGATATATAGTAAATATATTTAAATTGTTTAGATTATAGCGATCCTAATAATCTTAGATTATGGTTCTATACAGTAATCCTTTTTATAGGATTGCGCTTATAGTTGCGATCTATTGGTAATTAGTTAAAGTTTCTAATATTCTACTGTAATCCTGTAACCAGGTCTTCAATATGGTTAGGTCGTGATAAAAGGCAGCTATTATATTTAGTTTAATATCAAATTTAATATTATATAAAGTATTTAATATTTCTTAGATTAGCTGTAATAGGTAGCGATTCTAGATAGTAATACTATTAAGGCTTTAGTAATTTTAATAAATACAGATACTTTTTTTAGGTTTTATAGTAAAAAGTAAAAAGGTAATATATTTTACTTTAAATTCTTTGATAAATCTTTTACCTAGGTTTTTATTTAATTATTTTCTTATAACTTAAAGTTCACTTAGTAATATTAGGTAGTTTTTCTAATATAATAGTTTTTCCCTAATAAAAGCTTAATTTTATAGTTTTATAGTCTTTTAAAGGGAAACTTATTTACTAACTATAAAAAGAAACTATTAGTTTTATTTTATAGCTAATTAACAAATCTTTTTTAAATATTATCTTTTATTAATTTTAGCTTTACTTTTATAAATTGGTTAATATTAGGGTCTAATATCCCTTAAAAGTGCTTTCTCCTATAATAATATATAAGGAAATTATAAAAAGCTATAGGGAATAATACTTATACTGCTATAAGGCTGCCTTATTGTTATAATATATTTACAAAAGTATCTTCATTAAGCTTTAATAGTCAGTATACTTTATATTCCTACTTTTATATATCTTTTATTAAATTTACTTAAATTAATTTTATATATTATATAAATAAATCTTTATAAAATTAAATTAATAATATTATTGTAGATATTTAGATATTTATTAGGTTAGGTTATTTATATAGCACTGCGGCTATAGGCTCATTAAGTATTATTAAAACAATAAGGGTATACAGAAGCTTATTAAGGTGCTGCTTTTAGGAAGCTGCACTTAATACAGCAATAAGGAAATAACTAAGAGTTTACTAGGTAAACAATAAGATAAACAATTAATTTATATTTAATTAAATAGCTAGAAAGCTATAAAATATCCAGTAATATATAGCGATTATAAAAGCAATTGTAAAATAATGCTTTATCATTTATAATAATCGTTTAACTTGATAATAAATATATAATAGTAGAATTAGGTTTATAGCCGTATTCCTGTATTCAGTAAAATTCCTTTATATTTAAAATTACTTAAATTAACTTACAGCTATATAAATAACAAACCTTTTTACTTAAACTTCTTATAATAGCTATAATAAGTATTATATTAAGTTCAAGGTAGGCGGGGAAGTTAGTTTTACTTTAATTATTATTATTAAAGATAAAACAGAATTATTAACTTACATTAAAGTTCCTTAAAACTTAGTTATAGTATTAGGCCTAATTTTAGGTTTAGCGAGAATAAAACACTTATTTAATTATATTAAAATCTTTACTTTTTAGCATGTTTTTTAATACTCTTTTTAAAATAAATACTATTTTATATAACTTTAAAGTAAATATAATATCCAAATATAGGAAAGTACTTAAAATATAGAAAATAAAAAAAATAGCTAATATAACTGAAAAATAATAAAAATACTTAATAGCTATAAAAAAGAAAGGATCAAAACTTTAAGTATAGACTTTAAGTAAAAGCTTAAAATTAAAGAGACTTATAAAGTTCTTTAACGTTAAACTTAAAAAAGGCTTAATAAATATATTAGTAACTATTTTACTAGTTTCCAAATAATTAACTTTAATAATACTATTTTAACCTATTCTTTAATATAATTAAAGTATAATAAAGTATATTTTATTTTATTATATAGGGTAAGGTTATTTAAAGTAAAACTAATATTTTTATTATTATTAAGTAAAGAGATTAGTTATTTAATTAGTTAATTTGCCTTTTTATATAGGCTAATAAGCCACTAAATCTCTTTAATAGTTTTTATAAAAGCTATAAACTTTACTTTTAATATAGAAAGATAAATAGTTAAGCCCCTTTTTAATTTCTAGTTAATTAGCCTATTAATAATTATTATAATATAGCTATAAGTTAAGTTATTTAATTCTTTATTTTTAATAAAATCACTATTATAATAACTAATAGGTATAGGATTTGTAACGGGTGTAGCCTAACTGGAAAGCATATAGTCAAGGCACCTCTGTATTGTCTATCTATAGCTGAAGGAAGGAAGCTTTATACTAGCTATATATACGTTATATAGTTGTGTGTATAAGGTTGTAGCCGAGGTGGTTTCTTAATTAGGCAAGCGGTCTAGTATTAGTTATATATCTGGATTTAGTGTAATTGTAATTCCAGGAGATATAGCCTAGCCTATAATATTACCCCCCCCCCCTTTCACAGTAGCTCTCTCTTTAAACGCTATTACTTTACTAGCGTATAGCTGTTAAATAGCCTATTATTAAATTTAATTGGGCTATATTTGGATATATAGTCGTTAAGGGCTGCTATATCTTTAAATATATATTGGGTTAAGTAGGCCGGGGCCCTACCGCTTATCAGCGCTAGGGAGCTCTTATCTGCTATATAAGCAGATACGAGCTGACACACATATCGCATAAGCAATGTGTCAGACTATGCAGGCGCTTTATAAGCGCCTGCACACAGCTTCTTCTTTGTGTTAGCTATATGTATATATAGCAAGGCCACTACAGCATATTCTCTTTCATAGAATCAAGCTTCATTTCCTATCTCTCTATACTCTATATAACTGTACTGCGCTCTGCTACAGTTATAAGCCCAGGTAATAACTATTAAAGTTACTAGAAACTTTTACTTTAATATTATATCTCTTTTTATACCCTTTACTTTTGCCTTTAAGCTATTAAAGTTATCTTTTATAATAAATAATATAAAGGATATTGCTTTTATAAAGCTGGAATTAATAGTTTAATGGATTAAATAAATTACTATTTTAACTAACTATATAACTACTGCTAAGGTCTAGAATAGGATTAATCCTAATCTCCTTAATTAGCTAAATAATTATTTCCCTGCTATTAGGCTACCTATTTTAATAGAGGTAAAGGAGTATACAGTATAAGAGTTTAGTTTTAATGCCTTTGCAGTAGATATCTTTATTTGCGATAATAGTATAGTTTAAAAGTATTAGTTTAATATTACTTTAAATAAAGAGAAGAAAAAAGCTAGCGATATAATTTTAAATTGGATTTAAAAGATAATTAACTCTAGCATCTATACTTTAATTTTAGCAGACCTTAAAGCTGCAGCTTTAGCCTCTGCTACTACTAGAGTAGCCTATAATAATAATAGGGACTTTAATATTAAATTTACTATTCGCTAAATTGTTAAGAAACTTAAAGATTAACTAACTTCTTGCAAGGATATAATATATAAAGAAGTATATTTATCCTATTAATATATACTATATAAAGCAGAATGCAGGAATATTAAGCTAAAAGTATAGTATATTTACTAGGCGTATATTTATATAAGTATAGTAAAGGATAAACTTTTAAAGGTTAAAGGAACAGTTTCCTAAACAGCTTTCTTTAAAGCTATTAAAGTATACTTTACTTTAAGTTTCGCTGCCTACCACTTATACTATATAAATAGCTTAATTAAAAGCAGTAAAATAAATAAAATCTTTTCCTTTAATTAACTTAAATAGCTTTTTTTAAATACTTTAAAGAATATAGAAAATTATATTTATAGTTTTTATATAATACTTAATAACTGTTTTAATAATATATTAAGCAGTAATAATATATATTTAAAGCCTTTTATTAATAAAAAGTGCCTTTATAGACTTAAAAAATATATTTAGCCTTTAAATAACTGCAGTAAAGTATATACTGCATTTACTAGAAGGCTTAATAAAAAAGGGAAATATACTTTTACGCTTAAATAGGTTATAGAGATTTGCGCGCGCCTATAAAAAGATAAATAGCAGGTTATTTGCGAAAAGCTTAATAAAAAGGGTATTAACTTTACTGCCTTAATATAAAGAGGAACAGCCTTAACTGTTATAGCTGCCTTAATCTCCCTAAACCTAATTAATAAAGAAGATACAAGCCCTGCAGTATACTTAATAAGTATATTAATATATACGAATATACAGGATATACTTTACTGCCTCTTTTAAAGTACCCTCTTTAATATATATAGTGCTATTTATTTTATAAATAGTAAAAATTACTTTATTCCTAGCGTTTTTATTCTAAGTATAAAAGAGGATTACATTAAAGTAAAAGGAGCTAGCTATTTAATAATTAAAAATGGTTATTGTCTGTTAAAGGATACTCTCTATAATCTATATTAAAAGATAACGCGCTTTATTAAGCTTTTAAATATAGCTATAGTTAAAGGATTTTATATTAATATTGTATTTTTATTAAAGCTTTAGAAAATAGGGATTTAGCTAATAGAGTGTAATAATATACTTTACACTAGTACAGCTAATTTAAATACTATTATAGAGAAAGTAAAGTATAGGTATAATCTTCTATTTCTTTAATATAAGCCTTTATTGCTTTATATTGCCCCTATCCTTAAGTATATTATACAAGCAGTTTAACAGCTCTTTTTATTCTTTTTAATATAGACTATAGCATTTATATAGTATTAAAAAGCAGGAGAAGACTAATATATAATCCACTAGTACTATAATATAACTTTAAATAGCTCTAGTATTTATAATTAAGATATTTAGGCCTAAAAGCGCTTAAAGCGCTTATAAAGAATGCAAGGAATATATATATTAAAGGAACTATATATATAAAATATAAGGCTTATACTTTTATATACGCGAAATAGGTTATCTTTTATAGACTATCTAATAGATAAGTATTAAAACTATTCTTTAAAGTATATTAGGATCTTTAAGATTATCCTAAAGGCTATAATAAAGACAACTAGCTTCTAGTGTTTAAAAACAAATACACTATATAGTTATATATATGCCTTTTACTAAATAAAAAATAAGAAACTGTTTTTAATACTCTTTTTAATTTTATAAGTATAGTAAAGATGCAATATAATATCTTTATATATTTCTTTAGGCAGAATAATAAGAAAGGTGTAATTGCGGTTAAGAGTTTATTATACTTCTAGATCTAGGCTAATATAAAAGGTATTATCCTAGAGCTTGCCTTTTTTTATATATATAAGCTAAATAGCGCTTTAGAATAGGCAGGTTAAGAAGTTATAAACAAATCGATTAAGATACTAGAAGCTATAGGTCTCTTAACCGACTTATAGCTAGAGAGTGCAAGAGCTGCAGCGTATATTATTAATATAAGTCCTATACGCAGCCTTAATATAATATTACCTATTAATAAATTAAAGTAATAGTTCTGCGACTTTGCGCCCTTTCTAATAAAGGAGCCTTTCGCGGACTTATAGCTAGATTAAAGCGGGCTTTATATATATAGCTGCTGTGCCTATATATTTAATAAAGACTGTAAGGCTAGCCAGAAAAAGAGAGAATTTAAAACTAAGCCTAAAAGGCTAATTAGATATTTTATTACTTATATTATAAATAATATATATTGCATTTAATTATTTTGCCTAGTAAAGGTAATTATTATAAAAAATATATAGTTTAATAAGACTAGCTTTTTTAATAGTAATAAAGAGATTGCGGATAAACTATTTATAGCTAAGTTAAATAAACTATTTAATAAGGTTAAAGAAAATAAGCTGGAATTTAAACTTTTCCCTATATATATTCCTGCAGTAAAGAATACCTTTATAGGTAATACAGAAAAAGAGAGTATACCTTTAAAGGTAGCAGAGATATAAAGCATTAAAGACAGTTTAATAAACGCTTTAAATAAGCTATTAGTATACTTAAAAGGACCTTTTAGTCTTTAAACATTAAAAGCTACTTTAAAATAGTTAATCTTTATAGATAATATTAGCGCGCTAATAAAAACCTTAAGCAATACTTTAGCAAGCAACTTACCCCTCTTTATAGAGAGGGATATAGCAGAAGAATAGCCTTATATATTAAAGGTATATAATTTAATAAAAAAGGATGGTCTATTAAGGCTAAAAGTAGACTAGTGTATAAAAGACTTACTTACTTTTATAAAAGAAGAGCAGACCTTTAAAGAAATGCTAGCTAGTAATCCCTTAAGCAGTAGAGTAGTAGCTAATACTTGCAGGAGCTTAAGACTTTAAGGGAAATAACCTGCGAGAAAGGCTAATAAATACCTTTTAATATATAAAACTAAAATATATACCTTAAATACTGCTTTTAAGGATAATAAGCCTAGTATATACTTAATAATTACTAGGCTTTTTAATTTAATGCTATATTAATTGCTGCTTAATTAATAAAAGCTAATAAATAATAAATTAAAAAATATAAAAATAGTATTTACTGTTTTTAATGCAGTAATAGACTATAAATCTTCCTTTTAGAAAAGTATAGTTTTTAATAAACTAACTGTTTACTAAAAGGATTTAACTAAACCGCTAAAAGACTGGAAAAGCTTATAAAACACTTACTTAAAGATAAATTTAAGTAAACTGTATATAATAAAATTAACTCTTTATATATAAAAGGAACCTGGTAAAAGATACTATATTTAAAGGCAATAATAAAGCTATTACTAGTATATTAAATTTTTACTTATAAGTTTAATTAAAATGGAAATCTAGAATACTGTAAAGCTTACTTTATAGTCTATAGGGACTTATAAAAGCGCTTTACTATAAAGAGTATATATGCAGCTATATTAGCAGTATATTCTTTTTATATACTTATTACTTTTATAGTAAGATTTAACTTTAAGTTAAAGCAGTATAATATTAAGAATACTTTTCTTAATACTTTAAAGGATAAAAACTCGAAACTAGTTATATATAAGCTCTTTAAAGGTTTTAAGTAGCTGAATATCTGTTTAAAGCTTGCGAAAGCCTTATATAACTTAAAGGATATATTAAAGCTATAGTTTAATAAATTATCTTTAACTTTGAGGCAATAAAGGTTAATCTTAAACTTTAAAAAGCTTTATCTCTTTTATAATAAAGCTTAAAAGATCTTTATTATATTCTATATAAATAATATTTTAATTATATATTATTATAACAATAAAGCTTTTTATATTAAGCTACTAAATACTTTAAAAGTACAGTATAAGCTTTATAGTAAAGGAAATATATAGTAGTTTTTAAGGATTAAAATTACCTATAACTATATAAAGTATAGGGTATACCTTTCCTATAAGATTTATCTTAAGAAAATTGCGAAATAATTTAGGCTTAATAAAGGAATATAGCTTTTTATAATTTTAATACCTGTTATAAAGCTTTAGAAAAGTATATTGCAAGCTTTAAAAGTAACTATTAAGATATATTAAAAGACAGTGGGATTAGTGTTTTATATAGCTATTATAATAAGGCTTAATATAGCTTATAGTGCCTTGGCTTTATTACAGTTTCTAACTAACCCTAGCAAAAAGTACTTTAAAGCAGTTAACCAGTTAATCTATTATTTATATATATAGCATTTTTTAGCTTTTTAATATAAAGGGAGAGGAGAAATATAAGTCTTAACTGCTTTAAGCAATACTTCTTTTACTAATAATATAAATATTTAGAGATTGTTTTAAGGGTATTTTATTATACCTTTTTTAGGCTTTATTTTATAGAATATAATATATTAAACTACTATTAATATATTAATAATAAAAGCTAAGCTATTTGCCTTTATTTAAATAATAAAAGAGGCTATAAGTTTATATTGCTTTTTCTAAAACATAAAGTTTAACTTTAGCGCTAATTAGAATATTAATTATAATAATTAATTAATTATATATTTTATAATTAAAGAAAATATATAAATTAGCACTTATTTATATTATATTAATATATAAAATATATAGCTTTAATAAAAATACTAGAAAAGATTATTTATAGTTTTTTATTTTTCTATTAACTTTATACCTGCTAATAGGCTTATTAAAGCTTTATTATAGCAGTACTTTAAGCACTTTAAAGCACTATTAAACTTAGCAGATATATAGTTACTAGAATAGAATATATAAAAATACAGGAAACTAATTAATTTTAGCCTATAGGCTGCCAGCTATAAAAGTATATTTTATTACTATAATAACTATTCTCTAAAAGCTTTCTAGCCTTTATACACTTACACGCAAAAGGTATTATTATTATTATTACTACTGCCTAAAGCAGCAGCTTCTTTAAAGTAAACCGAATCCTCCTTTAATAAATTAAATTAAAGGCATAAGGCCTTCTTATATTAAGTTGCTATTTAATTATATAAGCTTATAAGTATATAAAGAAAAGGGAGTATATTTATTTAATTATCCTCTTTATTTATAGTTTAAAAGAGCTAGTATATAATTAATATAAGTATTAAATAATTATAAAGTATATAATTAAATAAAGTAATATAAATAAATTAAAAAAGAGTTTATTAAAAGGTATATTAATAATTATTACTAAAGTAAACAGTATACTGCTAAAAGTAAGGGATAAAAATACACTAAAAGAAGTCTTTTTTACCGGCAATTGCCGATATTAAATAACCTTTATAAAGAGGGGATAACGGTATAGTAGCAGGGGCAGTAGCAGGAGCAGTAAAAGGAGTAGCAGCAGCAGTAATAGGGGCAGGGGCTAGGATAGCAGCAGTAAAAGGAGGAGCCGATAAAGATAAAGATAAAGCTGCTTTAATAGTAAAGTATACTTTATAAATCGCAGCTAAGCGTATATTAAAAGCGGAAATAGCCGCAGTATACCTAGACTAGCCGGGACTAGCTAGCGCAGGAGTAAAAGCTGGTGCAGGAGTAGGCGCAGGAGTAGTAATAGGCGTAGCCGCTCAGCTAGCCGAGCGACTAATGCCGCAATAAGCTACTTTTAGGGGGCGACTATAACTACGCTTTACTAATAAAGTATTCTTTTTCTGCAATTTCGCTATTAATTAATAAATATACAGTATAAAGGGAATTAGTTAAAAGTGTAATATTTATAGCGGGGGCTATATTGCTGTTAATGTTATTGTTAATATTAATAATAATAATATTAATAACTGAAAAAGAAGAGTAAGGAATAAGGGCTAAAGGGGCAGCTAATATACTTATTCTAGCTATTTAGGACCGATTTACTTACTTAAGAGCTTTATTATTTAATTTCCTATTATTATAGAATAATAATAGCTATAGCGCTTATATTCCTTTTACCTCTATAATAGAATATCGATGCGTATTTACAATAAAGAGCTTCTAATTAAATAAAAGAGGTTTTAGGAGCGCGGCCAGTCAGTTACAATACTATAGATAGGCTAGAGTAGCAGTTAATAAGGTATTGGGAATAGCTTTATTAACTGGGGGGTGTGTTGGGTTAAGTAGGCCGGGGCCCTACCGCTTATCAGCGCTAGGGAGCTCTTATCTGCTATATAAGCAGATACAAGCTGACATACATATCGCATAAGCGATGTGTCAGACTATATAGGCGCTTATGAAGCGCCTGTATACAGCTTCTTTTTTGTGTTAGCTATGTGTATATATAGCGAGGCCACTACGGCATATTCTCTTTCATAGAATCAAGCTTCGTTTCCTATCTCTCTATGCTCCATATAGCTGTGCCGCGCTCCGCTACAATATATATATCGGTTCCTAGGTTAGCTTTATATATCCTTTCTACTATATTAATACTTTGCGGAAAAAGCTGTAACCTCGCCGCTTAATCCTTGTATTAAAGACCTCTTTAACTTTCTATTTATCCTCGCTATCTACTTATATAAATACTTAAAGGTTATCTAAAATCTAGCCTAGAAAAAGGTTATTAGCCGCTCTTTTTAACAGGTTAATATAAAATCGCAGGTATATACTAGTTAATATGCCTAGTTATACTATATAAAGGCTAATAACCTTTATTACTATATATTTATAATATAAAGCATTAAGCCCTTTAAAAGGCCAAGGAGTATTATAATTGCTGAAGTATAGCTAGACTTTATCTCTTAGTTTATATCTTTTAAAGGGGCTTTACTGCTAGTTTACAGAGTCCTTATAGCGTTATTATATAGCAGTCAATGCTATTTAAGTAAAGGCAGTTACTCCTTTTAGTCTTTTAACTAATTCTTTTATAGCCTTTTCCTCCTAGTCCTTTAATTTAAGAGTTTTATTTTCTTTTATATATAGCTAGAAAGGTTCTATATAATAGCTATACTTAAAGAAAAAGGGGTTATTTAAATAGCTGTATATTTACAGTTATTTAAAGCTAGTTGCACTATTAAACGGAGGTCTCTTTAATCGCTTTAAGAGTAGTCTATATATACTTTAAAGTATATTTAAATCTTTTAATTGCTCTTTTCTAGTCTACTATTAGTTTATAGGTAATATACTATATTTAAGCATTACTAGGTTTTTATTAATTTACAGAAAGCTTTTTAAAAGCAGTTAATTTAATTAAATCTTTAATTGTTAACTATAAACTAAGGTATTTTATAAAACTAATAATAGTATTAAAGGAACCTCTTTATATATACTTTTACATTTATACTCTCTATTACCTTAAAGGTAATATTCTTAGTAAGCCAGTTAATAATAACTTAAAAGTATTATACCTATATTAATCCTATAAATAGTAAATTAACTATAAAGTCTATAGCTAAATCGCTGCAGATATATTAAAGAATAGGTAATAGTTGAAAGAGTCCTCGCTTCTAGCTTCTCTATACCTTTCCTCTTTTATATATACTGCAGTTATAGAGGAATTATTAAACTATACTATTAATTTTTAGCTAAAAGAACCTATAAAAAATAATAATTAAGGTTCTATTATAACCTACATAGCTTAAAACTGCAGTATTATATTTTACTTATATAATATAAATATATAATATTTCGCTTTCTTTTTAATTATAGCTAATACTTAAATACAGTCTTAGAATATTAATCTTTATTCCTCCTTAATTATATATTTTAATATCTCTACTTTAAATTAAAAGTCTATAAGGAAAAAGCACTCTTTTTACTTAACTGCAGTATATATTTATTAATATACTAGGTCCTTTTAAATTATCTAGTTTTATAGGTCCTGTAATTCTTTATTCCCATTAAATATATATATTAAAGGGGGATTAATATTACTGTCTTTAAATTACTATATTATTAATATAACTAGGATAAATTATATATAATAGCTTAATTTACACTTATTACTTTTATTAAATAAAAGGTTTTATTCCCTATAGCTTAATGTATTAAAAGTAACTGCTTTACTGCCTAGCCTATATTAAATTATAAAATTAAACTAAGGAAAAAGCTTTGCCTAGCGCATTTATTATTTAAAGACTTTCCTATATATTATAAAAAACTATAATCTTTTATAGTTTAAAATAACTATAAAGGGGTTATAGCTATATAGCTTTACTTTTTACTTTTTTAGATAATAAATTACTGCTAGTATTTTTTTATTATAAATATAATACTTATATTTAATAAAGCTTAGCTTTTATAAATAAGAAATTATAGTATAGTATTCTTTTTTTTTTTTTTTTATAAAAAGACTCCTTTTAAAGTATATCTTAAACAGTCTACTTTAATAAAGGTGTATTTTATAAAATCCTAAATTTATCGGATAAGGGCTTTAATAAAGAGGCGTTTAAACTCTTAAAAGGCTACTTTTTTTATACTTTTCTATTAAAAGGGGGTATGTTTCTTAATTAGCTATATAAGCAGGTAAATTATTTAAAAAAACCTAAAGATAAATATCTAGTAATAATTAATAAAGCTAAAAAAGCTTTAAACTTTTATTATTATTATAAATACCTGCTATTTACTAATAGTTTACTGCTTTTTAAAGTTATAGGTAATTCTTTTACTTATATATATAATAAACTTAAAGTATTTAGTCTCTTTTTATATAAATGCATACTTCCTAGGATTTAAATATAGCCTAGTATTAATAAAAGCGCATAAAACTTACTAGACCTTCTTTATATAGTCCTTTTATAACCTATTAGTATAGATTAAAGTATTATTAAAATATATAGATATAAAGTTATTTAAAAATAGTATAATATTTAATTAATATACTATTAATGCACTAGTAAATCTAAATAAAATTACTTATTACTTATATATGCTATAGTATATATAAAATATAGTTTTATATTCTTTTCCTTTTAAGATTTTAATTTTATAAAATGCAGTTACTATATTTAGCTTTATAAACTACTTTACTTTTATTAAGCTATTAAAGGTTTTAGAAATAAAGGGAAAAGGGTAATAATTTTGCTGTATTATTATATATAAGGCGCAGTAATTTATATAATAGTAAATTCCTCTTTTAGGTTTCTGGATAAAGAGGATAAAGGCTATAGCAGTTAAGCTATTAATTTAAATAAATCCTTTATTAAAAAAATAAAAATGGGTTTTCTATAATACTAATAGTTCTTTGCGTAATATACTAAAAAAGGGGCTTTAAAAGAGTTTTAGTTCTTTACTGTATTTATTAGCTTTTAAGGGAATCTGCAAATCGACTTTAAAGCAGTATAGTAAAAGTTTAATAGCTTCTTTATAGAGAATAGCGAATAGAACTTTTTATATAATTTAAAGGGAATATATTCTTAAAGATTTATGGGTTTTTTAGGCTAAAGTACTTTTTTAATAGTAAATAAACAAATAGCTTAAAGGAAATATACTTCTTTCTCGCTATTCTTTTTAATATAGCAGTATTCTATTTATAATATTAAAGCTAATATAAGCTAAGCTCTTTATATAGCTTTAATATTCCTAGGATCTTCCTTATCTATAAATTATAGCTATAGGCCAGCTTTTCTATAACTAACTTCCTTTTTAGCTATATCATATAGTACTTAATTAGCCTTAGCTTAAAGTTTACTAAAGATTAAGTTATAGTCTAATTTATTTACTATATAGGTATATTAATATTTAATATAGTTATATAAATTAAATACATAATAGTAATATAGTTAATTTTTACTTTTTTATAAATTTTAATAAATATCCTAATCTTCCTTTTAATAATCTTAATCTGCAAAAAGTATAATTTTTAAGTAAAAGAAGAGTTTGTAATAATATAAAGGTTGCAGCTAGTATCGAATAGTATTGTAATAGGTATATTCTTTATTTTGGCTTATTATATTACTGATTTGCTGGTTATTTACTCTTTAAACTCCTTTTATCCTTTCAGTTTTTCGTTTATAGGCTTTAACGCCTAACTTTATATTAAAGCTAATCTTTTATTTATTGTTAAAATTACTATCTTCTTTACTATTAATATACTAGTTATTATTATTAGACTTATAGTCAGCAATCTAAACCTAATATACCTAGGCTCTATAGCCTTTTTTATAAAACCAGGCAATATATTCCTCTTTCCTATAATAGTAATATATAATCTCTTAAATAATATCTGCTTTATTTACTAAAAAACCATATTAATATTAATTCTTTATATAGTTTACGCCCCTTATTTAAATATTACCTTTTTTATTAACTGCTTATATATAATCCTTTAAAGTGCAATATAGTTAAAGCTTATTATATTTTTTCTGCTAAAAGTAGCCTATTAACGTAGCTTTTATATTTTATTAATCTAGATCTAATTATTTAATACAGTTAATAATATCCTAGACTTTAGTAAACTATTTACTATAAATAAGCAGTAAATCTACTGTTATTAAATAGAATTATAGCTTTAAAGATAATACTCCTTTCAAGAAAATAATTTTAGCTTAATTAGTTTAATTATCGCTGCCTGCTTTAAAAAGCTTTTATTTAAAGTAAAGAAAAAAAGATAGAGGTAAAGTTTTATTTCTTTATTTAAAAGTATACAGCTTTTACGCAGCTTAGTTTTAAAGTCTTTAATTTTTATAAATATAGTTTAAATATTATATAAATTCCGCTAGGTTATAGTTCCTATTAGTTCCTTTTAATATATAAAAAATAGTAACTATTTATTTAAGTATAGCATTTAAATAAAAGTTAATACAATACTACTATTCTCTATTACTATTATAGAACCTTTTATTAAGTTTAAGCTTTTTGCGTATATTTTACGCCTATATAGTATACTACTTTTATTTTTTTTAAAAATTTAAATAAATTAAAAAGTAGCTTCTTTTTAACTTAAAGAGTTTATGTAAACTCTTTTATAGAGGTTAATATAAGCTTTATAATTATAGCCTGCGCGGGTTTTTACTTAAATTGCGGAAAAAATAACATTTTATCTTTTTAATTATCTAGCCTTTAAATTACTAGTGCTATAAAGTCTAGCTTTTTATTAATATAGCTATTTATTCTTATAAAGGTAGAATAGTTTATTTAATCCGCGACTATATATTATTGCTTTTAAAGGCTTAATCTTTAAAATTTACTATTTTCCTTTTACAGTAAAAGTTCTATTATTTACTGGCTAAGTAATAGCTAGGCTATAGATATATAACAGGTATAGCTTAACTAGAAAGCATACAGTTAAGGCACCTCTGTATTATTTATCCATAGTTAAAGGAAGGAAGCTCTATATTAGCTATATATATATTATATAGTTGTGCGTATAGGGTTATAGCTGAGGTGGTTTCCTAATTAGGCAAGTGGTCTAGTATTGGTTGTATTTCCGGATTCGGTGTAGTTGTAATTCCGGGAGATATAGCCTAGCCTATAACAGGATTAAATTTTATAGTATATTAAATAGCTAGATTTTAAGTATTATTTAAATATTATAGTAGGTTACAGGCTGCGTTTAAATGCTTTTTATAAAGGCTGTATAATTATTTTGCTAGCTACTAGACTAAAAAGCTAGTATTTACTTAAATATAGATTATTAAATAGATTATAGTTTTAATAATAGTTTAGAAAAACTTAGTATTAACTTTATTTAGTTTAGTTATAGTTTTATTAATTAAAAGAAAAGGCTATAAAAGTAATTAAATAAAGTTTTAAAAGTTAAAAGAATTTATAGCTTTAGTAATATATTATTTTTATGAAAGTTAAAAAAGGATTTTTTATTTATCTTTAATTATTTAAACCTTTACAAAAAAGGCAAGGCCTTTATTTTCTATAGTATAACTTTATTAAAAGCTAGCTTTAATTAAATTATAGCTTTTTTATTTAATTTAATAAAAAAACAATTATTTATATAAATAATAATAAAAAAACAATTATTTATATAAATAATAATAAAAAAACAATTATTTATATAAATAATAATAAAAATACTATTATTTATATAAATAATAATAAAAATACTATTATTTAAATATAAAAAATAATGGAATGAGAAATTAAAGGATTATATCCTAGTGTATTCTTTAAGGCTTATAAAGCCTATTACTATTTTTTAAAAGACTATTTAAAACTATAAAAAGCTTTCTATAATTAAATAATTTAATTTCTATTAAGGTTATAACCTAGCTTTTTAAAAACAGATGTAATTTTAATAGAAACTTAATTAATATAGTCTATAAACCTTTTAAGGAAGTTAAAGAAGATAATTTCTTTAAATATCCTATTAAAGAATATATTAATAAAGTTGATTTATTTAATTTCCTAGTTATAGATAATAATTAAAGCTAAAGGGAGCTATTAAATAAAAAGAATAGCTGTTAAAGTAAATGTTTAGTTAAAATCTGATATATATAAATAATGTATCGTCCCTTTTCCTTCCTTCCTTCCCTTCTTCCCTCTTTATCTGCACTTCGCATATCAAAATCTATTTCTTTTTAATTATTAGAAGCCTTTAGCAATGAACCTAACTTTAACTTTAACTGTTTTATTATTTTAGTTTTTTTTAATTTATCAGATTAATTAACTAGTAATAAGATTCCTGGCTTTAAAAAGGCTATTATATTTAATAAAAGTCAAGGTATATTATTTAATTAATTAATTAAATTTACTGTAAATTACTATTAGCTATTTAGTTCTATTAAAATTATAAAATGCTTACTTAAGCTTTTAAAGGTCTTATATTACAGTAGCTGGAAAGGCTAGCTTTTTAATGCTGTTATAACGAAATTAAAATACATTTATATCTATAGGATCCTTCATAACTGCAAGGTTTTATATAATTAATATAGGAATAAAGGGAATAGTAATAGGTATTCCCTTTAAAATAAAGTTAAACAGTAAAGGATTAATATTTTAAGAGTTGAGGATTATTTAATTTATTAAATTTACCTTTATTTCTCCCTTTAATTCTTTATTATCTTAACCGATAAAAGGTTTCAAAATTTAAAGCTTAAAGGTTTTATTATTATACAGTTTTAAAATTAACAATTTAAAGACTATATATTTAAAAGGAATATAAATACAATAAGTATTATTACTTAAAACTAGTAGTAGTCTTTTAATTTTACATTTAAAGGTTAATTTATAGCTTTTAGCCTTTTATTTTCAAAGAGTAAAAACCTTATTATAAAAGCTAATAATCTTATATCTTTATAGATTAAGCTTATAGTCTTTACTAAAGGCTAAGTCTTTATATAATTTTTAATAAAACGTAGAGTCCCTATTAATAATAGCTATATATTAATTAATTTAAAATCTATAATAATACTAATATTCTAGAGATATAGTAGTAAATTAACTGCTATAATAATAGCCTAAAACTTATTTAATAAAACCTTAATAAAGTATTTTATAAAACTATTTTATTTATAAATATAAAAGCTATTATAAGAATATATAATTTTTAAAGAAAAAAATTAAATTTAAAGTTTTTAATTAATTTCCTTTTTATTATTATAAAAAGATTCTTTAAAATACTAGTTATACTGCATTTAAAAGGTATTTATAAAGCCTTTTAAAATAGCTAAAAAGGTAAATCTACTATAATCTTTTAAAACAAATAGCTACTTATATTTTAATTTTCTATTAATAATTAAAAAATTAATAAAGGGTTTATTCTAAAGCATTAGCTTTATCAAGAAAGTATAAGCTTTTAAATAATTTAATGAGGCTAGTAAATTAATAATTAAATTTAAATTAAACTCTTTAATAACTTTTCTTTTATTATATATTAGGCAGTAAAGTTTAATCTCTTTAATAGAATTAAACTTAAACATTTTCATAGTTATGTTAGCAGTTTTCTTTAATAGACTTAAATTAATATAACCTAGCCTTTATACTATAAAAGAGCTAGCTTTAATAGCTTATAGCTAAAACTATTAGTAATAGTTTTTTTTTAATTTTAATTAACTTAATAACCTTCAAATCTTTAATAATAAAAGATTCTTTAAATCTATAAAGCCTTTACTTTATAAAGGTATCCTCTTTAAGTTTATTCCTTTTTATTTCTTTAAGTATTAAAGGTATATAGAGCCCTTATTCTTTTATTTAACCTAAGGTTTTAAAGAGTTTAAAAAAATCCTTTCCTTTAAAATTATTTTTCTTTATAAGCCTAAAACTAAATTTAGTTAATTATTTTTTTAAAGCTATTACTTTTATTAAAGATTTTAATAATAGCTATACTTTATTAAAAGTAACTAATATGCCTGTAACTAGCCCGATAGACCCTAAGAGCTAGGCCCGATTAGGAAGGCTAGAAGAATAGTCGGAAAACTAGTTAAATTAAGGAAAAAAGGGTATTAATAGCTGGAATCGCAGTTAAAATAGCTTTTTTCTTTTCTTTCCCTTTATCCAGCCTCAAATCAGTAATAAACTATAACAATAATATTTACTTAAATGGCTAATAGCTTTATAGCTTTTATATTAATCTTATAGGCTATCATTTATTAGTTTTTATATATATTTAAGCGTATTATTTCCTCCTTAATAACACTAATAACTAAGACAGGGGGGAATCTTAGGGATTGTATCCTAAAAGTAATTGCTAAAGGCACTTTTCAGCTGCCACTATAATCAGTAACCAGCTAAACTAAAGACCCTAGAACTATTATTTAATATTACAGGTTAGCCTTTTTATTAAGGAAATAACCGACCTTTAGGATTAGGCAGGCTAATTAATATAAACATCCAAAAACCAGGTTATATACCTAGATTATTCTATATAGGAGTCATTAACCTAGGCCGAATTAGCTGAAAATCCAATAAAAAAGCAGAATCCAATAAAACTATTAGTTAATAATAACAGCTAATTAAGAATCAAAGGCCTAGGTCTTACCTTTTCCTTTTCTTCTCTTTAAATTTAAGCTAGCTGAGCTATCTGCTACTAGTCCTAATAAATCTGACTTTGACTGACCTGTTAGATTTATTAAACCCTAATTCCCTGCAGCCTAAGCTACCATTCCCTTTTTCCCTTAAATTTAAAGCAATTTTTTTCTTTTCTTCCTAGCTAGGCTAGCTATTAAAGGTCTTAACAGTCTAACCCACTTTATTAAACCTTAATTTCCAGCAGCTTTTACTAGCTAATTAAAAATCCCTGCCTTTGAATTCGAGCCGGCTTAGCTGGCTGCCGCTAATCTTAACAAATCTAACCTTAACTAACCTATTAGCCTTATTAAACCCTAGTTCCCAGCAGCCTAAACTGCCGTTTTCCTTTCCTTTAAATTTAAAGGCATTCCTTTCCTTTTAGCCAGCTATACTAGCTGCTATAAGTCTTAATAGATTAACTTTAATCGGCCTATTAATCTTAACCCTTAACAGCTATACCCAACTAGTCGAGATTTCTATTCCTTTAAATTCAGGCTAGCCTAGCTAACTGCCGCAAGCCTTAATAGAATTAACCTTAATTAAATAATAGATTTTATTAAATCTTGATTCCTAGCTAGCTATTATTTCTCCCTCTCTTAAATTTAAAGGAATTCCTTTTATTTTAGCTAGCTATACCAGCTATTATGTGACGATCTGGGTTGATTCTTAAGGGATAAACCGAGGTTTATGGGTATATATTAATGGAGAGGTCAGGGATAAATAGTAAGTAAGGTAATATAGTTACAATTCTATAAAATAGGCGGTTTTAGTAAATATAATTATTAATAACTATTTAAGTAACTATACTAAATAAGTAATAAGCTAATTGTATATATATAAAGGGAATAATTATAGATTACTTTAAATTATATTTATCTTCCTGGTAATCTATAGGGAGTCTTATTATCGGCTTACTGGGATTACCTTATAGTTTACAGCAATCCGAGTAATCTAATACTAATTAGTCTGTCTACCTAAAGTTCCCCTAAGTATATACTAAATTATATTCTTATAATAGTTGGATTATAATCCAATATCCCCCTCCCATTAATTTCATCTTTAAAACCTATTAATTCCTTTTATAAATACCACTATCCCTTTATAATTATAGGTATAGTTCTTTATTTTCTTTATACTTTATATTTTACTAATAGAATATCGGGATATATAGTAAAATCTTATTTTTATAAAATTAAATAGCATTCAGCTTTTCTTTTATTAATTAAGGCTATTAGTGATTTTATTATACTTGATTTATTCTGCTATAGTTATAATGTTTCCTTTAAAATAATTGCAGATAATTTGTATAATAGTAAATATATATAGCGGGGTCGTGTATATAATAGTTTTAGCATTACGCTTTCTATAAGTTTATCTTTTATAATTAACTTAATTTTGTTTTAATTTATAATATAGTGCAATATATTATTTTAAAGAAATAAAAGATAAAGCGAAAAGAAAAAGAGACTAAGGCTTATTTAATCGATACTTGATAAAAAGTAAATAAAGCCTTTGCAAAGATATTGCATTTAAGGCATTATCGTTAATCTATAGTGTTTTATAGTTATAAAATAGTATATTATAGTTTTAAATCCCTAGATAAATTAAATAAGGCGGAATATTATACAGTAAAAGCTGCTATTAATATATATTTTTAAAGCTGTTAATCCAATTAATTAAATTATTTTTACGTTATTCAATCTGTTATTAATAGGCTAAGAGTTTAGTGAGAGCGTTAAAGTTTTATTTATAAGTATATTAAGTATTTTTTAAATTCTTAAAAGTTCTATTTTTCACTATAGTTTTTCCATTTCATTAAACACTAGCATTTATTATCTTTTATTCTAATAGCTTTAATTTCTTTAACTTTATATTTTTCTTGAACTAGTAAGACTTTAATTAAATATATAATTAATCTATTTTTTAATTTATTTTATGATATTTTCTTCAATAGTTAAATATAAAATACTAAATAAATATAAATATTATTTAATAGTATAAATTTATAAATGACTGTTAAAATAACCTTTTTAACTAAGTTAAGTTTAAGTTTTTTAAAATTGAATATATTATTTAATTATATTATTTTAATATTTACAGGTTTTTTTCCTGGCAAATAATAATATAAATAAACTATATTTCCGTCTTTAAAAATTAATCCCTTTAATTTATACTTATTAATATACTTTTTTATTTCTTTTTATATAAAGTAAAGGTATACCTATATTTCTTTATATAATTACTTTATACTTTCAGCTTTAATTTATATTTTATTAATATATAAGCCTTTTTTAGCGCTTTGTATATATTTCATATAAAGCTATAGTTAATGTATATAAAGCTAAGTCCAGTTAACTTTAAAATATTACTATTATAAGATATTTATATAATTAATAGTTTCTTTACTGAATTATTTAATTAAAGTTAATATAACTTTTTAAATAAGCTTTAATAATTTAGTTAATATATTCTATTTAATTATCTATTTATAAATAATATATAGGATTAAATTCATAATTTATATTTAATGAATTTATAAATACTTATTAAAATTTAAATATAAAAGTTAATCTTTAATTAAAAATAATTTTAGCTAGAATTATATAGTTAGCTATAATAAATCGCAAACATATATAAGCTAGTATTTCTATATCTATTACTTTTTTATATAAAAGGAAGTAAAAGTATTTAATAAATTAATTTATAATATTAAAATACGATTATACTTAATTTTTATTCTTAATTTAATAAATAGTAGTAGTTTAACAATAAAGTTTAATAAAATTAACTTTTATAGTTATTTTAATATTAGCAGGGGTTAAGCGTTACTGTATAGTTTATATTTTAAAAACCTAACTGTTTTATAAATTATATAGCAAGAAATAATATTTCATACTATTTTTCAAGCCTTTAAAACTTAAAATACTTTTATATTTATTTACAGGTTTTATAACTACCTTTATATCTATATATTAAATATTCATAAACTTCTATAACACTATTTCTTTAAAGTTCGCCTATAATCTAAATCCTTTTATTTCATTATTAAATTCTTTTTTTATTAAACTCTATATCTTTTAAAAATCTATTATTATTTTAAATAATATAGTGCTTTTTAATATATTAAAGTATAATATAATTATTAAATACTGGATATATAGCTTAAAGTGCTATTTATTAATGATATCCTTTAAAGGTTTATTTTAGAATTTACTTAATATATTTAATTTTTCCTTAATTATAAATAACTTATTTATTAAATATATCTATTTACTTATTTTTAACTCTTTTGTAATAAATTAAGATATAATAAAACTTTAGAAACTATTTTATATATTAGATTTATTTTCTAAAAAGTTATTAAACTATCTCGAAATATATAATATTGTTATAGTTAATATATACTTTAACTTTACATATTTCTTTTATAAATAATATTCCTATTCTTTAAGTATAATAATAATAATAAAGAATTCTTTATTATATATTAAATCGTTTAATTTTATACTATATAGTACTTTAAAGTAAAAGGTAATAAAGTATAGCTTATTATTTTTATCTTTTTAATTGAATTAAACTTTTATAGGGAAATTAAAAGCATTTATTTTAACTTTTATTTCTTTAAATAGGTTAAATATAATAAATATAGGTTTTTTTAAAGTAAATTATTTAAGTTTATTAAAGGCTTTTTATATATTTAATATTTATAGAAACTTTTAATCATTTTTAATAAATTTATAAAACATTTATATAATACTTTTATAGTTTTTAATAAATTATTAAAATAATTAATGAATTTTGAAAAAGTTTAAATTTCTTTAAGTATTATAAATATAAGCTAGTCTTTTACTGTTTATACTTTTAATAAATATATATAGATTTCTTTAAAAGTAATAATATACTTTAAAAAAGTAACTTTTTATATATAGAATTTGCATTTTTGTAATTTTATAAATAGTTTAGTATTTTATAGTATTTATAATACTTTATAAATATATACTTTATATTGTTTAATAGTATTGTAATAGATTAAAATATTATTTAAGTAAATAACTATAAAGATATTAAAGTATTCTTTTAATATATTATTAATTATCTTTTAGAATATTATAAAGGCGTTAATAAACTTAAAAATTATAATTAAGTATTTAAATAAACTATATTTAATTTAAAACGCAGTTATTTATTTATCTCTGTCTTTAATTTAAATAAAGTTATTAGCGCCTTTAAAGTATAGCGCTATAAACTACTTTTGTTATATAATTTATTTTATAATTCTATAAATAAATAGTAATAGAGTTTTATTTTTAATAGTAGCTTTATTAAACTATTAATAGTCTCTAGTTAATTATAGTTTACCTTTTTTCTTTAATATAAATATAATAAATAGGTTATTTTTTATAAAGAGGGTTAAATATACTTTTCAGCTAATATATTATTTAAATAATTATATAGGCTTTTAAGCTTTTTTTTATTTAAGTTATAAATTTTATAAAATATAGTATTTGCATCATCTTTAAGCTTTATTATATAGTTTTATTAACTGAATTCTAATAGTTTAATATTAAATATTTTTTTAAATAGCTTATTATATTTCTAGTATTCTTTAAAGATATTTTATAGCTATTTTAGTAATATTACTGTTTTAAGGCTTTTTGTTTTAAGTATTTTATTAATATTATTTAATATTTTCTATAAAAAAGTAATTATTTTTTAAATTTGTTTATTTTTCCCTTTACTTTACTTAAATTTTATTCCTAGGTAGATTGTTTTTATAATTAAATTAAAGGTAACTTTTTTAATTCCTTTCTTTAATATACTTAAAGGTTTTATATAAAATTTCTACTTTATAGTTAAGGCCTTTTTTATTGTTTCAATTGCTAAAAGAGCTTTACTATTATATTAATAAAGCTAACCTTTCTTTTAATTAATATTAAAGTTATTATATTTTAATTAAAGATAATTAAAAATAATATTATATTTATTAATATTTACTATATTATAAAGAATTACTTTTTTTGCATTAAGCGATTTTAAGTGTAAAATAATTTATCTTTTACTTAACTTATCTATTATTATATATAAAGGCTTTTCCTCTTATTTAATAAAGTTAATATAGTTTAGGTTTCTTTTTTAAAATAACTATAAGCAATTTACAGTTATAAATGCAATACAATTACCTATTACTTTATTATCTATTAATATATATAGCTAATATCCCTTAACTATTATCTTTAATTTAAAATATAGTAAACCTTTATTATTACTTTTATTATTTAATAACTTAAAAGATATAATTTATTAATTATTACTTTATAGCTTTTTTATAGGTAATATTAATTGTTTTTTAATTCTTGTCTTTTATATAAATTTTATAATTAATTAAAGTTCCTTAAAGTAAATACTACCTTTTCTTATTATAGGCAGTTCTTATATAAGTAATAAAGTTAAATTAATTTTAATGCAGTTCGTTTATAATTTAATTAATCTCTTTATCTTTTAAAGTAGGCTTATACTTTATATACTTCTATATTTACTACTTTTAAAGTTTTTCTTATAGGTAAATAATATATTTATTCTTTTAATAGTATATATAGTCTAATAATAAATATAAAGTGTTATTAATTTATTATAAATACTAATCCTATAATTTATTTTACTTATATATAATATACTTTAAGCTATTTTATTAAGAGGGAAATAGCACTCCTAAATATATATACAATATATATACACCTATATGCAACAACTAGTATCGAGCGCAGGAACCTCGCTCTTAACAGAACTATAAAGCGGGAATTAAATAATATAAGGATTAAAAGATACTGCAGATTATTTAATTATCATACTAGCAGCTAAAAGCAATTAATAGTTACCTTTATATACTTTAGCGGCTATAAACTTACAGGTAAGGTTATATATTAAAAGGGGAAAAAGGTTAATGTATATTGAATTGAGTTTATCTGTATATCTTTATACTTTTATACTTTTTTAATCTTGTAACTGCTTAAATAAAGATTTTACTTTTTTAAATAAATTTTATAAGAAAAATGCAAGTGTGTTAAATATGTTAATTACCTTTAATAAAACCATTTTATAAGTATTCGCGAATAAAAAAAGTAAATTTTAATAAAACGCTTATTTTATTAATCCCTTTAATATTAGTATAATAATATTTAAAGAAAATATAAATAATATAAAAAAGTAGTAGAAAAAGTATATTAAAAAGAAAAAAAAATTGAAAGTAAAATTACTGCTACCTATATTATTAATTCCTTTTACTTTAATTTATCTCAAATTATTTTCCTTTTATTAAAATTCGTATAATTAAATTATCCTTTTCTATTAATTTCTTTTATTATTTAATATTTTAAGCTATTATCCATTTACTTGATATTAATTGTTTTATTATTTATATAAATATATAGATTTATTCTCAGATATTATCTTAAACTGATTTATTTATTAGCTTAAGTAAGGTTAAACTATAATATATACTTAAAGCTAAAATCTATTAGATTTAAAAATATTGAAGTATAGTTTTCCCTATTAATGCTATAAAAGCTACTATTATAGTTTACCTTTTTTCGCCTTCTTTTAAAAAAGTATTTTTATTATCTTTAATTGCTTACTAGTTAAATTTAGCAATAACTTTTAAAACTCTTTTATCTTTAAAATTTTAATTATCCCTTAATATATTAAAAAAGCTATTACTTTTTTAAAAGAGGCTAACTTTATTTTTAAGGTTTTAGCGTTATTAGTAAGAGCTAGTGCAGTTAATAAAGGTCTTATAGGTTATAGTAATACTAAAAAGCGTATTAATTTACGTTTAATCGCTAATCCTATTATTATTTTTATAATAGTCGTCGCTTATATTATTGAGCTCATAGTATTATTTTATGTCTTCATTACTAGTATTATTTATAAAGTAAAGGAAAAAGAATTTTCTTTTACTAGAATTAGCTTAATGATATAGCTAAAAGCATAGGTATTATTAATATAGGAAATTATGTTCTAGATGCTAACTGCTAGTATTATAGCCTTTTTTAATTATATACAGGTAAAAGGATTATTAAGTATTAGGAAAAGCTGCTATTATAATAGATTAACCTATTCTTTTTTATAAAGTTATTTACTAATATATTAAAGTCAGTTAAATACTAGCTGCTAATCTTTATTATATTCCTTTTATACGTTATTTTTAAAGGTATTTATTAGCCTTAATCTAGCTTAATTAAATAATATTTAATTAAAAAAGGCAGAATATTTTTTACTATTATTTTAAAATTTATAATAGTAAGTTCATTTACTGTTATAAATTAATATAAAACTTAAACTATATCTATATAGCTTTTAGTTTAGTTTTTAAAGTAAAGGTATTAGTATTAATCTTAAAGTAGAAATTTAAATCCCTTTAAATTAGTTGTTTTATATGTTTTAAAGCTAAAAAGGATAGGGATTTTGCTTACAAGTGCTGCTAATTAATTAAGCTTAATGTTAATAAATCTATAAAGTATTTATTAAATTTAGAATCGGCTTAAATAGCTATATTTATTAGCTTTAGGTTATTTTATATATAGGACTATATAAAAGTTAAATAAATAAAAGAATCTGGCTTTTTAATTATATAGGCCTATAAGTTAAGGAATTATTATATATAGCGTTTATAGTTATCCCTATAAGAGTTAAAGTAGTAAAGGTACCTACATTTATTAAAAATATAAGCGTATTAATACTGAGAGACATAGATTAACCCTCTGAAAATTCATTATCTTTTAGTAAAGTATTCGAAGTTTTATAGTCTATTAAAAATATTGAAAGCTTCAAGTATTATTTAATTAAAGGTAAAGGTACCTTTAAATATATTATCGGTCCTGTAATCTTAGTTTAAGCTGCTTTAATAGTTACTAGTCCTTTTACTATTACATAAAGTATTGCATTTAAAGTAAAGTTTAACGCTTATTTTCTACAGGAAAGGTTATATAAGAAGTTATAGATATCTTTAATATAAAAGCGCTATTTATTTACTTTAAAGTTAAATATTAAGATAAAATTATTATAATAAATATAGCTCAAAGTAATTATTGCTTTAATAAATAGTTATAAATAGCTATTAATATATAAATTAAATTATAAGTAGATGTATATTTTCTATAGTTTAAAGCATTGAAGGTTTCTTAAATTAATAGTAATTAATATTAATTTTTAAAAATAAGATTATTTAACTTTTAATGGTTTTAATAAATATAAATACTGCTTTTTAATTTTATAGTTAAAAAGAAAAGAATAGTATACTATATTTATAATTTATGGATCAATCCTTTTATTAAATTATTATTTAATTATTTTTTATTACTTGTAGCTTATTAAATAGACTTCACTTATTTCTTTAATATAATAAGTGTTTTCCTGGCTATATTTTAATTTTATAGTTTTAGGCTTATTAAAAAGGAAGTTTATTTACTGTCTTTAATAGGAAAATATTATATAAATTATATAGCTAAAATAATAGTTTTTGAAAAATATTTAGTTTATTAACTTTAGGTTTCCCTACAATAAATCTCTGTATATTAGCCGCTATAATCTTTTTTAATTATATTAAAGAATAAGATTTATTAATAAAGTTATATTTCTTTTTAAATAATATTATTTTACTTTAATATAATCTCTTTATCCTTTAAGTATTTATTAGCAAAGTTTATTTAAAAGTTTTAATAAAATACTAAATATTAATTTTTAATTTAAATAGTTGAATTAATTTCCTTTTATATTACGTTTATTATATAGAGATATAATTAATAATAAAAGGTAATAAAGTTTATAGCTATTATTATATATATATTTATTATATTTAAACATACTTTTTAATTTTAAAGTTTAAGTTTATATAAGTAATACATTAAAAAGTAATAATAATAATTTTAATAAAGGTTTTCCATTTTATGATTAACTATAAATTATTCAAGTAAGCAATAGCTTTATAGATATTTAATTTAAGATTAATTATATTTATTTTTCTTTATTATTAATTTTATTATATTTATAGGTTACATAGTAATTTTAATTTAATATTAAAGTTTATAAAATATATAGTTTAAAGGCTTTGACTTTAATTAAATTATAGTTTATTTTTTGTAAAGTATTTTTAATTAATAGTTATTAATATAATATAGTTTTTTATTTAATTAAATTAAACTTTACTTTATTTAAAGCATTTATAATTGTTAATTACTAGTAATATATATTCTTTATATTAACTTTAATAAAATAATGTTTTATTTTAACTGCTATTAAAATTTATATAACGTTAACTATACTTTTTAAAAAATTATGATTATAATAATAATGAAATTTAAATATAATAAATACTTCCTTTTAATAAATATTAAAATTATATTTTTTTAATTATAAAAGGTAATAGATTATAGGTATATTCTTAAAGATATTTATAATAAAAAAAAGGTAAAGTTTTTTATAAAAGTTAATTATAGTTTATATAATAAAAAGGTTTAAAATTTTATTAATTATACTTTAATTAATAAAGAAAAGGTTTTTAATAAAACATAGTTATTAAATAATAATATATTTAATACAAGCTTAAGATATATAAGTATTATTAATTAGAGCGTTTATATTAATATAAATATTATATATAAACAATAATATAGTTTATATTACAAGGGATTTACTATTTATAAATTAAATTTAAATTTTTAATAAATAAAGCTAATTAAAGTAAAGTAAATTAAAAGTTCATAAAATAATAATATGATTATTATTTTGATTAATATTTAAAAACGTATAGTATTTAAAGCTTGAATTTATAAATTAATTCAATATTATAGGTAACATTAATATATTATTAAAGTTTAATTATTATACTTTATTAAACTATTTAATTATTAACTTTAAAATACTCCTAAATTAAAGTATTATTAATATCATTAATTTTAATAATTTTAACTTTATATTTAATACAAATTTCTTTATTATATATTAAACTGCTTTTTTTATTATATTTATTAAAGCTATACCTAGCTTTTTTATAATAAACGTAAAATCTTTTTATAATATATTTCTTATAAAAGATTTAAAAATAAAATAATAAAGTCTATATAATATTTACTTATATTAAATTATTAATTAGTAGTAAAGTAATAATTTAATTATTTTATTAATATTAATAATATTACGATTAATATTAATAATATTACGATTAATATTAATAATATTACGATTAATATTAATAATATTACGATTAATATTAATAATATTACGATTAATATTAATAATATTACGATTAATATTAATTTATTTAAATAATATAACAAGTATTATAATATATATTCTTTTGAAGTTTATTATAAAGAATTTCATAAAATTAATATTATTTAATAAAGTTAAATTTATTTAATTTAATTATTTCAATCTTTATAGTATTAATAAACTTTTAAACAACTATTATTTTTGAAGCCTTTATTATGTATTTAATAATTTTATTATATTTACTATTTAATATAAATTAGTTTATTATATAGTTTTAAAAAAGTTGATTTAATATATATAAATTAATTAAAAAATTATAATACCTTTTTAAATAAATAAATAATTTTATATTATTTATTAAAATTAATATAAAATACTATTTTAATCATGAGTAATGCTATTCATACAGATAAAAATTGCTATTCATACAGATGGTCTATGTGCCACCCGCGATAATCTCCCTACAGCTCCTTGCACAAAGATAGATATTACAGAACTAACAGTCGTAAGAGTCGCAATAACTATAACAGCCACGGCCAATACAGCAGTTACAAGGAGAGCGAGGGCGACCACTTATATGCCGACTAGACCCCAGTATCCAGCAAGCCCCTTCACCATTTAAGATAAATGACTCTGCTGGCTTACAGCAGGCTAGCGGCTACAGAGCTCTAGATCATCGTCTCAGCGTTTTAGGGGCCGCGGAGGCTCGCAGGTTGCCAAAACATTACAACGACAAGCCGTGCCTCGGCTACAGCTTTCGCTTAAATTGAAGAGGGGATTAATACAATTACCTATGCTAGCCACAAAGCCGGGAGAATAGTCAGTCTTTATGTGGAGTGGATAGAAGGGTTAATAAGGACCTGTTACTTAAAGTAGTAATCGAATATACTGTTATTGACTGTTATGTGAAGTATTAAGTTGCAGAGTATAAGGAGCTGTAGGGAGATTGTCGCGGGTGGCACATAGACCATCTGCATAAATAGCAATTTTTATCTGTATAAATAGCATTGCTCTTAATTATTTAATATTATTAAATAAAATTATTCAAATCTTTAATAATTGTATTAAAGCCTTTTTATAGTAGTAAATATATATTTCCTTTCAAAACACTTCTAATATATATAAGTCTTTAAAGTTTAATTAAAAAAGATAATTAATTATTTATATCAATATTATTAATTCAAAAATATTAATTAATATATTTCTATTTATATTTCATAATATTCTTTTATTTATTACTAAATTATTTGAACTTTTTAATCAAATAATAGTTAAATAAATTATTTATTTTAAAGTATAATAATAAATTTATATTTAAATTTTAATCTAAATTTTAATTTAAATTTTACAGTTTTAGTTTTTAATTATTTACTTTAAAAGATATTCTTTAAAGGTTTATTTTTTCTGTTTTATTAAATTAAACTATAAAGTAAAGTTTAAAGTATTTATATTTATTTTACTTATAATTAATCTGTTATAAATATAAAGTTTAAAAAATAAAGGTTAAACTATAAAGGTATTATTATTAATTTAAGAATAAAAGGGAATTTATAATTAATTAAGTATATATTTTATAATAGCGCAGCTAAATTAAAAGATAACACAAACTATTATAGTATAAACGGATATATTAAGGCAAATATTATTATTATACTATAGAGAGCGAGAAAGCTTTAAGGCTGTATAGAAACCTATAGCTAGGAACGTGTTGGGGCCTGGTTACGTGACCGGGGCCTATGTAACAGGGCGTTAATATCGCGTTACAGTCAGTACCTATCACGGCACGGAAAGGCAGGTCAGGGCAAATATTGTTGTTATGCTGTAGAGAGCAAGAAAGCCCTAAGGCTTTACAGAAAGCTATAGATAGGAACGCGTTAGGGCCTAGTCATTTAACTAGGGCTTACATAACAGGGCGTCAATATCGCGTCACAGTCAATGTCATAACAATACCCCCCCTCTTTATTACACTATTTAGCCGCAAATAGCTATATTACTTGCATAAATCAAAACTCCAGCTAATCTATATTAATACTTTGAATATAAAGGTAAATAACGTAAATTATATAATTTTTAACATCAGTAATATATAGTTTAATTATAAGCTTTGGCGCAGTATAGTCTTTAATTAATACTCTGCAGGCATTAGTTTCTTTCTAGCTATTTCCTTTTTTTCCTTTTTTATAATTCTTTTTAAGATGTATTACAATAAACTTAACTTTTTTAAATTTCTTTTATAAAAGTTTTATATTACCCTCTTTTAACTTTATAAGTCTTTAATTAATTATTATATAGCAGTATAATATTTCTATTTAATAAAATAGTAAAATCTATTATTATTATAATAATCTAAAAGCGCTTTAAACTTTTATTTCTCTTATATTTTATTTATATTATTTTCTCTTTTTAATCTTTTACCTTAAATATTCTTTAACTTAACTTTATTAATTATCTTTTATTTAAAATACAGTAAAGTAGCTATTTTAAGTTATAAAAAGGAGTTATATAAAACTAAAGAAATCTTTATACTTTCCAGCAGGCTAATAGCGCAGGCTTATAAATATACCTTTATTATTATATAAAGCCTTGCCTATTTATTATCTAGCTTCTTTATTAGCCAGTTAATCTTTATATTTTATATATTAATAAAAACTTTTTGCCTAATAGTATAAATTAATAATACCTCTCTCTACGCGTTTATATTTTCTTTATATCTTTTTCTTAAAGCTTTAGGAAAGGCTTTTAGCTATATAATAATATATTTAAATTACTTAGCAATAGCATTAACGCGGAAAAACTCTCTTTTCTTTACTATAAAGAGGTTTAGCGGGCAGCGCTATAAAGACTTTATCTTTAAGCGAAGGTTAAAACTATAATTAGTAAAAAACAGTAATATATTAATAGTTTTAGATATTATATTATTTACAGTCAATTTAATTAATAAAAGCCAATAAGCCCAGTTATTTTAATAAAAGTTAATAAAAGCTTATAGGTATTATTTTATATTTATATTAATTCTTTTAATTTAGTTATTAATTTTAAAGTAAAAAGCTAATAACTATTTTAATATAACTTTTAATTACTTTAAAGATTATTCCTAGGATTTTAATATAAACTATATACTACAGTTTAATATAATATTATTAGATATAGTAAAAAGGCAGTAAATCTTATTAATAAATATGTTAGTTAACTCTTTTATTAATAATAAAGTACTAAATATAAAATAATATATATTTATAAAGCAGTAAACTATTACTAGTAGATATTTATAAATAATATTATAGCAGTAAAATTTAAACAGTAGTATAATATAATTAATAAAGATATTTAACTATATATAGAATAAAATTAATAATAGTTAAAGGAAGCTTTATAGTAAAGATTATAAAGCCTTTATTTTAATATATAGTTTATAGGCTTATATAAATACTTTAATGTCTTTTAAAATTTATAGCTATTAATATATCTAGCTAATAAGGTTTAGAGTTTTAAACCTATTTAAATATCCAGCTAGGCTACTTAAATAGTTTTTAAATAAGATTTATATATAAAGCTTATTATTAAAGGGAATAAAAAGCTACTGTCAGTAATAAATTCTATTATTTATTATTTAATAGTTATTTATTATAATTTAAAGTTCTTTATAAAGCTGTTTTAGCTATTAGTAGATATTAAGGTTTTAAAGTGCAATTACTATTTCTCTCGCTATAGTATTTTATTTATATACTACTACAATTAAATTATTAATTAATTTATTTTCTGCTAATATTATTATAGCTATAAAGGCAGCCTTTATAGATAATTTAATATTTAATAAAACTTCTTTTTGGAATATCGCTTAAGCTTTAAGGCTAACAGAACTTTATAAAAGGATAATATATTACTTATTTTTAATTTAATTATTAAAAAGGTTTAATTTTATAGGCCTATTTTCCACTTTTCTATTTAAGGCATTAAGCTTTATAGCCTTAAAGCTAGGTTAATAAATAATATAAAAGTTAAAGTTAAAAAGGAATTTAAACTATTAAATTTACTATTAATTTAAGGCTGTTATTAAAGTAAAGTATTTAAAGTTTTTATAGTCTATAATAATATTAAACTTTTATAAGCTTTATAATTTTAACCCCTACTCTTTTATTATTTTAATAATAGCTAAAAGTTTTTTATTATAGATTTTATAGTTGTATTTTTAAGCGTTATACTTTGTAGAAAAGAATGTAATAAAGTATAAAATAACCTTTTTATTATATTATAATAGGATACCGCCTAATACTTAATTAAAGGCGTTAGTCTTAAAGACTATTTATTTATTATAGTTAAAGAAGGCTAGGACTAAAGTTCATTTAAAAGTATATTTAATTAAATTAAAGGCTTTCTGCTATTTCTCTCTTTAAATATATAGTTAATCCTTTTTTAAAAACTTATTTAATAGTACAGCTATTTTAAAGTATCTTTAAAGAAAATAGCAATAGAAATTTATAAAGTTAAAGAACTTTTATAAGTCTTTTAATCCTTTAAGTAATTACTAGTTTAATATAGCTTTAACTTTTTTAAGATTTACTTTTAGTCCCTTTAAAGTAATAATTAAATTAAAGTATTTTATCTTCATTATTTTAAACTTACATTTCATAATATTAATTTAAAGGCTAATATTTTAAAAGTAAATTACTATTTTATATATATATGTTTAATACTCCTTTGAATATAATAAATATATAAAGATATTATTAAAGTATATTATATAAATATAGTTAAAAAGGTTATAAAAAGTATAGTTAATATAGTATTAAAATATAGCAGGTGTATTATAAAGGCCGAAAAGTATAATTAATATTTTAAAAAGGCTAAACTTTATAATAAATACTGTTTTTTATATATCCCCTTTAGTAATATAAAGGTTATTAAATACAGCAATAATATCGAGTTTTATATATACCTTTATATAGCTTAAAGCATTAAAAGTTTCCTAGATTAATAGTAATAAATAATAATTTTTAATAGTAATATTCTTTAATCTTTAATAATTTTAATAAATATAAATATTGCTTTTTAATTTTGTAGTTAAAAAAAAAGGAGTAATATATTATATTTGCAATTTGCAGATAAATCTTTTCGCTAAATTATTATTTAATTATTTTTTATTACCTGCAGTTTATTAAATAAAAATAGCCTGTTTTTTTAATATAGTAAATCTTTTTTTAGCAGTATTTTAATTTTATAGTCCTAGGCCTATTATAAAGGAAGTTTATTTACTGTCTTTAACAGGAAACCATTATATAAGTTATATAGCCAAAATAGCAGTTTTTTTAAAATATCCAGCTTATTAAACTTAAATTTCCCTGCTATAAATTTCTTAATATTAACAGCTATAATCTTTTTAATTATATTAAAAAATAGCATTTATTAATAAAATTATATATTTCTTTAAATAATACTATTTATATTTTAATATAGTCTCTTTATTTTATCAATATTTTTTAAAAAAGCTTATTTAAAAGCTTTAACAAAGTAATAGGTATTAGTTTTTTAATTTTAATAATTTAATTAATCTCTTTTTAAATTACTTTTATTGCGCAAATATATAATTATTAATAAAAAGTAATAAAGTTTATAGCTGCTATTATTTATATATTTACTATATTTAAGTATACTGTTTAATTTTTAACTTTAGTTTAATTTTATAACAGTAATATATTAAAAAGTCATAATAATAACTTTAATAAAGGTTTCTTTTTTTATTATTAACTGTAAATTATAAAGGCAGGCAGTAATTTTATATATATTTAATTTAAGATTATTTATACCTATATTTCCTTATTATTAGTTTTACTATATTTACAGGTTATATAATAATCTTGATTTAATATTAAAGTTTATAGAATATATAATTTAAAGGCCCCCTTTTTAATTAGGTTATAGTTTATTTCTTTTAAAGTATTTTTAACTAATAATTATTAATATAATATCATTCTTTATTTAATTAAATTAAGCTTTACTTTATTTAAGGTATTTTTAACTATTAGTTACTAGTAATATATATTCCCTATATTTGCTCTAGCGAAATTATTTTTTATTTTAACTGCTATTAAAACTTATATAGTCTTAGCTATACTTTAAAAAGATAATAGTTATAATAGTAATAAAATTTAAAACTAATCGTTAACCTTTGTTAGTTAATATTAAAATTATATTTTTTTAACTATAAAAGGCTAAAGATTATAAATATATTATTAAAGATATATATAATAAAAAAAAAGTAAAGTTTTTTATAAAACCTAATTATAATTTATATAATAACAAAGTTTAAAGTTTTATTCACAATACTTTTATTAGTAAGTAAAAGATTTTTAATAAATAATAATTAATAAATAATAATATTAAATTATTTAATAAAAGCGCAGCTAATAAAAGCTTAAAGTATATAACTGCTATCTATTAAAGTTTTTATATTAATATAGATATTATACGCAGAGAATAATATAGTTTATCTTAAAAGGGATTTACGATTTATTAATTTAAGTTTAAAAGGTTTTTAATTAAAATTATAACACTAAATTTATTTTAACATAATAGTTTTATTTATAGTTAACCTTTACTTGCAACTTTTAATAAAGGTCAATTGTCTTTTTAGTTTATAAATTAAGTCTAGGTTTTTAATAAATAAAGTTAATTAAATTAAAGTAAACTAAAAGTTAATAACGTAATATTATTCTTATTATTTTGATTAATATTCAAAAAGGGTATATTATTTAAAGCCTAGATTTATAAATTACTTAACTATTATAAGTAATATTAATACGCTATTAAAGTTTAATTATTATACTTTATTAAGCTATTTTATTATCAACTTTAAAATACTATTAAGTTAAAGTATAGCTAATATAGCTAAATTTAATAATTTTAATTTTATATTTAATATAAATTGCCTTAATATATATTAAACTGCTTTTTTTATTATATTTATTAAAGCTATAGCCTGTTTTTTTATAGTAAAAGTAAAGTCCTTTAATAATATATTCTTTATAAAAGACTTAAAGGTAAAGTAATAGGGTATATATAATATTTAACTATATTAAATTACTAGTTAGCGTTGAAGCAGTAGTTTAATTATTTTATTAATATTAATAATATTACTATTAATATTAATACTACTACTATTAATAGCTTTATTAATACTAGCCTATTTAAATAATATAAAAGGCATTATAATAGGCGCCTTTTTAAAGCCTATTATAAATAATTTAATAAAATTAATATTATTTAATAAAGTTAAATTTATTTAGGTTAATTATTTAAGTTTTTATCAGTAAACTTTTAAAAGACTTTTATTTTTAAAGCTTTTATTATTTATTTAGCAGTTTTACTATATTTACTATTTAATATAAATAACTCTACTATAAAGTTTTGGAAAAGCTTATTTAATATATTTCAATTATTAAAAAACTGTAATACCTTTTAAAATAAATAAATTATTTTATATTATTTATAAAATTAATAAAAATATTATATTAATCTTGTAATATTATGAAATAAATTTATTAAACCTTTTAATAATAATATTAAAGTTTCTTTACTACAGTTAATATATATTTCCTTTTAAAAGACTTATAATATATAAAAATCTTTTAAATTTAATTAAAAAAATCAATTATTTATTTATAAAGATAATATTGATTTAAAAATACTAGTTAATATATTTTTATTAATATTTAATAATATCTTTTTATTTACTATTAAATTAAACTTTTTTTATTATTGAATTAAAAAGATAGACTTAATAATAAAGTTTATTATCTTTAATAATTATATTTATTAAATATATATAGTTGCTATTAATACTAGATTTTTATAAGGTTTTAAAGAGAAAAGGGAAAAGCGTTAGCTTTATAGCTAAAACTATAGTCTATTAGGCTAGGTTAAGCTATAAGGCAAGGTTTAAGGCATCTATATTTATCTTACTTATAATTAGTTTTTTATAAATATAAGGTTCAAAGGATAAAGGCTAGGCCATAAAGGTATTATTATAGGGTTAGGAATAAAAAGGGATTTAAGGGAATTTATAATTAATTAAATATATACCTTATTATTGCATTATTTTATTATTATTTATAGTTTATTTTTTAATATAATAAATCTCTTCTTAGTCGTCTTTTAATTTTATAGTTTTAGGCTTATTATAAGGAAGTTTATTTATTGTTTTTAGCAGGAAAACATAATATAAGTTATATAGTTAAAATTATAGTTTCTTTAGGATATTTAATTTTAAGTTTAAGTTTCCTTACTATAAGTTTCTTTATATTAATAGCTATAATCTTTTTAATTATATTAAAAACTAGTATTTATTAAGAAAGATATATATGTCTTTAAATAATATTATTTTTAGTTTAATATAGTCTTTTTATTTTATAAATAGTTATTAGAAAAACTTATTTAAAAACTTTAATAAAGTAATAAATATTAAGTCTTTAATCTTAATAATTTCATTAATCTCTTTTTAGATTACATTGCTTATATAAATATATAATTAATAATAAAAACCAATCAAGTTTATGGCTATTATTATCTATATATTTATTTTATTTAAATATACCTTTTAATTTTAAAGTTTAATTTAATTTTCTAATAGTAATATATTAAAAAGTAATAGTAATAGTTTTAATAAAGTTATTTTTTATTTTAATTATCATTAAAATTTATATAAAGCTCGTTATATTTTTTGAAAGATAATAATTATAATAATAATAGGATTTAAAGGTAATAGTTAACTTTTTTCAATTTATATTAAACTTATGTTTTTTTGATTAGAAAAGGCTAAAGATTATAAATATATTATTGAAGATATTTATAATACAAAAAGTAATGTCTTTTATAAAAGTTATTGATAGTTTATATAATAAAAAAGTTTAAAGTTTTATTAATTATATTTTTATTAATAAATAAATCGTTTTTAATAAATAATAATTATTAAATAATAATATTAAATTATTTAATAAAAGTATAGTTAACAAAAATTTAAAGTATATAACTATTATTTATTAAAGCTTTTATATTAATATAGATATAATATATAGAATAATATAATTTACATTACAAGGGATTTATTATTGATTAATTTAAATTTAGTTGGTTTTTATTTCAAAATATAATAATAAATTTATTTTAAAATAATAGTTTTATTTATAATTAACTTTTATTTATAACTTTTAATCAAGGTTAATTTCTTTTTTAGTTTATAAGTTAAGTTTAGGTTTTTAATAAATAAAGCTAGTTAAATTAAAGTAAATTAAAACTTAATAGAATAATAATATTATTATTATTTCTATTAATATTTAAACAAAATACTTTTTAAGGCTTAAATTTATAGGTTATTTAAGCATTATAAGTAATATTGATATACTATTAAAGTTTAATTATTATATTTTATTAAACTATTTAATTATTAATTTTAAAGTATTCCTTAATTAAAGTATAGTTAATATAATTAAACTTAATAATTTTAATGTTATATTTAATATAGATTCTTTTAATATATATTAACTTATCTTTTTTTATTATATTTATTAAAGCTATAGTTTACTTATTTAGGGTAGAAATCAGGTCTTTTAATCATATATTTTCATACAAGACTTAAAAGTAAAGTAATAAAATATATTAATATTTAACTATATTAAATTATTAGTTAATATCAAAGTAATAGTTTCAGTATTTTATTGATATTAATACTATTATTATTCATAGCTTTATTAATATTAATTTACTTAAAAAATATAAAAAGTATTATAGTAAATGCCCTTTTAAAGTTTGTTATAAACAGTTTAATAAAATCAAATTTATTTAATTTAATTATCTAAGTCTTTATACTATTAATAAACTTTTAAAAGACTTTTATTTTTAAAGCTTTTATTATCTATTTAATAGTTTTATTATATTTATTATTTAATATTAATAACTTTATTCTAAAGTCATAAAAAGGCTTATTTTATATATATAAATTATTAAAAACTTATAATATTTTTTAAAATAAATAAATTATTTTATATTACTTATTAACCTTAATAAAGGATATTATATTAATCTTTTAATATTATTAAATAAAATTATTAAAGTTCTTAATTTATGATATTAAAGCCTTTTTTATTATAGTTAATATATATATATTTTTAAACCATTTTATAATATATAAAATCTTTTTAATTTAATTAAAAAAATACATTAATTATTTATAAAAGTAATATTAATTTCAAACTATTAATTAATATATTTTTATTAATATTTAACAATATTTCTTTATTTATTATTAAATCATTTAAAGTTTTTAATTTAATAATAAGTAAATAAATTATTATTCTTAAAGCTTAATAGTAAAGTTATATTTATATTTTAAAGTTTCAATTATTAATTATTTACGTTCAAACTTCTTATTTAAAAAAACATTTTTTTATTAAATTAAAAATCTTATTATTATTTAATTTAAAAAACAAAATTAATAACAAAACTTATTATTTTCAAGAATTATATTTATTAAATATATATAATTACTATTAATATTAGACTTTTATAAAGTTTTTTTAAAAAAAAGGAAAAATATTAGCTTTATAGCTAAAACTATAGTCTATTAAACTAAATTAACCTATAAAGTAAAGTTTAAAGTATTTATATTTATTTTATTTATAATTAATTTCCTATAGATATAAAGTTTAAAGTGTAAAGGCTAGGCTAAAAAGGCATTATTATAAGTTTAAGAATAAAGAGGGAATTTATAATTAGTTAAGTATATACTTTATAATAGTATAGTTAAATTAAAGGATAATATAAACTATTATAGTATAGAAAGGCAGGTTAAAGTAAATATTATTATTATATTATAGAGAGCAAGAAAGCTTTAAGGCTTTACAGAACGCTATAGCTAGGAACGCGTTAAGGCCTGGTCATGTAACCAGAGCTCACGTGACAGGGCGTCAACATGGCATCACGGTCAGTGCTGTAACAGTACTATAAATACTTTAAGTATGATAAAAAGTTTATTTATAAATATCGTAAATTAAAAAAATAAAGCTATTTTATAGAATATAAGGTTGTTAAGCCTTTCTTTTTAAATACCCCTTTAAAAGAAACCCCCTTTTTATTTATTTAAACTTATAGGAAACAAAGCCTTTTAGAAATTAGTAAAGGAAGCAGACCCTTATAGTCCTCCTTTAATAGAAATAGATTAATATTACTTAAATTAACCGTTTTTCCTTTATAAATTAAAATTCAGTAAACAGCAGTATAAACTGCCAGCTCTTAATATCTTATTGCCTATAAGGGATTTAAATAACTAGTTTACTTATTGGATATAAATAATAAAACAAACAAACAAATAAATTATTAATATCAGCATTATAAGCGAGTCTACCTTAAATTCGAACTTAGTGTTTTTAATAAGTAGTTTACTGCTAATAGCTGTGTTTCCAATTTCCTTATAAAGCTGGTCGAGCTTAGTAGATAAGGCATAATCTAATAATAGGAAACCTTTTCTCCCTAACTTCTCACAGAACAGGGTATTGTTAGTCCTGCCTTCTTAAAGAAGTAGCGATATTTAGTCTGCAAAGAGCCCTATAATGGTCACTTTCTCTGGACTCTTTAGCAGTTCTTTAATTAGCCAGTTCAACACCAAGTCTTGAGTTTTCGCAAGCTGCCTGCCACAGATCAGTTGCATGTCTACTTTTCATATAATTAAACTTACCATGCGTTCTTAAACAAGATGCCAGGACCGAGCTTCTTCACTAACCAACGCCATTTACGTCCACGAGTCAAGTGTGTGCTGAGGGTTTTACGCCATCTTTCCCAGCCAGCCTTCTCGTCGCCCTCACCTTTGGCCCAGATCGAGGGAAACTCGGGCTGGGGCGCAGTCGTATACCACAAGGCAAGAGCAACTACGAACTTCGGCCGCCTGAGCAACGCCGAAGTATACGACGCCGAGGTGCCGCCCTCCCCGCCGTCCCGCAGAATTGGGCGACAATTACGCACATCAAAAGATAGGTCAAAGAAAAGATCGCCGAAGTGCAGGAACGGGACTGGCTTAGCAAAATCCCAGACTGCTATGAACGGTGGGGACTCGGGGCCCCAAGGTCCGCCCCGGAGCTGAAACTCCCGCGCCCCGTCCTGCACAGGTTGCTGGCGGAGAGGTCGGGACACGGTGACTTTCAAGAATACCACGAACGTTTCGGACACGACGCGAGACCCGTCTGCAGATGCGGCGAACCAAGGGAACAGGGTCACTTCGCGGAATGTAAGATGGTTAGACCCTTCCTACCAGATATCCCACTAGGGGAGACCCCCCTCTCGCACCTACTTGGACCCGCAGGAAGCAAAGACTTCCAGAAACTGGTGGAGGAGACGAACCCATACAGTCCCCCCTGACTGAATCAGATTGACACTGTACAATTGACCCTCTTTCCTGTGTAAATTGAAATTTAGCGAACGGTGGCCTTGAGCTACTGGCTCCTAACGTCCTATTCCCCAGATATGGATTTATGTAACTAGCTTACTTAGTGGGCGCAAATAATAAAACAAACAAACAAACAAAAGCAGGGCAGGAAAATGAACTCTAGTCCAGTTAATATAATATCCTGCTGTTGGGGTCGATTTTAGCTTTATTTACCTAACAGAAACGTCCGCACATCCTCATTACTCTAGAGAAGCAGGAAGCGAGGTGTTGCTGCGACTGCGCTGGTGTAGGCCTGTGGGTGGCTTAGAAACTGCGTTGAACTGCTTCCGCGCCGGGGGGGACAGGATAAGGTAGAGCGGGAAAATGGTTGATGCACTGAATAAAGCGACCACGATACAGAACGCATACCTGACCGTGTGGGTTTGCACCACGATCAACATCAGGAATGGGAAGACGCAGGGGCCGATGCCAGTGGAAGAGGTGAGGAGGCAGACAGCAAGCTTGGTCCACCGGCCAAGGCCTCGCAGAGCGATGGCGAAAATCAAAGGAAACGAAGCTGACTCGAAGATGGTGAAGACCAGGTTTATGGCAAGGGTGCCATTGACTGACGGTAAGTTCAGCATGATCAATCCAGCGAATGTGACAGTGCCTATGTACGACAGGAGTAGGACGACGTGTGACGGCATAATAAGACAGAGAAACGCAAAGATAACCGTGCTCACTGCATATACAGAGTTACCCACTATATAATAGTTTGCGGGCGGTAGAGATGGGTGGGTACCAGTAATGCTAGCGACGCTGGAGACCAGCTCGAGGAAGAATGCATCATTACACGCCCACGCGCCGTTATTCACAATCATGGACACGATTGCCACAATGAATGTGATCAGGAAGACCGGGAATTTGCCTAGGATTTTCTTGGAAGGGGCTATTCCCAGTTGCTCGACTTGGGCTTCCAACTCTGCATCCGTAGCGTCTGGGAGCGGCAGATAGTGAAAACAGAGTGCAATAATAGCAGTGGAGAGAGCACTGGCGAGGTAGGTCCATTGCACGGCAATCAAGCTTCCAGAACGGACCACGCTTGTAAATAGGACTTTCGTCGCAAGAATCTCCCCTAAGACCGACGAAGCTGTTTCCACGCCCGTTGATAGACAGACCCGGAATTCGGCGTGGTGTGGCGGTCCGCAGGAGGTTAGAAAACCATACGTTGCTGCCATAACCAGGGCGAGACCGAAGCCAACGACAAAGTTGGAGACAAGGAAGCCGGGGTAGGACTTCATATATCCAGAAGGCCAGAACATGAGCGTTCCGATGCAATATATCCCTAACCCTGTAACAAAGGTCGCTTTGAATCCAACGCGTCGCAGAACCCATATGCCGAGGAGGAGAGGGCCGAAAACACGGCCACTGAAGCTTGCGACTCTCATGCCGAGACGCTGAACGGGAGTTGGATTGTCCGCGATTGGGATTATGCTGTTGAGGACAATAAGCAGGGCGAAGGCGAATCCCCAGATCGCGTAGATGACGGTGACCATGGCGCAGTATTTAAAGGATTCTGCGTCCCCTATGTAGACCATGCATCTCGGCCGTGCCAATGACGAACGGGCATAATCTTCACTCAAATGGTTGTGGGTTGATCCTACCTCTACAGCCATACCCCTAGGATTGTTATCCAAAGTCTGGGTCTGGTCCATTATCTGGATCTGATGCTCTCCGCCCATCGCCTGCGGCATTTGTTGGGGCACTTCAGAGTTGTACGCATCCAGGGCTCCACGTGATGGCGATGGGCCAGGCAGTGGTGCCCTCTTGGCACTGGTGTAGTTCGAACAACATAAGAACATCTTGCTCCGGAACACGCGCTTGATCAGCGGTCGCATGACAGGGATGCAGGCGCAGATGATGCCTACATTAACCTCGAATACGGACCACAACAATGACAGGCTCGCATTGTAGGAGAATTTCAGACTTGTGGTTGTATTGCCTCTAGATAGTCTATCGAGGCTTGCACTCCCCAGCTCCAGATAATAGATGCGCACAACATCTATAACAGTGACAAGGACCCCTACCAGGAATGTCAGGACCAGAATGAACTTCTGCCGCCTCGGCAGCTTCATGGCCGTTAGCACCGGGATGGGGAGAACCAGTATAGCCAGGTCTGTGGCGACGTTTATAGGCGCCGAGGCTAGGAAGATGGTCTCGATCGAGAAGCATTGTGCTTCTTTAATATTAGGAATGTACGCCGCCCGCACAGGACGGCATTGGAAGATTGTCATAAAGGTCAGGGTAATACCAGCAATGATAACAACTACCAGGGTCGCACTAGAGGCCCAGCGCAGAAACGGCCGCGTATTCTTAGAGATTCTGATGTATAAGATGAGGATAGAGGTCTTCGTAGCTATTAACGCTGGATTATATAGGATGAAAGCTGCATACTCGCTTGCCAGCAGCGACGCCCTCCAGGACGCTGGTATGTAGCTCTCCTGGAGCCCCAGACCCCTGGATGTGCTGAAGTCGATGGTAGAGGACATGCCAAATGCGAAGGTCTGGTGACAAACATCTCGTTAGTCTTCAATTTTGACTTCGAAGCGGCCAGTCCACGCACCCATGCTACGAAAATACTAATATCATCCCATTTCCAATCTCTAAGGATGTAGAAGCGGCTCACAATCCTCGCGAAGACAAAGACCGTGGAGAATATGAAGCTCACGGTCACGCCGATAAAGATAGCTTTAACCCGAGCATGGGGCCCGTTCTTTTCTAGGAACATGACGCCGGAATGGCAGGCCGCAACAACCGAGGGAGCAGCGAAGTGGAGTCTAGCCGGTTAGTCTCGCTTTCTGACCAGGGCCCCTTTGGTCTCTATCTGCTCGACACGGGTTTCTGGGATAACTCTGAAGGGAACCTAAGAAGTAGGGTTTCTGGGTCGTAAGAGTAGACAGACGGATTGGTCGCTATTATGGTGTTGTATCCTGGACATTCCCAGCGCAACCTGATGATTCTGATTCAGGGCGTACTCTTCATTATTAAGTTTCAAAGAAGCTGCTACAAACCCATTAGATAACCGCAATCATCAGACATTACATGCTTATAGCTCACAAAACACGATCAACTCTATGTATATGCTCTAAGTGCTGTAGTTGGTAATTAATCAGTTATGACGTGACGGCGACCCCTCCTCACTTGCTCCTAGAGGGTTCCTAAACGCCACTGAAGGAGAATCAGTAATACCAAAGGTTCAGTGACCATAAACCCTATATCGTAACCCGAGTGTTGTGTTTTTGCTTCGCAGTGCTCTGTGGCTGCATGGGCGGCCTGTTGACCGCAGCTTGTTAGAGGTGTGGATCCGGATTTATAACGACGAAAAACAGATATGTCAGTCTGAAGTGTCACTCTCTAACGAAGCTGATGGCTGATAGCACGTGAATCCGGGAAGTCCCAGTTAGGGGCACCCAACATCAATTATCTGTTAAGTTCAATAGCTCGTGCAACCGACCCGGACCTAGCCAGGCGGCCTCGCAGACAAATCGACTGATTTTATGATAGATCTGTTTAATGGGCGTAACCAATTAGATCAGCTTAAATTCCCAGGGCCTGCAGCCAGTACTATGCTAAAAGGATCAGCAACAGCAAACCTATTGTGTCAAGTCAAAAGCTCGCTCAATCGCGGGATCCGAAATGCAAATATATTTTCATTGTATATAATTAAATATAGTTAAGCTAGTTACTCAAAATAGCAAGCAAAATAATTATAAATTTTAGCCATAGTAAGCACTTCTTATTGCATATTCTTGTCAACACCTTGAGGCCAGTCAGGTCCGTCCAGCTCGGGCATATATACAGATATAGTGGGGTGTAGGGTGTGTGTCACGGGTTTTTTTCCACCGCATGACGGTGATGACATGCTTTCACTCTATAATTATCCATGTCGCCGTTTCTCACGGCGGCAGGTGCAGCAAAACTCCGGGACAGGGATGGAAGAAGGGTCCTTTGATAGACAATGTTCCCACGAACGAAACGACTTTCTAGTAATACTGTCTTCCTCCATACTTGTTAGATACTGCTTTATGCAGTATGGGGCGTATGCCGAGATCGGGGTGTACATAAACACAGAGATGACCCACCAGAGGAAAAGGGACTGAAGGGCGAAAAGCTTCCTGACGAGAGAAACAGAACGGTCAACGAAATCGGGGGCGGCAAAAGGGGATCGATGCAAATGGTATTGGCGGCGTTTCAGGCCGTTCTAAGCACGTTAGCCTTAATCTAGATGTCAGACTGACTTTGCATAGGCGATGCTGCTCACCTCCATGGAAATTATTGGTAACTGTTCTCAGAGACCTGTAGGCCTGCGAGGACATTATGCGCTTGGATACTCCCAAACATAGGGCCTGCTATTGACATCTGAGATCCTGTCATTCTAGGGTTGGCCTCGGTTAAGCTATTTTGTTTCTATGTATGGTTCGTTATTGAGAGCAGTACTCGCAATGATTTGATATGTATGTCGCCGGGTTGCTCAAAATACAAAGCTTCCGTATTTGCTGGATCGGGCAGACGCGTGGATGTACCCCGCACGTCACAGCCGTATGGATCTTGGTATGGAGATGTTGGAATCTACAGTCACGTGGTCACTCTGTCCACATCACAGAAGGTAGGGTATCAATCACAGATCAACAGTATGAGGGCTCATTTGGTGGATTGGAAATGATTGAATTCGACACTCTTGATGATCCTAAGTTAGGTGGGAAAAGCTGCTGCTTAAATACATGAAAACTTGCTAACTAATTGATCATGACCATCTGGATCTAGGAAATCGAGCTGTCATGATATCGTCATTGACTTACGCATCCGGCTGCTGTTGCAAGCTAGTTAGGAATGAAGGAATGTGCCGTGATGTGGAACTATCCGTTACTGAGGTTGACATAGGGCGCTCCAAATCCACTCAACTGACCATGCTCCCCGTTCCTAACTGCCTCCTTCCCGGCCCTTTTATTATAGAGGAAGGGAGACCTGAAATGCATGAAATTAGCCAGAGACTGGCTTCCTTCCCAACCACCTTGTTTCCTTCGCCATTCCAACAAAAGCCAGTGCTATTCGACAGGAGAAGCCTGACGAATGGACAGCGATCTTCGCTGCCTGGCCGGGTGCCCGAGCCAATTCTGGGCGACATCCTTTTACGCTTTAGAAATTGGCTGTTACATAGCTATTTCTGCCTTATATATTGTTCAGTCCGGTCCTGATTCATCTTGGCCCCTATTGTACATAATATGTACAGCAATTTCATGGTTGCTAAGATCCAGGGTCTTCACAAGGCCACGATATTGAATGTGTGTGCTACGGCTTGACGGGATTTGGCAAGAATCCATGCTCCGTCGGCTTTTCAACCATGGCAGAATTTGAAGGATTCAGAACAAACAGTTCTCCAGCCACTCATGTGTATCTCCTCGAGCATCGATTGGTCGTTGCTAATAGAATTCATTGCCAATCGGCTGGGAAGCATTGGCCCTTTTGGAAATATAGACTGGGAATCATTATGTGTTTACAGTAAGATCACTAAATTCGTCTTGCCTATTGGGGGTGACAAGCGGTATTTTCTACCAATCAAATCTTGCGGCAGTCATCTGAACGGACGTTGCTCTAAAATTTGATGTTTTCTCGAGTTCTCCCACCTGAGGTCGATTTGCGAAAAATGCGTCCCGCGTCGAGAGAGACAATACTAACATCGCGCTTCCATCTTTCTGAAGAAACAATATTGCTAATGATGGGCGAATCTTCTAGAGTCAAAATAATTTTCAAGTGTTACATGTCCCCACCTTCCTAGCTCTTTAGATGTATTTTGATATCACTAACTGTCTGCAATAACGATTCATCTTCCGATATCCAGCTTAATATCTCCTTAACTAGGAAAATCTCTGTTTAATAGAGTCTTTCTGCTGCTTCAGCTATCTGTTCGCTGATTTTTATATCCGCATTAGATGCTATTTTCTTTAAAACACACTTCTTGATTGCTTAGATAATGTAAAGAATCGGGCTTACTGTCGCGAATAATCTCCTCTATTGCCGGAGCTTTAATACTATACTTTTAGCTATTGTTCGCATAAGTATCGGAATATCAGCCACCGTTACTTCCTGTAGCAAATTTATCGTTATATATACTGGCACACTTTAAGTTAATTACTTTAATAGTAGTTTATTTATTTGTTTATTTTATTATTTACATCTATTAAGTAAGCTAATTATATAAATCCCTTATAGGCAATAGGATATTAAAAGCTGGCGGCTTATACTGCTATTTATTAAGTTTTAATTTATAAAGGAAAAAAGGTTAAACTGGGTAATGTTAATCTGTTTCCGCCAGGGGAGGGCTATAAAAGTCCGCTTCCTCTACTAGTTTCTAGAAAGCCTTACTTCTTATAGGTTTAAGTAAATAAAAGAAAGGGGTTTTTCTTAAAGGGATATCTAAAAGGAAAGGTTTAATTATTCTATATTCCGCGAAATAGCTTTATCTCTTTAATTTGCTGTATTTATAGATAGACTCTCTATTATACTTAAAGCGTTTATAGTATTTTTAAAAGTCCCTATATCTTAATTTTTCCACTAAAAGCCTATAAAGGATAAAGCATAAAAGTTTAAATTCTAAAGGGGAAGCTAAAGCTTTAAATCTTTATTATTTATAGCCTTTTAAAGTTTTATTAAGTTAATTTTACTTTTTTATTTCCGTGATTTCTTTTTTAATTTATCTTTTAATATATATAATTATAGCCTAGTTTTATAGCGCAGTAAAGAAAGCTGCGCTTTATTTAGCTAAATAGTTGGCTTATTTATTGCCTATAATATCTTTATATTCTAAAACCTATACAATAAAGGTCCTGTAAAGCGAGATACTTTATATTAGTTTTTAAAAGTATATATATACTTTTTATATAAAAGGGGGGGGCTTATTAAATAGCCTATTAATAACTAATAAGTTATTTAAAAAAAAAGGCTATTTAAATTATACAGTCTTTTTTTATATATTTAGCTATTAGCTTTATAGCCTTTAAAGCAGCCTATACCTCTATATTATAAATTTCTGTATTATTAAAGCATTTAATATTTATAGTTACTTTTACTTTATAGTAAATAACTACTCTTTAGCCTATATTCCCTTTAATTTAAAATTTATTAAAATAGGTTAAAATTAAATAAAAAGGGAGGGATTTAATTATTTTTAAGTATTTCTTTACTGCAGTTAATTTACCTATACCTTTAAGTTAAAATTAAAGAGAATATATAAAGACTTTTTAGCGAAAAGTATAAATTTAATAGTTTTATTAATTAAAGCAGTAATATATTAAAGTTTAGTTTCTAGTAGTTAAAGAGGGAGTTTTTTATTAATATATTAATTAATTAAGTAGTTTTAATCTAGTCCTGTAAATTTTATTATATATTTAAATTAAGCTTAAGCTAAAATCATATTAGCTAGGGGGATACTTAACTTTTTATATAAAATAAAGATACTTATAGTCTTTTAAACTAAAAAGACTGCCTTTACTATAGCTTTAAAGGCTTTATTTATTTTATTAGGCTAGGTACTTTTATATTTACCTGTTTAATAAAGTTAATTTGCGATTATTATTTATACCTTAGCTACTATACTTTTATTTTATATAAGGCAATAAAGAGGATATAGGCTTTGACAGCTTATACTATAGCCTTAAAAGGTAAACCCTTTTAAATTTTATTAAATAATTTAAAAAAGTTAAAGACTTTATATACTTTACCTATAAGTGTCTTTAGATGTTTTTTAAAGGAGAGCTTTAAATTAAAGTAAACCTTTAACTATTAAATATTCTTTTTAAGTTAAACTGGTTTTCCCTTTTATATAATGCTTTTGTTATATAACTAGCTTGTTATATAATAAAAGTATAATAATTTAACTTTAATATAATTAAAGAATACTATATTCTTTACTCTTTACATTAATATTTTATTAAGCGCCTATTATATAAAGGTAACTATTTTTTAAGTAAACTTGCCTATAATAAATATAATAATATTATGAGTATATTTAAAGGGAGATTGTTAATCTTTAAGCTAAAGGATTAAGCTAAAGTATAGTATTAATATAATAAAAGAGATAAAGGATTTTTATAAAGCACTATATTTAAAGTTAAAATCTAGTAAATTAATTTTATCTCTTTTATAAATAAAAGTAGTTTTATTATTTATAAAAGACTTTATTTATTTTATAAATTAAATTGGCTAACTTTATTATTTAAATTATAAAACTTGTTTATTCTTTATAATAATATTAAAGGCTTTAAAGATATTAAAGGTAAATAAAGTTATAACCTCCCTTTTATTTAAGGCAATTTGAATATTGTAAATTAAGTAGGCAATTAAATTTATAGCTGCTTTTTTAAAAAAGGCTTTAAAATACTGCTTTAAAAGGATTTTATATTTAAATGCTAAAACGGATACCTTTTTAGCAAATAGTCTTTTAAAGCCTTTTTCCTATCAAAAAACAATAAAATAAATTTAAAACTTTATAGGTTATATAATAAGGTTTATTAGGCTTAGGTATAATAATAATTTTAGCGTTTTTAAAAAGGAGGGGGTAATAATTTAATTTAAAGCAGCCTTTAAAGAGGTTTATAATAAACTCTTTAATAGTAGGCTAAATATAGTATAAAAGGGTAATTAATATATTATCTATATTAGGCGCAATATTCCCTGCTTTAATTATAGCCTTTTTTGCCTCCTTTTTAATAATTGTTTTATTTCATAGTATTTAAAGGTTCTTTAATGCTTAAGGTTTTTATAAATTCCTAATATCTTTTTTTACTATTTTTTATTATAGTAGGCATTTTTTAAAAAAAGCTATTTACTCTTTAAAGTTTAAGATACTTTTATTGCTATTTATTAAAGGGGGGGGGGTTAAAACTAATCTATAGTTTTATACTATTTAACTACCTATTAAATACCTTTATTTAAGCTAGTTTTAGCTATAACTTTATTTTAATAGTTGCGTTTTTTATATTTAACTATATTGTATAGTATTTTCCTTGCTTTAATTTATTTATTAATCTTAAAAGGCACTGCAATAAAAGCTAAATAGGTTATTTAATAGTCTTTATTTTATTAAAGGGCACTATATCTATTCTAATATCTCTTTTTACCTATTAATTATATATAGTCTATAAAAAGTCTTTAAAGTATTTATACTGTTGCATCTAGGTTTTCTTTAATTAAATTAATTATATTTACCTTTAAAAGGAGTGAGGTATATATATATATGAGTTAGCTAAACTTTTATAGGCTTTTAAAAAGGATATATTTCTTTCCTGCATTAGCTATTAGCCTAATAGTGCTTAAAAGTATAATAGTAATTATATAGTAGTGTAAGCTTATATTTATGTTTTTTATAATAGTTATTAATATAAGGCAGTTAAAGAAAATAAAGTTAATATATTTTCTAGAATCCTTTATAGGGGTATTTATAAAGGCAGGGATTAGGTTATATTTATCCGCTTATTTAACTAGTTTATTGCCTGTAGTATTTAAAACTTAGCCTAGCTATTATATCTAGTATACAGTATTAAAGTCTCTTATAATAATTAAATTTAAAGGGGGCTAACTTTATTTTTTAAAGGTTTCTATTCTAGTATTAAAAAAAGCTTTATAGTAGATATTAGTAATAATATAATTATAAATTTCCATTTAGTAAATATAATCGCTTTTTAATTTTAAAGGTAAAAGTTATTAATATAATAACTTTAATAATTTTTTAATATATATAAAAATAAAAGGTTTAGTCCCTTTTTAATTATTTAATAGGTTAAATACTTAAAAGTTAAAGTAAGATTTTATTTATCTTTTAGATAATATAGTACTTTAATAAGTTTATAGCCTTTAAATAAATATAATATTAAAGCTATCTTTTTAAGCTAATACAAGGGCTATATTGTAATAGTTTCCCTTTTTTCTTATATTAGCCTAAAAGATTTTTAGGCTAGAGTTTTTTTAGTAATTTTAATATGGTTTATTATTTATAGATTAGACTTATAAAGTTTATCTCCTTTAAAGGATTCCTTTAAAGTATTATCTATAAAGTTATTAAAATTAATAACTTTTACTATAAAGTAAGCTATTAAATTTTCCCTTAATAAGCTATTAAAGATATTTATTAAGTCAATTTTATTTTAAAAGGGCTTTATTATAAAGGTAAAAGGTATTATTCCGCTTAAAGGGGGGGGTCTTTAAATCTAAGCCTTAAAAGTAATAAAAGATCTAGCTAAAGCAGCTTAAAGAGCTCCTCCTTTAAATATACTAGGTCTAGGTTTAAAGGTAAAAGGGGTAAAGTTCTTTTTTTAAAATTCCTAAATCTTAAATTCTTTAATACTCTTAAAGTATTCTTTCATAGTATATACTTTTATATTATTTTTAATAGCTAGGCATATATAATAGTTTAAAGTAGTAAATTCGTAAAGTTTAAGGCAGTTAATATATTAAATAAAGTTATTACAGTTTTTATTTTTATTAATATATTAAAAAGCAGGTTTACTGTATATTTTATAGTAAATAGTTTTAATATATTTTAAGGGGTTATAAAAGCTAAAGTATTTATTATATTAAATTATTTAGGTTTTCTGTATTTAAAGTTTTATTAAAGCTAAGTAGTTAAAAAGTTTAAATCTTGCTTTAATATCTTTTTTAAATAAAATAAAGTAATAGCAGGTATTAATAGTTTTATTAAAAGGGGCCTTTTAATAGTAGATTAAAGGTTCTTTAAACCTAGCATTTACTTTAATTTTAATTAAGATTAATATATCTATAAAGGAGGTGCCTAAAGTGCTGGTATAGTATTTAAAGACGCTGTGTATAAGGAAGCTCTTTTATATGCGCGCTTCTTTAATCTTTAGGCCGCTAGCCTTTATAGTTAAGGCTAGGGTAAAGATTTTCTTTTTAATATCTTTTATTTTAGTTTAAAGTATAAAGCTAGACTTTACTTTTTAGAAGTAAATAATATTTTTGCTTTTAAGGTTACTAATTTTGATAACCTCCTGCCTAGCGCTAATAGCAGTAATCTTTTTCTAGCTATAGTCTAAAGGGACTTAAAGGAAAATCCTATTATTAGTTTTTAAAGTAATCTTTATTTGTTTTTATTTATTTTCAAAAGTAATAAAGGCTGGCCTACTATTACTTTAAAGGGTAGGTTTATTTCTGTTTCTTTATATTAAGGGATTTTTATTTATGCCTATAGCTGCAACTATAGCCCATATAATTCACTTTAAGCTACTAGTTACTGGTAGGGCGCTTAGGTTAGTCTAAGTTAAAGGGTGGGGTTCGATTTAATATTACTTAACATTTTAGTAGGTCTTTTTATTAACTGGCTATATAATTATTAGTTAAGTTAAAGGGGGGTTCCTACTTAACTTCTTAAAGTCTATAAAGGCCTTTAAAAAAAAGGCCTTTAAAAGTATTAATAAACGCCTTATTTGTTTACAGGGCAGTTAAAAAATAATATTTTCTTTAATATTTAGCTAGGCAGTCATTAATAGCTTAGGTTACTAAGAATAGAATTTCTTATCTAGCTTTTTAAATTATATTAATTTCTTCGATTTATATAAAGACTTCATATGCTGCAGTAAACTGCTTGCTGTTATTAAAGGCAGGTACTTTTATCGGCCTACTTTAAAGGGAGGAAAAAAGGCTTTCCTAGGTCCTTTTTTAAAAAAAAGAGATGCTAGGTCTTATATTAGAGCCAAAATTAAATCTAGGGATATCAGTTTCGATGCGTTTATTATTAATATTGGGTTTTTTAGGCGTAAGCGGGAGGACTAAGTCCCTCTTTATCCTAAAAGCGAAAAAGTGCCCTTTCTTTAAATCGCTAGATTACTGCCTGCCTAGCAGCAGCGAGGTTTAGTTATCCCTAGTTTGCTTAAAGTCTAATAGCATTCGCTATTTTTCTTTAAATACTTAAAAAAGGCAAGGGAGTATTATTAAGTTTATTTTTCTTAATAGCTAGTTGAAAGGTTATAGATTTTAGTAAATAGGCACCTAAAAGGTAGGGTACCTGTAGGTGTAGGAGGGAAGCTTGACTTTAATAGTAGTATTAGCAGCTTTAAAAGCATGTAATGCTATAAAGCAACCTTTATTTTCGCTAAAATAGGAATTCCAGCTACTTTATAATAACTAAAGGCTATATTATGGCACAGAAAGGCAGGTGAGGGCAAATATTGTTATTGTGCTGTAAAGAGTAAGAAAGCCTTAAAGCTTGACAGAAAGCTATAGCTAAGAACGCATTAAGGCTTAGTTATATAACTAGAGCTTATATAATAGGGCATTAATATCGCGTTATAGTTAATACTATAATAATACCCCCCCTCTTTATTATACTATTTAGCTATAAATAGCTATATTATTTATATAAATGAAAATTTTAAGTAATTTATTTTAATACTTTTAATATAAAATTAAATAAAAGAAATTATATAATTTTTGATATTAGTATATATAATTTAATTATAAGCTTTAATATGGTATAGTTTTTAATTAATAATTTATAAAATTTAATTTCGTTTTAATTCTTTCTTTTTTTTCTATTTTTATAATTTCTTTTAATATTCATTTATTATTATAAATTTAGTTTTTTTAAGTTTTTTTTATAAAAGTTTTTTTTTTTAACTTTATAGGTTTTTAATTAATTATTATATAATAAAATAGGAAAGTTTATTATTATAATAATAATTTAAAAGCGCTTTAAATTCCTATTTCTTTTATATTTTATTTATATTATTTTGCTTTTTTGATATTTTACTTTAAATATTCCTTAATTTAACTTTATTAATTATGTTTGATTTAAGATATAGTAAAATAACTATTTGAAATTATAAAAGAACATCATTTTAAATTAAAAGAATCTTTATATTTTTTAATAGGCTAATAGTATAAGTTTATAAATATACTTTTCTTATTATATAAAGTTTTATTTATTTATTATTTAACTTTTTTATTAATTAATTTATTTTTATATTGTATATATTAATAAAGTCTTTTCATTTAATAATCGAAATTAATAATACCTTTTTTTATATGTTTAAATTCTTTTTATATCTTTCTTTTAAAGCTTTAATAGAAGCCTTTAACTATATAATAATATACTTAAATTATTTAATAATAATATTAATGAATGTTTTTTTTACTATAAAAATGTTTAATAGGTAAAGCAGTAAAAGTTTTTAAATATTATTTTATATGTATCTTAATTTCTTTTAATTTAATACTTAATTTTAAAATAAAGATTTAGTAACTATTATACTATAACTTTTAATTACTTTAAAACTTATTTTTAGAATTTTAATATAAATTATATATAATAACTTAATATAATATTCTTAAATATATTATAAAAGCAGTAAATTTAATTACTAAATATATTAATTAACCTTTTTATTAATAGTAAAATAATAAATATAAAATAATAGAGTCTTACAAAATAATGAATTATTATTAATAAGTTTTAGAAATAATATTATAGTAATAAACTGGAAATAATAATATAATATAATTAATAAAGATATTTAACTATATATAAAATAAAATTAATAATAATTAAAAAGGGTTTTATAATATAGATTATACAGCCTTTATTTTAATATATAGTTTACAGGCTTATATAAATATTTTAATATCTTTTATAACTATAACTATTAATATATTTAATTAATAAAGTTTACAGTTTTAAATTTATTTAAATATTTAATTAAGCTATTTAAATAGTTTTTGAATAGGATTTATATATAAAGTTTATTATTAAAAGGAATAAAAAGTTACTGTTAATAATAAATTTTATTATATATTATTTAATAGTTATTTATTATAATTTAAAGTCTTTAATAAAACTATTTTAACTATTAATAAATATTAAAGTGTTAAAGCATCATTATTATTTCTTTTATTATAATATTTTATTTATATATTATTATAATTAAATTGTTAATTAATTTATTTTCCATAAACATTATTATAGCTATAAAAGTAGCCTTTATAAGTAATTTTATATTTAATCAAAAGCTTTTTTAAAATATTCTTTAAGCTTTAAAGCTAAAAGAACGTTATAAAAGGATAATATATTATTTATTTTTAGTTTAATTATCAAAAGCTTTAATTATATAAGCTTATTTTTAACTTTTTTACTTAAGTATTAAACTTTATAGCTTTAAAGTTAAATTAATAAATAATATAAAAGTTAAAGATAAAAAAGAAGTTAAATTATTAAATTTACTGTTAGTTTACAGCTTTAAATAAACTAACGCATTTAAAGTTTTTATAATCTATAATAATATTAAACTTTTATAAATTTTATAATTATATTTTTAAGTATTATACTTTGTAGAAAAAATATAATAAAGTAAAAAATACTTCTTTTATTATACTATAATAAAATACTATTTAACATTTAATTAAAAGCATTAATTTGAAATACTATTTATTTATTATAGTTAAAACAGTTAAAATTAAAGTTAATTTAAAAGGATATTTAATTAAATTAAAGGGTTTTTATAATTTCTTTCTTTAAATATATAGTTAATTTTTATTTAAAAGGTTATTAAATAAACTAGCTATTTTACAATATCTTGAAATAAAATAATAATAGAAATTTATAAAGTTAAAAAGGTTTTATAATTTTTTTACTCTTTTAAATAATTACTAATTTAATATAACTTTAACTTTTTTTAAATCTATTTTAATCCCTGTAAAGTAATTATTAAATTAAAGTAATTTATTTTGATTATTTTAAATTTATATTTAATGCTATTAATTTAAAGCCTAATATTTTAAAAACAAGCTATAATTCAATATATATATTGTTTATATTCTGTTAATTTAATAAACATATTAAAATATTATTAAAATATATCATATAAATATAATTAAAGAGTTTATAAACAGTATACGTAATATAATGTAAAAATATAGTAAATATATTATGAAGGTTAAAAGGTATAAGTAATATTTTAAAAAGGCTAAACTTTACAATAAATATTAAGTTTTATATATTTCTTTTAATAATATAAAAGTTATTAAATATAGTAATAATATTAATTTTTATATGTACTTTTGTATAGCTTAAAATATTAAAGGTTTTTTAAATTAATAATAATAGGTATTAATTTTTAATAGTAATATTATTTAACTTGTAATAGTTTTAATAAATATTAATATTGCTTTTGACTTTTACAGTTAAAAAGAAAAAATAATATATTATATTGATAATTTATAAATCCTTTTATTAAATTATTATTTAATTATTTTTTATTTCCTGTAATTTATGAAAAAAAATTATTCTTTTAATATGATAAATCTTTTTTACTAAGTATTTTAATTTTATAATTTTAAACCTAATATAAGAGAAGTTTATTTACTATTTTTAATAAAAATGTATGATATAAATTATATAATTAAAATAACAGTTTTTTTAAAATATTTAATTTATTAAATTTATATTTCGTTATTATAAATCTTTTAATATTAATAAGTAGAATTCTTTTTAATTATATTAAAAAGTAATATTAATTAATAAAGTTATATATTTCTTTAAATACTATTATTTTTACTTTACTATAGTCTTTTTATTTTATATATATTTATAAGAAACACTTATTTAAAAGCTTTAATAAAATAATAAATATTAATCTTTTAATTTTAATAGTTTAATCAATCTGCTTATAAATTATTTTTATAATATAAATATATAAGTAATAATAAAAAGTAATAAAGTTTATAGCTATTATTACTTTCATATTTAGTATATTTAAATATATCTTTTAATTTTAAAGTTTAATTTAATTTTATAAAAGTAATATATTTAAAAATAATAATAATCGCTTTAATAAAAGGTTTTCTTTTTATTATTAGCTATAAATTGTAAAAATAGGCAATAGCTTAATATATATTTAATTTAAAATTATTTATATTTATATTCTTTTGTTATTAATTTTATTATATTTCTAAATTATATAATAATTTCAATTTAATATCAAAGTTTAAAAAAATACATAATTTAAAGATTTGCTTTTAATTAGGTTATAGTTTATTTCTTTTAAAGTATTTTTAATTAATAGTTATTAATATAGTATGATCTTTTATTTAATTAAATTAAACTTTACTTTATTTAAAGTATTTTTAACTATTAATTATTAATAATATATATTCTTTATCTTAACTGTCAATAAATTATTTTTTATTTTACCTAGTATTAAAATTTAAATAAAGCTAGTTATACTTTTTAAGAAATAATAATTATAATAATAATATAATTTAAAAGTCATAATTAAATTTTTTTAATTAATACTAAAATAATACTTTTTTAAATATAATAGGGTAAAAATTATATATAGATTATTAAAAATGTTTATAATATAGAAAAGGCAGAGTTTTTTATAAAAGTTAATTATCATTTATATAATAAAAAGATTTAAAATTTTATTAATTAGACTTTTATTAATAAATAAAAGGTTTTTAATAAATAGCAGTTATTAAATAATAATATTAAATCATTTAATAAAAGTATAAGTAACAAAAATTTAAAGTATATAGCTATTATTTATTAAAGTTTTTAATTAATATAAATATTATATATAGAGAGTAATATAGTTTATATGAAAAGGGATGTATTATTTATTAATTTAAATTTAAAAGGGTTTAAATTAAAAAAATAATAGTAGATCTATTTTAAAATAATAGTTTTATTTATAGTTAACCTTTATTTATACCTTTTAATAAAAGTTAATTTCTTTTTTAGTTTATAAGTTAAGTTTAGGTTTTTAATAAATAAAGCTAGTTAAATTAAAGTAAATTAAAACTTAATAGAATAATAATATTATTATTATTTTGATTAACATTTAAAAAGAAATACGTCTTAAGGCTTAAATTTATAGGTTATTTAAGCATCATAAGTAATATAAATATACTATTCAAGTTTAATTATTATATTTAATTAAACTATTTTATTATTAACTTTAAGATATTATTAAATTAAAGTATAGTTAATATAGTTAAAGTTACCGATTTTAGATTTATATTTAATATAGGTTTTTTAATATATATTAAACCACTTCGTTTTACTATATTTATTAAAGTAATAATTTACTTTTTTATAATAAAAGTAAAATATTTTAATAATATATTTATATAAAAGATTTAAAAGTAAAGTAATAAGGTATATATAATATTTAACTGTATTAAATTATAAATTGATATTAAAGTAAAAGTTTAATTATTTTATTAATAGTAATAATATTACTATTAATATTAATACTATGATTGTTTATGGCTTTATTAATATTAGCCTATTTAAATAATATAAAAGGTATTATAACAAATGCCTTTTTAAAGTCTATTATAAATAATCTAATAGAATTAATATTATAAAATAAAATTAAACTTATTTAATATAATTATTTAAATCTTTATATTATGAATAAACTTTTAAAAGATTTTTATTTTTAAAGCCTTTATTATTTATTTAATTATTTTACTATATTTATTATTTAATATAAATACCTTTATAATATAGTTTTAAAAAGGTTTATTTAATATATATACATTATTAAAAAACTATAATACTGTTTAAAATACATAAATTATTTTATATTATTTAATAAAATTAATAGAAAATACTATATTAATTTTTTAATATTATTAAATACAGTTAGTAAAATTTATAATTATAATATTAAGGTCTTTTTATTACAACTAATATATATTTCGTTTTAATAGATTTATAATATATAAAATCTTTTTAAATTTAATTAAAAAAATCAATAAACTATTTATAAAAGTACTATTAATTGAAAAATATTAATTAATATATTTTTATTAATATTTAATAACATCTTTTTAGTTACTATTAAATTATTCAAGGTTTTTAATTTAATTATAATTAAATAAATTATTATTTTTAAAACTTAATAATTAAATTATATTCAAAGCTTTAATTTAAACTTTAATATATACTTTAAAGTTTTAGTTTCCAACTGCCTACTCTAAGATTTTGTATTTAAAGGTTTATTTATATTTCTTTTATTAAATTAAACTTTTTTCTATTATTCAATTAAAAAAATATCATTACTAATAAAAATTATCATCTTTCATAATTATATTTATTAAATAGATATAATTACTATTAATATTACATTTTTATAAAGTCGTTTTGAAAAAGAAAAGAAAAGTATTCACTTTATAGTTAAAATTATAATTTATTCAATTAAACTAAGCTATAAAGTGAAGCTTAAAGTATTTATATGTATATTAATTATAATTAACTTCTTATAGATATAGGGTTTAAATGGTAAAAGCTAGGCTATAAAGGTATTATTATAAATTTAAGAATAAAAGGGGAATTTATAATTACTTAAATATATACCGTATAATAGCGCAGTTAAGTTAAATCATAATCTAAACTATTATAGTATAAAAAGGCAGGTTAAAGTAAATATTATTATTATATTATAGAGAGTATGAAAGCCCTAAAGCTTTATAGGAAGCTATAGCTAGGAATATATTAGGGCTTGGTTATATAACTAGAGTTTATGTTATAGGGCGTTAATACCGCATTACAGTCAGTGCTATAACAGGCTATAAAGATAATACTATAGGCAGATTTATCTATCTGCTTTATAGGCAAATTATAAATAACTTTTAGCTTATTTTTATATAAAAGATTATTTCTAAAAAATCAAGGGCTATTTTCTAGGCCTTTCTTTAATAGTAAACTTCTAGTAGTAAATGATAAATCAAAAAAAAGTTACAGCAACTGTCTAAATCTCTAAGAACTTAGTAAAATGTTCCTTTAATAAATATTAGCTAAATTATCTTTAACCCGCAAGCTAAAGTACTAAAGTAAAAGAAAGTGCCTAACCTCTGTCAATTAATAACATAAGTTTCCTCCCCTATAACATTTTCAAGAATTCTTAATATATTACTTATAATCGCGTTATTTAGCAGACTTTAGGGATCCCTAAAATATCTCAATTTTTTATCATTAACTATATGGCAGTTTCATAATATAACACTATAGTTTTCTGTTGGGTTGAGCAGGTTAGGGCCGTACTGCCAGTACGTGCTAGGGAGCTCTTATCTGCTTATATAGCAGATACGAGCTGATATACACATCGCGTAAGCGATGTGTCAGACTGTGCGGGCGCTTACAGCGCCGGCTTTCCGTTCTTCTTTGTGTTAGCTATGTGTATATATAGCGAGGCCATTACGGCATATTCTCTTTGATAGAATCAAGCTTCGTTCATTCTCTCTCTATGCTCCACATAGCTGTGCCGCGCTCCGCCACATTTTCATTATCTAATCACGCAATAGCATAGTAATGAAGTCATAACTGCATAGGCGCATTAGTATCCTTAGGCCTTAAACACTCTCGTGTCTAACTACTGAGCAGACTGCACGCTCTCGGCGCCGGTATAGAAACAAGCCTTTAAGACGACGGCTTATTTAATATATAGATGCCACCATATTATATAGAACTAATATAGCTATCGGCTCCTTCATTATCTGTCATATAACTAAATAAATTTCTGTTTTGACTAATTGGCATCTGCGGTAATATAAATGTAGCAGCATATCCGGTTCTAGGTCGCTTTGCGCCTTGCGCTAAATTGTCACCTCCCCGCTTCTATCGATCTTCTCGTTGCTTTTATTTTTTATTTTTTATTTATTTTATTACTATTTACGACCACTCTATATCTAGGTATAATAGCCTCATTTAGGCAAACAGGTTAATAGGAGCCAGGGGTCTAGACCCTGTTTACTATATTTCGCTAAATAAAGGAAAGTTTTAATATATTCTTAATCTATATTTTATAGAGGTAGGCCATATAGGTTCACCTCTTTCACTAGCTTCTGGAAAGCCTTGCTTCCTTTAAGTCCTAGTAGGTATATAACTAGTCTCTTACCTTTTAGTATTTTAAAGAGGAAGCTCTTTATTATACAGCATTCAGTAAAGTGCCTTGGCTCTTTAAGGGAGCTGTATCTGCAATAGGATTGCATATCGTGGCCAAAACGGTTATAGTAGCTTTAAAAGTCTCTATAACTAGACCTTTCTGCTAACAGCCTATATAAGACAGGTTAAAGGAGTTTTAGTTTTAAGGGATTTAGCAGTACTTTTAAGTCTTATAGTTAATAGCTTTTTAAAGCATTTACCTTTTAGTATTTCTCTTAAAAGGTTTTTCTTTTTACTTTTACTTAACACTTAATATATATTAAAGTGCTCTAGCTTTATAAAGGGAGGTTAAAGGCTATCCTTTCCTTTACTAATTTATCTGCCATTTTATTGCTTTATATATCTTTATAGCCTAACACCTAAAAAATAAATAGTTTACAGGGGTATATCTCTTTTACTATATATTAAAACTGTATAAACTCTTTTTATAATAAAGTTAAAGCTTTATTTAGCAGGCCTTTAACTATTAATATATTATTAAAAAAGATATATATTTTATTAATTCTAGGGTTATTCTTTATAAGTCTAGCTGCTATTTTAATTACTTTAGCAGCTTTTATAGCTTTTATATTATAGACCTTTATATTAGCGAGTAGCCTATAGTCTTTATAGACTTTAACTTTATAATATACTACTGCTCTTTATCTAATCTTCCTATTAAATTAAAAGCCATTTAAATAAACTACTGCTATTAAAGCTGGCAATAAGTCTATTAATTTAAAGTGCTTTTATATAGCCACCTCTTTCTTAAATATTATAAAGCTTAAGCCAGCTTTAATAAAATAAGGTTTATAGGTAAAAAGAGTAGGTTAAATAAACCTGCCGATAAGTCTAGCTATCTTTTATAGGCAAGTTATAGGGAGTTAAACATTTAATCTATTAATCCTATTAGTTAATAGATAAGAATAGTCTAGGCCTGCAAGTTAGGTAGTATTTTTTAATTTTGCCTAGGCAAAAACTGTAAATGCAGGCAGGATACTAGACTTTCTATAAAGTATTAGGATAAAGGTAGTCTTTTAAACTAGGAGGATAGTATAGGCTGCAGTTTTAAAGGCTTTATTTAATTTTACTGTAAAGTTATTAATGCCTATATTTACTATCCTGCCTAGGTTATTCCTAGATTCTCTCTTTAAGCCGGGCCACTATACCTCTATACTATATAGGGCGACTAGTAATATATAAGCCTTAGCCGCTATAGCTACTGTATTAAAGGGGGAGCCTTTTTAGGTTTTATTAAAGCTTTTTAAAAAGTTAACTGTCTTTAAGGCCTTGCCTGCCTAGGCCTTTATATATTTTTTAAATGATAATTTAAAGTTAAAAATAACGCTAAGCTATTTTATATATTCTTTAAAGTTAACCTATTTTCCTTTTAATATAACTAGGTATTAAAGATTAAATCTATATCTTTTATAAAAGTAAAAGAGTTTAGCTTTATTTAAAGTAAAAGAGATTATATTTTATTAACCTTACTAGACTGCCTAGTTTAACTTAGTCTATAATATTATTAAAGTATAGCCTATATAAAGGCTTATAGTTTAAAAAGGCAATATTATTTATATAGCTAAAATATTTATTATTAGCCTATCTTATTCTTAAAAGCAGGGCGATATATAGTATAAATAAAATTAATAAAAAAGGGGATCTTTAAAGAGTTTTATATTTAAGTTTATTATAAAGGAGGGTAATATTATTCTTTTTCTAAATAAAGACTATATAGTTATTTAAAAAAAACTCTATTTATTTAATAAGCTAATCTAGCTATCTTTATTCTTTAACTTAAAAGGTTATATAGTTCTTTATTATAATCTTAAAAGCTTTTAAGATATTAAAGGTAAAGATTAATGCCTCTTTTCCCTTTAAAAGTGCTAGTTCTATATTATAAATAAAGCAGGTAAAGAGGTTTATAGCGCTCCTCTTTAGCAAAGCTTTAAAGTATTATCTTAAGAGTATTCTATATTTAAGTATATCTTTTATAATCCTTTATACTAATAGCCTCTCTAAGCCTTTACTTATATATAACAGGAGTAAAATCAGCCACTAAACTTTATATTTAAAGTAGTCTACTTTATTTAGCTTAGGTATAAAGGTTATTTTAGCGTTTTAGAAAAGGGCTAAGTAATATCTAATCTTTAGGCATTTTTTAAAGAGCTTATATATAAAGTTATAAACTACCAGCTAAGCTATTTTAAAAAGTTTTACCAAGATCCTATCTACTTTAAAGGCAGTATTCCCTACTTTAATACTAGCTTTTATTACTTCTTTTTTATTTAATTCTTTATTTTAAAAGATATTTTTAAAAGGGCAGATTAAATAATCTTAAAAGGCATTAATATCTTTAAATACTTCCCTGTATTTAAAGACTATCCTCTATAAAAGGGTAGCTTTATTTATTAAATCTATAACCCAGCAGTCTTTATTTACTAAAGGTAATAGTTAAAACTGGTTAATGGCTTTCCTTTATTTAATTACCTGGAATATACCTCTGCCTAGTCCTGCCGCAGCTATAATTAAGTCTTAATAGGCTGCTTTCTTTTATAAGATAGTTATATATAAAGTCTTCTTAGCGGCTTCTCTTTCTTTAGATATATCAGCAGTTACTGTTACAGCCCTTTATGCCTTTCTGTAATCATAGTCCTATTATAGTACGCTATAGCTATTTTAATGCCTTCTCTTCCCGGCCCTTATTATAGCAATAGTAAAAAGGTTTTATAAAGCTTAGGCCGCTCTATTTAAACCCTTTTATATAATACTGCTAGGATCTAGGTCTAGCAGGCAGGATTTATAGCTATATATTAATTAGCTAAAGTCTAAAAGGGATTCGAATAGGATATAAAGTTTACCTTTAATAGTTAATAGGATTATTAGGTCTAGTAAAGTAATAATAAATATAAAGTAATTTAACCCTATATCTAATTATTTATCTACTACTATCTAAGTGGCTGTATTAGTAAAGACTAAGTTAATTATATTGCTGTGACGGTTAGTTAATGTATTAACGAGAGAGGGAGAGAGACCTGCTCCTTTTGCCTATTTTTTTACCTGGTTTCCTGCAGTATTAGTCCTGCTGCTAGGTTGCTAAGTCTAGTATATTGCATGAAAGTCTCTGGCTATAATAGTCCTCGGAAAAGGGGGCCCCTATCCTTTAAAAATATCTATTATAACAGTTTCAGTTACCCTACAGTAAATATTAATAATAATATAATCGCAGACTTATATCCAGTATATATTATAATCCTTAAATCCAACTGGCTAGAGTTAAGTCGCTAATAGGTTAAGCGAGATTTTAATATATATAAGCATTAAAAGGGGGTTTTATATCTAGTCCTTTAAAGGGTTAAAAGTTCTATAACCTAAGTAATTCTTTATTTATTTATATAGGGAGGTGTAATCCTATTTTATTTATAATTCCTATATTAAAATAATATTAAAGCTGCCTTTTTATATAAAGGAGAGTGTAGTATTATAATATTCCAGTCTTTATTTTATATTTACCTATAAAACCTAGAGATTATATTTTTAGCAGTTTAATTGCTAGGGCGTATTATTTATTTAATATCTATATTAATATTATTATCAGTAACTTAAATAGCTAACTCTAATAGGGATAAAGTATCTAACAGGATACAGATAAAGGACTCTATTAAAACTTTTAGTACTAGTTGCAATAAGGTAAAAGTCTGGTTTAGATAGGGGTTTGCGGGGCCTATAGGTTAAGGTATAAAGGAGCTCTTTACTAGGGCGGAAAGGATTAACTTGCCTTTGCTATTATTTACAGCAAGCCTTTTATTCTAGCCTTAAAGGGCTAGGGTAAAGGTGCCCTCTATATGCAAATCCTATATTGCTCCCGCAGCCCCTATAGAGTAAATATAGGTGCAAGTAGCTTTACCTTAAATTATCCTTTAAAGGATAACTTTAAGTCTATTTATATTAATATTTAAATATATTTTAATAAACTTAATTATTTTAAGTTTCCAGATAGCCTAAAGTTAGTCTTTAATAGGCCGTTTAATCCTGCTATCATTACATTTTAAATATACTATACAGTTTAATGCTATAGATAAATAAAGTCTATTATAATTAGTATATTGCTTAGGGTTTATGTATTCTCTCTATAATAGCCTGCTGTATTTTTTGCAGCGTTTTGTGCGGTTGTAAGCCTTAAGATTATAAAAGCCTAGGCAGTAGTTGTATTAAGTGATTTATACTTTTAATATTAGCTGTTTCGCGGGGCTAGAATATCTAAACAGTTTAAAGCTAGGTTTAACCTTTCCTTAAAAAGAGATAACCCAGTTTTAAAAGTTAATTATCTTACTATATTAAAATAGTTTATATATAGTAAAAGGGTTGGCAAATTTAGCCTAGAGTTAAGCCTTAATAGTAATTATAAAGTCTATAAAGTGGGTCCCTTTAGTGTCAGTATAGTAGCAGAGGACTCTTTATACTATAAAAGTTTATTAACTTTCTGCTTCCTTTAATTTTATTCCTTCTTTAATAAATACTAATTTAAAGAAAAGTAGCTTTATTTATATATTCTAGTCTTTAATTTATAATATAAAGCCAGAATATACCTCTTATATATAAATAATATCTATATAGCTTATATTATATATTTAAATAACTTTATTTTTAGTACTAATAGCTAAGATCTTCCTTTAGCTATAGTTTAAGGGGACCTGGAGGAAAACTTTATTATTGGTATTAGTTGCATTATCTCTTTTCTTATTATTCTTTTTAGTATTTATTGGTTTATCGGTAGGTTTATTTTTGTTTTGTTTTGCGCTGTTAGGTTTAGAGGTAGGAGGGGGTTTTATAGGATAGGTCCCTCGCTTAACTGCCTTAGTGTAGGATACTGTAAGGCCCCTGCCCGACTTACCGACAGGTAGGTGTAGGCTATCTTTATTTAATAGGGTGGGGCTTATAGGGTTAGGTGGGCTAGTAGGAGTTTGTTTCTTTATAGCCCTGGGATATTAGGCATTGTCGTTGTCGGTGCCCGATTCTTCGGGGGTTAGGATGCCCTTTAGCTTATAGTGCTGGGTAGCAGTGAAGTTAATAAGAGATTTCTAGAGGGCTTTTGCGATCTGTAGAGCGGCGGCTCTGTAATATTTCCCTTTAAGTATAGCGAAGTAGACGTCAACGGCTTTAAAGGTGCTTAACAGTATTTCCCTGCAGGCATTCCTAATTTCCTCTTCTTTTACGCACTGCTCTGCTAGGCGGCTGTAGAGAGATATATTGAGGGGTTTATATAGACTGGCTATTCTTTAGGGCCAGGTTTAGGGGTTTTATTGCCGAAGTCGATTCTTAGGGCTTTAGCGTTTCTGAAGTAGATTTCCTTAATCGAGTGCTTTTTAGGTGTAATGGGCAGTGTAAACGGGTTTGTAGTGCCTGGGAGAGCTGGGGTGGCCTCTCTTTGGTCTTGGGGGTTCGTTGCCAGCCTGGCGGCGGTGGTGATTTGGGTGGGTTGGGCGTCCGAGAGGATAAAGGCGGCTGCCATCTTGCTTAAGGGGCCTAAGAAGGGCGAGGGGGGGATTTGAGGGTGTTTTCTTGGTAGCTAGTCAAAAGGTAGTGATTTTTACTGTAAGTAGGCACCTAAAGGTAGGGGTACCTGTAGATGTAGGAGGGAAGCTGTCTTCTCGTTGCTTAGGAGAAGGGACTGCCGACAGTGACTTATTAAACGGATTATCGGAATGGCCAGTAACCTCTGCGGGAGTTAGGGACTGGTCCAATATCGTTTTACTCGACCCTGAATCTCTTACAATAATAGTCTTCTCATCTGTCTGTCCCTTCAATAAAGGGCCGTTATTGTCCTCAGCGTAGCTATAGTTGCCTAAAATCATTAGAAAGACGACATAAATCTGGGATTAAGGTTGTTTTACACTATAAATAATTTTTCTTTGCGGTCCCTATAATCTATTTGTTTACAGCAGTATCTGACTGTGCCCCACGACGGTTTGCTGACGATCCCACGAACTGTCTTCTGGCCTGCTCCAACGCAGTCTTGGCTTATTGCTAAAGGTATATACCTTTGGGCAAACCTTACCAGATCATCTAAAGAACTCTGACGTACATTCCCAGGGAAGACTTTCGACCATTCATCTTCGCTGATTCCCCACTCATTGAGGGCAAGATGTAGCTTTACACGCTGTGTTTCCGAGGCTTTCGGCGTGACCGAAAGCTGAGAAGCTATTTCCTAGAGTTTTTCGGATATGTGAAGGCTGCTGTCCACCTTCAACTATAAAGTCATGTCTTTATCTAGCTGTGATGATCCAGGTTGATTCTTAAGGGATAAACCGAGGTTTGTGGGTTTATATTAATAGAGAGGTTAGGGATAAATACTAAGCAGGGTAATATAGTCATAATTCTATAGAATAGGTGGTTTTAGTAAATGCAATTTATTAATGACTGTTTAAATAATTATATTAAACGATTATAATTTAGTTAGTTTTATATATAAAGGAGATATATAGTAAATATATTTAGATTGTTTAGATTATAGCAATTTTAATAATTTAAGATTATAGTTCTATATAGTAATCTTTTTTATAGGATTGCGCTTGTAGCTGCGATTTGTCAGTAATTAATCAGAGGCTTTAATATTCTGCCGTAATCCTGTAACTAGGTCTTTAATATACTTAGGTTATAATATAATATCCCCCTCCTGTTAATTTTATCTTTAAAACCTGTTAGTTTTTTATAAGTTTTATCTGTTATTTTCTTTACTTTTCTTATATTAATACTATAATAGATTATATTACTAAACCTTACACTTATAAATCTAATAAGTATACTTTACTTACTTTTTTAATTTTTTTAAGGCCAATCTTGCTAATATACTTTATACTTTTTATTTTTAAAAGAAATTAGGTTATTAGATAATAAATAATTCTTTAAAGTATAGTAAATATATATATTAAGGCTATTCCTATAATAGTATTCTAGTTACTTTATTTTATATATTCCTTTTTTTTATATTTTTCTATTAACTTTTCTAGTTATATATATTTAAATAATAAAAAAGCTTAAACTGGAAAAGGATAAAGTAAGTAAAAAGCTAAAGGGTCTTTACGTTTATTTAACGGAATTTTAATTATAGATTATAGTGGCTGCAGGGCAGTTAAATTATATTTAGTGTATTAAAATGAAAGTATATAAGTAATATATTAAACTTTTTAAATAGGGGTTATAGGGTTTAGATAAAAAGGATAGTATACTGCTTTCTTTATTTGTTTAAGAGGTAGACGTAATAATTAATTTTTAGTTGTTAAAGGTATTTATTAAAGTAGATTAGGCTTTTTTAACGCTTAGTGATAATTTTGCGGATTTAGGTTTTTTAGTTTTAGAGATTAATGAAACTGCTTAAGTTTAGTTTTAGTGTTTAATAGGTATTTAATAGGGTTTTAAAAGTTATATTCTTTTTTATAGTTTTTCTATTTAATTAAATATTGGTATTTATTATTTTTTACTTTTATAGCTTTAATTTCTTTAAGTTTATATTTTTTTTAATTAATAAAACTTTAATTAAATCTATAATTAACTTTTCTTAATTTATTTTATAATATTTTTTTAAATAGTAAAATATAAAATATTAAGTAAATTTCAATATTATTTAATAGTATAAGTTTATAAATGACTTTTAAAATAACTTTTTTAATTAAGTAAGGTTTAAGTTTTTTAAATTTTGATTTATTATTTAGTTATATTATTTTAATATTTATAGTTTTCTTCTTTACTAAATATTAATATAAATAGACTATATTTCCCTGTTTAAAGATTCATCTTTTTAATTTATATTTATTAATATATTTTTGTAGTCTTTTTTATATAAAGTAAAAGTATATTTATATTTTTTATTATAATTACTTTATATTTTTAGCTTTAATTTATACTTGATTAATATATAGGCGTTTCTTAGCGCTTTATATATATTTAATATAAAGCTATAGTTAATATATATAAGGCTAAAGTTAATTAACTTTAAAAGATTACTATTATAAGATATTTATATAATTAATAATTTCTTTATTTAATTATTTTAATTAAAGTTAATATAACTTTTTAAATAGGCTTTAATAATTTAATTAATACATTTTATTTAATTATTTATCTATAAATAATATATAGTATTAAGCTTATAATTTATATTTAATTAATTTATAAATATTTACTAGAATTTAAATATAACGGTTAATTTTTCATTAGAAATAATTTTAACTAAAATTATATAGTTAACTATAATAAATTGTAAAAATATAGAGGCTCGTGTTTTTATATTTATTACTTTTTTATATAAAAGGAAGTAAAAGTATTTAATAAATTAATTTATAATTATTAAAATATTATTATATTTAATTGTCAATTTTAGTTTAATAGATAGTAATAGTTTAATAATAAACTTTAATAAAATTAACTTTTATAGTTATTCTAATATTAGTAAAGGTCAAAGTTCACTGTATAGTTTATATTTTAAAGGTTTAACTATTTTATATATTATATAGTAAACAATAATATTTTATATTATTTCTTTAAGACTTTAAAATTTAAAGTACCTTTATATTTATTTATAGGTTTTATAAATACTTTTATATCTATATACTAAATATTAATAAACTTTTATAGCTATATTTTTCTAAACTTTATCTAAAATTTAAATCTTTTTATTTTATTATTAAGTCTTTTTTTTATTAAACTTTATATTTTTTCAAAATCAATTATTATTTTAAATAATATAATGCTTTTTAATATAGTAAAGTATAGTATTATTATTAAATACTTTATATATAGCTTAAGGTGCTATTTATTAATAATATTTTTAAGGGTTTATTTTAAAATTTACTTAGTATATTTAATCTTTTTTTAATTATAATTAATTTATTTATTAAGTATATTTAGTTATTTATTTTTAGATCTTTTTTAATAGATTAAGATATAGTTAAATTCTATAAGGTATTCTATATAGCAGATTTATTCTTTAAAGAGTTATTAAACTGGTATAAAGTATAGAAGGTTTTTATAGTTAATATATACTTTAACTTTATATATTCCTTTTAATAGATAATATTATTATTCTTTAAATATAAAGATAATAGTAAGGAATTCTTTATTATATATTAAGTAATTTAATTCTGCGCTGTATAGTCCTTTAAAGTAAAAGGTAATAGGGTATATTTTACTGTTTTTATCCTTTCAATTAAATTAAATGCTTATAGTAAAGTTAAAAGTATTTATTTTAATTTCTATCTCTTTAAATAAATTAAATATAATAAGTATAGGTTTTTTTAAAATAAGCTGTTTAAGTTTATTAAAGGCTTTTTATATATATAATACCTATAAAAACTTTTAATCTTTTTTAGTAAATTTATAGAGAATTTATATAATACTTTTATAGCCTTTAATAAATTATTAATATTAATTAATGAGTTTTAAAAAGCTTTAGACTTTTCTAACTATTATAGGTATAGGCTAATTTTATATTATTTATACTTTTAATAGATTTATATAAATGTCTTTAAAAGTAATAATATACTTTAAAAAAGTGACTTTTTATATATAGAATTTGTATTTCTTTAGTTCTATAAGTAGTTTAATATCTCATAGTATCTGTAATATCTTATATATATATACTTTATATTCTTTAAAGGTATTTAAAAAGATTAAAATATTATTTAAGTAAACAACTATAAAGATATTAAAGTATTTTTTTAATATATTATTAATTATCTTTTAAAATATTATAGGGGTATTAGTAAAATCAAAAGGTATAATTAAGTATTTAAATAAGCTATATTTAATTTAAAACGCAGTTATTTATTTATACTTTTCTGTAATTTAAATAAAGTTATAAGCGCCTTTAAAGTCTAGCGCTATAAATTATTTTTTTATATAGTTTATCCTGTAATTTTATAATTAATAGTAGTAGGGTTTTATTTTTAATAGTAGCTTTATTAAGCTATTAATAGTTTATAATTAATTATAGTTCACCTTTTTTTTTAATATAAATATAATAAAATAGCCTGCTTTTAATAAAGAGGGTTAAATATACTTTTTAGCTAATATATTATTTAAATAGTTATATAGGCTTTTAAGCTTTTTTTTATTTAGATTATAAATTTTATAAAAGGTAGTGCTTATATTATCTTTACGCTTAATTATATAGTCTTATTAACTATATCTTAATAGCTTAATATTAAATATTTCTTTTAATAGCTTATTATATTTCTAGTATTCTTTAAAGATATTCTGCAGTTATTTTAGTAATACTGTCATTTTAAAGGTTTTTATTTTAAGTATTTTATTAATATTATTAAATGCTTTTTAGAAAAAGGCAATTACTCTTAAGATTTATTTATCTTTCCCTTTACTTTATTTAAGTTTTATTTTTAGGTGGATTATTTCTATAATTAAATTAAAAGTAATTTCTTTAGTTTCTTTTTTTAATATATTCAAGGGTTTTATATAGCATTTCTGCCCTGCAGTTAATGCCTTTTTAGTAGTTTTAATTATTAAAAGAGCTTTATTATTGCGCTAATACAGCTAACTATTCTTTAAGTTAATATTAAAGTTATTGCGTTTTAATAAAAAATAACTGAAAATAATATTATACATTTTAATATTTATTATATTATAAAAAACTACTTTTTTATATTTAGTAATTATAAGTTTAAGATAATTAATTTTTCGCTTAACCTATCCATTATTATATATAAAGGCTCTTTTTCTTACTTAATAAAGTTAATATAGTTTAGTTTTTTTTAAAGTAATTATAGGCAATTTACAGTTATAGGTATAATAAAATTACTTATTACTTTATTATCTATTAATATATATAGTTAATATCCTTTAATTATTATTTTATAGCCTTTTTATATATAACATTAATTATTTTTTTAATCTTTCCCTTTTTATATAGATTTTATAGTTAATTAAGGTTCTTTAAAGTAAATATTACTTTTTTTTATTATAGGCAGTTTTTTTATAAGTAATAAACTTAAATTGGTTTTAATGCAGCTTTTCTATAATTTAATTAATCTCTTTATCCTTTAAAGTGGGTTTATACTTTATATATTTTTACGTTTACTATTTTTAAAGCTTTTCCTATAAGTAAATAGTGCATTTATCCTTTTAATAGTATATATAGTTTAGCGATAAATATAAGGTATTATTAGTTTATTATAAATGCTAATTCTATAATTTATTTTATTTATATATAATATATTTTAAGCTATTATACTTCAAATAGTATTATTAATTATATTTAAACCTTTTATTATAGTAGAAGTATTATTTTATTAATTTCTTTTAGCGGTAAATATAATATCTTTTAGACTTATATTCTTTAAGTCTTTATAGCTAATAATATTCTTTTAAGGTTTTAGTATTTAGTTTAATAATAATAATTTTAAGGTTTTAATACTATATAGTTATAATCTATTTTTAAAAGTATTATAATCCTTTACCTATTTTATAAAATAGAATAGGATTTTAATTAAGAATCTATCATACTTTACCTTTTTTTAAAAGTATATTATATACTTATATATAATATAAATAATTTAAGATATAGCATAGTGCTTTTTATAGGTAAAGTTATTTACAGTATAGTCTTTTTATATATAGAAACATATAGGTTTTGCTTATATAGCTTAAACAGCTAGGATAGCTTTAATGGCTATTTTATTATTAGCTTTATTTTATATATAAAGCTGTTTTTATAGGTATAGGTTTAACCTATTTTATTATATATTTATAGTAATTCTTTTAATTAAGTTTAAGTAATATTTATTTAATTTACTTTTAAGGTTATTGTTTATAAGTAATATATTTTCTAGTTTTAAAGGTATAGCATTATATAGTAATAGTTTATATTATAAAGGGTTATTTTTATTTTTATAATTAAAGTTACTGCTATTAGTTTATCCTTTATTGCCTGCAGTAATTTAATTAAAATATTAATAGTTAATTATAGCGACTATTTATTTATTTAGGATATTATTATCCCCTTTTAAGTTTATATAACTAAAGTCTAACTTTTATTTTATTAAACTGTTTAACTATAGTAAATACTTATTTACTTAATTTCTTTTTAAAAATACCTTTAAAAGTTAAAGATTTAAGCTTTAATTAATATCCTTTTTAGTTTATTATAGATATTTCTTTAAGTTATTTTAAGTATTATCTGCTTTTATCTTTACTGGATCTATAAGTAAAGCAGTTATTATTATAATATATAATCTAGTTAAATAATATATAATTAATAGTCTTTAAAACTATATTAATCCTTTATTTAGGTTTTAATATAGGTTTTTAAAGTTTATTAATTTTTAGTTTTTATAAAGCTTTATAGTTTTTTAAAAAGTATTTTAATTTATTATAGTTATAATAAATAACTTTTACTTTTCCTTTTTAAATAGCATTTAGATTTATTTAATTAGGTTTTTTATTATTAAAGCTGGCAATATATTTTTATTACTTTTTACTTTAGTTTATATATCTTTAATATTTATAAATTTATTTAAATTACTATTATCTTTTTTTTATATTTAAATAGAGTTTATAAAGTAAATTGTTTATATTTATATATATTTTTAATAAATTTAGTAATGCCTTTATTGCAAGAGAATTTATAGGCTTCTTTTTTAATTTCTGGCTTAAGTCTATTATAAAAGTATTTAATAAAAGTAAAGTTTTTTTATTTAACTTTAAAAGTATAGTTTTTAAAGTATATAGTATAGTTAAAGTATTTTCTTTTCTAAATTAAATTTATAAGTTTATTTTCTATAGTATATTTTTTATTAATATTATTATTGATATTTTATAATTTTTCTTTAAACTAATGATAGTTAATGAATATAAGCTATATCTATTTATTAGCTTTACTTTTATTATTAAAGAAATCCTTTTAAATAGGTTTAAATTACTTTAAGGCATTCCTTTTAAGTTATTTAATAGTTAAAAGGACTTTAGTAATTTTGATATTAAAGCTGGTTAAAAAATAGGTGAAATAATTGCTTAATTAAGTAAGAAATAGTTAAAGCGCTATAATGCTTTTATTAAAGTGTTTAAAGGGTTATATTTTAAGTAACTCCTTTAAGTCCTTTAAAGGTTAATTCTTCTTATAGTTTAATATAAGGTTTAGGTTAAATATAGGCAACATTTAATTCTATAAGTCTATAATAATTGTTTATTATTAATAAATTTTTTAATTAAATTTAGCGTTTTTAGTAATTAAATACTAATAGTATTACTTTTATTTTATATAATTAGCCTTTATATATTAAAAGGCTTTTTTTAAATAAATATAGAGTTGTTTTATTTTATTGACTTTATTTTTATTTTTGCTTTTATTTATATTATTATCTCGATTATAGTTTTATTTTTAATAAAGAAGTAAAGTAAAGGGTAAAGTATTCAAGTTATTAAAAGAGGATATTATAGTGGATATATTTATAATATTATTTAAGATTTTTAATAGCTTTTTAAATAAGAGTTATTAATATATAATAATCTAAGTTAATTTTTAAAAGATAAATTAAGGTTTATAGGTTTATATTAATAGAGAGGTTAAAAATAAATATTAAGCAGGGTAATATAGTTATAATGTTATAAAATAGGCAGTTTTAGTGAATATAATTTATTAATAATTATTTAAGTAACTATATTAAATAATTATAATTTATTTAGTTTTATATATAAAGGAGATATATAGTAAATGTATTTGGATTCTTTAGATTATAGTGATCTTGATAATCTAGGATTATGGTTCTGTACAGTAATCCTTTCTATAGGATCGCGCTTATAGCTGCGATCCGTTAGTGATTGGTCAGAGGCTCCGATAATCTGCCGTGATCCCGTGACCAGGTCTTCGACATGGTCGGGTCGTGACAATCTAGCTCAGCTTCTTCTGTCGTGTTGATGTTGAGTCTTGTCGCTGAAGCAGACTAACCTCATTTGTACATACAATGGTGTGCCTGCGGAAAGCTGGGGTATGTTACCACGGGGACCGGGTAATATTCGGGGCAGTCTTTTGCGGACGACTTCTGTGAATCTAGAACATGGAGCAGGCGGGTAGAGGCATCGGCAGCAGGCATAGCTGAGGGCAATCTATATACAACGCCTAAATGCCATAGCCTGGGACGGCGGCGGTAGAATATTCTTCGGATAGCGGCAGGAGTATATGCATCAAGGGGATAATATCCTCATACTGGGGGTAACGGAACATGCTTCATAGGATTTATTGCTGTAGTCGTGGATCACGCCACCATAGTTAAATATTGACATTATCTCCAAAGACTGTTAAATCCATAATGTCATCATTTCCTATTGAAGAGAGGGCAACAAACTCAGGGGGTTCGGATTATGCCTAAATTTACATGCTCATGCGTTGCTGGAAAAACCAGTTACGTAGTCAGCTTGTTCACATCACGAAGATAGGGCGCCAGAATTCCACTCAATTGCCCCATGTGCTCTCTGTGTTCATTGGATTCTCTTCCAGCCATTTTATCATAGAAACAGAACGCCGCGCGTTCTGTTTCACCTCACGTCAGATCACAGGTTCCCTTGCATACACATTTTTGCTTATTCCAACAACTAGACCGACGTTATCAGACATGCGTACGGGACCCAAACTGCTACCAGTGCCGTTTCTGCTTCAAAGTCTGACTCTGCTCTACGAAATCTTTCCGTCATACGCAAGCTCCCCTCCAGTTCAAGCACTAGCACTTTACGCACCGACCTCTTGAGACTCGTATCCGCTGTCGCTTCCGATGACTTCGATATCGACTAGGTTAAACCTCTTCTGAATGCAGCACTTGCCGACACTCTCGATGACACGCGTATCTGGAATCAGGTGTGAATCGCGGTCGCCGAAGCCACACCACCTCCCCAACAGTACGACTCCTCCACATCCAACCATCAGTTGAAAGAGGATTTCAGATATAGCTGGTCGCATATCCTTGTACCTGGCGAGCTTAAAAGTTACCCGTCCGCAGATAGTGCGTCGGTTGCATGGATTGATCTTGCAACGCTGCGGGGTGGGAAAGGGGGGTGGCTTGCTGCTCAAGATACCCGTCGCTTTGCCTTGGGTTTTACGCTGCGCGGAACGCTTATGAGAATACACTTCTTGGGTTCCTCTGGATACGCGAGGAAAAGCTTGGATATGGCCCAGCCATAGTCACATCGTGAAGCGAGCGGTATATTGAGATTGAACGAAGCAGCCACAGAGAGTACATTATTATTAATGAAGTAATAAAGCGAGCGCGCTGTATTGCCGGCCAGGCAATAATATATTAGAGAGCCTATTACAAGAATGATTCGAGTATAATAATTGCTATTACAGACTTATGCCAATATACTAAGCAAGTTAAGTAAGGTGAATTACTCTATAAAGCGACTAAGAAAGGAGTAATTAATATAGCGCGGTACTATTATTATAAGACTGTTCTTCTCGTTAATGCTAATAATAATATTGTAATTAATATCCGCAAAGGACTAGACGTCTTAAAGGCTAATAATTGTTAACTTAATTGCTTAACGCTAATATTAAGTGTAAATATAGTTAATATTTACTATATAGGTTAAAGCTGCAGTATTAGTGTAAAGCAACTATCTAGCGAAATTAATACTGCTTTACCGCTAAGTAAACAATCCTTTTCAGTATCTTTAATAAAGGTCAGTATTGGCGCACTAATAAATTAAATATATCAGCGTCTTATTTTTCCTAACTATAAGAAGGTAATTTACTAAGCAAGCTCCTATATAGCTCTGCTTGCCGCGTTTAAGGCTTATATTAACAGACAAGAATCCTTATACAGGGCTAGCTTTTTCTGCAGACATCTCAATTAATAATGTAATGATAAATAAAGATAAAGATAATACCTCCTATCTAGCTTTCTTGATTGACCTTGACTTTGCTATAACAGAGTAACGAGAAGGCACCTCCGGGGTAAAAGGAAAGACTGGTACAAGGCATTTATAGCCATTAGGCTTTATTAAGTAGGCCTCTAACTATTAATGTATTGTCGAGGAAAATGTATACTTTACTGATTCTGGGGTTATCGTTTGTAAGTTCGGCTGCTGTTAATTGCTTAGGCGGCTTATATAGCTTCTGTATTGAATACTTTTGCGTTAGCGAGGGGTCTGAAGCTCTTGTAGCCTCTCGCCCTGCAGTATACAGCAGTTCCCTAACCTGACCTGCTGCTGAGTTAAGAGCTATCTAAGTATACTGCGACTGCTGTGGCTGGAAGTGAGTTTATTAGTTCAAGGTGTTTTTGTATAGCCGTTTCCTTTCTTAATGCTTTGAAGTTTAGTCCTGCTTCGATGAAGCGGGGTTTCTTGGCGAGAAGGGTGGGTCTGATGGACTGACCAGCCGGCTGTTCTCTATAAGTGTATTAGGAGTATGTATATATATGGTCAGACTATCGATCCTGTTAGCTAGAGGGTGGGCACGGTCGAGGCCTGCGAGGCGCGCCGAGCTCCTGAGCTTTGCCTGTGTGAGAGCCGTGAGCGCGGGCAGGATGCCGGACTCTCTGTGTAGCATCGGGATAGGGGCGGTTTTCCATACCGGGACGACAGCGCGAGTAGCTGTCTTAAAGGCCCCGTCCAGCTTTACTGCAAGGTTATTTACGCCAGTGCTTATAAACCTACCTGGGTTAGCTTAAGATTCCTTTTTTAGGCTATTTTCTCTAAAAAGCCTATTAGCAGTTAAGTAGTAGGGCAGAATTCTGCAGGGCACCCGACCATGTTTTTCGCTATTATAGCCTATTATAGCTCTATAGTATATCTTAAGATAGTTAGCCATTAAAGGTTTATAAGACAGCTATTATATAGGTCTTATATTAAATTTGTTAAAATAATAAGGTTATACTAACCCTTATTTATATATAGCTTTTAGGAAACTATATATAATATAGTAATAAAGAAACAACTAAGAGTTTACTAGGTAAACAATAAAATAAACAATTAAATTATATTTAATCTAATAGCTAAAAAGCTATAGAATATCTAGTAATATATAGCTATATTATAAAAGTAATTATAGAATAATATTTTATCTTTTATAATTGTCTTTTAACTTAATAATAGGTATATAGTAGTAGAATTAGGTTTATAGTCGCATTCCTATTTTCTGCAAAATTCATTTATATATAAAATCGCTTAAATTGACCAATAGCTATATAAACAGGAAACTATTTTAGTTAGATTTCTTATAATGCCTAATAATAATAATAATAATATCCTATTAATATCCTATAGCAAAAGGCTACTAATCCTAGTAAAGTAAAAGGATATACTATACTAGGTTTAATTATAGTATTACGAATAAATATATAAGCTCCCTTGTATACTATTTTATTGCCTTGAAGGGTATAGTCTTTTAGCTTTACTCCTATCAGTAGGTTAAAGAGCTGCAAGAATCTTGTATAGTATATTAAATAACTAAGGTTAACCTTAGTTTAAAGAGCTAGCCTTTATCTGCTTATAGGCAACTGAAACAGTAAGCCGCGAGTAAATCCTTTAAAAAATACAAAAATAATAATATAAAGGAAAGAATTAAGTAACTAGAATTAAATATAGTTAAGCTTTTTAGCGGTGCAGGTATATTTTAGTAAAAGAGCCTAAAACCTATATTACTTAAAGGAAAAAGTTATAGCTAGACTTTAATAAATAAAAGGTTAGTTTATAAATTAAAGGAGTTAATCCCTATTATTATATTTTAGTAATTTTCCTGCAATAAAAGATCTAGTTATATACTGTCTTTTTACTATAGCTGCAGATTATTAATATATTTTTATCCTAGAAGCGCTTATAATACTGCGCAAAGTCTTTATGCTAGGACCTAATAGCTAGTAAATAGTAAAGTTCTCTTTATAAGTGTAGCAGAGCGCATTACAGCTATATGGAGTATAGAAGGATAGGAAACGAAGCCTAATTCTATGAAAGAGAATATACTGTAGTGGCCTCGCTATATATACATATATTCCTAGTTATTATAATATACTACTATAAATCCCTTTAATTTATATAAGCTATTAGCTTTTATACTATAAAAACATTATAAAATAATTAATATATAGCTTTACTATAATTCTTTAATTTCAGTAAAATTATAAAAATTAAAGTATTAAAATCAAATATTAGTAAAGTTAAACTTCTTTAGCCTATATTTAATATAAAAATTAAATAAAGCTAGTTTATTAAAAGCCTTTATTTACTAATATAAAAGCTTTTATTTATTTATAAAGTAATAGTAGTTAAGATAGTTTATTATGACCTAAATCTCCATACTTATATAAGTTAAATAATATCTTTATATTTAAAAAGCCTTTGTAATAATATAAAATTTAATATTAAAAGTATAACAATATAGTTTAAACCTATTTAGCTTTTTTAATATATATACTATAAAGTATTAAAGATCTCGCTAATATTAAGCTAATACTGCTTTAATTATATAGTTTAATATATCTATTTTTATATAAATTAACGCCTTTAAGTTATAATATATTAAAGTAAGTCTCTTTAAAAACTTTCCTTTAAACTATTAAAAAGCTTTAAAAGCGCTAGGCTTTAGCTATAAAAAACCTTCTTATTTCCTATAAGTAAAATCTATTAAAAGTATTATAATTTTACTGTAATTTTTAATAAAGTAATAGTAAAACTTTATAAATTTTAGAAATATAAAGATATTATATATACTTTTAAATATTAATTATTTAATAATAGCTTAAATATATAACGATTGTATTTTAATTTTATTAAATATAATAATATATTTAAAGAAACGTATTAAAGTAATATAAAAAGTATATTTATTAATATTAATATATAGCTTTATATTTTATAACTTTTTAAAAACCTAGCGAATATATTATATATACTTTTTAAAAGTATAGCTATAAATTAATATATTATTAAAGTATATAATATAAATAAAATTAAGTAGACTTTATAGTGTATTATTAATATTTTATTAATAGGTTACAGGGGAATTTATAAAGCTAAATAGTATAATATTATACTTAAAATATCTATATTAGCAGTAAAATATTATCTTTTACTTATCTTTTTTATAAATAAATATCTAATAATATATATCTTTTAAATTAAGTTTAATGAAAATTTTAATATATAAAAGTTTATTAAGAATTTTAAAGATTAATTGTAAGAAAGCGCGGTTTTTGCAAATTATTTTATTTAAAGTATAGAAATTAATATATATTTACAGTTTACTGCCTTTCTTTAATATAAAGATTATAGGGGCACCTGTATAACTAATAGACTGCTAAATCTATATATTTTATAATACTCTTTTTAAATATTTATAAAAAGCTTCTAGCTCTTTAAATACTAGGTTATAAATAAGATTGTATAAAAGTATTTTTTTATCTTTTAATTTAATAGTATACTATTAATTTATTAATATATTAATAGCTTTTTTTACAGAAAAGATATTAATAAAATTATAATATATAAAACGCAATTTTAAATATAAAGCTGACTTATTGTCTTTTAAAGAAATAGCTTTATGTAAGTTAAAAAATAATAAGTGTTTTAAAGCTTTTAATATAATTTTCAGCTTCTTTTTAGTTATTCATATAAAAACTATTTAAGCGTTTTTAATAGTTTATTATAGCTGCTTTTTAAAGGCTATTAAAGTAATAAAATCCATAGTTAAAAGATAATTCTATCGATTATACTTTTATAAAAGGGTAAAATTAACTTTTTAAAATTAAAGTTATTTTAAAATAAAGTGTTTTAGGCTATTAGCGATAATATAATAAAGTAGCTATTTCTTGTTTACTCTTTAATTATTAATTATTTTTATAAGTATATCTATATAGCTATAAATTATAGTAGAAATACTTAAAAAAATAATAGTAAACTTAAAAGCTAATAATAGACTTTTTAATAAAGTAATATTTATTATTATACTTTATATAATTAAAAGCTTAATAGGAAGTTTTATAGTAAAGGCTATTATATTTTGAATAAATTATTAAGCTAAAGAAGTTTCTTTATTCTTTAAACCTTTAAATACTTTAGTTATTATATTTTTTAAAGTATTAGCAGTATAATCTTAATATAATCCCTATTAATTAATAAATCTAGTCTTTTTATATTTTGTTAAAAATTTTAATTTTAATTAAAAGCTATTTATATTATTAATATAGCTGTATATAAAAGTTTTAATAATTATATTAATATAAATTAACTTTTATTAAATTATAAAATTTTTATAATAAATTATTTACCTATTTATTATAAAAGAAAGGTATTATAAGAATATATAAATTTTAAGCTATAAAGGGGTTATTTTAAAAAATTTACTTTTAATAATCTTAAATTAAAAAAAAATAATTAAAGATTCTATTTAATAGTTTAATATAGGCGAAAGATTTATAGAATTGCTTTATAATATTTAATTAAACTATTATAATTATTATCTTTAAATTATTAATAAAGTTTATTTTAAATAATTAATTTAGCAGATTTGCCTTTTTCTTCAAAATAGTTAATTTATTATTATTAAATATCTTTTTTTCAATAGGAAGTAATATAAGTAACTTTATAAACCGTTTAAAAAAAAAGATATTAAAGGATAATTTAAACTGCCTTTTAATAATAGTAAAAAAAGTCTATAATTCTATTTAAAACTTTCCTTTATAATAAAAAGCTTAAATTTATATTTTACTTTAATTGCTTTTATAAAGTTATTTTAAACTAGTAGTATATAATAAATTAATTATAGGCAATAAACCTTTAATTTCTAGGAGTTTAAAAAAAAGGTTTTCCTTTTAAAGAAAAGTATTTAAATATTTCCTTTTTAAATATATTTACTGCTTATCTTTTATTTACTAAATATAAGCATTAAATTCTTTTTTCATAAATAACATACTATCTAAAAGGCCTAATTAATAATTTAAAAAAGTAATTTTATTTAACGGTCTTTATATTTAAAATACAGGCTTTTTATTAAAGGTAAATTAATTATTTGCCGCTAAAGGGATTTTTAACTTTAATAGTCTTTTTAATTTTATTAAGAATAATAAAAGACTAATATATTAAAGACTTTTTTTAAGGCAGATTAATTAGGTAAAGGGCTATAACTTTAAAGAAAAGTAAAGGAGGTTAAAGAGTAATTATTTAAAAGAGAAATAGGTGCTAATAAGCAGATAATAAGCTAGAAACTAATAATTAAACGTAATAGTAGTAGTTTAATAGTCTTTAAAGTTCTATATCTTTAGGGACTATAGTTACTTTTATATATACATTCCGGCCTATGTAATATTATAAGAGCTCCGGAGCTTCCAGTCTCCTAACACTTTAATATAAAAAGCTAAAGAAAAGAGTAACGTTTTAATAATATTATATTACAAAATATAATAAAATATTAAAATAGCCTATAAACCTAATAGCTTTATCAATATAACAGATTATTATTAATAACAGATTATTAATTCTAAATATTATAAATAGTAAATTACTATTTATTTATACTATATTATTCCTTACGCATTTACTAATAATTATATTAACCTTTATTAAATTTAGCTATTTATTATAAGGTTTTATAGAGTAGTATTTTCTTTAAAAGTCTTAAATCTTAATAATACAATTCCTTAAATTAAGAAGCTTTATTTTAACTAATAGTAAAGTAATAATATAGCTTATTAAACATATAATCTTAAATATAAAAATTAAGGAATATAAAAAGCTATATATATTTTTTATTATTAATCTTTTAAATTAATACTCTTTTATTTTTAAAATAGTATAGCTATAGTAATATAATCTTAATATTAACTAGCCTATATTCATAGTTACTTTTAATTTATAATATTATTTAATATAAATTATTGCCTTTAAACCTATACTATATTAATAATTCCTAGCTTAGTATTTATTTTATATAATATTAATATCCTAGGTAAACCTTTAAAGTTAATACTTTATATTATTAGTAAAAAATAATAAAATATATTAAAAAAGATTAAAAAAAAAAGTTAAAAAGAAAATTAAATTTTAAGCTTATATTAACAATATATTAACAGAAATAATACCTTAATTAAGAGAAAGGGATTTATATATTAACGTTATATTAATATTTAAGCACAATTACTACTATATTTATTAATTTAATAACTACAAAAAACTAAAAATTAAAGTATAGATAATATTAAATAAACCTTTAATATTACTTTTAAGAATACTTATAGTTAATAGCTGTTAATATTAATATTAATATAACCTAATATAACTCTTTAAGCTAAATATATTAATATTTAATAAGCCTATAATCATAATGCTATATAAATAACCTAACCTAATAAATATTGAAATATCGACTATAATATTATTTATTTAATTATATAAAGACTTATCTGCTTAATATATAAAATTAAGTTAAATAAATTTAATAGAAAATATATAAAAGTAGAAATATAAAATATATTAACTATTAAAGCTTAATAAAAATACCTTTATAAATGTATTATAAAGATAAAGTAGCTTTATAACAGTATAAGTATTATTCTTTATAGCTTTTTATAATTTCTTTATATAAGGCTATATTAGAAAGTACCTTTAAGGGATATTAAAGTCTAATATTAATAAGTTTATAGAAGTAAAGCCAGAATTAATAAAAAATAATATTTAAAAGAAACTTTTTAATTAACTATAAAATAAAGTTATTAGTTTCTTTTTATAATTAGTAAATAAACTTCCTTTTAAAAGATTATAAAACTATAAAATTAAGCGTTTATTAAAAAAGGAACTATTATATTAAAAAAACTTTAAATTATAAGAAAATAGCTAAATACAAACCTAGTTAAAAGATTCATGAAAGAGTTTGAAGTAAAATACACTACCCTTTTACTTTTTACTATAAAACTTAAAAGAGGCATCTGCATTTATTTAAACTATTAAGGCTTTAATAATATTACTATAAAGAATCACTACCTATTGCCGCTACTTTAAGAGATATTAAATCCTTTATATAATATTAAATTCTATAGTAAACTAAATATAATAGCTGCCTTTAATAAATTTAAGATTATAGAGGGATATGAATAAAAGATAGTATTTATAACCTGGTTTAGGTTATTTAAAACTTTTATTATCCCTTTAGTCTTTATAATACTTTAGCCTCTTTTTACTACTATATTAATTATGTTTTATATAATTTACTTAATAAGATTTATATAGTTTACTTTCATAACATTTTAGTTTACTTAACTATATAAGAAGATATTAATAATATATATAAAAGGTTATAGAGAAATTCATTAACATAGGTCTTTAAATTAATATTAAAAAATGCAAATTTAAAATAATAAAAATAAAATATGTTGGCTTAATTATTGTAAATAATCGTATTAATATAGACTTTAAGAAAGTAGCCGCGATTATAAACTAAAAGAGACTATTAAACTTTTATACACTTTAATATTTTTTAAACTTTATAAATCTCTATTGCCAATTTATTAAAGACTTTTTTAATATCTATAAACCTTTAAATAGCCTTTTAAAAAACGATATACTATAAAATTAAATAAAACTTTATACTACTACATTTAATGATTTTAAAACCTAGTTTATAACTGCTTTAATCTTTACCTTTTTTAATTATAATAAAAAGATAGTTTTAGAAATAGATGCCTTAAATTAGGTATTTAGTGGTATTTTCTTTTAGTATAATAAAAACAGTATTTTAGAATTATGAAAGTATTAAATTAAAGATAAATCTATTAATTTAAATTCTTATCTTAATATAATTTCTAGCTTATTTACTAGCTTAAATTAAAAGCAGTCAAGCTTAATATATTACGTAAAGACTTTTAAAGTATTTTTATAAAGTTAAATTAAAATAATAATTAATTAAAAGAAAAAGCTTTACTTTTAAAAAGCTACTTTAATCCCTATATTTATACTAATATTATAAAAAGTATAAATAATAAAAACCTATTTACTATAAGAACTAGCATTTTAATCTTAAACTTAAAAATATCGATTGATAGAATAATTAATAAAGCTTATAAAATATTAAATATAGTAAATATTATAATATAAATGCTTTAAAATTTAATTATTTAATAACAGCTTAAAAGCATTTAAAGTAATTTAAAGGTAATAATATAAAACTTTTAAATCTATAGTAATTAAATATATTACTAGAAATAACTTTTCTATTTATTAATAAATAAAGTAAAGATATAAGTTATATATTAAATATACTTTTTTAAATTAAAGGGATACTTAAAATAAACAAAAACGCTAAACCTCTTTAACTATATATCCTAATAGCTGTAAATGTTTGTTAAGATTAATGCTTTTATTAAAGGTTATAATTTATATTTTTGAATAAAATTAAATAAATCTACTCTTTTAAAATTCCTAAAACTATTACTAGTATTATTTTAAGCTTAAAGTAATATTTTAATAAATTATATTATACTATTATTTAATTATAGCTCGTAAAGTTTAATTCATAAAACTATTTTATAGTAGTATATTATTTAATAGAAATATACTATTTTACTACTATTTATATATTTAATGTTAAAAAACTTACTAAGGGTTTAATTGTATATCCTTATACTTTATATAAAGCCTTAAAAATAATTATGTTAACTTAAAGGATTTAATTTATATTTAAACTCTAAACGCAGCTATTTTAATCATTTAAAATTTACTTTAAATATTTTTGAACTTAGTATTTAAAAATTAATAATTAGATGAAACAGTTAAATATAAAAGTAAAGGAGTATTTTAAGCAGTTAATAAATTTTTATTAAAATAATGTAATAAATTAATTATTATTTATAGAGTTTACTTAAAATAATTAAATATTTAAAATAATAAAAACTTTATTGTTTTTAATAAATTATAGTTTTTACCTGTACTTAAAAGTTAAGCCTTTAAACCCTTATCTACTAAACCTATTTATTACTTAAAAGAGGAGTTTCTATAAAGTAAATATATAGTTAAGCGTTTTTAATAAATTTTAAATTAACTAAAAGCCTTTATAGTATAGTTAATTGCTTAATATAAAGCTGCAGTTAATATATTAAAAGAGGATTTATATTAATTAATTGTTAATAAAAAGTATAGTTAAAGATTAAATACTTTAAAATAAACCGCGTAATAAAAAAAGAGATAATGAATAAGTAACCTTATATAAAATCTTTAATATATACCTTTAAGTTTATTAACTTAAACTCTTTAACTGTAATTGCATTTTCCCTATATTTTATAACTCGCTTTTTAAACTATTAGCAGTTAATAAAATAGGCTAATAGATATATTTGCTAGGATAAAATACTATTAACAAATAAAAAAAAATATATATATATAAAGATTGATTTTTAAAAAAGATAATAAGATAAATAAAGTAATAGAAAAATAGGAATTTAAGAAAATCTTTAACTATTATAATAAAGATAGCCTATACTATTATATAGCTTAGAAATACTATATACTACACTAGTAACCCGCGAAAAACCTAAAAGGGCAAAATACTGCTATTTTAAAATATTATATAAAAAACCCTAATAAGCTTAGCCTGCCTGCCTAAATTAAAAAAGGGAAAATAACTAATTAGCTAGACCTGCAATACAGTAGCTGCTTATAATAGAATTAAGATAATAGGAGGATTAAAATATATATAGTTTTAAAATAGCTATTTAAAGGTAAATAGAGTTTAAAAGGGGGTACTATTATAGTATTAAACCTGCCCTCTAATACTTTATTAGTATTATATATATCCTTATATAATAACTTAGTCCTATCCCTTTAAACTATATTTTTATAGCTTTTTGCTTTATTTAAGGTATATTAAAGATATCACCTTAACCCGCTATTTTATATACTGTAATATTAGCTTATATCTGCTTTATAAGCAGATAAAAGCTCCTTAGCGCTAATAAGCAGTAGGGCCCCGGCCTAATTAACCCAACACTAAAGGTAATAGTGCAGTTACTATAAAAAAATATAAACTATTATAATATATAAAATAATAGGTTAAAGTAATATTTTTATTATCCCTTTAATAAAGTAAAAAGCTATAAAAATATAGTTTAAAGGTATAGAATTAAGTTATTATATAAGGATATATATAATACTAATTAGTTACTAAAGGGTAGGTTTATTACTATAATAGCTTTACTATTAGGTTTAATACTTTTAAGGCTTTAAAAGTATTAATTCTTGTATATAATTATATAAAGAATAATAGTAAAAAGCTTAAAGGGTTAAATACTATAAAGCTATAATTGCTATTAATATTGAACTTTAAGCTTAACAGAGTTTTAATATATTAGCCTTGCTTTAACTTTATATTAAACTTAATAGTAATAGTATTAATATAAAGTTTTATTTCTACCCTTATAAAGATAATATTCTTTACTTTCTACTATAGGTTTTTAAGTATATATATTCCTAAATTAAAAGAAGTATTACTTGCAGGGTTTAAAGCTATTGCAAGTAAAGGTTTAATATATTATTAATATATTATTAATATATTAATAGTATTGGATATAAAACCGTTCATATAAAGTGCTAAGATTTAATATTATAAAAGGGAAGTTATTTATAATGCTTATTATAAGGACTATATTACATTTAAGGTAGGTAAAGTAGTAAATTTTTACTTAATTGTTATTATTAAAGATAAAAGAGAATTACTAACTTATATTAAAGTTTTTGCAGAACTTGGTTTTAGTGTTAGGCCTAACTCTAGGTCTAGCTAAAATAGGAAGGTTTTTAAATATACTAAAATCCTTGCCTTTTAACCCTCTTTTTAAGAAAATTTAAATGAATCCAATAATATTAAAAAGGAGGGCTAAAAAGTAAGGATTTTAATATATTTAAATAACCTTTTATTTTAGCTACACCTAGAGTTAGGCCTAATAATAAAACCAAGTTCTGCAGGAACTCTAATATAAATTAAGAATTCTCTTTTATTTTTAATAATAACAATTAAGCTAGGACTAGCTACCCTACCTACCTTAAACTTAATATAATACTTATAATAAACATTCTAAGAAATGTAACTAAACTAGTTTTCTGTTTATATAGCTGTAAATTAATTTAAGCGATTTTATAGATAAATAGATTTTATAGACAATAAAAAGATAGCTATAACCTTGATTCTACTATTATATACCTATTATTAAATTAAAAGATTATTATAAAAAATGAAGTATTATTTTATAATTACTTTTATAATATAGCTTTATTTTATTAAATGTTTGATAGCTTTTTAACTAGTAAATTAAATATAATTTAATTATTTATATTATTATTTACCTAGTAAACTCTCAGTTATTTCTTTATTCCTGTACTGTATATAGCTTCTTAAAAGTTATATATTACTAAAGTCCTATATAACTTTATTATTTTAATAGGTTATAAGCTTAATAGAGTTTTCCTTAAATCTTTATTAATAAGCTTTCTTTAATAGTTATAGTATTTCCTATAAAACTATTATAGTACTTATAGTAGGTTTTTATAGTATTTATTTTAATATTTATATAAATATTCTTAAGATTTTTAGCTATTCAAAGCTATTCCTAGACTTTTACTATAAATACTATTATAGTTATAGTAATACTATTATTATTATTTTTACTATATATTATATAATATATTTTTTATTTTTATAAAATAAAGGTTTAATATTAGCAGTATAAGTTAATTTATTAAAGCTTTTAACAGCTTTATTTCTTTTAATAAAGATAATAGGTCTTTCTAATAGTAAAAGAATTTATTTATTGAAATGTAAAATATAAAGTAAAAGCTTTAAATGTAAAAGGCTTTTATTGAAATAGTAAAGGTATAGTTAAAGGGTTAAAATACTATCATATTATAGTGATTTAATACTGTAATTAATTTAGTTACTATAATATAAAATCCTTGACCTTAAACCATTAATCTAATAAAAGTTAACTTATAGCCTTTAAATTAATATTAGTATAAACCTTTACTTTTATTCCTATATTAATTTAAGTTTTATTTTTATTTATTTCTTAATTTTAAACTACTATTTTTACTTTAAATAAGAATTTTATTGAAAAGTATTAAAAAAAGTCTATAATCTTTTTAAAGGCTATAAATTCATGGATTTTAATAATTGTAATTAATAAAAATCCTCTTTAAATATTATACTAAAGGCTATAAATTACTATACTTTTATAGAAAGCTTTATAATTATTAATTCTTTATTTAATTTAAAATAAACTTTATTATTTATATTAATAGAGAATAATTTAACTATTATTTGTATTATATTTATTATTTAAATTTATAGCTTAATAGAAATATTTCTTATATTTAAAAAATAATTTAATTACTTTAATATTTTATAAAAGCATTCCTTTTATAAAGAATATTAATTATTAAATTATAATAATTATAGAAAATCTTTAATTAAATTAAATATTACTTTTAATAAATCTTTAATTAAATTAAATATTACTTTTAATAAATGATTAATTAAATTAATCATTATAAAAATTAATCGTAATATATTAAATTCAATAAATTAATATTTAAATATTTTAAAAAAAAGATTTTTTATAAATTAAAAAAATTGAAAAAAGTATTAAAGTTAATAGAGCTATAAAGCTTTTTAAATCTTTTAAAAATTAATTAATATTTTGTAAATTTAAAAATCAAAAGTTGACTTTTAATTTTTAAAAAGAAAAACAATTAAAAAAGAATTTTAAAACTAAAAACTTAAAATAAGTATATTTTTATTAATATATATAATTTAATTTTTAAAAATATATAATTTGAAAAGATTAATAATATAGGTTTTTATTAAATGTATTATTAATTTAAATAATAATTATAACTTTTTATAAACTTTAAATATTAAAAAAAAAGGTTTTTTTAAACTTTTCAAATTTCTTATTTAAAATAGTTTCTTATTTAATATTCAATTTATAGTTTATGTATTTAATTTTAAAAAATAGGTTATAAACTATAAATTTAATAATAATAAATTAAATATTATTTATATTAATAACAGTTTTATGACTATTAAGGGAATGAATATAATTACATTTAATATTTTTAATAAAAGTAATAAATATAAAAAGATAATCCTATTAAATATTTTCTTTTATTTATAGTTAAATGTAAAGTTTATAAATAGTTTAGAATACTATTAAATTAAAGAATATATTTAATATAATACTTTTTTTATGAAATCTATATAGTTAATATTCAACTATAAATTAAGTAAAAGTAAAGCTTTATATAATCTTTATAAATAAGTAAGTTTATATACTATATATAGCTAATAAAGCTATTAAATCCTTTATAATATAGTTTGTTCTTTATAATTAAAGAATATACTATACGATATAGCTATATAAATAGCTATTAAGCTTATAGTATAATAAAGGTTTAAATGTTTATTATTAATAAAGAAAAGGCTAAGGAATATATAGTTATTTAGAAGCAATACCTTTAAAGAAACAATTAACTAAATCTAGTCTTAAACTTATAAAAAGGTTTTTTAAAGGCAAATATTATGGTATAGAAAGGCAGGTTAAGGCAAATATTATTGTTATACTATAAAGAGGAAGAAAGCTTTAAGGCTTTATAGAAAGCTATAGCTAGGAACGTGTTAAGGCCTAGTTATATAACTGGAGCTTATATAATAATGCATTAATATTGCATTATAGTTAATACTATAATAATACCCCCTTTCGTTATTATTTTATTTAGCTGCAAATAGCTATATTATTTATATAAATTAAAATTATAAGTAATTTATATTAATACTTTTAATATAAAGGTAAATAAGGTAAATTATATAGTTTTTAATATTAATAATATATAATTTAATTATAGACTTTAATGCAATATAGTCTTTAAGTAATACTTTATAGTTATTAGTTTCTGTTTAACTATTTCGTTTTTTCTTTTTTTATAATTCCTTTTAATACTTATTACAGTAAATTTAACTTTATTAATTATTTTTTACTTAAAGTATAATAAAATAGTTATTTTAAATTATAAAAGGGAGTTATATAAAGTTAAGAAATCTTTATATTTTCTAGCAGACTAATACTATAAGCTTATAACTATACTTTTATTATTATATAAGTTTCATTTATTTATTATTTAGCTTTTTTATTTATTAATTAATTTTTATATTTTATATATTAATAAAGATCTTTTATTTAATAGTATAAATTAAGAATACCTTTTCTTATCCATTTATATTTTTTACACTTTTTTAAAGCTTCAATAATAGCTTTAATTATATAATAATATATTTAAATCGCTTAATAATAGTATTAATATAAAATAACCTTTTTCTCTTTACTACAAAAAGCTATTATAAGTAATGATATAAACGATTTATCTTTAAGTAAAGGTTAAAATTATAATTAATAAAGAAAATAATATATCAATCGTTTTAAATATTCTATTATTTATGCTAAATTTAGCTAATAAAAGCTAATAAATCTCATTGTTTTAATAAACGTTAATAAAAGTTTATAGATATCATTCTATATTTATATTAATTTCTTTAATTTAATGATTAATTTTAAAGTAAAAGCCTAATAATTATTTTAAAATAACTGTTAATTACTTTAAAGGTTATACTTAGAATTTTAATATCAATTATATACTATCGTTTAATATAATATTATTAAGTATACTTAAGCGTTTAAAGGTCTTATACTGCAGTAGCTGGAAAGGCTAGCTTTTTAATACTATTATAGAGAACATGAAATATATCTATATTTATAAAATCCTCTATAACTATATAGTTTTATGTAACTAGTATAGGAATAAAACTAGGAATTAAGGGAATAGTAATAGGTACTCCCTTTAAAATAGGGTTAAAGAGTAAGGGATTAATATTCTAAGAGCTAGGGATTATTTAATTTAAAAATCTAGCTTTATTTCTCCCTTTAATTCCTTATTATCCTAACTTATAGTAAGCTTTAAGATTTAAAGTTTAGGAATTCTATCTTTATATACCTTTATAGTTAATAATTTAAAGACTATATATTTAATTAATATATAAATAAAATAAATATTACTATTTAAAACTGCTAGTAGTCTTTTAATTTTAGTTTTAACCGCTAATTTATAGCCTTTAGCCTTTTATTTTTAAAAAATAAAAACCTTGTAATAAAAGTTAATAATTTTATATTTTTATAGGTTAAGCTTATAATCGTTATTAAAGTTTAAGTTTTTATATAATTTTGAATAAAAGGTAAAGTCTTTATTAATAATAGCTATATAATTAATTAATTTAAAAAGTATAGTAATAATAAAATTCTAGAAATATAGAAATAAATCAACTACTATAATAATAGCCTAAAGCCTATTTAATAAAACTTTAATAAAGTATTTTATTAAACTATTTTATTTATAAATATCAACGCTATTATAGGAATATATAATTCTTAAAGAAAAGAACTAGGTCTAAAGTTTTTAATTAATTTCCTTTCTATTATTATAATAAAATTCCTTAAAATACTAGTTATACTGTATTTTAAGGCTATTTATAAAGCTTTATATAGTAGCTAAAGGGGTAAATTTACTATAATCTGTTAAAAGGAATAGCTATTTTTTTTTTTTTTTTTATCGATAATTAAAAGATTAATAAAGGCTTTATTATAAAGTACTAGCTTTATAAAGAAAGTCTTAGCTTTTAAATAATTTAAAGAGGCAAGTAGATTAGCAATTAAGTTTAAATTAATCCTTTTAATAGCTTTTCCTTTATTATATACTAGGTAATCGAATTTAGTTTTATTAATAGAATTAAAGTTAAAAACTCCGGTAATTATTTTAATAATCTTCTTTAATACACTTAAATTAATATAACCTAGTTTTTTATATTATAGAAAGGCTAGCTTTAATAGCTTATAGCTAATACTATTTGTAATAGTATCTGCCTTTACTTTAATTAGCTTAATAACCTTTAGATTTTTAGTAATAAAAGATTCTTTAAATATATAGGGCCTGTCTTTTTTAAAGGTATCCTCTTTAAGCTTATTCCCTTTTATTTCTTTAGGCAATAAAGGTATATAGGGCCCCTATTCTTTTATTTAGTTTAAGGTTTCAGGGAATTTAAAGAAATCTTTTCCTTTAAGATTATTCTTTTTTATAAGCTTAAAACTAGATTTAGTTCATTGTTTTTTTAACGCTATTACTTTTAAAATAATTATATATTCTTTAGCCTTTTCTTTATTAATAGTAGGGATTTAAACCTTTATAAAGCTATAAACTCTATAGTTATTTATATAGCTATATAGTATAGTATATCCTTTAATAATAAAGAAAAAACTATATTTTAAAGGATTTAACAGCTTTATTAGCTATATAGTATTAGTAAAAAAAGTATTATATTAAATAAATCCTTTAATTTAATAATACCTTAAACAACTTATAAGGTTAATATTTAATTATAGGTCAAAGAGGGTATTTAATAATATTATTCTTTTATAGTTATTATTTTTGTTAAAAATATTAAAAGTAGCTATATTTATCCCTTTAAAGGTAATAGGGCCCCTATTAATATAAATAATACCTAGTTTCCTATTTTTAAGTTTATAGTCTATAAACGATTTTTTAAAATTAATTATATAAACTATAGATTTAATATTATACAGTAGATTATCTTAAATAGGAAGTTTAAGGGGTTTAAAGGTTTTAAAAGACTTAAAAGATTTCAAAAACTTAAAACACTTAAAAAGATTTTTCCCTTTTTTAGTGTTTAAGGCTTAAAGAAGATTTTGATTATTTTTTAAGTTAATAATAGATTTAATAAAAGACTTTTTAAATAGCTTTTTTAAGCTATACCATTTAATAATTAGATTGTATATACTAATAAAAATATAATACTCTTTAATGTATTTTTAGTTTTAATTTTATTTCTTTTAATTTCTTGCCCTTTTAAAAAAATTAAAAGCTAGCTTTTAATTTTTAAATTTAAAAGGTATTAATTAATCTTTTAAAGATTTAAAAGGCTTTATTGCTTTATTAACTTTATATATAAGAAAAAAAGGATTCTTAGTTTCTTTTAATTTATTTATTATAAAAAACTAAATATTAAAACCTTTAATTAATTGCCTAATAGCTCTATTAAATCTACCAGTTCCTTTAATTGTTTTAACCTATTAAAGAAAAGTCTTTTTTAAAGTATTCAAATATTAATTTATTTAATTCAATATATAATATTAACCTTTAAAATAGCTAATTTAGTTAATAGCCTATTCACAGCAGTATTAAATTTAATTAAAGATCCTTTATAATTATTATAATTTAATAAATAAAATTCCTTATAAAGGGAATCTCTTTATAAAGTATTAAAGTAGCTATATTATCTCTGTAATATTAAAGATATTTCTTTTAGGCTTTTAATTTAAGTAATAAATATAGTACAAATAGTTAATAAATGATTTTTAATTAATATAAATAATAGGGCCTATTTTAAATTAAATAAAGAATAAGCAATTATAGGATTTCTTATTAAAGTATAGTAATTTATAGCCTTGAATATAATACTTAAAGACTCTTTTTATTAATTAAAGTTAATAAAAGCTATTAGTTTATAGCTTTTTAGAAAACTATAGACTTTTTTTAATGCCTTTTTAATAACATTATTATTTAAAATAAAAATAATAGTTTAAATTTAAAAAATAAATAAAAATAAAACTTAAATTAATATCAAAATAAAGGTAAAAGCTTATATTTATATTAGTATAAAGGCTATCAAATTAATTTCTATTAAATTAGTAATTTTAAGTTAAAGACTTAATATAGCAGTAGTTAAACTAGCTAAAGTATTAAATAACTGCAATACAATAGTATTCTAACCCTTTAATTATACCTTTACTGTTTGATACACATAAATACTGCATCGTCCCTTTTCCTTCCTTCCTTCCTTTCTTCCCTCTTTATCTGCACTTTCCATATCAAATGGTAGCAATCTAGCGTTTTTCGATCGCAAGACCTTCATACATGCACCACACTGGCAACTATACTGGCAACCACAAGCAACCATCTCGGCATTATTAGCCAACCAACCTGCTAACCAAACTGCCAAACCAAACCGCCAAACCAAACCGCGTTAATCCTGGTTTTTGCTGTTTCCCTCGCGAGACTACGCCGCTTCCAAAACGATCTACAGCTGTTCCTTTTACTAGGCTTTACAGCTATTTCTTTATTAAGCGACGTTCCTTTTATAATTTTCCTTAAATTCGATTCAATTCGATTCGCAATGATTCCAACTAATCAACTCAGCCAACACAAACAACAACGTCTAAAACAGCTATATCGTCTAGATCGTTAACGCCGGACCTGTGGATCGTGTGGAACACTCTTTGGATCACGGAATCAACTATTTCATCATCTTCAGACCTTATGCCGACTAGAACAACCAAGACGGCCAAGTCAACGTCCAACGGTTCAACGCGTCTATCCAGTTCAACGCGTCTATTCAGTTCAGCAGCCCCAGCCACAACAACGCGATACTGTTCAGCACGGATCAGAACACAGACACATTGTTGGCCCGGCAAAGACCCCAGTTCGGGGGCCCCGTCAACGCGTTCAAATACACGTTCCAGCTAGCCGGCCTAGCCAACCACCTAAAGTCCAAGTCACACAAGACTTAAGGGGTTATCGTGTATTAAGTCATCAAGTTCAGCAACGCGTTATGGCCCCTATTCCAAGACCAAGGCAGCAATATAAGGAGGAATTCGGTTAGGAATTCGGTTAGGAATATGGGCTTTATAATGGTTAAGGATAGTAAAGGAATCCGAGGACGCATTGTTTTTCAACTAAGGCGGCGGCATTTAATATACATAAATAGTGTATCGTCCTTTTCCTTCCTCCCTTCCTTTCTTCCCTCTTTATCTGCACTTTATATATCATATTTTAATTTATGTAGCTATATAAAAGGAATATTAATAATATACATAAAAAGTTATAAATAAATAAATTAATATAAATCTTTATATTAATATTAAAAATATAAATTTCAAATAATAAAACTAAAGTATTTTAATTTAATTATTATACATAATAGTATTAAAATAAACTTTGAAAAAATAGCTATAATTATAAATTAAAAAAGAGCTTTAAACCTTTATAAACTTTAATACTTTTTAAATTTTGCGAATTTTTATTACTAGTTTATTAAAGACTTTTTTAATATTTATAAATCTTTAAATAGCCTTTTTAAAAAAATATACTATAAAATTAAATAAAGTTTTATACTATATTTAACTATTTTAAAATTTAATTCATAACTGCCTTAATATTTACCTTTTTAATTATAAAACTTTTCTTTTTTACAATAAATACGTTAAATTAAATATTTATTAATATTTTTTTAATATAATCAAAATAATATTTTACAATAAGTAATTTATTTTTATTAAGGTATTTACTTATTAAATATAATTATAAAATTTAAAATAAAAAAACTGTTAAGTTTTATTAAATTATTAAAGAAATAATACTTTAAACTTTAAAATATATAAAATAGATTTAAGATTATTATATACTATAAAAATTTAAAATATTTTATAATTATTAAAGTATTAAATTAAAGATAAATCTATTAAATTAAACTTTTATTTTAATATAATTTTTAAATTATTTACTAGTTTAAATTAAAAGCAGTAAAGTTTAATATATTAAATAAAATATTTAAAATATTTTCATAAAGTTAATTAAAATAATCATTCATTAAAAGAAAGCTTTACTTTTAAAACGCTACTTTAATCTTTATATTTATAGTAATATTATAAAGAGTATAGATAATAAAAAAAGAAATTTAAAATTAATAAATAAAATTTATATTGAAAGATATTAATTAATAAAATAATTAATAAAGCCTCTAAGTATTAAATATAATAAATATTATAATATAAGCGCTTTAAAACTTAATTATTTAATAATAGCTTAAAAGTATTTAAAGTAATTTAAAAGTAATAATATAAAACTTTTAAATTTATAGTAATTAAATATATTATTAAAAATAATTTTTCTTTTTATTAATAAATAAAGTAAAGATATATATTATATATTAAATATACTCTTTTAAGCTAACAGGATATTTAACGTAAATAAAAATATTAAACCTTTTTAATTATATATATTAATAGCTGTAAATATTAATGAATATTAATACTGTTATTAAACTTTATAATTTATATTTTTAAATAAAGTTAAATAAATTTACTTTTTTAAAAACTTTAAAATTATTATTAATATTATTTAAAGCTTAAAGTAATATTTTAATCAATTATATTATACTACTATTTAATTATAATTAATAAAGTTTAATTTATAAAAGTATTTTTATAGTAATATATTATTTAATAAAGATATATTATTTTATTACTATTTATATATTTAATATTAAAGAATTTACTAATCCTTTTATTTTATATATTTATATTTTATATAAAGCTTTAAAAATAATTATAGTAAATCAAATTATTTAATTTATATTTAAATTTAAAACTAGTTTCTTTAATAATTTAAAATTTAGTTGCAATATTCTTCAGCCTATTATTTAAAGACTAATAGTTAAATTAAACAGTCAAATATAGAAATAAAGTAATATTTTAAATACTTTATAAATTATTATTAAAATAATTAAATAAATTAATTATTATTTATAAAGATTATTTAAAGTAATTAAATATTTAAAATAATAAAAACTTTATTATTTTTTATAAATTATAATTTTTATTTATATTGAAAAGTTAAGCCTTTAAACTTTTATTTACTAAACTCATTTATTACTTAAAAAAAGAGTTTTTATAAAATAAATATTATAGTTAAATATTTTTAATAAGTTTTAAATTAATTAAAAGCGCTTTATAATATAATTAATTGCTTAATATAAAGCTATAGTTAATATATTAAAAAAAAACTTATATTAATTTATAATTAATAAAAAAGTATAGTTATAGATTAAATACTTTTAAATAAACTCTAATAAGAAAAGAGATAATAAATAAATAACTTTATATAAAATCTTTAATATATATTTTTAAGCTTATTAATTTAAACTTTTTAATTATATTTATATTTCTTTATATTTTATAACCTTTTTTAAACTATTACTAGTTAATAAAGCAGGCTAATTGATACGCATAAAAGCATATCCTTCCCTTCCCTTTCCTTTCCTGCCCCCTTGATCCTTCATTCTCTCCTTTCCACCTCATTATGTATCACTAATAAATATCTTTATTAAAATACAATACTATTAATAAATAAAAGAATAAAAATATGTAAAAATAAATCTTTAAAGAGATAATAAAATAAATAAAGTAATAAAAAAATAGAAATTTAATAAAATCTTTAACTATTATAATAAAGATAGCCTATACTATTATATAGCCTAAAAATACTATATATTAAGCTAGTAACCTATAAAAGACTTAAAAGGGCAAGACACTGCCTTTTTAAAATACTATATAAAAAACCCTAATAAGCCTAGCCTGCCTGCCTAGGTTAAAAAGAGGAAGATAACCGATTAGCTAGACCCGCGACGCAGCAGCTATTTATAATAGAATTAAGATAATAAAAGGATTAGAATATATACAATCTTAGAATAGCTATTTAAGGGCAAATAAAGTTTATAAAAGCGGGGGTACTGTTATAGTACTAAACCTGCCCTCTAATAACTTATTAGTATTATATGCGTCCTTATATAATAACTTGGTCCTACACCTTCGAACCATATTCTTATAGCTTCTTGCCTTATTTAAGGCATAATAAAGATATTACCTTGACCCGCTGTTCTATGTCCCGTAATATATATTTTAGGCAGAGCTTAAAGGCTTAAAGGCTAAGGGGTAAATTTATTAAAAGATCTTTACCCTTTATTATTATACTTTTTATAGCTTTATATTTAAAAGGTATATTAGCTTTTTATAGCTGTAAAAGGGTCTAGCTAGGCACTATTAATATATAGCTTTATATAGTTTAAAGCAGTTAAAGCATTTAATATTTAATAGGCAGACCTATATTTTATACTTAAAGCTGCTGTAGAGGTAGTATTTAGGCTTCCTTTTATATACTCGCTAAAGGTAAAAGTCCTAGTAATTTGAAAGAGGCTTCCTCTTCTCTGACTCGCGAGGCCACATTTGGAACCTTGCTCAACACATCGTTTCCCAGCAGACGCCCCTTGAAACTATTCCGAGGCACCGGAGTTAGTGTGAACGGTTAAACTCCAGTAACCTATGCCGTTTCATTGGCCTTTCTAAGGGTAATCTGGGCTCTGGTCCACAGCACTGCATCTAATCCTGGCAAGGGTCTACTCAGAATCGGTCTTGCGCAGCCCCACATACTATATCGGGACAGTCCAGACATCTTCTCGCTAAGCACTCAGAAGTCGATTAAACTGGAACTGGAGGAATTTCTATTACTGGTTTTATCCTTGCAAAAGCAACTGGTGCAATCACCATAGCAATTCCCCCCAGCCACAAAAACCTCCAAATTTGGCGCCGACTACTCAATGAACTACAACATTCATCCCAAATAGTCCAAGGAAGTCCCCCGGCTCACTAATGGAAAGGGCGTAGATTTCGTTTTCAACAACGGTGGTTCAGAGCCAGTTTTCCAGAGCAGAGCATCGCTCAAGATGGGCGGGAAAATATGTGTTATTAAATTCTTCTCTCCCGCAAGACAGCCAGAGATGGCTGAGATGACTGGTCTGGCTCTTTAAAAGGGCACTGTAGTAGGAGGGTCGACACAATTGCTTGAAAATTCAGTTCGAATTATATTGCAAAAGGGCCTTTGGCTGTCTGTTAACACAGAATTTCCATTCACGCGGGAAGGTGTGGTTCATGCCTTTGAGTATCTCAACCGTGGGATACATATCAGCAGGATCTGTACCAAAGGATCTGAATGACGGTGCATATAATGGATTGGATAGATTAGGAGATCCATTGGAATGTCACATTAGACTACTATAGAGCTGTTACTTACACCGGTTCTTGTCAATAATATGAAAGTTCAAGAAATGCCCGCTTCTATTTTATGTTTCCTTGCTAGTTATATAAACTAACCCTCTCTACCAACAAGCTTCCCTCCTACACCTACAGGTACCCCACCTTGTAGGTGCCTACTCACTAAAATTCATAACCTTGTAATTAGCTATTAAAAAAAATAAGCTTAATAATACTCCCTTACTTTTTTTAAGCACTTAAAGAAAGATAGCGAATACTATTAGACTTTAAGCGAATTAAAGATAACTAAATTTTACTGCTATTAAGTAAGCAGTATTTTAGCGATTTAAAAAAGAGGGTACTCTTTTACTTTTAACATAAAAAGGGATTATAATCTTCCTGTTTATATTTAAAAAACACTATATTAATAATAAATACATTAAAACTAATATCTTTAGACTTAATTTCGGTTTTAATATAAAACCTAATATCTTTTTTTTAAAAAGGGATTTAACAAAATTTATTTTCCTCCTTTTAAAATAAGCTAATAAAAGTACCTGCCTTTAATAACAGTAAATAGTTTATTATAGTTTATAAAATCGTTACTTAAATTAAAGAAATTAATATAATTTAAAAAGCTAAATAAAAAGCTTTATTTTTAATAACTTAAACTATTAATAACTATTTAATTAAATATTAAAAAAAGTATTACTTTTTAACTGCTTTATAAATAAATAAAGTATTTATTAATACTTTTAAATGCCTTTTTTCTTTAAAGGCCTTTATAAACTTTAAAAAGTTAACTCAAAACCCCCTTTTAATTTAATTAATAACTATATAGCTAATTAAAAAAAAGTTTATGAAAATAATAAATAATAATAAACTAAACTTGACCTTTTAATTTTGATTAATTTAAATGCTTTACTAGTAATTAATAGCTTAAAGTAAGTTATATAAATTATAAGTATAGTTAAAGGTATAAATAAAAACCTATTAATAAAAAAAGAAAATTATTTTCCTTTATGAAATAATAAAAGGCTAGCTGTTATTATAAAACTTAAAACTTAAAAATAAAATATAATAATTAAAAAACTTAATAATAAAATCTTTTTTTAAATTTTATTAAACTATAATTAAAAGAAAAGTTTTATTATTAAAATTAAATAAAAAGTTATTAAAATTAAAAAGTATAATAAAAAAGATATTATTTACTTTTAAAAAGTAAAATCTAGCTTTATACTATAAATTAAAAATAATAAAATAAATAAAACTAATTTTTATTTTAAACTTAACTGTAAAAGCTAATAGTTTAAAAATTAAACAAGTATGTATATAAAGGAGTTTTTTTACATAAAGTATCTTTAAATATTATACTAATACTTTAAGCATTTTCCCTATTAATATACTAGTTTTAATTAAAGTTTAAATAAATATTAAATTTAAAAAGCTTTTAATTTTTTATTAAAAACCCTTTTTAGTAAAACTCTTTATATTTATTATTATTTTATTTCTTTTAAAAAGGAAATTAAAATAGGCTGTAAACTTTTTAATTATTTAGCTTTAATAAAGCTTTAAACTTAAAAGGTATAAACAATTTAATGTAATAAATACTTTAGCTTATATTACCTTTAAAGATATATTAAAACTATATACTATAAAAAGTATAGTAAATTTACCTTTTAATATATTAATTAAAGTAAACACTATAATAATTATATTTAATATATTAATTATTTTACATTTTATTAATTTAATACTTTAAACTATTATATATATTCAATTATTAAAAATAATATAAAAGTATATACTGTTAAAGAATAATTTAAAAATATTAAAGAATTTAAAACCTAAAAATATTAAAAAAAGAACTTTACCCCTTTTACCTTTAAGCCTAAACCTAGCGCTTTTAAAAAAGGAACTCTTTAAGCTGCTTTAGCTAAATCCTTTAATGCCTTTAAGGCTTAGATTTAAAGACCGCTCTTTTTAAATAAAATAATACCCTTTACCCTTATAATAAAGCCCTTTTAAAATTAAATTTATTTAATATATATCTTTAATAGATTATTAAAGGAAAGTTTACCAGCCTATTTTACAGTAAAGGTTATTAATTTAAATGATTTTATAGATAATACTTTAAAGGAATGTTTTAAAAGAAATAAAACCTACAAATTTAATCGATAAACGCTAAACTTTATTAAAACTGTTAAAAAAACTTTAACTTAAAAGTCTTTTAAGTTAATATAAGAAAATAAAAGTAGTATTATAATATAGCCCTTTTACTAGCTTAAAAAAACAGTTTTAATATTATATTTATCTAAAAGCTATAAATTTATTAAAATACTTTATTATTTAAAAGAGAAGTAAAATTTTACTTTAACTTTTAAATATTTAATTTATTTAATAATTAAAAACAGACTAAACCTTTTATTTTTATATATATTAAAGAATTATTAAATCTATTATATTAATAACTTTTGCCTTTAAAATTAAAGAGTAACTGTATTTATTAAATAAAAGTCTATAGCTATATTATTATTAATATTTACTATAAAACTTCTTTTAATATTATAATAAAAACCTTTAAAAGGTAAAGTAAGCCCCTTTTAAATTTAAGTATTATAAAAGACTTTGATATATTATATTAAATATAGTAATTAAGTTAAATCTTAAATACTACAGGCAATAAACTAGCTAAATAGGTAGATAAATATAACTTAATCCGTACTTTTATAAATATATTTATAAAAGATTCTAAAAAATATATTAACTTTATTTTCTTTAACTGCCCTATATTAATAACTATTATAAAAAACCTAAATATAGGCTTAAACTATTATATAGTTATTACTTTACTTTTAAGCTTTATTATGCTAATAATTAATATAGGAAAGTAATATTTGTTTTAAAAGCCTATAACAGTTTAGCCAGTTAATATATATATATACATAGCTCCTTTTAAAGGTAAATATAACTAATTTAATTAAAAAAGACTTGAATATAGCTGTATAAATACTTTAAAGACTTTTTATAGACTATATATAATTAACAGGCAAAAGAAAATATTAAAGTAAATATAATACCTTTTAATAGGATAAAGACTGCTAGATAGCCTATTTAGCCTATATTATAATGCCCTTTAAAACTAATAAATAAATTAAAGTAAAGATACTGCGCAATATAATTAAATGTAAAAAATATAATTATTAAAATTAAATTATAGTTAAAGCTAGTTTAAGTAAAGGCATTTAGCAGATAATTAAAAAGTGTTAAGCTATAGACTAGTTTTAACCCCCCTTTTTAATAGATAGTAATAAAAGTATTTTAAACTTTAAAGAAAAAGCAGCTTTTTTTAAACAATGCCTGCTATAGTAAAAAGGAATAGAAAAAGATATTAAAAACCTATAAAAACTTTAAGCATTAAAGAACCTTTAAATACTATAAAATAAAATAATTATTAAAAAAAAAGTAAAAAAAGCTATAATTAAAGCAGGGAATATTATATTTAATACAGATAGTATATTAATTGCCCTTTTACACTATATATAGCCTATTATTAAAGAGTTTATTATAAACCTCTTTAAAGGCTGCTTTAAATTAAAATACTACTTACTCCGTTTTAAAAAATATTAAAGTTATTATTATTCCTAAGCCTAATAAACCTAACTATATAAACTATAAAGCTTTTAAGCCTATTTTACTGCTATTTTATATAGGAAAAGGCTTGAAAAGATTATTTATTAAAAGGGTATCCCTTTTAATAGGTAAATATAAAATCCTTTTAAAATAATACTTTAAAGCCTGCTTTAAAAAGCAGCTATAAATTTAATTGCCTGCCTAATTTATAATATTAAAATTACTTTAAATAAAGGGGAGGTTATAACCCTTTTTCATTTTAATATCTTTAAAGCCTTTAATATTATTATAAAAAATAAACTAGTTTTATAGTCTAAATAATAAAGCTAGTTTATTTCATTTAGAAATAAATAAAGTCTTTTATAAATAATAAAACTGCCTTTATTTATAAAAAAAAAATTTAATGTATTAAGCTTTACCTTTAAATATAAAGCTTTATAAAGATCCTTTATTTTTTGATTATATTACTACTTTACTTTAGCCTAATCTTTTAATTTAAAGATTAATAATTTTACTTTAAGTATATTAATAATATTATTATATTTATTATAAATAGGTTTACTTAAAAGACAGTTACTTTTATATAATAGGTGTTTAATAAAATATTAAAATAAAAAATAAAGAATATAATATCCTTTAACTATATTAAAACTAAATTACTATACTTTTATTATATAAAAGGCCAGATACATAAAAAAAGTATTATAATAAAAAGAAAATTAATTTAGCTTAAAAAGAATATCTAGTAATTAAAGGTTTACTTTAATTTAAAGCTCTCTTTAAGAAATATATAAAAACACTTATAAGTAAAGTATATAAAGTCTTTAATTTGTTTAAATCGCTTAATAAAACTTAAAAAAGTTTACCTTTTAAAGCTATAGTATAAGCTATAAAAGCCTATATCCTCTTTATTGCTTCATATAAGATAAAAGTATAATAGCTAAGGTATAAATAATAGTGATAAGTTAATTTTATTAAATAGGTAAATATAGAAATATTTAATTTAATAAATAAAATAAATAAAGCGTTTAAAGCTGCAGTAAAGGCAGTTTTTTTAATTTAAAAAACTATAAATATTTTTATTTTATATAAAGAGTTAAAAGTCTTTGTAATTAATATTACTTTAGCCTAAATTTAATGTAAATATATAATAAGATTTATAAGATTAAATTAAAATTATTTAATTAATTAATATATTAATAAAAAGCTTTTTTTTTAATTGCTATAGACTAAACTTTAATATACTGCTGCTTTAATTAATAAAACTATTAAACTTATACTTTTTATTAAAAAATCTTTATATATTTTTTTTAATTTTAATTTAAAAAGTATAGGTAAATTAATTGCAGTAAAAATATTTAGAAATAATTAAATCTCTCTTTTTTTATTTAATTTTAACTTATATTAATAGGTTTTAAATTAAAGGGAATATAAGTTAAAGAGTAATTATATAATATAAAGTAAAAGTAACTATAAATACTAAATACTATAATAATATAAAAGTCTATAACATAAAAGTATAGGCTACTTTAAAGGCTATAAAGCTAATAGCTAGATATATAAAGGAAAATTATATAATTTAAATAGTATTTTTTTTAGATAATTTGTTAGTAATTAATAGGCTATTTAATAAGCCCCCCTTTTTATATAAAATATATATATATATTTCTAAAAACTAATATAAAACATTTTACTTTATAAAACCTTTATTTTATAGGTTTTAAAATATAAGGATGTTGTGGCGGAGCGTGGCACAGCTATATAGAGTATAGAGAGATAGGAAACAAAGCTTAATTCTATAAAAGAGAATATGCTATAGTGGCCTCGCTATATATACATATAGCTAATATAAAGAAAAAGCTATATATAGGCGCTTTATAAGCGCCTGTATAGTCTAATATATCGCTTACGCAGTATATATATTAGCTTATATCTGCTTATATAGCAGATAAAAGCTCCCTAACGCCAGTAAACAGTAGGGCCTAAGCCTACTTAACCTAATATACCCCCTAATTAATAAAGCTATTCTTAATGCCTTATTAACTGCTACTCCAGCCTATTTATACTATTATAATTAACTGGCCGCGCTCTTAAAGCCTTTTTTATTTAATTTAAAGCTCTGTATTATAAATATATATTAATATTTTATTATAAAAGTAAAAGGAATATAAGTGCTATAGCTATTATTATTCTATAATAATAGGAAGTTAAATAATAAAGCTTTTAAGTAAGTAAATTAGTTTTAAATAGCTAGAATAGGTATATTAGCTACCCTTTAACTTTATTCCTTACTTTTTTTTAGTTATTAATGTTATTATTATTAATATTAATAATAATATTAATATTAACAGTAATAGTAATATAGCTCCTGCTATAAATATTATACTTTTAATTAATTCCCTTTATACTATATATTTATTAGCTAACAGTAAAATTATAAAAGAAGAATACTTTATTTGTAAAGTCTAGTTATAATTACCCTTTAAAGGTAGTTTATTACAGTATTAATTGCTCGGCTAGCTAAGCAGCCACGCCTATTACTGCTCCTGCGCTTACGCTAACTCTTACTCTAGCTTTTAGTTTTACGCCAGCTAGTCTAGCCTAATTAAAAAATACTATAGCTTTTACTACTTTTAATGCGCGCTATACTACTATTATTATAACTACTTATAAAGTGCGCTTTACTATTAAAGCAGTTACTGTTTTTACTTTAGCCCCTGCCTTTATTACTACTACTGCTACTTTAATAACTACTTTTATAATTACTTTTACTATAGTTACTTTTATAGCTGCCTTTACTTTTACCTCTATTACTATTACTGCCTTTATTACTATACTATTATTCCCTCTTTATAAAGCTTATTTAAAGTTAACAATTGCTAATAAAAGAGACTTTTTTTAATATATTTCTATTACCTACTTTTAGCAGTATATTATTTACTTTAATAATAATTATTAATATATGTTTTAAGAAACTCCTTTTTAATTTACTTATATTACTTGATTTAATTATATACTTTATAGTTATTTAATACTTATATTAATTATATATTAACTTTTTTGAGCTATAAATAAAAAGGATAATTAAATAAATATACCTTTTTTTCTTTATATATCTATAAGCTTATATAATTAAATAGTAATTTAATATAAAAAGGTATTGCGCCTTTAATTTAACCTATTAAAGGAGGAGAATTTAGTTTACTTTAAAAAGGCTACTGCTTTAGGCAGTAGCAATAATAATAATAATACCCTTTATATATAGGTATATAAGGGCTAAAAAGCTTTTAGAGAATAGTTATTATAGTAATAGAATGCGCCCTTTATAGTATATAGCCTATAGGCTAAAATTAACTAGTTTCCTATATTTTTATATATTTTATTCTAGTAACTATATATCTATTAAGTTTAATAGTACTGTACAGTGCTTAAAGTTTTACTATAATAGGGCTTTAATAAATTTATTAGCAGGTATAAAGTTAATAGAAAGATAAGAAATTATAAATAATTATTTTTAATATTCCTATTAAAGCTATATATTTTATATATTAATATAATACAGTTAAGTATTAATTTATATACTTTCTTTAATTATAATATATAATTAATTAATTATTATAATTGATATTTTAATTAATGCTAGGTTTAAATTTTTTTTTTTAAAAAAGGCAATATAAATTTATAGCCTTTTTTATGATTTAAGTAAAGGCAAATAGTTTAGCTTTTATTATAGATATACTAATAGTGCTTTAGCGCATTGCATTTTATAAAATAAAGCTTAAGAAAAGTATAATAAAATACCTTTAAAATAATTTTTAAGTATTTATATTATTAGTGAAAGAAGTATTACTTAAAGCAGTTAAGATTTATATTTCTCTTTTCCTTTTATATTAATAAGTTAAGAAATACTATATATATAAATAGTAAATTAACTAGTTAACTGCTTTAAAGTGCTTTTTACTAGGGTTAGTTAGAAACTATAATAAAGCTAAGGGGCTATAAGCTATATTAAGCCTTATTATAATAGCTATATAAAGTATTAATCTTACTTTCTTTTAATATATTTTAATAGTTACTTTTAAAGCTTGCAATATACTTTTCTAAAGCTTTATAATAGGTATTAAAATTATAGGAAATTATATTCCTTTATTAAGCGTAAATTATTTTATAATATTTTTAAAATAGGTTCTATAGGAAAAGTATATTTTATATCTTATATAGTTACAAGTGATTTTAATCTTTAAAAACTATTATATATCTCGTTTATTATAAAGTTTATATTTTACTTTTAAAGTATTAAGTAGCTTAATATAAAAAGCTTTCTTATTATAATAATATATAATTAAAATATAATTTATATAAAATATAATAAAGATCTTTTAAGCTTTATTATAGAAGAAATAAAGCTTTTTAAAGCTTAAGATTAACTTTTATTACTTTAAGGTTAAAGATAGTTTATTAAACTATAGTTTTAGTAAATCTTTTAAGCTATATAAGGCTTTTATAAGCTTTAGATAGATATTTAGCTGTTTAAAGCCTTTAAAGAGCTTATATATAACTAGTGTTAGGTTGAGTAGGCTGGGGCCCTACCGTTTACTAGCGCTAAGGAGCTTTTATCTACTTTGTTAGCAGATATAAGCTGATATATATATCGCGTAAGCGATGTGTTAGATTATACAGGCGCTGTAAGCGCCTGTATACAGCTTTTTCTTTATATTAGCTATATATATATATATAGTGAGGCCACTACGGTATATTCCCTTTTATAGAATCAAGCTTTGTTTCCTATCTCTTTATACTCTATATAGCTGTGCCGCGCTCTGCTATAGTTATAAGCCCGGGTAGTAACTATTAAAGTTACTAGAAACTTCTACTTTAATACTATATCTCTCTTTATACCCTTTACCTTTGCCTTTAAGCTGCTAAAGCTATCTTTTATAATAGATAGTGCAGGGGATATTACTTTTATAAAGCTGGAATTAATAGTTTAATAGATTAAATAGATAACTGTTTTTATTAATTATATAACTACTGCTAGGGTATAGAATAGGATTAATCTAGATCTGCTTAATTAGCTAAATAATAGTTTCCCTACTTTTAAGCCATTTACTTTAGTAAAAGTAAGGGAAATCGCGATTAAAGTATTTAATTTAAACCCCTTTTTAGCTGATATCTCTATTTACTATAATAGTATACTTTAAAAGCATTAATTCTTTGTTAATGGCGATACTGAAAAGAGGAAGGCTAAAGTTGTTATTTTAAAGTAGATCTAGAAAATAGTTAACTCCAGTATTTATACTTTAGTTTTAGTAGACCTTTAAGCCGCGGCCTTAGCCTCTGCTGCTACTAGAGCAGCCTATAATAATAACGAGGATTTTAATGTAAAGTTTACTATTTATTAAATTGTTAGAAAGCTTAGGGACTGACTAGCTTTTCGCGTGGATATAATATATAAGGAAATACACTTATCCTATTAATATATACTGTATAAAGTAAAGCGCGGGAATATTAGGCTAGAAGGATAGTATACCTACTAGGCGTGTATTTATGCGAGTATAGTAAGGTACAAGCTTCTTAAGGTTACAGGAACAGCTTTTTAAATGGCTTTTCTTAAAGCTATTAAAGCATGCTTTACTTTAAGCTTTGCTGCCTATTACTTATATTATATAAATAGCCTAATTAAAAGCAGTAAAATAAATAAGATTTTCTCTTTTAATTTATTTAGACAGCTTTTTTTAAATACTTTAAAGAATATAGAGAATTATATTTATAGCTTTTATATAATATTTAGTAACTGCTTTAATAATATATTAAGCAGTAATAATATATACTTAAAGCCTTTTATTAGTAAAGAGTGCCTTTATAGACTTAAAAGGTATATTTAGCCTTTAGATAATTGCAGTAAAGTATATACTATACTTACTGGAAAGCTTAATAAGAAAGGGAAATATACTTTTACGCCTAAATAAGCTATAAAGATTTGCGCGCGCCTGTAAAAAGATAAATAATAGGTTATTTGTAAGAAGCTTAGTAAAAGGGGTATTAACTTTACTGCCTTAGCATAGGGAGGAATAGCTTTAACCGTTATAGCTGCTTTAATTTTTCTGGATTTAATTAATAAAGAAGATATAAGCTTTACAGTATACTTAATAAGTGTATTAATATATATTAATATATAGGATATACTTTACCGCCTCTTTTAAAGTACATTTTTTAATATATATAATATTATTTATTTTATAAATAGCAGGAATTAGTTTATTTTTAACTCTTTTATCTTAAATATAGAAAAGGACTATATTAAAGTAGGAGGAGCTAGCTATTTAATAATTAAAAAAGGTTATTATCTATTAAAAGATACTTTTTATAATTTATATTAAAAGATAATGCGCTTTATTAAGCTTTTAGATATAGCTATAGTTAAAGGATTTTATATTAATATTATATTTTTATTAAAGCTTTAAAAAGCAGGGATTTAGCTAATAGGGTATAATAATATACTTTGCACTAATATAGCCAGTTTAAATACTATTATAAGGAAAGTAGAGTATAAGTATAATCTTTTATTTCTTTAATATAAGCCTTTATTGCTTTATATTGCCTTTATCTTTTAATATATTATATTAAGCAGCTTAATAGCTTTTTTTATTTTTCTTAATATAGACTATAGTATTTATATAGTGTTAAGAAGCAGGAGAAGATTAATATATAATCCCTTAATACTATAATATAACTTTAAATAGCTTTAGCATTTATAATCAAAATATTTAGGCCTAGAAGCGCTTAGAGCGTTTATAAAGAATACAAGGAATATATATATTAAGGGAATTATATATATAGAATGTAAGGTTTATGCTTTTATATATACGAAATAGGTTATCTTTTGCAGATTGTTTAATAGATAAGTATTAAAATTATTCTTTAAAGTATATTAAGATTTTTAAGATTATCTTAAGGGCTATAATAGGGATAACTAGCTTCTAGTGCTTAAAGAAGAATATACTATATAGCTATATATATACCTTTTATTAAATAAAAAATAAGAAATTGTTTTTAGTGCTTTTTTTAATTTTATAAGTATAGTAAAGATATAATATAATATCTCTATATACTTTTTTAGGCAGGATAATAAGAAGGCTGTAATTGCAGTTAAAAGCTTATCATGCTTTTAGATCTAGGCTAATATAGAGGGTATTATTTTAGAGTTGCCCTTTTTTATATATATAAGCTAAATGGCGCTTTAAAAGAGGCAGGATAGGAAGTTATAAATAAGTTAATTAAGATACTTAAAGCTATAGGTCTTTTAACCGATTTATAGCCAGAGAGTATAAAAGCTATAGTGTATATTATTAATATAAGTCCTATATACAGCTTTAATATAACATTACTTATTAATCAATTAAAGTAACAGTTCCGCGACTTTGCGCTTTTTCTAATAAGGGAGCTTTTCGCGGATTTATAGCTAGATTAAAGTAGTCTTTATATATATAGCTACTGCGCCTATATATTTAATAAAGACTATAAAGCTAGCCGGAAAAAAAGAGAATTTAAGATTAAGCTTAAAGGGCTAATTAGATATTTTGTTAGCTATACTATAAATAATATATATTGCATTTAGTTACTTTGTCTAGTAAAGGTAATTATTATAAAGAATATATAGTTTAATAAGACTAGCTTTTTTAATAGTAATAAAGAGATTATAAATAAACTGTTTATAGCTGAGTTAAATAAGCTATTTAATAAGGTTAAAGAAAATAAACTGGAATTTAAACTTTTCCCTATATATATTCTTATAGTAAAAAATACCTTTATAAGTAATACAGAAAAAGAAAGTATACTTTTAAAGGTAGCAGAGATATAAAGTATTAAGGATAGCTTAATAATGCTTTAAGTAAACTATTAGCGCACTTAAAAAAACCTTTTAGTCTTTAAACACTAAAGGCTACCTTAAAATAGTTAATCTTTATAGATAATATTAGCGCGTTAATAGGAACCCTGGGTAATACTTTAGTAAGCGATTTACTTTTTTCTATAAAAAGGGATATAGCAGAAAAACAGCATTATATATTAAAGGTATATAACCTAATAAAGGAGGATAATCTATTAAGGCTGGAAGTAGATTAGCGTATAAGAGACTTGCCTATTTTTATAAAAAAAGAATAGACTTTTAAGGAAATATTAGCTAGTAATCCTTTAAGCAGTAAAGCAGTAGCTGATATTTATAAGAGCTTAAAACTTTAAAGGAAATAACCTATAAAAAAGGCTAATAAATACCTTTTAATATATAAAATGAAAATATATACCTTAAGCACTGCTTTTAAGGATAATAAGCCTAATATATATTTAATAATTACTAAGCTGTTTAGTTTAATGCTATATTAACTACTATTTAATTAATAGAAGCCGATAAGTAATATATTAAAGAGCGCAGAAATAGTATTTACTGTTTTTAATATAGTAATAAACTATAAATCTTTTTCCTAGAAAAGTATAGCTTTTAATAAGTTAACTGTTTATTAGGAGGATTTAGCAAAACTACTAAAAGACTAAAAAGAGCTTATAAAATACCTACTTAAAGATAAGTTTAAGTAAACTACGCGTAATAAAATTAACTTTCTATATATAAAAGGAACCTAGTAAAAGATATTATACTTAAAGGCAATAATAAAGCTATTACTAATATATTAGGTTTTTATTTATAAGTTTAACTAAAATAGAAATGTAAAATGCTATAAAGTTTATTTTATAGTCTACAGGGATTTATAAAAGTACTCTATTATAGAGAGTATATATATAGCTATATTAGCAGCGCGTTCTTTCTATATATTTATTATTTTTATAGTAAAATTTCACTTTAAGTTAAAGTAATATAATATTAAGAATGTTTTTTTTAATACTTTAAGGGATAAGAACTTGAAATTAGTTATATATGAGCTCTTTAAGGGTTTTAAGTAGCTGAATATCTATCTAAAGCTCGCAAAAGCCTCATATAGCTTAAAGGACTTACTAAAGCTGTAGTTTAATAAACTATCTTTAACTTTAAAGCAATAAAGGTTAATCTTAAGCTTTGAAAAGCCCTGTCTTTTCTATAATAAAGCTTAAAAGATTTTTATTGTATTTTATATAGATAATATCTTAATTATATATTATTGTAACGATAAAGCTCTTTATATTAAGCTATTAAATACTTGAAAAGTAAAGTATAAGCTTTATAGTAAAGGAGATATGCAGTGGTTTTTAAGGATTGAGATTACTTATAATTATATAAAATATAGGATATACTTTTCCTATAAGACTTATTTTAAGGAAATTGCGAAATAATTTAGGCTTAATAATAGAATATAGCTTTTTATAATTCTAATACCTGTTATAGAGCTTTAGAAAAGTATATTATAAGCTTTAAAAGCAACTATTAAGATATATTAAAAGAAAGCAAAATTAATGCTTTATATAGCTATTATAATAAGGTTTAATATAGCTTATAGCGCTTTAGTTTTATTATAGTTTTTAACTAACCCTAATAAAAAGCATTTTAAAGCAGTTAACTAGTTAATCTGCTATTTGTATATATAGCGTTTTTTAGCTTTTTAGTATAGAGGGCGCAGGGAAATATAGGTTTTAACTGCTTTAAGCGATATTTCCTTTACTAATAATATAAATACTTAAAGATTGTTTTAAAGGTATTTTATTATACTTTTCTTAGGCTTTATCCTATAAAATATAATATATTAAAGTACTGTTAATATATTTATAATAAAAGTTAAGCTATTTGCCTTTAAATAAATAGTGAAAGAGGCTATAAGTTTATATTACTTTTTTTAAAAGATAAAATTTAAGCCTAGTATTAATTAAAACATTAACTATAATAATTAATTAACTATATACGTTATAATTAAAAAGAGTATGGGAATTAATATTTACTTGTATTATATTAATATATAAAATATGTAGCTTTAATAGGAATACTAGAAAGGATTATTTATAGTTTTTTACTTTTCTATTAACTTTATATCTATTAATAGGCTTATTAAAGCTTTACTATAGCAGTGCTTTAAATACTTTAAAGTACTATTAAACTTAGTAGATATATAGTTACTGGAATAGAATATATAAGAATACAGGAAACCGGTTAATTCTAGCCTATAGGCTGTATACTATAGGCGGTGTATGTTATTACTGCAATAACTATTCTCTAAAAGCTTTCTAGCCCTCGCGCGCTTGCGTGTAAAGGGTATTATTATTATTATCGCTACTGCCTAAAGCAGTAGCCTTTTTAAGGTAAACTAAGTTCTCTTCTTTTATTAAATTAAATTAAAAGTGTAATACTTTTTTATATTAAATTACTATTTAATTATATAAGCTTATAAGTATATAAAGAAAAGAGAGTATATTTACTTAATTATCCTTTTTATTTACAGCTTAAAAAAGCTAATATATAATTAATGTAAGTATTAAACAATTATAAGGTATATAATTAAATAAAGCAATATAGGTAAATTAAGGAGGAGTTTATTAAAGGGTATATTAATAATTACTATTAAAGTAAATAATATATTGCTAAAAGTAAATAATAGAAATATATTAAAAGAAGTCTTTTTTGCCAGTAATTGCCGACTTTAGATAACCTTTATAAAGAGGGGATAATGGTATAGTAGTAGGGGCAGTAGAGGGAGTAGCCTTTAAAGCAGTAGCAGTAGCGATAAAGGCAGGGGCTAGGATAGCAGTAGTAGGAGGAGGAGTTGACGAAAATAAAGATAAAGCTGCTTTAGCAGTAAAGCGTACTTTATAAATAGCAGCTAAGTATATATTTAAAGCGGCAATAGCCGCAATACGCTTAGACTGGCCAGGACTAGCCGGCGCAGGAGCAGGAGCCGGCGTAAAAGTAGGAGCAGGAGCAGTAATAGGTATAGCCGCTTAGCCAGCTAAGCGACCAATGCCGCGATAAGCTACCTTTAGGGGGCAACTACAACTACACTTTACTGATAAAGTATTCTTCTTCTGCGATTTTGCTATTAGCTAATAAATATATAGCGTGAAGGGAATTAGTTAGAAGTGTAATATTTATAGCAGGGGCTATACTGCTATTACTGTTAATATTAATATTATTATTAATATTGATAATAATAATATTTATAATTAAAGAAAAAGAGTAAGGAATAGGGCTAGGGGGGCAGCTACTATACCTATTCTAGCTGTTTAAGACCGATTTACCTGCCTAAAAGCTTTATTATTTAATTTCCTATTATTATAGAATAATAATAGCTATAGCGCTTATATTCCTTTTACCTCTATAATAAAATATTAATGTATATTTATAATAAAGAGCTTTTAATTAAGTAAAAGAGGCTTTAAGAGCGCAGCCAGTTAATTATAATACTATAAATAGGCTAGAGTAGTAGTTAATAAAGTATTGGGAATAGCTTTATTAACTAGGGGGTATATTAGGTTAAGTAGGCCGGGGCTTTACTGTTTACTGGCGCTAAGGAGCTTTTATCTACTTTGTCAGTAGATATAAGCTGATATATATATCGCGTAAGCGATGTGTTAGACTATACAGGCGCTTACAGCGCCTGTATATAGCTTTTTCTTTATATTAGCTATATGTATATATAGCGAGGCCACTATAGCATATTCTGTTTTATACAATTAAGCCTTGTTTCCTATCTCTCTATACTCTATATAGCTGTGCCACGCTCTGCTACAACTAGTTTTAAGTTTTTATCCTTTAAAGTATTAAAGAGGTATTTTTAATATTATACTGCTTTAATTTAAAGTTAAATTTTACTGTAAAAGTAATAAATATATAGAAAGAATGCATTATTAATAGTTTATATATATATTCTTTATAGTAAAGCGCTTTTATAAATCCCTATAGATTATAAAATAAGCTTTATAGTATTTTAGATTTTTATTTTAGTTAAATTTATAAGTAAAAACCTAATATACTAGTAGTGGTTTTATTATTGCCTTTATATATAATATCTTTTACTAAGTCCCTTTTATATATAAAGAATTAATTTTAGTATATATAGTTTACTTGAATCTATCTTTAAGTAAATGTTTTATAAGCTTTTTTTAGTCTTTTAATGGTTTTACTAAATCCTTTTAGTAAATAGTTAATTTATTAAAAGCTATACTTTTCTAAAAGGAAGATTTATAGTTTATTACTATATTAAAAACAGTAAATACTGTTTTTATACTTTTTAATTTATTATTTATTAGCTTTTATTAATTAAATAGCAGTTAATATAATATTATATTAAAAAGCCTAGTAATTATTAAATATATATTAGGCTTATTATTTTTAAAAGTAATATTTAAGGTATATATTTTAGTTTTATATATTAATAGATATTTATTAGCTTTTTTTATAGGTTATTTCTTTTAAATTTTTAAGCTTTTATAAATATTAACTATTACTTTACTGCTTAAAGGATTATTAGCTAATATTTCCTTAAAGGTCTACTTTTCTTTTATAGAAATAGGCGAGTCTTTTATATATTAGTCTACTTTTAGCTTTAATAGACTATCCTTTTCTATTAGGTTATATACTTTTAATATATAAGGCTATTCTTTTACTATATCCTTTTCTGTAGAGAAAGGTAAATCGCTTACTAAAGTATTGCCTAAGGTTCCTATTAACGCGCTGGTATTATCTGTAAAGATTAACTATTTTAAAGTAGCCTTTAATATTTAAAGACTAACAGGTTTTTTTAAGTGCGCTAATAGTTTATTTAAAGCGTTTATTAAACTATCTTTAATACCCTATATCTCTATTACCTTTAAAAATATACTCTCTTCTTTTATATTATTTATAAAGGTATCTTTTACTGCAGGAATATATCTAAAAAAGAGTTTAAATTCTAGTTTATTTTTTAACTTTATTAAATAGTTTATTTAATTTAGCTATAAATAGCTTATTTATAATCTTTTTATTACTATTAAAGAAACTAGTTTTATTAAACTGTATATTGTTTATAATAATTACTTTTATTAGGCAGGGTAATTAAATATAATATATATTATTTACAGTATAGCCAATAAGATATTTAATTAGCCTTTTAGGCTTAGTCTTAAATTCTCTTCTTTTTTAGTTAACTTTATGGTCTTTATTAAATATATAGGCGCGGCAGCTATATATATAGAGCCTGCTTTAATCTAGCTATAGGTTTACGGAAAGCTTTTTTATTAAAAGGGGTATAAAGTCGCGGAACTATTGCTTTAATTTGTCGATAAGTGATATTATATTAAAGCTGTATATAGGACTTATATTAATAATATGCGCTGTAGCTTTTATGCTTTCTGGCTATAAGTTAGTTAAAAGCCCTGCAGCTTCCAGTATTTTAATTAACTTATTTATAACTTCTTAACCTGCCTATTCTAAAGCACTGTTTAGCTTATATATATAGAAAAAGGTAAGCTTTAGAATAATACCTTTTGTATTAGCCCAGATCTAGAAGTATAATAAACTTTTAACTGTAATTATAGCTTTCTCGTTATTTTACTTAAAAAAGTATATAAAGATATTATATTATATTTTTACTATATTTATAAAGTTAAAAAAAGTATTAAAAACAGCTTTTTATTTTTTATTTAGTAAAGGGTATATATATAAGTATATTATATATTCTTTTTTAAATACTAAAAGCTAATTATCTTTATTATAGCTTTAAGGATAATCTTAAAGATCTTAATATACTTTAAAGAATAGTTTTAGCGTTTATCTATTAAATAGTCTATAAAAGATAACTTATTTTGCGTATATAAAAGTATAAGCCTTATAATTTATATATGTAGTTCCTTTAATGTATATATTCCTTGTATTCTTTATAAACGCTCTAAGCGCTAATAGGCCTAAATGTTTTAATTATAAATGTTAAAGCTGTTTTAAGTTATATTGTAGTATTAGGGGATTATATATTAGTCTTCTCCTGCTTTTTAATACTATATAAATGCTATAGTCTGTACTAGGATGTATAAAAAGAGCTGTTAAGCTGTTTTGTTAGGGGTAACTAATATGCCTAACGCACGTGCGTTTTTCCTTTTAGTTTACCTAAGAAAGGTTGGCCGCTTATTTAAGCGGCTATTAGATTAGGAAAGTATAAGAGTATAAAGATATATAGATAGACCTAGTTTAATAAAAAGTAATCTTTTTCCCCCTTTAATATATAACCCTACCTGTAAAAATATAGCTACTAAAGTATATAAAAGTAACTGTTAATTGCTTTTAGCTGCTGGCATTATAATTAAATAATCTGCAATATCTTTTAGTCCCTATATTATTTAATCGCCGCTTTATAGTTCTATTAAAAGCGCGGTTCCTGCACTTAATACTAGTTATTGTATATAGGTGTATATATATATTATATATATATTTTAAAGTATTAATTCCCCTTTAATAAAACTAATGACCAAGATAAGGGGAAATCTTAGAGATTATATACTAAGAAATAATTATTAAAGGCACTTTTATACTACTATTAAAACTTAATTTTACTTAACTATTAATAAAATTATAGGCTAGTTTTACTTGGTCTTTATATAAATATAAAATACTTAACTAAAGGAAATAGCCTAAAACCCTTTCTGCAACTATTTAATATAACTTAATATAATACTTAACTTTAAAAATGCAGGTTATCTAGTTACAATTTCTAAAAAGATATTAGGATTAGTTAACCTAGGTATAATGCGCTAAAATATAATAAAAGAGCAGAACTTTAAAAAACTACTAATTAATAATACCTGCCAATTAAAAGTTAAGATTTTAAAGAAAATTACTAAAAGATTAATTACTATAGTAAAAGCGAATATATAGATAAAACAGTTAATATTATATAACTTAAGCTCCTTTAAACTATTAATATACTATTATGACTTTTATTTTATTTACTAGTAGGTAGGTTAATAGGTAAAATAGCTATAGGGGGTTAATAAAGGATATATTAATTATTTAATCTCCTAGTATAAAGACTTTATTTTAATTTTATTAATATTCCTGGCTAGGTTTTTTTAACTTTAAATAAAAGTATTATTTTTACTGCTTTTATAATCTCTAGTATATAGGCTGTCTTTATTTATATTAAAGATATTTAAAGAAAATATAAAAAGGATAATAACCTAATATTTTACAATTAATATTAATATCAGAAACTATCTTTAAAAGATTAATTAATTTCTTTATTTTAAATAGATAAATATAACCCTTTTTTTTATAAAAGAACTCCCTATATTAGCGGTATATATTATTACAGTTCCTTTATTAAAAAAGTATATCCTTTTTTTAATTAAAAGAGAAATACTTTTTTAAAGGCTAGTTATCTGAGTCGGATAACTTTAATCTGCAAGAGAAAAGGCATTCTTTTATTAAAGAATTATTTAATTGAGACTTTAATAATTTACTTTAATTTAAAGTAAAAGAATTTAAATTAAACTAATCACCTCCTTTTGCTAAAATACTAAATATAACCCTATCTTTAACCCTTCAACCTAAAGAATTATTTAATTATATACTTAACCTAATATTAATAATATTTATATTTATTATAATAAAATCTAAAAAAGGATTAAGCTTTTTAATGGAAAAAGGGAAATTACTATCTTAACAGTTCCTTTTTTTTATTTAAGCCTTTAAGAATATTTAAAGTATAAAGCTACTAATAAGGATTAACTTTATAAGTAAATTTAATAATAAAAATATTTTTTAATTCTTAAAAAACTATAAGTAAAACATAATAGATTCGGGAATTTTAATTAAAGATTAAAGGAGGTACTTAAAAGTATGTATAAAAGTAATGGAATAAAAGATAGTTTAGATTTTTATTAAAGAAAATATTAATTAGGATAAAATAAAATAAAAACTTTTATAATACTATAAGTAATAGGATAAAGATTAATGAGAAGTATATATAGCATAACACTAAAACCTTTATTGCTATAAACCTATAAAAATATAGTCTATAATAGATTAATTACTTTAATATTAATATTTCTATTAAAAGTTTAATAAAAGAAATTAAAGGATAGTAATATTATATTTCTATAATATTATAAAAGTAATACTATTAAACCTGCTTTAGCTAGTAATAGCTTTTAAAGGGATTAAAGAAATTAATAATTTCAAGGATTTAATATATATTAAAGTCTAGATACTTTTTTATAATAAAATACTAATAAAGTTTTATATTTAAAGAGCCTATTTTTAAACGTTTAATAAAAGACTATTTAAAACTAGGGATTTATTAGATGTATTTAAATTAAAGTTAAATTTCAAGATAAAAAAGTGAAAAAAAGAATAGCCTAAACTTACAGGATTAACTATAACTTTATAGCTTAAAGATTAAATAAATATTTTATTTAAAAAATTTAATAAACTAAAAATTTAACTTTTCCAGCAAAAGGAAAAGGCAATTAACTTAAGAAAAAGAAAATATTATTGCATTATTATAATTAGTAATAAACCTAAATAAAGACCTTTTATGTTAATAATCGCTATTGATAACATTAATATAATAAACCTTTTATATAATAATATACTAAATATTTTCTTTATTTACTATTTAAAGGCAGTTATTAATATTAAATACTGCTAGTATTATAAAAATAAAGACTATTTTCTTTAAAACTGCATTAAATTAGCCTATAATAAAGGCTATAGGTTTATAATATATAACCTAGCAGTAAAAATAATTTAAGTAAACCTGCGGAAAACCTTAATCCTGCTTTGATTTATTATATTAATTATAATTATTAAAACCTGTATATAAAAAATACTAATGCTTTAAATAGAATTATTTAAAGCTTAAAATAAGGTTTCTTTAAGCCTATTATTTACAAAAAAAAAAAAAATTTAACTTTTTTAACTCAAACCTAACTACTTATAAGGCTAAACTCTTTAGCATTGTTTACAATAAAATAGTGTATAGGGAAATATTTAAAATCTAAGTATTATAAAAGTTAAATATAATTCCTGTAAAAGGATTAATAATAAATATTATATACTTTATAGGCAAAGATTAAATAATTGCTAATAAAAGGGATAATATATAAGTAGAAAGGGTGAAGAATCTTTCTATAAACTTAACTAAAATAGCCTCCTTAAAAAAGCCTTTAAATAAATATAACCAGGCCAGCTTAACTAAAGAATTATTTAATTAAACTCTTCTCGCTAACCTTATAACTAGCAGGGGATAAAAATATATTTATATAATTAATAAAGCAGATAAATAAACTAAAAAAGAGCTATTACCGCTTTAAATAGAAAAACTAATCGAGAAAAAGTAACTATATTTAAACCCTATACCTATAACTTTAAAGGCTATATTATTTAAACTGCAATGCAATAAAGAAAACAGAATTAAAGGCATTAAAAATAAAGAGGAATTATTAGGAGTAAAGTAAATTAAAATAATAATCTAAGCAGCAATTCTAGATAATGCGATTAAGCTTAAAATTAATACTTTTTTAAATATTATTTTAAAACTTGCAAATACTTTAAAAGCAGACTTAATTGCAAAATTATAAAGGATTACTAAAATATAGTTTTATAGGAAAACTAACTTAACTATCTTTAAATATACTTTATATTAAATAATATTTATCTTTATATATAAATACCCTTGAAAGGAAGAACTATTAAAAAGATTAAATGTAATAGCTGTATATATAGAACCGATTATATACATTATTTAGTTACTATAAGACTAACCTTTTAAAGCTATAACTTTACAACCCTTATTACTAAAGGGATTATTAAATAAAAATTTATTTAATTTTAAAGACCTAAACCTATTACTACTTTTAGAAATATACTTTTATAAGCTAAAGTAATTAAATATAGCTATTAATTATAAAGTAAATTAATTATAAAAGTCTATAACCTGGATTTATATCGTTTAAATAGGAAAGATCCTCTGCTATTTATAAGACCTACTATAAATATAGGTATATTTAGGAAAGCTTAGCAGTATATTTATTAAAGTATTTATAGACTTAAGGTTAAAAGGAAATATTATCTTTTATTAGTTAGCTATAAAATATAGTATAATAATATACTGTTATAAAGCAGTTAATATTATATTTAATAATAAATAAATATATATATATAATCAAACTATTATTTAAGTATATATAGGCAATGCCTAAATAGCAGCTACATTTTATATTATATTTAATAATATTTTAATACCCTTTATCCTTAAAATGCTATTTATTTAAACTGCGCAGTTAATATTTAATTATATATTAAAGAACAGGGATTTATATATAAAATACAGAATAGGGAATATTTAAGGTATTACTTTAGCTGCTAAAGCTATCTATTAAAAATATAAAATAAAGGCATTATATAATTTAAGGCTAAAATAAATATTAATTTTATATTTAAATATAAAATTAATACAGCGGAAGAAAGCTTAGAAAACCTTTACTTTACTTTTAGGGAGGAGGTTTTATATAGACTATTAAAGTGAGCTAGGGAGGATTTAATTTAGCTACTATTAGCTAATAAGTTAAAAGATTAAATAAAAGCAATACAGAAAGTAATAGAGGAATTTAAAAGAGTAAAGGAATAAAAAGAAGGTTTTAAAAGAAAGTATAGAAGCGTAAGCGGATTAAAACTAATACTATATATAAAAAAAAGGCGTAAAAATCTATCTAGTGGATAATGCTTTATTTAATAGTTTTATTCCTGCTAAGAGTGTTTATTAAAAATAGAAAAAGTAGGATAAAGTTAAAGATAATTTAAACTTTAATACTTTATTTATTAAATATATTACTTTAAAGTTTTTATTGATTAAAGCTAGGTTAAGACTTATACTAGATTGCCTGGCAGTAATCTTAAAGACAGTAAAAGGGAAACTAATAATATAAAAAACCGCGATTTTAATATAAATCCTAAAAAATAAAGAAATAGCATTTTACTAGGATTTTATAAAATATAGACAGCTAAACCTTAAAATTACCCCACTATAAACTATTTATATAGTAGAGTATAATACTTAATAGAGCAGTAATATCCTAATCTCTAAAGGTATAGAGAAAAAAGTAGTTAATTTACAATAAGTATACATTAAAAAAAGTCTTTTAAAGGAAAGCTATAAACTATATAAAAACCTATTTTTCTTAATATAAAAGAAAAACAATAGCTTTTACTTTATTAACTTTATTATATAAATAAATAAAGTAACTTTTAAAAATGCCTTTATTCCCTTAAACGCAGACTAATTTAATAAAGACTTTACAGGTTATATAATACTATTATTATTAAACTTTTTCTTAGGCTATAATTAAATCCCTTTTAATAAAAAAAGCTAAAATATAACTATATTTATAAGCCTTATTAGCCTCTTAAAATACTATACTTTTTTAATAGGCGCTATAAACTTAATAATATAATTTCAGTATATTATTCTTTAAATACTATTTGATTTTATACCTATACTTTATTAACTATTTTTAAACGATATTGCAGTATAAAGTTTAAAGTCTATATATAGCAGTAAAGAAGTAATACCTAAGGTTTAATGCTATATTTTAAAATATCTGCAAAACCTAAATAAAACATTAATAAATATTAAACTATTAAAATATATAATTTTAATAATAAAATTAATCTTTTATTAAAGATTTATTAAATTAATAGGGTATTTATATAAAATAGAAAGGCATTAATTAACTATAAGTAAAATTATTAAAATTAAAAAATAAAAGAACTGTAAGACTATTAATAAAATTTAATTTTTCTGTAGTTTAGTTAGCTACTATAAATATTAGATTGAATGTTTCGCGTAGATTATTAAGCCTTTAATAACCCTATTAAAAAAACGCCTTTTAAAAGTAGATTAAAGAATAATAGTAAACTATAAATAAACTTAAAAAGTATATTACTTCTGCCTTAATACTAGTAATATTAAATGTAAGTAAAGGATATAGGGAAATAATCGTTATAGTTAACGCTAGTATAGTAAACTAGGGGGCTGTTTTAATATAGATTATAGGAGGGAAAAAACCACTAATTTAATATAAAAGTGGATATTGGCTTTTATTAGAAATAAAGTATAATGCTATAAAAAAAGAATAAAAAGTGTTACTTTAAGCCTTTAAAAGGCTATATACTTATATCTAGAGACTTTTATTTATACTGGAAATAGACGTTAAAGTAATTATTAATTAAATAAATAGTAGAATTAATAATATCTTTAGCGGGTATATAACGTAATAGATTAATTATATCCTTTTTTTTGACTTTACTGTTAAGTATATTTTTAGGAAAGAAAATATTATAGGGGATACTTTATCCTATAAATTAATAACTGCTATAAATAAAGTTAAAGCTAAGAAAAAAGGGGATTTAAAAGATTTTATAGATATACACTTAAGTATAATTTTATTTATATTACTAGGGGAGGAGTATAGTAAAGAGTTTTAATAAATTATATAGTACTTTTAAATAACATAAAGACTATTTAATCTTTTAGCTGCAGACTTTTAGCAATTTAAAAATAAAGTAAAAAGGTTTATTGTAAAAGATAGGAAATTATAGGCAAAACTAATAAAATACTACTTCTAGCCTGTATTATCTTTAATAGTTTAACTTTAAGGAAAATAGCTATTTAATAGTATTATATTAAAATAGGCTATAAAAGCTAAAAGGTAATTTTCTAGTTTTTAAAGGAAAGATATTAGTAGCCGCAGATATAGAATAATATATATAAAGCAGTTATATTATACCTTTAGTGTTAAGGCTTTAATTTATACTGCTTTAAAGAGCTAGCTATTATAATAAAACTGTTAAAAAGGAGGGCTAAAAAGTAAGGATTTCAGTGTATTTGGGTAACCTTCCTATTCTGGCTTGACCCGGAATTAGGCCTGACGCTAGGACCGAGTTCCGGAGGAACTTCGGTGTAAGTCAGGAAATTTCTGTTATCTTCAACGATAACAATTGAGCTAGGACCAGCTATCCCGCCTACCCTAGACTCAATACAATGGCCACAATGGCTATTGTGAAAAATCTGACTAAAATGGTTTCCTGTTTGTATGGCCGTGAGTCGATTTGGCCGATTTCCCATATAAATGAATTTTGCGGAAAATAGGAATAGGGCCACGAACCCAATTCTGCCGCCGCATTCCTATTATCTAGTCGGAGGACTATTGTAGAAGACAAAGCTATTGTTCATACAATTCACTTCTACACCAGCCGCACATACACTAGATATTCTATAGCTTCTAGCTATTAGATCGTTTACAATTCAATTGTTCATCCATTGTTAACCCAACTAGACTCTCAGTCGTTTCCTCATTGCTGCGTTGGGTGCACCTTCCTAGAAGCTGCACTTAAATGAGGTTCAGTATAACCTTGTTATTTCAACAAAAACTAACTAAGCCTATAAAGAAGGTCTATTTTAATATTTAATATATCCCGAGTGACTGTAAATATATTTACCTATTTAAAGGAAGATATAACTTTTATAGATAAATAGAAATAGAATTTATGCCTACTTTATTATTAGCAGTAATAATAAAGTTTATATTTAAATAGATATATTAATTTAGTATAATAATTTCAGCTATTATAGATAAGGGACTGGAAATAAAAAAAATCCTTTTAAAAGTATTAATTAATTTAAAAGTTAAGATTATTTAAATATTAATATATAACTTTAAAGCTAATACTGCAGTAAAGGTTAGCTATTAAAGTTTAATATTAGTATTAGTAAAAATAGCTGGGTTTAATAAAAAGTAGTTTTAGAATTTAAAAAAAGCGATTATAGCTAATAGATATATAGTAAAAAGCTTAATAAGGTATTCTGCCTTTTACCTATTATTTAATTAAGAATTAATTTTTCTTTTAAAAGTAAAATTATTTACTTAGCGGCTAATTAACTGGGATAAACTCTATATAATAAAAGATTAATTAATAGTGTATATCTATATATTTAAAAGAAAAAAAGAAAACTTTAAAATAATTTATAAAAAAATAATTGCATTTTATTAAATATTAGCTAAAAGGATAAATGCTAATAATTAATATTGACTGCAGAAAGCAATTAAACTACTCCTTTTTAATAACTGTATTTTACTGTATAATATAAAGCGCTAAAGAGACTTTTTAAAAAATATAAAACTAAAGATATATTAACTACGTTTATTTAAGATTAAGCTTTAAGTAAATATAATAAAAGTATATAAACTAAAAACACTAAATAAAGTCTTCTTTAATAAAATTTACTTAAGTGAATATTTAAAGAAGTTTATAAAAGATAAATTTAGCTGGTAAGTGGCTAAAAATAATAAAAAGACTTTTATAGATTAGGACCTAAAGGCAGATAAAGACTTATTTAAAAATAAAACGGTTAATAAAGTAATAATTAAAGTTATTAATAACCAAAAACTTAAAGCTTTACAGTAACTTTTTAGCTATTAAAGGAATATATAATTAATAAAATTAAATAGTTTAGCTAAAAATTAAAGTATATATTTATAGGTTAAAGGAAGAAGAGATATTTTAATTAAAATGTAGTCTTTTATAATACTTTAAGGTAGCTATTTTTAGAATAAATTAAATAAATTAAGATAACTACCTTTATATAGAGGATATATAAGGGAGGATAAATAGTAATATTTTTAAAAATAGCTGCTAAGTATTATTTTTAAAGGGGAGGAGATAGCTGTTAATTAAAGTCTATTACCCTGCCTATAAAAAATATAACCTAGGTATACTATAAGGAAAAGAACTGCGAGATTAAATGATTTATTAACTATATTTCCCTATTAACTGCTTATTTTTTAATAGTAGAAGCTGAGATAAACTTTTAAACCTGCTGATTCGCTTAACCCTCTGCCTTTTCGTTTCCTTTAAGATAAAGAAAGTCTTTTATAAAATAAAGGGCTATTAAAGGATTAAAATAGCTAGAGACTACTAGCCTAATAAAAGTAAATATCTAATCTTTTTTAAGGAAAGTAGTAGCTATATATTGGTTACTTTATTAAAGCTAGTAATTAAAAAGATATTGCTAAGTATAAAAAGAGGCTTTAAATTAAAGGTAATTTAAATAGTTTTTTTATTAAAAACTTAAAATAAAGATATAGTTATAAAAAGGGAATAAAATATATTCTTTAACAGTTATAATAGTAATAGATTAAGTTTAAAGGTACCCTTAGCAGAACTAAAGATTGCGTTATCTATAGAATAATATAAATAAGGCCTTAATATACTTTATCCACTTAAAAAAAGTATAAAAAAACTACCTATAAATATGCGAAATCTCTGCTAAGATATAAATAGGCTTAAGAAGCTTTCTTTTAATAGTATATATAATATTTTAAAAATATAATTAAAAGCCTTTAAAAGTATAGCGCTAAAAGTATTTTTTAAAGGTATAACCTTTTATAAATAATAAAAGCAATAAAGATAATGTAAATAAAAGGGAGAAAGTAATCTTTCAATAAATTAGTAAATTTAATTAATTAATATGAATATTACTTATAATTTAAATAGTAAAATACTTTTAGACCTAGATAAAGTTAAAATAAAGATATTAATTAAATAATACTTATTTACTAAAGCTTTATTTAAAGTAAACGGTTAAGTAAAGAGATAAAGCTAGGTTTAACTTTTCTAAAATAAAGAAATCTTGCTAAAGGTTTTCTTACCTGTAATAGGTATATTAATAAAGTCGGCTATATTAAATAACTAATAATAGGCTTTTCTAGCGGGATCTTTTATAATTAAATAATAACTAAAGAAGATAAAAAAGAAAGATTATAAAGGCTACTTTAAAAGAGCAGTAATTTATATATAATAAAGAAACCACCTTATATATTAAACTGTATACCTGCACCTATAAAAAGATAAACATAATATTATACTTTACCTCTTTTTCTTCTTTTTATCTATTTAAATATAATCTTATTTTACTATAACTAAAATATTACCTTTACTTTAAATCCTGCTTTAAAAGTATTTAATTATACCTTTTTCTTTCTTTACTATAATGCCCTATTTAAAGAAAGACTTTTACCCTTTTATTTTATTTTTTTAGTTTATAAAAGATAAATTAAAAACTTTACTTTTTTATTATATTAGCTAAATATCCCTAAACTGCACTAAAACCTTCTTTAAACTAAACGAATAAAACCTTACTATTAGTCTTATTATAAGTCAATATAGCGATTAACTATTATAAATCTACCTTTAACTTAATTAATATAATATTAGCTATTTACAATTACTAGTTAAAATAATAATTACTTGAAGCTATATTTACTATTAAAATCTTATATTAATACTTAACTTTAAAGTAAATAAATAATACTTTTATATTAAAGATATTTGTAACTTTTTATATAATTTATCCTATAAAAGATAAATATTAAACTTTACTTTAAAGGTAATACTTTATATAATAGTAAAAGGACTAGCGACTGTTAAAGCAGCCTAAACTAAAATTATAGTATTTATAAATACTTTTAAAGGTACCTTTACCTTTAATTAAATAATACTTTAAGCTTTTAGTATTCTTAATAGACTATAAAACTTCTAGTACTTTACTAAAAGATCATAAATTTTTATAAAGTTAATTTATTTCTTTAAGTATTAGTATATTTATATTTTTAATAAATGCAAATACCTCTATTACTTTAACCTTTACAGATATAACTATAAGTGCTAAATGCAGTAATTCTTTAATTTATAGGCCTATATAGTTAAAAAAGCTAGATTTCCCTATTTATTTAGCTTTTATATAGTTTTATATATAGAATAACTTAAAGCTAATAAATATAGCTATTTAAGCCTATTTTAAATCTAGTAAATGCTTTATAGACTTATTGGCGTTAAATTAGATTAACTGGCAAAACCTTTAAGCGGGATCTTTATTTCTTTTAGCCTTAAAAAGCATAAAATAACTAACCTAAAGGGATTTAAACTTTTACTTTAAGATTAATGCTAGTACCTATACTTTAAATATTTAACTAAAAGCTATATAAATATAATTTAGGTTTTGCATTAATCTTTAGCAGTAAATAAACTTACTATTATAAATTCGAGGATAAATATTAAAGATATTTTACCTTTTTTAATTAAATATTATTTAATTAAGTTAAATTAAGGCTAATAGGCTCCCTTTAAAATAATTTATAAAAGGAATATAATAAAGATTAATAGTTAATGCTTAGTTAACCTGGGAATATTAATAAATGACTTTATAAAGGAGAATAGGTTAATCTGTTATAATAATAGTCTTTTTTAATAATTAATTGCCTTTTTACCTTTAAGTATTTAAAAAGATTCTAATAATAGCAGCTAGTATTTAAAATATAATTTCCTATATTAATAATACCTATACCCCTAGCTATATAGCTAAGCTAGTTACAGTAAAGGAAAAGAACAGTATTTTCTATTGCTTTATAAATAGTATTAGTAGTAAAGAAATAAAATAATACTATTAGCCTAGTAATATAAATAGTATCCTTTATAAAAATAGTAATAGGATTAATAACTAAAAGTAAGTTAATGCATTTTTTAATAATGCTATAACCTATAAGACCCCTGTTAATTATACTAGCTATTGCTGATAATGCTGAAACTTTAGATGTAGAGTTAGTTTCCTTTAAAAAAAGTAATAGCTTTTTTAATGCATTAAAGGATAACTAAGATTTAAAGGATAAAAGAGTTTTAAAAGTTACTATTAAACTTAACTGGTAAGTAATTAAAGATAATAAAAAAGCTTTTTTAAAACTAAGCGAAAGAGGGCAAGCTATAATAATCGCCTTTATAGCAGTAATAGGGAAAACTATACTTTAATATTCCTAAATTTAATACATTATAGCTTTAGATATACACTGCAGTTTAACTTTATTTAGGCTAATAGACGGATCGGCTAAAAATAATATCTAAAAATAAGTCTATATATTTATATAAATAATAAAATGACTAATATAAAATAGGTAGATAGCAGCTTAGAATGCCTAGCAATAAAGAGATTAATAAAAGGGGACTATTTAATTATAATAATTTTAAGAGGAGGGGAATAATTTGATATAGATTAGACAGGAATTAGTAATATAAATAGCGGTAATTTTACTTTTAATTTTCTTTCCCTTTTTTCTTTTAATAGTACTTTTTCCGCTATTTTCCTATATTATTTATATATTTTTTTTTAAATATTATTATATTAGTATTAAAGGGATTTAATAGGAAAAGCGTTGTATTAAGATTTACTACTTTTATTTGCGAATACTTATAGAGAGGGTTTTATTAAGGGTAATTAATATATTTCATATATTTGTATTTTTCTTTTTAATTTACTTAAAAAAAGTTAACTGTTTATTTAAGTAGCTATTAGATTAAGAAAGTATAAGAGTATAAAGATATATAGATAGACCTAGTTTAATAAAGAGTAACCTTTTTCCCTTTTTAATATATAACCATATTATAAGAATATAGCCGCTAAGGCGTATAAAGGTAACTGTTAATTGCTTTTAGCTGCTGGCATTATAATTAAATAATCTGCAGTATCTTTTAATCTTTATATTACTTAATCGCTGCTTTGTGGTTTTGTTAGGAGCGCGGTTCCCGCGCTCGATACTAGTTGTTGTGTGTAGGTGTGTGTGTGTATGTTGTGTATATGTTTAGAGTGCTAATTCCCCCTCGACAAACTATTTAGTATAGTATACTTAAAGATAGGGGCAATATAAAGTAATAGTGGTTTATAGTAAAGAAATAGAAGATTATACCTATACTTTACCTTCTTTATAATAGTATTTAAATTTACTATACTAGTATAAAGTATATTATTATACCTTATTAGCTAAATCCCTGCTTTCTAAAGCTTTAATAAAGATATAATATTAATATAAAATCCTTTAACTATAGCGATATCTAAAAACTTAATAGAGTATGTTATTTTCTGATATAGATTATAGAAGGTATCTTTTATTAGATAATAACCTCTTTTAATTATTAAATAGCTAATTCTTTTTACTTTAATATAGTCCTTTTCTATATTTAAAATAAAAGAGTTAGGAATAAGGTAGTTCCTGCTATTTATAAAATAAATAGCACTATATATATTAAAAAAAGTACTTTAAAAGAGGCAGTAAAGTATATCTTATATATTAGTATATATTAATATACTTATTAAATATACTGCAAGGCTTATATCTTTTTTATCAATTAAGTTTAAAGAGATTAAGGCATCTATAATAGTTAAGGCTATTCCTCTTTATATTAAGGCAGTAAAGTTAATACCCCTTTTATTAAATTTCTCGCAAATAGCCTGCTATTTATCTTCTCGCAAGCGCGCGCAAATCTTTATAGCCTATTTAAATATAAAAGTATATTTCCCTTGTTTATTAAGCCTTTTAGTAAGCGCAGCATATACTTTACTACAGTTATTTAAAGGTTAAATATACCTTTTAAGTCTATAAAGGCACTCTTTATTAATAGGAGGCTTTAAGTGTATATTACTATTGCCTAATATATTATTAAAGTAGTTATTAAGTATTATATAATAGCTATAAATATAATTCTCTGTATTCTTTAAAGTATTTAAAAAAAGCTATTTAAGTTAATTAAAAGAAAAGATTTTATTTATTTTACTACTTTTAATTAAGCTATTTATATAGTATAAATAATAGGCAGTAAAACTTAAAGTAAAGTATACTTTAATAACTTTAAGGAAAGCCGTTTAAAAAGCAGTTCCTATAACCTCTAAAAGCTTATACTTTACTATACTCATATAAATACACATTTAATAAATATACTACACTTTTAGCCTAATATTCCCATACTCTGCTTTATATAATATATATTAATAGGATAAGTATATTTCCTTATCTATTATATCCTTATAAAAAGCTAATTAATTTTTAAACTTTTCAATAATTTAATAAATAGTAAAGTTAATATTAAAGTCTTTATTATTATTATAGGCTACTTTAGTAGCAGTAAAGGCTAAGGCTGTAGCTTTAAGGTCTGCTAAAATTAAAGTATAGATACTAGAGTTAACTATTTTTTAGATTTAATTTAAAATCGCATTACTGGCTTTCCTCTTTTTTTTATCTAAAGTAATATTAAATTAATACTTTTAAAGTATATTATTATAGTAAATAAAGATATCTACTGCAGAGGCATTAAGACTAAACTCTTATACTATATACTCCTTTACTTTTATTAAAGTAAGTGTAACGGGTGTAGCCTAACTGGAAAGCACGCAGTTAGGGCACCTCTGTATTGTCTATCTATAGCTGAAGGAAGGAAGCTCTATACTAGCTATGTATGCGTTATATAGTTGTGCGTATAAGGTTGTGGCCGAGGTGGTTTCCTAATTAGGTAAGCGGTCTAGTATTGGTCGTATTTCCGGATTCGGCGTAGTCGTGATTCCGGGAGACATGGCCTAGCCTGTGACAGTAAGTAGTTTAATAGTAGGGAAATAGTTATTTAATTAATTAAAGAAATTAAAATTAATCCTATTTTAAACTTTAATAGTAGTTATATAGTTAATTAAAATAGTAATTTATTTAATCTACTAGACTATTAATTCTAACTTTATAAAAGTAATATCTTTTATACTATTTATTATAGAAGATAGCTTTAATAGATTAAAGGTAAAGGTAAAGGGTATAAGGAGAGATATAATATTAAAACAGTAGTTTTTAGTAACTTTAATAGTTATTACCTGGGCTTATAACTGTAGCGGAGCGCGGTATAGCTATATAGAGTATAAAGAGATAGGAAATAAAGCTTAATTCTATAAAAGAGAATATACTGTAATGGCCTCGCTATATATATATATAGCTAATATAAAGAAGAAGCTGTATACAGGCGCTTTATAAGCGCCTGTATAGTCTAATACATTACTTACGCAGTGTGTATGTCAGCTTGTATCTGCTTACATAGCAGATAAGAGCTCCCTAGCGCCGGCAAGCGGTAGGGCCCCGGCCTACTTAACCCAACAGATATTATAGGCAATAAATAAATTAATTATTTAATTAAATGAAGCGCAGTTATCTTTACTGCATTATAAAATTAAGCTATAATTATATTTATTAAAAGATAAATTAAAAAAGAAGTTATAAAGGTAAAAGAGTAAAAGTAGTTTAATAAAACTTTAAAAAGCTATAAATAATAAAGACTTAAAGCTTTAGCTTCCCCTTTAAAACTTAAACTTTTATACTTTATCCTTTATAGGCTTTTAATAGAAAAATTAAAATATAAAAACTTTTAAGAATATTATAAATACTTTAAGTATAATAAAAAGTTTATTTATAAATACAGTAAATTAAAGAGATAAAGCTATTTTGCAGAATATAAAATAGTTAAGCTTTTCCTTTTAAATATCCCTTTAAAAGAAACCCCCTTTTTTTACTTACTCGGATTTATAAAAAGTAAAGCTTTTTAGAAACTAGTAGAGGAAGCTAACCTTTATAGTCCTCCCTTAGCGGAAATAGATTAACACTACCTAGACTGACCCTTTTTCCTTTATAAATTAAAACTCAGCGAATAGCGGCGCAAGCCGCCGGCTCCTGACGTCCTATTGCCTATAAGGGATTTATATAACTAGTTTACTTAGTGGACGTAAATAATAAAACAAACAAACAATGCAAACAAACAAATAACCCTGTCTACCAAGCAAAACTCTCAACAACAAGTCTGATACGATGGCCTTCAAGGCTTGAGCCCCTACCATGTCTTGACAGGCCTGATATGATGCAGCGCACCTCGTCATTCATCCCTGGGGGTCCACACACAACCACTGTCGTGCCGCCCTCACGTGTATTAAGTTCCGACTCGAGCAACTTCCTCAGGTCAAACCTTTGACTCACCGACAAGGTTACGTCGACACTGCCCCAGCGTCTATTCTCGGAATCAGCTGCAGAATTACTGTCGTACGTCACCAGTTCCTCCACGGCGTGTACCAATGGCCACGAACGGACGCCCCAATACAGCTTTGTCGTACCAATTGATCGGGAGGTCTTGCTGAACCGATCAAGTGTCGGTAGAATGGCACTGATGCCAACGCCTCCCGCAATGCAGAGGAGATGCGGAAACTCTGATGTAGGACCGGCCAAGTTGGCATCTTGCAGAAAGGTGACGCCGTGATCGGCGTAGGAACCTTCCACGAGAACAGCCAGGCTGGCTTCTGTAAGTTTGGTACCTGCAGCCCTCTGAGCTAACTTAGAGGTTATGCCGGCTTGACGGCGAAGGAATATCGTAACCCCCGGCTCGTAGGATTTCCTTCCAGGGCATTGAGGAGATGGTGCACGAGTCTGTGACTCTGACACATCTTTCGAGCACAGGCCACCCCCCGTTTCCCCATCAAACCTCCTCTGTTCGTCACAAGAGGCGGTGTCATGTTGTTGCTTGGCTGAGTCGTCGCCGCGAGTACTCGCCGCTATTGAGAAAGGGTGGCTCTCCCAGACACGCCAAGTACTGATCGTGGGGAAATGCAAGTATACGTGACCAATAGCCGTCAGTTGAGGTATATCGAGACGAAGATAGTCGTCATCGATAACGCTCACGTAGACGGTCTTAATGCCGGCGTTGACAGTTCGGAACACTCGAGCAACCCGATCAAATACCCATATCGCGACGGAAATGTAGAGCCAGGTCTCGTAGCCCCATTGTCGGTTGTAGCGGTACCAGATGTGTAGGTAGCAGCCGACCAAGGCCAGAATGGCGATGACTACATGAGAAGCCAAGAATGCCTCGTAAGCCACCTTCCGGAAAGGCTGGATAGAAAGCGGAATCAGAATGACCAAGGCCAATGTGCCAATGATGCCCCAGTACCAGTACCGCAACTGGCTCTCAGTAGCGTAATTGTATCCGGGTGCATTGACTGTGTACATGCGGAGGAAGATAAGGCTGTGAATAACGGCCTGCAATATGCATATAAACGCAATCCAGCGATGCAGCAGCAAGAACGTGGAGCGAGACCAGTTGGTCACCCAGAGCAACATGTTGTTCCGTCCAGCATAGAGGATGATTAGCGGCAGATTTGCAAAGCTGAGAATAGCCAACCGATTGCTGACATAGTTTTCAACCTCATGTGAGAGGCTCAAGTACCAGCTGTGCGGCCACACAAGGTCATAACCGATGGCGGAGAGGACGACATTTATAACCCAGAGGTAGGCTATGAAGAGTGCTTGGCCACGTGTAGGCATAATACCAAGTCCCCAGACTGGCACATTGTGTTGAGATCCGAACAAAGGCGGGTCGATGAAATAAGCATGGCAGCGAGTGACCCAGGCCGTCGGCCAAGACAGAAACCGAAGTAATGATAGGCCCATGGGGATAATTGCACCAGTGAGAAAGATGACCAGGCCATAGCGGACATGGGTCTCTTCAGTTACCGAGAAGCTCTTGTCGGCATTGTAGTTTGGGATCCACTGGTCATCTGTAACAATGGCTGTGTAATTAAGGAGGACGCTGCTGTTTAGAGGTTTTAATGGTGTTGACTCGATAGTCTCCAGGGCTTGTTGATAGCTAATCAGAGGGCTCGGCTGGCCGACCTTGTTTCCAGCAAGGTCTCTGGTCCAAAAAAGCTCCAGTTGGGAGACTGGAACGTCAGGGCATCGCGTCTTCATGCAGTAGGTAAATGTTTGGAGAAAAAACTCGTTATTCACCTTGCACTCAGCTGACGGCGCCCCCATAACCATCCAGCCGTCACCAGAGGGCCATTCAATATCATCCGAGCTAGACCCCATGCCGCCCATCCTCTTCCGGAACATCTTCATGTCCATGTCCATGTCCATGTCTAAGTCGGTGCAGTTGAGTGGTGCGGAGACTGAGTCCCGGCACCCAAAGGCGCATGGAGGGTCATACATTGGGATGCCATAGCCAACGAAGCCATACCCAGGCCGGCCTGTTGTCTGACCAGCTCGAACGCTGAAGGCGACAAGTGCAGCCAAAGCCCAATACCGTAAAATCATGGCGATGTTTTGAGACAACAAATCTCAGATAAAGTGGAAAAATAAAAGAACTTCCCAGACTGCCACAGCCGAGATACGCGAAGTCCAATTAAGTAATGAGAATGAAGACGATGTGGCGTTCTAGCCTAATGAGGGCGAGCGGATTAAGTATTGGGAGAGCAAGTTTGAGAGAGTAAGTTTGAGAGAATATTACCATACTAGTCCCACCTTTGCGGCCCTGCATTAGCGATGCCATGGCTTTGACTGCAAGCTTGATCCTGCGCAAAATCTGAAATCCTTCGGGTTTGGTGAGCAGCGGGGATTTAACGTTGCCGATGCCTAGAGCTTGCCAGAAGCGAACCCGAGCTCATGTCCCCATTGATCCAATTTCTAAAGTCACTGATAGCGAGCGATCTCTTGCAATTGCTGAGATATCTAACCCCAGGCCGCCACACAATCGTCAACCTCTTTCTTTCTTATCACCAGGGCCTTCTAGATTGGACAATAGGTGCCAGTTATTACGATCTGGTGTCTAGAGTTGTAATATCCTTAGATTAATAGGCTAAACTCATACTATTAACATTCTATTTCAATAAACTAGTATTCCTTGCAGCAAATATGTACCTTAATCCAAAAGTAATCAATGAGTTTAAAATTGGAATATTAGATACTTGCAAAAAATCGGGAAGTGAATCTCCTATGAATCGGACAACGAGAAAGTCTTGAATCCAAGGCACCGAGAAGAGAAGTCATTCCGTAGATACATGACAGACTTGGCTGTGAGGGAATGAAGAAGGCAAGGGGAAGGGATACAAGCAATAAATGATAGTTCAAGCGAAACACGATAATTACAAGAGATGGCTGCAGGCAACAATTGGCCTATGGCCTAGTATATAATGCCCAGAGCCGTTTGGTGATATTTATTAGGAGATGACAATGGTTGGGAAAAAACTCTAAAGGGACAGGTTTTAATATACCACAACAAACCCAGGTGTTGGCGTTCCAGAACGAGATTAGCCTAGGAGAATGTTTAAACTATGAAAATTGGATATCTACCTAAGTCCTAACACTATCTAGGTAAGTTATAGAATTTGAATGAATAGCCATATACATTTAAACCTCAAAGTGTGAAACTAGGGACTAAGTCTAAGGTAGGATTTATTTGCGTTGTAAGACAATACAGGTATGGAAAAGGGACCATTTCCGTGTCTCATCTAGCCACATGGGCTGGAAACTGGAACAAGGCCTATTGAATTCAAGACTTATTGAGCAGTTAGTTGCAGGGATAATGTGCGCTCTTCTGATGACCACCTGAGAAGTAGTAGTTGGCCCAGTTTTTGTAGGCCTCCTCATATCCACATACAGGCAGATTGATGACACCAGGTGCCTGGATGCCGAAGTCGAAGATACTGCTCTGAATCTGGCCGTCACCCGGGTCGGCCAGGTCGCCACCGTTCTGGTGGTTGCGGTTATTGAAGCCACGAACAACACTGATGATAATATCATCCTTTGTCACGCCACCCCAATTCTTGCCGTCTAGTGAGTCGAAGCCCTTGGGCTTGAGGAAGTTGTTGACCGTGCATCCTGACGCAAGGCCGCCGTCCGGTGGTAAGCCACAGTCCTCATAGTCCTCGCCTGTCGACACTAGCCAGTAATACTTGCCATCGACACAGGTGCGCTGACCCGCTATATCATCCACAGGGACCAGAGAGTTCATACTGTCGTCACACGGCGAATTCATGTCGAGGATGAAGGCCCCTAAGTCGGCAAGGCTCCATGCCGCACTCATCAGTACTCCGAACATTGCCTTCGACAGCAATGCCTGGGTATCGATGTCACCTAGTGGCGGGTTTGGAGAGATCATTTTCCCGTCGGCAAACGTATTGTCGAGGATGGCGATTGACGAATCCGAGCCGTCCCATAGCTTTTTATTCATTGTGTCTGTTGACGCGTACCATGCTTGTATGAGCTGTGAGGCCGTAGAGGCCAGCTGGTTTTGGCGGTTGATTGCGGTGCCGCTATTGAGGAGCATGCGTCAGCATTGTATACTTTGTCTCGTCCATACATTGTTTCGCATATGCCCTAGGGGAGAAGAGTTTTGAAGACTTGCCTGACAGTTCCATCCTTAATCATATTGATAGTACTGCTAACCATTGGATTGACAATGTCCTTGATAACGCCGAGGTTGTCTGGATTGCCGCCTGCGGCCTTGTCGAAGGCCGGGAGCTGTTTGAACCCTGTAGACAGTAAAACACCCTGTCAGTTGATGACCCTATCGTCATCATAACATCGAAAAGAACAAATGGAATGTTCGATGCAGAAATCTGGCTTACATCTATTGCAGAAGGAGGACGCGAAGAGCGAATAGCCTAACCCGACCGCATCAAGGAGCAGCTTGAACACGAAATCGTTGACTACCGGAACCGGTGCAAAAGTTGACGAAAAGAGGCCGAGCTGGCCGTTCACATTGCCTTGGACACGATTAATAGCATCGTAAAAGTCCCATATGCCCTATATTTCTCAGTGTAGTATCCACGTTGTTAGCCACGTCAGATATAGTCAAGTCCAGCTCCCCTTGGCTGTGATGAGGCGGGGATATGGAAAGAAGAGTGACCCTTACAGATTCGAGATTGACCATGGAGTTCATAACCTGGTAGGCGGCGGCACCGTTGTGGAAGTCATCGCATTGGTAAGGTGTTTTGCAGCCGTTGTCATCAGCTGTAACCTCACAGTGCATACCCTCCGCGCCGTGGAAATAGTTGATGATAGCTTGGGAGAAAGAGAGCATTCCCCGGCCCTTGTTGGCATGGTAGTACGCCTTAGCGCTCTCCCAAGCACCTTGTGCCCCAGTCAAGGCCCAGCGTTGTGCTGCAGGCATAGCTGCGTCGACAACGCCGGAGTTGCTGCAAGTAACGTTCTGCCAATTGACACCATTAGCGGCGATAGTATAGAATTGCGCCTTGTCGCAGTTCGGGTAGGCGAGAGGGCATTTGCTGCCGGCAGAGAAGGAGACAAGATCGATGGCCCAGTCGGTGGTGCCCGCAAAACCAAGCGACTGATACTGTTCAACGCGTTTGGCCTTGATATCGTCAGTCATGTAGGCAACCCACTGAACCCCTTTGTAGACGAGGATATGGGAGTCGCTGCCAGCGTCATAGAAAGAGTGGGACGTTGGGTCGGAGGCCTTGATATTGAGAATCTCGGCATTGGAAAGGTATCCCGCGGTATCTGTACAAGGGCCTTTGCTGGCCCCGGAGCTGGGACCAGTATAAGTGCACATGGAACCGGTGCATCCCTGCTTCGTCATCTTGAAGGATCGGCCATAGGACGAAACACCCACGACGATCTTGCTCGTAGGTACTCCCGCCTTGGTGATCATGGAGAGCGCGAGCTTGATCTCGGTGGCATTGACGTGTGATCGCAGACAGTTGCCCTGTGGGCAGCCAGGGATGGCAAATTGGTTTCCATAGTCCCATTGACCATGGAGATCGTAGGTCATGTACACGATGTAGTCGAGAATAGGAGCTATATCTTTGATGGGAAAGCCCTTGAGGTACCAGTAGGAAGCGGGTGCGGCGATGGAGAGCGTCTTGCCGGAGGGAATAAGCTGGCGGATAGTTTTGAGGAAACTCAGATAATTGGCACCGTCCTTTGGCGAACCCGCTGGAATACCTGGGATATCGGGAGCGCCTGTTTTTTATGTATATCGTGGTTAGTGTATTCACGCACTGGCTACGCCCCTAAGCAAACGGTTCCGACTAACCTGGATATTCCCAATCGAAGTCAACACCGTCAAGACCGTTGGAATTAATGAAGTTGACCACATTCTTAGCAAACGTCATCCTATTCGCATCTGTGACGCCAGTACGAAAAATCGGGAAGCTGTCGACATCAGTCGAGAATGACCAACCGCCAAAGTTCAGAATCTTTTTGAAGCCAGACATAGCCTTGAAGTGGGTGAACTGCTGAGCAATATCCTTGCTAATTTCGACCTTGAAGTCCTTGGTGATGCTCGCAAACGAGAAGTGAATATGTGTGAATCTAGCACTGCCGACCACATTGATATCCGTTACGTTCATGTGCAGGCAGCTCCGGCCCTGATTCCAGGCCTCGAAATATCCAAGTCGGATCTGGGATACTGAAGGGGACGCATTGTTGACGATTTCGGTACCACAGTTGGAGATACATCCGTTCGTGTGAGGAGCGGACGTCCCTGAGTAGTGTATATCAGGTCAGTAGTCTGTTTGGCTCATAAGCCATTCGCATTTGGGCATCGAAGGCTGCAGGGATATAGTTTTTACTAATACGTACCTGGCGCACCTGTCGAGGACTTGGTGACGGTACAGAAGTCTGGTGTGGTGCCACACTGGCCTCAAATATCGCAGCACGCGTTCAAGTGACAAGGGTTAATAGATGCCAAATTCGTGCCAGAGGAAGGCTTCTTAGTCCCTGAGACTTGAGGACCGCAGATGGCATTTGGAAGAGGGGCGGGCATTGGCGGGTTGCCTGTGTTTAAGCAGATGACAGCCCCGGTTTGAAGACCAGCACAGCCGCTCCAGCCCCAAGTTTGCATATTGAAAGATTCAATCTGAGCAACTGTGATGCTGTTTGCAGCTGCAATGGCAGCACACCAGTCACCGGATTTGACAATGTGAGTAGCACAGGTGCCATCAGGGCCCGGCTTGGGGGACATATTTGGGAGAGTGCCAGACGAGCAGCAAACCCATTGGCCAACCTATGTCAAAGTTAGTGAATAAGACCTCAGTTCGAATGCAGAGGGAGACTGCTCACTGCGAGCCCAGAGCACAGCGTTTTGCTCGGGTTATAGGAGGCGAATTGAACAGGCGAGATGTGACATTTGCTTGCCAGAGAAGCGCACGAGTCGCCAGACGCGGTCTGAATAGCCTTGCAATTTCCACGAGCCATATGAGAATGTCCAGGAACATGTGATCGCTTCGAATGGGAATGGACATTCTGGAGAACATCGTCATTACCTGCAGGTGTACTCGTCTCTAATGGCTGCTGGAGCCAGATTCTGGCATTGGCAAGTGGACGTGGGTTAGATCCGTAGCACTTGGCATGGCCCCATCCCTGCACTGCCTTCTGCACGGCCGCAAGGCTGATATCTGCAGTGATGCCAAAGTAGTGGTCGGATGATAGACCGTTGCCGCACAATTCGGCAGTTACAGCAGAGCCTCTTCTTGCTTCCTGGAGGAAGGCCGGGACGACAGACGATACAGTACCCCGGTTGTTGATCAGCGCACCGGAGTAGACCCCGATGAACACATTGCCAGCTTTAGCGAAAGTGACGGTGGTATCGCAATTGGCAGGGTCACTGAGATAAGCTTGCAGCTGCTCCACTGAAGCAACCACATCAGTCTGCGCAATCGCATTCACAGGCTTGGAAGAAATGGTGATATTGGCAGGAGACTCAACAGAGGTTCCGCAGACAGAAGATGAAGTAGCATTAGTTTTGGCTGAGACGGGTGTGAGGTTAGCTGAGCAGGAGCGGATAGAGACCGGCGTCAAGGCATCATCGACTGTGTTATACACGGCAAGATCGAGGAGAAGCGTATCATTGCAGACTCCAAGACGTTCAACGCTATGGTATACTGTCCAGTTGCCGGGGCTGGTTGCTGTATTGCAGCCGACGGGACAGCGCTTGTAAGCTAGGGCCTCCGCCTTGGTTGTATCAACAGCAAGGCATGCTTGGTTAGAAAGGAAAAGGACCGCAAGGACCGCCCGGAGACGGAAACGTGACATTTTTTCAAGTGTCAACCTTTCAAGTGAAAGAGGTAGCTTAAGATAAGAGGCTGAGAAAGGAGTGACAAGAAAACACGAAGAGAAGAAGTGTAAAGAGGCTCAGGGGCCTTTGAAGCACCAGAGCGGGCATCATCTGCTTTTTCGCGGATAGCTTCCCATTTTATAGAAGTTCTCCTAGATTGAAATATCAGCTTAAGCGTTCAAAGACCAGAGATTCACATCATAACCCTAGACTTAATGAGATGGCTAGACCAAGTACGTAAGACAAAGTGCTAAACATAGAAGTGCCGTGCACCTTCAGGGTTGAGGACAAGTGAGAATGGACAGAATGACCACGTTGTGTGCACATGGCGTGAGCTGTAGAGTATAAGCGGCATGGTCTCCGGCATGTTGGAGAATGGATGCACAAAAATACCTCCAATAAGGCCACTGAGAAGTCTGTGTCCGCACGTGTGCTCGTAACGTCTTGGAGTTTCACTCCAGAAGGTTGTTCGGGACTGGAAATTTACCAGGGACTCCATACATACATAGGTACTACTAGTACCACGTCGCCAGACTAGCTCCCCCACTGGTGAGATATTATAGCGGGGTTCCCTGGTTTACTATATTCTTACAACCGTTATTAGGACACTACCTACTAGCAGCAAGGTGTTTGGCGGAAAGTTTAATTAGTAGTACGAAGTACACGAGTATGAAATATATTCATATATGTGTGTATGTAGTCGGTTGTTCGAAATAGATCAACATCTGATAAATTCCCCATTGAACGCCTGTCAAGCGAGTATACTCATTATATCGTACTTCATAGATAGCCAGTAGGATATAATTATCCAAGCGGGCTTGGTCCACTCGTAGATCCTGTTAGGATCCCGCCAAATGGCCATCACGAAAATACCAAAATGAAATTACTAATTATATAGCTGGGACTGTTGTTGCTTCTGCAGTCTCCTGCCTGTTCTTTTGTTGTTTCAACCCACTTGGCTAGTGGAGAAGACTAGAGGGAAGCGGCCGTTGTACAAAACTCTAAGCCCAGAAGAGATAAGAATAAGACCCAAGCCCCTAAAGCTAATACTAGTTAGTATTAAGCCATGCAGTATTCAGGCTTGTCTATATGGGTAAATGTGATAATAGTTCTGCGTACTCCGTACAGAGTAGTAATCCGCGGGGATACGAGACTCAAAAACGGCTGGGCGATTACTCCTATATGATTAATAATGCCACCATTTTCTTTTCGTTTTCGAGGAAGTTGATCATATCCGGGTCAACTTTACCGGCCTTGTGAGCATGATGTCCCCAATGCATTGAGGCATACTCATAGGCTGGGTTCAGTCGAAGCCGCTCTCTATACTTGTCGCTCTTCAGGGTAGGGCCGCTTCCGAAAACGTCAAATGAAAGGTACGCTATACAGGTTCTAGCCATGTTATCCTCGGCAGCGGGAAACCAGCCCTCCTGTGTTTTATCGAAATATTGTTGTGTTGTGTAATGTACCAATCTGATAAGGCCACTTCCGACGTCGATGGTGACTAGCCCTGCACATACAGAGATGATGGTCTCAAATAGTGGCAGGTTTTCCTCATCAAGCCCGCCATTTCCGATTTCTACCGCCAGGAAGTGCTGGAGTTCCGATGCTTCTAGTTGTCTTCGCGAATATGCGATCCACGATAGAACTTGCTTCGCCAGCTGTTCCTTTTCTTCTGGTTGACTTTCGTTTCGTTTCATTGCCTCGTCATATTCACGAGTATACGCATCTACTCCCGACCCAGTAGGCAGTCTGTTTACGGCATCTCGAACAGCCTTCGGTGTTACCTTGCAGACGAGCGACTCAAGATGAAGCTGGGCCAGAAGAAACCTTGGAAATGGTCAGTGTATCGGTTCAAATCATCCAAGTCAGAGACAGGTACGAGGCTCATACATTCCCTGTGTTGATTTGACAATCGACATCTTTACCAGTTCCTTAAGCTTCACATGGCCCTCAATGACTCGTATTCGGTCCATCTGACCATCGAGGTATTTCTCCACATCTTCGCTCCTTGCAAATATTTGTAGAGATAGACTGTTATCGAACTTTCTCGTGATCTCCATCAGGGGCCTTGAAGTTGCAAAGATATTCACGCCACTATTTTCCTGTAGGTTGAAAAGCGCATCTACGAACCTCCTGAGGTCATAATCAGAAGATTGCATCTCATCAAGGGCGTCGACAATGATGAAGACTTTCGAGTACTGCTGAACCACAGATTGTAGTATTATAGAGAGATCATGAAAACTTGGTCTAGTTCCTTCCTCTTTGTGCTTGTAGTAGAGGTGTTTTACAAGTTTCGAGGAGGACTCACCATGACCAAGTTGTCTGAGTAGACTCCCCAGCAAGTCCTCGATCTTTTGTTGATCCTTCCGCTGGAAATCACCGTAGAAAAACGCAATGCCTGTAGAAGGATCATTCGAAAATTGCTTCCGAAGGTCGTCTATTACAATCGCGGTAATGATTGTTTTCCCTGCCCCCGGGATCCTTGGGCAGAATAATGTCTTCCCTCTGCATTCAAACCAGGCGTGATACTCTGTTGATTTGAACAACCATTAGCCAGTTCCCTTTCGAGATCCTTTCAGAAAGTCGCGATGCTTGATGCCGTAGTCGATAGGGCTGATCCAATCAAGCATCGAGATATCTTGCTGGTTGTCCAAATGACACCTCACTGCTTCAACGCTGGCCCCAATTTTAGACACATTATCGAGGACTAAGAAGTTTTAGAATTTCCTAGACTTTCAAGAGGGAACTTTGCAGTAACTAACCATGGCTTAACACTTCCTTCATGGGGCGCTCTCTAGCAACCGCTTCTGGCTGCAAATTCTCCAAAAACTCCTTCGTCCAAGCCGCAGCGACGGCCGCAGTATATTCCTGCCATAAATTATTCTTCCGAGAGTTTGCATAGTCGCAGATACCTCTAACAACGAGGCAAGGGAATTCGTTCATCAGCCCTGCAGCCTCCATCTCAACACACATGACATTGCCTCCGAGGCTCTCATTGAGGTGATCCCGAGCCTGTTCGTCCTTGATCACTTGGTTTCCAGAAGCGATGAGACCATAGTGAACCTCTGCCTCTCTGGGTATGTTGCGTTCTCCATCTTCAGCCAGAGGATCGATCAGTCTCGGTGACCAGGCATACTTTGTTGCCAATCTAGGCCAGTTCTTCTTGAGGTTGTTCAGGTGCTCGGGAATCTTGGACCCGTGCATCTCGTGCTTGGTTTCAACTTTGCCTAGTGCTGTGAGCAACGCGCTTGGTGGATTATTGAGTGCACCGGTTCTCCTAAAATGCCCGTCCTTCTCCGCCTTACCGAGATCCCATTGGACTACCCCAGGATACTGATCACTTAAGACACTAACCACTACATCTCCAAGTCTAACTCCAGACGAGGGAATACCACCACCAATGCCTACCATAAAGCCAGCCCTAATAAACGGAAAGGTGTTGAGCATTTGGGTTGCGACGGTCGCTGCCGCATTGGTTCCAATCTTCCCTTTGGGTAGACAAACAATCACGAAGTTGTGCTGTCGGATAAACCCGAGAGTATAAGAGTTGTGGTCGGTTGCTGGTTTTGGTAGATCAGCGTGTAGTTCGTCAAGCATAGCGTTTGCTGCCGTCTGCTCCTTGGGAAGAGCACAGATCCATCCAATGCTGTAATCAGAATGGCCCAACTTGGTCAAGTTGGACTGGTCGTCTGCCATTTCCGCAGGCATTGACGATGTCTTGTGAGATTCCGGTATGGAATTTTAGTACGGTGAGGAGAAAGGTAGTCTCAAATGAGTTGAGCTTTGGGTAAACAAAGAGATAAGAATGAATAGTGCGATATTTTGCAAGAGAGTGGCAGTGGGGTTAAAGCTATCAGTTTTTAGAGGAGTATGAAATGATAAGCAATAAGAGTACGACATTTCTCTGAGCTATGAGGGGCTTTGAGAGTTTATTCGGGATGTATATTCTTATTATGCTCGGTCTTTCAGCTCTTGCATCTCAGCTGAGAGTAAATCTCCCCCCCTGAACTTAGTAAACGATTATATATTAATAGTATAACTATCCTGTGGTTTTTAATTGCCTCATATGATTGGTGCCTGCATCCCTAGATTAATTGTTGACCTGCCGCAGTCAAGGTGCCAAGCTCAATATATTGGCACATGTGCTCCTTGAAAAGAGTCCTAGCCAATCCACTACCGCGAATTAGCGCTAACATGCCTCCCTATGTCTCGGGATTCCATGGATGGCAAATATTATACATGTTAGCATGTGCATTGCCAGTAAGCAAGCTTCCCTCCTACACCTATAGGTACCCTATATTTTAGGTGCCTATTTACTAAAATTCTATAACCTTTTAACTAGCTATTAAGAAAAATAAGTTTAACAATACTCTCTTACCCCTCCTAGGCATTTAAAGAAAAATAGTAAATATTATTAGACTTTAAATAAACTAAAAACAACTAAACCTTATTGCTGCTAAGTAAGTAATACTTTAGCAATTTAAAAAAAAAGGCACTCTTTTACTTTTAAAGTAAAAGGTAACTATAGTTTTCCTATTTATATTTAAAAAATACTGCATTAATAATGAGTATATTAAAACTAATATCCCTAGACTTAATTTTAGTTTTAATATAAAATTTAAAGTTTTTTTTAAAAAAAGATTTAAAAAGGCCTTTTTTTTTTAAAGCAGGCTAATAAAAATACTTGTTACAGGCTAGGCCATGTCTCCCGGAATTACGACTACGCCGAATCCGGAAATACAACCAATACTAGACCGCTTACCTAATTAGGAAACCACCTCAGCCACAACCCTATACGCACAACTATATAACATATATATAGCTAATACAGAGCCTCCTTCTTTAGCTATAGATAGACAATATAGAAGTGCTTTAACTGTATGCTTTCTAGTTAGGCTATACCTGTTATATATTTATAGCTTAGCTACTACTTAGCCAGTAAGTAATAGAACTTTTACTGTAAAAGGAAAATAGTGAATTTTAGAGACTAAGCCTTTAAAGGCAATAATATATAGTTGCAGATTAAATAAGCTGTTTTACCTTTATAGGAATAAATAGCTGTATTAATAAAAAAGCTAAACTTTATAGTATTAGCGATTTAAAGGCTAAATAGCTAGGAAAATAAAATATTATTTTTTCTATAACTTAAATAAAAACCTATATAGGCTATAACTATAAAGCCTATATTAACTTCTATAATAAAGTTTATATAAGCTTTTAAAGTTAAAAGGAAACTACTCTTTAATTTATTTAAATTCTTAAAAGAATAAAGGGAATATATTATATAGGCGCAAAATATATACAAAAAGCTTAAATTTAATAAAAAGTTTTATAATAATAATAAAAAATAATAGTACTTTATTAACTTTTATTTAAACGCTATATTTAAATAAATAGTCGCTACCTTTTATATATTAAAGGAATTAATAGGAATTATAATTTAATAGAATTTATATAATATTTAAACTATCCTTATAAAAATTAAAGACTTTAAAATTAAATTATATAAAAGCTATATACTTTTAAGTAAAGAGATAAAACTTTACTTATATTTTTCTTTCTTTACTTTAAATAAAAGCTTTTTAAAGTAGGCGGCGATAATTAAGTTAATTAAATTAAAATTATTTTCTTTAAAGGAGTATTATCTTTAAAACTATAATTCTATTTAATAATAGTAAACCTACTGCTTATTTATAGCAAATAGCTAATTAAAGTTTAAAATATCGCTAACTGTATTAAATAATTAGATTTAAACTAATAAAATATAAAAGCTGCTTTAATAAGCCACTTTTAGTAAAAAAAAAATAATAAGCTTTAATTATATTACACTTTAAAAGACTATATATAAGCAGTTAATAAAAAGGGCGATACCTAGATAAAGGGTATAAACTATATAAAGAACGAGTATTAATATAGCTTTTTAATAAGTAAAGTAAATACTACCTAAAAGGCTATATATTATTATTATAGGAAAGAGGGATATATTACCTAGTTTTATAAAAAAGGCTATAATATTTAAATATATTAAGTTTAGATTATTAACTATAAGTTTAATAATAATAATTAATATATTAATAGTAAAGAAAATAATAATTTTAATAATAAATTAAAAGATTAACTTTAATATAAAGTTAAGCGTTAAAGCCTATAAAAAAAGAATTAAAAGGATAAAAGGAGTTTAAAAAGTAAATAACCAGCAAATCAATAATATTATAAGCTAAAATAGAGAATATATTTATTATAGTATTATTTAATATTAGCTATAACCTTTATACTATTATAAACTCCTTTTTTACTTAAAAGTTATACCTTTTATAAATTAAAATTATTAAAAGGAAAATTAAAATATTTATTAAAATCTATAAAAAGGAAGAAATTAACTATATTGCTATTATGTATTTAAATTTATATAGTTATATTAAATATTAATATACCTATATAATAGATAAATTAAATTATAACCTAATCTTTAATAAGCTTTAAATTAAGGCTAATTAGGTAATATATAATACAGCTAAAAAGGAAGTTAGCTATAGAAAAGCTAGCTTATAGTTATAATTTATAAATAAAAAGGAGCCTAGGAATATTAAAGCTATATAAAGAGCCTAGCTTCTATTAGCTTTAATATTACAAATAGAATATTACTGTATTAAAAGGAATAGTAAAAAAAAAGTATATTTCCTTTAAACTATTAGTTTATTTAATATTAAAAAAGCACTTTAGCTTAAAAAACCTATAAATCCTTAAGAATATATCCCCTTTAAACTATATAAAAAGTTCTATTTACTATTCTTTATAAAAAAAGCTATTAAGCTTTTACTATACTGCCTTAAAGTTAATTTACAGATTCCTTTAAAAGCTAGTAAATATAATAAAGAACTAGAACTCCTTTAAGGCCCCCTTTATAGTATATTATATAAAGAACTATTAATATTATAAAAACCCTTTTTAATTTATTTAATAAAGGATTTATTTAAGCTAGCAGTTTAGCTGCTATAGCCTTTATCCTTTTTATTTAAAAACCTAGAAAAGGAATTTACTTTTATATAGACTACTGCGCTTTAAATATAATAATATAGTAAAATCGCTACCCCCCCCCCCCTTTTTTTTAAAACCTTTAATAGTTTAATAAAAGTAAAGTAGTTTATAACGCTAGATATAGTAATTGTATTTTATAAAATTAAAGTCGCAAAAAGAAAAAAATATAAAATTATATTCTATATATACTATAGCTTATATAAATAATAAGTAGTTTTATTTAAATTTACTAGCGTATTAGCAGTATTTTAATAGTATATTAATTAAATACTATACCCCTTTTTAAATAACTTTATGTCTATATACTTTAATCATATTTTAATTTATATTAATAAATTATAAAAGACTATATAAAAAAGGTTTAGTAAGTTTTATATACTTTTACTAATACTAGGCTATATTTAAATGTTAAAAAGTATATATTTATATAAAAAGAGATTAAATACTTTAAGTTTATTATATATATTAGTAAAGGAATTGCCTATAACCTTAAAAAACAGTAAACTATTAGTAAATAGCAGGCATTTATAATAGTAATAGGAGTTTAAAGCTTTTTTAGCTTTGCTAATTACTACTAAATATTTATTTTTCGGTTCTTTTAAATAGTTTACCTGCTTATTGTAACGGGTATAGCCTAACTGGAAAGCATACAGTTAGGGCACCTCTGTATTGTCTATCTATAGCTAATGGAAGGAAGCTCTATACTAGCTATGTATACGTTATATAGTTATATATATAGGGTTATAGCCGAGGTGGTTTCCTAATTAGGTAAGTGGTCTAGTATTGGTCGTATTTCCGGATTTGGCGTAGTCGTGATTCCGGGAGACATGGCCTAGCCTATAATATTACCCCCCCTTCTTATAGTGGCTCTCTCCTTAGGCGCCATTGCTTCGCTGGCGCATAGCTGTTAAGTAGCCTATTATTAAATTCAATTAAGCTATATTTAAATATATAGTCGTTAAGGGCTGCTGTATCTTTAAGTATATATATTAATTCCCAGGTTAGCTCTATATATCCTTTTTACTATATTAATGCTTTGCGGAAAAAGCCATGACCTCGCCGCTTAATCCTCGCGCAAAGGACCTCTCTAACTTCCCATTTATCCTTGCTATCCATTTATATTAGTAGTAGTTAAAGGTTATTTGAAATTTAGCCTGGAAAGGGGTTATTAGCCGCTTTTCTGAATAGGTTAATATAAAATCGCAGGTATATACTATTTAATATACCTAGTTCTACTATATAAAGGCTAATAACTTTTATTACTATATATTTATAATATAGGGCATTAAGCTTTTTAAAAGGCCAGGGAGTATTATAATTGCTAAAGTATAGCTAGACTTTATCTTTTACTTTATATCTCTTAAAAAAGCTTTACTGCTAGTTTATAGTCTTTATAGTATTATTATATAGTAGTAAGTGCTGTTTAAGTAAAGGCAGTTACTCTTTTTAATCTTTTAACTATTTCTTTTATAGCCTTCTCTTTTAAGTCTTTTAATTTAATAGCTTTATTTTTTTTTATATATAGTTAAAGGGGTTTTATATAATAGCTATATTTAAGGAAAAAGGGGTTTATTTAAATAACTGTATATTTACGGTTATTTAAAGTTAGTTATACTGCTAGGAAAAGGTCTCCCTAATTGCTTTAAAAGTAGTCTATATATACTTTAAAGTATACTTAAATCTTTTAGTTACTCCTCTCTAATCTGCTGTTAGTCTATAGGTAATATGCTATATTTAGGCGTTACTGGGTTCCTGCTAGTTTACAGAAAGCTCTTTAAAAGCAGTTAATTTAATTAAATCCTTAATCGCTAACTATAAACTAAAGTATCCTATAAAACTAATAATAGTATTAAAGGAACCTCTTTATATATACTTCTACCTTTATATTCTTTATTACTTTAAAAGTAATATTTTTAATAAACTAGTTAATAATAACTTAAAGGTATTATACTTATATTAGTTTTATAAATAATAAATTAACTATAAAGTCTATAGCTAGGTTATTGTAGATACGCTAAAGAATAGGTAATAGTTTAAAGAGTCTTTGCTTATAGTTTCTCTATACTTTTCCTCTTTTATATATACTGCAGTTATAGAGGAATTATTAAACTATACTATTAATTCCTAGCTAAAAAAACCTGCAGGAAATAATAGTTAAGGTTCCATTATAACCTAAATAGCCTAAAACTGCGGCATTATATTTTGCTTATATAATGCAAGTGTATAGTATTTTACCTTTTTTTTCGGTTATAGCTAATACTTAAATACAGTCTTGGAACATTAATCTCTATTCTTTATCGATTATATATTCTAATATCTATACTTTAAGTTAAAGGTTTGCGGGGAAGGAGTGCTTTGCCTTTTTAACTATAATATATACTTGTCAATATACTAAATCTTTTTAAATTATTAGGTTCTATAGGTCCTGTAATTCTTTATTTCTATTGAATATATGCATTAAAGGGAGATTAATATTACTATCTTTAAATTTCTATATTACTAGTACAGTTAGGATAAATTATATATAGCGGCTTAGTTTACGTTTATCGCCTTTATTAAATGGAAGGTTTTATTCTTTGCGGCTTAATGTATTAAGAGCGGCTACTTTACTGCCTAGCCTATATTAAATTGTAAAATCGAACTAGGAAAGGAACTCTGCCTAGCGCATTTATCGTTTAGAGAGTTTCTTATATATTATAAAAAACTGTAAGTTTTTATAGTTTAAAATAACTATAAAGGGGTTATAGTTATATAGCTCTACTCTCTACTTTTTTAAATAGTGAATTACTGCTAGTATTTCTTTATTATAGATAGGATAATTATATTTAATAGGGCTTAGTTTCTATAAATAATAAACTATAATATAATATTCTCCTTTTTTATTCTTTTATAGGAAAACTTTTTTTAAAGTATATTTTAAATAGTCTGCTTTAATAAAGGTGTATTTTATAGGATTTTAAGCTTATAGTATAGGGGCTTTAATAAAAAGGCATTTAAGCTTTTAAAAGGCTGCTTTTTTTATACCTTTCTATTAAAAGGGGGTCCCTTTTTTAGTTAACTTTATAAGCAGGTAGGCTATCTGAGAGAACCTAGGGATAAATATCCAGTAGTAATTAGCAAAGCTAAAGAAGCTTTAAACTTTTATTACTATTATAAATGCCTGCTATTTACTAATAGTTTACTGCTTTTTAGGGTTATAGGTAATTCCTTTACTAGTATATATAATAAACTTAAAGTATTTAATCTCTTTTTATATAAATATATACTTTTTAGGATTTAGGTATAGCCTAGTATTAGCGAGGGTATATAAAACTTGCTAGACCTTCTTTATATAGTCCTTTTATAACCTGTTAATATAAATTAAAATATTATTAAGGTATATAAATGCAAAGTTATTTATAAAGGGGTATAGTACTTAGTTAATATACTATTAAAACGCTGCTAGTGCACTAGTAAATTTAAATGGAATTACCCGCTATTTATATAGGCTATAGTATATATAAAATACAGTTTTATATTCTTTTCCTTTTATAACCTTAATTTTATAAAATACAGTTATTATATTTAGCTTTATAAAACTACTTTACTTTTATTAAACTGTTAAAGGTTTTTAAAAAAAGGGGGAAAGGGTAGCGATTTTGCTGCATTATTGCATTTAAAGTATAGTAGTTTATATAAAAGCGAATTCCTCCTTTAGGTTTTTAAATAATAAAGATAAAGGCTATAGCTGCTAAGCTGCTAACTTAAATAAATCCTTTATTAAGTAAATTAAAAAGGGTTTTCTATAATACTGATAGTTCTTTATATAATATACTATAAAAGGGGCCTTAAAAGAGTTCCAGTTTTTTACTATATTTATTAGCTTTTAAGGGAATCTGTAAATTAACTTTAAGGCAGTATAGTAGAAATTTAGTAGCTTCTTTTATAAAGAATAGTAAATAAAACTCTTTATATAGTTTAAAGGGGATATATTCCTAGGGATTTATAGGTTTTTTAGTTTTTTTTTTAATATTAAATAAACTAATAGCTTAAAGGAAATATACTTCCTCTTTACTATTCTTTTTAATATAGCAGTATTTTATTTATAATATTAAAGCTAATATAAGCTAAGCTCTTTATATAGCTTTAATATTCCTAAGCTCTTCTTTATCTGTAAATTATAGTTATAGGCTAGCTTTTCTATAGCTAACTTCTTTTTTAACTATATTATATACTACTTAGTTAACTTTAACCTAAAATTTATTAAAGATTAAGTTATAATCTAGTTTATTTACTATATAAATGTATTAATATTTAATATAGCTATATAGATTTAGGTAAATAACAGTAATACAGCTAATTTTTACTTTTTTATAAATTTTAATAAATATTTTAATCTTCTTTTTAATAATCTTAATCTATAAAAGGTATAACTTTTAGGCAAAAAAGGAGTTATAATAGTATAAAGGTTATAGCTAATATTAAATAATACTATAATAAATATATTTTTTATTTTAGCTTATAATATTATTAATTTACTAGTTATTTACTTTTTAAACTTTTTTTATCCTTTTAGTTTTTCCTTTATAAGCTTTAACGCTTAATTTTATATTAAAGCTAATCTTTTAATTTATCGCTAAAGTTACTGTTTTCTTTACTATTAATATATTAATTATTATTATTAGACTTATAGTTAATAATTTAAACTTAATATGCCTAGGCTTTATAGCCTTTTTTATAAAACTAAGCAATATATCCCTCCTTCCTGTAATAGTAATATATAGCCTTTTAGGCAATATCTGCCTTACTCGCTAAAAAGCTATATTAATATTGGTTTTTTATATAGTTTATGCCCCTTATTTAAGTATAGCCCTTTTTATTAACTGCTTATATATAGTCTTTTAAAGTATAATATAGTTAAAGTTTATTATATTTTTTCTGTTAAGAGTAGCCTATTAAAGCGGCTCTTGTATTTTATTAATCTAGATTTAATTATTTAATGCAGCTAGCAATATCCTAGACTTTAGTAAGCTATTTGCTATAGGTAAATGGCAGGTTTACTATTATTAAGCGGAATTATAGTTTTAGAGATAATGCTCCTTTAAGGAAGATAATTTTAGCTTAGTTAGCCTAATTATTGCCGCCTACTTTAAAAAGCTTTTATTTAAAGTAGGGAAAGAAAGATAAAAGTAAAGTTTTATTTCTTTACTTAAAAGTATGCAGCTTTTATACAGTTTAGTTTTAAAGTCTTTAATCTTTATAGGTATGGTTTAAGTATTATATAAATTCTGCTAGGTTATAGTTTTTATTAGTTCCTTTTAATATATAAAAAGTAGTAACTACCTATTTAAATATAGTATTTAAATAAAAGTTAATAAAATATTATTATTTTTTATTGCTATTATAGAACTTTTTATTAAGTTTAAGCTTTTTATATATATTTTACGCCTATATAGTATACTCTTTTTACTTTCCTAAGAATTTAAATAGGTTAAAGAGTAGTTTCCTTTTAACTTTAAAAGCTTATATAAACTTTATTATAGAGGTTAATATAGGCTTTATAGTTACAGCCTATATAGGTTTTTACTTAAGTTATAGAAGGAATAATATTTTATTTTCCTAGTTATTTAGCCTTTAAATCGCTAATACTATAAATTTTAGCTTTTTTATTAATATAGCTATTTATTCCTATAAAGGTAGAATAGCTTGCTTAATCCGCGACTGTATATTATTGCCTTTAGAGGCTTAGTCTTTGAAATTTACTATTTTCCTTTTACAGTAAAAGTTCCGTTATTTACTAGCTAGGTAGTAGCTGAGCTATAAATATATAATGGGTATAGCTTAACTGGAAAGTATACAGTTAGGGCACCTCTGTATTGTCTATTTATAGCTAACGGAAGGAAGCTTTATACTAGCTATATATGCGTTATATAGTTATATGTATAGGGTTATAGCCGAGGTGGTTTCCTAATTAGGTAAGCGGTCTAGTATTGGTTGTATTTCCGGATTTGGCGTAGTCGTGATTCCGGGAGATATAGCCTAGCCTGTAACACTTATAAGGCTAATTAAAAAAAAGACCCTTTTCTAATAGAAAAGTATAAAAGAAGCAGCCTTTTAAAAGCTTAAACGCCTTTTTATTAAAGCCTTTATACTATAAGCTTAAAATTTTATAAAATATACCTTTATTAAAGCAGACTATTTAAAATATACTTTAAAAGGAGTCTTCCTATAAAAGAATAAAAAAGGAAAACACTATACTATAGTTTATTATTTATAAAAGCTAAGCCCTATTAAATATAATTATCTTATTTATAATAAAGAAATACTAGCAGTAATTTACTATTTAAAAGAGTAGAGAGTAAAGCTATATAGCTGCGACCCCTTTATAGTTATTTTAGACTATAAAAACTTACAGTTCTTTATAACGCGCAGGAAACTCTCTAAATAATAGACGCGCTAAGCAGAGTTCTTTTCCTAGTTTGATTTTATAATCTAATATAGGCTAGGCAGTAAAGTAGCCGCTTTTAATATATTAAGCTACAGGGAATAAAACCTTCCATTTAATAAAGGCAATAAGCGTAAACTAAGCTATTATATATAGTTTATCCTAGCTGCACTAGCAATATAATAATTTAAAGATAATAATACTAATCTCCCTTTAATATATATATTTAATAGAAATAAAAAACTATAAGACTTATAGAACTTAATAATTTAAAAGGATTTAGTATATTAATAGGTATACACTATAGTTAAAAAGGAAAAGCACTCCCTTTTATAGACCTTTAATTTAAAGTATAGATATTAAAATATATAATTAATAAAAAATAAAGATTAATATTCTAAAACTATATTTAAATATTAGCTATAATTAAAAAAAAAGGTAAAACGCTATATACTTATATTATATAAGTAGAATATAATACTGCAGTTTTAGGCTATTTAGGTTATAATAAAACTTTAACTATTATTTACTGCAGGTTTTTTTAATTAAAAATTAATAGTATAGTTTAATAATTGTTTTATAATTACAGTATATATAAAAAAGGAAAAGTATAGAGAAGCTATAAGCGAAGACGTTTTAAACTATTACCTATTCTTTAGTATATCTGCAGTAATTTAGCTATAGACTTTATAATTAACCTACTATTTATAGGATTAATATAAGTATAATACCTTTAAATTATTATTAACCGGTTTATTAAAAATATTACCTTTAAAGTAATAGAGAGTATAAAGGCAGAAGTATATATAAAAAGGTTCTTTTAATGCTATTATTAGTTTTATAGGATACTTTAGTCTATAATTAACAATTAAAAATTTAATTAAACTAGCCGCTTTTAGAGAGTTTTCTATAAACTAGTAAAAACCCAGTAACACTTAAGTATAGTCTATTACCTATAGACTAATAGTAGACTAAAGAGGAGTAATTCAAAGATTTAAATATACTTTAAAGTATATATAAACTATTTTTAAAGCAATTAAAGAGACCTCCTTTTAGCAGTATAACTAGCTTTAAATAACTGTAAACATATAGCTATTTAAATAAGCCCCTTTTTCTTTAAATATAACTATTATATAAAACCCCTTTAATTATATATAAAAGAAAATAAAGCTATTAAATTAAAAGACTTAGAAAAAAAAGCTGTAAAAGAAATAATTAAAAGACTAAAAAAAGTAACTGGCTTTACCTAAACAGCATTTACTGCTATATAATAACGCTATAAAGACTCTATAAACTAGTAGCAGGGCCCCTTTAAAAAATATAAAGTAGGAGATAAAGTCTAGCTATATTTTAATAACTATAATACTCTTTAGCCTTATAAAAAGCTTAATGCCTTATATTATAAATATATAGTAATAAAAATTATTAGCCTTTATATAATAGAATTAGGTATATTAACTAGTATATACCTGTAACTTTATATTAACCTATTAAAAAAAGCAGCCAATAACCCCCTTTTAGGCTAGATTTTAAATAACCTTTAACTACTATTAATATAAATAGATAGCGAGGATAAATGGGAATTTAAAGAGGTCCTCTGTATAAAGATTAAACAGTAAGGCTGCAGCTCTTTCCGCAAAGCATTAATATAGTAGAAAAGATATATAAAGCTAACCTAAGAACTAATATATATACTTAAAGATATAGCAGCCCTTAATAACTATATATTTAAATATAGCCTAATTAAATCTAATAACAGGCCACTTAATAGCTATACGCCAGTAAAGCAATAGCGCCTAAAGAGAGAGCTACTGTAAGAAAGGGGGGTAATATTACAGGCTAGGCTATATTTCCCAGAATTACAACCAATACTAGACCGCTTACCTAATTAGGAAACCACCTTAGCCATAACCCTATATATATAACTATATAACATATATATAGCTAATATAGAGCCTCCTTCCTGAACTATAAATAGACAATATAGAAGTGCCCTAACTATATACTTTCCAGTTAGGCTACACCCGTTACAATACTTACTTTTAATAATAGTAAATAGTTTACTATAGTTTATAAAATCTTTATATAAATTAAAGAAATTAATATAATTTAAAAAGCTAAATAAGAAATTTTATTTTTAATAGTTTAAGCTATAAATAACTATTTAATAAAGTATTAAAGGAAATATTACTTTTTAGCTATTATATAAATAAATATAGTATTTATAAATACTTTTAAAAGCCTTTTTTCTTTAAAGGCTATTATAAACTTTAAAAAGTTAAATAAAAATCCCTTTATTATTTAACTAATAATTATTTAATTAATTAATATATCTATTTAAAGGGATAATAAATAATAGTTAATAAAGCTTTACTTTTAAAATAAAATTAAGCCTTCCCCCCCTTTAATTAATTAATAGTTAAAAATAAGTTATATAAGCTATAATTACTGTTAGAAATAATACTATAAATAAAAACCCTTTACTTCAAAAAAATAAAATAGAATTAACCTTTTAAAATAATAGTAGGCTAGCCTTTATTATAAAATATTAAATAAACTTAAAATCAATAATAATAATAATAAAAACTAATAATAAAATTTTTATTTAAATCCTTTAAAACTATCATTAAAACAAGATTACTGCTATTAAGGCTAGGCAGGAAATTGTTAAAATTAAAGGTTTTAAAAATAAAAATATAATTTACTTTTAAAAAATAAAGTTAAGCTTTACTTTTTAAAATAAGAAATAAAATTATTAAAAAAGCAATTTTAGCCTTTAAATTAATTATTAAAGCTAATAATATAAAAATTAAAAAAGTAAATATTTAAAAGAGTTTTTTTATATAAAGGGTTTTTAAATCTTATATTAATACTATAAAAATATACTTGATTAATATATTAATTTTAACAAAAGTATAATATTAAATATAGGTTAAATCCCTTTTAATATTTTATTAAAAAGCGCCTGTTAGCGAAACTATTTATATATATAATTAATTTATAGTATTTAAAGAAAATATATATAATAGGCTTTAAGCTATTTAGTATTTTTACATTAATAGAGATATAAATTAAAAAACAGAAATTTTTTAATATAATTAATACTTAAGCTTTGATAATTTAAAGGGTTATATTAAAATATTAAAGTATAAAAACTATAGTAAATATAATTATATATTTAAAGAAAAAGAATAGTATTAATAGCCCTTTTAATATATTAACTATTATAGTTTATATTTCTTTAACTTTATTAACTGCTATATATATTTTACCCTATATAATAGTATTAAAATATATATTATTAAAAAATAATTAAAAGGTATTAAAAAATTAAATATTAAAGAATTCCTAAAAAAAAACCTAAAAGTCTTTACAGTTAAAGCTTAAACTTTAAACTGTGATTTAAATACTATTACTTTAAGCACTATTATTATTAATACTACTGCTATTAGCTAGAATAATATTAACTAAAAGTAAAGCGCTATAGCTATTAAATCTAATAAATAAACCCCCTCCCTTTTAACTATAACTAGCTTTTTTAATATAAAAAAGAAATATATTAAAAGACCCCCTTTAAAAGTAAAAGAACCTATTAATATAGAAATTAACTTTATTAATAAATAAAAGTCCTTGCTTAAAATAGACTTTACTATAAGCTTTATAATTATTGCTTGAACTTTTAGCGATTTAATTAATAAAGAATTAAAAAGTAAAATTAATGCCCTTTTAAAAAAAAAAATTAAAAAAGAGGTTTTATAAATAATAGACTTTATTAAAGCTGTTAAAAGATATTTAACTTAAAAATATTTTAAGTTAATATAAGTAAATAAAGATAGTATTATAATATAGCCCTTTTATTAACTTAAAAAAATAGCTTTAATATTATATTTATTTAAAAGCTATAGATTTATTAAGATATTATATTATTTAAAAAATAAATAAAATTTTACTTTAACTTTTAAATATTTAACTTATTTAATAATTAAAAAGAGACTAAACCTTTTATTTTTATATATATTAAAAAATTACTAAATCTATTATATTAATAACTTTTACCTTTAAAATTAAAAAGTGACTATATCTATTAAATAAAAGTCTATAGCTATATTATTTGTTAAAAAGGAGGGCTAAAAAGTAAGGATTTTAGTGTATTTGGGTAACCTTCCTATTCTGGCTAGACCCGGAATTAGGCCCGACGCTAGGACCGAGTTCCGGAGGAACTTCGGTGTAAGTCAGGAAATTTCTGTTATCTTCCAACGATAACAATTGAGCTAGGACCAGCTACCCCGCCTACCCTAGACTCAATACAATGGCCACAATGGCTATTGTGAAAAATCTGACCAAAATGGTTTCCTGTTTGTATGGCCGTGAGTCGATTTGGCCGATTTCCCATATAAATGAATTTTGCGGAAAATAGGAACGGGGCCACAAACCCAATTCTGCCGCTGCATTCCTATTATCTAGTCGGAGGACTATTGTAGAAGACAAAGCTATTGTTCATACAATCACTTCTACACCAGCCGCACATCACTAGATATTCTATAGCTTTCTAGCTATTAGTTCAGTTACAATTCAATTGTTCATCCATTGTTAACCCAACTAGACTCTCAGTCATTTCCTTATTGCTGCGTTGGGTGCACCTTCCTAGAAGCTACACTTAAATGAGGTTCAGTATAACCTTGTTATTTTAACATTATTATTAATATTTACTATAAAGTTTTTTTTAATATTATAATAAAAACTTTTAAAAAGTAAGTTTAGTCCCCTTTAAATTTAATTATTATAAAAGACTTTAATATATTATATTAAATATAGTAATTAGGCTAAGTTTTAAATATTATAGGCAATAAATTAGCTAAATAGGCAGATAAGTATAACTTAATCCCTACCTTTATAAATGCCCCTATAAAAGATTCCAGAAAATATATTAACTTTATTTTCTTTAATTGCCTTATATTAATAATTATTATAAAAGACCTAAATATAATCTTAAACTATTATATAATTACTATTATACTTTTAAGCTTTATTAGGCTAATAGCTAATATAGGAAAGAAATATATCCCTTTTAAATGTCTATAAAAGTTTAGCTAGTTAATATATATATATATACCTAGCTCCTTTTAAAGGTAAATATAATTAATTTAACTAAAGGAGATTTAGATATAGTTATATAAGCACTTTAAAGACTTTTCGCAAACTAGATATAATTAATAGGTAAAAAGAAATATTAAAATAAATAGAGCGCCTTTTAATAGGATAAAGACTGCTAGATAGCCTATTTAGCTTATATTACAGCGCCCTTTAAAATTAATAAATGGATTAAAGTAAGGAAAATATTATATAATATAATTGAATATAAAAAATATAATTACTGGGATAAAATTATAGTTAAGGCTAATTTAAGTAAAAGTATTTAATAGGTAGTTAAATAGTATAAAGCTATAGATTAATTTTAACCCCCCCTTTTAATAAATAGTAATAAAAGTATTTTAAACTTTAAAAAGTAAGCGGCCTTTTTTAAAAAATGCCTATTACAGTAAAAGGGAGTTAAAAAAAGATATTAAAAACCTTTAAAAACCTTAAATATTAAAAAACTTTGAAATATTATAAAATAAAACAGTTAATAAAAAAAGGCAAAAAGGGCTATAGTTAAAGTAAAGAATATTGCATTTAATATAAATAATATATTAATTACCCTTTTATACTATATATAGCCTACTATTAAAGAGTTTATTATAAACCTTTTTAAAGCCTACTTTAAATTAAAATAGAACCCCCTCCCCTTTAAAAATATAAAAGTTACTATTATACTTAACTTTAATAAATTTAACTATATAACCTATAAAGCCTTTAAGTTTATTTTACTATTATTTTATATAAAAAAAGGCCTTAAAAGGCTATTTACTAAAAGGGTATTATTTTTAGTATTTAAATATAAAATCCTTTTAAAGCAATACTTTAAGGCTTTTTTAAAAAAAGCAGCTATAAACCTAATTATTTATTTAATTTATAATATTAAAGTTACTTTAAATAAAAAAAAGGTTATAATTTTATTTACTTCTAATATTTTTAAAGCTTTTAATATTATTATAAAAAATAAATTCAATTTATAGTTTAAATAATAAAAATAGCTTATTTAATTTATAAAATAAGTAAAGTCTATTATAAATAATAAAACTGCTTTTATTTATAAAAGAGATAAGATTAACCTATTAAGCTTTACCTTTAAATATAAAGCTTTATAAAGATCTATTATTTCTTTTATTATATTAATACTTTACTTTAACTTAATCCTTTAACTTAAAAACTAATAATTTTACTTTAAATATATTAATAATATTACTATATTTATTAGAGGCAGGTTTATTTAAAAAATAATTACCTTTATATAATAAATGTTTAATAAAACGCTAAAGTAAAAAGCAAAAAATATAATATCTTTTAACTATATTAAAGTTAAATTACTATATTTTTATTATATAAAAGGCTAAATATATAAAAAAGGTATTATAATAAAAAGAAAATAAATTTAATTTAAAAAGAATATTTAATAGTTAAAGGTTTATTTTAATTTAAAGTTTTCCTTTAAAAATATATAAAGATACTTACAGGTAAAGTATATTGTTACAGCACTGACCGTGACGCGATATTGACGCCCTGTTACGTGAGCCCCGGTCACGTAACCAAGCCTTAACGTATTCCTAGCTATAGCTTTCTATAGAGCCTTAAGGCTTTCTTGCTCTCTATGGCACAATAACGATATTTGCCTTGACCTGCCTTTTTATACTGTAATAGTTTATACTATCCTTTAACTTAACTGCGCTATTGCAAGGTATATACTTAATTAATTATAAATTCCCCTTAAATCCCCTTTTATTCCTAAACCTATAATAATGCCTTTATAGCCTAGCCTTTATCCTTTAAACCCTATATCTATAGGAAACCAATTATAAGCGAGATAAATATAAATGCCCTAAACCTTACCCTATAGCTTAACCTAGCCTAATAAACTATAGTTTTAGCTATAAAGTTTATGCCTTTCCCTTTTCTCTTTAAAACTTTATAAAAATCTAGTATTAATAGCGATTATATATATTTAATAAATGTAATTATTAAAGATAATAACCTTTATTACTAATTCCGCCTTTTTAGTTAAATAATTAAAAAGGGCTTAATTTAATGAAAAAAATAAAAATAAACTTTTAAATAAGAAATCTTAAAGTAAATAACTGAAAATTAAAACTTTAAAGTATAAATTTAAGTTTAAGTTAAAGCTTTAAATATAGCCTTACTATTAAGCCTTAAAAATAATAACCTATTTAGCCGCTATTAAACTAAAAACTTTAAGTAATTTAATAGTAAATAAAAAGATATTATTAAATATTAGTAAAAATATATTAACTAGCGTTTTTAAATTAATATTACCTTTATAAGTAATTAATTAATCTTTTTAACTAAATTTAAAAAAATCTTATATATTATAAGTCTTTAAAGGGAGATATATATTAACTATAATAAAAAAACTTTAATATTATTATTAAAAGTTTTAATAACTTTACTTAATAGTATTAAAAGATTAATATAGTACTTTTTATTAATTTTAATAAATAATATAAAATAATTAACCTTTCCTAAAAGGCATTATAGTCTTTTAATAACCTATATATATTAAATAAGCCTTTTTAAAACTTTATAGTAGAGTTATTAATATTAAGCAGTAAATATAGTAAAACTGTTAAGTAAATAATAAAGGCTTTAAAATAAAGGTTTTTTAAAGCTTACTAATACTATAAAGATTCAAGTAATTAAGCCAGACAAATCTAACTTTACTAAATAGTATTAACTTTACTAGACTATCTATAATAGGCTTTAAAAGGGCGCCTACTATAATGCCTTCTGCGCTACTTAAATAGGCTAATATTAATAAAGCTATTAACAGCAGCAGTATTAACACTAATAGTAATATTACTAATGCCAGCAGAATAACTAAGCCGTTACCTTAGCGCTAGCCAATAACCTAATACAACTAAATACTATATATACCTTATTACCTTGCCTTTAAATCTTTTATAAGGAATATATTACTAAAGGACTCTGCTTTTACTATAAAAAAGCAGGCTATAGCTTTAATAAATATAATAAAAAAAAGCAGTTTAATATATATTAAAGCAATCTATACTAGATATAAAATTAAAACCGCTAAATTCAGCTATACTAGCTATACTTTAACCTAGTAGTACCTTAAAGCTAATAATAAAATAGCTTAATAAAGTATAATAACTAAACTTTAATAGCGCGCTAATATTACCTATAATACCTAAATAACCTATAAATCTAGGCTTTAAATAATATACCTTCTCTAAATCTTAATAAAGACAATAATAATAGCGCTGCCCTATTAACTTTTAGTCTACCCTAGTTTAGCTAAACTTACCTATTAAAAACTTAAACCTAACTTATAAACTAAAAAAAAAAACCAACCTCTATTAAAAGTTATAAATAAAGGTTAACTGTAAATAAAACTATTATCCTAGAATAAATTTACTGCTATCTTTTTAATTAAAAACCCTTTAAATTTAAATTAATAAATAGTAAATCCCTTTTACTATAAACTATATTATTTTTTATATATAATATTTATATTAATATAAAAGCTTTAATAAATAGCGGCTATATACCCTAGGCTTTTACTAGCTGCGCTTTTATTAAGCGATTTAATATTATTACCTAATAACTGCTATTTACTAGGAATCTCTTATTTACTAATAAAAATATAGTTAATAAAATTTTAAACTTTTTTATTATATTAACTATAATTAATTCTTATAAAAAACTCTGCCTCTTTTTTATTATAAATATCTTTAATAATATACCTATAGTCCTTAGCTTCTTATAGCTAAAAAAATATAACCTTAATATTAACTAAGAAAAGTTAACTATTACTTTTAAATTTTATTACTATTATAACTACTATTTCTTAAAAAATATAGCCAGCCTTATATAAGTTTTAATAGCAGTTAAAATAAAAAATAACTTCGCTAAAGCTAATATAGGGAGTATATATTACCAGTCACTAATAGTTAAAAATACTTTAAATAAAGCAAAGCTTAACTTAACTAAATAAAAAACTATACTATACCAGTAACTATTAATTAAAAATACCTTAAAAAAAATAAACTATAACCTAATTAAAGAAGGGGCCCTTAAACTATATATTCTATAAACCTTAATATTAAACTATGATTATTATATAACCTATAAGTATAGTAGAACTAATAATAAAGAAATACAGGCATAAATAATCCTAAATTAAATATATATAAAGCTACTGCCTGCCTTTATAATTTACAGTTAATAATAAAAAGGGAAACCTTTATTAAAGCTATTACTATTACTTTTTAATATACTACTTTTATAAAACTAAACTAAACTTTAAAATTAAGAAATACGCTTAAATATAATAGATATATAAATAATAGCAGCTATAAACTTTATTACTTTCTATTAATAATTATATATCTACGCAATAAAAGTAACCTAAAAGGAGATTAACTAAGCTATTAAAATTAAAAAACTAATATTTACTATTTTATTAAAGCTTTTAGATAAGTTTTTTTAATAAATATTTATAAAATAAAAAGATTATATTAAAGTAAAAATAATATTATTTAAAGAAATATATAACTTTATTAATAAATACTACTCTTTAATATAATTAAAAAAGATTATAGCCGCCAATATCGAGAAATTTATAGTAGGGAAACCTGAGCTTAATAAGCTAGATATCTTAAAAAAACTGCTATCTTAACTATATAACTTATATAATGCCTTCCTACTAAAAACAGCAAATAAGTTTCCTTTATAATAGGCCTAGGACTATAAAATTAAAATACTGCCAGGAAAAGACCTACTATATTAAAAGAATAGGCTATTTTACTTAATAAACTGCAGGTAATAAAAAAATAGTTAAATAATAATTTAATAAAAGGATTTATCCGCAAATTGCAAGTATAATATACTACTCCCCTCCTTTTAGCCGCAAAACCAGGAGGCAGTATCTATATCTATTAAAATTACTAAAAGTTAAATAATATTACTATTAAAAATCAATATTTATTGCCATTAATCCGGGAAACCCTTAACGCTTTAAGCTATATAAAGGTATATATAAAACTTAATATTATCGCTGCATTTAATAACCTTTATATTACTAAAAGGGATATATAGAAAACAGCGTTTATTATAAAGTTTAGCCTTTTTAAATCATTAATTATACCTTTTAGCCTTTATAATACACCTATTATATTTTAATATTATATTAACTATACTCTTTATAACCTTCTTAACTATATTTATATAATATACTTTAATAATATCTTTATATATATATTATACTAAAAAAAGCATTAAAAATATATATATAAAGTAACAGCCTGCTTTTAAAATACTAGCCTTTAGATTAATATTATTAAATGTAAGTTTAAGATAATAAAGATAAAATACTTTAGCCTAATTATTACTTTAAAGGGATTAGAAATAGATTTTAAAAAAGTTAAAGCTATATTAAACTAGCAATTACTTAAAGCAGTAAAAGACCTATAAAAGTTCTTTAACTTTATAAATTTCTATTACTATTTTATCTAAAAATACTTTAAAATAATTATACTATTAAATAAACTTTTAAAAAAGACTAATTATATATATAAAGAAAAGAATAGCAGGAAGCCTTTAATTTAATTAAATATACCTTTAAATTAGCTTTAATTTTAGCCTTCTTTAACTATAATAAATAAACAGTCTTTAAAATTAATGCCTTTAATTAAATATTAGGCAGTATCCTATTACAGTATAATAAAAAGGGTATTTTATACTTTATTATATTCTTTTCTGTAAAGTATAATATTTAAGAATATAACTATAAGATTTATAATAAAGAACTCTTAGCTATTATTAAAGTAATAGAAGAGTAGTGCTTAAAATTATAAAGCTTATAAGAGTTTAATGTTATTATAGACTATAAAAACTTTAAATACTTTACTTTAATAAAAGCCTTAAACTAGCAGTAAATCTAATAGTCTAAATTCCTCTTTAACTTTAACTTTTATATTATCTATTAACCTGGCTTTAAGGCTATAAAGCTTAATGCCTTAAATAGAAAAGTAAAAGATAGGCCCGCGAAATTAAACCCCTTTAATAACTAAATTAAAAATAAGCAATATATTATCTTTCTGCAAAGTTCTTTCAGCCCTAAAGCTTAGGCAATACTTTAAAAAGAAGTCTTATTAAATATTAAACTATTTATAAAGGCCGCCTTTATAGCTATAATAATACTAGCAGAAGATAGACTAATTAATAACTTAATTGCAGTGGTATATAAATAAAATACTATAGCGAGAGAAATAATAACTGCGCTTTAAGACTTTAATATCCGCTAATAGTTAAAATAGCTTTATAGAGAACTCTAGATTATAATAAATAACTGCCAAGTAATAAATAGCAGAATTTACTACTAAAAGCAGCTTTTTATTCCCCCTAATAATAAACTTTGAATATAAATCCTATTTAAAAACTATTTAAGCAGCCTAGCCAAATACCTAGGCAGGTTTAAAACTCTAGACTTTATTAGCTGGATATACTAATAGCTACAGATCTTAAAAGACACTAAAACATTTATATAAGCCTGCAAACTATACATTAAAATAAAGGCCTTGCAATCTTTACTATACAGCTTCCTTTAACTATTACTAATCCTATTCCGCATATAGTTAAATATTTTTATTAATTATATTATACTACTGCCTAAATCCCATTAATATAATATTACTTATAAATATTTACTAATAATAGTTTACTGCTTTATAAAAATATATTATTTTATATTTATTACTTTACTATTAATAAAAGAGCTAGCTAATATATTTATTAATAAGATTTACTGCCTTTATAGTGTACCCGATAATATTATATTAAACTGCAGTATATAATTTATATTAGAATTTTATAAATAACTTTTAAAGCAATTAACATTTATATTAAAACAGTTATTAGCCTTTTACTTTAAAACTAATAGCTAGACTAAAAGGATTAATGTAAGTATAGAATAATACTTATAAGCTTTTATTAACTTTTATTAGGATAACTAGGCTTACTGGCTTTTATTAGCTGAATTTACTGTAAATAATATAATATTTAAAACCACTAATATATTACTATTTTTCATTAATTATAGTTTTAACCCTTGCTTAAAGATAAAGCCTTTACAGCCTTACCCGCTAAACCTCTTTATAGCAAAGAAAAGAGAGTTTTTCCGCGCTAATACTATTGCCGAGCAATTTAAATATATTATTATATAGCTGAAAGCCTTTACTAAGGCCTTAGGAAAAAAATATAAAGAAAACATAAACGCGCAGAGAGAGGCATTACTAGTCTATACTATTAGGCAGGAAGTCTTTATCGATATACGAAATATAAAGACTAACTGGCCGATAAAGAAGCTAGACAATAAATAGGCAGGGCCCTATATAATAATAAAGGTATACCTATAAGCCTATACTGTCGGCCTACTAGAAGGCATAAAGATTTTCCTAGTCTTATATAACTCCTTCCTGTAACCTAAAACAGCTACCCTACTGCATTTTAAGTAAAAGATAATCAATAAAGCCAAGTTAAAGAATATTTAAGGCAGAATACTAGAAAGAGAAAATAGTATAGATAAAGTATAAGAGAAATAGGAGTTTAAAGCGCTTTTAGATTATTATAATAATAATAGATTCTATTACCTTATTAAATAGAAATACCACCCTACTATATAGTAACTAGCTAAAAACCTATAAGGCTAAAAGAGGGTAATATAAGACTTTTACAGGCGAAACCTAAAAAAGCCAGGCCTACTGTAATAGGCATTAAAAGGAATTATAAAAGAGGAAAAAGAGGAAATAGCTAGAAAGAAACCAATGCCCGCAAAGCGCCAACTAAAGATTATACTACGCCAAAGCCTATAACTAAACTATATATCACTAACACAAAAAACTATATAATTCGCCCCATTTACCTTTATATCAAAAGTATTAAAATAGATTACCCGGAATTTCGATTTATATAAGTAATATAGCCATTCGCGGCCGAATAGCGTAATAAAAAGGGGGGGTACTATTACAGCACCGACCATAATGCGATATTAACGCCCTGTCACGTGAGCCCCGGTCACGTGACCAAGCCCTAACGCGTTCCTAGCTATAGCTTTCCATAAAGCCTTAGGGCTTTCTCGCTCTCCACGGCACAATAACGATATTTGCCCTGACCTGCCTTTCTATACCGTGATATATATAAAGTCTTTAATTTCTTTAAGTTATTTAATAAAATTTAAAAAGGTTTACTTTTTAAAGTTATAGTATAAGCTATAAAGGCCTATATCTTCTTTATTACTTTATATAAAATAAAAGTATAATAGCTAAAATATAAATAATAATTATAAGTTAACTTTATTAAATAGGTAAATATAAAAGTATTTAGCCTAATAAATAAAATAAATAAATAAAGCCTTTAAAGCTATAGTAAAAGTAGTTTTTTTAATTTAGAAAACTATAAATATTCTTATTTTATATAAAGAGTTAAAGGTCCTTTTAGTTAATATTACTTTAATTTAAGTTTAATTTGAATATATAGCGAGATTTATAAGATTAAATTAAAATTATTTAATTAATTAATATATTAATAAGAAACTCTTTCTTTAACTACTATAAATTAAACTTTAATGTATTGCTACTTTAATTAATAAAACTATTAAACTTATACTTTTTACTAAAAAGTCTTTATATATTCTCTTTAATTTTAATTTAAAAAGTATAAGTAAATTAACTATAGGAAAAAGATATTTAAAAATAATTAAATTTTTCCCTTTTTATTTAATTTTAGCCTACTTTAATAGGTTTTAAATTAAAGGGAATATAGGCTAAAGAGCAGTTATTTACTATAAAGTAAAAGTAATTATAAATATTAGACGCTTTAATAATATAAAGGTTTATAATATAAAGGTATAGGCTGCTTTAAAGGCTATAAAGTTAATAGCTAAATATATAAAAAAAGACTATATAATTTAAATAGCTTTCCTTTTTTTAAATAATTTATTAATTATTAATAGGCTATTTAATAAACCCTTTTCTTTTATATAAAAAGTATATATATATTTCCAGAAATTAATATAAAATATTTTACTTTATAAAACTTTTATTTTATAGGTTTTAAAATATAAAGATATTATAAGTAATAAATAAATTAACTATTTAGCTAAATAAAGCGCAGCTTTTTTTACTATACTATAAAATTAAGCTATAATTATATATATTAAAAGATAGATTAAAAAAGAAGTTATAAAAGTAAATGAGTAAAATTAGTTTAGTAAAACCTTAAAAGGTTATAAATAATAAAGATTTAAGGCTTTAACTTTTTTATTAAAATTTAAACTTTTATACTTTATCTTTTATAGGCTTTTAGCGGAAAGATTAAGATATAGGGACTTTTAGGAATACTATAAACGCTTTAAATATAATAAAGAGTTTATCTATAAATGCAGTAAATTAAAGAGATAAAGCTATTTCGCAGAATATAGAATAATTAAGCTTTTCTTTTTAAATACCCCTTTAAAAGAAACCCCCCTCTTTTACCTATTTAAACTTACAGGAAATAAAGCTTTCTAGAAATTAATAAAGGAAGTGGACCTTTATAGTTTTCCTTTAGCGGAAATAAATTAATACTATTTAAACTAACCTTTTTTTTCTTTTATAAATTGAAACTTAGCGAATAGCGGCGCAAGCCGCTAGCTTTTAATATCCTATTACCTATAAGGGATTTATATAACTAGTTTACTTAATGGACGTAAATAATAAAACAAACAAACAAACAAACTTTCCCCAGGATAATAGTTGTCTTGCCAAGTTCAGCAACTGTTGTCAGGAAATTCATTGTGCCGGTGGCAGATTTGGCAGTTCCAAACACAATTCGAGAGTCATCACCTAGATGCATCGGCTGCTGCTTCTGGTTTTTGAATTTGGCCTCCAGCACATCTTGAAGCATTCGATATGTGACTGGCTCAGTCGAAGCTTGCAACAAGCGTAGAGACTGAAGTAAGTGAAAAGTCAGGGCCCCATACGTTTTGCCATCTCCTGCAATCCATTCTGACGCTTCCTCAAATGGTTGACAGGCTGCAATCAAATTGTAGCCTCGCAGCCGGTAAAACCAGCTCACAACAGGGACAGCATTCCGTGCAGACCGAGTGACGGCTTCTTTAACTTCGTTCCCTTCCAATTCAATCGACCCAGAGACTCCTCTGCAGCGAACCTTTGTTTGAGAGCTAAAGCGAGATGCGCCACCAGAGTGACAGCAGTCCAAGACAACACACACAGTTAATCCTTTATCAGCTACTCCGTCAAGAAGAGTGCCGAATTCGACATCTCGTGTGTCTTCATCCAAGGTGCACAGCACTTCATCGTATCTGATACCTTCTTTTAAATGGCCATATGCTGTCCGGATTCGATCACCATGGCCTGGATAATGAATGTAGATAAAATCGCCAGACTTTGCGCGGTTTTGTATCGTAATTATGGCCTTAGTCACGTTGTTTTTTGTCGGCTAATGGTGCTGCGACCTGGAGGAACCTTGGGCTGCAACTAGGATATTGATATGGTCCGGTGGAATGCCCATGGACGACTCAAGCAGTATCTTTGTTTCTTCGACGTCGTTGACACAGCCCTGGAGGTTCCTTTTCTGACTCGACTCCGAGTAAAGGTCGATACCAATGAGCACTGCCCACCTTCCGTTGCTAGTCATTACCAAGCAGGAGCTCCAAAATACAGCTTTGGGGTTTTAAGTCGTGTATATCGGGCAAAGTACGCCCATATCAGCAGTTCAGCCCGTCAGTACCTGTCGGATAACGTCGGTCTAGTTGTTGCAATGATTGGAAATTGGGTATGCAATGGAGTCAGTGATCTTATGTGAGGTGAAACAGAACGCGCGTCGTTCCTTTTTCTATGATAAAAGGGCTGGGAAGGAAGCCAATAATGATGGGACAGTTAGGCAACAGCAGCTGTCGTATGGATGATACGTTTATTTGCATATGGTTTTATGGGATATTTTGCGCTTTGTGTATTAACGGTTTCATACATCAGGAATTCTTCTATAAGCCTGAAGCTTGGCACGACGTTGGGCTGAGAAGCAGAAGTCAGGCTGACGAGAGGGGTAAGCCATCAAAGCTCAGTATTCTCATTATCCAGGATTGGCGATCAAGCGCTACGTGCACATAACACCCAAAACAAAACCATTTGACGTGATGGGGAAACCTTTGGAGCAGATGATCCAACTGAGCAGGGAGCTATCGATGGAAGAACTCGACGACGCCCTGGCTTGTCAGCGCAACTTGATTCAATCGGTCGATCCGAATGGCCCCGACTTTGGGTACCTGTTGGATTACAAAGGCCTTATATCCTTTTACAAGTATCAAAAGACACGAAACATCAACGACCTGAATGAAGCAGTGGGAGCCACCCGAGCTGCACTTGAAACCAACACCCCTGCAGGCTACAGGCGAGGATGTATAGAAGCCCACCTCAGTGGCTATTTCGTATCTACGGTATTACATACCAGTAGCCCACAGGATCTGGAAGAAGCACTGCAATGTGGGCGGTTAGCCCTGGAATCGTTGGACAGGGGCTGTGAACAATGGTGGAACGCCATGATTAATCTGGCCCGACCCTTTTCGGACTTGGTGCGACACACCATCGTACTGGAAAAACTGGATGAAGTGATTGAACTTCACTTAACGGCGCTTGATATGGCTTCGGTCCGTCACAGCCTCTCATCCCGGTATTTTGGAAGCCTAAGCTTGATGTTTGGTATAAGGTACAAGCACACTGGTTCTCTGCAAGATCTCGAGCAGTCGATTGATTACGGCTACCAAGCCGTGGATGTACTCCAATACGCGGACAGTGCTAAAAATGAATACGATTTGTTGAGCACAAGTCTGCTCTCCCACTACCAGGCCACCCATTCTTCGAACAGTTTGTCCGAGGCTCTGAGGATCTCGCGCCGAATCTCAGAGAGCAACATGAAATCAGTTCGAACCGTTGAGCAAGATGTCATCGTATTGTGCAACCGCGGTACCATGTTGAATGAGCTGAGCCAGCACTATCGTGATGTGGATCCTGCAGAAGCTTTGAAGGTCCTGGATGAGGCAATCGAATGTGGAAACTCCGCTGTCAAGCTTTCAAACGGTGAAGGCGACGCTTATCTTCACGTGCTGAATATGCTGGGTGCCTGGTATGCAGAAAAGATGAAATTCACGGGCAACATCGAGTTTGGCAATCAAGGAACGGAAATTCTCAACCGCGCTCTTGAAGTCGGAACGGGTTATCCAGAGTATACCAGAATCCTTGATAATCTTGTTCATACACAGGAGGTGCAGTACCAGATCCTCTCCTCACTTAATCAGCAATCAGCAGCCCTAGAGGTTTTAAACAAAGCCATCAAGAATGGGTATACCTCTGTCAGTCTGACTCCAGACAACGCCGCCACTCTCGGAAATAGAATGAAAAACCTTGGACTCATGCTATGCAGCAAGAGACTAGCTACAGAAGATGAAGAGGTATACCAGGAGGCCAAAAAGTACTTGGAACTGACGGCAAACATGGAAAATGCAGCTCTTTTGGTGCGAATCCCGTGTGCGATTCAAGCAGGCTTGTTCTACTGGCGTGATTACGACCTTGTAAAAGCAAACACCCTCCTTCAAGGAGCCATTGCGTTACTCCCCCGTCTGAATCCGAATTCAATTTCAACACAAGACCTTCAACGGACTCTGAGTCAGGTATCTGGACTGGCCACATTTTCCGCTTCCGTTTCTCTTATGAAGCTGGATGTCCTCCATATGAAGCCCTCAGGTCACTGGAAGAGGCACGGTGTGTAATTGCCGGGCTGTCCATGAGTTCGAACATGGATATATCTGGACTTCGGGAGGTTGACCCCGACTTGGTGGACAAATACGACCGTCTTAGGACAAGGCTTTCGCGGGTGTCACAGGATATGAAGACTCCGGATAACTATCGTCACGCTAGAATAGAGCAGTTGGAAGTTCTTGCCGCCATCTCGGAAACAGAAGCCGACATTATAAAGTGGCCAGGCTGGGAATCGTTTCAGTTGCCAATGACGGAGGAGAACATCAAGTCCCTCGCCTCGGGTGGTCCTATCATTGTTGTCAATGCGACGAAGCTCCGGTGCGATGCCATCGTGGTCACAACCGAAGACATCAAACACATTGAGCTTCGAGATATGACTTACAAAGACCTGGAGCACAATATTTTGATGTTTGACAAATTAGGCAATGAAACCAGACGGAATGCCGTCCCCCGACGGGCAAAGGCCGTCCAATGGAGCGCACCGTACGCAATGCTGTGGCTGTGGAAAGTTGCTGTAAAGCCAATCCTTGATGATGTTCAATTGACGCCCTCGAAATGTGTATGGTGGATCACAACGGGTCTTGCTGGCCGAGCTCCCTTCCACGCAGCAGGAGACCATAGTCCTGGCTCGCAAGAGAATACACAGAGTCGCGTGGTGTCATCTTACATTTCTTCCTTCAAAGCCCTGAGATTCGCAAGGGAAAAACAGAATACTGCGACCTCGTCAACAAACCATCGAATGCTGCTTGTCACCATGTCTTCCAACCAACCTCCCCACCTCGATCTGAACACATCCTATGAGGAGCAAGTTAGGAAGGATCTTTTCGGAAGCTCAATGACGCATCTCTCTCATCCCAGCCCCAAAGATGTCTTGGCGAAGCTGCCAAGTTACTCACTTGTCCATTTTGCGTGCCATGGATCGTCCATCGCCTACAACCCATCTCGCAGTGGGCTCCTCCTCCTCGGAGAGGACCAGGAAGCCGCCATGCTAACAATATCCGACTTGGAGAGAGTAAATCTGAAAGCCGCGGCCATTGCCTATCTCTCTGCATGCTCAACCGCGGAGCAAGTAGATAGAAAATTTGCCGATGAGGCCATTCACTTGGCCAACTCATTTCAAGCCTTGGGATTCCAACACGTTATTGGGTCAATGTGGGGTGCTGAAGATGCTGCCGCAGGAGAAGTGGCGAAGAGATTTTACAAGGGAATCTTCTCGAATGGACAGGATGGTGAAAACGTGCACAGAAGACACCTGGATGTTGCACATGCGCTCCATAAAGCAATGGTTGAATACATGAGTATCGTTGGGGGACAGCGAATTGTCAGCTGGGCACCATTTGTTCATTTTGGTGGTTAGAGATGTAGGGTAGCGTTTATTTACCTCTGACTTAAGCTGAGAATGCAATACAGGTCATTACTTCAGATCAACTCAATCTCTCCAGCCATAAAGAACTCTAGCAGCAAACAGCATCATGCGTGTAATATCCAGGAGCGATCACAAATGTTTGTGGGCAATGAGCCACAAAATAACGGGGTCCGCGAAACTTAGGCAAAGAAGACTCACCAGACATCTTCATTAAAGAAATGATGCTGAGAAAGTGTGATTCATATCACTCTAAAATTGAGGCTGTATGTCAAAGACCTCAGCACTGAATCTTGAGCGGGGACCGAGTTGAGAAAGAGGCCAGGAGCATTTGATGAATCATGTTGTCTGCTATGGAGCTCTTATTGGCTCCAAATCCAAGATATTGTTTGCACACACAAGGGTTCCCGCGCCAAAAGGGTTCCCGGGCTCTCTTGGACCTCTTTCTAATTCAATTTACCCATGCGGTGGGTTCCCAGCCGGCCATAGTTGACGCCTCCTGGTGCGTAACACTCACAGCTCAAACCACAAGATCGCCCACTCGACCACGGATTCTGCACGCCGATACCCGTATCTATTGCCCCACCCAGTTTCAAGTGAAGCATCTTGTCCTACTGTATCAGTTTGGAAGAAATTGATGGAGGTGGAAGCCTGGGAGGACCAAGTCGTGGAGAGGACTGGGGCGATAAGCACCACCTTTACAAACTGAACGACGACGGAGCTGACATCAAGAATGTGTTTCCTACAATGGACGTAACAGTAGCCGAAGTGGTTCACGACTGCCGCACGAAAACATATCTTTATGTCAAGCTAAGCAGCGAACAGTGCAAGGTCCTGTGCCTCGACTGTCCCGTCTTTCTCTCGTCAACTTTCATGAATGCCACCACCAGCAGAATTAGAACCTACCCCTGGAATCTGGTTCGTAATGTAGTCTACGAGGACAACTTTATCGCCCCAGAGACCGAAAATGCCAGGAAGCATGTGCGAGCAGCTAATGTGAGTTGGGACACCTTCGTCGACGGCCTGAGGTGTGATATAAGATCGCCCAGACCTCGACAACTGTGGACGAGAATGGGACATCGGTGATGTCTTTCGCTCTGTAAACCCATCTGACCTGGAGTTGGTCACCTAACCCCGCAAGCGCGACTCCAAGCTCATTAATCACGGCTAGTCTCCAGATATGGCCATTATGTAATTGACAATTCAGCTTTCGGCTAGCAAGCAGTGTTAGGACTGGGCTGCCCAGCAAGGGAGAAGGCCTAGTCTATAAAGAGCTAAGAACAGACTTTCACTCTTTCGATTGCTTGAGAATGGATGGAGAATGCCATGCATTTGGCATATATCGTGTATCTCATCCCTAAGCGACCCTCTCTAGGTATCAACTCTCACTATATGCGATTGAACCTGATGGTTAATAACCAAAACCGCCATATAGTTAGTTCTATTGGCTCTCTGCCTCTGATGAATCTAGCATCCCACCGTTACAATTCCCTGCGGGAAACAGTATAGCTTTCTAAATTTGCCTATTAAAATCCACCCAATGACCCGCTAGCATTCAGGTAGCATGCATAATATCGGAAGATCTACTCGCATAAGCATTTCAGTTAAATTTTCCCCAGGCCTGAATCCCCGACTCCATTTCCCGGATCGATTTCCATCTCCTATACTACCCGCTGGTGTGGAGCTTCGGGGACCTTCGGTAACCAACTAAGAGGCGAATCGTAAATAGGTGGTAACGGGATAGGGCAGCTGAGCGAGGGTTTCTCACGTCAGCGGACCTTTACGGAGTAGTACAATGGGGAGAAGAAAGTTTCGGTAACTTTTGTAGGGCGAGGTCCCAAACATGGGCACATAACTAAACCAAATCTAGCATAGGTTACCCACCAACTATTTTTAGCTGTAAAGGTACTTCCAAATCATTTCTCTTAGATCTATTTTACTTTTATTTATTAGTGCACTTATATATATATTCACATACAACCACCCTATAACATTACCTTGCAATACTACCTTATAATACTGCAATAACCCTTATAATAACACTAAAAAACATGTTTTTTATTAATTTCTATTAGTTTTATTATAGACTCTTTTATCTAGTAAAATTACGCGTTATTTAAAGATGCCTATAAAGCGATTTAAAAGCTGTAAGAAATAATCGGCTTTATTACTATTTAAAAACGCGTTAACTTGCATTAGGGCATTATGGTGCGAGGCGAGGCGCGATATAAATATAGCGGCGTTTATAAGAAATAGGCGAATAACCGAGGCCTCTATAATACATCTATATAAAAGGCCGAATGTCCGTTTCTTCTCGTTATCACCTTCCATAAACGATTTTTAAGATATATTATATTTATATAGTTGACTGCATACAATTATAATTTAATTAAAGAACTGCTTGCGTCCGCTTATTTCCAGAAACAAACTATTGATAGGTTTAGCACCTAGCGGCTCTATAATATTATTAAAATAGAGTTATAAACCGGGTTAATAATAGCGCGGAATATAATACGCGAAATTTGCATTAAGTATACTGAATTTAAGATTATAGACAATAATATCTAGTTTATCCAGTATCGACTGCAAGAAACTTAATATAGGCCGTTTACCTTTATATAAGCCTTTTTATATATCCTCAAAAATGATCCGCGTATCTTCTATTATGCGGTTAATTGTGATGAGGATGGAAGATTGTGCCAGTAAGCTAATTCCTTTGGCCTTACAGCTGCCTGGGCCGCAGCCGTTTTAACATTAATTTCATTATAAGTGGCAGCAGCTGCGTTACGCGTAACGTGTAACGCGTGGCGCGTGGTTGAATGTTTATTTATTTGTTTATTTATTTAGGTAGTTACTATAGCGACCGGTATAATACCGGGTAATTGATTAAGTTGAGATAGATCTAAGAGAAATGATTTGGAAGTATTTTTGCAGTTAAAAATAGTTGGTGGGTAACCTATGCCAGATTTGGTTTAGTTATGTGCCTATGTTTGGAATTTATGTGCCTATGTTTGGGACCTCTTATAGGGCAACTCTACAGAAAATTTACCGAAGCTTTCTGTGGCACTGCACTACCTTATTATCTATCTCGCGAAATTAGATCCATCACCAAAGTGGGTTCTAGATATATCTTTAGTACCTATAGTCTACCCCTGAATTATTATTCCTTCACGCTACTTTCTATGAGGATAAGCAGCCAATAGAAAACAGCAATACATACATACAATAAAAATGCAATATCTAATAGTATTGTCTAGTAGTATAGCTTTCTAAAGCTTAATTATTATATTATATTATATCCAGGTTTTCTTTCCTTCATTATAATAGCATTAGCTTATATCATTTTATATAATCCTATTGAAGCCTACTATGTAAAACTGCTATACTATTTCGATGCTGTTAAGTATATGCTTCTGAGTGTAGCGGGGGTAATATGGCAGAGGTCACGACCAAGAAATGATTCAGGGGTTACGGAGTAGACTCTATCTATACGATCTCCGTACTAAGATTTGTTAGGTAATAAATTAGAAGGCAATACGAGTAGGAGTTACTGCTAGTAATACAATATAGGCTAGTAAAAGGCCTCATCCCGGAGGATCGCACCGGGGTAATTGCGAGTCCGAGTACCTAGACCATAGGCTAGAGCATCGTTTCAAAATGGACCCCCCTGGCAATTACAATCACTTTTTTCCTTTTTTTTTTTTTATAACTGCAGCTATTGACTCTCTGTTCTTTCCACTTCCGATATACTAGTTCTTTACCTAAATATCTATTCGCTATTTCGTCGAGGCTGATTCATACCGTCGTTCACAATGTTGCCTCATGTGGGAGCAGCCATTCTCTCCCTTGTTGGGGGCTCAGAGGCCTTCCTTCTCATGGCCAGACACCTTGCACACGAGCGTGTAGATCCGATCGTTAACCCAGGTGCGTACGGCTACTCGTTTGTCATTAAAATCTTCTAACAAAAACAGGCAACGTAAGCGGCCACTTGCACGACGTGGTCGGAGGATCCAAGTTTGGCATCACCTTCTCTCCTAATATCCAGGCTTCATCGTCATGCTCGACCATGGAGATTCAGGAAAACCTCTCCAACTACTGGATGCCAGCTTTGATGGCTCAGAACGATAACGGTACATTCTCCGCGGTGCCTATTCGCGAAGTGCGGGTTTATTACCTGAATAACGTCCGTATGGTCTCGATAAACGGCCTGACCATGAGCTCATCATGATTTATAGCACTCCCAAGGGACAAAATTGAAGGCATTCCCTAGGGGCCTCAGGATGCTTGCGGGCGATCCTTCTGCCATTGCTCCAGTCAAGAACGACCCCAAATACGCCCCGGCACGTCATGGCTTCCTTTGTCAGATGGGCGGCACCGACAAGGACCTCGAGAAGTTTCAGTATACATTACCTAACTTTGACTGCAAGGATTTCTTGCGCCTCACCGTCAACTTTCCCGATTGCTGGAATGGCGTGGACCTCGACAGCAAGGACCATAAGAGCCATATGGCATACCGCCTCAATAATGGCAAATGTCCTGACGACCACCCTGTGCCTATGATGGAGATCGATCTCGAAATCGGCTATCAGACCCGGGGCTTCAGAGCCGATCAGCTTCTGCTTAGCACTGGAGACAAGGCTGGATACGGTATGCTATAAGCGAGGGTATCTGGTGCCCGGTTTTTTGCTAATACGAGCAGGAATCCATGCGGATTATCTCAGCTTCTGGGACGTTAATTTGCTCCAGAAGGCATTGGACGACCCGACTTGCCAGCACCGTGAGAACATTTCCCATGACGGGACGCAATGCAAGACCCTTGCAGGCTTCTCCAATACCACAGCGCAGGCAGGCTGCAAGCTGCAGACTGACATCCCTCAGGAGCGTGCGGGTATTATTTTAGCGAGTATGAGCTCCTTTACTTTTCACTTTCCAGATTGTAGCTAACGAGGTGTTAGTCCCTTCGTTGCCAGGATGTAACGAGCCTTATGACTCCCGCAAGGGTGAGAAGAAGCCAGTATGCTCTTCACTGGCCGCAGTTCCTCATATGGGCCCTCCCACAGAGTTTGTCAACTTCAGTACAAACAAGAGCCCGGTCCCAATCCCAGTCTACTCCAAGTAGCACTAAAGCAATGCTATAACCCCAAGGACCACGATGCCATGGACAAGGTGAAGCGGATTGAAGTCGGTAAATGAGTTAACACGTTCAAAGTAAATGGATCCAAAGCTTAGGAAATTGCTATAAAGACTAATATAAAGAGAGAATTACTATTTACACACACGTATATCTCTCTATTCGCATACAACTTCCAATCCTGCCACACCCTTTTTCTAGCCGATTCGCCACATCCCATATGCTAGGTCCAATTTCGTAAATAGGGCAATTGCATGGGATTAAACAAAGCCAAGGGAGATAAATAAATCGACAGCCTTACAGCTATGACCGAGCAGCCAGCTAAAAATCTCCCTCCTGCACGCTGTAATACAATTGCGCGCGCCCTCATTATAAAGCTGTTTTCTTCGATTATTAATGTGACAATTGATATAATTGACTAATGTTGATTACCTTAGTCATACATACTAAAATTTAGTTGTGGGGCGTGGCGCGGGAGAGTGGGGCAGAATTAGAAGTATATAAATAGTACTCTGTACGGAGGAGCATCTCAAAAGTAATATCTAATTCGATTAGAGACTAAAGCTAATTGGGTAATATACCCTAACAAGCTATTTCTCTATAAATACTTCAATTCTTGTAATATGCCTAGTATTTAAATACCATTCATTCTTGAACCGTTTGGGCTGGCTTGAACGGCTGAATGACATGAAGTTTTGAGAGCCTTTCGGCCCCAATCCAAATCGATTCATTAATCACATTTGCGCCCCGCAGACCCCAAAAGCCATCACGCTGTACTTCGTACAGAGTAGGAGTATCTACGAACTATTAAATCTACCTACTATACGAAGTACTCTGTACATGAAATACCTAATGTTCCTCCCGTTGTATAAATTAAATACCCGGCAGGACTAGCTTTGATCGGCGTCTTTTCAGGTATGGCTCTCACCAAGGTCGCCCTGTCTGCTGGTCCTATTGACAGCGCTGTGGCTGTGAGGAGTGTCACCTTGTAATATGATGTAGTTCCTTTGTACGGTCAAGTACTCCGTACCGAATGAGTTGATTTCCAAGCACCAGCGTCTCCATGTTCGGGCCGCCTGCAGATCGCCCCGGGCTATTAATAGTCTTCGGCCCGACGGCCCGAATTGAAGACAGAAGAACCTCGAGGTAAGGTAGGTAGTAGTAGTATTGAATCCCCCGCGTTTGTGAGTGGCAGTTAAAACCTAAGGTCAAAGTCTCGGAGAGCTTTCCCATTTCTCTTATTGACCATTTTGAGCAGTCCGCAATCCAAGATGTCTCTCAGTAAGTTTATGATGGGGCAGCAAGCCCACAAAGACCATCTCAGCTCACCTTCTATGGGAGTAGGCAACGAAATGCCATCCTTGTACGAGGAGTATCCTCGGAAGGCTGATCTCCGCAAGGAGCTCCAAAAGCCGCTTCCCTTCATTGCTCCAGGAACGGTGGACCCAGCTGCAATGGCCGGCGAAGAGGCCAGCAAGCAGGCCATTGCAATCCTAGACACGCTCAACTCGGCCCTGGCCACGGATGATTCCAAGAAGCTGGTAACCTGCTTCTTCGCCAGCCAAGCATACTGGCGTGACATGTTGGCCTTGACCTCCCACTTGCGCACGTTTACGACTCCCGGTGTGATTGCCCCGGCCTTCCTGGAAACCAAGACGCTAAGGGGATTCACTGGAGGCATGAAGCTTGACGGCGCTGCCAAATTTATCCCGGCCACTCCAGTTCTTGTAAGCACACCAACTCTTTTTATTGTCGCACCTTGAGGTTTGATCCGCCAGTCAAATCAAGTTGGCTCAATCGTGAGGGAGCAGCGAGAGAGCAGCGAGAGAGTAGTAAGTAATTAGATGGAGCTCATTGTTGACTTTGAACCCCAGCAATTTATCGACTGCAGAGTCGTCTTTAGGACTAGCTTGCCTGCAGCGATGTGTACCGGGAGGTTGATATTGTTGCCTACCAAAACCGAAGGTGAAAATGGCAAGGATACCCTTGCGTGGAAGATCTGGATCTTGAGTACATGGATCGAGAACTTGGACGTACAAGCAGAGGATGAGGCTCTGCTTCAGTCGCCTGGTGGAAAGCTTGATGGCGTTGAGACAATCGAGACCGATGTCTTCATTATTGGAGGCGGAAACTCGTAAGTCAAAAATCCAATACCACCGAACCTAGCCCAGAACCACAGTGATCGAGGTCCGTCCAACTCGAGTTCTTATCGTTGACTTCATACAGCGGGGTTGCCCTTGCAGCACGCCTGAAAGCCTTGGGAGTCGAGAGCGTCATGATCGACAAGAATCCCCAGGTTGGTGACAATTGGGCTGCCCGGTACGACTGCCTGAGGTTCCACGTCCCGACGGCATCTTGCGAAATGCCATATCTCCGTAAGCAAGACTTCAACCATCGCAGGGTAAGTCCAGAATAAAACTAACTCCAAGCTCATGGCCAGACTATAGCAATGACTTGCAGACTCCCTATCTTCTTACCAGGGACGATTTGTCTGAACACCTAAAGCGATATGTAGCAGCCTTCAACTTGAACATCGTTACCTCTGCAAAGATACAGTCGACCCTGTATGACCAGGCGGGCAAGCGGTGGGTCGTCAAATTCCAGACTCCCAATGGCGAGAGGACAGCCGTTTGCAAACAGCTCGTCCAGGCAACGGGCATCGGCTCTTCGAAGCCCTACCTTCCGCCCATGTTAGATGATCACCAGTACAAGGGCGTCAGCATTCACTCAGTACAGTATAAGAACGCTAAGCTGTTGGTGGAAAAGGGGGCCAAGGCAAGTCTCTATCGTCCAGCGCTAATATTTCCATACCCACATCTAATTCAGCTTAGTCCGTCCTCGTAATCGGCTCGGCCAATACGGCGTTCGACATCATAGAAGATTGCTACGACGCCGGGCTGAGGACAACAATGATCGCCCGGTCCCCAACTTACATTTTACCGATCTCGTATCTTTCAGATTCTCATGGATTAGGCGCCTATGACCAAATGCCGATAGATGCGGCTGATAAGATGCTGATGACACTTCCAGTGTCTGTCGATAGTCAGCTTATCCACAACCTCTTTTCTCACCTAGCGTCCATGGAACCGTATGTGTTTGTACAATTATCAGGCTGGCCATCGCCATCTACCGGCAGCAAAGCCTGAGCGTTGCCTCTGTAAGTATATATAAACTGAAATACCTCGCAACAGGGACCGCTACAAAGCCCTCGCCGCCTCCGGCTTCCCTGTCATTGACAGTCGCCACCCGGACGCCGACATGCAGCACCACCTAGTCGAGCGCGCGGGTGGGCACTATGTGGACCTGGACCGGGGCGTACGCCTCATTTCGGAAAGCAAAGTCAATGTGAGGGGCCTCGTCACGCCGGTTGCGTACACCGCGACGGGTCTCCGCTTCTCGGACGGCAGCACGGCGGACGCGGACGCGGTTGTGTGGTGTACGGGATTCGCGGACCACAACTGCAACACCACGGCCATGGACATCTTGGGCAACGCGAGCGGGAATGAGGAGAGTGCTGGAACGACCAAGAACTTACTAGGTCCACGCGATGTAGCACTGCGCCTCGACGCTACATGGGGAGTCGATGCTGAGGGCGAGATCCGCGGCATGTGGAAGCGCCATCTGCATATGGAAAACTACTGGATCGTAGGAGGACATACACAGCATCAGCGATGGTGGTCGCGTGTGGTGGCGCAACAGATCAAGTTGGCGCTGGAGGGCATTTTGCCGCCTGCGTATCGGGACACGCCCGAATCGGTTGAGCAGGCTTCATATTGATGGGTTCCATGAGATTGCCTTGTGGGACTACTTGAAGTCCCTCTTACCCGTAGAAATATGTACTAATGCTGGTGAAAGGTGTCGCAAATGGTTGTTTGTCAATGACTGTTCCACTCCATATTGGCCAAGTCCTGGTATATTACAACTGCAAGCTGACCCCAAGTGCTGCGAGATGTGTTCACATGCCCTTGGGGGCAGTGTTAAGAGGGAGAAACCATATATTTGGACCATTAACAACTGATGGCAGTAGTAATAGTATTATTTTGGTTAAGCCGTTGAACTCTGAGTAGTATAGGTATGGATACTACTCATTACGCGAACCGCTGTCTTCTCTAGTGCATCAGCTGTCTCCCCAATTCATCCGGAATTTTGAACATATCCCCAGTGCGATGGTCTTGTAACCAGTGTTGCTCCGGTTGTACTGTCGGATTCGGGTCAACTATAGGCTGGATCAATATCCTGTGCTCGTGGTAATGGATAGATCGAGTGCGCTGGGGTTGGTAGATTGTATGAACGTGAGGCCTAACATCCTCGTGGATCACAGGAGATCTCAAGTGAGTTGTATGGTCGACATCGACACTGCGATGGTTTTGGATTGCATCCAAATTTGTATGGCCATCTGAAAATCTTGGTTCTGCCATTTCTTGTCTGCCTGAACCTGTCGCTTCATCCTCATCGGTGGTTTGAGGTTTCTGGCTTGACAGCTTGTAGTGCGGCTGCTCGTCTTGAGGAAGATAGCGCTCCCGGACCAGGCCATCGCCGTAGCTGCTTTCCTCGGTCAGTTGCGGCTGATACCTATTTGCTGCATTCTCTGTATCTGAGGTATCCAGAGGAGGGCTTTCGAAAGACCGCTGTTCATTGGTTTCTCTTTGGTCGCGGAGGATATCGTCGCTTGATCCACCATGAAATGGCACAGGCGACGAATATTCGCGCGGCATAGAGACGCCAATTTGACTAACGTCGACCTCTTGGTCTCTTTCAGTGCGCATTTGCTGGGCCCCAGAAGCAGTATGCGGCCGCAGGGAGACCGTCAGAGCTGGTGACCTCGGAACTGACGCTGTGCTCGCAGGGCGCGCGGTGGGATGCTCAGGAACACCATTCTGGCTGATGGGATGGCCATTTTTCTCAAGTCCTGGAGTTTCTTTTGACGGCGTAAGAACGTCATTTGCGGCATCTTTCGTCAGTTTTCCATGATGCGATTGAGACAGGTGTCTGTCCACACTGGCATCTGGGTAATTGCTATCCGCTTTTGGCGCACCCATCCCGTCTTCAGACACTCGATGCTTTGCGTGATTCCTACGCCATCGACGACGTCTCGACCACCTCTGGAAAACATTCTTGATGCGATCCAACATGGAGAAGGCAGATGAGGCTGCTTGGAATACAGTCGTGTAGCAGTGCGGTATGCTATGATACTTCCTAGGAAACAGAATACACAACGAGAAACACGGTTATGATGAGATTCCAGGAAAATGGGTATTCTCCCTTTGACTTGGGTCACAGAATATCCTCTTCCGGCTCTTTCAGTATCGATTAGCTTCGCCGATTAAGTTGCGCCATTGGCACGCACGCAGCAGTCATCGTTGAATTCTCGAAAATGGAAAGATCTACACCAGGGTTGCTTATTACGGCGAGGACGTGGCTCCATGACGTGATGCATCCAGACCATCTACGTAGGTGCGTAGTAGGAAAGACTAGTGAAACCATGTTTCAAACACGGGACCACTTTATAAACTATGCTCTGTAAGCAGTCAAGCTGTCCCATATTTTATATAACTCTCTTTGTCATGCTTTTCTGGACATTCCTGGTCAAAAGCGCCTTGCCAATTGCGTGTAGTTGTACATGCCTCTAACCCTAACATTAAGTTTCTCTTCTACGGTCATTAAATGACGGGTTCCGTTTTCAGTCCTATACTCCAAAGCTTATGAAACCCTCCGAACCTACTATCTCGTTGGGACTGATCCTGATGCGTTCAACGGGCATTCGTGAAGATCGCGAATTCCAATCTCAGCTATAACCGTTACATCAAGTCTGAATGCAGCCAGAGAGTCCTTGATCTTGCGCTGACCGGAGGCTCCGGTTCGCTAGGGTTTGCCTCAGATGACGTCCATGACCTCTGCGAGTCACGAAGATGCTTCGTGATGAAGGGTGATAAATTTGAGAAAGTCCCCTCGTTCCTACACAGTCCCTTCATCTTTCCTCATCGTGACATCTATCCACCCTTCATACATACATCCTTTAGACATCTTCAACGCCATCTCTCACAATGGAAAAAGCCAAGAAGGCCGTTGCAAACTTCATGTCCCGCGATGGGAAGCACACTACTACCGTCCATGAAGAGACCAACAAGGCGGTCACCGAGGAACATGTTCGACCACATCAACACGAGGAGGTGACCACCGCCATTGATAAGGAGGTCCATCAAGATCACCACCACACGACTGTCCAGCCAATTAATGCCAAAGAGACATTGTAGGTCCAATCCGCCCCCAGCTTGTCGCACAACGATCTAATATGATGATTAGGCCCGAGCAACATACACATAACATGATGCCAGTTGAACACAAGACATTCGTTCATGGCAACGAGAAGGACACACAGGCAATGCTGGACCGCGAGGCCGCCAGGTTCAAGGACACCTCGGTCACTCACGACACTACACACTCTGCCTCTACTGCTCCTCAGATTTCGGGAGAGCATGTGCACCACCACGTCCATGAGCACATCCAGCCCGTTATCCAAAAAGAAACGGTAGCTCCACATATCGTCCACACGACTGTCCCCGTGCATGAAACGCACCATGCTGCTGCAGTTCATCATGGAACTTCGGTGCTACCTGCCAAGACTTTGGAGGAGTTCAATGGAAACCGAGGAACACTTGAAGGGCAGGCTACTCATAAAGTGAATGAGTATGAAGGTTGCCCAAACTTTGAGAGCCAGGAGAATCACGGTCGTGTGTCCAGGAATGAGGGTGTACAAAGCAATGGCCGCCCCAAGGAAGCGGTTCTTGGATAGTTGAATGGCCCACTCAGGACTCGTGAGTGGCTCCTTGGCGATGTTGGCCGTGGTTGAGTAGTGGACCAATCGATATACTATGAGGATGATGCTCCTATGGTAGTAGCTCTAATATGTTTAGAAATGAAAGATTGATAATAATAGATGAATCATGTCTTGTGCATTATTGTCCGTCTAGTTCATTTGTGACTGAAAATACGTATCCAATGATAGATGTCCTATGTGATGAGCTAGACATGCCGCTGTTGGGGTGGGTGAGGTGTTTTGCGAGCAGTAGAAGAAAGTTGGCTTCACATCCTTCGTCGACGATGCCAAACGGCATGGTTCATTTCACACTGTGAAATTTTATGTTCGGATCATCCCACAAGTCGCCGCTACTTCTGGTAATAGTCTAGCTCAAAAGACGTACTCCGTATGTTCCTTTCCATGGAAATTCTGACGTTCATCTTCAAGTGTACGATGTGGACGCGGAGTACAAGCATGCTATCAGCCGTGGTCCGATGGGCGGAAGCGACATCATCGGTGACGATTAAATGGGGAGCCAGGTATTCATAAAGAGGGCTTGTCTTGTAGCACTAAAATCAGAAATGAAGACTGCGCGACGCGAGTTCCTGGAAGTTTGGCCGCCTCTGAGAGGTCGAGTGCTGTAGGGTAGCATTGGAATCCGGTAAAAGCGATGGTACGAAGGAAGATGCTTGGCATAAATGCTCTGTTGGGGGGGGGGGGGGAGGTAAGGCTTACTGGTTGCCTCAAAAATATGGATCTGTCTTGTGATAAGCTGAAGGCATGTTAGGTAGGTAGGATGAGGTTCAAACAACCAACATGCAGGGCCAAGAACGTAGGGTTCAGGAATGGTCCCCATGTTGTAGTACTAGGTATGTAGTAGTACAAAGGGCGCGTTAATTTCTGCACCTATCGTGAAGCAGGATTGCCTTTTATCCTTTATTGCCCCCATCAATGAGGACAATAAGCTCGACAGAGTTTCCTCGAGTGGCTTTGAGTAGGCCGTCAAGTCTCGCCAAAGCGCGCCATCTCCTTAGCGGCGAAGCTCAGCAGCGCGGCATAATGAATCATACTAATAGATGGCTGTTTAATACATACGATCCCCAGAGGGAATATTACAGTCAATAGTGGAGTGGCGAAGGGGGACTGAAGTCAAGGAGGAGTGTTGAGTAATTCGCAATGAATGAGAGGAGCGTTTGCCAAGCTGGTTGGTCATGGCGGGACAAGACGGAAGAATCGTTCCCTAGGCTTTGATTGGCGAGGAGTAGATTCAGGGGGCGGAATTGATATTATGTATGTAGTAATACTACACTGTCTTAGGCTGAGGTATTTACTCATGCCAACATGCGCATGATTTACTTGCAGATGATGAAGTACGAGCATGTACCACAAGGTCATGCAGTGCCGTTGATCGCATCCAACGGCGAATCTATGTGCTACTCTGTAGTATTTATGTCCGAGGTACGGAGTACTACTATTATCAGATTATTATGTAAGACGAGTATACGAAGTACAGTGGCGTGATTTGTAAACGATAGTTGCAAAGGCTACGAGCAAATGCTCTGTCTTTTCCGCCAAAAGTGATCTAGAAAAGGCTTTACCCGCGCTCTCTATGCCACATGCAAATCATTAGTCGTGGTAGGTACTTCGTACATGGTACAAGTATAAAGTGTATGTATGTACTACCTAGACGGGCGCCTTTATGCGGGTCTAGCGCAGGACCCTTTGTCTCATGACATCCAGGGCCTGTGTGGTTGGCTTCAGCCACCTCCGTAGTATGTACGGAGTAGCACGAGCAGTATTAGTACTAGTACTAGTACTACTAGTACCAGGCACAGTAGAAGTAGTAGTACTCCGTAGTAGTAGTAGTACTTCATAAGCGACAAAGATTCAAGATCCCTAGTCTGATACGGAGACAGAGCGGTGATGAGATCTCTACTCGTATGATGATCCTCCCCTGATGGCATTTCGTAAGCGTGTGGCATGTCTTGGTCTCTCACCTCACCTCCTCCCTCAGACTTCGTTTGGTCTTGACTCGCTTCTGCTTCTGGATGACAATGCTTTTCCTGCAAAGGAAATTCACGCAGCTGCCCCTTTCATCGCCAAGCGGCCCGTCAGTACTACTACTTGTACTAGATAGATGACTGATCATCCCCGTCCAATAAATTGCCCTTGAGAAGGGTGGCATAACGCCCACGTGCGTGGCCGAATACATACGCATGAGAGTGCAGCAGATGCAATTTAACCCCCCCCCCCCCCACTTCAGATCTGCGAGTATGTAGTATTATCTAGAGAGGATCATCAACAACTGGCTCAATTCGCGGTCCAATGCAGAGGGAGACTTTGAATTGACAGCAAAACCGGGTAACTGATGATGCACACACATACATCCACACGGAGTAGTAGTAGTACTACTACTACTACGAAGTACTCCATGCGGATACTCGCAGCCAGTGGTACATACTTACTTACTTGCGCCTCAATACATGTAGTGGAGCGCGCAAGTGCTGTTTCTAGCGCTGTAAGATTTGGTGCGGCATGCTTCTCCTTTCCTGTCTGCACGAACGGAGCACCTCCATGCTCAAGCTCAAGCTCAGCCTCCATGGGTCTATACGACGCGCGGCTGGCGAGTGATGGGACGGCATTGATCCTTTCCGAAAGCCGTTATTCCGTGTTGGGGGTTCATCTCAAAATCGACCCATCCCCGAGATTCAGACCAACGGGCGGGTAATTAGATGGAGAGCAGCAGATCGAAGGTAGTGGCCATCTGTCCTCCTTGACGTTTCGATTGTCTCGTGTCTCTCTCTCTCTCTCTCTCTCTCACTCACTCACTCACTCTCTCTCTCTCTCTTTCCAGCCCCTCTTCGACTTTGTGGCCTCCATCGAGATTTCGCACTTCGACCCTTTGCTCCTTCGAAAAATTGACCCTTGGTCCTGCCGCTCTTTCGATCATTTTTCTGTCCCGATTTTTTTAGACCCTTGTCTTTCGTCGCCACTTTATCTTCCTTCTTCATCTTGACCTTCATCGCGTTGATCCGCTGGCAACATCAACGACACTCATTCTTCTTGCCAACAGAAGTGAACCTCGAACCCATCGGTAGTCTCTCGAACGATCCGGAACCCGCAACATATACATAGAGCGCTCGTCTTCCTGTCTCCCTTACAGTCATGGACCGTGATCAGGTCTTGTCGCCTCGGGCAGTCGAGGGCATGATTGCTGACGGCGACGCCATTGTGATTTTCGAAGACTATGTCCTGAGACTCAACTCGTGGCTCGGCAAGCATCCCGGGGGCTCTCTGGCCATTCAGCACATGATTGGCAGAGACGCGACCGACGAAATGACGGCGTAAATATTTTCTGCTTGCATCATCATCCTCTCATGTGTACCACTGCATTCCTTATTGTTGCTGTTGCTCTGCGCTGTCCATGTGTGTTCCATTTGTTTTAGGCCTAAAATTCGGGAAGAGGGTATGCCACCCTTTTATTCTCCTCCTCGGCAGCATCGCCACGGGACGGCGCGGGGCGGGCTGAATCTACAACGCCCTATCTATAATTAATTCTGTTCCCTCCTTGTGGCATGTGCATTATTAATGTTAATGGTGTGCTGACCATTCCTTGCTGTAGCTATCATTCCGCAGCCACGCTGCGAACCATGAAGGCCTACCGGATCGGCCGGAAACCAATGGGTCCATGGATCAATAAGACACCTCCCATCAGGGGAGGCGTCTTCCGCAGCCTCCACACTTTCCCGGATGTTCCGGAGATCTCGATCTCGGAGTCGGAAAGCATCTCGGACACAGACAATGATTCGCTAGATGAGCGTCTCAGCGACACATCCGACTCATCTCTGCCCTCCGAGTGCAGTACTAGTTTGGACGGCATCGACGTTGATAAGTCAGATGCCGGCGGCCCTAGCCTTGGCCTTGAGCTCGAGAGACCTAGTATTCGGAGCATTCGGAGGCGGGTCACCCCATACACCGATGCAACAACCGATGTGGCCCAGGGCAAGGATACGCCTGCCCAGGCACCAACGGCTGGAGGAGAGGCGCCCACGAGATGCCCCATCGAATACACAGATTGGGTCGTGCAAGGAGGCGTTGATGAAGGCCTGCGAGACTACCCGTCCATTGACCCCTCCGTGCAGCAGGACATCATCGACAAGTACCGGGTGTTGCATCAGAGAATACGCGATGAGGGACTCTACCGCTGCCGATATCTCGAGTATGGCAAAGAGATGATCCGATACGTTGGCCTGTTCATAGGCTTCCTCATCACCCTCCACCAAGGCTGGTACATGACTTCGGCCGTTTTGCTTGGGTTGTTCTGGGTTGGTTTACTCCATCCACCGCCTCTGTTCGGCGTACTTTGTCTCAGGAGCGTTATGCTAACGGACCCTGTGCATTCTAGCATCAGATCATGTTCACCGCCCATGACGCTGGCCATCTAGCCATCAGCCAAATCTTTGTCGTAGACACCCTCATCGGCATGTTCATCGCCGACTTCTGCTGTGGCCTGTCCATTGGATGGTGGAAGAGCAGCCATAATGTCCACCATCTCATCACCAACCAACCAGTGAGTCCTTATATCTCAATCTCAGCGTTGTGGCACCCGATATTGTGTGTATTAACAACTGTCCTAGGAACACGACCCGGATATTCAGAATGTCCCCCTGTTCGCCACGTGCCCTTCTTTCTTTCGATCCATCCGCTCCACCTATTACAACGGCTTCGTGTTCGTCTGGGATGCCGTCGCCGACTTCATGGTTCCGTATCAAAAATACACTTACTACCCGGTCATGGGTATTGCCCGCTTTAACCTCTACCTTCTTTCATGGATCCACCTACTATCGGGAAAGTCGTCCGCGCTGAGAGATAGCAAGGCATGGTGGATTCGACCCACAGAGATCACCTTCTGCTGCTGTTACTGGTTGTTGTTTGGATATTGTCTGCTTTGGCGTTCGCTGCCGACGTGGACAATTCGCGTGGCCTTTGTCCTGGTGTCTCATATCGTTACTATGCCCTTACATGTTCAGATTACTCTATCTCACTGGGGCATGTCAACATCTGAGCTGGGTGAGACCGAGTCTTTTGCGCAGCGACAGCTACGAACCACCATGGACGTCGACTGCCCTGCCTGGCTCGACTTCATCCACGGAGGACTACAATTCCAGGCAGTCCACCACCTATTCCCACGGGTACCGCGACACAATCTCCGGAGAGTCCAGACCCTGGTCAAGGAGTTTTGCCAGGACACGGGAATTCCCTACTCGATCTTGGGGTTTGTAGATGGCAATCGCAAAGTCCTTGGTCGACTGGAACAGGTGAGCGATCAGCTCAAGATGCTGATTAACTGCCAGAAATACATGGCTGAGACTGGAGAGAGCGGGTTACACTGATATTTTGCATTTTCCTAATGGCGTAAAGCGTCGATTGCTTGTGGCTTCTTTGTCCTTTTTAATTTCTCCTTTCTTACGTATGTCATATAGACAATAGACAAGTTCAATTGTTAAGCTGCTCGAAGTCGTGTTGTCCCACCAGCCTTTGGCGTCCTAAATCTCTCAGTCCTTAGCTAGCTCCTCTAGCTACCTAGCCCCAGGTCAATAACTCCATTTATTAGCTCATCCGTATCCTTCGCCTCTTCTAGACGTTCATTATTAATAGCCATCTCATTCTCAGGAATAACCCATTCGTCATCGCTTTCCTGGCTAATATCTCCATCATCTTCGTCTCCACTACCTCTGCTATCGCGACAGGGGGCCATTTCCAGCATACCCCGAGAGCCAGCGGCAGCCGAGACAAAGAAAGAATGGTCCTCCTGTAGAGTTTGACGTTGACAGACGAAGCCTATAGGCGTATGCATGATATCATGCGTCTGGCGCCGATGGGCAAGCCATTCTTGCAAAAAGATGAGAGGTTGCTTGATTGGTAGTCCGCAAGAGACCGAAGGTGCACCGCCAGATAAGTTCTGATCCTCAGCAATACCCAGCCAGGAGAGGAGGGGTTTGTACTCAGAATAGCCAAAGTACAGTCGTCCGGCGACAACGCCAATTTCAATTGCCAGCCAGTGAGGGAACAAATGTCCCTTCTCCCAGGACGGGACAGTGAAGTAAGTGAGAGTATTGAAGATCTGCATTGACTTTGTCACTGGTGCTGCGTCGCTTAGTAGCTAGACCTGGGACTTATCCAGCTTTCGCAGCATCGAGATAAGGGCTTCGGTTTCTTCAGGAATAACGATGAGAGCCGTCTGTGATAATGGGCTCCAGAGAATCCATTCGACGGGTCGCTGCATGCAAGGTCAGGGACATGAGCCTCGTTCAACAATGCGGTAAGTTACCTACCAAGATGTTTTTGTCTGTCCCGAACCTGTCGCGGACGATTGTGTTGGCAAACTCCCTTGACACAAAAAGCTTAGAAGTCGTCTGCTTAACCCCAAACTTCAGTCCAATTTTTGTGATGCCGAGGAATTCAAAGACCTGCAAGAAAGGCCCATCGACTTCTAGAGCGCCAGTCACGACGAACCGTTTGATAGAAGCATGAAGGCCAGGGAAAGACAACGGGGCATAGCGCAAAGTCTTTTGGACATATCGAAACTTCTCTACCTCGAACTCGACTTCTCTTTCTTGCTCGACTTCCATGAATGCCGATGCGGGGGTTGACCTGCGATCCGAGGGGGGAGGCTTTTTCTGTTCAAGATCGAGAGCAAAGGCCTGTAGCTGGGGCAAGTCAAGTTGAAGGGGCTCCGAGTCTGAAGCCGGGACCTTCAGTCCGTAAAGGTGATCGAGAGTCTGCTGTTCCTGTTGTCGTACAACTTCGAGGACTTTTGTCAGATCACGTTCGTTGGTGAGGAAATTGGAGTGCTTCCACAAAGTGTTCATGCGACGACAGAAGTCAACGCCCTGCGCAATATGGAGTGACATCATCTGCTCATTGGACTTGCAACTTTGCTCGAGCAGCCAACGAACAACGTCGATCGAGGTTACAGACGAGGGCTTCGGTTGGCCTCCAGCGTGGTTCGTCCGCAGGTCAAGAATGCTTCGATACACCTCTGGAGGTGCGATGAAAGCCACCGACTGTGTCGAACCTAACTGTCGTAACCTCATTGCCGCTACCTTGGTCAGTATGGTATATTGCCTACGCATAGAAAAGAACACTAACCTTGCACTGTTTGATCCTTTGTCTGACCAAGGCCTAGGGTTACCGCCCCCTTTGCCCGAGCCTGGAGCTTGCGGTCTGTGCCCCGAGTATGTCCTCCGTCAATGTAGACGACACACTTGTTTAGGTTGTCAGCAAAATGGCTCGCAAGAAGAGGCATCGGAACCTTCTGGAAACGTGCCCGAACTAAGATCTGACTGTTGGGGCCAAAATAGACAGCACCCGCAGCTTCAGTGTCGATTTCAAGCCCGGCTCCAGCGACGTCGTAATTCTTCATCTCCAAAATGTGCGCGCCCGCATCAATCAGGATACGGATACCCTTGTCATGAAGAAGCCTCAGTATACCAGTTTCTGTCAAGCGATGGCCATCCTCATCGGCAGCTTGATGACACTTCCGGTTTTTCTCCTCTAAAAGATAGCACAGTACTTCAGCGTTTGTCTGGAGGAGGCTTGGCAGGTCGTCCTGTTTGATCGTCCCAGGCAGCATTCTCATGTTATCGTTTGTGCCGCTGAAGCCTGTCGTCAGGTTCCGCATGGAAGAGGCTAACCTGGGCGAGCTGTCACTGGTTATGAGCGGTATGTCCCAGCCAGATGCCTGAAGCTTGACACTGAACTGCTTGGCATGAACCGGGAACACAAAGGTGCTCATGTAGTCGTTCAAGACATCCCGGCCAAACCGCAAGTGTCTCCACAGCTCATTCATGTGCGTTTCATCTTCTGAATTCACAAGGTTCCAGTGCTGAAGAGTTGTCGGTAAGGAATCGCAGCCATGAATCCAGCGATCATACTGCGCTGCCGGGTCAACCACTCGCTCCAGGCTCTGGGCAATTTGGTGCTTTGTCAGCCCTGTATAATAGAATGCAAGACATGTAAGAATGAGGGCAGTATCTGGGTGGCTGTACTCAGCCGTCTCTGAGGGGACGCCTTTGGCCTCAAAAGGCACCGCGATGGGCGCTCGATCGGGGTGGAGACCATACTGGACATTCCAGCGCTTCTTCAGGCAAAGCAGCATAATGCGCCGGGAAATCAGGCCGCGGAGGAGGTGAAGATTCTTTGACCCAAAGAGGTCGCCTGTCAAGAAATTCGCTGCCCTTTGCCAGGTGGACGCTGGGACATCGATGCCGCGAATAATTTGCTCCATGTCCTGGCGAGCGGATACAGAAGTTGGGTCCTCCAGCTGCAGCATAGACAGGCGACCCTCACAGAAGTCATTGATCAGCAAGTTATTCAGAGCATCCTCAGAGTCAGGTTGAAGAAAATGGATGATGGGGTAGCCTTGATGCCGTCGAACAACCTCAACCCCATCCCAGAACCTTTTCTCCAGAAGTGAGGCGTGACCTTTGACAAAGGACAGAAGCTCTTCGATTATGTACCAGCGGTGAGGATGACCATCAACCGTTGTTTGGGGGCCACTGGGGTATATCAGCTGCGTTTTTGCGGATAAGGTGAAGTCCGACTCTTCCAAAATATCACGGCATGATCTATCTACCCACCGTTGAATATCGATCATTTGCCTGGCTTCTTGGAGTTGATGATCCGCCAGCCGCTGCAGGCCGCTCAGTTTGAACGATAGGGTATGCTCAGGGAGGCAAAGCATAACGCCTCCGGAATCCAAAGTATCCTGACGGATGCCCTGGTACCGGTCGAGTGTTTCCATGTCTGCAGGCCATCGTCGTGCGAAGGGAATGTGTCGGACTATACGCCCAACAATTCCACCAAGACGGCTTTGAATGACTTGTGCGGTCTGAAACAACAGGGTCTGGGGACAATCAGCCTACAGCGCCTCTTGTCTGCTAGCGTGATCACAGCCATGGGCATGATGCAAGATGTCTTGCCTGTATACCGAGTTAGCATCTGATCACTCAACACCTAAAAACGCAGGGTAACTAGCTGACCTTGTCCCATGTTCATTTGAAGAACAGAGTTGTATCCAGAGGATGGGGAGATAATGGCCCTGGCCACATTGACCTGTGGTGCTCGGATGAGAATATCGTTGTTCATCTCCAAAAGGAGCCATTCCGGATGGTCAAGAAGGCTCCAGTTCGAATGGCCTTCGTGGCGCCACTCCTCAAGAAAACGCCGTTCGTCATAGTGGAGCCTTGCGTCCCTCATGCGAAGAAAACGTTGAAGTTTCGTGATGAGGAGTCCATACTGAACCAGAGCCTCTTTCATCCTGCTCCCTAGATGTATAACCATGTCGTTACGTAGCTGCTCAAGGAGCGCCACTGATGAAAGGCAGGGCCACAGATTGCTGGTAACAAGCCATACGTAGCTGCCCTCATCCCGAGACAAGGAAAGTCGAATACTTTCAACGTGGTTGTGCAAGGCCCATTGGGCCTCGGAGAGCTCGACGTTAATATTTTCTATACGTGGAATCGTATCCTGTCGTCGGGGCGTCATGCGATCCTTGGCAGATGCCGCAAGCGACTCCTGAAGATCTTTTCCGTATTGCTGTCGTGTTACATTTGCTGAAACTGCAAAGGGTTCGACGATCCCGTGTAGAATAGAAACCTCCTTCGATAGAGACGGGAGTAGAGGAAGATGATGGAGATCCCCCAAACTTCCCAACTGAGAGGTCTGAGACGGCTTGATCGTCGCAACCATGGCAGCTTTGCTAGTCTCACAGCCACAGTCGTACGCTTTAGTCGTCAAATCAGCCGTGAGTTGTGGTATCTGATAGTGGTTCCGTATGGGACACGAGCCTATAGCCGCAAAAACCTGGGGAGTTGAGCCCCAGATGCGTGTTTGCTCCTCATGCACAGCCGTGCCTTGTTGCTCTGACAAATCTCCCGCTACCTTTTCCACCTGACGAATGTATATGGACAAGCTGTGGTTGCGCGAAAGCCTTTCCAACTCGGGCTCCAAGCACGCCCAGGCTTTGGTTAAGTCGACGTACTCTAGTTCTAGCTCATCAGCCAATTCCTGGAACTCGCTGACGGAGCTGGGAGCTGCGGGCCATATGTTCGTCAGCCAAGCTGCGACTTGTCTTGCCTCTTCCAATAGCTTTGAGACGTACCGGGAGGATTCAGGGGGCTTCATGCCGCGTGTCCGATTCCTCTTCCAGAAACGAGAAATGAACGATTGATAAGAAGACTGGTTGGTCATTATGAGTTTTCTCAGTTGGTCTCTCTGTGGCCCCTCGGATACGTGGAAACCAGTGAACAACGGATACTGTGGAGGCTCGATGTCCCAGAGAGCGACGTGTTTGGCGTGTGCTACAAGCCACTTCACCATTCTCATGTCAGTTCGCTTCCCGAATGCCAGCAAGGCGAGCATAAAGCAAACGCTGTAGCATGTTTGTGAGCTAGGCGAACGACAGGACTGGACGAAAGAGCCCCAAGAAAGCGACGGTTCAGTGTCTAGAAGCATTTCAATGTCCAGCACTGTCGAGGCCTGCCGGAAAACCCCGATTACGTCACTGTTCTCCAAAAGATGTCCCAGATTTGTGAGTTTAGGGGCTCCAGGAGCTCTTTCGCGTAGTGCTTTGACGGTTCGGTACACTTGACAGCTCTCCTTTGAGCTGGAGCTGCGGTCTTGGGGGTTGTAGAGAGCGTCTTGAGCCGCTAGGGATAGAATAGTTGAATCTGGAAGACACTTGATGCGTTCATAGATCTGTCGGCGAATAACGCCCCGAAGAGTCAGATGTTCCATGTTGATATCGCCAAAGTTTGCTATACTCTGTCCCTCGGCTGTCATCTGGAAAGTCGCCAACTTTTGGGATTGCTGAAGGATGCTAGCGACTAGGACAGCTAGCTCTTCATGCTGTATGGTCATGGTTAAACCGGTGTCCCACGCCACGTTCTGGTAGAGCTTCATTCCCGAGGGGTAGTAAAGTCTCCGTGACCTGAGGGACTGAAATACAGATAAGATTTTTTGTGGATGGCCCTGCAGCGGTGTCCACGGCTGGCTGTATGCCGACTTGAGGCAATGGTGTGCCTCTTCGGTTCCAGTGCGCCCAGTGAGCCCATCTGGAATAGGAAAAAACGTAACGGCGTGTAGGAGCGCCTTGAGGTAAAGGAGCCGGGGCTCAGGAGGACAGTTGAGTCTGCCCAAAAGCTGGTCAACAGTAAAACGCGCATAGGTTCCGTCGTTATTGATCATGACCGAGACGTGCATTCCTCTTTTCTCCTAAGAGAATTCACCAATTGGGACAAGTATACTCTTGCGGTCGGGGTTAGCGACGCCTCGTAGGACGATTTTGCTTGAGAGACCGTAAAGCGTGTCAGCATCTTGCGCAGGGTCGACCTCGGAGTGCAGCTGGTGGGACTCAAGTAACCCTTTAGTGTTGACGAAGAAGCTCATCTCCAGACGTTTCATCTCAACGAACAAGCGGCCATCAGCAAGTGATTGATAGATCGTCAATTTATCCGCATCCTCAAAGTCTCGGAAGATGGCAGCAATCTGGCCCGCTACCTCGGAACGTGGCTCGACCAAGCAGATACCTGACTTATTATACCCATCCCTAGTAATTCGTCCTCGAAGACCATGGTGTTTTGAGCCTCTATTTCTAATGGCAACCCGCTTGCGAATATCAAGTACCCAGTTTGACGGCCTTTGTGACCATATTCGTGGTTTTCGACGCATCTCGAGTTCACCATTGTATAAGTTGAGCCAGTGTGTGCAGTCATCGACAAGTCCAGCAGGTAGATCTGTCGCCGAGGGGCCTTTGAAAACGGTGCGTGGAACATGCTCGAGAAGAGAACCCTTGAACTTTGCCCGGATGACAACTTTTCCATCCCTGAAGCCGAAATGAATTTGGTGACGCTCAATATCACTTAAGAGTTGGTATTCCATCCCTGCAAGACCAGACGAGCGTGTAAGCAAGTGCTGCCGTCCAAGAAGTTCCTGAATATACGGATTTTCTCTCATCTCCAATGGCAGCCTGCCGAGGGGCTTCCCATCCACAAGCAAATGTCCTTGCAGCGGGTGATAATGAACAACTTGCGAAGCCGTCGATCTTGTCCGGGCAATGTTCGAGACAATCCACCCGGTAGATGAATGCGACAGAAACTTCCACTTGGAGTACGGCTATATTCCCGCAGTGGATCGGCATCAGACCCGACAGCACTTAGATCATCACGTCAGAACCGTGCCGAGTCAGTTGACAATAGTAACCGCGAGGTGGGTAGCAAGCTGGGCAGCAGGTTCTCACAAGAGGCGCTTCGGGTCCTCGATGGCTGGCTGTCATCCAACCATCGCCACCCCTTTCCCAACGATGAGGAGAAAGAGAACGAGAACCTGGCTCGACAAACTGGCCTTAACAAGACGCAGATTACCAACTGGGTGGCAAACGCTCGTCGCAGAGGAAAGGTCCGGGCTCCTCAATTCACCCCAGCGAGTCAACACGAGTGTGCCAATGGCCTCGACATTACCTGGACAGGAACTCCCGCCATAAGACAGATGAACCCAATGGAGCGATGGGCGCACTCTCCACCTGAACTCGAACCTGCTTCTGTCACTGCCATTGCCAAGGCCGCATCGTCCTCGACCTTCTCAGCCAGCCTTCTCAGCCCGCTGGCCAGCTACGGGCACACTGACGACGGATCAGTGCGCTCTGTCGGTCGTCTCTCATCCACTAGCAGCTCGGGAATACCAATTTCCAGTCATGGTTCATTTTCCTCCTCAGTCTCCTATAAATCTCGTGGGCCTTGGGGATCTTTTGACTCATTCGGAGACCGAGGACGGCGTCGTCGCCGGCGACCAGCCATCAGTTCTACCGCCATGCGGCCGCCCGTAAATGCCTTCCAATGCACTTTCTGTACCCAAACTTTCAGGACTAATCATGACTGGCACAGGCATGAGAAATCGCTGCATCTGTCTCTTGAGCGGTGGGTCCGCGCGCTAGACGGACCGACTCAATTCAACGCCGAATGGGATTGTCCAGCATGTGTGTACTGCGGGCTGAAGAACCCATCACCAGAACACGCCGAACAGCATCATCACTCCATCTGCGCTGAGAGGTCGCTGGAAGAGAGGACGTTCTACAGGAAAGACCATCTGCGTCAACACCTGAAACTTGTTCATGATGTCAAGTTTCAAAGCTGGTCGATGGAAGAGTGGAAGGTGGCCAAGTCGGAAATCCGGTCCCGATTTGGTTTCTGCAGCGTCGTGATGGATTCTTGGAGTATTCGGGTGGAACACCTAGCCAAGAATTTCAAGGACGGGAAGTCCATGGTCGACTGGACGGGTGACTGGGGCTTTGAAGAGGAAGTGTTGGGGATTGTCGAAAACGCAATGCCACCCTGTAAGGTCTCTCGCCTATTCACTGGAGTCCACTGACTGAGAGCAAATATAGCCCTTATCCACGATGAACGAAACAGCCTTAACCCATATGAAGCTTCCAAAGATGAGGTCAGGTATGGGAAAACATTGGAGGATCATATGAAATTGTGGGTTATCGATTACATCAACGATCGAGTCGTGGCCGGCGTCACTCCTACTGACGACGAGCTGCTTATTGAAGCTCGGAGGATCATGAAGAAGACCGATACGGAAGACACTTCGCCTAAAGAACCCGATATCTCGGAGTTTAGACGCAGGGCGGGTCTACCTCTAAGCTCTGAGATAACGCGCGAACACATCCAGTCAATGGGTGACAGGACCATTGACAATAGCACTCACAATTCCTACAGACTGCAACGAGGACCGGAGGATTGGATTCAGCTTCAACGTGCTGCTAGGGAAATATTATTAGACAAGGGGATACAATGTAAGGCACGCCTCATTGACTATGGCAACCACGACCCTTGGAATCAGACTGTCCTTGATGATCTGAGTAACCTCAATGCCCTCAAACACCAGAATAGCCTCGCGCCTTCATATGACGGCGCTCTATCAATACTGCCTGGAATAGGCGATTTGACACCCGATCATCAATCCAATGATGGAATAGCCAGTGCTATCCATTCTCCTCGAACATTGCACTGGGACCTCGTCGATAAGGGCACTGGTCTCAAAACTTCTCTGAGTACAAATGACGGTCCGTCAGCCTCTCCTCTGGAAACACCACTACATAATGTATTCCAGAGCCAACCATCGTGCAACGCAAACCCTGTGCAGCCATTGGGATATTTTCTGAGCGACGCGAATTGCTACGAGAGACTGGAGAAAGAACTCGCTCGATTTGTGATTAGTTGTCAAAGCTCGAACAACCCTCTTCAACATGTATGTTTGTACTGCCTGCTTTCCTACTCCCCCCCCCCGCCTCTGTATTCTGCTCACGCGAGCTAGAAGACGGACTGAACGCCTATGTCGAGGAATGCAATATAATGCTCTGCATTCCCACAGATAACGATCTGCGAGCTAAGGCGAGATCCTCGGCGTTACGCGCACCGCTGCAGACGAGCCGAAGCTCCTCGAGAGTTTCAAAGCCATGCACGTGCTCTGGCGTACACAGGGGAACGATAATGACAAAACTACACTGAGCCAGCAGTCCAACTACAGCATACCGAACACCAGAGGCGATGTGAACATACTTGCGACTTGCGATCAGCAAATAGACGCGGTAGAACTCACTACCGAGTTCTTAGCTGGACTGGGAGCAACTGTAGGAGAAGATGTGGCCATGAAGGTGATCGATGAGTTAGGAAATCTAGATTCGCAGCTAGATGCAGATATTGGGTTTGAGAAGATCTTAGGAGCTGGCAGTACATAATTTCATCCCCTTCATAACGTAGCACGCGAAACAGTATTTTGGGAGACCTCAGCTATCCCATGTACAATCGTGGTTCATCTTCTGGGGAGCTGTTGGAATACAACTTCTATCACGGCACACAGAACAGCGGGTCAAGGTGATATCTTTGTTACGCCTTGAACAAGGCAAGAAGCTATAAGAATGTGGTTCGAAGGTGTAGGACCAGGTCATCACGTGAGGACGCACGTAATGCTGATGAGTCATCAGAGGGCAGGTTTGGTGCCGTAACAGTACCCCCCCCTTTCAAAGTCCATTTGCCCCTAAATGGCTATTCTAAGGCTATATATATTCCAATCCTCCTATTATATCAATTCTATTATAAATATCTGCTGCATCGCAGGTCTAGCTAATCGGTTATCTTCCTCTTTTTAACCTAGGCAGGCAGGCTAGGCTTATTAGGGTTTTTTATATAGTATTTTAATAGGGCAGCGTTTTATCCTTTTAAGTCTTTCGCGGGTTGCCAGCTTAATATATAGTATTTCTAGGCTATATAATAATATAGGCTATCTTTATTATAGCAGCTAAAGATTTTATTAAATTCCTACTTTTCTATAACTTTATTTATTTTATTATCTCTTTTAAAGATTTATCTTTATATATTTTTATTCTTTTATTTATTAATAGTATTTTATTTTAATTAATATATTTATTAGTTTACTTTATTAACTGCTAGTAATTTAAAAACAGAGTTATAAAATATAAAGAAAATGTAAATATAGTTAAAGAGTTTAAGTTAATAAGCTTAAAAGTATATATTAAAGATTTTATATAAGCCTATTTATTTATTATTATTTTTTATTAAGTAGTTTATTTTAAAGTATTTAATCTTTAAGTATAGCTTTTCGCTAACTGTAAATTAATATAAATATTTTTTTAATATATTAGCTGCAGCTTTATATTATATAATTAATTATATTATAAAGGCTTTTAATTTATTTAAGATTTATTAAAAACGCTTAACTATAATATTTATTTTATAAAAACTCTTTTTTTAAATAATAAATAAGGTTAGTAAATAAAGGTTTAAAGGTTTAACTTTTAAGTATAAGTAAAAACTATAATTTATAAAAAATAGTAAAGTTTTTATTATTTTAAATATTTAATTATTTTAAATAAACTTTGTAAATAATAATTAATTAATTTAATTATTTTAATAAAAACTTATAAATTATTTAAAATACTGCTTTACTTTTATATTTAATTATTTAATTTAGCTATTAGTTCTTATATAATAGGCTAAAAATATTTAAAGTAAATTTTCAATTATTAAAATAACTGCTTTTAAAATTTAAATATAAATTAAATACTTGAATTTAATATAATTATTTTTAAGGCTTTATATTAAATATAATGCATAAAAAAAGCCATTAATAAAATTTTTAATATTAAATATATAAATAGCAATAAAATAGTATATCTTTATTAAGTAATATATTATAATAATAATACTTTTATAAATTAAGCTTTATTAATTATAGTTAAATAATAGTATAATGTAGTTTATTAAAATCTTACTTTAAGCTTAAAATAATATTAATAATAGTTTTAGACATTTTAAAAAAGTAAATTTATTTAATTTTATTTAAAAGTATAAGTTATAACCTTTAATAAAAGTATTAATATTAAATAATATTTATAGCTATTAGTATATATAATTAAAAAAGTTTAGTGTTTTTATTTACTTTAAAGATCCTTTTAGTTTAAAAAAGTATATTTAATATGTTACTTATATTTTTACTTTATTTATTAATAAAAGGAAAAGTTATTTTTAATAATATATTTAATTACTATAGATTTAAAAGTCTTATATTATTGCCTTTAAATTGCTTTAAATACTTTTAAGCTATTATTAAATGTTTAAATTTTAAAGCATTTATATTATAATATCTACTATATTTAATATTTTATAGGCTTTATTTATTATTTAATTAATTTATATCTTTAAGTTTAAAATTAAAGTATTAATTATTATAGTAAATTAGTTTTATTATTTATATTTTCTATAATATTAATATAAATATAAAGATTAAAGCAGCTTTTTAAAAGTAAAATTTCTTTTTTCTGTTAATTAGCTATTACTGTAATTTAACTTTATTAAAATATTTTAAAACCTTTTATGTAATATATTAAACTTTATTACCTATAATATAAGCTAGTAAATAATCCAGAAATTATATTAAAAAGCTTTTTAAATTAATAGATTTATCTTTAATTTAATATTTCAATAGTTATAAAGTATTTTGAGTTTTTATAGTCTATAATAATTTTAAATTTATTTTTTATACTTTAAAGTTTAAAGTATGATTTTTTTAATAATTTAATAATAGCTAATAGTTTTTTATTATAAATCTTATAATTATATTTAATAAATAAATACTTTAATAAAAAGTATACTATTAATTGTAAAATATTATCTTTATTATATTAAATGAAAAGACTATTAAATGCTTAATTTAAAGTATTTATTTTTAAGATTATTTTTTTATTTTAATTAAAAAAGGTAAAGATTAAGGCAATTATAAATTAAATTTTAAAACAGTTAAATGCACTAATATAAAATTCTATTTAATTCTATAGTATATCTTTTTAAAAGGCTATTTAAAGGTTTATAAATATTAAAAAACTCTTTAATAAACTACTAATAAAAATTTATAAAGCCTAGGAAGTATTAAAGTTTATAAAGGTTTAAAGGTTTCTTTTAACTTATAATTATAGTTATTTTTTTAAAGTTTATTTTAATACTAGTATCTATAATAATTAAGTTAAAGTATTTTATTTTTATTATTTTAAATTCGCGTTTTTTAATATTAATTTACAAACCTATATTTATTAATTTATTTATAACTTTTTATATATATTATTCATATTCCTTTTATATAATTAAATAAATTAAAATATTATTAAAGTCGGCTATATAAATTTTATTAAATAAATTATATACAGTATAGTTAATATAATATTAAAAAGAAGCTAAAGTATTATAAAGATTAAAAGGTATAATAAAGGTTTTAAATAATTTAAATTAAGTTATAAATACTATCTATTATTTATATCCCTTTATAATTTTAAGTTTATTAAAGGCAGCTATTATATCTAGTTTAATATCAAATTTAATATTATATATAATATTTAATATTTTTTAAATTAATAGTAAGAAATAGCAATTATTTATAATAATATTATTAAAGATTTAATAATTTTAATAAATATAAATGCTTTTTTTAAGTTTTATAATAAAAAGTAAAGGCGCAGTATATTTTACTTTAAATTCTTTAATAAATCTTTTAGCTAGGTTTTTATTTAATTATTTTTAATAATTTAAAGTGTAATGGGTATAGCCTAACTGGAAAGTATACAGTTAAGGCACCTCTATATTGTCTATCTATAGCTAAGGAAGGAGGCTTTATACTAGCCATATATATATTATATAGTTATACGTATAGGGTTATAGCCGAGGTGGTTTCCTAATTAAGTAAGCGGTCTAGTATTAGTCATATTTCTGGATTCGGCATAGTTATAATTCTAGGAGATATAGCCTAGCCTATAATATTACCCCCCCTTCTTATAGTAGCTCTCTCTTTAAGCGCTATTGCTTTACTGGTATATAACTGTTAAGTGGCCTATTATTAGATTTAATTGGGCTATATTTAGATATATAGTTGTTAAGGGCTGCTGTATTTTTAAGTATATATATTAGTTTTTAGGTTAGCTTTATATATCTTTTCTACTATATTAATGCTTTGCAGAAAAAGCTGTAACCTTACCGTTTAGTCCTTGCGTAAAGGACCTCTTTAACTTCCTATTTATCTTTACTATCTATTTATATTAGTAGTAGTTAAAGGTTATTTAAAATCTAGCCTGGAAGGGGGTTATTAGCCGCTCTTTTTAACAGGTTAATGTAAAATTAGGGGTATATACTAGTTAATACGCCTAGTTTTACTATATAAAGGCTAATAACCTTTATTACTATATATTTATAATATAAAGTATTAAGCTTTTTAGAAAGCTAGGGAGTATTATAGTTGCTAAGGTATAGCTAGACTTTATCTTTTACTTTATATCTTTTAAAGGGGCCTTGCTGCTGGTTTATAGAGTTTTTATAGTATTATTATATAGCGGCGAGTACTGTTTAGGTAAAGGCAGTTACTTTTTTTAATCTTTTAATTACTTTTTTTATAGCTTTTTCCTTTAAGTCTTTTAATTTAATAGCTTTATTTTCTTTTATATATAGCTAAAGGGGTTCTATATAGTAGCTATACTTAAAGAAAAAGGGGCTTATTTAAATAGCTATATATTCGCGGTTATTTAAAGCTAATTGCACTGCTAGGAGGAGGTCTCCTTAATTACTTTAAGAGTAGTTTATATATACTTTAAAGTATACTTAGATTTTTACTTACTTTTCTCTAATCTGCTATTAGTTTATAGGTAATATACTATACTTAAGCGTTACTAGGTTCCTGCTAGTTTACAGAAAGCTCTCTAAAAGCAGCTAGTCTAATTAGATCTTTAGTCGCTAACTATAGACTAGGGTATCCTATAGAACTAATAGTGGCATTAAAGAAACCTCTTTATATATACTTCTGCCTCTATACTCTCTATTACTTTAAAAGTAATATTTTTAATAAACTAGTTAATAATAACTTAAAGGTATTATACCTATATTAGTCTTATAGGTAATAGGTTAACTATAAAGTTTATAGCTAAGTCGCTGCAGATATACTAGGGAATAGGTAATAGTTTAAGGAGTCTTTACTTATAGCTTCTCTATATTTTTCCTTTTTTATATATACTGCAGTTATAAAGGAATTATAAACTATACTGCTAATTCCTGGCTAAAAGAACCTGCAGGAAATAATAGCTAAGGTTCCATTATAACCTAGGTAGCCTAAAACTGCGGTATTATATTTTACTTATATAATATAAGTATATAGTATTTTGCTTTCTTTTTCAGTTATAGCTGGTATTTAGATATAGTCTTGGAATATTAGTCTTTATTCTTTATCGATTATATATTCTAATATTTATACTTTAAGTTAAAGGTTTATAAAAAGGGGGTGCTTTTTTTTCTTAATTATAGTATATACCTATTAATATATTAAGTCCTTTTAAATTATTAGGTTCTATAAGTCCTATAGTTTTTTATTTCTATTAAATATATATATTAAAGGGAGATTAATATTATTATCTTTAAATTACTGTATTGCTAATATAGCTAGGATAAATTATATATAGCAGCTTAATTTATATTTATTGCCTTTATTAAATAAAAGGTTTTATTCCCTGCAGCTTAATGCATTAAGAGCGGCTGCTTTACTGCCTAGCTTATATTAGATTATCAAATTAAACTAAAAGAGGAACTCTGTTTAGTGTATTTATTATTTAAAGAGTTTTTTATATATTATAAAGAACTGTAAGTTTTTATAGTTTAAAATAACTATAAAGGGGTTACAGCTATATAGCTTTACTCTTTACTTTTTTAAACAGTAAATTACTATTAGTATTTTTTTATTATAAATAGGATAATTGTATTTAATAGGGTTTAGCTTTTATAAATAGTAAGCTATAATATATTGTTTTCCTTTTTTATTTTTTTATAAAAGGACTCCTTTTAAAGTATATTTTAAATAGTTTATTTTAATAAAAGTATATTTAATAGGATTTTAAGCTTATAGTATAAAGGCTTTAATAAAGAGGCGTTTAAGCTTTTAAAAGGCTACTTTTTTTATACTTTTTTATTAAAAGGGGGTCCTTTTTTTAATTAGCTTTATAAATAGATAAGCTATTTAAAAGAACTTAAAGATAAATATCTAGTAGTAATTAATAAAGCTAAAGAAGCTTTAAACTCTTATTACTATTATAAGCGCCTACTACTTACTAATAGCTTACTACTTTTTAAAGTTACAGGTAATTCTTTTACTGGTATATATAATAAATTTAAAGTATTTAATCTCTTTCTGTATAAATATATACTTTTTAAAATCTAAATATAGCCTAATATTAGCAAGGGCGTATAAAACTTGCCAGACCTTTTTTATATAATCCTTTTATAACCTATTAGTATAGATTAAGATATTATTAAGGTATATAGACGTAAAGTTATTTAAAAAGGGGTATAGTATTTAATTAATATACTATTAAAATACTACGAGTGCACTAGTAAATTTAAATAAAACTACTTACTATTTATAGAAACTATAATATATATAGAATATAGTTTTATATTCTTTTCTTTTCGCAACTTTAATTTTATAAAATACAGCTATTATATTTAGTTTTATAAATTACTTTACTTTTATTAAGCTGTTAAAGGTTTTAGAAAAAAGGGGGAGGGGGTAGTAATCTTACTGTATTATTGCGTTTAAGGTATAGTAGTTTATATAAAAGTAAATTCCTTTTCTAGGTTTTTAAATAAAGAAGATAAAGGCTGCGGTAACTAAGCTGCTAGCTTGAATAAATCCTTTATTAAGTAAGTTAAGGAGGGTTTTTTATAACACTAATAGTTCCTTGTATAATATACTATAAAGGGGGCCTTAAAAGAGTTCTAGTTCTTTGCTATATTTATTAGCTTTTAAGCGAATCTGTAAATCGACTTTAAAGCAGTATAGTAGAAATTTAATAGCTTGTTTTATAAAGCATAGTAAATAGAACTTTTTATATAGTTTAAAGGGAATATATTCCTAGGGATTTATAAGTTTTTTAAGCTAAAGTGCTTTTTTAATGTTAAATAAACTAATAGCTTAAAGGAAGTATACTTCTTTATCGCTATTCCTTTTAATGCAGTAGTATTCTGCTTATAATATTAAAGCTAATATAAGCCGGGCTCTTTATATAGTTTTAATATTCCTAGGCTCCTTTTTATTTATAAATTATAGCTATAGGCTAGCTTTTTTATAGTTAATTTCCTTTTAGCTGTATTATATATTACTTAATTAGCTTTAGCTTAAGGTTTATTAAAGATTAGGTTATAGTTTAGTTTATCTACTATATAAGTATATTAATATTTAATATAGCTGTATAGATTTAAGTAAATAATAGCGATATAGCTAGTTCTTACCTTTTTATAGATTTTAGTAAATATCTTAATTTTCCTTTTAGTAATCTTAATTTATTAAAGGTATAATATTTAGGTAAAAAAAGAGTTTATAATAGTATAAAAGTTATAGCTAATATTAAATGGTATTATAATAGGTATATTCTCTATTTTAGCTTATAATATTATTAATTTACTAGTTATTTACTTTTTAAACTCTTTTTATCCTTTTAGTTTTTCTTTTATAGGCTTTAATGCTTAACTTTATATTAAAGCTAATCTTTTAACTTATTACTAAAGTTATTATTTTCTTTACTGTTAATATACTGGTTATTATTATTAAATTTATAGTTAGCGATCTAGACTTAATGCGCTTAAGCTTTATAGCTTTTCTTATAAAACTAAGTAATATATCCCTCTTTCCTGTAACAGTAATATATAGTTTCCCTGGCAGTATTTGCTTTATTTATTAAAGAGCTATATTGGCGCTGGTTCTTTATATAGTTTATGCCCTTTATTTAAGTATTGCCTTTTTTATTAACTGCTTATATATAGTCCTTTAAAGTGCAATATAGTTAAAGTTTATTATATTTTTTCTGCTAAAAGTAGTTTATTACAGCGGCTCCTATATTCCATTAATCTAGATTTAATTATTTAATGCAGTTAATAATATCCTGGACTTTAGTAAACTATTTACTATAAGTAAGCGGTAAATTTATTATTGCTAAGTGGAATTATAGCTTTAAAGATAATACTTTTTTAAAGAAAATAATTTTAATTTAATTAGCCTAGTTATTACTGCCTATTTTAAAGAGCTTTTATTTAAAGCAAGGAAGGAAAGATAAAAGTAAAGTTTTATTTTTTTATTTGAAAGTATATAGCTTTTGCGCAGTTTAGTTTTAAAATCTTTAATCTTTATAAATATAGTCTAGGTATTATATAAATTCTGCTAAGTTATAGTTCCTATTAATTCCTTTTAATATATAAAAAGTAGCGATAACCTATTTAAATATAATATTTAAATAAAAGTTAATAAAGTATTACAATTCTTTATTACTATTATAAAACTTTTTATTAAATTTAAGCTTTTTGTGTATATTTTATATTTATATAGTATACTCCTTTTATTTTCTTAAGAATTTAAATAGGTTAGGGAGTAGCTTCTTTTTAACCTTAAAAGCTTATATAAACTTTATTATAGAGGTTAATATAGGCTTTATAGTTGCGGCCTGCGCGGGTTTTTGCTTAAGTTATAGAAAGAATAATATTTTATTTTCCTGGCTATTTAGCCTTTAAGTTACTGGTATTATAAAGTCTAGCTTTTTTATTAATATAGCTATTTATTCCTGTAAAAGTAAAATAGCTTACTTAATCTGCGACTATATATTATCGCCTTTAAAGGCTTAATTTTTAAAATTTACTATTTTCTTTCTGTAGTAAGAGTTCTGTTATTTACTGGCTAGGTAGTAGTTAAGCGATAGATATATAATAGGTATAGTTTAACTGGAAAGTATACAGTTAGGGCACCTCTATATTGTCTATCTATAGTTAAGGAAAAGGGCTCTATACTAGCTATATATATTATATAGTTGTGTATATAGGGTTATAGCTAAGGTAGTTTCTTAATTAGGTAAGCGGTCTAGTATTAGTCGTATTTCCGGATTCGGCGTAGTCGTAATTCCAGGAGATATAGCCTAGCCTGTAATATAAAGTTATTTAATAATATTAAATAGTTTTTTAAATATAATAATTCCTTTTTTAATAAAAGTTTGATTTTATAATTTTATAATCTTTTAAAAGGAAGGTTATTTGCTAGTTATAAAAAAAACTAATAATTTTATTTTATAGTTAATTAACAAGTTTCTTTTAAATAGTATTTTGTATTAGTATTAGCTTTACTTTTATAGATTTATTAATATTAGACTTTAATATCCTCTCAAGGTATTTTTTATTATAGTAGTATATAAAGAAATTATAAAGCTGCTTTATTTTTATAATATATTTATAAAGGTATCTTTATTAAACTTTAATAATTAATATACTTTATATTCCTGCTTTTCTATATTTTCTATTAAATTTGCTCAAGTTAGTTTTATATATTAGGCAGATAAGCTTTTATAGAATGGAATAAATAATATTATAGTAGATATTTAAATATCTATTAGGTTAGGTAATTTATATAGCTTTACTGCTATAGGCTTATTAAATATTAAGATATTTAATTTAAAGAGTTATATTAGCTTATATTAATATAAATATTAATAGTTACTAGCTATAAATATTATTAAAACTAATATTAAAAGCTTATTTAATATTATTTATACTTGAATTTTTATCCTTTATAGTTATTAAATTAATAAATATAATAATAATTTTACTTTAATATTAATATAAAGTTAATATATAAATCCTTTTTTCCCTATTAAAGTATTATTTCTTTTAGTATATTTTTAATATAGGCTTAAAATTTAACTTTTCTTTTAACTTTTTTTTTATCCTTTTAAATATATTATTTTATTTTTTATTAATAGTATAAAGTATTAACTTTAAAGGTTTACTTAAAATATTAATATTATATAAAATAGTTATTAGGCTAAAAGTTATTAATATAGTATAGGTTTAAAGGCAATAATTTATTAAATAATATTATAAATAAATAAGTAACTTATTATTTATAGTATTTAAAATTAATAGTCTATTATTAATAATCATCTATTATATCTATAAAGGCATTGAGTTTATAGGCTATTTTAATATTTTATTGCGCTTTTTAATACAATATTATTAAAAAGCTACTCTTTTTTTAACCTTTTTATATTAAAGGTTATATCTATATAAATAAATATATTGCTAAAAGTAACTAATCCTTTAATAAAGCTGGTTTTATTAATATAATATAGGAATAGGTTGTTATTATATAATAGGTTTCTTTAGGCTAAAAAGTATTAATATTGCGGGAATTAAGGAATAGGAATTTATAGTATTAGTATACCTTTTGCTTAGTTTAGGATATATACTTTGCTTTAAGGCATTATAGTGCTATTACTTTAATATATTTTATATTTTAAAAAGCCACTACTATATCTTTATAAAGTTTAAGGTTTTATAATATTAACTTTTTACTTTCTTATATAATTTTTAATTATATATTAGCCGCTATAATAATAATATAGGTTTTAAAATTATTAATATTTTTTATATTAGAAAGTAACGGATATAATATTTAACTATATGAAATCGCTTATATTTTTTTTACTTTAAAAGGTTTAATTTATTTTAACGTAAAGTTTATTAAAGACTATAATTGCTATTTAGCGTTTTAAATTTATAGTTGCTTTTAAATTGAAAATAATAAATTTACTTTTTAAAGTTATTATAAACTTTTTAATTAAAAATTCTTTAAATAAATTACTTATTTTTATTTATAAGTTTATTATTTTTATTAATAAAAGCAGCAGTTATTTTTTTAAATACTTTAAAGTAAAACGCATTAACCTTTTAAATATTAAATTTTCTAATTTACGCTATTAGTTTATAAAATTTAATAATAAAGTTTTCAAACAGTTTATTTACTATATAATAAATATTAAACTTTTAAGTAATAGATTATAAAAGGTTAAAAGTTTTATACTATAAGTTTAAAAATTTAATAAAGGTTTTATTATTTTTTTAATTTTATATTATATAATTATCTTTTTTATTATAATTATATACTTTTTATATTAAATTATAAATATTATTATTTAATTAACTATTAATATAACAGATATATTTTTAAAAAGTATTAAAATATTTAATATTAATCATAATATAATAAAATATTAATTTATATACTTTTACTTATAAGTTTTTATATTTTTATTTTTAATATTATATTTATCTTTAAAGTTATTAATTTAATATTTTAATATATTATTACTTTTAACTTTAATAAACTTATTAATTATATTATTTTAGCTTTAAACTGTATATTAAATAAACTTTAAGTTTTTAATAATAATAGTATTTTTAACTTTTTTTATTTTAAGGCTATATTAAAGTTATACTTTTAATTTTAAAAATAATTAAAAATAATATTAAAAAACTGCTTAAATTTTAATATTTAAAGCTATAAAGTTAAATCATAATTATTATTATAAGCTTTTAAGATAATATAAATATAAAGCTAGTTATAAAAGTAGTTAATAAGTTTTACTTTTTAATTAAAATCCCTTCTTATACCTTTTATTTTTATTTTAATATTTTGAAATTAAATATAAGCTAAGGAATTAAATATAGGCTAAAAAGCTACATTAAAGTATATTCTTTACTATAGGGATATAGGCTTTTAGGCTTAAAGTCTCGCTATAGTTAAAGATTAGTAAATTTCTTATAAGATATAAGGCTTTTTATAGTATTGCAATTAAGCTATTAGCAACTTTATTAATCTTTTTAAGTAAAGTTAAAGGCTAAAGGTAATAGTATAGTTATTATAGGAAAGCATAAACTATTACAGTATATAGAATAGTGGGTTAAGGTAATATCTTTATTATAACTTAAATAAGGCAAGAAGCTATAAGAATATAGTTTAAAGGTCTAGGACCAGGTCATCACGTGAGGACGCACGTGATGCTGATGAGTCATTAGAGGGCAGGTTTGGTGCCGTGACAACTTCATAAGTCTCTGCAGAACAGCTTCAATGTCCCTCCGCCTGTCTATGTGTGACCATGGTGTTTCTTTTTTTTTTCAAAGGGGCGGCAGACCTTGACAGTTTACTTGGGGGGTCTAAAAGCCAACCACGCTTGCGATAAGAGAGTCTTGGAGGTGCGCCGTTTTATTTCATACCTGCATGTCGGGCGGAGACTAAACAGGAGGGATGCAATACTACTCATACTACGGAGTAGTACTATAATGAAGGAATTGGTGCGGCATTAAAATTGCAGCAGCATCAATGGACGGAATCACCTTCTCGGTTTATTTCCGGACCTCGTTTCGGATCTACAGTCTCCCCCCCGAATTATTCATTAGCGTGTACCTCTTAGCCGATTTCTAGCCAATAAAAAGCCCTCCCCGCGATTAATAGTACTTCAAGGGACTAGATCTTAAAGATAAAGAATATGCTAAGGCAAGGGTTTCCTATATACTTAAAAGTACTGATCTGTAGGAATATAACTACTGCTTATAGCCTTAATAATAATAATTTATTTTTAAAGAAATAAATATTATAAGGAACCCCATACAAACCTGTTCCTGGCCCGGGTACTGGGGTGGCTCAAGGGTTTTGGGGCCAACTAAAAGGCGAAGTCCTTTTATTAGTTTGGTGTTCACGAAGTACCACACCAACGGGTAGTACGTAGCAGTAATGCGTGCAACTGACTTGCTTAGGGTTATAGCGATATCTCCCCTTATTAGTATACGCGATAAGAATCATTCAAGGCTGTAAGTGGACGTTATTCCCCAAGATACCATATAAGAGAAAATACTATGTTACTTGGTAAATCTTTAAACTTCCAAGGGCCAACGTCCTCTATGGAGTTTCGAGGAACTACGAGTAGATCAACTATCGAGTCAGACACTGTCGGCGAAACTGCTGGTACTGGTACGGAGTACTAGTAGGATGTGCAAAAGTGCAGACCCGCACTTCAATGGTTGCTACTGCTGATTATTCCCAAAAAGCACCTAACAAAAAAGGAATTACGCTGTCAATTTAGTGCTGAGCCACCGCTTTCTCCCCTGCTTTCCAACTAGACCGGCTTAATTAGCACATTTATATCAGCACTAAATTATTATGTCAAGTTAACTCCAGATGCTTACAAGTACTACTGCTACTAGTATCAGAGCCATGGTCCGTATGGAGGTCTGCTTGTATTCATTTTGTTTGCGATTAAAGGCGGTACTAATCATGCGTGGAGACGCCAGTGGCCGGTTCTCACACTATGGAAAGAGAGAAGGAGTTAAGAGTAGTCACAGGAGTATTAATCTCGTCTATATATTCACCAATGACCCCCCAGTGCTATGGATGAAGCTATGAAAAAAGTATACAGCTAATACTAGTCGAATCCTCAAACCGGCCCCTGTCAAATTACACAAGTATTCAAAATGGTTCAGCTCTCTCATCTCAACACCTTCATTGGTATCCTCGCTATTATAGGGAGAGCACATGCAGGTGTTGTCCACACTGGCAGTGGTTCTCCTGGTTGCGGCAAGTCACAGAAATTCATTGGTCAGTCTAAAGACTTTACCATCCAAAGCAGTGGTGGGCGCCGTACTTACAGAGTTCACCTTCCTTCCAACTACAAAATCAACCAGCCCCAGCCTCTATTGCTTGGATATCATGGCAACGGCGAGGTTCCCAGTGATTTTGAATCGTACACACAATTTTCTGACGATTCTATCAACTCCAATATGATTGCTGTCTATCCTGCCGGTGTTGGCGTATGTCATTTATCCCACCTTCAAAGAGAGTGTAGAAGATTCTGACTTGACCAGAAACACTGGGAAGGACCTTCATACGCAACTCCTAGGGTTAGTGATTTGGTTTTCACCACCGACCTCATTAACCAGCTGAAGAATGACTACTGCGTTGATACCTCCAGAATCTACGCCACGGGTAGGTCCAACGGTGGTGGCTTTGTCAATACTCTTGCATGCTCCCATGATCATGGTAGCGACTTCGCCGCCTTCGCCGCCTTCGCCGGTGCCATGTACACCGATGTCACAGGTAACGGGGGCTGCCATCCCTCAGTCCCGCGGCCCTTGTTCGAGATCCACGGCACTGGCGATAATACAATTCCGTACGACGGCGGCAGCGGAAAAGGTGGTCCTGTGCCTGCTATTCCCGAGTGGCTCTCGCGCTGGGCGAGTAGAGATGGCTGTACAAGCAACACAACGACTCAACTACCGAAAAATGTGCAGGATATTAATTGGACATGCCAAGGCATCAAGGGCATGTTGAGGCACCTTCGCTTGGATGATCACTCACATAAATATGCTGGCCAGAATGACCGCCAGATTTTTGTTTTCACCTATTATTCTGAGCTGGCTATCAGGATTTACAAGTAACTAGATTAATCGGCCTGGCATAAGTTACCCTAGTAAGACTTTTATCTTTTATCTTGTGCAGTCTATCAAATCCACTACAAGGCGAAATCCTCCATAAAATACATCTAGCGATTCAGCCACTTGAGCTCTCTGATATCCATTACTTTTAGCTGCGCGGTAGCAGTTCTAGTACTTGAACTATAACCCAAGCCTTATCCTCTCTATACATAATGATATTAATTTCGAGTCGAGAACTAAACGCAATCGAAATACTGAAAACCTGGTCCCTTGAAGGAATATCGAACTAACACAGTCATAACTGCAAATTCGGGAATTGAAAGACCCTTGATTTCTCTACAGGGTGGCGATCCATTCCACGTCCATTTCCACGGGCGTCCATTTATGGAAATGAATGGCCCGTGCATCCATTTCCATCCATTCCATCGCGCCTGCCATTACATAATCCATCCATCCACGGAAGGGTCCCGTGGATGGAAATGGAAGCAGGGGGGGCGCTTAATCATCACCCTAAAATAGTATACTTACCATTGCCCAAGTCAGTGACATCATTACCAGAGACTCCGTGCTTGTTCTACCTGACCCTCCGCCAACATACCCTATATATCATTGGAAGAGTAGGTAAACGAAACTAAATCTATATGCATTTAATATATAGCTATATAGAGAGAAATGAATCTTATTATATATATTTTAGTATATTGCTAGAAAGGCCAACTCTATTCCAATTATAATAAATATCTTTTTTAAAAACTGTATTTATGTACTCCGTAATAACTGTCAGGTTTTCGCATCAAGTTAAGCTATAAAAATACCTGCATCACTTAGCCTAGTATAAAACTAGAGGGACGCTAAACTTAAGTCACCACTAACAAATCACTATACATTTTGCTCTTACATATGTTAGTAGTGATTATGGAAGATTTTTTTTTTTTGGTAGCCAGGAGCGTGGAGATTTCGCGTTCTTAGTTACCGCGTTCAGGCGCGTTGAACTTCTATTAGGAGAAAGGGTTTTATGTACTTCGTATATGAATTTTTTATTAATGGAATCGCCATAAGCATAATTTATTAACCCTATGCATCCTCAGATACAGGCCCAGGAGGACCAGGAGAACCTGTGGGACCTTTTCCCTTGGAAATACTTCCCTGGGTATACTCAATCCCAGCGTTGCGCATCCATATCGTCATGGATATGGCAATTCGGTTACGATATCGAGAAGAGCGACGATGATACAAAGCGGCGATGGGTTTGCAAGGTCTGCGTAAAGAGTAGTAAGCAAAAACCTCACTCGACTGCCTCGAATGGCACACAGAACGCAGAGATCCACCTCTGGACCGACCACAGTATCTGGGATCCTTCAGGCAGGCGGAAGCCGCCAAGTAAAGCAAAGAGAAATACGTCATCAAGGAATATCGCCGAGATGATGAAGCTGAACACATATAACTCGCGAGAACAGCAGATTGCCAACCAGATCATCGGCCGTTTTGATCGATTAGCCTTCCAGCGCTTGGTAGTCTGTTGGATCATCAACAGTAATTCCTCCTTCCGACAAAGCGAAGATCCGTACCTCCGCGCAGTTTTCGAGTACCCTCAATCCCCTCGTGAAGACGACCGAGGCACATATCACCCACGATACCGTTCGCAGACGCATCCTTAAGGTGTACGAAGAAAACATAGAGGAAATAAAGCGAGTGTTGGCGGCAGCCCCAGGGCTGATTCACATAGCGTTCGATGGCTGGAGGTCGAATAATCGCCATGCTCTATATGGAATCGTTTGCTATTTTCTTGATACCGTTGGCCAGCCACAAAAACTTGTCCTTGGACTTCCAGAGCTTGTCGATCGTCATTCTGGGGAGAATATTGCTGCTCATGTTGTCGATATCCTTCGGAGCTATGATATAACCCAGAAGGTCGGATACTTTACACTTGATAACGCCAGCAACAACGATACAGCGATGAAGGAAATCGGAAAAGCGCTGGGCTTTAAGGGAGAAACCCGGCGATTACGCTGCTTTGGCCATATCCTTAATCTTGCTGTTAAAGCGCTGCTTTTTGGCCATGACTCTGAGGCATTTGAGGATGATATCCTTGGAAATGAGGCGCTTAATGCGAAGGCCCATGAGATGTGGAGACGGAAAGGCCCTATTGGGAAACTCCATAACCTTGTCGTTTGGATTCATCGTTCAGACTTACTAACTAATCTCCTTCGGTCTCTTCAGTTGGTCGCGTTCGAGAAGTCTGAGGATCCGACAATACAAGCAAAAAAGCCTCTAGATGTCATTACTGATGTGGTAACTCGTTGGCTTTCTACTCTTTACATGATCCGACGCGCTCTTCTCCTGAAGGACTTCCTTGAAGAACTCTGGTATAGGCAGAAAAACGAGTGGGAAGGGTCAATTTTAAGGGGAAAGAAGTCGAGGAGTGAAATGCCACTTTGTCTCAGGGATGACAACAAACTCGATGAGAAGGATTGGAATATTATCGCTCTTTTTAACGAGGTCCTCCAACATTTTGAGCATGTTTTAATTACCCTTGAAGGTGACGGTCGACAGCGGATGCGAAAGTATGGCTATACTAAAGCATATGGATGCTCTTGGGATCTTATGTTTGGCTACGAGTACCTGCTTAATAAAATGGAGGTATATAAGGCCGCTGCTCATCGATATCCCGACCCTGAGCACTTCAAGGTCAATATTAATCTCTGCTGGAAGAAACTTGATGAGTACTACTCGCGGCTTGATGAGACACCGGTCTATTATGCAGCTGTCGCGCTTCATCCAGCATATCGTTGGGGATACTTTGAGGACATATGGGCAGATCGCCCAGAATGGATCCAGACTGCAAAGTCCCTTGTGGAGGGGCTGTATAGGTCTCAATACGATCCGCAGGTCGTTTCTCGAGACCGAGAACCGGTTATGAAGAAGCAGCGAACTTATCGAAATCCCTTCAACGAGTACTGCGAGGAGTCTCGTCAGGCGCCGGCATTATTACAGTCGCCATTCACTCCTGCTTCGTCAGCTGTGGGAGATGAATATAACGATTGGTTTTCGAGACGTACATAAATCGGATCAGAGGATCCTGGATCCCATCAGCTATTGGTGCGACAGACGGGAGGAATATCCTCGCCTATCACGGATGGCCCTTGATGTTCTTTCTACTCTTCCAATGTCTGCTGACGTTGAGAGACTTTTCTCTACGGCCGGCAGAATGGTTCGAGATGACCGGGCAAATCTGGATGCTAGTACAATTGGAATGACGCAGACGGTGAGATCGTGGCTTCGTGGGGGATATATTCGAAGTGTGGAGAAGCTTCTTGAAGAGGTTGAGTTATCGGATACCGATCCGCTTTGCCGAACTGAGCTTTATAGAAGCTCGTGAAGTAACAGGTGGGCGAATTGTATGTACTATCCCTCTCTAGACTTTATTTATAGCGCACTGGCTAGAGCCTGGGCTCATTAAGAAAGTGCTTGTTTTAATTATGTATAATAAGAGAGATATCCTGTGTAATGAATTTTGTTGCTTGGTGATCATTGAGATGGTTACAGTGACTGTGGTGAGTACTATATATAGTAACTAATCTATTAGCGCGATACCTTTCCTATTTAGGTAACCCCATCCACGCATCCATTTCCATTTCCATCCATTCCATGCGACTGCTCTGGGCGTCCATTCCACCCATTCCACTGCACGTTGACTGAAATGGACGTCCATCCACTCAGCTAAGGCTGCGTGGATGGAAATGGAATGGATCGCCAGCCTGTTTCTCTATCTATAGATAGGTCTGTGGCCGGTGCCTTATAGTTGCGGCCATGTCCTGATGCTGTTTCTCAAGTGCCCAGATCACAGAAAAGAAAGGATCAAAATATCTATCTGAGCAACGACCCAAGCGAGCCAGGCATGAATGCCGAAGCACCTGCCTGTTCTGAATAGCGGTCGGAGACATGTCACAGCGTCCATCATGTCAGAGCCTGAGCGACGTTGAGATGCTTTGTGAAGACGCCATGTCACGTAGAGTTATCTAACCTCAGCGTTTGCTGAGCCGATTTGGTTTATGGGGTGTGCACTTTGAAGTTGTCTGTGGTGCCAGGGAACTAGCTGGCGAACGAAGACCTCAAGTAGCTGAGTCCGTCCTGAAATCATCATCTCACCAAATTCCACATCAAAGTCAAGCTCTGATAATCCATGACAACTTCCAGCGTGATAAACACCTCTCGAACCACCTTGCCAGCAAGATATCCTTGGTATCACACCAGAGATCCAGTTACGGATACATGTGAGCACTTTTATGAGTGCTGTTTCAGGCGAAAGGATGTTTTGGAACCGAGATAATCCTTATGTGTTGCTGCACAGGAACCCTCCGCTATTTCTGCATTTCTTTCTTCCGTGGTTTAACGGACCACATGCTAAGAGTTCTCTTGGATATTGTCGCCCCTCCTTCGAAAGTCCCCATTTTTTAATTGCTCATTATAAATTGGCTTCCTATACTTTTGATTAATATTCTTACTTCACCCATAAATCGAACTACTGGTGTATTACGTTTATGTGGCCTTGAACCCATGCTCATGTTCCATGTGCATCATGACTTACCTCAACTTGAACCCTCCTGTTTGATACAGGCGTTGACATCAGGTAGATGCTTGCCCAACTCCTTTTATTCTCCAACTTAATGTGACCCACTACAACACTGTGACCCCCCCAAGACCGTGACGTCACGAAGGATATATCCTAGATCACCCCCTCTTACAATTTTTATCATAACTTCATCGAAATAAATCCAATTTACATAAGGTTTTCATAATAACAAAGTCTAATAACAATTGCGAGCGCCCAATGAAAAGGTAATCGAAAAAATCAGTAATCGTGCCTATATTGCTCCTATTAGCTAAAGTTTAGAATTCTAGCGTTAACTCTTTATAACTTGTTAAGGTTATAAGCAAATAGCGTAGTGGAGGTAACCGAATAGCGTTAAGGTAAGGAGGCTTATCGGTAACGGCGATTGTGGTGGATTGGCAAGGGTTACGTGACTAATGCGTAATGTCATGTGATAGCGCCAAAGATAAGGAATAAGATAATATATAGTATATAATCAGGAACCAAGTATTAAAGAAGTTATTAAGGTAGAAAGATTAAATGCTTTAACCCAGTTCTTATCGAGAAACCACCTCCCTTTTATATTCAATTATCTCGGACTTCGGGTATATATTTATACTGATTATAAGGTCATATGGAAGCCTAAAGAATAAGGATTCCAATAGTCCATTCCTTATAACTTCATGTCCTTATAGTCTATAGGAATTGTAGCTTGAAGGAATTAAGTTATTAGAATGAAACTAGTGAATGCTTAATATTTCATACTTAGGTTTAGCTTAAGTTTAATTTAAGTTAAGCTTTTATTCCTTAAATTATTAAGAATATTATAATATATATTTTAATAATCTATAAAATTTTCTTTTGTTATAGTATATGGGTTACTTATATAAGCGTTTATTTATAGGGTAAAAAATAATATATTTTTCATTTTTAGTAAAAAAAGTTTTATTCCTTTATATAACTAATAGAGAGGTATATAGTATATTTAAAAAAAAGATTCCTAAAACTATTTAAAGTTTTAAAAGAAATCCTTTATATCTTTAATTTTATTTAAAGAAATTGCTAGCTAAAGCTTTAATTTATAGTTAAATTTAATTATTTTATATATTTATATTATTATATAATAACTTTACCAAACCTTTTAGCTGCTATTAAGTAACTACTTCTTTGAATATAATTAAAATATTAAAATAAGAATAATTTAAAATATTAATATTATTTAAACCTTTAAAACAATAAAAGATAAACTTTAAAAATCTTACTATTAATTTGTAAATAAATTAATATTAAAGTTATTAAAATTAAACTTTATATAATATTTTAAAGATTAATACTTTAAAATAATAGTTTTGTAATAAATTCTTGAATTAAATATATAATTTAAGTTAAATAGTTTATTAAAAGCGAAATAATATAGTTAAATATATATATAATAGGTCTATATAAAATCTCCCTAGGCTGACTATCCTTCCGGCTATATTGTTAGCATAATTTCATTAAATTTATCTTGAATTTATAGGTCGCCCTTACTCTCTCCCTATAACTACTATATTAACTATATAACTGTTATAACTGCTATATACTCTGTAATATAACTCTATCTCTATTACTACTGCTATTAGAGATTTTAGGTAATAGCGTATAGGCTATCTATATAAATAGCAATTTTATTTTTGTAAATAGTATAACTTTAATTTTAAAGTAAATTTAAAAGATAATTAACTTTAATATTTATATTTTAATTTTAATAGACTTTTAAACTATAATTTTAGCCTTCATTATTATTAAAGTAGCCTATAATAGTAATAAGACTTTAATATTAAATTTATTATTTATTAAATTATTAAACGGTTTTAAAAATAGCTAGCCTTTTATAGAAATATAATATGTAAAGAAATATAAATTCTACATTAATATATTTTATATAATATAAAGTATAGAAATATTAAGTTAAAAGTATAATATATTAATTAAATATATATTTAAATAAATGCAGTAAAGTATAAGCTTTTAAAGGTTATAGGAATAGCTTTATAAATAGCTTAATTAAAAGTAGTAAAATAAGTAAAAGGGTTTTTTTAATTAAGTGAATTAAGATTTTTTTAAAGAATATAATGAATATAAGAAATTATATTTATAGCTTTAACATAACCTTTAATAACTACTTAAATAATATATAAAAGAATAATAATATATATTTAAAAGCTTTTATTATAAAGAATATTTATGGAGATTTAATATATATATTTTAACCTTTAAAGTATTATAGTAAAATATATATTATATTTATTAAAAAGCTTAATAAAAAAAGGAAATAGACTTTTACTTTAATATATTATAGAAATTTATATGCGCCATTACAAAAAAAAAGTTATAGTAAAGTATAGTATAGCTATATAAAGTATATAGAAAGAATAAATAAAACTGGATTTTATAAAAGAAATATATTAAAGTAACTTTACTATATATATATATAGTTTTATTAAAGGTAACTAATATACTTAATATACCTATGTTTTTTTTTATTAGCTTACCTAAGAAAGGTTAGCTGCTTATTTAAGTAGCTACTAGATTAAGAAAGTATAGGAAGTATAAAGATATATAAATAGATTTTAGTTTAATATAATTAACCTTTTTCCCTTTTTAATATAAAACCTTACCTGTAACTTTATAGCTGTGAAAGTATATAAAGGTAACTATTAATAACTTTTAGCTGCTGGTATTATAATTAAATAATTTATAGTATCTTTTAGTCTTTATATTACTTAATTATTACTTTATATTTTTATTAGGAGCGCGGTTCCTATATTTAATACTAGTCCTTATATATAGGTGTATATATATATTATATATATATTTAGGAGTACCAAATCCCCTTAATTAAACTGGTATTAAAATAAATGGAAATCTTAAAAAATGTATTTTAGGAAGTTATTAAACTAAACTGTAAAAGTAAAACGCCTTTACTAAAAGCAAGGTATATTTTATAACTTATAGGCTTATTTAATATTCCCCTTTAAATAAAGTTTAATTATTAATAATTAAAAATATAAACTAGGTTAAAACTTAATTTAGTTATAGTATTTTAAAACTATACTATTATATAACTTATTTAAATTGCGTAATTATTATAGAATTATAGGGTAACGTTTAGTTAAACTATAGGTAGACTTAACCTTGGTTTTATTAATAATACTAATTTATCCTCGGACTTATTGATACTGCCGATTGTAAGGGGTTCCTAAGCCCTTTAGGGTTAAGTCGGTTTAACTTCGGGCTTATTGCTCTTGGGCTTAGTGCCGATTCCTAGCTTGAAAAAATCTGGGATTTTTCTGGGTTTAAACTTAAATGCAATGGAAGAGGCAGGGACTTATAACCTGTTAAACCAAACTATAAAGTAAAGACGCCTTTGCTAAAAGCAAGGTATATTTTGCACTTATCGGCTTTTTTAACAGAATAATTACTAAAGGCACTTTTACTACTGCTAAGACTTACTTTTATTTAAGTATTAATAGAATTATAGGCTGGCTTTATTGGTGTTTCTATATAAATATAAAATAATTAGTTAAAGGAAATAGCTTAAACACCCTTTTTGCAATTACTTAATATAAATTAATATAATAACTGACTTTAAAAATATATATTATCTGGTTATAATTTTTAAAAAACATATTAAGATTAGTTAATTTAAGTGTAATATATCAAAATACAATAAAAAACAGAACTTTAAAAACTACTAGTTAATAGTACCTATTAATTAAAAGTCAAGATTTTAAGGAAATTACTAAAAACCTAGTTTTATAGTAAAAATAAATAATATAGGTAAAATAGTTAATACTATATAACCTTAAGCCCTTTTAAACTAGTAATATACTATTATAACCTTTATTTTATTTATAAATAGGTAGGTTATAGGTGGAATGGCTATAAGGGGCTAATAAAGGATATATTAATTATTTTAATGTATTAAAAAAGAGGGCTAAAAAGCAACGATTCCAGTGTAATTGGATAACCTTCCTATTCTGGCTAGACCCAGAATTAGGCCCGACGCTAGGACCAAGTTCTGGAGGAACTTTATTGTAAGTTAGGAATTCTCTTTTATCCTTAACGATAACAATTAAGCTTAGACCAGCTACCCCGCCTGCCCTAGACTTAATATAATGCTTATAATAGGTATTGTAGAAATCTAACTAAAATGGTTTCCTGTTTATATAGCTGTAAGTTGATTTAAGCGATTTTATATATAAATGAAAATTTTGCGGAAAATAAAATATAGCTATAAACTAATTCTGCTACTATATGCCTATTTATTAGGTTAAAGGATTATTATAGAAGATAAAGTATTATTTTATAATTACTTTTATATAATATAGCTATTTTATCGAGGGGGAATTAGCACTCTAAAACATACATATACCTATATATAATGACTGGTATTAAGCGCGGGACGCGCTCCTGACAGAACCACGAACGGCGATTAAGTAATATAGGGTCTAAAAGATACTGTGATTGTTTAATTATAAGCCAACACCCCACCTCAAAGCAATAATAGTTACATTGATATACTTTAGCGGCTATATACTTATAGGTAGGAGTTATATATTAAAGGAGGAAGAAGGTTAATGTATATTAAACTAGGTTTTATCTATATATCTTTTATACTCTTATATTTTCTTAATTTAGTAATTGCTTAAATAAATAGCTGACTTTTTTTTTTTTTTTTTAAGTAAGCCTAATAGAAAATACAGGTACGTTAAGTATATTAGTTACCCCCCCCGATAAACCCTCCCTATAAGTATTTATAAATAAAAGTAGTAATCTCGATAAAACGGCCTATTTTATTAATCCCTTAATATTAAATATAATAATATTTAAAGGAACATAAATAATATAGGAAAGTAATAGAAAGAATGTATTAAAGAAAAAAAAAAAATTAAAAGTAGAATTACTATTACTTATATTATTATTCCTTTTTATTTAATCTATATAAGTTTTATTCTCCTTTTATGTAAAATTATTATAATTAAATAACTCCCCTTTTTTTTTTTATTAATTTCTTTTATTATCGGGTATTTTAAGCTATTATCTGCTTATTTTATATTAGCTATTTAGTTATTTATATAAGTATATAGACTTATTTTTAGATATTATTTTACGCTGATTTATTTATTAACCTAAGTAAGGTTAAACTATAGTATATATTTAATGCTGTAATTTATTAGACTAGGAATACTAAAGTGCAGTTTTCTTTATATTACTGTAAAAGCTACTATTATAGTTTACCTTTTTTTATTTAATTTTAAAAAGCTATTTATTCTCTTTAATTACTTGCCAGTTAAGTTTAGCAGTAACTCTTAAAACTCTTTAATCTTTTATATCTTAATTAATCCTTTAATATATTAAAAAAAGCTTGCCCCACTACTTTTTTTAAAAGAGGCTAATTTATATTTAAAGTTTTTAGTATTATTAATAACAGTTAATGCAGTTAGCGGGGGTCCTATAAGTTATAGTATTATTAAAAAGCGTATTAATTTTACTTTTAATTATTAATTTTACTATTATTTTTATAAAGACTGCTGCTTATATTATTAAGCTAGCAGTATTATTTTATTTCTTATTACTAATACTGTATATACAATAAAAGAGAATATTTTCTTTTCTTTTATATAACTACTAGCTAAGTATATATTAAGGTAAATTTTATTAATATAAAGTTATATATTAAATGCTAATTACTGCTATTATAATCTTTTTAATATTTAAAGGTAAGAAAATAATTACCTATTAGGAAAAACTATTATTATAATAGATTAACCTATTCTCTTTTATAAGGTTATTTACTAATACTTTTAAAGTTAATTAAATATTAACTGCTACCTTTATTATATTCTTTTTATAAATTATTCCTAAAAGGGTTTATTAGCTTTAAATTAATTTAATTAAATAGTATTTAATTAAAAAAGGCAAGATATTTTTGTATATATTTTAGAATTTATAAAGTAAATTTATTTACCGCTATAGATTAATATAAACTTAAATTATATTTATAATATAGCTTTTAGCTGAGTTATTAAAGTATAAATATTAATATTAATCTGAAAGTAAAGTTTTTAAATCCTTTAAGTTAGTTATTCTATACCTTTTTAAAGCTAAAAGAGACAGATTCTATTTAAATATTCTACTAGTTTTAATTTCACTTAATGCTAAAACTTTTTATCAAGTATTTATAGATTTCGAATAGGCTTAAATAGCTATATTTATTACCTTTGGGTTTATGCTATATATCGAGGACTATATAAAAGCTAATAAATAAAGAATCTGCTTCTTCAATTATATAAGCCTTATTAAAGAATGATTGCATTTAGCGTTTATAGTTATACTTATAAAAGTTAAAATAATAAAGGTATTTACATTTATTAAAAATATAAGTATGGTAGTATTTAAAAACAAATAGATCAACTTTATAAAGATTTTTATTTTTTAGTAAAGTAATTAAAAGTTTTATAGTCTATTAAAAATATTAAAAGCTTAAAGTATTATTTAATTAAAGGTAAGGTATTTTTAAATATATTTATAAACATTATAATTTTAATGTAGTTTACTTTAATAGTTACTAGTCTTTTTATTTTATATAAAGTATTTCCTTCCTTAAAGTAAAGTTTAATATTCATTTTTTATAAAAAAAGTTATATAAAAAATTATAAATATCCTTTTAACTATCAAAGTATTATTTGCTTGCTTAAAGTTAAATATTAATATAAGATTTTTATAGTAAAAGTAGCTTAAATTAATTATTATTTTAATAGGTAATTAATAGCTGTTTAGGTATATTAATTATTATAGGTAGAATTTATATAGTTAATAATTATATTAATTTATAATAGAATTAATAGTAATATTTTATTTATATTAGCTTTTAACAAGTTTTTAGTTTAGCTTAAAGATATTTCGTTAATATGTAAAAGAGTATAGTTTTTAGTTTATTTTTGGATAAGCTAGAAAATAAAGTAAAAAAGTAAAGGTTTTTTCTTTAAATAGAATATATAGTAAAGGAGGAAGAAAAGTATAATTAAATAGTTTTAAACTAGGATTTATAGTAATAGTAATACTTTAATTATATATAAATAAAATTATATTTAAGTAAATACAGAAACGAAAAAAGAGGTAAAGTATAGTATTATTTTTTTATTTTTATTGGTGTAGGTATATAGTTTAGTATATAAAAGTAGTTTCTTTATTATATATAGATTACTGCTCTTTTAAAGTAGCCTTTATAATTTATTTATTTTATTTTCCTTTCTTTCTCTTTTTTTTCCCTTTTATCCTTCTTTAACTATTATTTAATTATAGAGGATATTTTATTAAAAAAGCCTTTTATTATATATCTATTACAGGTAAAAAACCTTTAATTAGATTTTTTTATTTTAAAGGTTAAACCTAGTTTTATATATTAATTTTTTAATTATTTACTTTAAATAAAGCTTTATGAAATAAGTATTATTTAATTAATATTTTTATTTTAACTTTATTTAGGTTAAAAGTGTTTTACTGTTTAGATTATAGGTAGTATTAATATAGTTAATTACATTTATTAATTTATTTAAAGATTACTTTATGTTTGTTTATTTATATATCTTTATCTTTTTTATTATTTATCATAGGTTATACTTTAAAAAATCTTTTAGCGCTAGACTTTAAAGGCTTTTAATTTATAGTCTTTATAAATATTATATTACTATTAAAAAAACTTCTTAATCTTATCTATATTTTAATAGAGATTTTTATATATTTATAAATAGTTTTTTTTAACTTTGTCTTAAGCGGATAAAGTATATTAAGCCTTTTATATTATTGTATAGATCATATAATTTTTATTTTGACTAAAGTGCCCTTTAAATTCATCGATTATTATTATAGCTTGTTAAGGACTATATTTTATTCCTTTTTTATATTGTATTTTTTATTTTAAGTTTTTTTAATAAAAAGACTGCTTTCATTACTTTTATTAAAGCCTCTTTTCATATTTACTAATATCTCTTTACTCACGGCTTAATAAAAAATTAAAGTCACAGCTAGTATCTCTTTAAAAGGATTAATTTTAGTGGTTTATTGCACTAATAATTTTAGGTTTTGTTACCCTTTAATACCGTTTTACATTTTATAAAGCATTCTTTATTTTAAAAGAATAAACCACTGAACTGACCAGCTGAAGACAAAGAGAAAAGCGACACCCAGAGAGTTAGCAACTATTCTCATTGAAAAGTTTTATTTAGCTTTTACTATTAAAATATAATGACAATCCAAAAAATATAGTTACAAATACATTCAACTAGTTAACTTATTAATGTTTTATCAGCTTTTTCTTTATAGGTTAGATTTTAAAGTAATCTTTTATAGTACACCATCTCATACACTAAACGTGATTAAAAGTATCACACTATGCTTTCCCTTTTAAAATCAATATTTATAGCTGGCTGATCTCATAATAACCCAACACACCTCTGACAACGAAAAGGTTATACTAAGCCGTGCTGAGCTATCCGGATTATAACAATGTGGGGTATGTATTGGAAGGAGCGCGTTTAGTGGACAAGTTGTAGTATAAGTTAAATGAGGGCTACGTAAAATAGAGAACGGTGAGACTATTGATAGTATAAGGCAGTAAACGCGTATATGCCGGGGGTTTTCCGTTAGATATTATACGTATAAAAGCGGCTACTAATCTGTAGCGGTGTTGATAGAAATCATTGAATTACATGATAGACGCGATCGTTCCGTTAATCGTTGAAAAAAAGCTTACAGAAAGCTTGTTAAAACTTTTATTGTATTCACAGGGTGTGATTAGTACAGTTCTGAACCATTGATATCTTAAGTAAGCGGTATCGACTTGGAATATTGTTATGGTATAAAGGGTAGGGAAAAGGAAGGAGAGAAGGGGGGGGGGAGAAAAGAGAAGGGGAAAAGGAAGTAGGGAGGAGAGTAATCAGTGGGAACGAGTATATTAAGCCAATGTCAGGTTAAGTAAACGTCGGGTAAAGATTTATTTGTGACAAAGCTTAGAAAGTAGAACTTTAAATATTAAGACGGTGAAGGCATAGAGTGACAGAGAGTGTATATTAAACTGTCATTAATAACACAGTAATACCATACAGTTTGTGTAGGGTTAGTGGGCATCTGTTAAAAGGGACAGTGGGGAGAGCCCGTATGGAGAGATAGGGGAAAAACAGGTGTTCAAGAGAAACGTTGAGAGAAGCAATTTTAAATTACTGTTGAATTGGAAAGATTAATGGACGATGGATCTATGGAGGTCGATAGTTAATAAGGAATACTCGCCTGAGCGAGGGTAAGAATGGTCGGGTGGTTAATATATAGCTATACTATTTCTTACTTCAATCTTTTTAATCACTTTTTTTAATAATTACTATTAAGAATACTTTGTACTTTAAGTAGGAAAAATTATTTCTTAGCGAATAATAAATAAAATGCAAAGATATAAAGTATGGTCACTAAATGGGTATAAGAAAGTAACTAAGGGGTTGGGGCGGACTGATTAAAGTTAAAGGGGGATCAATACATTGTTAACAAGAGGGAGAAAAGAAGAATGACACATTCATTCTGTTGATAAATATGACAATTGATTTTTTATTCTGGAGATTAAGTGAGTACAACTTGAAGTGAATTGACGTTATAGGATAATATTAACGTTGAAAATTATACGTCAGTTCATATG